>CM057351.1:297916415-299166415 GCA_030015575.1 Agapanthus africanus
TCACCGACGACGCCTGCGACTCCCTCTCTTCCTCCTCGTCCCGACCTCGTCGTCGCCTTCCTCCTCCCCTCGCCGGACCACCACCAACCCGAGCCCAAAACCCCATCACCTACCCTCTGGTTCGCCGGAAAAGGGTCGCCGTCGATCCCCTCGTCGTCGCAAGAACACCGACAGCCACCTCCTCTTCCTCCTGCAACCCAGACCAGGCCAGTACCTCCCCATCATCGCTGCATCACCCGATCCCTCCAAGTCAGCCCTTGTCGCGGCCACTGTTCATCGCCGCCGGCGCCCCATCGCCGTCGAGCCCGTCGTGGTTGCCCCTGGTGTCTCCCTGTAAGCATCCCTCTACTTTCCATTGGTACAAAACCCCCGCTGGTCGTTTGCCACATGTATCGCGTTTGCTAACTTCGTGCTTTTGACTTTTGCCGGATTCCGACCGTGCCGTCGTTTGAACCCGACGCTCCAGCGAAGTACCCTAGTCCGTGTGGTCCCGCTGTTCGCTGTTGGGACTCGATCCGAAGTCCGTGCACCCGTCTCGTGTTTTCTGCCGACATTGCATCCGTGCTTTCCGGTTTGCAAAACCGTCGAGGCAAGACTTCTTGCTACATGCTACGTTAAACTAATTAAATGTTTGACTCACAAACTTGCTACATTAACTAGTATTGCTACTTATCTCATTGGACGAAATATGATGTACATTATAATACCGCCACCTAAATCGTATTTTGCCACCTAACCTTAATAACAACTACCTGCTAATCATTTTACTATTTAGAGGTTAATAGTCGCACACTTATATCTTTATTGCCTGCTGTTATTAATATTGCGCTACACTGTGATTATTGCATCCCAAGGGTGCTTGAACCTGTTAATAAGAGAATACAAAGCATCACTGTGTTTACACGGTATAATATTGTTATTTGCTGTTCCTGCTGTTGTTCCTCATTCGTTACTATACCTGTTATCAGCATACATTTGATTGCATTATATATTGACCGATCTTGATACACCTGACACATGTACCGATACACCGGACATGACACCCTGTACATATCAACTCAACCTGTTGAAACGTGACCTGACCTGTTACCTGATTTCATGCCTAATGCCGACAAACCTGACCATTCTTGCTGTCTATTCAGACAGACCTACTTTACCTGATTTTGTGTTGGCATTAGTCCTTGACTACTGAATACCTGACCTGACATACATAGCTTTGGGGTATGGGGAAATCAAAGGTGAAACCGACTTGTAACTCAACAGTTCGATACTTGTTCTGATCAGTCTTACGGGCTTGGCCAGTCCGGGAGTGATGATGCTGACATCACTCGTCCATCCTACTACCTACTTTACTGCCTAGCGGCACGTCTCGGATTCAGCCCTGAGAACCTTGACCGTGGTCCCGGGCACGCACGGGATACTATTGAGTTACATCGACGATTCATCAATTGATTTCAAAGACTATAGAGTAGAAACCTGATAGGACAGTTTAGTCACCAATGCACACTGCCCTGCTCTGTTATTTCTTAGTACTGTTTTATTCATGTTCATACCTGCATTGCTTATTACCTTGTTTATATTATACTATTTGGTTGACATGACGCGCTGACGTCTGGGTTTTGCATGGCCCAGATTCCTTACCACTATCGACGACCGAGCAGGAGTACTTCAGCCAGCAGGCTGAACTGTGAGTTCCTTAGGGTTTAGTTTATTTATTTCATTTCATTTCCAGATGTGAGCCCGCATTATAGGACGTACTGTTTATTTATTGTATTGGATCATTTGCTTCCGCACTTATTGTTTATTGATTCTTGTTATTATGGATTTGGACATGTATTAGATTAGTTTATTATTTTGTTCTTGATATCTCTACAACCGTAATGTGACTGTGGATGGATATTTCCTACCCACAGGTAGCATGGTTGGCTATGTCACGTGTCCAATCTTGCGTACTCTGGGAAGCGGGGCGTGACATGGTTCTTTTGGTATCAGAGCGTAGGTTAATTGGGTTGATTCTTTGTAGTTGGGTATTGCACCCGATACACGAATCATAATACCCGTGATTAGGAAACATGTCCTGCCACCTTGACCGTTTTACCATCCTTGAATCATTCTTCTGGATCATGTCGACATGCAAACTTACTTTGCATTGTCAACTCGAAAACCTAATTTCTTGTTATCTCTAGGACTTAGGCGACTTGGGTGGAGTTAAGTAATTGCGGCTATGATACCGCGGCATAGCTACAATGCAGTACTCTATTTAAGTATCTTGGAGTTCTAGCCTTGATTTATATATTGGATCTATCATCATGCTAATGTTATTTGTTTTGATTTCAGGACCATGGCAGATAAGAATCTCAAGACGTATCAGAGGCGTGTGGATGAAGCCGCCATGTTAGGAGTGATACGTGGGATGTTGGAAAATCAGAAGAGGCAAACTGAGCTGATCCAGCAGCAAGCAGATTCATTTCAGGAGGGTTTGCAGGCTATTCAGCAGTCTGTAAACACCGCTGTAGCGAAGCCAGTTGACCGAGTAGGGACCGTGGCAGATTTCAGACGATTGGGTCCTACTACTTTCACTGGTCTGGAGGAGCCGTTACCAGCCGAGCAGTGGCTAGTAGACACGGAGAATTTACTGATTGCGGCACAGATCCCAGACGACAAGAGAGTTGATGTGGTGCGCATTCAGCTGGTGGATTACGCCCGAGAGTGGTGGCTTGTGGAGGAGACCCGCTTGCCCAAGCCAATCAGTTGGGCGGATTTCTCTAAAAGTTTCTTGGAAAAGTTCTTCCCGCGGACTGCACGGGAGGAAATGGAGGAGAAATTTATTGGGCTGAGACAAAATGGAGCAGCTGTGGATGTGCATGCAGCGGAATGGACGAGACTCAGCCGCTTCGCTGGACCCTTAGTCGCCAAGGAGGCAGACAGGGCGCGAAGGTTCTTGCGCAGTTTGGATGTGGACATCCAGAGGCAGATTGTCTCCCTGGGTTTGACCACTTTCTCGCAGGTTCTTACGGCCGCCAGAGAGCAGCAGAGTCTATCAGGATTGAAAGGGAACCTTCAGCATACAGCAGTTGCAGCCAGGAAGCCCGCATTTGTACCTAACCGAGATCGTGGGCGCAGAGGTATTCCAGTGGACCGTCGAGGCGTAGCACCCATGAAGAAGCCTGTGATCATTGACCGAAGGAAGAGCGTGACCTGTGCCTACTGCCACTTACCTGGGCACGTGCATAAGGATTGTAGAAGAAGACTGGGACTTTGTCTGGTTTGTGGGGCAGCCGATCACGCAGTTGGTGCCTGTCCGTCGAAGCTTCGCACGAGAGATGATATACAGAAGCCTCCGCAGAGACCGTTCCAAGGGCAGAAACAGCTGACTCAAGGACCAAACCAGGCTCGAGCTTTTACGTTGACAGCTGAGGAAGCCAAGGCATCAGGAGAAGTGGTTTCAGGTACTTTGCTCGTTCATGGTTTTCCCGCATTGGCATTATTTGATTCCGGAGCGTCCCACTGTTTTATGTCATCCAAATTTATAACTACACACTCGATTACCTGCACGACCCTGTCTAGTTTCTGGGACATACACACTGGGAATGGGAAAATCATAGCTAGTAAGGAATGTAAAGATTGTACAGTTGTTGTTTGCGGACGGGAGCTTTTTGCAGATTTCTTGGTGATAGATACGGGCAGTTATGAAGTAGTCTTGGGAATGGATTTTCTTGGCACTTTCCACGCACACATCGATTGTAGGGCAAGGAAAGTAGTTTTCCAGATTCCCGGACATCCTAAGTTTACTTTCACTGGAGGAAGCAGCTTTGTCGGGCCAGTCGAGTTTAGGGCTAGGCCGACAAACAGTGTTCTTGCGACAATGGAAGCGGATAGTAATGAAGAGTCGTTAGTTGTTCGCGACTTTATGGATGTGTTTGAAGATATATCAGGCTTACCGCCGAAGCGAGATGTGGAGTTTGCAATTGACCTTATTCCTGGTGCAGCGCCAGTATCAAAATCTTATTATCCGATGGCACCGGTGGAATTGGAAGAAGTTAAGAAACAAGTTGGTGAATTACTCGAGAAGGGATGGATTCGAAGCAGCAACTCACCTTGGGGAGCTCCAGTTCTTTTAGTAAAGAAGAAGGATGGCACGAGAAGGATGTGCATTGATTATCGAGAATTGAACCGGGTGACTATTAAGAACAAGTACCCGATCCCTCGCATTGGAGAACTTTTTGAGCAGCTTAGTGGCGCGAGGGTATTCTCGAAACTGGATTTGCGATCAGGATACCATCAGGTCCGAGTGAAAGCAGAAGACGTTTGCAAGACGGCGTTTCGAACTCGATATGGACATTTCGAGTATTTGGTGATGCCCTTCGGAGTGACTAATGCGCCAGCAATATTCATGGATTTGATGAACAGGATCTTCTCACCATTCTTGGACCAGTTTATTGTGGTATTCATTGACGATATTCTGGTGTACTCGAAGAGTCCGGAGGAGCATGCTGAGCACTTAAGGTTCGCACTGCAGACGCTGAGACAAGAAAAGTTATTTGCGAAGATGAGTAAGTGGGAATTCTGGCTGGAAGAAGTGAAGTTTCTGGGGCATGTCGTGTCGGGCGATGGAATCGCCGTCGATCCCGAGAAGATTGCAGCAGTTCGAGATTGGCCAACTCCAAAGAATGTTGCGGAGATAAGAAGTTTTCTTGGACTCGCCGGATACTACAGAAGATTTGTGGAGAACTTCGCTCGTTTAGCTGAGCCGTTAACCAAGCTTACGCGCAAGGAGGTACCGTTTGTTTGGACGGAGGGATATGCATTGGCCTTCGAGACGTTGAAGCAGAAATTGATAACCGCCCCTATCCTAACCGTACCGGATGATTCAGGAGGACTGGTGATTCATAGCGACGCATCCGGAAAGGGATTAGGATGTGTTCTGATGCAGAATGGGAAAGTCGTCGCTTACGCATCGAGACAACTGAAGACTCATGAGAAGAATTATCCGACTCATGACTTAGATCTTGCGGCCGTGATCTTCGCCTTGAAAATTTGGAGACACTACCTTTTAGGCGAGAGAGTCGAAGTCTTTACAGATCACAAGAGTTTGAAATAGGTGTTCACTCAGAAGGAGTTGAACATGAGGCAACGCAGATGGTTGGAGCTGATGGCCGACTACGACCTTGATCTTAAGTACCATCCGGGAAAAGTTAACGTCGTGCCAGATGCGCTAAGTCGGTTACCAGCAATTCAGGTATTGACCGCACAAAGGGAGATCATTGCGGATTTTCAGAGATTTGACTTGGAGGTTGTGCTACCACATGCTACGGGACAGTTGATGCAGTTGCAAGTACAGTCGTCCTTAGTTGAGAAGGTTAAAGCGGCACAATCGCAGGATCCTAGACTGCAAAAGTTTCGGGAGCAGGTTGGAGCCGGACTACGAACCGATTTACTGATCCATGAAGACGGTTCGTTGAGATATGGTAGCCGTGTGCGTGTGCCAAAAGGAGACGTGCGTGAAGAGCTTATGAGAGAGGCACACAGTTCAGCTTACTCTGTACATCCAGGAGGGACAAAGATGTACCGAGATATTCGACAGCATTTCTGGTGGGAAGGTATGAAACGGGAGATTGCTCGCTTCGTGACTAAGTGCTTGGTGTGTCAGCAAGTCAAGGCTGAACACCAAAGGGTCGCTGGTTTGTTGCAACCACTTCCGATTCCTCAGTGGAAGTGGGAACATATAACCATGGATTTCGTGACGGCTTTACCGCGGAGTCCAAAGGGCAACAATGCAGTATGGGTGATTGTCGATCGGTTGACCAAAGCAGCTCACTTTATTCCTTTTCGGGTTGGTCAATCGACGGAGACTTTGGCAGAGCGATACATGCAGGAGATTGTCAGGTTGCATGGAGTACCGGTAAGCATCATGTCCGATCGGGACACTCGGTTCTTGTCGCACTTTTGGAGGAGTTTACAAGAGAGTTTGGGGACTCGATTGAAGTTTAGCACAGCTTATCATCCTCAGACTGATGGACAATCGGAAAGAACGATCCAGACCCTTGAAGATATGTTGAGGGCTTGCATGTTGGACTTCAAAGGTTCTTGGGAGGATCATCTACACCTGGTGGAGTTTTCGTACAACAATAGCTTCCAAGCGACTATTCAGATGGCTCCGTTTGAAGCATTGTATGGTCGTAAGTGCCGTTCGCCGGTTTGTTGGGATGATGTTGGTGAACGAAGGTTACTAGGACCAGATTTGGTGATACAGACAGTTGAGAAGGTGAATACGATCAGGAAGCATATGAAGGCAGCTCAAGACAGACAGAAGAGTTGGGCCGACGCGTCAAGAAGACCTCTAGAGTTCGCCGTGGGTGATTTGGTATTCCTGAAGATATCACCGACTAGAGGGGTAATTCGCTTTGGAAGTCGGGGAAAGCTTAGTCCCCGATTCGTCGGACCCTTCGAGATATTGGAGCGTGTTGGAGAGGTAGCGTACCGGTTGGCGTTACCACAATCATTAGCAGGAGTGCACGATGTGTTCCATGTGTCTCAACTACGGAGGTATGTTCGCGATGAGACTCATGTCTTGGATCATTCGGAGTTGACTGTGCGGGAGGACCTAACTTTTGAGGAGCGACCAGTTGAAATCAAGGATCGAAGAGAAAAGGTTCTTAAGAACAAGGTTATCCCTCTTGTGCTAGTTTCTTGGGGTAATCGATCACATGGAGAATCCACTTGGGAGCGAGAAGACGAGATCCGGCAGAAATTTCCTCACCTTTTCTCGTAGTTAGCTATCTTGTATTCTTGGAATTTCGAGGACGAAATTCTTCTTGTAGTTGCGTATGATGTAACACCCGAGCCCAATAATACTATTTCTATTGCTAGTTGAGTGTTATATATTGCTCTTTCCAATTATCCTGATTATCTGGTGTTTATTGCTAAATTTTAACCGGTTAAGTCATTTTGGCACATAACAAATTTTAACACCTAAAATGAAATTAAAAATATCCATGTTGGCCTACTCGTCGCCACTAGTCGCGTGGTAGCGTCCGCGTGTCGAGATTTCTTCCCGTTCGGCTAAACGGGCAAGTTTGGACGGCTACGCGCGCGTGCAAGTGTCCGACTTGGGAGCATGCATTTTAATCACAAAACACCTCTTTTCAAAATTTGGATCTCGCTTAAAATCCTATAATTTGAATTTGAAATATTTGGGCGCAAACCGGGCGTGATTTGGAAATGTTTCATTTAGCGCCAAAAGTGCCCGTTTGATTAAATATATTTAAAACTATATATATATTTCCGTTACTATTTTTTCACGTTAAAATCTTTTCTAAAAACCTTTTTAAATTTTATCTTACCTAACCCCCCTTTTTCCCAGCCAATCACGAGCTCAGGCTTCCCTTCGTAGGCCCCCTTCAACCGCCTCTCTCTATCTCTCTCCCTAATCTCCTTCTCTCTCTATCTCTAAAATCTCTCTATCTCTTTCTTCACTGTCTCTCTCTCTCTCTTCCTCTAAATCTCCCCCTCTCTCTTCATCAAATCTTTCTCTCTCCCTCTATATATATTATTCTGCTACTGTTCCTCATGAAGAAAACCACCACGTAAAAGCTCTCGCGACGAAACCCCACCGAACCCTAACCCTAGTTTCATCGAGCCCTCGCCGTCGACCTCCCTGCGACCTCGCCGTCGCCGACCTCGCCTCCACGGCCTGACCGCACACCCCTACCTCCTTCCTCCGTCTCTTCCCGTGCCTGCACCCAGCCCCGACGCTATCACCCGGCCGCAGATCTCGCCGTCGACGCCGCCTCCCGTCACCGACGACGCCTGCGACTCCCTCTCTTCCTCCTCGTCCCGACCTCGTCGTCGCCTTCCTCCTCCTCTCGCCGGACCACCACCAACCCGAGCCCAAAACCCCATCACCTACCCTCTGGTTCGCCGGAAAAGGGTCGCCGTCGATCCCCTCGTCGTCGCAAGAACACCGACAGCCACCTCCTCTTCCTCCTGCAACCCAGACCAGGCCAGTACCTCCCCATCATCGCTGCATCACCCGATCCCTCCAAGTCAGCCCTTGTCGCGGCCACTGTTCATCGCCGCCGGCGCCCCATCGCCGTTGAGCCCGTCGTGGTTTCCCCTGGTGTCTCCCTGTAAGCATCCCTCTACTTTCCATTGGTACAAAACCCCCGCTGGTCGTTTGCCACATGTATCGCGTTTGCTAACTTCGTGCTTTTGACTTTTGCCTGATTTCGACCGTGCCGTCGTTTGAACCCGACGCTCCAGCGAAGTACCCTAGTCCGTGTGGTCCCGCTGTTCGCTGTTGGGACTCGATCCGAAGTCCGTGCACCCGTCTCGTGTTTTCTGCCGACATTGCATCCGTGCTTTCCGGTTTGCGAAACCGTCGAGGCAAGACTTCTTGCTACATGCTACGTTAAACTAATTAAATGTTTGACTCACAAACTTGCTACATTAACTAGTATTACTACTTATCTCATTGGACGAAATATGATGTACATTATAATACCTCCACCTAAATCGTATTTTGCCACCTAACCTTAATAACAACTACCTGCTAATCATTTTACTATTTAGAGGTTAATAGTCGCACACTTATATCTTTATTGCCTGCTGTTATTAATATTGCGCTACACTGTGATTATTGCACCCCAAGGGTGCTTGAACCTGTTAATAAGAGAATACAAAGCATCACTGTGTTTACACGGTATAATATTGTTATTTGCTGTTCCTGTTGTTGTTCCTCATTCGTTACTATACCTGTTATCAGCATACATTTGATTGCATTACATATTGACCGATCTTGATACACCTGACACATGTACCGATACCCCGGACATGACACCCTGTACATATCAACTCAACCTGTTGAAACGTGACCTGACCTGTTACCTGATTTCATGCCTAATGCCGACAAACCTGACCGTTCTTGCTGTCTATTCAGACAGACCTACTTTACCTGATTTTGTGTTGGCATTAGTCCTTGACTACTGAATACCTGACCTGACATACATAGCTTTGGGGTATGGGGAAATCAAAGGTGAAACCGACTTGTAACTCAACAGTTCGATACTTGTTCTGATCAGTCTTACGGGCTTGGCCAGTCCGGGAGTGATGATGCTGACATCACTCGTCCATCCTACTACCTGCTTTACTGCCTAGCGGCACGTCTCGGATTCAGCCCTGAGAACCTTGACCGTGGTCCCGGGCACGCACGGGATACTATTGAGTTACATCGACGATTCATCAATTGATTTCAAAGACTATAGGGTAGAAACCTGATAGGACAGTTTAGTCACCAATGCACACTGCCCTACTCTGTTATTTCTTAATACTGTTTTATTCATGTTCATACCTGCATTGCTTATTACCATGTTTATACTATACTATTTGGTTGACATGACGCGCTGACGTCTGGGTTTTGCATGGCCCAGATTCCTTACCACTATCGACGACCGAGCAGGAGTACTTCAGCCAGCGGGCTGAACTGTGAGTTCCTTAGGGTTTAGTTTATTTATTTCATTTCATTTCTAGATGTGAGCCCGCATTATGGGACGTACTGTTTATTTATTGTATTGGATCATTTGCTTCCGCACTTATTGTTTATTGATTCTTGTTATTATGGATTTGGACATGTATTAGATTAGTTTATTATTTTGTTCTTGATATCTCTACAACCGTAATGTGACTGTGGATGGATATTTCCTACCCACAGGTAGCATGGTTGGCTATGTCACGTGTCCAATCTTGCGTACTCTGGGAAGCGGGGCGTGACATCCTATCTGTCTTGGGATTATAGGCCGTACTAAATTTTAAGTGAGTTCTCAAACTTTCCAGTAGACTCCTCAAAAATGTGATAGGAACCAGATGTCACGATCAGAAATAATACTCACCGGTACTCCATGCAATCTCACAATTTTCTGCATGTACCTCTCTGCTAAACCCTCTGTCGACTGTCCAAATCGAAATGGTATGAAATAAGCTATCTTTGTAAGTCGATCTACAATCACCCAAACTGTGTTATTGCCCTTTGGACTCCGTGGTAAGGCTGTCATGAAATCCATGGTTATATGTTCCCACTTCCATTAAGAAATCGGAAGTGGTTGCAACAATTCATCTACCTTTTGATATTCAGTCTTGACTTGCTGACACACCAAACACCTCGACACATAACGAACAATCTCTCTTTTCATGCCTTCCCATCAAAAGTGTTGTCGCAAATCTCTATACATCTTCGTGCCACCTAGATGTACTGAATATACAGAGCTATGAACTTCCTTCATGACTTCATCACGAACATCTCCCTTAGGCACACACAAACGACTTCCATATCTTAACGATCCAACTTCATGAACCAATAAATCTGTTCGAAGTCACGCTTCCACTTGTCCCCGAAGTTTCTATAATCTAGGATCGTGCAACTGTGCCATCTTAATACTATCAATCAAAGATGACTGTACTTGCAACTGCATCATTTGTCCCGAAAAGTCTGGTAGCACAAGCTTTAACTCGAATCTCTGAAAATCTGCTATAATCTCTTTCTGTGCAGTCAACGTCCGTATTACTGAAAACCGACTTAAAGTATCCAGTACTATATTAACTTTCCCCAGATGGTATATAGTTTAGATCAAGATCATAGTCAGCTATCAGCTCTAACCATCAACGCTGTCTCATATTGAGCTCTTTCTGTGTAAACACGTTCTTTAAGCTCTTGTGATCAGTGAACACCTCTACCCTTTCACCCAATAAGTAGCGTCTCCAAATCTTCAGCGCAAAAATGACTACAGCTAACTCTAAGTCATGAGTTGGGTAGTTCTTCTCATGAGTTTTCAATTGCCTCGATGCATAAACTACAACCTTTCCATACCGCATTAAAACACATCCCAACCCCTTTTTCAGATATGTCGCTGTGAATAACTAATCCTCCAGATCCATCTAGCACTGTTAAAATTGTTAGTTATGTGTATGCCCTGGAGGCCATTATTGTACATATGATGTATATTATAGTGGATGCTTGGACATATATAAAGAGGACTTTCTTGCTCGACATGATAGTATGTTATCTGGTTGCTCTTTGTCTTTACATGTAGACATGTATTGTGATACTGTCTTGCTCTCATATGTTGATAAAGCCCTTACGATGCGTACTTGAGTACCAGGACTATGATGGAGATTATACTAGTGGGGCCAGGGTAGTCCACAAGTACATCCTTTAATTGTTCCTAGTCGAGAGTGTATCGAGACAGGGCATCGATATTCCAGAGTAGACTAGCGTATACGCATCTTGACCCATATGATGGGCGATGGATGATCCCACATCCATTGGTATTTGACATCAAAGATGGTATACAGGTGCTCATTAGAGACCGAGTACACTGAACGGACTCGCCGAGAACTCCTAGTTGGTATTATATCTATCGTCAGATAGCAGTTCTCTGGTGACACTGGTACAGGTTAGTCTGTAGACCCGAGATCGTCATAGAGTCTTGTGTGATTCCCACTGTGCTTTGATTTCCACCTTACCACGTTCAAGAGAACGTGCAAAACGGTGGCTTTTGGGTACAGTCCCAAGTCACATGGAGGCAATAAGCGATATGAGAGGATTCGTCTCTCCCGGTATTGGGGGTTGATGTTGCGCGGTGCTCGATTGGCCATAACAGGAAATCCCTGGCCAGGGCTGATACGGAGATCTACTGGTAAGTGTTATCAGTAGTTTCTCGACCCGTTATGAGCCTCGCATCGGCACGACTTATCGGTTACTGGGGTCTGATGTTTACCACCCCTAGACTAGATATGTGACATATCAGACGAAGAGACCAGACTGTACGATAGTGTTACTGACAGGCTTTACGGGAGTATGAGTAGGCTTGCTTGTTGATCTTCTGATCACTTAATACCCGGATAGCCGTTACGTCCAGCTAGTACCGCTGATGGCTTGTAGGTGACTGATATGATCATCACCTACTGCCGGCGTATTGACGAGTCTTTAGAGTCCTACACAGAGGTTTCCTGGCTCAGGCGAAACAAAGTAGGAGCACATATGTGATATGTGCGGGACCGAGATTAATACGAGTATGTGATACCGTATTCTATTCTCGCGATATGTGATATCGGTCGGTTATATGTGATATAACCAGGTTATCGAATCAAGTGTTGATTCGATAAATTGATACTTATAATATTAGTCCGTTATATGTGATATAGCCGGATTATTAAATCAAGTATCGATTTAATAATTTAATGTATAATTGTATATTTGATATGCTAATTTACATTAACTAATATATGCTCACTTAAGCATTTCTTTTTCTCACTTGTGCATTTAATATATATGTGTGAAATATATTAATTGTGTTTCTTTTTGTGTCATGCTTGATAATACATGCTACATGGGTGTATGAGACTCACACCATGCTCATGATAATGTAAGGTTTAATTATTTAAAGTAAATCCAAATTAGTTGGAACTTAGTCACATGGCATGAAGCTTGTGGAAGCTTGTAGATCCATTGACTTAGTCCACTAATTTTGTTTTACTTAAGATATTTATTAACCCAACCATTCTGATTAGCCATGGTTATGTCTCTACATGAGTTAGTATATGATATTTTCTCACCCATGGTTTTATTCTCACTCGTTCTATTATTGGCTCCATCTTCTTCATCAACAAGAGAGAGCTCTCTGGGTTTTGGAAAGGTGAGGAAAATTAGTGAGAAAAGAATTTCTAAAGTGAGCAAAAATTCTACTTCATCATCCTCTACTAGATTTGCCATTTAGTTCAGGGTGTTAGCTTCTCTAATCCCTTATTAGTGAAGAGGTAGCTTGGGTTGGTGTCTCCTCAACGTAGATCATTTTCGGCCTCGAATACTTCATGCAAGCTTGTTCTTTTCATCTTGTAGAGACATTCTAGAGTCCGGAAGATCACTACTTGGAGCGAAGGGACTACTGCACGGAGCTATTGAAGTGAAGGACCGGTCTACAAAGGTTGTATTCCTTATTCACTTAGATGTAAAGATGTTTACATGTTGTATTGTCTAATTCTCTAGTTAAGATTCTAGGGTTATGGTTGTTTAGCATGGCAATTTTTTGAAAATGGCATGCACGATACCTCCCGAAACCTTGCTGTCGTGCTAGGCAATCCTACAAAAAATAGGAGCGGTTGTCAGCCTTGTTAGGAATATGTATGCCCTAGAAGCCATTATTGTATGATATAGTGGATGCTTGGACATATATATAGAGGAATTTCTTCCTCGACATGATAGTATACTATCTGATTGCTCTTTATCTTAACATGTACACTTATATTAGTATATTGTCTCTCTGATAAATGCTGTTAAAGCCCTTAGGATGTAGGCTTGACTACCAGGACTATGATGCAGATCATACCAGTGGGCTTGTGTAGTCCACAAGCACATCCTTTAACAGTTCCTAGTCATGGGAATATCGAGACAGGGTATCGATATTCCAGAGTAGACTAGTGTGCACGTTTCTTGATCCTGTATAGGGCGATGGTTGATCCCACAACCATTGGTGTTTGACATCAAAGATTGTGCACTTGTGCTCATTAGAAAATGGGTACACCGAACATGACTCGTCGAGAACTCCCAGATGGTACCATACCTATCATCAGATAGCAGTTCTCTGGTGACACTTGAACAGGTTAGTCTGTAGACCTGAGATCGTCATAGAGTCTGTTTAACGCCGAAAGACCCGGCCGGGACGTTGGGAAGTCTGGCCTAAATTTCGGGGGCAGATGCTAATTGGTTTTATCCATCCACCTCTCCGAAGATGCCAAGTTGATTTATGGCACCGTATATTGGAGGTTTGGACAAATGCGGCCGATGTAGCAGACTTCGTCAGATCCCCCCTCGTTTGCGAGGGGTTTTGGATTGTAGGGACGCTCTTCCCTGTAGGCACAACCCCTGCAGTTAATTACGTAACCGCGTAGCGATAACCACTTTCTCCTGCTCCAGATGTTCACTTCGTATCGTGTGTGTTTGTTTTGTTTTAGGTTGCCCGTGGATTGTATACGGAGACTAATTTATGTCGTCGCCCGTAAGGCGTGGATTAGTCTAAATCCGTATTTTCTTAGATTTGGGTTTGGTTAATTTAAGGATCGTTAATCTCGTTTGAGATTAAGATCAACTTAAATGTTTGTTAAGGATACGTTAGTCTAAATCTAGACTAAGATCTACTTAACAAGGTTTTAGGATCATTTAGATCCAACGAAAGAGCATTTGGGCTCTATCGTTTTAGTTTAGGGACATTACGGTCCATTGGGTTTAAGGACATCATAGTCCATGTTTAAGGACATCATAGTCCATAGAGTTTAGTTTAGGACGTTGCGGTCCATAAGTTTAAGGACATCATGGTCCATGGAGTTTAGAGTAGGGACGTTGCGGTCCATTGGGTTTAAGGACATCATACTCCATGTTTAAGGACATCATGGTCCATAGAGTTTAGTTGTAACACCCGAGCCCAATAATACTATTTCTGGTACTGGTTGAGTGTTTGACATTGCTCATTTCATTTATTTGCCTGTTTGGGTCTCACTGTGAAATTTTAACCGACTAAGTCAGTTTTACATATAACAAATTTTATCACCTAAAATGAAATTAAAAATATCCATATTGGCCTACTCGTCACCCCTTGCCGCGTGGTAGCGTCCGTGCGTCGAGTTTTCATCCCGTTCGATGAAACGGGCAAGTTTGGACGGCTACGCGCGCGTGCAAGTGTCCGACTTGGGGGCATGCAATTTAATCATAAGACATCTCATTTTAAAATTTGGAACTCACTTAAAATCCTATTATTTGAATTTCAAATATTTGGGCGCAACCCGGGCGCGATTTGGAAATGTTTCGTTTAGCGCCAAAATCCCAATTTAATAATATATTCTAAAACTATATATATATTCATTTTGTTACTATTTAAATCTTTCTAAATCATTTTCTTTCTCGCCTGGCCAATCACAGGAGAATTAAACTCGTGGGCCCCCCTGCCTTTTAACCCTCTATTCTCTCTCTCCCTATCTTTCTCTCTCTCTCTCTAACTGTCTCTCTCTCTCCTATATATACATATTTATTTCCTCGCTTCGTCTTCCTTTCCCAGAAAAACAATCACGAGAAACCCCCCACGAACCCACGAGAGCCACGTCGCCTTGCCCTAGCCGCCGCAGCCCAAAGCCAACGACATCCTCGCCGGCCTCGTGGCCGCCTCACCCCATCACCTCCATCGTAACCTCCTCCACTTTCCGTCGTCACCACCCCCCACTTACAGTTCCCGCAACCCATCACCTTCGGGTACATTTCCAGCGACCCCTCACCGCCGGCCACTCCTCCCAACCTCAACCTGCTCACCATCATCCTCACAACCTCTACCTCCTCTCCTCCTTTTCCCCGACCAGGACCCTGCAACACCCCGTCGCAGCCCAACCCAAGAAACCCACGACGCCCGAGCCCTAGCCCTCACTGCCGATCGCCGGCAACCCCTCGTCGTCACCATCTCCGTCTTCTCGCCTCTTTGCTAACCCCCGACACTACAACCACCATTACTTCATCCCTGCACCCCATTACACCCGAGCCTAACCCAAGCCCAAACCCTAACCGAAACCCTAGCATCCAACCTCTCCTTGCCGGAGTTCCGTCGACCCCGTCGTCATCCCTCGCCTCGCCTCTGCCACAGAACACCACAACAGTAAGCCTCTTTCCCCTTTCTTCTTCTTCTTTCTTTTCTTTTCTTTAGTTCTTGATTTTTGTATTTCATAGTTCGCCGGAGCCGGGCTCGACGTCGATGTTTCCCGACAACCCAGCAGGGACCCGTGACCCGTATGTTTCCATCGTGCGTTGTTTGGACTCTTTCCGTGTGCCGTGCGTCTGTCGCGTGTTTTTCCGCCGACGCTACGTCCGTTTTCCCGGTTCGCGAACCGTCGAGGCAAGTATTACTTGCTACATGCTATGTTATACAAATTAAGTGTGCTTGACTCATTAAACTTGCAAAGATTAACTAAGTGTAGTTACTCTTCTCATTTGGACGAAATATGACTTATATCATGATACAGTTAACCTAAACCGTATTTTGCCACTGTAACCCTAATAACAAAATTACCAGTTAATCATTTTGCTATTTAAGGGACGATAGCCGTACACATGTAGCTTCATTACTTTCTGATATTGATATTGCACTACCTTGTGATTATTGCACCCCAAGGGTACTCGAACCTGTTAATATGATAATACAACTGCACCATATTAATGCACCATTGTGATTAAATGAACTGTTATTGTTGTTTACTTTATTTCCTGCTGTTATTCCTTATTCGATTATATACCTGTTGTGAGCACACCCTCGATTGCGTTACATATTGACCCGGCCTTGATACACATGACATATATACATACCGATGCACCGGACATGGTACCCTTTACTACCAACTCAACCTGTTGTACCATGACCTGACCTGTTACCTGATCTCATGCCTAATGCCAACAAACCTGACTTGGGGTCCTCATGGACCATTCCTGTTGTCTATCCAGACAAACCTGCTTTTACCTGATCCTGTGTTGGCATTAGTTCTTGATTACTGAATACCTGACCTGACATACATAACTTGGGGGTATGGGGAAATCAAAGGTGAAACCGACTTGTAACTCAACAGTTCGATACCTGTTCTGATCAGTCTTACGGGCTCGGCCATCCCCGGAGTGATGATGCTGACATCACTCGCCCATCCTGCTACTTATTACTGCCTAGCGGCACGTCTCGGATTCAGCCCCGAGGGTCTTGACCGTGGTCCCGGGCATGCACGGGATACTATTGAGTTACATCGACGAGTCATCAATTGATTTCAAAGACTTTAGAATAGAAAACCTGATAGAACAATTTAGTTACCCACTGCACACTACCCTGCACTGCTTGTTTCATATTATTGCTTTATTCATGTGTATTTCTGCATTGCTTATTACCCTGTCCATATTATATTATTGGTTGACATGACGCGCTGACGTCTGGGTTTTGCATGGCCCAGATTCTTTACCACTGTCGCCGACCGAGCAGGAGTACTTCAGCCAGCAGGCTGATTTGTGAGTTCTGTAGTGGTTAGTTTATTCATTGCACTTTATTTCCAGGTGTGATCCCGCATTATGGGACGTACCTTTCTATTATTGTATTGGATCATTGCTTCCGCACTTATTTATCATTGACTCTTGTTATTCTGGATTTGGACATGTGTTAGATAATTTATTTATCTTGTTCTTGATATCTCTACAGCCGTAATGTGACTGTGGATGGATACTTCCTATCCACAGGTAGCATGGTTGGCTATGTCACGTGCCCAATCTTGCGTACTCTGGGAAGCGGGGCGTGACATGGTTCTTTTGGTATCAGAGACATAGGTTAATTGGGTTGATTCTTTTGTAGTTGGGTATTGTACCCGGTACACGAATCAGAATACCCGTGCTTAGGAAACGTGTCCTGCCACCTTGACCGTTTACCATTCTTGAATCACATTCTTCCTGATTATATCTTTTACGGCGTGCAAACTTACTTTGCATTGTCGACTCGAAAACCTGATTCCTTGTTATCTCTAGGACTTAGGCGACTTGGGTGGAGTTAAGTAATTGTGGCTATGATACCGCGGCATAGTTACAATGCGGTACTCTATTTAAGTATCTTGGAGTTCTAGCCTTGATCCACATTCAGAATCTATCGTCATGCTATTGTTGGGTGTTTTGAGTTCAGGATTATGACAGGTAAGAAGTTGAAGACGTATCAGAGGCCTGTGAACGAAGCCGCCATGCTTGGAGTGATAAGAGGAATGCTGAAAATCAAAGAAACGGACCGAGCTGATCCAGCAGCAAGCAGATTCGTTTCAGGAAGGTTTGCATATTGTTCGGCAGTCTGTAAACAACGATGGAGCTAAACCAGTTGACCGAGTGGGGACCGTGGCAGATTTCAGACGTGTGGGTCCTACTACTTTCACTGGTATGGAGTAACCGTTGCCAGCCGAGCAGTGGCTAGTTGACACGGAAAATTTGCCGATTGCGGCGCAGATTCCAGGGGACAAAGGAGTTGATGTGGTGCGCATTCAGCTAGTGGATTACGCCCGAGAGTGGTGGCTTATGGAGGAGACCCGCTTGCCCAAGCCAATCAGTTGGGCGTACTTTTCTAAGAGTTCCTGGAGAAATTCTTCCCGCGGACTGCACGGGAGGAAAAGGAAGAGAAGTTCATCGGACTAAGGCGGAATGGAGCGCCCGTGGATGTGCATGCAGCAGTATGGACGAGACTCAGTAGTCTCGCTGGACCTTTCGCGGCCAACGATGCAGACAGCAGTTGCGGTAAGGAGGCAGTTCTGTCGGGCCAGTCAAGTTTAGGGCTAAGCCGACAAACAACATTATTGCATCAATGGAAGCTGATAGTGGTGAAGAGCCGGCGGTTGTTCGTGATTTTATGGACGTATTTGAAGATATATCGGGCTTACCGCCGAAGCGAGACGTGGAGTTCGCGATTGACCTTATCCCTGGTGCAGCGCCAGTATCTAAAGCTTATTATCCGATGGCACCAGTGGAATTGGAAGAAGTTAAGAAGCAAGTTGGTGAAATACTTGAGAAGGGTTGGATTCGAAGCAGCAACTCGCCTTGGGGAGCTCCAGTTCTTCTAGTAAAGAAGAAGGATGGCACGAGGAGGATGTGCATTGATTATCGAAAATTAAACCGGGTGACTATTAAGAACAAGTGTCCGATCCTCCGCATTGGAGAACTTTTAAGCAGCTTAGTGGCGCGAGAGTATTCTCGAAACTGGATTTGCGATCCGGATATCATCAGGTCCGAGTGAAAGCGGAAGACATTTGCAAGACGGCGTTTCAAACTCGATATGGACATTTCGAGTATCTGGTGATGCCCTTCGGAGTAACGAATGCGCCGGCAATATTCATGGATTTGATGAACAGAATCTTTTCACCATTCTTGGACCAGTTTATTGTGGTATTCATTGACGACATTCTGGTGCACTCGAAGAGCTCGGAAGAGCGTGCTGAGCATTTGAAGATCGCACTGCAGACGCTGAGACAGAAGAAATTGTATGCGAAGATGAGTAAGTGCGAATTCTGGCTGGAAGAAGTGAAGTTTCTGGGGCATATTGTGTCGGGCGATGGAATCGCCGTCGATCCCGAAAAGATTGCAGCAGTTCGAGATTGGCCTATTCCAAGGAATGTGGCTGAGGTAAGAAGTTTCCTTGGTTTATCTGGATACTACAGGAGATTTGTGGAGAACTTCGCTCGTTTGGCAGAGCTGTTGACCAAGCTTACGCGTAAGGAAGTACCTTTTGTTTGGATGGATAAATGTGCTTTAACTTTCGAGACGTTGAAGCAGAAGTTGATAACCGCCCCTATTCTGACCATGCCAGACACTTCCGGAGGATTGGTGATTCACAGCGACGCATATGGGAAAGGATTGGGATGTGGTTTGATGCAGAATGGGAAGGTCGTAGCTTACGCATCAAGACAATTGAAGACCCATGAGAAGAATTATCCGACTCATGACTTGGAGCTTGCGGCCGTGATCTTCGCCTTGAAGATTTGGAGACACTACCTTTTGGGCCAGAGAGAGTCGAAGTTTCTTTTACAGATCACAAGAGTTTGAAGTATGTGTTCACTGAGAAGGAGTTGAACATAAGGCAACGCAGATGGTTGGAGCTGATGGCCGACTACGACCTTGATCTTAAGTACCATCCGGGAAGAGTTAAACGTCGTGCCGGATGCGCTTAGTCGGTTACCAGCGATTCAGGTATTGACTACACAGAGGGAGATCATTGCGGATTTTCGAAGATTTGACTTGGAGGTTGTGCTACCACATTCTACGGGACAGTTGATGCAGTTGCAGGTACAGTCCTCCTTAGTTGAGAAAATTAAAGCAGCACAATCGCAGGATCCTAGACTGCAAAATGTTTCGAGAGCAGGTTGAAGCCGGACTACGAACCGATTTATTGATCCACTATGATGGTTCGTTGAGGTATGGTAGCCGTGTGTGTGTGCCTAAGGGGGATGTGCGTGAAGAGCTCATGAAGGAGGCACACAGTTCAGCTTACTCTGTACATCCAGGAGGGACAAAGATGTACCGAGATATTCGACAGCATTTCTGGTGGGAAGGCATGAAATGGGAGATTGCTCGCTTTGTGGCTAAGTGCTTGGTGCGTCAGCAAGTTAAGGCTGAACATCAAAGGGTTGCTGGTTTGTTGCAACCACTTCCGATTCCTCAGTGGAAGTGGGAACATATAACCATGGATTTCGTGACAGCTTTACCGCGGAGTCCAAAGGGCAACAATGCAGTATGGGTGATTGTCGATCGGTTGACCAAGGCAACTCAATTTATTTCCTTTTCGGGTTAGTCAGTCGACGGAGACTTTGGCAGAGCGGTACATGCAGGAGATTGTAAGATTGCATGGAGTACCGGTGAGCATCGTGTCCGACCGGGACACTCGATTCTTGTCACACTTCTGGAGGAGTTTACAAGAAAGTTTGGGGACTCGATTGAAGTTTAGCACAGCTTATCATCCTCAAACTGATGGTCAGTCGGAGAGAACGATCCAAACTCTTGAAGATATGTTGAGAGCATGCATGTTGGACTTCAAGGGCTCTTGGGAGGATCACCTACACTTGGTGGAGTTTTCGTACAACAATAGCTTCCAAGCGACTATTCAGATGGCTCCGTTTGAAGCTTTATATGGTCGTAAGTGCCGTTCACCTGTTTGTTGGGATGATGTTGATGAACGAAGGTTACTAGGACCAGATTTGGTGGTACAGACAGTCGAGAAGGTGAATGCAATTAGAAAGCATATGAAGGCAGCTCAAGACAGACAGAAAAGTTGGGCTGACACGTCAAGAAGACCTCTAGAGTTCGCCGTGGGTGATTTGGTATTCTTGAAGATATCACCGACTAGAGGAGTGATTCGTTTTGGGAGTCGGGGAAAGCTTAGTCCTCGATTCGATGGACCCTTCGAGATATTAGAGCGTGTTGGAGAGGTAGCGTACCGTTTGGCGTTACCACAGTCCTTGGCAGGTGTGCACGATATGTTTCATGTATCTCAACTACGGAGGTATGTTCGAGATGAAACCCACGTCTTGGATCATTCGGAGTTAACTGTACGGGAGGACCTAACTTTTGAGGAGCGACCGGTTGAAATCAAGGATCGAAGAGAAAAGGTTCTTAAGAACAAGGTTATCCCTCCTGTGCTAATTTCTTGGGGTAATCGATCGCATGGAGAATCCACTTGGGAGCGAGAAGACGAGATCCGGCAGAAGTTTCCTCACCTTTTCCTGTAGTTATCTATCTTGTATTCTTGGAATTTCGAGGACGAAATTCTTTTTGTAGTTGGGTATGATGTAACACCCGAGCCCAAAATACTATTTCTGGTACTGGTTGAGTGTTTGACATTGCTCATTTCATTTATTTGCCTGTTTGGGTCTCACTGTGAAATTTTAACCGACTAAGTCAGTTTTACATATAACAAATTTTATCACCTAAAATGAAATTAAAAATATCCATATTGGCCTACTCGTCACCCCTTGCGGGGTAGCGTCCGTGCGTCGAGTTTTCATCCCGTTCGGTGAAACGGGCAAGTTTGGACGGCTACGCGCGCGTGCAAGTGTCCGACTTGGGGGCATGCATTTTAATCATAAGACATCTCATTTTAAAATTTGGAACTCGCTTAAAATCCTATTATTTGAATTTCAAATATTTGGGTGCAATCCGGGCACGATTTGAAAATGTTTCGTTTAGCGCCAAAATCCCAATTTAATAATATATTCTAAAACTATATATATTCATTTTGTTACTATTTAAATCTTTCTAAATCATTTTCTTTCTCGCCTGGCCAATCACAGGAGAATTAAACTCGTGGGCCCCCCTGCCTTTTAACCCTCTATTCTCTCTCTCCCTATCTTTCTCTCTCTCTCTCTAACTGTCTCTCTCTCTCCTATATATACATATTTATTCCCTCGCTTCGTCTTCCTTTCCCAGAAAAACCATCACGAGAAACCCCCCACGAACCCACGAGAGCCACATCGCCTTGCCCTAGCCGCCGCAGCCCAAAGCCAACGACATCCTCGCCGGCCTCGTGGCCGCCTCACCCCATCACCTCCATCGTAACCTCCTCCACTTTTCGTCGTCACCACCCCCCACTTACAGTTCCCGCAACCCATCACCTTCGGGTACATTTCCAGCGACCTCTCACCATCGGCCACTCCTCCCAACCTCAACCTGCTCACCATCATCCTCACAACCTCTACCTCCTCTCCTCCTTTTCCCCGACCAGGACCCTGCAACACCCCGTCGCAGCCCAACCCAAGAAACCCACGACGCCCGAGCCCTAGCCCTCACTGCCGATCGCCGGCAACCCCTCGTCGTCACCATCTCCGTCTTCTCGCCTCTTTGCTAACCCCCGACACTACAACCACCATTACTTCATCCCTGCACCCCATTACACCCGAGCCTAACCCAAGCCCAAACCCTAACCGAAACCCTAGCATCCAACCTCTCCTTGCCGGAGTTCCGTCGACCCCGTCGTCATCCCTCGCCTCGCCTCTGCCACAGAACACCACAACAGTAAGCCTCTTTCCCCTTTCTTCTTCTTCTTTCTTTTCTTTTCTTTAGTTCTTGATTTTTGTATTTCATAGTTCGCCGGAGCCGGGCTCGACGTCGATGTTTCCCGACGACCCAGCAGGGACCCGTGACCCGTATGTTTCCATCGTGCGTTGTTTGGACTCTTTCCGTGTGCCGTGCGTCTGTCGCGTGTTTTTCCGCCGACGCTACGTCCGTTTTCCCGGTTCGCGAACCGTCGAGGCAAGTAATACTTGCTACATGCTATGTTATACAAATTAAGTGTGCTTGACTCATTAAACTTGCAAAGATTAACTAAGTGTAGTTACTCTTCTCATTTGGACGAAATATGACTTATATCATGATACAGTTAACCTAAACCGTATTTTGCCACTGTAACCCTAATAACAAAATTACCAGTTAATCATTTTGCTAGTTAAGGGACGATAGCCGTACACATGTAGCTTCATTACTTTCTGATATTGATATTGCACTACCTTGTGATTATTGCACCCCAAGGGTACTCGAACCTGTTAATATGATAATACAACTGCACCATATTAATGCACCATTGTGATTAAATGAACTGTTATTGTTGTTTACTTTATTTCCTGCTGTTATTCCTTATTCGATTATATACCTGTTGTGAGCACACCCTCGATTGCGTTACATATTGACCCGACCTTGATACACATGACATATATACATACCGATGCACCGGACATGGTACCCTTTACTACCAACTCAACCTGTTGTACCATGACCTGACCTGTTACCTGATCTCATGCCTAATGCCAACAAACCTGACTTGGGGTCCTCATGGACCATTCCTGTTGTCTATCCAGACAAACCTGCTTTTACCTGATCCTGTGTTGGCATTAGTTCTTGATTACTGAATACCTGACCTGACATACATAACTTGGGGGTATGGGGAAATCAAAGGTGAAACCGACTTGTAACTCAACAGTTCGATACCTGTTCTGATCAGTCTTACGGGCTCGGCCAGCCCCGGAGTGATGATGCTGACATCACTCGCCCATCCTGCTACTTATTACTGCCTAGCGGCACGTCTCGGATTCAGCCCCGAGGGTCTTGACCGTGGTCCCGGGCATGCATGGGATACTATTGAGTTACATCGACGAGTCATCAATTGATTTCAAAGACTTTAGAATAGAAAACCTGATAGAACAATTTAGTTACCCACTGCACACTACCCTGCACTGCTTGTTTCATATTATTGCTTTATTCATGTGTATTTCTGCATTGCTTATTACCCTGTCCATATTATATTATTGGTTGACATGACGCGCTGACGTCTGGGTTTTGCATGGCCCAGATTCTTTACCACTGTCGCCGACCGAGCAGGAGTACTTCAGCCAGCAGGCTGATTTGTGAGTTCTGTAGTGGTTAGTTTATTCATTGCACTTTATTTCCAGGTGTGATCCCGCATTATGGGACGTACCTTTCTATTATTGTATTGGATCATTGCTTCCGCACTTATTTATCATTGACTCTTGTTATTCTAGATTTGGACATGTGTTAGATAGTTTATTTATCTTGTTCTTGATATCTCTACAGCCGTAATGTGACTGTGGATGGATACTTCCTACCCACAGGTAGCATGGTTGGCTATGTCACGTGCCCAATCTTGCGTACTCTGGGAAGCGGGGCGTGACATTAGTTTAGGGATGTTGCGGTCCATATGTTTAAGGACATCATAGTCCATTGAGTTTAGTTTAGGGACGTTGTAATACCCTAGTTCATTTATACCAGTTCCAGTTCATGTATTTCTTTATTTATGGTATTTTCCTGATTTATTGTGTTTTGGGTGCGAATAGTGTATTTGACATTTGTATTTGCATCCGACCCGACCCGCATGCTTGAAACCAGTCTTGATTCATGTTTATGATTTATCCTGACTTGTTACATAGACATGTGCATCTTCATGAATACTGCATACTTGCATTTTATCCGGCATTGCATCTTTTACCATATAACATTTTAAGTCACGTAAAATATTTTAAAAATACATTTCATAGCCTGCATGATACCCCTAACCCCGTGGTAGCATTCGCGCATCTTGTTCTCGGCCCGTTCAGTGAAACGGACTTGTTTGGATGACTACGTGCACGTGCGTGCATCCGTTCTTGGGGGTATGCATTTTTTCGTTACCCGGATATCCAACTTTAATTTTAGTCGACATGTATATTTTTCGTATTTTAAAACTGAATTTTAGACCCCACCCGGGCATGTTTTGGATTATATTTGTATTTACCAGAATATCAAAATTTTATTTATATAATATTAATTTTATAAACTAATACAAATTAAAATTTAGTTAACTAATAAAAGATTTTTTAAATTTAAATCTAAACTAATTTCCTAACAAACTAACAACCCCTTTCTCTCTCTCTCCTCTGCATATATATATTTATATATTTTTTATTTATTTTTTTTTCTCTCCTTATTTAATACACGGCCTCTTATTCTTACTTCTTCTTCTTTCTTTTTCTTGATCTTGTTTCTTGATTCCGGTGATCACCGCCGGAGCCGTGCTCGTCGCTGACGATCTGAGTGATCCAGTGAACGTGCCTGACTTGCGTAATCACCCTCGTGCGTTGTTTGGAACTGTTCCGTATACCGTGCGCGCGTCGCGACATTTCGCCGACGAAGGACGTTCCATATGTTAGTTATATGTATGCCCTAGAGGCCATTACTGTACATGAGATGTATATTGTAGTGGATGCTGGGACATATATAGGTAGGACTTTCTTGCTCGACTTGATAGTACGCTATCTGGTTGCTCTTTATCTTAACATGTATACTTGCAGTCTCTCTATTACATGTTGATAAAGCCTTAGGATGTGTGCTCGACTTCCAGGACTATGATGTAGATCATATTAGTGGGTCCTGGGTAGTCCATGAGTACATCTTTCAATGTTCCTAGTCGTGGGAATATCGAGACGGGGCATCAATATTCCAGAGTAGACTAGCGTATATCTTCTCGAACCATGTGATGGGCGATGGATGATCCCATATCCATTGGTGTTTGACATCAGAGATGGTATGCGGGTGCTCGGTGGTGACTGGGTATACTGGACGGACTCGCCGAGAACTCCCAGATGGTATTATACCTCACGTCAGATGGCAGTTCTCTGGTGACACTGGTACAGCTTAGTCTGTTGACCTGAGATCGTCATAGAGCCTTGTGTGTCTCCCACTGTGCTTTGATTTCCACCCTACCACGGCTCTACTGAGTCGTGTAAACAGGTGGTTTTTGGGTACAGTCCTGATTCACATAGAGGCAATGAGCGATAGGAGGGGATTCGTCTCTCTCGGTATTGGGAGTTGATGTTGCGCTATGCTCGACTGGCCATAACTGGAAATCCCTGGCCAGGGTTGCACTGATTTACTGGTAAGTGTTATCAGTAGTTTCATGCGTGTTATGGACCTTACATCGGCATGACTTATCAAGCTACCGGGGTCTGACGTTCACCACCCCTAGGCGAGATATGCGACATATCAGACGAACAGACCGGACTGTGCGGTAAGTGTTACTGGTTGGATTCACAGGAGTGTGAGCGGGCTTGCTTGTTGATCTTCTGATCGCTCAATACCCGAGTGGCCGTTACGTTTAGCAGACCGCTTGCGGCTTGTGGGTGTTTGATATGATTATCACCTACTGCTGGCGTATTGACGAGTCTTTAGAGTCCTACACAGAGGTTTCCTGGCTCAAGCGAAACGAAATAGGAGCGCATATGAGATATGTGCGGGACCGAGAATAATACCAGTATGTGATACTGAATTCTATTCTCACGATTTGTATCATCGGACGGTTATATAAGATATAGCCGGGTTACCGAATCAAATGTTGATTCGATACATTGATACACTTGATATTAGTCGGTTATATGCACTATGACCGGATCATTAAATCAAGTGTTGATTTAATGATTTAATGTATAATTATATATTTGATATATTACTTTACATTAACTAGTATTGTTCACTTAAGATTATTTTTCCCACTAGATTGTGCACATTGTATATATGATATATGTTTGTGCACTAGTTTGTATCATGTTTGATGATACATGCAAACTTGGGTGTGTGTATGCTTTAAACCATGTTTAGGTTAATGGTTATGGTTTTAACTTATTTATTTATTTTATTTATTTATTCTTTTTTTGGCAAGAAACAAAATGGTGGCTTTCTTTCTTTCTTTGCTTCAAGCTTCATGAAGCTTCTTAGCATCTTTGAAAATTCTAACCATTTTGTTTTTTCTTTTAACCTAACCATTACACCTAAACCCTAGTTTATTCTCTACATGTGTTAACTTCACCCATGGTTGCATTATGATAAGTATTCACTTGATTTATTATTTTCAAGGAGAATTCATTTTCTTTCTTCTTCTTCTTCATCTTCTTCAAGTGAAGAAAACCATTCTTGAAAATTTCCAAGTGATGAAATCAAGTAAGAAATCCAAATCCAAAGTGAACCCACTTCCTATTTCTTCATCCTCTACCACTTGCCATGTTGTATAGGGTGTTATCTTCACAAGTTTCATGACCTAGTGAAGACGGATCTTGAGTTTGAGTCGCCTCGACGTAGATCATCTTCGGCATCGAAGTCAACGACCTAGCCCGATCATTTCTCCGATGAAACCGACGCTAGAGTCCGGGATCCGGTTGATCGCAGCGGAGGGACGTCATCACGAAGCTAAAGAAGTGGAGGACAGGATGTACAAAAGTTGTATTCCCATTCACTTAGTAGCAAAGTTGTTTGCTAGCTTTTATTTTCGCCAGCTTTTATTTTCGCCTATCCTCTAGTTAACGATCTTGTATAGGGTTTCTCGGCACATGAATTTTTGAATTTGGCATGGTTGATCAGTTGTGGAACCTCATGGATGTGCCTAGGAACCCTACAGTGGTATCAGAGCCTAGCTAGAGCTTTAGACGAAGTGTAGACGATGTTAGAAATCCGATCGAGTCCCGAAACCCTAACCAAGACCCCTCTCTGTACATTTTCTGAAACTGTGGTTTTCTCCTAATTAAAAATAGCCAAAAAATTCAGCAGGGTTTTTGAGGAGTTACTGTGAAGCGCGTGCGCCTAAATCGATAAAAGCGCCGCGGAACCGCGGCATGAGCGTGGCGCGTGCGGCGGTTCCGCGGCCGTATAGACACTTTATCCTATGTATTTTGCACAGTAACTCCTTATTTGATTCCTGTGTTTTCTGGGTATTTTTTAATTTATACTCAAGAGTTGAGTTTTCTGGGTTGTATTGGGGACTCGATGATTCGATCGGAAATTTTAATTGCGTCTATGTGTTTTTCCGGGTAATTTTAGAACATGTTAAAAAGTTCGACCGGATATAAATACCAACTTTTTCCCCTGCCGAGAAATTTCCAATTGTTGGATTTTTCCGTAGTTTAATAACGTTCTAAGTAGTGCAAATAACGCGATGGACCCTCTAGAAGACAACAAACCTTAACTCGATTATGTGACCGTCTTGAACTGCCCTTTGAACCTTAGGGTTTGGGGCAGTATGACGTGCCACATGTGAGGCGTTGGCTTGACCCTTCTACGGCTGGACCGTTGGTACTGTGGCATGAAGTGAATGTTTTTAAACTTATTTCATGTGTTGAGCTGTTTCGGGAAAACTTGGGTGTTTGATTGTTCGATCGGAAAGTTTAACATTTTCTATTTATCTGGAATGTGCTACAATATTTGGAATCCACAAGTAGTTATGAGATAACTGAATGAATGTTATAAACATAGCAGTTTAGTCTCAATTGATCGATTGCTACGGAATTTTGATGCGATCAAAATTCCGTCGCAATCACGTAGAATACGCGGATACTCGCCGGGTAAACTTAATAGACAGCCACGCCCCATAGCCCCGACCAAGTGACTGTAGGAGAACCCCGTCGCCAAAAGCATCCGTTCGGGTGCTCGCGACAGCGGTGTTCTGCCTTAGTGCACTTCGTTGACGGCATCCAGGGGTGCGGCCGTCTACTAAAGTTTGCGACGAGCATTCGATAAGGATATCGGGAATCTTGTTGAATTACCCGACTTGATATTGAAAAGAGTTTTCGATTTTGAGACTAAAATGCGGGGTTTATAATTGTTAGGCATGCGATGTCTAAGGAATTCATTTGGTTAGGCATGCGATGTTTAAGGAAATTGCGGATTCCAACTGTTGTAGTTTTACACTTTCTTTTCTGCGACCGTAAGTGTAATATGTGATATCGCCGGTTTCGTTGCTATATGTCAACGACAATTGGGATGGGCATATTTACTTACGTTGATAACATGTGATGTTATATGTTGCTGGATATGTTATATTGGATCGTCGTGTTTGAATAGACGGGTTTTTTTTATGTGAGATGGGTGTTTTTCATTTTCATTCATGTAAAAAACTTGTATGTAATATTCTTATATTGGGGCACTTTCAGGTTGCGGAAGATGTCACCGCTGATGTATATTATTTACTTTTCCACATTAGGATAGACCCAAGGAGGGGAGCACAAGTAACCGGGTTCTAGGTCCAGTGGGAGACCATCTCGAGGAGTCGAGTCCAGGTCTCCTAACTCTAGAATTGGTAGGGTTGCTTGCCGCTCTCGTAGGGGTCTAGGGGTGTGGGATTGGCTATTCATCACGATAGTGGAATCCGTGTTTTATACAGGCTCAAAATAAAACACGGACGTCCTAGTATATCCAATATTTCATATGATATTTTCTGCTGTGTTATCTGTGATGTGATCATGTGATTTGTTCAGATGGATACTGTATATACTATATATGATATATTATATAGACGTTGCTTATGTTTTACACCCGCGCTAGCCCTGCCCCGCTCTGCCATTAGTTACCTAACCTAACGGTGCAGACGGGACATCGAGGCGAATGCGGATGGCATAAGCGTACGTTGTATTTATCTGTGATGTTTAAGTGGACTTAAATGATGGGACATTCATTAATGTGATTATGAAAGAAAATAAACCTAAAAGATGTTGTGGAATCGAATTTCAAAAATAAAACAGGTAGCTACAGTTCTTGCTTTGCATCGCGGTGTTCCTTGTAGAACATCCTGCACCTTATTCAATAAGGAAAGGGCCGAGATCCCTTCACCGGGATTGACCCCTTTAGCAATAACTGGCAGATGCTACAACCCTCGGTTTATCTTTTGATTGCTTCTATAGTTTTTGCTTTGCACAGCTGTATATATGATATATCCTGCACCTTATTCGATAAGGAAAGGGCCGACGATCTCTTCACCGGGAGTGACCCCTTTAGCAAAACTAGAAAAGCCTAAAAAACACTCCATTTAAAAACCATTTGATTCCGCAACGAGATCAAGTTCAAAGCGTTAAAGGTTTTCATAAAAACCATTCGCAACCCTCCGTCATTTTAGGAAGTAGAGTACTTAGTATTCGTGCTGTGTTTGTTGACCATAGTCAAGGCACAGTGTACGGTAGCTAAGTGATGTCTTCCTACACCGCATATGATGCGATTAGTTAGGACAGTCATGTGGCTTTGTTGACCTTAGCCAAGGGTCATATGGGTGGGTCTAATTAATCACGAAATGACGGGTAGAACTTGACTAGTGCTTATGATTTGTTGACCTTAGCCAAGGTCATAGGTGCTAGGGGTAAAAACCTTTATCGGGAGTTTCAAGTGTTGAAATTTGCAATGAGATTGCATACCTTCTATATGATAGTTGGATCCCGATACCCACTGCGAGTAATTGTTACTCCTGGGAGAGTTTTGCACTTTACAATTAGCCGATCAAGTAGGTGTCTAGAAAGGTGTCAACGGGGTTACGCCCCTGGGAAAACGAGGTTTACTTTAATTAGGTCTGTGCGAAAGCACGGGGAACCTCCCTCAAAGTACCGGCACTGGCCTGGCTGAAAGATTGGCGAACTTGTAGAGTGTAATTAATCCCGGCTAGTCTTTCCTTTTAGGGTTTGAAGGAAGATTTGATAAAAACAGTGGGAGCCATCCTGATTAGATAAAATATATAACCAATCTAATCTTGCAAGAGCGCACGCAGAGTGTTTTCTTCTCTCTCTCTCCAGGTAGCGACCATATCACGCCTTAATCAAGATAATAATATGGATGTATTGACCGAACCCGCTTGTTATACTGAGCTGGGGAACGTTGGTCCCGCTCCAACTTATAATTGTTATAAGACCGAGCAGGAAATGGGGAAATGCCAGGATTCCCATGCCGCCCAAACGAAGGAAGTGCATAAGATGCATCTCCTTCGGGTGTGTTCATTATAAAGAACTGTTTCTCAGTATCCTCTTCGTCCTGGGTATTTGATACCGGATCAGGATCCCAGATATACAATCTGTTACATAGGACTACAGAAAGGTAGAGAACTGAGAACGGGTGATAAGTTTCATGAGACAGAAAACGGTGCAAGTATTGCAACCAAGTCTGTTGGTCACTGTCACCCTGTATTACCAATACATTGATTCTAAACAAATGCTATTAGATATTGAACCTGATATACAAAATCATATCAATCTCTTTATTTAATTAAGAAAGGATATAATTTTGTATTGTTGAATATTGTTTTGAACATTTCAAAAATTGATTGATTCAGGCACGTTATCTAAAAGCATATACATTCTAAATCAAACTACAGTTCCTTATGTACAAAACACACACGAGAGGAAGAGTTCATAAATGAACGAATTCTTCTTGAGGCATTGTAGACTAGGTCATATCAATGCGACCCGACTAGCTAAGTTACATTTAGATGCATATTTAAATCAGTTTAAATTTACATCTTATGAAACTTGCCAGTCATGTCACAAAGATAAGATGACCATAGATCCGTTTACTGGAAACAAAGAAAGAGTTAGTGAACTCTTGGGACTGATACATAGTAATGTATAGAGGTCCCCAGTCTACATATGCCAAGACTGGTTCTTTGTACTTCCTTACATTCACTGATGATCTCTCAAGATTAGGACAGATGTTCCTGTTGAAACACATGTCTGAAGCTTTTGAGAAATTCAATGAATATAAGTTAGAAGTAAAGAACCAAATACAGGTATAAGTATTATGTCCAATGATGAGATCAGGGAGGAGAATACTTGTGCATGGAATTCTTGGACTATTCTAAAGGAGAATGAGATTCTCTCTCGGTGTTACTCCTCTGAATACACCACAGCACAACGGCGTATCGGGGCAGAGCAATCGCATCCTATGAGATATGGTGCGCTCTATGATGAGTACTACTGAGTTACCTATTTCCTTTTGCGGTTGTGCACTTGAGAAGCTGGATACCTATTGAATTAGATTCCAATCAAATCAATGCCTACCACTCCATATGAGATATGGTATGGGAAGAGCCCATCTCTTAAGTAAATTAAGATTTGGGGTTGTACGGCCTATGTCAAAAACAAAATCCGGACAAGATCGAGGCAAGGTCAGTTCTGTAGAACTGGAAGGAGTTCCAGCTATACAAACTACAGCTGATGATTTGATATAACCAAAGGGTTCAATAGTCCCTGACGAACCTCAGCCTCTCCGCCGATCTAGTAGGTTTCCTCATCCACCTGAGAGATACTTTGGTTTCTCGATGACAGTAGGAGCGAGAATTGCATCATGAGATGATGACCCAACTAGTTTCGAGCAGGCCATCAAGAGTGGGGACTCTGTAAGAATGGTTGGATGCTTAGCGATCTGAGATGGAATCTATATACACCAGCAAAGTATGGACTTTAGCTGCTATATCTGAAGGGTTAAATCCCCATCAGGAGAAAGTATATCTTCAGAAGATTACTTGGTGTAGATGGAAAAGTTGAGACTTTCAAAGCTAGACTTGTTAATGGTTTTCATCATCGACCAGGCGTGGATAATGATGAAACCTTTTTCCAGTGGCTATGCTTAAGTCCATCCAGATCCTACTTAACATTGCTACATACCATGACTACGATATCTGGTGGTTGGGTGTCATGACTGCTTTTCTAAATACTGATTTAGAAGAGAACGTCTATAAGTACACAGCCATAGGGCTTCGTAAACAGTGGGAGCAGCGGAAACGTGTGCAAGTTGCTTTACAGATTAAAGCAGGCATCGCGGAGTTGGAACGTCTGTTTTGATGCGAAAGTCAAAGAGTTTGACTTCATCAAAATGGTAGATGAACCTTGTGTATACAAAAGGTAGTAGAGAGTAAGGTGGTGATCCTCGTAGAGTACGTGGATAACATACTCTTAATAGGAAAAGAGTTTCCTATGCTACGCTCGGTCAATCTCCTCTTATCACATGGATTCTCCATATATGATCAAAATGATACCTCCTAAATCCTAGGTTTTGGATCTATGAGATAGATCTAAATGGATGTTAGGATTCTCACTAGTTGTAGTGAGATGGTATCAATCGATCCTGGGGAGAATCACTGGAAAAGTTTCAGGGTGATAAGGACGACTGAATGTTAGTCACAGGCATTGTCTTTACCCTCAGTAGAGGGACGGTATGTTGGAAGAGTTCCAAGCTGAGATACCGTGGCAAACTAGACGATAAAGGCTGGTGATATCGCTATCAAAGATACTACCAAAGAGGAAGTTTGGGTGTATATTAGTTCATGAGATGAACTAGGTTCCTACCATTGTGTGACAATGGAAGTGTGACTTTGGCCCAGGAACCCCGATCCCATCAGTGACCCTGACATATTCTGAGGCAGCATCACCTGATCATGGAGATAGTTAATCTCCAGGGTGATCGAGGTTAGGACAGTAGACTCAGAGGACAATACGGCGGATCCACTCACAAAGGCCTTTTCCCAGAGAGAGACTTATATGGGATGGTTGAGTATGAGATACTTCAACCACTGCTACAGATGGCCCTAGTGCAAGTGGGAGATTGTTAGTTATATGTATGCCCTAGAGGCCATTACTGTACATGAGATGTATATTGTAGTGGATGCTGGGACATATATAGGTAGGACTTTCTTGCTCGACATGATAGTACGCTATCTGGTTGCTCTTTATCTTAATATGTATACTTGCAGTCTCTCTATTACATGTTAATAAAGCCCTTAGGATGTGTGCTCGACTTCCAGGACTATGATGTAGATCATACTAGTGGGCCCTGGGTAGTCCATGAGTACATCCTTCAATATTCCTAGTCGTGGGAATATCGAGACGGGGCATCGATATTCCAGAGTAGACTAGCGTATATCTTCTCGACCCATGTGATGGGCGATGGATGATCCCATATCCATTGGTGTTTGACATCAGAGATGGTATGCGGGTGCTCAGTGGTGACTGGGTACACTGGACGGACTCGCCGAGAACTCCCAGATGGTATTATACCTCACGTCAGATGGCAGTTCTCTGGTGACACTGGTACAGCTTAGTCTGTTGACCCGAGATCATCATAGAGTCTTGTGTGTCTCCCACTGTGCTTTGATTTCCACCCTACCACTGCTCTACTGAGTCGTACAAACAGGTGGTTTTTGGGTACAGTCCCGATTCACATGGAGGCAATGAGCGATAGGAGGGGATTCGTCTCTCCCGGTATTGAGGGTTGTTGTTGCGCTATGCTCGACTGGCCATAACTGGAAATCCCTGGCCAGGGTTCCACTGATTTACTGGTAAGTGTTATCAGTAGTTTCATGCGTGTTATGGACCTTACATCGGCATGACTTATCAAGCTACCGGGGTCTGACGTTCACCACCCCTAGGCGAGATATGCGACATATCAGACGAACAGACCGGACTGTGCGGTAAGTGTTACTGGTTGGATTCATAGGAGTGTGAGCGGGCTTGCTCGTTGATCTTCTGATCGCTCAATACCCGAGTGGCCGTTACATTTAGCAGACCGCTTGCGGCTTGTGGGTGTTTGATATGATTATCACCTACTGCTGGCGTATTGACGAGTCTTTAGAGTCCTACACAGAGGTTTCCTGGCTCAAGCGAAACGAAATAGGAGCGCATATGAGATATGTGCGGGACCGAGAATAATACCAGTATGTGATACTGAATTCTATTCTCACGATTTGTATCATCGGACGGTTATATAAGATATAGCCGGGTTACCGAATCAAATGTTGATTCGATACATTGATACACTTGATATTAGTCGGTTATATGCACTATGACCGGATCATTAAATCAAGTGTTGATTTAATGATTTAATGTATAATTATATATTTGATATATTACTTTACATTAACTAGTATTGTTCACTTAAGATTATTTTTCTCACTAGATTGTGCACATTGTATATATGATATATGTTTGTGCACTAGTTTGTATCATGTTTGATGATACATGCAAACTTGGGTGTGTGTATGCTTTAAACCATGTTTAGGTTAATGGTTATGGTTTTAACTTATTTATTTATTTTATTTATTTATTCTTTTTTTGGCAAGAAACAAAATGGTGGCTTTCTTTCTTTCTTTGCTTCAAGCTTCATGAAGCTTCTTAGCATCTTTGAAAATTCTAACCATTTTGTTTTTTCTTTTAACCTAACCATTACACCTAAACCCTAGTTTATTCTCTACATGTGTTAACTTCACCCATGGTTGCATTATGATAAATATTCACTTGATTTATTATTTTCAAGGAGAATTCATTTTCATTCTTCTTCTTCTTCATCTTCTTCAAGTGAAGAAAACCATTCTTGAAAATTTCCAAGTGATGAAATCAAGTGAGAAATCCAAATCCAAAGTGAACCCACTTCCTATTTCTTCATCCTCTACCACTTGCCATGTTGTATAGGGTGTTATCTTCATAAGTTTCATGACCTAGTGAAGACGGAGCTTGAGTTTGAGTCGCCTCGACGTAGATCATCTTCAGCATCGAAGTCAACGACCTAGCCCGATCATTTCTCCGATAAAACCGACGCTAGAGTCCGGGATCCGGTTGATCGCAGCGGAGGGACGTCATCACGGAGCTAAAGAAGTGGAGGACATGATCTACAAAGGTTGTATTCCCATTCACTTAGTAGTATAGTTGTTTGCTAGCTTTTATTTTCGCTTATCCTCTAGTTAACGATCTTGCATAGGGATTCTCGGCACATGAATTTTTGAATTTGGCATGGTTGATCAGTTGTGGAACCTCATGGGTGTGCCTAGGAACCCTACACCGTACACATCCATTCTTGTTCCGTCTAAGCAAGTTAATCTTGCTACATACTATATAACTCATTATATACCTATTTAAATAAATATCACACCTGTATTTAAAATCATGCACCCCATGTTTAGTTTTATAACTTTTCGATATTCCGTTTGCATCAATTCACATCATTTCAGATCTAGGCCATGAAAATTTATCTTGTTACATACTATACTATCATATACTGTATCAAATTGAATAGTTACATTTCATATTGCTTATTTATATATTCTGCACTTGTTAGTTTATCATTTTACGATTATGTGATACCCGTTTGCATCTATATCATTTAAAATATATATCGTCGTAATATTTCTTATTATTATCTTTAATTCGTTTATAATCTGCATTTTATAATATTATACATTTGAAAATATAGTAGTTTACACATGAAACGTCGTTGAAAAGCGGATACGACAAATCTGAAATTTACTGTACACCTTACCTTATAAAATTCATTATAAATCATAGAAAAATCATTAGTATAAGTTCTTTAGTTCGTTACGAAGATAACTCAGAATACTATAACTCTATGAAATATTTACTTATAAAATAAATTGTTTATATAATTTAAAATGCAAATGAAAATGTTTCTAAACTGTTGTCCAGGGAAATTCCAGCAGCAAACTTTCAATTTCGAATGTTCATAGCTTTTTGTAGGAACAAGCTGAGATACTTCAACTTATAAAAATGAAAACATTATTGAATTATCTTTGTTTTGGTATAAGACACGTCCCTTTTGGAGAACGTTTGTTATTTTTAAGCTATTTTACAAATCAGGGTGACGCTGAATTTCTGAACGGAACTTTCTTGTGTATGGTTAATCAATACCACTTTTATAGTTATTAATCGGTTTGAATATGTTATCCATATTAATATTATTATATCAATATCTATTTAATAAATAATAGTGCTTGTGTTGTAATATTCAGCAAATTTTACCGATTTACAGTTTTATAGTATCCGTCTGTATCCGTACGGTTTATTACATATCTAGTTGCACACCGAGACCATATTATTTCATGTTACTGTTGTATTAGTGCACCATGCTTGATAATTGTGCATCCTACATAGTCATGATGTAACCCCTGACAAAATATTTGTGCATCCATACTTTACCGTGCATCCGTACTTGCTACAGTTTTAGTATGAGCATCCGCTTGACATATGTGCACTACCTGTCATGACCTGATATACTACTGCTTGACTTGATACCTGATACACCACTACTTGACATGACTTGATACATGTACACTACCTGACATGACCTGATATATCACTACTTGACATGTTACCTGATCCTGTTTCTAATACCGACAATCCTGATATGTTGTCCCGATGGACATATCCTGTTGTCTGTATAGACAAACATGTTCCTGCTTGATCCTGTGTTGGCATTAGTCTCAGATTTATAAATACCTGACTTACACACATAACTTAGGGGTATGGGGAAATCAAGAATGTAGCTGAACGTAACTCAAAGGGCTATTATATCATTTTACCGTGGTCCCGTAGGGAATGGACGGGACATAGACTCATAGTCTATTACATCATTTTACCGTGGTCCCATGGGGAATGAACGGGGCATAGACCGATGGGTTACAATGAGGATTACATTCATTGATTTCGAATAACTTTAGAGTAGATCACCCTATAGCACAGTTTAGACTACTCATTGCACTTCACCTGTTTATATTCTGTTCACTGATTTATATTCATGTTACTGTTACTTGTTATTGATGACTTGTTACTGTTCATACTCATGCTTGCATTACTTGTTACCCCCTGATTATATTATTGTTGATATTATGACGCACGACGTCTCGGTTTTGCATGGCCCAGATCCTCTACCTTTGTCGCGGGCAGATCAAGAGTATTTCCGCCGTCAGGCCGAGCAGTGAGGACCCTGTTCGTATCCAGTTAGTTATTTCCTTACTTTCCAGATGTTATTGTTACTTGGATTTATTGCTTCCGCATATTATTTCTTGACTCGTTTATTCTGGCTCATGGACATGTACTAGATAGTTTATTTACTTTCCTGTTCTTGATATCTCTACAGCCGTAATGTGACTGTGGAGGGATTTTTCCTATCCACAGGTAGCATGGTTGGCTCTGTCACGTGCCTATCTTAGCGCACTCTGGGAAGCGGGGCGTGACAGGGTTTGTTTGGTATCAAAGCCATAGGATTTAGATTAATCGGGTTTGATTCTTTTGTAGTTGGGTATTGGACCCAATGCACGAATCAGAAAATCCGTGATTAGGAACATGTCCTGCCACATTGTTATCATGATTCTTGAATCATATCTTTCTCTTGACCCCTGTCCTGACGATATGCAAACAACTTTGCATCTCGAGTTGAAATTCTTTTGGTTCCCTATTGTTTCTTCCGTCCTATTCCTTTGATTCTGATACTAGGATTTGGCCGACTTGAACGGAGTTATGTGATTGTACCCATGAACTGCAGTATGGTTACAATGCGGTACTCTATTTAAGTAACTTGGAGTCCTAGTCTTGATTCACTTGCTCGTTTCATGGTCGTTATATTTCCTTGCTTCTCTTGCTTTCCAGTTCATGTTTTATCGCAAGCTTGAATCATGTTTATCATGCTTATCTTCTTCAGTATCATGGCTTTGGATGAAGTCATTTCGGTATCCTACTTGTTCATGTTTTCCTGCATTAGTATTATTCAATTCTGGTGCATCCCTTTGTTTTGATGTTGTCTTGGGAATGGATTTTTCTCGGCACTTTCCACGCTCACATTGATTGTAGGGCAAAGAAAGTGATTTTCCAGATTCCCGGACATCCGGAATTTGTTTTCACTGGAGGAAGCAGTTCTGTTGGGCCAGTCGAGTTTAGGGCTAGGCCGGCAAACAGTGTTCTTTCGTCGATGGAAGTTGATAAGGAGGAAGCGCCAGTTGTAGTTCGAGAGTTCATGAACGTGTTCGAGGACATCTCAGGTTTACCGCCAAAACGAGACGTGGAGTTCGCAATCGATCTTGTTCCTGGTGCAGCGCCAATCTCAAAGGCGTACTATCCAATGGCACCAGTGGAGTTGGAAGAAGTCAAGAAGCAGGTTACTGAATTACTTGAGAAGGGTTGGATTCGCAGCAGAAATTCACCTTGGGGAGCTCCAGTTCTTCTAGTCAAGAAGAAAGATGGCACAAGGAGGATGTGCATCAATTATCGAGAATTAAACCGGGTGACTATTAAGAACATGTACCCAATCCCAAGCATTGGCGAATTATTTAAGCAGCTTAGTGGCGCAAGGGTTCTCGAAGCTGGATTTGCGATCCGGATATCATCAGATCCGAGTTAAATCAGAAGATATTTGCAAGACTGCGTTCCGAACTCGGTATGGACATTACGAGTATTTAATGATGCCCTTCGGAGTAACGAATGCACCGGCGATATTTATGGACTTGATGAACCGAATCTTTTCACCGTTCTTGGACCAGTTTATAGTGGTGTTCATCAATGATATTCTGGTCTACTCGAGGAGCATTGAAGAGCATGCAGAACACTTGAAGATCGCACTGCAGACATTGAGGCAAGAAAGATTATATGCAAAGATGAGCAAGTGCAAGTTTTGGCTTGAAGAAGTGAAGTTTTTAGGGCACGTCGTATCCGGAGATGGAATCGCCGTTGATCCCAAGAAGATTGCAGCAGTTCAAAATTGGCTGATTCCGAAGAATGTAGCAGAGATCAGAAGTTTTCTTGGACTTGCCGGCTATTACAGAAGGTTCATGGAGAATTTTGCTCGTTTGACTGAGCCTTTGACCAAGCTTACGCGCAAGGAAGTACCATTTGTGTGGATTGATAAGTGTGCCTCAGCTTTTGAGGCGTTGAAGTAGAGATTGATAACCGCTCTTATTTTGACCGTACCAGACAGTTCCGGATGATTGGTGATTCACAGCGACACATCTGGGAAAGAATTGGGATGTGTTTTGATGCAGCATGGGAAGGTTATAGCCTACGCATCGAGAAAGTTGAAGACCCATGAGAAGAATTACCCAACTCATGATTTGGAGCTAGCAGCTGTGATTTTCGCTTTAAAGATTTGGAGACACTACTTATTGGGCGAAAGGGTCAAAGTATTCACCGATCACAAAAGCCAGAAGTATGTGTTCACACAGAAGGAGCTTAATATGATGCAGCGTAGATGGTTGGAGCTGATGGCTGACTACGATCTTGATCTTAAGTATCATCCAGGGAAATTTAATGTAGTGCCGGATGCGCTTAGTCGGTTGCCAGCAATTCAGATGTTGACTGCACAGAAGGAGCTTATGGGAGACTTTCGGAGATTCGAGTTGGAGATCGTACTACCGCATTCTTCGGGATAGTTGATGCAGCTGCAAGTACAATCGTCATTGATCGAGAGTATTAAAGCAGCGCAGTCGAAGGACCTAAGATTGCAAAGGTTTCGAGAACAGGTTGAAGCTGGACTTCGAACTGGTTCGTTGCGATATGGTAGCCGTTTGTGTGTGCCAAAAGGAGATATTCGTGAAGAAGTTATGAAAGAGGCACACAGTTCCGCGTATTCCGTACATCTACGAGGCACGAAGATGTACCGTGATCTACGACGGCATTTCTGGTGGGGAGGCATGAAAAGGGAGATTGCTCGCTTTGTAGCAAAGTGCTTGGTGTGTCAGAAAGTTAAGGCTGAACATCAAAGGGTTGCTGGTTTATTGCAACCACTTCCGATTCCTCAATAGAAGTGGGAACATATAACCATGGATTTCATGACAGCTTTACCGCGGAGTCCAAAGGGCAACAATGCAGTTTGGGTGATTGTTGATCGATTGACCAAGGCAGCTCATTTCATACCATTTCGAGTTGGTCAATCAACGGAAGCGTTGGCAGAACGGTACATGCAGGAGATTGTGAGATTGCATGGAGTACCTGTGAGCATCGTGTCCGACCATAACACCCGATTCTTATCACACTTCTGGAGAAGTTTACAGGAAAGTTTGGGGACTCGATTGAAGTTTAGCACAGCTTATCATCCTCAGACAGATGGCCAGTCGGAGAGAACGATCCAAACTCTTGAAGACATGTTGAAAGCTTGTATGTTAGACTTCAAGGGTTCATGGGAGGATCATCTACACTTGGTGGAGTTCTCGTACAACAACAGTTTTTAGGAAACTATTCAGATGGCTCCATTTAAAGCGTTGTATGGTCGCAAGTGTCGTTCATCTGTTTGTTGGGACGATGTTGGAGAACGAAGATTGTTGGGACCGAATTTGATCGTGCAGACAGTAGAGAAAGTCAACACTATCCGGAATCATATGAAGGCAGCACAAGATCAGCAGAAGAGTTGGGCCGACATATCAAGAAGACTTCTAGAGTTCGCTGTTGGTGATATGGTATTCTTGAAGATATCACCGACTAGAGAAGTGATTCGTTTTGGGAGTCGAGGCAAGCTTAGTCCTCGATTCGTGGGGCCTTTTGAGATTTTGGAGCGTGTTGGAGAAGTGGCTTATCGATTGGCGTTACCACAATCTGTGGCGAATGTTCATGTCGTGTTTCATGTATCTCAACTCCATAAATATGTTCGAGATGAAGCACACGTGCTAGATCATTCGGAGCTGACTGTAAGAGAGGATTTGACTTTTGAGGAACGACCGATGTCGATTGTTGATCGAAGAGAAAAGGTCCTTAATAACAAGGTTATCCCTCTCGTACTTGTTTCTTTGGGAAATCGCTCAAATGGAGAATCGACTTGGGAACGAGATGAAGAAATTCGACAAAACTTTCGACACCTATTCCTGTAGATTCGTGTTGTTTACCTTTTCTTGTCTTGGGAATTTCGAGGACGAAATTCTTTTTGTAGTTAGGTATAATGTAATACCCTAGTTCATTTATACCAGTTCTAGTTCATGTATTTCTTTATTTATGGTATTTTCCTAATTTATTGTGTTTTGGGTGCGAATAGTGTATTTGACATTTGTATTTGCATCCGACCCGACCCGCATGCTTGAAACCAGTCTTGATTCATGTTTATGACTAATCCTGACTTGTTACATAGACATGTGCATCTTCATGAATACCGCATACTTGTATTTTATCTGGTATTACATCTTTTACCATATAACATTTTAAGTCATGTAAAATATTTTAAAAATATATTTCAGAGCCTGCATGATACCCCTAACCCCGTGGTAGCATCCGCGCATCTTATTCTCGTCCCGTTCAGTGAAACGGACTTGTTTGGATGACTACGTGCACGTGCGTGCATCCGTTCTTGGGGGTATGCATTTTTTCGTTACCCGGATATCCAACTTTAATTTTGGTCTACAAGTATATTTTTCGTATTTTAAAACTGAATTTTAGACCTGACCCGAGCAAGTTTTGGACTATGTTTGTATTTACCAGAATATCAAAATTTTATTTATATAATATTAATTTTATAAAATGATACAAATTAAAATTTAGTTAACTAATAAAAGATTTTTTAAATTTAAATCTAAACTAATTTCCTAACAAACTAACAACCACTTTCTCTCTCTCTCTCCGCTGCATATATATATATATATATATATATATATATATATATATATATATATATATATATATATATATATATATATTTTTATTTATTTAATTTTTTCTTTCCTTATTTAATACACGGCCTCTTCTTCTTACTTCTTTCTTTTTCTTGATCTCGTTTCTTGATTCCGGTGATCACCGCCGGAGCCGTGCTTGTCGCTGACGATCTGAGTGATCCAGTTAACGTACCTGACTTGCGTGATCACCCTCGTGCGTTTTTTGGAAACGTTCCGTGTACCGTGCGTGCGTCGCGACATTTCGCTGACGAAGGACATTCCGTACATATCCTTTCTTGTTCCGTCTAGGCAAGTTAATCTTGCTACATGCTATATAACTCATTATATACCTATTTAAATAAATATCACACCTGTATTTAAAATCATGCACCCCATGTTTAGTTTTATAACTTTTCGATATTCCGTTTGCATCCATTCACATCATTTCAGATCTAGGCCATGAAAATTTATCTTGTTACATATTATACTATCATATACTGTATCAAATTGAATAGTTACATTTCATATTGCTTAGTTATATGTTCCGCACTTGTTAGTTTATCATTTTACGATTATGTGATACCCGTTTGCATCTATATCATTTAAAATATATATCGTCATAATATTTCTTATTATTATCTTTAATTGGTTTATAATCTGTATTTTATAATATTATACATTTGAAAATATTGTAGTTTACACATGAAACGTCGTTGAAAAGCGGATACGACAAATCTGAAATTTATTGTACACCTTACCTTATAAAATTCATTATAAATCATAGAAAAATCATTAGCATAAGTTCTTTAATTCGTTACGAAGCTAACTCATAATAATATAACTCTATGAAATATTTACTTGCAAAATAAATTGTTTATATAATTTAAAATGCAAATGAAAATGTCTCTAAACTGCTGTCCAGGGAAATTCCAGCAGCAAACTTTCAATTTCGAATGTTCATAACTTTTTGTAGGAACAACCTGAGATACTTCAACTTATAAAAATAAAAACCTTATTTAATTATCTTTGTTTTGGTATAAGACACGTCCCTTTTGGAGAACGTTTGTTATTTTTAAGCTATTTTACAAATCAGGGTGACACTGAATTTCTGAACGGAACTTTCTTGTGTATGGTTAATCAATACCGCTTTTATAGTTATTAATCGGTTTGAATATGTTATCCATGTTAATATTATATCAATATCTATTTAATAAATAATAGTGCTTGTGTTGTAATATTCAGCAAATTTTACCGATTTACAGTTTTATAGTATCCGTCTGTATCCGTACGGTTTATTACATATCTAGTTGCACACCGAGACCATATTATTTCATGTTACTGTTGTATTAGTGCACCATGCTTGATAATTGTGCATCCTACATAGTCATAATGTAACCCCTGACAAAATATTTGCGCATCCATGCTTTACCATGCATCTGTACTTGCTACAGTTTTAGTATGAGCATCCGCTTGACACATTGCACTACCTGTCATGACCTGATATACTATAGCTTGACTTGATACTTGATACACCACTACTTGACATTACTTGGTACATGTACACTACCTGACATGACCTGATATATCACTACTTGACATGTTACCTGATCCTGTTTCTAATACCGACAATCCTGACATGTTGTCCCGATGGACATATCCTGTTGTCTGTACAGACAAACCTGTTACTGCTTGACCCTGTGTTGGCATTAGTCTCAGATTTATAAATACCTGACTTACACACATAACTTGGGGGTATGGGAAAATCAAGAATGTAGCTGAACGTAACTCAAAAGGCTATTATATTATTTTACCGTGGTCCCGTGGGGAATGAACGGGACATAGACTCACAGTCTATTACATCATTTTACCGTGATCCCGTGGGGAATGAACGGGGTATAGACCGATGGGTTACGATGAGGATTACATTTATTGATTTCGAATAACTTTAGAGTAGATCACCCTATAGCACAGTTTAGACTACTTACTGCACTTCACCTGTTTATATCATGTTCACTGATTTATATTCATGTTACTGTTACTTGTTGTTGATGACTTTTTACTGTTCATACTCATGCCTGCATGACTTGTTACCCCCTGATTATATTATTGTTGATATTATGACGCACCAACGTCTGGGTTTTGCATGGCTCAGATCCTCTACCTTTGTCGCAGGCTGATCAAGAGTATTTCCGCCGTCAGGCCGAGCAGTAAGGATCCTGTTGGTATCCAGTTTTACTTTACATGTGTTTTATTTATTGGATCTTTTGCTTCCGCATATTATATTATTTCTTGACTCGTTTATTCTGTCTCATGGACATGTACTTGATAGTTTATTTACTTTCCTGTTCTTGATATCTCTACAGCCGTAATGTGACTGTGGAAGGGTTTTTCCTATCCACAGGTAGCATGGTTGTCTCTGTCATGTGCCTATCTTAGCGCACTTTAGAAAGCGGGGCGTGACAGACGTTGCGGTCCATTGGGTTTAAGGACATCATAGTCTATGTTTAAGGACATCATAGTCCATAGAGTTTAGTTTAGGGACGTTGCGGTCCAGAGTTATTGGTTATTGGGACCCTCCCCCTCTCTGAAGACATTGAAGAATTACAACGACATGTATCGGAGGTGTGGAGATATGTACTCTTGAACCAAAGAATGTTCATCAGGGACTTGGTAGTCCTGTTTGGCACTAAGACCAATTTAGAAGAAGACCTATGGGCTTGGTTGATTTGGGGTTTGGCCAACCTTGGGCTCAGCCCACCTGATTACTTTTTTGGGCTTGATCCCTTTTGTTCAATAATGCTGAGCATGAGCATTGATATGAGTTTTGATGCTCACCCCCTTTCTTTGTTTTTTATTGAGTGTTAAACACTCTTTATGGCGTTGGGCTCTATTTACAGAGTGTTTTATGTTAAACAACGCCCACGTAAGAAGCACGTGGAGCGTTCGGCGCTGAGCGCCAACTATTGAGTGTAGAGCACTCTTTAATCTATTAGCACGCACGTGAGGGGCACGTAGAGCACTTGGCGCTGAGCGCCAGATTTTAAGTGCTAAGCACCTTATTATTAAATAGCGCCCATGTGAAGGGCACGTTGAGCGCTTGGCACTGAGCGCCAGAGTTTAAGTGCTAAACGCTTTATTATTAAATAGCGTCCACGTGAGGAGCACATGGAGCACTTGGCGCGGAGCGCCAGACTTTAAGTGCTAAGCGCTTCTTATAAGATAGCGCCCATGTGAGGAGCACGTGGTGCGCTCGGCGCTGAGCGCCAGACTTGCAGTGCTAAGCACTGAGTTTTCTGTTCTGCTCGATTCAATTCTCTGAGAATTAGATTCTCACTTATGAAAGATTTTGTCTTATAGATCTGAGATCTGGAAAAAGAACTAAGTTCTTCTGATATGAAAGTTAAACGCTTAAGCACTGAGTTTTCTATTCTGTTCAATTCAATTCTTTGAGAATTAGATTCTCACTTATGAAAGACTTTGTCTTATAGATCTGAGATATGGGAAAAGAACTAAGTTCCTCTAATGTGAGAGTTATACTCTTAAATATGGAGGAGATGTTGTGATCTCACTTATTTTTATTTACCTTAAGAAGAAATTGCTCTCATATCTCAAGTTTGAAGTTTATATGGGGGTTCCTCTCTACAAGACTTGAAGTCTTGGGTCCTTTATACAGGGGAGGCTGATTTGTTGATTCAGTTAAGGAAATCTCTCATTGAGAGATTTCTTAATAGATTTGGGGAATTTATCCACCGTCGGATCTTTGATCCAAGGACTTCTGTTTTACAGAAAATATTTTTCTTGTTTTTAACAAGATTGGGAAAATATTTTCCCATACATAACTTATTCTGTATCTTGGTGATTTTTAATCACCATTAGATCTTTGATCTAACGGTGCTCTGATTTACAGAGCACGATCTTTCTTGTTTAGAAAGATTTGAGGAGTATTTCCTCAATCAGAATTTAATTCTGTATCTTAGTGATTTCTAATCACCATTGGATCTTTGATCCATCGGTGCTATGATTTACAGAGCACAATCTTTCTTGTTTAGAAAGATTTGAGGAGCATTTCCTCAATCAGAATTTAATTCTATGTTCTGATGATTTATCATCTCCGTTGGATCTTTGATCCAAGGGTGGAGAACTTTTAGTTCTAGCGCTGGCGCTCCCGTGCTTTGCACGTGAGGCACTGCCTCAGAGTTATTATCTTTCGGTGCTGGCGCCCTCGTGCAAGGCACGTGAGGCTTTGCCTCAGAGTTTTTAACTCTCGGTGCTGGCGCCTTCGTGCAAGGCACGTGAGACGCTAGCTCATTACTGAAGGTGTCTTTTCACCTTCTTTCTCCGCTTTTCCTGAGTCAAACTTCTCTTTCCCGGTGCCTTCTTTTAACAGAGCTTGGAAATAGTTCCACCATGCACAATATTTTCCGTGCCTAGACTTAAATGTCTCCTTTCATAATCTGAAGCAAAACTTCTCTTCTCTCTCACTTTCAGAGAATCATTTTAACAGAGAAGAGTTATGGCTTGTAATCGTCCACATGCTCGCCGGCAGCCATGGGAGGTGCCTATCGAGGAAATTGTTCCTCGTTTAGCACTTAAAATCTTGCACCCAGCACCATAAAGAGTGTTTAACACTCAATAAAAAACAAAAAGAAAGGATAAGCATCAAAGCCTATATCAATGCTCTGCATTGTTGAACAAAAAGGCTGAGCCCAAACAAGTGTTCAACACTTTATTCAAAACTGTGTGGGCTGAGTCCAAATTGACCAAAAGTCCTTAATTCAGATCAACCAAGCCCAACTATAGGTTTTCCAACCAAAATTGGTTCAAGGGTACATCTCTCCACACCTCCGATACATGTCGTTGTAATTCTTCAACGTCTTCAGAGAGGTGGAGGGTCTCAATAACCAATAACTCTGAACCGCAACGTCCCTAAACTAAACTCTATGAACTATGATGTCCTTAAACATGGACTATGATGTTCTTAAACCTAATGGACCGCAGCATCCCAAAACTAAATTCCATGGACTATGATGTCCTTAAACTTATGGACCGCAACGTCCCTAAACTAAACTCTATGGACCATGATGTCCTTAAACATGGACTATGATACCCTTAAGCAAGGACTATGATGTCCTTAAATCCAATGGACCGCAACGTCCCTAAACTAAACTCCATGGACTATGATATCCTTAAACTTATGGACCGCAACGTCCCTAAACTAAACTCTATGGACTATGATGCCCTTAAACATGGACTATGATGTCTGATCGCACGCTTTTGGCGTGTCGGATGTTCAAAGAATTAAAGTATAACCGCGATCAGGACGGTGTCGCTATGCAGCTAGCCGGTTGAGCACGGGTCGGTCCACAGGGAGATGGTTGTATTTCCGTTCTTGTCTTAGACGAGTCAATAAAGAATTTGTGTATGAGTTTGATTCTAACCTATGTGTTTATTTGCAAGTATAAAGTTGTTAAGAAAAGATACGAGATTATAAGCTAAAGAAATCCGTACTCGAAACCTTTGAGCCGAGTCTTGACCAATTGAAGCTAGAGCAATCGGCAACAACGTGGATTAGGGGATTTAAGCGCGGTATTCGTGGAATCCGGCTTATTTACCCTTGTCCTTCCGTTCTTGTCTCTTGCTTTCGCCTCCGGCCAAACCGAACGCAACCGGTCGCGGTTAGGAATCACCGTTACCTTGTTAGGGTAGGGTGCCTAACGGAGCGCTTGCGTATGGTTTGGGCGGAGTTCAATGGAAAATAACGGGAAAAGGAAAAGAGAAAAGAAAATCTTTAACTTATAATATCGTATTTCTTCTTAACAATAATAATTACATTCATTCACAAAATGAACAAAAAAGAGCAAAAGAAAAGAACAAAGAAAAGAAAAGATTACAAGTAATTAAAGTGCATGGAATTAAATTGCAAGAAAGTAAAGCAAGAATGAAAAATGCAAGTAATAAATAAACAATAAAAAGAACAAGAAAGTAGAACTCAAGACAAGCATGGGATCAATAGCCAACCCTTAAACTTGCAAGCTCAATCAAGAGGTTGCAAGATCAAGAGAAGGGTAGAGAACGCATGTGAATTGAAGCGCTAATTCCGTGAAAGAATACGACCCTTGAGATCAATAACTAACCCTTAACCATCCAAGCTCAATGAAGAGGTTGAATGATCAAGAGAAAGCAAAAATCTCAAGGGGAAGAAGAAACAAAAGAGAATGATACAAAAAGCCCTCATCTTCATTAATCTCCCACTCAAAAAGCTCTCACTACAATTTTCATGGAAAAAGAATGAAGAAGAAGAAGAAAAAAGACTAAATCCTAACAAAAAGAGGAACAAAAGAATGACCCTTGGCTTTGGCAAGTTCTGTTGTATTTATAGGCAGAGAAAATGAAATCTAGGGCAACAAACTGGACCCATGTGAAAAGACCCAACTACCCATGAAAAATGACAGTGAGAGGGGCCCACTTGGCCGCGGATCCGCCGCCAATACCCCCTATTGGCCGCGGATCCGTGGCCCTATGATGGAGTTAGGGCATGGGCTTTTCAGTACGGCCCTGGTCTGCTGTCCCCTGTTGTCTAGTACATGTATTTTCTGATAATTTCTTCCAGAATATCTTCAGATTCTTAGTCCAAGATTGCATTATCTTTTCTTCACTTTTGACCTCTATCTCTCTCGAGCTCCGCGCACCCATTGATTCTTGTGCTGCCCCTCTCGTGCTCTGTGCTTGTCCGAGACACGAATGACCGCTGTCATATGTCTTGTCCCTGGAACAGGCACTCGGCACCGGACGGATATGGATGACCGGAACCCGGCTTTTATCTGCTGTCAACAGATGTTCTGTATTTGGCGTAACTGTGGAGATTTTGTCTTGATTTGCAATATTTGTACTGGAAACCTGTACTCTGTAAATATGTAACAAACACGGATTAAAAGTACCTACCTATAAACACACGAGCATAAGAATGGACGGTATAAAATGCAGTATTCTGTGATGAACAAATACCCCCAAACTTAACTTTTGCTCGTCCCGAGCAAAACCAATTATTCACAAAAAATAAAATCCTAACCGCACTTTCGCAGGGAACGCGATTGCACTGAGCGCGTGCAACAAGCCGTTAAACCTCTAGGTGTCCCTAGTAGGAGGAGTGTTGTCTCCTGAGGGTTTTCAGCGGATTACACCCACAAAATCCTGTCAAGCTAGTGTCATAAGTTAACATCGATTCTACTCCTACAGTTTAGTATTTACGTTAGAAATTCTATCATCCTAAGTTAGAAATATCCAACCCTTATTTTTCACACCTCCTATCCATTTAGCCTTAGATCATATACGTTCCAAAAAAGTTTAGAAAGATACTGGTTCTCCTGAGTTTTCCTTCTAAAGTGAGGCCTCAAATCAGGGATTTTTATCAACTTTACAGAAAACACAAGTCTTATTCTTTATTTCTATCTTTTATTCAAACATCGATTGTATACCCCTACGTGTGTGTATATTTGCACCCTTACACTCAAGAATTCAATTCAAGCTATAATACCCTTGCCCTAATACCTAATACTACTTCTTTTCATTAAGGATGGACGGATTTGCTCACACACCTTTCATGTGACTATTAATGCTTCTTGAGGCACTAACGGCCGATTACTGAATGTGTGAACATTAAAGCGTAAATAGCAGTTTCCAGGTCTTGACTTTATTCTATTTTTTTCTTTTTCTTTTTCTTTTTCTTTTTCTTTTTCAAGACCGGATATATTTTTCAACATGCTCTTTTGGTGTTTAGCTTTAAATACCGTTTTTTCTTTCATACTAGGCTTTCAGGCAAGAGTATTTCTAGGTATCCTCTACTATCCCAAGTTTCAAGGTGCGTGTATATGCAGTTTGTAGGGTATATACTTTCTAAATTTGAACTCAAGAAAAGAAACTATTTTTCAGACTTATCCTTCAGTAGAGCATCAATACTTTCCCTTCATCTTGACTTTAACTAAAGAACTGAACTCAAGATTACCTATTTCTCAAAAAAACTGTAAGGACGTATACTTACCAAGTTTAAGCAGAATGAGGGTTATTTTTAGGGTTTTCAATTCCTAAGCCTAGAATTTAGTTATTTCTATCATATCAACTAAACTTTCAGAATAAAAACCTAAGTTACCCTATTAGCTAACTTGACGACAAAGTTTTTATATTTTTTTTGGAAAATTTTTTATTTTTGTGGGTTTTTAATAAGGTATGCAAATGCAAAATATACAAATGAATGCGAAGGAAGAAAGCTTACCGAGCACACCCCCAAACTTAAACTTGACAGTGCCCTCACTGTCAGGCTATACCAAGAGGGTCAAAATTGCCGGCGCTCCCTAAAAACAAATTATATACAAAACAAAAAAGAAAACAAAAAATATATACAAAAAAGGTTTCCCCCCCAAACTTAAGTAAAACAGTGTTTCCACTGTTAAGCGTTAAAATTCAGGATTAGGGGGGAAAGAACGGTATCAAGCTATACAAGGCCTTACACAGGCCAAAAGTTAACACCAACCATTCAAAGATTTTATCGCTATAATGTACAGGTTGGTGGAAGGAGGCGTAGAGAAAAGAGAGGGAGAATACGCGAGACCGTATTGAGATAGAAGTGGTATACGGTCTAGGTATATAAGAGGAAGAAGAATGGCGGAAGGGAAAAAGAAGTGGAATACGAACTTGAGGGGGTAAATGGAGTAAATAGATTAGCACAATTTGTGATGAGCGATGTGTAAACAGCGATTGTGCTAATCTATTAACCCGTCGAGAGATTGGATCAAATCCCTCAAGATTCGTAAGAAGCCATGGGTACGCCGAACTTGGTAAACCAGACATATGAAATGTAAGTGATACGGGTTCTTGCAAGGTCGGAACGATGGAAAGGATGGAGGGAAGTGGTTGAGGAAGGGTATCGGTGAAGGGTTTTGGAGGGTGTACACAGTCAGTGAAAGGAACAGGATGAATTGGAAAATCCGACTCATCATCTAGAACTGTTTCATCCTAAAAAATATCCTCAAAATTCTCCTCAAAGTTAAGCTCATCCATGCATATTTCATCAAAGTCCAGGCGCATATGGGGTTCGGGAAAAACATTTAATGACTCGGGATGATGATTTGAAGAGACAAACTCAGCCAAATCTACGGGTTCATCATCCAAAATATTCCCAGCGTCAATATCCTTAATCAAGTGAAAATCAAAATTCTCTGACACCTCAACCAAAGCATGGATATTAATCAATTCAGGTTCTAAGATGGAGGTGTAGAGGTCAAAAGGATTGGGTGTGGTTTCACTTGGCAAGGTCCCTTCACAATCGGGCAAATCAAACACTACAAAGTCGCACAACTCATTAAACATTCTATCTTCAACTGATAATTCATTTGGGACACTTGATAGACTTTCAACACAGGAGTTGTGGGATTCAATTTGAACCGGGTAGGCTTGATTCGGAAGGGGGTATAGCGCACTCTCTCCACTCAAATTCACAGCCTGTCCTGCCGCCTCATCATACATTGAAAAATTAGGAGCTAGTTGGAAACTAGCTATCGGGTCAGTAGGTTGTATGAGAGCGGCTATGGACGCATTCAAATTCATCATCTGTTGGCTTGACGCTACCCTAAAGTCTTCCAAAGTTCGCTCAAGACTAGACATAGGTTGTGAAGGGGTTTCAGTAAAAGATTCAAAGTTGTTTGGATACTGAAAACTCCCAAAAGGCGGTGTAGAAGCAATGTCTAGGGAAGGTGTAAAAGTTGGGTAGGACTGGTAGGAATTGAATGGCTGGACAGGAGTGGGATCAACATTGGGATAAGAAGGTGAATGGAATTGTTGATCCCAAGAATTTGTAGTGGTGAAAGGAGTGAAAGATCGGCTACGAGATTGTTCAATACATTCAGCAATAGACATAGGTCTCGGGGTTACAACTGGATTTTCAAAAGGGGTATCAACGCAAGAAGGTGTGAATGTTTGAAACGGTTGATATGAAGTGGATTGCGGGGTCCAGTTGTTCGTCCTAGACGCGTCTATCCGATCTTTCAAAGAAATTTTTGGCATGGATGGATCGTTCGAAGTTCGACCAAAATAAGAACCATAAGAAGTAATGTCTAGTTGTGGGTACCAAAGTTCGGCAAGAGTTTTGCGAGGTGGAGTACCCATGATATGAAGAGAGAGAGAAAAAGGTAGAGAAAAGGAGGGGGAAAAAATGTGATATTTTTTTTTAATTTTTTTTTTAAATATTAACAAAAGAATGAAGTATACACACAAAAAGAATATGGACAAAAATAATCATGACACAAAAATACCACACACCTAATCGTTCTAGGGTTCACCTAGGTCAACTAGACCTGCTCCAGAACTTGATTGTCGAAGTAAAACTGTGTCGAGAAACAGGCTCAAGATACACTGATCACGAGGCCAGGTAAGTGCAGAGATAAGGGGAGGTTTTCCAACGCTTTCGCGAAGTTCCTTAATTAAATAACCCTTTCTCTTTTGGCGGTTTCGCCGTTAACACTTTCCTAGACACCCCGTAAACAATATACCGTTAAGCGAGGTTCTAAACACAGTTAACTTCTCCTAGTGAGCACGAAATCCTTAAGGCTTAAAGTCTAATTTCTTTTAAATTTTGTGCGGGTAAACGTTATGCTCAAGTTCGTGATTTGTGGGCCATGGAAAAGGTGATGAAATCCTTTACCGTATCTTGTGGGGTTCGCTTGCCCTTAAGTCCGTATTAATTGATGCAATGCGCAATTCAATAAAAATTCTATAAAGAATCAAAAAATCGTTTTTTTTTAGTTTAAGCGCGGCACTGCAACAAATACGGGTTAGTCAATTTTTAGCGTTTGCTAGCGAACTTGCAAAGAATCCTGCAAAGAATAGTATATTGGATGCGTCGGATTTGAGAAGAAGGTGTTAGTAAAATACGTACCGTTAAGTTTTGGGTTAGGAAACCCCCGTTGAATCAAATCCGGTAAGCTTGAAAGGTTCGCTTGCGCGGGTCAAACTACCCGGATCTTTGGCACTGTACTTCGTAATCACCTTTTCCTTGAATGCACACTTTGCTCCCCACAATCGCAGTTTGCAAATACGCAAAAATCTGCACACTTGCCCACAAAAATTATCAAAAAAAACAAAAAGATTTTTTTTTATAAATATATACAAAAAGAATATTAACCCGAATAACAAGAAAGAAAATACGCTACCGTCTCCCCGGCAACGGCGCCATTTGATCGCACGCTTTTGGCGTGTCGGATGTTCAAAGAATTAAAGTATAACCGCGATCAGGACGGTGTCGCTATGCAGCTAGCCGGTTGAGCACGGGTCGGTCCACAGGCAGATGGTTGTATTTCCGTTCTTGTCTTAGACGAGTCAATAAAGAATTTGTGTATGAGTTTGATTCTAACCTATGTGTTTATTTGCAAGTATAAAGTTGTTAAGAAAAGATACGAGATTATAAGCTAAAGAAATCCGTACTCGAAACCTTTGAGCCGAGTCTTGACCAATTGAAGCTAGAGAAATCGGCAACAACGTGGATTAGGGGATTTAAGCACGGTATTCGTGGAATCCGGCTTATTTACCCTTGTCCTTCCGTTCTTGTCTCTTGCTTTCGCCTCCGGCCAAACCGAACGCAACCGGTCGCGGTTAGGAATCACCGTTACCTTGTTAGGGTAGGGTGCCTAACGGAGCGCTTGCGTATGGTTTGGGCGGAGTTCAATGGAAAATAACGGGAAAAGGAAAAGAGAAAAGAAAATCTTTAACTTATAATATCGTATTTCTTCTTAACAATAATAATTACATTCATTCACAAAATGAACAAAAAAGAGCAAAAGAAAAGAACAAAGAAAAGAAAAGATTACAAGTAATTAAAGTGCATGGAATTAAATTGCAAGAAAGTAAAGCAAGAATGAAAAATGCAAGTAATAAATAAACAATAAAAAGAACAAGAAAGTAGAACTCAAGACAAGCATGGGATCAATAGCCAACCCTTAAACTTGCAAGCTCAATCAAGAGGTTGCAAGATCAAGAGAAGGGTAGAGAACGCATGTGAATTGAAGCGCTAATTCCGTGAAAGAATACGACCCTTGAGATCAATAACTAACCCTTAACCATTCAAGCTCAATGAAGAGGTTGAATGATCAAGAGAAAGCAAAAATCTCAAGGGGAAGAAGAAACAAAAGAGAATGATACAAAAAGCCCTCATCTTCATTAATCTCCCACTCAAAAAGCTCTCACTACAATTTTCATGGAAAAAGAATGAAGAAGAAAAAAAAAGACTAAATCCTAACAAAAAGAGGAACAAAAGAATGACCCTTGGCTTTGGCAAGTTCTGCTGTATTTATAGGCAGAGAAAATGAAATCTAGGGCAACAAACTGGACCCATGTGAAAAGACCCAGCTACCCATGAAAAATGACAGTGAGAGGGGCCTACTTGGCCGCGGATCCGCCGCCAATACCCCCTATTGGCCGCGGATCCGCGGCCCTATGATGGAGTTAGGGCATGGGCTTTTCAGTACGGCCCTAGTCTGCTGTCCCCTGTTGTCTGGTACATGTATTTTCTGATAATTTCTTCCAGAATATCTTCAGATTCTTAGTCCAAGATTGCATTATCTTTTCTTCACTTTTGACTCTCTTGAGCTCCGCGCACCCATTGATTCTTGTGCTGCCCCCCTCGTGCTCTGTGCTTGTCCGAGACACGAATGACCGCTGTCATATGTCTTGTCCCTGGAACAGGCACTCGGCACCGGACGGATATGGATGACCGGAACCCGGCTTTTATCTGCTGTCAACAGATGTTCTGTATTTGGCGTAACTGTGGAGATTTTGTCTTGATTTGCAATATTTGTACTGGAAACCTGTACTCTGTAAATATGTAACAAACACGGATTAAAAGTACCTACCTATAAACACACGAGCATAAGAATGGGCGGTATAAAATGCAGTATTCTGTGATGAACAATGTCCTTAAACCCAATGGACCGTAATGTCTCTAAACTAAAACGATAGAGCCCAAATGCTCTTTTGTTGGATCTAAATGATCCTAAAACCTTGTTAAGTAGATCTTAGTCTAAATTTAGACTAACATATCCTGAACAAACATTTAAGTTGATCTTAATCTCAAACGAGCTTAACAATCCTTAAATCAACCAAACCCAAATCTAAGAAATTAAAGATTTGGACCAATCTACGCCCTACGGGCGACAACATAAATTATTCTCGGTATACAATCCACGGGCAACATAAAACTAAACAAATACACACGATACGAAGTGAACATCTAGAGCAAGAGAAAGTGGTTATCGCTACGCGGTAACATAATTAACTGTAGGAGCTTGCGCCTGTAGGGAAGAGCGTCCCCACAATCAAAAACCCTCGCAAACGAGGGGGAATCTGAGGAAGTCTGCTATATCGGCCGCATCTGTCCAAACCTATGATATACGGTGCCATAAATCAACTTGGCATATTCAGAGAGGTGGATGGATAAAACCAAATAGCATATGCCCCCAAAATTCAGGCCAGACGTCCCAACGTCCCGGTCGCGTCTTTCGGCGGTAAACAGATTCTGGCACGTCCGATGGGACCTTTCCATCTTTCGTCTCCACACTTCGTGTGTCGTGTTTTTCCGCGATCAAATAACAGCGGTATATATGTTTGTGGTTGCCCTTGGGTGATAGGATACTGAAGTTGGCGTTTCGTCTTTTCCAAGAATAGCATTTGCTTTCACTCACCGCAACTCAGGCTCTGTCACATCCGGTGGAGTCAAGTATGGGCCACTTGCAGCCTCAAATCTCTGCAATCTGGCTCTTCAAGAAATCAACGGGCTCCTCCTTGGGTCGATACTCCCACATCCCACCCTCGGTGCTTCAACGCCGATGGAGGAAGCCCAAAGGAAGTCTGTATTCCACAGGTCTGTTCCCCAAGATTTAGCTTTGCCGACGGAATCAATCTTCAAACAACTGGCACCTACCAAGGACCAAAAGCGACGCAGGGGGCATAATATTCAAGCTCTCAAAGGAAACAGGGGGCAGGCTTGGCAAAATCCTAAAGCTAATCAAATCCCGGCCGTAAGAAACGGTCGACGTCGATATCAGCATCATACAAAATGAGCTGGGGGCAGTTCTCCGTATGGTCCTGTTTCAACCCCAGTGGTGAATGTTGTTGTTCCAACTGGGAACAGCTTCAAACTGTTGCGAAGGGTCAGACAAAATTCTCCTACCGCAATATTGAAGAAATCTCCGCAGCCCATGGAGATCCCACGAGAGCAGAAACCAGTTCGCTCCCTGAGACAACATTCCTCATCTATATATAAGGTGTGGAAGCAGGTGAAGGGGACTCATGCCAAGAAGGATCCTGATACAGCGGTTCCTCCCAAAACCAAAGCGGCTTTCACAAAAAAGAGAGGCCCAGTAAAGCTTAAGTGCCCGAAGCAAACTCCAAAGGCCAAAACTCCAAACACCCCAAGCCTGGGGGCATGGTAGTTCACATAGTCTATGTGGTGAATTCCAAAGACGAAGTTCGAGCTTCTACTAGTCACCGACCTCAAACTCGGTCCCTGACAAAAGTTCAACTGCAACGTGAAAAGCTGTAGGAGATGTTTGCTCAGACGGCATCACTCGCTAATCCCATCGTCTAAGGCAAATCCCGAAGACGCACCCGGAGAAAGAACAGAGCACGAGTTGGATATCGATTTCCTAAATCATGCTCTCAAAAAGAAAGATGAAGAAGCGGCAGAAATGTCCGGAACGATGGTTCAATCGGAACCACAAACAAGTGAACTGTCGATAGTCGCTCTTAAAGACAAGGGTGACATTTCAAATCCTCTACGAGTCTCATCAACGGCCGAAGAGGAAATGATTCCAAAAGCAAAGCTGGACACATATATCGCTCAGCAAGTCAAAACTCACTATGCCAGTAAAGCCTCAAATAGGCCAATCAAGACTGGTCGACCGTATCCGGCGTGCTACGATCAAATACAGTACCCGCCATAATACATACTTCCGACTCCACATATACAAAGGAACCGGGAATCCTCACTAGCACATCACATGATTTAAATCCATGTGCGGTAACACAGGAGAGAATGATATACTTCTCTTCTGACAGTTTGTCAGCTGTCTGGCGTGCATTGCCTTCGAATGGTATATGGAACTCTCGAATGACTCCGTGAATACCTTCGATAAGATGGATATGCTCTTCTGTCAAGGATTTTCTAATGAGAACGAACATACTACCGTGACGATGCTTGTCAACGAAAGGGTTAGACCGAATGAGACTCGGGTTCAATATGTTACCCGATGGCGAAATCTCTGGTCAAGTACAAGCAATGCATCGATGAAGTTGCAGCCATTGGAATGCTTATAGCCACCCTTGACCCAAATTCAAAGGTGTCTCGTATATGGCCCTCTTCAAGCCGACGACCTTCCAAGAACTCATGGATAAAATGGCTCGATTGGATCAAATGGGTCAAGACTCTTTCTCATCCGATGATGACGAGTATCAATGAGGAGGCAAGATGGCATTTGTCGCCAACGCTCAATAAAATTAAGAGGCTCTGAAGCAACTTGTCGCCAAAATAGCAACGACGTGGGTACTTGTTCCCCTCGAGAGGCATATTCCTCACTGGCGGAAGAATCTCTATGTAAAATGGTCCTTTATTCTCAAAAGATAGGAAGGATATTAAGGGGACTACAAACAAGTCATACAATCTAGTGGAATGCCCCGCTTAAAAAGAAAAAAAAGAAAAAAAGAACGGTATGTCTACAAGCAAAATGGGCACGGATGAAAACCCGAAAGGGTGCCGTAAGTAAAAATAGCAGGACTGCCAGCGAGCTTGTGAAAACCCAGAAGGGAGCAATCTCGTTAAAAAAACGGTACGTCCACAAGCAAGATGGGCACGGATGAAAACCCGAAAGGGTGCCGTGAGTAAAAACAGCAGGACTGCCGGCAAGCTTGTGAAAACCCAGAAGGGCGCAACCTCGTTAAAATAAATACACTTACGAGATCCTCACGACTCGTGAGGAGAATCCCCCCTGTGAGACCCTCACGGCTCATAGGATTCAAAAGCCTTAAGTTACAGGGATCTAGACATGTTCTTAAGCCGTCATATCTCTCAAATTTCCCTACAGGCGGTCCATATTTACCCTTGTATACAATCCAGGGGAACGAATAAATATTTCTTTGCCAAGTTCTACAAATGGAAAGAAATGTCCCCATATGCTGAATAACACTTGTAGGTCCTCTCGACTTATAAGAAGTAAACTCTCTTTTGAGATCCTTACGACTTATAAGAGAAAACACCACTTAGAAATCCTCACGACTTCTAAGGAGAACATACACCTACGAGATCCTCACGACTCGTAGGGAGAAATACCTTTATGAGACCCTTACGGCTTGTAAAGTTAAAAGTCTTAGTCGACAGGATCCTAACCCTGTCTATTAAGCCACCTTAGTCCAAATCGACAGGGGCAAATGATGAGTCGGTCCTGACAATATCCCAGTTGTAGCGATACTGATGCCTAAACAGGTGTCAAACTCCAAGTCAACCTCTCCGGCAAGTGTCGTCCCTACAACCATCAAATGAAGAAGGGGACCCCGTTCGTCTGGAATCATAAATGCCAAAGTGGGCCGGATGAAATCAAGTAATATCTGCAGAGCCCGCCGGTACCGGCCGCTCCAGTCAAGGGAAAGCCCTTCATCCTGTACCCAACCGCCCTTGAAGGTTCCTTAGGCGTACTGTGGGTACAGGAGAACGACTAAGGGAAGGAGAGAGCCCTCTACTATTTGAGTCGAGTTCTTCTGGGGGCAGAAAACAACTACTCCCTTATCGAAAGACGCTGCCTGTCATTAATCTTCACGATAACGAAGCTTCGGCACTATTCTTTTGCGCATGAGGTCCATCTCATATCAAAAGTTGATCCTCTCAAATATTTGATTTCAAGAGCCATACTAACGGGACAGCTCACTAAATGGGCCCTACTCTTAATGGAATTCTCGATAATATACCGACCTCTCAAGGCAGTGAAAGGCCAGGCCATCGCCGACTTCCTCGCTGAGCATCCGATACCTGCCGATCCACCCCTAAATTGCGAATTGCCAGAGGAGCACACGTTTGACACAATCGACGGGGAGAGAGGAGGGAGTGATACCCGATGGAAACTCTACTTCGACGGAGCATCTTCCATGAAGAAGCGAAAGCACAACACCCCTATAATCAAATCTTGGGTAGGCCTTATCCCCGTGACTCTGCAAGGAGGGATAATGCGCTTTGCCTTTTCCTTAACAAAGTCGAGGACAAACAATGAAGCGGAATATGAGGCTTTGATAGCAGGTCTTGAGATCGCTGTTGACATGGGGATCGAAAATCTTCTTATATACGGAGACTCCCAGCTGGTCGTTAGTCAAGTAAACGATGACTATCAAACGTGCAGACTAGAGTTGGTAAAGTACGGCGAGAGAGTGCAACAACTGCTGACTCAAATCTCTTCCTACATCCTGGAAAGCATACCGCGTACGGAAAATAGCAAGGCGGACGCATTAGCCAAACTCGCTAAAAAAACGGCTGACGAAAACCTCGATGACGTAGGGATCATTGTACAAAGCCGTCGAGTTCTTGCACTAGCAGAAATATCTCCGGAGTCATCTGAGAAAAAGGAAGCAACCAAGCAAGAAGCCCTACAAATAGAGGACCAAGAAAAAGCTAAGGATTGGAGAGAAGTCTTTATAGACTACTTCAAATTCCGTCGAACACCTGAAGATGCATCCTCAAGACATCAGCTCATGAAACGAGCTCTATCTTTCACCTTTGTCAATGACACTCTGTATAAGAGATCGTTCGACTCTCTGTGGCTGAGATTCCTAGGACAGGAAAAAGCAAGGAGAGTCGTCCAAGAAACTCACGATGGACTCTGCGGTTCTCATCAAGCAGGGCCTGTTCCCCGCCGAAAGACGCGGACGAGACACGGCGGACGTCTCGCCTGAATTTCGGGGCAGATGCTAATTGGTGCTATCCTTCCACCTCTCCGAAGATGCCAAATTGATTTATGGCACCATGTATCGAAGGTTTAAACGGATGCGGCCGATATAGCAGACTTCGTCAGATTCCCCCTCGTTTGAGGGTTTTTTGATTGTGGGGACGCTCTTCCCTGCAAGCGCAAGCCCCTGCAGTTAATTACGCCACCGCATCGCGGTAACAACTTTCTCCTCCTCCATATGGTCACTTCGTGTCGTGGGTGTTTGTTTTGTGTTTGGTTGCCCGTGGATTGTATACGGAGACTAAGTTATGTTGTCGCCCGTAGGACGTGGACTAGTCCAAATCCGTATCTTTCTTAAATTTGGGTTTGGGGGATTTGGGTTTAAGGATACGTTAGCCTCATTTGAGACTAAGATCAACTTAAACATTTGTTAAGGATACGTTAGTCTAATTTTTAGACTAAGATCAACTTAACGGGATCGTTTAGATCCAACAAAAGAGCATTTAGACTCTATTGTTTAGTTTAGGGACATTGTGGTCGATTAGTTTAAGGACATTACGGTCCAATGTTAGTTTAAGGACGTCTCGGTCCAATGTTAGTTTTAAGACATCACGGTCGAGGTTAAGGACATCATAGTCCATGAGTTTAAGGACCCCACAGTCCAATGTTAGTTTAAAGACATCACGGTCGAGGTTAAGGACATCATAGTCCATGAGTTTAAGGACCCCACAGTCCGATGTTAGTTTAAAGACATCATGGTCGAGGTTAAGGACATCATAGTCCATGAGTTTAAGGACCCCACAGTCCGATGTTAGTTTAAAGACATCACGGTCGAGGTTAAGGACATCACAGTCCATGGGCTTAAGGAGCCCACAGTCCAATGTTAGTTTAAAGACATCACGGTCAAGGTTAAGGACATCATAGTCCATGAGTTTAAGGACCCCACAGTCCAATGTTAGTTTAAAGACATCACGGTCGAGGTTAAGGACATCATAGTCCATGAGTTTAAGGACCCCACAGTCTGATGTTAGTTTAAAGAAATCACGGTCGAGGTTAAGGACATCATAGTCCATGGGCTTATGGACCCCACAGTCCGATGTTAGTTTAAAGACATCGCGGTCGAGGTTAAGGACATCATAGTCCATGGGCTTAAGGACCCCACAATCCAATGTTAGTTTTAAGACATCACGGTCGAGGTTAAGGACATCATAGTCCATGGGCTTAAGGACCCCACAGTCCAATGTTTGTTTTAAGACATCACGGTCGAGATTAAGGACATCATATTCCATGGGCTTAAGGACCCCACAGTCCAGTTTAGAGACGTCATAGTCTATGAAATGTGTGGTCGTCGGGACCCGTCACCTCTTTGAAGATGTTGAGGAATTACAACGATAAATATCAAAGGAGTGAAAAGATGTACCCTTGAACCAAGGTGGATTGGGGATCTGTAGTCCAATTTGGAAATAAAATCAAATAATTAGATTATGAGCACATTGGCTCAGTTAAATCTGAATTGAGGACTTATGGCCTACTTGGGCTAAGTCCAATTAAGTTTGAAGTGTTGTCCCTCTGTTGGACCATTGGGCATTTGTCAGGATTCGAGCCCATATTAGTTAGCAATGCTAAACGAGAGTTGGAGGGCTTTGGCAACATTTTTATCTTTGATTTCCTCAATTTTCAGATTCATTTGGAAGAGGGACTTTTTCCTCTGGAAAATTAGCCAATTTGGCTAAAAAATAGTGTTAAACACTAAAGAACAATGGTGTTAAACACTGGAGATAGAATTCTTAAATTAGTGTTAAACACTAAAAGACAATCAGTGTTAAACACTGGAAATATAATCTCCAAATTAGTGTTAAACACTAAAGAAAGAGAGGCCACATGTGGACACGTGAGGGCGCCCAAAGGTGGGACCAGATCCCTTTTCTTCGTTCTGCAATTAAGTGTTAAACACTTTTTATATTTTTATTTTGAGCATCACGTGTTGACACGTGATGGGGATTTATGCGCTGTCTTTTAAAGCGTTTGCCAAGGGGTCACGTGGTAACACGTGAGAACGCCCAAAGCCTTCATTTCCTTTGCTTTTTCTTTCTGCGTTTTGGAAGTCACGTGGGAGCACGTGAGGCATTGCCTCAAAGCTTCTTTTCTTCAGGGATCTTTTCAACGTGACCTTGGTTCTTTGCATGCATGGAGATCTTTTAAGTCTTCTTATTTTTTTAAGAATTGAATTCTCTGTAGGGTTAAATCCTGATTATGACTTTGGAGGAATTAAATTCCCATATATGTAAAAGAATTAAATTCTTATATAGGGTGAAACCCTAGTTTTCTTTAGAGGAATTAAATTCCCATATATGTAAAAGAATTAAATTCTTATATAGGGTGAAACCCTAATTTCATTTTTAAGAGGAATTAAATTCCTGTGAATTTGAGAGAATTAAATTCTCAATTAGGGTTAAACCCTAGTCCTGTCAATCTTGAAGGAATTAAATGCCTGTAATTTTAGGAGAATTCAATTCTCATATAGGGTTAAACCCTAGTTTTGTTTTGAGAGAATTAAATTCTCTAAACTCAATTCCCTCTCTGAGTTTTGGATCTGCATGGCAGGATCTCAACCCGATGAGAATTAAATTCTCAACCAATGGGGAGATGTGCTTCTGCAGATCTTCAACTAGAGGAAGAACTAAGTTCTTTTTCAAAAGAGTTAAACTCTTAGATTTTGAGGATTAAATTCTCTGTTTGAAGTTTTGATTCCCTTTCTTTTCTCACCTAGGGTTTTCTTTGTTGAGAATTAAATTCTCCTTTCTGAAATTTCAAGATTCCAAAACTCTATAGCTCCAAAACAATTCTCTCCCCCTTTTTCTTCCTCCTCTTGGCTCCTATTTATAGGAGAAGGAAAAGAATCAATTTGTTTGGTAAATCTTTCATCGAAAGATTTGATTTGTTTTCATAATTAATATGATCGTTTAGACCATTCAGTGAATTTTATTCACCGTTGGATTTTCAATCCAAAGATATTCTGTTTGTTATTTCGGTGAGATTTGGGGAGCTCTTTCTTTGTCTAAGATTTTTCCATAAATTGGTGATATTTAATCACCCCTAGATTTTTAACCCAATGGTTCTCCCTAATCCTTTCCCATTTGGAAATATTTTAGAGAAATTTAGAATTTTAATTCTATTAAACTGTAAGGCTTTCAAAGTCTGTCACATGCTGGCACGTGGCCCTTGGTCACGTGTGAGCACGTGACCCCTGGCTTCTCCTTCAGCCGTTTGTTTTCATTTCTGTTTGATGAGAATTTAACCATCACGTGACCATTGGTCACGTGTGAGCACGTGATACCTCATTGAGGTAATTCCCGATTTTTTGAATTAAATTCTATTAAGTTATAAGGCTTTCAGAGCCTGTCATGTGCTGGCACGTGACCCATGGTCACGTATGAGCATGTGACCCCCAATTGGGTCCTCCTTCAGCCGTTTGTTTGTGCTTTTGTTTTAACCATCACGTGTTGACACGTAACCATTGGTCACGTGTGAGCACGTGACCTCCAGTTGGGTCCTCCTTCAGCCGCTTGTTTATGATTCTGTTTGCTTAGATTTTAACCTTGTAAATAGATCACGTGTCAACACGTGACCCTTGGTCACGTGTGAACACGTGATGCCTTTTTGAGGAAAACCCTGATTTTTAATCAGGGAACAAATGCCCCCACAGCGTTGCTCTCACATGTCTGCACGTGAGTGCAACGCTGTCACTTTTGTGACCGTTGGATCCATCTATGGAATAGGGGAGATGAAATGTTTCCATCACATCCTATAAATGCAGGGGTCTCTTCAGAAGCGCCTCCACTCTTTCATCTTCTTCCTTGCAAACTTTTCCCTTTGAGAATTTAATTCTCCTTCTCAGAGCTTAGTTCTCTGTTCCAAAATTTTCAGAGTTTAACTCTGTTTAAGAAAGACCCATCTCTTCAACTAATGATCTTTGAACGATCGAAGAACTTTCACAGAAACCTTCACTGTATTTTAAATCCACACTAAGTGTTTTCCCTTTAATCAAGAACCCATCTTTTTGAAACTCTCTAAAAAAACAGAGAACCATTTAATCTTCAAATCATAGATCTCTTAGGGTTTTTTGATCTTCAGGGGTCAATGGTGATGTTTGTCTTTCCCCTGGAATTTAATTCCATCCTCAAAGAGCTCTAGTTCTGGAAAAAGAAGTTTTTGGGAATTTAATTCCCTTTTTCAAAAGGAATTTAATTCCTATGAAGAACTCAGTTCTTCCCATATAACTCTTTGGGTTTTCTTGCCCTGAGTTGTCTTCTTCACAACCAAGAAGAAGAAGTTTGCAATGTTGCTTTCTAGGAATTTAATTCCCTTGATTCTGTTTGATTTGTCACAGAGTCCAAGATGGATTTCTTTTAGAGGAATGTGTAGGGTCATTTGAAATCCACTACTTATTTAATGAGAATCTTCCTTTTGTCTCATTATAATTGCTTTGCCTCATCATTAGCCAGCCGTCATCTTGATTTTGTGGGACCCATATGTTTTGTAACCAATGGTCCTATAAAATGAGTCCGCTGCCGTTTTCTTCCATGGTCTTTACATATATTTATAATCGTATATATATATATATGCACTGTTGGCTTTGCTTTAACAGCTTCCCCTTATTTTATTTCAGGTACAATGACGTATGTCCCGTACTTTCCTTTCACTTGCTCGGAAGACGCTTTTCCCCAGTCGCCATCTGACAAGGAAGTGATGGCGATGATCAGGGCTCACGACCCGAATCGCACCAACTTACTGTTGTGGGGAATCTGGTACAGTCACATCATCCAGGGTCGCCGGAGTTTCCTTTGCGAAGTACCGACGGAGCCTACCATTCCGTTCCTGTCGTTGGATCCTCCAAGGATAGTCTTTGCCGTGGAGATGCCGAATTGGACCCCGATGGGACGGCTTGAGCCTTCAACGACTGGCATCCCGAATCATCCTATCCCGGCCATAAATATTCTGGGACGCCGCATTTGCCAGGGCGAGGCCCAGCCATGGGGGCAGATCTACAAAATAGGGCTCACCCCTCGACACCCCACGGGTTATCTCCTTTGGGCTCGATACATCCTGCCCGCCCATCGCGCGCGACTGCAGAAGGTTGGGCTTTATCAAGCAATATATGCGTCCCTCTTCCACTACCCGTCTCCTCATGTCTGGTGGGTTAAGGCCTTCTTGAACCAGCGGAATCTCCCCACCAACACTTTCCTCCTAGGGGATCGCGAAGTTTCGATTTCCTTGGAAGAATTCCGTGAGATCTCGGGGCTACCGATCAGGGGGACACTTTATGAGAAATTGCTGCCTTCCGACGAGTACGTCTTCGAGGCTGAGCCCGCAATGCTCGACGGCTTGTCCGCTGAGAATGCCCTCCGCCACAAACGCCCGAGTTTGATCTGTAGGGTTACTAGGCACTCTAAGAAGGTTCTACAAGGCATCAACCATGCCCGATTAAAATTTTAGCCGCGCCGAACAACCCTAAACAAGATCTTTGCTAGATTATTAGGGTTTCACATGCAGGTAAATATCATTTACGACTAAGTGAAAACGAAATACAACCTTTGTAGATCGGTCCTTCACTTCTAAAGCTCCTTGCTGTAGTCCCTTCGCTGCGATCATGGTTCTCCCAGGCTTTTGCATGGCTTCACGAGGCGAAAGAAGCGTCCTTGCTTGAAGTCTTCAAGGCCGAAGATGATCTACGTCGAGGGAATACCAACTCAAACTACTACTTCACTAATCTAGAGAATTAGTGAAGCAAACACCCTAAACTAAAGTGCTAGTCTAGTAGAGGATGGAGAAATAGGAAGTGGGTTCTCTTTAGAATTTATTTTCTCACAATCTTTCACTCTCTTTTGAAAACCCTAGCAAGCTTTTCTTTTGCTCAAAGAAGAAGAAGAAGATGAACCAAAGAAAAGATGAGGATAATGATCAAGTCAAGAGAGCTAACCATGGGCGAGTGAGTATCATATACTAACTCATGTAAAGACATAACCATGGCTTATCCAAAATGGTTAGGTTAATAAAAATCTAAAGTAAAACAAAATTAGTGGACTTTGTCAAAGCATCCACAAGCTTCTACAAGCTTCATGCTTGTGACAAAAGCTCCACTAATTTGTAATTACCTTAAATAATTATAAACCACCATTTAAAATAGAATGGTATATATCTTGCACACCCATGTTATGTGTATCAACAACCATGATACAAAAAGAAAACACATTTTAATATATATCACATATATATTAAAGCTGTGCACATGTGAGAAAAATCCTTAAGTGAACAAATGTTAGTTAATGTAAATTAGTATATCATATATACAATTATACACTAAATTATTAAATCAACACTTGACTTAATAATCCGGTTATATCTCATATAACCGACTAACATCCAATATATCGACTTATCGAATCAACACTTGATTTGATAACCCGGCTATATCACATACAACCGACCGATACAAAAAGTCGCGAGAATAGAATACGGTATCACATACACGCATTATTCTCAGTCCCGCACATATCACATATGCGCTCCTATTTCATTTTGCCTGAGCCAGTAAAACCTCTATGCAGGACTCTAAAGACTCGTCAATACGCCGACAGCAGGTGATGATCACATTAAGCACCCACAAGCCGTCAGCGGTACTAGCTGGACGTAACGGCTACCCGGGTATTGAGCGATCAGAAGATCAGCAAGCAAGCCCACTCCAACTCCTGTTAAACCCTAACGGTAACACTTGCCGTATAGTCCGGTCTCCTCGTCTGATATGTCGCATATGAAGTCTAGGGGTGGTAAACGTCAGACCCCAATAACCGATAAGTCATGCCGATGTGAGGCTCATAACGGGTCGAGAAACTACTGGTAACACTTACCAGTAAATCTCTAAATCAACCCTGGCCAGGGACTTCCCTGTTATGGCCAATCGAGCACAGCGCAACATTAACCCCCAATACCGGGAGAGAAGAAACCCCTCCTATCGCTCATTGCCTCCATGTGACTCGGGACTGTACCCAAAAACCACCCTTTTGCACGCCCACTTGGACGTGGTAAGGTGGAAATCAAAGCACAGTGGGAATTACACAAGACTCTATGACGATCTCGGGTCTACAGACTAACCTGTACAAGTGTCACCAGAGAACTGCCATCTGACGTGAGGTATAATACCATCTAGGAGTTCTCGGCGAGTCCGTCCAGTGTACCCAATCTCCACTGAGCACCCGTATACCATATCTGATGTCAAACACCAATGGATATGGGATCATCCATCGCCCATCTCATGGGTCGAGAAGCGTATACGCTAGTCTACTCTGGTATATCGATGCCCTGTCTCGATACACCCACGACTAGGAACATTAAAGAATGAACTTATGGACTACCATGGCCCCACTAGTATGATCTGCATCATAGTCCTGGTAGTCAAGTACACATCCTAAGGGCTTTACCAACATGTAACTATAAGACAGTATCAAGAGACAAGTATACATGTTAAGATAAAGAGCAACCAGATAGCATACTATCATATAGAGCAAGAAAGTCCTCTCTATATATGTCCAAGCATCCAATATAATATACATCATTTGTACAATACTGGCCTCTAGGGCATACATACAACTAACAATCTCCCACTTGCACTAGGGCCAGCTGTTGTAGTATCGCATACCAAGCATCCCGAAGAGTCTCTCAAACTGTATCTGGAGAATGGCCTTCGTGAGTGGATCCGCAGTGTTGTTCTTCGTGTCAACCCTCCTGACCTCGATCTCCCAGCGATCTACTATCTCCCGGATCAGGTGATACCGACTCAGAATATGCCTGGATCGCTGATGGGACCTGGGTTCCTTGGCCAAAGCCACCGCTCCATTGTTATCACAATACAAAGGTATTGGATGCTCAATGGATGGAACCACTCCAAGTTCGGTAATGAACTTCTTGATCCATAAAGCCTCTTTGGCGGCATCGTTGGCAGCGATGTATTCAGCCTCCATCGTCGAGTCTGCCACGGTTTCCTGCTTGGAGCTCTTCCAGCTAACCGCCCCTCCGTAAAGGGTAAAGACAAATCCCGAGTGCGACTTAGAGTCATCCTTATCACTCTGGAAGCTCGAATCGGTAAAGGACTCTAGTTGGAGTTCTCCGTTACCATACACCAAGAGAATCTCTTTAGTCCATCGCAAGTACTTGAGAATGCTCTTCACAGCTGTCCAGTGACTCTCTCCAGAATCAGCTTGATACCTACTCACTACACTTAGTGAGTGTGCTACATCGGGTCTGGTACATAGTATCGTGTACATGATAGAGCCTACAGCCGAAGTATAGGGTATCCCTTGCATGCGAGCTCTCTCCAAATCAGTCTTGGGAGACATCTCTTTGGAGAGAGTGAGTCCAGAGATCGTGGGTAAGTTCCCACGCTTGGATTCTTCCATACTAAACCTCTTTAGTATGGTGTCAATGTATCTAGATTGGGACAATCCCAATATCCTTTTAGATCTATCTCTATAGATCATAATTCTCAGTATGCAGGAGGCATCACCTAGATCTTTCATTGAGAATCTTTATGATAAGAAGAGCTTGACCGATTGCAGCATAGGAATGCCATTTCCTATCAAGAGTATGTCGTCCACGTACAATATGAGGAAGACAACCTTACTCTTTGCCACCTTCTTGTAGATATGAGGTTCATCTACGTTTTTTACGAAATCAAAGTCTTTGATAACGACGTCAAAGCAGATGTTCCAACTCCGCGATGCTTGCTTTAATCCATAAATGGATTTAAGCAGCTTGCACACCTTCCCGCTGCTCCCACTAGCTACGAAGCCCTCTGGCTGAGTCATGTACACGCTCTCTTCTAAATCACCGTTTAGAAAGGCGGTCTTAACATCCATTTGCCAGATTTCGTAGTCATGATATGCAGCGATGGCAAGCATGATTCGGATGGATTTAAGCATAGCCACTGGAGAAAAGGTTTCGTCATAGTCCACACCTGGTCTTTGACGAAAACCCTTTGCAACAAGTCTAGCTTTGAAAGTCTCCACTTTCCCATCTACACCAAGTTTTTTCTTGAAGAGACACTTTCTCCCAATGGGTTTTACCCCTTCAGGAGCATCTTCCAAAGTCCATACTTTGTTGGTGTACATGGATTCCATCTCGGACCGCATTGCATCCAGCCATTTCACTGAGTCCCCACTCATGATGGCCTGCTCGAAGCTAGTTGGGTCATCATCCTCCATGATGCAATCCTCGCTCTCACCATCCATGAGAAAACCGTAGTATCTCTCAGGTGGGTGAGGAACCCTACTAGATCGGCGGAGCGGCTGGGGTTCATCGGGAACTACGGAATCCACCGGTTCAACCAAATCTTTTGTCGTAGTCTGTATTGCTGGAACCTCTTCCAGTTCTACCTCAGAGCCACTAATCTCTTTTGCAAGAAACTCCTTTTTTGAAAAGGTGGCATGTTGAGCAACAAACACCCTTTGTTCCTCACTGTGGTAGAAGATATACCCTCGCGAATGCTTGAGATATCCAACAAACTTACACAAAACAGACCTTGCCTCGAGTTTGTCCGGTTTTTGTCTTTTGACATAGGCCGGGAAACCCCATATCTTGATAAAATTAAGATATGGTCTCTTCCCCTCCCATATCTTATATGGGGTGGTAGGCACAGATTTGGTAGGAACCCTATTCAGTAGGTATGCCGCTGTCTCCAGTGCATATCCCCAGAAGGAAATAAGTAACTCAGCTATGCTCATCATAGAGCGCACCTTATCTAATAGGGTGCGGTTCCTCCGTTCTGATACACCGTTGTGCTGTGGTGTATATGGAGGAGTTAGCTGAGAGAGAATCCCATTCTCTTTTAGGAAGTCCAGGAATTCATCGCTTAAGTATTCACCTCCTCGATCAGATCGAAGGATTTTAATACTTTTCCTAGTTTGGTTCTCGACTTCTTGTTTATATTCTATAAATTTCTCAAAAGCTTCTGATTTGTGTTTCATCAGGAACACATATCCAAATCTAGAGAGATCGTCAGTGAATGTAATGAAATACGAAGAACCATCCCTGGCATGTGTAGACATGGGACCGCATACATCGCTATGTATCAGTCCCAAGAGTTCTGTAACTCTTTCTCCGTGTCCCGTAAACGGAGTTTTGGTCATCTTGCCTTTGAGACATGACTGACAAGTGTCATAAGATGAAAATTCGAACGGTTTCAAATATCCATCCTTATGCAACTTAGCTAGCCGTGTCGCATTTATATGACCAAATCTACAATGCCACAAGAAGGATTCGTTCATTTCTGAACTCTTCCTCTTGTGTGTGTTTGTTATGTTTAGAAATGTTGATTGATTTAGAACATAAATGCCATTGCACAACGTGCCTGATCCAACCAACTTTTGGTTTAGAAAAATGTTCATAACATTATCTTGTAATACAAAATTATATCACTCTTTACTTAATAAAGAAATCGATAAAATGTTGCATATCAAGTTCGGCATGTAATAGCATTCGTTCAGAATCAATGTATTACCAGTTGGTAATACAAGGTGATATTCCCCGACGGTTCTAGCTGCAACAATTTCACCATTTCCAACCCTTATGTCTTTATCACCTTCTCCAAGTTCTTTACCTTTCCTCAGCCCATGTAACTGATTATGTATATGGGATCCTGACCCGGTATCTAATACCCAGGACGTAGAGCAAATAGAGAGACAGTTCTCTGTAACGAACACACCCGAAGAAAATGCATCAACATGTACTTTCTTCATTCGGGTGGCATGGGAATCCTGGTATTCCCCTATATCCTGTTCAGTCATATAACTCTTATAAGAAAGAACGGAACCAATGTTCCCCAGCACAATACAACATGCGGGTTCGGTCAATACATCCATATTATTATCTTGATTAAGGCATGATATGGTCGCTACCTGAAGAGAGAGAGAAGAAAACACTTTAGCGTATGCTCTTGCAAGATCAGATTGGTTGTTATTTTATCTAATCAGGATGGCTCCCACTGTTTTTATCAAATCTTCTTTCAAACCCTAAAAGGAAAGACTAGCCGGGATTAATTACACCCTACAATTTCGCCAATCTTTCAGCCAGGCCAGTGTCGGTATTTTGAAGGAGGTTCCCCGTTCTTTCGCACGGACCTAATTAAAGTAAATCTCGTTTTCCCAGAGGCGTAACCCCTCTGACACCTTTCTAGACACCTACTTGATCGGCTAATTGTCCTGTGTAAAACTCTCCCATGAGTAACAATTACTCGCAGTGGGTATCGGGATCCAACTATCTCATAGAAGGTATGCAATCTCATTGCAAATTTCAACACTTGAAATTCCCGATAATATTTTGCCCCAAGCATCCCATGATCTTGACGGAGGTCAACAAACCTGTCACGACCCGAAAGAGCACGTGACTGGCCCTTAAACCATATGAAGTCTATAGGACTCCATCTGATCCAAGTAAGCCAAAAGCGCAGAAATCTAAAAACATTTTTAAGAATAAGTAAAGAAACTGGTTTAAAGAAGTGAAGAAAAACATGTTTGAAATCAAGGTTTTTAAATAACTAAGCCGAATATGCATTTTTAAAAACAGTACAGTCTTTGCTAAAAATTTCGGCAGAGTTTCTTTTGTAAAACTGGCCCCGAATGGGGTATAACAAGGATAACAATATATGCAATGATAAAGGCATCCCCAAGCGGGAGCTAGCTCTTCGTCAATCGACGGTCACCACCACACATGCAACAATAATATACAACGCCAAGTGGCGAGGATCAAATCCAAAAGAAAGCTCAAAAGCAACAAGAAAACCGCAACACTACTAAGCGCGACTCTATGGTCGAATAATACATCACTAGTCTAGGTCTGAAACAATATACGAGTTTTGGTTGATGGATATTCTAGATACAATGAATAATATAAATACAACGGCGGTTCTGATACAAAAGAACCCACCTATCCAAGCAAATCACCCAAAAGGAAGCAGTGTGCCAGAAATGCCGCTATAGAACTGTACGGCAAACCTGCAAGAACTGGGGCACAACGGGGGTGAGTTTCCAACTCGTGAATAGAAAGATATCTACAAGCAGAGATCGAATGCATGACCCAACCTAGGTCAATACGATCAGATATAAAGAAACCTCAATATGAATAAAGCTGAAGCATGCTAAACTGGCAATGTAATCTCTATACGTGAATGTAGTGCCAAGTGCTCGTGCTAGTGCCTCAGGTAATAGTATGTCATGAATATGAGGTATGAATGCATGAAAGCAGAATACATGTAAATGAAGAAACTGTTTTCATAATTTAGTGAGATTTCCCTTGTATTTTTAGTTGAGGTATCATAATGAAATCAGCATAAAACAGTGCCTAGCATCGGCACAAAACGTAATCCCAATATCTCGATATCTCTGTATCACAGTCTCTGTACCTCGAAATCTCGAAATCCCAATGTCTCAATCATAATATCTAGGGCGCCGTCAGTCCAGACCGGCCCCTACCATCCATCTCAAGACCATGACGGTATCCTCCGGATATCCGACGCGTCGGGTAAAATCACCGGTAGGTAGTGCTCCCCTGCCAGGCTCACATCGTCATCACCACGCGCTTCTTGCCCCGGGGTACCTTACCGGGTCCACCATGTACCCGAAACGGTTCATCCGTCTCCTCGAATCGGGTTTCCAAATCCATCAGCAAACTCATGGTGGACGACTCATACATCATGGGAAAACCGCACTTTTTATTTTAAAGAGAGAAAAGAAGTTTATATAAGTTTTGCGGTTTTCCCCCAAATCCAGAAAATCTCATGGAAATCCGAATCCAATCCTCAATAGCATGTAAACAGTGCATACAGGCATAAAAATCCATGAATAATAACATGCATGATGTAACAACTAATAATTACAATGTCTAATCTAGCATATAAGGCAAGTACACTAATATCATGTCTAAATTATTAGCTAACAACCTATGTCGATGCAATAATATTTTCTAAGGTGTACGTGACATGGCAATTACCGATGAAGATGTGTGTGAGCCGGCAAGTAAGTGTACGTGGTACATACGCATCATCGGTAATGGTGCTGGTGTCCTAACAGCATAACATCAATAATGGAGTATGAAACATAATATAAGCATGCGATGCGATGCGAACCACAATAATGAGCGGAAGCTGAATACTAGACGCAACTATAACTAATCTGCATTAATCTAAAATAACCTCTACAATTGGTGCCTTTTGAAATAACACGAATCATGGGGTTTTGAAAATAGGGGCTACGGTGTTTTTATGAAAAGATACGTCTTTTGAAATATCCGTAGGATCCCTTGGGCTGTCTTTTAAAATACCCACGATCCGTTAGTTTTTGAAATAGGTAGGAGTCTAATCTAATCTAACAACCATCCTAAACTATACGGCTGAACTAACAAGTAGAGCTATGGGTGAGGAAACCGCCTAACATCTGAGTCGATACATATACATACATGTATATATATTAGTCGGTGATCCCGCCTCAATAATATCATATCCGATACCCTATCTATAATCAGACATCCCAAGTCAAGAGTGCGGATCAATCATCAAAATATAGCTTGTACGTAAATCCGTCGTACGGCATCCCAAATCTGGGTACGGGTCAATATCACATTCATCATACTATTTATCTGGTATCCTCTTTATCAAATGTCATGATCGGGGTACTGATCTACGTCTAGTACAATATTGATACCCTCTATGTATGCATGCAGGTGTAAGAATCACTACGTCAAAAGACCCGCTAAAACATCGTGTCGTATCTCAATACGAACCAAATCACATCACCGATCTCCTGGCCTCAAGCCCAATCTCATCGACTCATCTCAAATCCCAAATACTATCCTCAAATCCAGTATATAAACACATAGTCCCATACCCATGTGTAGATATACGCACCATCATATGCACTCTAATAAATGAAAGAATGAATGCAAGTATGTGTGTAAATGTATGTGTGAGTGCAACCACTACTCTAGGGTTCGCACTAAACTAAACCAAACCAATATATTCTTATCATCAAAATATCATTATTACCATCAATAACCCTAAACAACACATAATAAATATTCGTGTGTATACGTATTCGTATACATCACCACGGACTGCGGGGGTGCTATACGCCATCCACCCGACTTCTCCCCACAGATATAAATCTACTCACATTGCTTCTCGTGTGCCAAAGCCGATGTCGCTATCTTCACCTCCTTTGCCTCAACATCACGCGGGATACCTACAAGTATATCACAATACTAAAGCACATGAAAATCACATCGGAAACCAAAATAGCACACGCTACCCGCATAGGTAAAAACCTATCGACTCGCATGTAAACACAATCAAAATCCACTTGTCGTTGACGTCCAAACGCCACCCGACAGGAATGAATCACCAAATACCAAAATCCATGCTAAAACAAGTCCCAAATTATACACCAACATAGGAAAATCAACCCAGATTTCACCCTAGATGGAATCAGTCAAAACTAGACATACTCAGGGTCAAAACTAGAGGAAATGGGGGCATGCACAGAAAACGAAGCAATTCCTTAAAATACCTTATTTTAGAATTTTCCATAATTTTTCCCCATTTATCTGTATTTAATTATACCAGAATATTAAAATATTCATTAAAATAATATTAAATTATAAAATTTCCCAAAAATCATATTTTATTATTTTGAAGACGTTACAATCTACCCCCCTTAAAAAAATTCGGTCCCCGAATTTAAATTTAAACCCCCAAATACTAAAATATTTCAATACAAATTCCAAGTCATCGGGGCTCCGAAATCATCTATACATAAAACATCATAGCGTAATGCATGCGCATGAGTACTGAGCAGATAACTCAAATGCAACACTCCATCAAGCATCCGCAATCATCGGAGTCATGGTAACGACACAATGTCAAATCCAATACAAAATCAATATGATATGGACCAAGACTATACATGTAGACATCCAATCTATACATGTAAATAGCTGATGCAAATGTATGCCAAATCTTTTTAAGTCGCTGTGCGATGCGCGTAACACTGCACAGTGACGGACGTTTCTCATAAGAAAATAACTATATATGTGTATATATATCCTTTGTTTAATAGGTACGTTCCGCCGTTTTGAAAACAGTTTAGAAGGGTTTCCTTGTTTTTAAAACGTTTCGTGTCATATCGGACACGTAGGTATATACTGAGACTATAGCTCGCTTTTCGGAAATCCCTTCGATAACTATCGATGCATGCAAAATATATCCAGGTACTGCCCACTGACTAGTCCTGCTCAGTATGAAAGCAAATATCCAACATCATAAAAATGTACTGCTCCAAAAGGAATAAATCCCAAAAATCACATAACACCACCCTGTGCGTCTGGTGCGCACGGAAATCAAAATCCATATATGTGCTAAACATGTGCACAAAACAACATCTAGGTGCAACGGGTGTGCACGAAGCATCTGTCATAGGCAACGTGTGCCTGGCAGCCAAAACAGGTGCATCTGACATGCACGAAGAATCTCGATTTAGTGCATCTGGTGTGCCCCAAAATCGTATCTCAAAACATGCGCCCAACATGCGCGAAAATCCAAATCGGTGCATCCATCATGCACGAATGAAAATCTAGACCTTGCGCACTCAATATGCACGGAATCACAAAATCCAATAGCAACGTCGAATATGCGTAAGTCCAGTCAAAAGCACGGAGTGCAAGAATCCACATCAATATCACAATCAAAATCGACATACCGAAAGGCATCAAATCGAAGTCAGGTGCAATCGTAATGCACAAAATATAAATCCGGTGCAACAAAGGCACGAAATATAAATCTGATGCGATAAACGCAAGAAACATAAAACTGGTGCGACAAATGCACGAAGTATAGAACTGGTGCATCCCATGCACAAATACCAAGCAATAACTCAAATACGTAAGCAGCAACACCAAGTGTATCCAGATATGAAGAAAATCATAAACGTGTGCAGCTGCGGGCACAAAACACATATCGATACACTACAAGCACATATAAGCTATACCGAGTGCAAAATCAAAACACTAAAATTACATGAAACTCTGCTGGAAGCGTAAATAAAATCACCAGCATAAAATAGGTATGAAATCGCAATCAACAGCTCAAGAGTAATAACTATGTACAAGGTATAAATACCCAGTAGGTGCAACCATGGTGCACAAAATCAAATATCATGAAACTCAGTCATCAAGACTAAATCATGTGAATAGATCGCCCAAAATACCGAAATCCAAAGCAACGGATACGTGATAATCAAATCACAAAATCACAAATCATAATTACCGTCGTCGGTATACCATCCTTCAGGGTCGAGAAGGTACCGGAACATCCGATGCAAGCTGCGCAAGATATCTACTTGCCACTTGCTCGCGGCTGGCGTTCTCTGCCTCTGGTTCCTGATCTTTCCTGTAGATTACCAATCTCGCAATCCATCGGCTCATCGGCCCGGTCAGGAGTACTGACAGGAACGATTCCGTTCTGGCACTTTCCTGGTCACCTTTCGGTCAATCCTCACGACCGCTCGTAAGGCAGCGTATCACTGGCGTCGGCCTCTGGCTCTCTGAAAGCACGTCACACATCTGATCCTGGGTGCAAACATCATTGCAGCAATGTCCTGGAAGGAATCCTGCTCAAGGTCTCTTCCGATCATGCCTATGCCAATCTGTACAGAGGCTGGCTTCCTACACAACCTCTTCTCGCTCAAAAACACCTGTGTCCTCAGCACAATATTTTCTCGGAAACTGGTCACATTCCAACGTCTCTGTAAGCATATCAGGTCTCTAGTCTCGACGGGAAGCAATGACAGCTCATCAGTGTCTCACACGAACCTCTTGTTCCAACTGTCTCTATCGTCGTCCACTATGACGTCACGCCAAGCTACTACGCACTGCACTGTTCTCGGCCACGGTCAATCTGAAGTCTCTTGCACGGACTCAAAATCGCATATTCTGTAGCTTCATCATTCTGTAGAGGATGTCAGGCCGAACAGGTCCTCGGGAACACGTCCCAACCATCGGAGGAATACTCATCACTCGTCCGTCCCTGATCAATCTGCAACGCATCTGGGTAAGTTCCTTTATCCGAACATGGTCAACTACCTCGTCGACAATGCCGAACTCTGTCCTGCTGGGTGTGCGCAATACGACCACTCCTGGTCTAGGTCTTCTCGTAACGTACTCCAGAAAGGTCCTGTCGAGGTTCCTTTCTCAAATCTCAATCCTGCCGAAATGCCTGGAAGTCATCATCCAATGCTGAAGCTAAAGCTTATTCCGGAACGGCTGCATACCTATCGCGCTTCTCTCTGGAAGATACATCCATATACCACGCCTCGGGGTGCATATCACATCTCTAATGTCAGCGGAGTGGGACGTCATCTCGTCGAAATCTCGTACGAACTCTTTACTCCACCTTGCTCAATGTCGACTGATTCGGACTTAACTCATCGTGGCTACACGAACTGCGCTCCGACGGCTACGCTCGCATCTGGAGTCTCCCAAGCAGTGTCCCATCACGATATCCGAAAGATGTCGAACCATCCGATCGACTCGTCAGATCCTCATAATCCCCCAAGAGATCACATCATGGGTACAGTTTAATAGTATCGAGTACATGCCACAGCGTCGGTGGTCCAGCCGTAGAAGGGCAAACCCAAGCCTCACTAATGGCGCCGAGGAACCGCCGCAAACCCGAAGGTTCAAAGGCTTTCACACGGTCATTAAGTCGAGTTAGGGTTTCATTCTTCTAGAGAGTCCATAGAATCACCTGCATGTCTTTCCGTATACTTTAAACTTGGAAAATGGGCTCCTGAGATTCGATCGTCTCTATCGACTCTCAACGAACCTGCGTGAAGTCGTCTCTAGCTGGAAACAATCTATCTGATGACCTCGCATCGGTAAACAAACGAACCACCTGTCCTAGTCATTCATCCTCAGGTGACTAGCGACTCGCTATCATCTCTCTAAGTATATGCTCACGCTGCAGTAGCTCCAACCATCTGGGCGACATCTCGTCATTTGCAGCAGCAACTGGCTTATTCGCCTGTACGTCGAACAGCGCCTCAATCCTCCAGGAAAGGCAATACATAGGCGGTCATCTCTGAGTCGGTCTGCTCTAGATCTGAGTAAGACTCTCCACACTGGAAATCTTCAACTCATCAGGGCCCGCTCCGGCGCAAAATCGGACGAATCACCTTCGTCTCTCAAATCGGGTAGACTAGCTATCATCTGTCTCATATCTGCCTGAAAGCTACGGCAATCTCAGCTCGTAAGCTTCGGAAGCGACATCCTGTCAATCTCAGCAACAGCTGATCCATCTGTCTGCACGGTAGGCGACATCACAATCTCTAAGGTATGATGTACATCAACAGTCCTCTCTCAACTGGCAGCTCTAACAATGGCCCGATCATCCGGTGCAAGACCAAGCACTCGCCTCCACTAGAGGTCACAATCACCAACACTAACTCGAGACGTTCCCATGTCACCAGAAAACACAATGGTCGGCCCTCGTACCAAACGAGCTCACACCGGCCGTAACCCTAGCAGCAGCCCAAACTGCCCTCAAACATGGTGACAGGAACCTCAATCGAGTATCAAGGAGAGCACATCAATGGCAAGAAAGGAAACAACAGATCCAAAGTGGATACATGATCATGGGAAGGAACAGCATCAATAAAGGTATGATCATGAAACTAATAGAATCGGGGATCTCAAATGGATGTATAATCCTGGATAAAAAGAGGATCACTGATCTCGAAAATATGTACATCCTAAGGTTCCTTAAGCGGAGTGGCGTGTCGTAAGTATGCCGCGGAACATACCAACGGTACGTCACTCTACTTTAGTTACCTATTCCATCAACCAAGGGTCATCCTACACGACGAAAGTTCGGGTCTAATACCCCCTCGACCAAGTCTAAGTTCCGTAAGGTCAAGCCTAAGTTCCGTATATATATAAACGCCCTAGGCTCCACATAGTCAAACTTAGACTCGAACCAAGGTCAACCTAGCGCTCTGATACCAACTTTGTCACGACCCGAAAGAGCACGTGACTGGCCCTTAAACCATATGAAGTCTATAGGACTCCATCTGATCCAAGTAAGCCAAAAGCGCAGAAATCTAAAAACATTTTTAAGAATAAGTAAAGAAACTGGTTTAAAGAAGTGAAGAAAAACATGTTTGAAATCAAGGTTTTTAAATAACTAAGCCGAATATGCATTTTTAAAAACAGTACAGTCTTTTCTAAAAATTTCGGCAGAGTTTCTTTTGTAAAACTGGCCCCGAATGGGGTATAACAAGGATAACAATATATGCAATGATAAAGGCATCCCCAAGCGGGAGCTAGCTCTTCGTCAATCGACGGTCACCACCACACATGCAACAATAATATACAACGCCAAGTGGCGAGGATCAAATCCAAAAGAAAGCTCAAAAGCAACAAGAAAACCGCAACACTACTAAGCGCGACTCTATGGTCGAATAATACATCACTAGTCTAGGTCTGAAACAATATACGAGTTTTGGTTGATGGATATTCTAGATACAATGAATAATATAAATACAACGGCGGTTCTGATACAAAAGAACCCACCTATCCAAGCAAATCACCCAAAAGGAAGCAGTGTGCCAGAAATGCCGCTATAGAACTGTACGGCAAACCTGCAAGAACTGGGGCACAACGGGGGTGAGTTGCCAACTCGTGAATAGAAAGATATCTACAAGCAGAGATCGAATGCATGACCCAACCTAGGTCAATACGATCAGATATAAAGAAACCTCAATATGAATAAAGCTGAAGCATGCTAAACTGGCAATGTAATCTCTATACGTGAATGTAGTGCCAAGTGCTCGTGCTAGTGCCTCAGGTAATAGTATGTCATGAATATGAGGTATGAATGCATGAAAGCAGAATACATGTAAATGAAGAAACTGTTTTCATAATTTAGTGAGATTTCCCTTGTATTTTTAGTTGAGGTATCATAATGAAATCAGCATAAAACAGTGCCTAGCATCGGCACAAAACGTAATCCCAATATCTCGATATCTCTGTATCACAGTCTCTGTACCTCGAAATCTCGAAATCCCAATGTCTCAATCATAATATCTAGGGCGCCGTCAGTCCAGACCGGCCCCTACCATCCATCTCAAGACCATGACGGTATCCTCCGGATATCCGACGCGTCGGGTAAAATCACCGGTAGGTAGTGCTCCCCTGCCAGGCTCACATCGTCATCACCACGCGCTTCTTGCCCCGGGGTACCTTACCGGGTCCACCATGTACCCGAAACGGTTCATCCGTCTCCTCGAATCGGGTTTCCAAATCCATCAGCAAACTCATGGTGGACGACTCATACATCATGGGAAAACCGCACTTTTTATTTTAAAGAGAGAAAAGAAGTTTATATAAGTTTTGCGGTTTTCCCCCAAATCCAGAAAATCTCATGGAAATCCGAATCCAATCCTCAATAGCATGTAAACAGTGCATACAGGCATAAAAATCCATGAATAATAACATGCATGATGTAACAACTAATAATTACAATGTCTAATCTAGCATATAAGGCAAGTACACTAATATCATGTCTAAATTATTAGCTAACAACCTATGTCGATGCAATAATATTTTCTAAGGTGTACGTGACATGGCAATTACCGATGAAGATGTGTGTGAGCCGGCAAGTAAGTGTACGTGGTACATACGCATCATCGGTAATGGTGCTGGTGTCCTAACAGCATAACATCAATAATGGAGTATGAAACATAATATAAGCATGCGATGCGATGCGAACCACAATAATGAGCGGAAGCTGAATACTAGACGCAACTATAACTAATCTGCATTAATCTAAAATAACCTCTACAATTGGTGCCTTTTGAAATAACACGAATCATGGGGTTTTGAAAATAGGGGCTACGGTGTTTTTATGAAAAGATACGTCTTTTGAAATATCCGTAGGATCCCTTGGGCTGTCTTTTAAAATACCCACGATCCGTTAGTTTTTGAAATAGGTAGGAGTCTAATCTAATCTAACAACCATCCTAAACTATACGGCTGAACTAACAAGTAGAGCTATGGGTGAGGAAACCGCCTAACATCTGAGTCGATACATATACATACATGTATATATATTAGTCGGTGATCCCGCCTCAATAATATCATATCCGATACCCTATCTATAATCAGACATCCCAAGTCAAGAGTGCGGATCAATCATCAAAATATAGCTTGTACGTAAATCCGTCGTACGGCATCCCAAATCTGGGTACGGGTCAATATCACATTCATCATACTATTTATCTGGTATCCTCTTTATCAAATGTCATGATCGGGGTACTGATCTACGTCTAGTACAATATTGATACCCTCTATGTATGCATGCAGGTGTAAGAATCACTACGTCAAAAGACCCGCTAAAACATCGTGTCGTATCTCAATACGAACCAAATCACATCACCGATCTCCTGGCCTCAAGCCCAATCTCATCGACTCATCTCAAATCCCAAATACTATCCTCAAATCCAGTATATAAACACATAGTCCCATACCCATGTGTAGATATACGCACCATCATATGCACTCTAATAAATGAAAGAATGAATGCAAGTATGTGTGTAAATGTATGTGTGAGTGCAACCACTACTCTAGGGTTCGCACTAAACTAAACCAAACCAATATATTCTTATCATCAAAATATCATTATTACCATCAATAACCCTAAACAACACATAATAAATATTCGTGTGTATACGTATTCGTATACATCACCACGGACTGCGGGGGTGCTATACGCCATCCACCCGACTTCTCCCCACAGATATAAATCTACTCACATTGCTTCTCGTGTGCCAAAGCCGATGTCGCTATCTTCACCTCCTTTGCCTCAACATCACGCGGGATACCTACAAGTATATCACAATACTAAAGCACATGAAAATCACATCGGAAACCAAAATAGCACACGCTACCCGCATAGGTAAAAACCTATCGACTCGCATGTAAACACAATCAAAATCCACTTGTCGTTGACGTCCAAACGCCACCCGACAGGAATGAATCACCAAATACCAAAATCCATGCTAAAACAAGTCCCAAATTATACACCAACATAGGAAAATCAACCCAGATTTCACCCTAGATGGAATCAGTCAAAACTAGACATACTCAGGGTCAAAACTAGAGGAAATGGGGGCATGCACAGAAAACGAAGCAATTCCTTAAAATACCTTATTTTAGAATTTTCCATAATTTTTCCCCATTTATCTGTATTTAATTATACCAGAATATTAAAATATTCATTAAAATAATATTAAATTATAAAATTTCCCAAAAATCATATTTTATTATTTTGAAGACGTTACAAAACCACAGGGTGCAAGTCAAGTTCAACCCGTCATTTCTTGATTGAATCAAACCCACCCGCACGACCTTTGACGGAGGTCAACAAGGTCGTACGACTACCCTAATCCAATCTGCATCATATGCATAAGCAGATAAATACTAGTTAGCTACCGCACACTACGTCTTGACGGAGGTCAACAAACGTAGCACGAATACTAAGTAGGACTTATCTGAAATCACGGAGGGCTACGACAAGTTTTTCTGAAAACCTATTGCGTAATGAACTTGATATCGTTGTAGAATCGTGTGAAATTTTGAAAAGGAGTGTTTTTGAGGCTTTTACTAGTTTTGCTAAAGAGGTCATTCCCGGTGAAGGGATCTCGGCTCTTTCCTCATCGAATAAGGTGCAGGACATATCATATATATCACTATGCAAAGCAAAACTCTAAAAGCAATCAAAAGACAAACCGAGTGTTGTAGCATCTGCCAGTTTTGCTAAAGAGGTCACTCCCGGTGAAGGGATCTCGGCTCTTTCCTCATCGAATAAGGTGCAGGATATATCATATATATCGCTATGCAAAGCAAAAACTGTAGCTACCCTTTTTGAAAATTTGATTCTACAACATCTATTAGGTTTCTTTTCTTTCATTAATCACATTAATGAAGTCCCATCATTTAAGTCACCTAAGCATCACAGATAAATACGACGTACACTTATGCCATCCGCATTCGCCTCAATGTCCCCTCGTGCACCGTTAGGTTAGGTAACTAACGGCAGAGTGGGGCAGGGCTAGCGCGGGTGTAAAACATAAGTAACGTCTATATAATATATCATATATATTATATACAGTATCTATCACAACATATCAAATGATCACATCACAGATATCGCAGCAGAAGAAACATATGAAATGATGGATATACTAGGAGGTCCGTGTTTTATTTTGAGCCTCTATAAAACACGGATTCCACGGTCGCGATGAATAGCCAAACCCACACCCCTAGACCCCTACGAGAGCGTCAAGCAACCCTTCCAATTCTAGAGTTAGAAGACCCGGACTCGACTCCTCGAGTTGGTCTCCCACTGGACTCAAGAACCCGATTACTTGTGCTCTCCTCCTTGGGTCTACCTAATGCGGAAAAGTAAATAATATACAATGGTGACATCATCCTCATCCCGGAAGTGCCCCAATAAAAGAATATTACATACAATGAATTTTACATGAATGAAAATAAAAACCCTCATCTCACATAAAACCCCCGGCTATTCAGAACACGACGATCCAATATAACATATCCAGCAACACATAACATCTTATGTCATCAACGTAAGTAAATATGAGCATCCCAATTGTCGTTGACATATAGCAACGAAACCGACGATATCACATATTACACTTACGGTCGCAGAAAAGAAAGTGTAAAACTACAACATTTGGAATCCACGGTCTTTTTAGACATCGTAAATCCGAAATATCACATACTTCGCATTTCATGCCTAACTATATGAATTCCACATATTGTATCACATTCTAGATAAATATACAGTATTATACTTTCCGATCGAATAATCAAATATCCAAGATTTCCTAAATAGCTCAACACTTGAGCGGAGTTCAAAAATTCCAGAATACGTCACAGTACCAATGGTCCAGCCGTAGAAGGGTCAAGCCAACGCCTCACATGTGGCACGCCGTACTGCCCCAAACCTAAAGGTTTAGAGGCGGTTCAGACGGTCACATAATCGAGTTAAGGTTTGTGTTCTTCTAGAGGGTCCATCGTTTTACTTGCACGTTTTTCCGAAAGATTTAAACTCAAGAAAAATTCAACACTTGAATGTTTTTCGTGTCGGGAAAAAGTGAGTTAATGATATCCGTTCGAACATTTTAATACTTTCTAAATTATCCCGAAAACAGAACGAAATTAAACTTTCCGATCGAATCAACGAATACAAAATAATCCCCAGAACACTCAACTCTTGAGTCAGATTGAAAATACCCAGAGTCATGTAAGAACAGCTAAGGATAATACTGTGCAAACATGTGTCAATGATGCCAAAGTACGGCCGCGGAACCGCCGCGGGAAGCAGGTTCCTGCCGCGGTTCCGCGGTGACTTCATGGTATCTTGGGTTCGTGTTTCATGGTAATTCTTAGAATTCCCTGCTGATTTTTTAAAATATTTTTAATGCAGAAAAAATCACATTTTTAAAAATTGTCCAGAGAGGGGTTCAAAGTCGGTGTTTCGGGGTTCGATCGGAGTTTTAACTTCGTATACACGTCGCCTAATGCTCTAGCTAGGCTCTGATACCACTGTAGGGTTACTAAGCACTCTAAGAAGGTTCTACAAGGCATCAACCATGCCCGATTAAAATTTAAGCCGTGCCGAACAACCCTAAACAAGATCGTTGCTAGATTATTAGGGTTTCACATGCAAGTAAATATCATTTACGACTAAGTGAATACGAAATACAACCTTTGTAGATCGGTCCTTCACTTCTAAAGCTCCTTGTTGTAGTCCCTTCACTGCGATCATGGTTCTCCCAGGCTTTTTCATGGCTTCACAAGGCGAAAGAAGCGTCCTTGCTTGAAGTCTTCGAGGCCGAAGATGATCTACGTCAAGGGAATACCAACTCAAGCTACTACTTCACTAATCTAGAGAATTAGTGAAGCAAACACCTTAAACTAAAGTGCTAGTCTAGTAGAGGATGGAGAAATAGGAAGTGGGTTCTCTTTAGAATTTGTTTTCTCACAATCTTTCACTCTCTTTTGAAAACCCTAGCAAGCTTTTCTTTTGCTCAAAGAAGAAGAAGAAGATGAACCAAAGAAAAGATGAGGATAATGATCAAGTCAAGAGAGCTAACCATGGGTGAGTGAGTATCATATACTAACTCATGTAGAGACATAACCATGGCTTATCCAAAATGGTTAGGTTAATAAAAATCTAAAGTAAAACAAAGTTAGTGGACTTTGTCAAAGCATCCACAAGCTTCTACAAGCTTCATGCTTGTGACCAAAGCTCCACTAATTTGTAATTACCTTAAATAATTATAAACTACCATTTAAAATAGAATGGTGTATGTCTTGCGCACCCATGTTATGTGTATCAACAACCATGATACAAAAAGAAAACACATTTTAATATATATCACATATATATTAAAGTTGTGCACATGTGAGAAAAATCCTTAAGTGAACAAATGTTAGTTAATGTAAATTAGTATATCATATATACAATTATACACTAAATTATTAAATCAACACTTGACTTAATAATCCGGTTATATCTCATATAACCGACTAACATCCAATGTATTGACTTATCGAATCAACACTTGATTCGATAACCCGGCTATATCACATATAACCGACCGATACAAAAAGTCGCGAGAATAGAATACGGTATCACATACACGCATTATTCTCGGTCCCGCACATATCACATATGCGCTTCTATTTCGTTTTGCCTGAGCCAGTAAAACCTCTATGTAGGACTCTAAAGACTCGTCAATACGCCGGCAGCAGGTGATGATCACATCAAGCGCCCACAAGCCGTCAGCGGTACTAGCTGGACGTAACGGCTACCCGGGTATTGAGCGATCAGAAGATCAACAAGCAAGCCCACTCCAACTCCTGTAAAAGCCTAACGGTAACACTTGTCGTACAGTCCGGTCTCCTCATCTGATATGCCGCATATGAAGTCTAGGGGTGGTAAACGTCAGACCCCAATAACTGATAAGTCGTGCCGATGTGAGGCTTATAACGGGTCGATAAACTACTGGTAACACTTACCAGTAAATCTCTAAATCATCCCTGGCCAGGGACTTCCCTGTTATGGCTAATCGAGCACAGCGTAACATCAACCCCCCAATACCGGGAGAGACGAAACCCCTCCTATCGCTCATTGCCTCCATGTGACTCGGGACTGTACCCAAAAACCACCCTTTTGCACGCCATCTTGGACATGGTAATGTGGAAATCAAAGCACAGTGGGAATCACACAAGACTCTATGACGATCTCGGGTCTACAGACTAACCTGTACAAGTGTCACCAGAGAGCTGCCATCTGACGTGAGGTATAATACCATCTGGAGTTCTCGGCGAGTCCATCCAGTGTACCCAGTCTCCACTAAGCACCCGTATACCATCTCTGATGTCAAACACCAATGGATATGGGATCATCCATCGCCCATCTCATAGGTCGAGAAACGTATACGCTAGTCTACTCTGGTATATCGATGCCCTGTCTCGATACACCCATGACTTGGAACATTAAAGGATTAACTTATGGACTACCATGGCCCCACTAGTATGATCTGCATCATAGTCCTGGTAGTCAAGTACACATCCTAAGGGTTTTACCAATATATAACTATAAGACAGTACAAGAGACAAGTATACATGTTAAGATAAAGAGCAACCAGATAGTATACTATCATATCGAGCAAGAAAGTCCTCTCTATATATGTCCAAGCATCCAATATAATATACATCATCTGTACAATACTGGCCTCCAGGGCATACATACAACTAACATGATCAAGGCCTTGGGCATCTTTGGCAAACTGTTCACAGAGTCGGAGGAACAGGGTGTCACCTTTAAGAGCTTCATCGCTTGCTTCCTTCGCGAGGGCGTCCTATCGAAGATGACTCTGAAGTTTGCAAACACTAATGACCCCTTTGGGTTTGGTTTGTACAGGCGGCCGACTAAGGAATCGGATTTACCGGAGTACTACATTCCGGCTATGTCGCCGGTATCTTTTGAATCGATTGCAGCTCCCGGCATGGACGAGGAGACATTATTCATGGGTTTTATCAGCGTCTGGCTCAGCTGGTTCATCATCCCCATGCATCGCCGCTTCATGAAATTCTCGGTGATCTATCCGGCTCATCGTATCGCTGAGGGGACACGGCTAGCCGTAGGCATCCCCGCGCTAGCGCATCTCTACCATGGGTTGGGTGCCGCGCTAGCGCATCCCCCGACGTGGACGTAGTAAACTTTTCTCTCCATTACTTCACGTCTTGGATCGAGATGCACGTGTTGGGGGCTTTTGTTGCGCATCAGAGACCTACATTTTATGACGCCTACACTTTCCCGCGGCTCATGCGGCTAGTGGATGCTTCTGCCCCTGACCTAACTCAATTTGGGGACATTCGTGCATTGATTGCTCCTTACGCTACCACGCGCGGATTGGTATTCGTTGATCGGGTTCTATCCTCTCCTTCAGGTCCAATCCAACAACTCCACGACTTGTCGAAAGAGGGGGCACCTTCTCTGAAGCCCCGAGAGGCCACGCACTTGTACACAATCAGACAGGGTTATCTGGTATTCCGTCAGAACAGTGTGGCCCTCTTTATGCGGTACAATCCGCATCGCTTTGCCCGGCAGCTTGGATATGATCAGGGCGTTCCCTTTGAGGCTTTCACATTTGCACCGGTTCCTTCACCTGAAGCTGTTCGCGATGCTGCTCACCACTTTGCGAGGCTGAACACTGGTTCCCGCTTCATGATCCCTGAAGCTGACGATATTCCCCGATGCGTGGGGTCCTTTACGGGCTGGTACCTTCATCGGGTCAGCCCTATTATTGCTGAGGAGAAGAGGGTGGTCCTTAGATATGGTACTCATGCTCAGGCTCAGGCCACAGGAGTTCCGCCGTGACCGCGCGCGCCGGTCCGCTTTCCCCTTAGGGATACCAGTGTCGCGCTCATTCCGGAGGAGTCGAAGGTGGACCTCACTCCCACAATTGGCATGCCATTGGATACTCGGGCTCAGTCGAGGGGTAAAAGGGCTCCAGTAGCAGTACCACCACCCGTGGCGTCGACAATGGTTGTGTCATCCTCGGTCGCAGCGCCAAGCGAGGGTAATGGGAACGAGGGTGTTGAAGGTGAGGTGGGTCGGCGTCGTGCCAAGGCTCCACGGGGGAAGAAACGGTCATCCTCAGCGGCCGTTTCTGGATCCAAGCGGCGGAGGAAGGTGGCTACCAACCTGCTCGATTCTTTAGTAGAGTCTGAGCCTATTCTTCAGGACGAACCGTTGGTTCTGCAAGAATCGGATGTTGGCTTACTTTTTCCCAATTCAACTGCCGAGAAAGCCGCACAATTGGCTGAGGCTATAAGACGTTCTCAAGACGAGTCAGAGAATGTAAGAATTCCGAAAAAGCCCTAGCCAGCCGTCATTTTTTATGAAGACCCTTCGTGGATTCGGCGACGATTCATCGGCCCTTTGGAGGAAAGGGGTGAACGGGCCCTTAAACAGGCTGCTTCGGAGGATGTCACGGACGCGCTTTCACTGTGGACTGGCGGCAACGATTCCACCCTCGGACCTCGGCGAGCACACCTCCTGGAGAAGGAGCGTCGGCTTGAGCAAGCTATACTGCAAGCTTCCTTGCGCATTGGTATGTTCCTGCATCTCTTTGTGATACTTCATATTGTCTGCACGCATATATATGCATTCTTATCCTTGTGTGAACTGTGCAGAGACTTCGGTGATAGCGAAGATTCCCATGGGTTTACTGACCGTAGAGTCTGTCGATACCCCCAGTGAAACACTGTTCGGTGTGGAGGGGGTTGATGAAACTGTCCCTCTCGCGATAGAGCCTCCTGTGGTGGCTCCTTCTCCCAAAGCCCTTGCTCCCTTGGGGGAGGCACCTTTGGTGATCATTGTCCCAATGGCTCTCCCTGAGGGCGGCTCAGTGGTTGCGGCGGAGGACGTTGAAGCTGCTATCCCTCTAGCCCAGAATGGAAGGAGCGTCGAAGGTAACCTTCTACATTTTAAATTAGTAGTCTTTTCGTTATCTGAACTCTTCTGTCTTTTCAGAATTGCGCGGGTTGGCGGCTTCGATTGCCGATCTGTCTCCCAGGCAGTCTTTTCAGCGCCTATTGGAGATGGCTGCTCCACGAGCGATATCTCCTCAACGCATCGTCCTCTCGTCTGGGCAAGGTTAGTATTGTTCACCACCTTTTCATAGCATTGTCTTTGTTTCGCAAAATGACATTGATGTCCGTTACAGTTCTGGAGGCTGACGACGAGGTTGAGGTTCTTGAAGGGCCAGGGGAGTCTTCAGCTCCTTCTTGCATGACTGTGGGTAAGTGAAGTCCCAATATTGTTCCTTTTGTTCTTGATTCATAAGTTTCGCTGACTGCATATAAATCTGAACAGCCCTGCCAGTTCTCACCGCGCTGGAGTCGCGCATCATTATGCCACCCGGCCCCTATGCTCTACGAGCCTCTGAACGTTTGGCCAAGTTAAGCCTCGCCTCTCTGTCATCTTTGATCGAGGAGCTTCGTGCTGGCAGCGTAATTACGGCCGAAGCATTTGTTGCTGAAGCTAACGGCTCTCTTCCCTTTCTTGCCACCTATCATAGCGAAGCGGTGGTGCAAGTCTGGGTTGAGTTCTGCCGGCAGGTGGAGGCTTGCTTGCATGTGCTCGAGTTTACCCGCCTTTCTTCACAGGCTGTGGCTGTGAAGGCGAGCTTGCGGGGCCTGATAGAGCGGTGCGCGGAAAACATGGTGTCGTGCGAGAAGAGGCTCGGTCGCAAATTCTCGGAGAGGGAGCTGGCCTCTAAGGCGCTGAACGAGCTCCAAGCCAACCTTACAGCCAAAGCCAACAAAGCATATGAGCTCTGGCGAGTACTTCAAGAGGCCATCAAGGAGGTGGTGGCCATCGACAAAGCCGCGGTGTTCACTCATGAAAGGGTTGAGGCTCACAAGGCTACTGAGAAAGAGCTTGAAGGCCGGCTCGCCTCATATCAGGCCCAGCAGGCTCAGGCGGAGGCCCGTCTTTTAGCGATATTGAATCACGAAGGCAAGGCCCAGCGAAAGAGGGATGAGCTGACCAATCTGCTAAATCGCCCGCCGACCTGAAGACTTGTATATCTATTTCTTTATTCTTCTTTTATACATACTCCTGAATGAGAGTATATTTTTGTTCTTTCACGAATTGTACTCTGTATCCATTTTGATTCGTGAATAAAAGACGTATTTTTCTTCACCATGGTGTCTCTCTTTTTATTGAATGTATTCTGTGGATAGTCTATCTTGATCTCTTTGCAGGACAACGATGGCTTAGGATTCAGGGTTAAGATCTGCTTCCTAAGACTTTTCAACTTTATGAGCCGTGAGGGTCTCATAAAGAATTTTTTCGCTACTGGTCGAGAGGATCCCGCAGGTGTGGTTTCTCCTTAAGAATCATGAGGATTCCTAAGTGCATGTTTCCCCTTGAAAGTCATAAGGATCTCACAAGAGAATTTGCTCCCTTACGAGTCGTGAGGACCTGCAAGTGATGGGTGAAGTTGCCCTTATCCGTATTTCACGGAGTCAGGGGTTGCTCTGGGTGCTTCCCACGGGTTCACTGCCGTGTTCTGCGAGGACCAGGCTCCGCTCTGGACGTTTTCCAGGATACCGTAGTTTAAAGACATCGCGGTCGAGGTTAAGGACATCATAGTCCATGGATTTAAGGACTCCACAGTCCGTTGTTAGTTTTAAGACATCACGGTCGAGGTTAAGGACATCATAGTCCATGAGTTTAAGGACCACACAGTCCAATGTTATTTTTAAGACATCACGGTCGAGGTTAAGGACATCATAGTCCATGGGTTTAAGGACCCCACGGTCCGATGTTAGTTTTAAGACATTACGGTCGAGGTTAAGGACATCATAGTTGTAGGGTTCCTAGGCACACTATAGAGGTCTCACAAGGCATCAACCATGCCAATTTTAAAATTTTAAGGGTGCCGAGAAACGCTAATACGGATCGTTGACTAGATGTTTAGGCGAAATACGAATCTAGTTAACAACTTAACTAAAGATAAGAAGCTACAACCTTTGTAGATCCGGATATCCACTTCCTTAGCTCCACGTAGGCGTCCTCACGCTGTCCATCTCGAATCCCGGACTCAATCGTCGGCTTGATCGGAGAAATGGGCGGACTAGGTCGTCGGCTTCGTGCCGAAGATGATCTACGTCGAGGCATCACAAGTTCAAGCTCCGACTTCACAAATTTGTAAAACTTGTGAAGAAAACACCCAAAACAACTTGGCAAGAGGTAGAGGGTGAAGAAATAGGAGGTGGGTTCACTTTAGAATTGGATTTCTCACTTTAGAACTCAAGTTGCCATTGATGGCATCAAGCTTTTCTTGAAGAAGAAGATGATGAAGAAGAAGAAAGAATATGATAAGTGTTGAATTAAAATAAAAATAAATCAATACTTATCATAAGCTAACTAAGGTTAAGTGTAGAGAATAGACCATGGTTACTTGAGGGGGTTAGGGTTAAGCATGGAGACAAGAATGGTTGCATAAGTCAAAGCTTCATGAAGCTTCAATAAGAAACAAAGAAAGCCACCATTCTCATCTAAACCCTTTCCAAATAAATAAACAAATAAATAAATAAAAAGGCAAAACCCTAATCATCTCTTAACCATGGTTTAATTCTTCACACTTAACCAAATGAGCAAGTATCATCAAACATGATATAAAGATGTGCACAAAAGTATATCACATATACAACATGTACATCAAGTGAGAAAATCCATATAAAGTGAACCAATACCAGTTAATGCAAAGTAATATATCAAATATATAATTATACATTAAATCATTAAATCAACACTTGATTTAACGATCCGGTCATATCACATATAACCGACCAGTATCCTATGTATCGGCTTATCGAATCAATCCCTGATTCGATATCTAGGTTATATCGCATATAACCATTCGATACATTTATCGCGAGAATGAAATACGGTATCACATACACGCATTATTCTCGGTCCTGCACATATCTCATATGCGCTCCTATTTCGTTTCGCTTGAGCCAGGAAACCTCTGTGTAGGACTCTAAAGACTCGTCAATACGCCGGTAGCAGATGATGATCATATCAAGCATCCACAAGCCGCAAGCGGTTTGCTAAACGTAACGGCCATCCGGGTATTGAGCGATCAGAAGATCGACGAGCTAGCCCGCTCACACTCCTGTGAATCCAACCAGTAACACTTACCGTACAGTCCGGTCTGTTCATCTGATACGTCGCATATCGAGTCTAGGGGTGGTAAACGTCAGACCCCAATAACCGATATGTCGTGCCGATGTGAGGCTCATAACGGGTCGAGAAACTACTGGTAACACTTACCAGCAAATCTCTGATCAGCCCTGGCCAGGGACTTCCCTGTTACGGCCAATCGAGCACAGCGCAACATCAACCCCCAATACCGGGAGAGACGAAACCCCTCCTATCGCTCATTGCCTCCATGTGACTCGGGACTGTGCCCAAAGACCACCGTTTTGCACGCCCTCATGGACGTGGTAAGGTGGAGATCAAAGCACAGTGGGAATCATACAAGACTCTATGACGATCTCGGGTCTACAGACTAACCTGCACAAGTGTCACCTGAGAACTGCCATCTGACGTGAGGTATAATACCATCTGGGAGTTCTCGGCGAGTCCGTCCAGTGTACCCAGTCTCTACTGAGCACCCGTACACCATCTCTGATGTCAAACACCAATGGATATGGGATCATCCATCGCCCATCTCATGGGTCGAGAAGCGTATACGCTAGTCTACACTGGTATATCGATGCCCCGTCTCGATACACCCACGACTAGGGACTTTGAAGGATGTACTTATGGACTACCATGTCCCCACTAGTATGATCTGCATCATAGTCCAGGCAGTCAAGTACACATCCTAAGGGCTTTACCAACATGTAACTATAAGACAGTATAAAGAGACTAGTATACATGTTAAGATAAAGAGTAACCAGATAGCATACTATCATATTGAGCAAGAAAGTCATCTCTATATATGTCCAAGCATCCAATATAATATACATGTACAATACTGGCCTCTAGGGCATACATACAACTAACAATAGTCCGTGAGTTTAAAGACCTCACAGTCCAATTTTTGCTTTGGATGCTTCCCACGGGTTCACTGCCGTGTTCGGTGAGGACCAGGCTCCGCTCTGGACGTTTTCCAGGGGGTTAGGAGTGACATAATCCGTGTTCCACGTAGCCAGGAATTTTTGCTCTAGATACTTCCCACGGGTTCACTGCCGTGTTCGGCGAAGACTAGGCTCCGCTCTGGATGCTTCACACGGGTTCACTGCTGTGCTCTGCGAGGACCAGGATCCGCTCTGAACGTTTTCCACGGGGTCAGGAGTGACATAATCCGCGTTCTACATAGCCAGGAATTTTGCTCTGGATGCTTCTCACGGGTTCACTGCCGTGTTCGGCTAGGACCAGGCTCCGCTCTGGATGCTTCATACGGGTTCACTGTCGTGCTCTGCGAGGACCAGGATCCGCTCTGGACGTTTTCCATGGGGTCAGAAGTGACATAATCCGCGTTCCACGTAGCCAGGAATTTTTCTCTGGATGCTTCTCACGGGTTCACTGCCGTGTTCGGCGAGGACCAGGCTCCGCTCTGGATGCTTCACACGGGTTCACTGCCGTGCTCTGCGAGGACCAGGATCCGCTCTGGACGTTTTCCACGGGGTCAGGAGTGACATAATCCGTGTTCCACGTAGCCAGGAATTTTGCTCTGAATGCTTCCCACGGGTTCACTGTCGTGTTCGGCGAGGACCAGGATCCGCTCTGGATGCTTCATACGGGTTCACTGCCGTGCTCTGCGAGGACCATGATCCGCTCTGGACGTTTTCCACGGAGTCAGAAGTGACATAATCCGCGTTCCACGTAACCAGGAAGGGTTGACTTTATCCGCATTTCACGGAGTCGGGATTTGACTCTCGGTCATCTGTGCATCGCCGAGTCATCGAACTGGAGGTTGCCGCTTTTCCGCTTTGTTGTGTCTGTTGTAATAAGACGTTTGTTGAGATGGTCTCTAGGCTGTCTATGAACCATTGAGATTTGGCTTCTTCTTCTGGTGAAGCCTGGGGAGGAAAGGTGTGATTCCCTCTTTGTTTGTGCCTCCGGATCGTATACAGGGACTGATGTGATATCACCTGTAGCGCATAAATTTCATTCATTTTTTTTATTTATTTCTGCGATGCTTTATCATTTCAGCTTTTATATCGTGAAGGTCGCGATTGCCCAATCATTTCGGCTATTTTTCGCGGTGCCCAATCATTTCGGCTATTTGTTTTATTTTTTACTCACTGCTTTTATTGCGAGTTGCCTAATCATTTCGGCTATTTTGCTTGCATATATTTTTACTTGCTGATTTTGTCTGCAAGTTGCCCCATCATTTCGGCTATTTCGTATGCATGTGTGGCTTGCTGGCTTTTCGCTGCAAGCTCGGAATTAGACACCGATTTCGGCATCAGCACCGCTACTACTGGGATATTGGCAGGAGCGAATCATCATTTGCCTCTGTCGATGTCGAACAAAGGTGGCTTAGTAAACAGGGTTAGGATCCTGTCGACTAAGGCTTTTGACTTCATGAGCCGTAAGGGTCTCATGAAGGTATTTCTCCCTACAAGTCATGAGGATCTTGTGGGTGTGTTTGCTCCTTAGGAGTCGTGAGGATTCCTAAGTGTATGATCTCTTATAAGTCGTAAGGATCTTATAAGATTGTTTTCTCCTTATAAGTCGAGATGACTTACAAGGGCAGTCCACCGTGCAGACATATCCCTAGCCATGGATAAGACCTTGTTAGGGAAATGTTTATTCGTGCCCATGGATTATATACATGGGTCAGCATTGAGCCGCTTGTAGGGCAGTATCGGAGGTTGTGGGGCTGCTTAAGAACAGGTTCAGATCCCTGTAGCTTAAGACTTTCAAATCTTATGAGCCGTGAGAGTCCCATAAGAGGGTTCTCCTTACGAGTCGTGAGGATCTCGCAAGTATGTTTCTCCTTAGGAATCGTGAAGATTCCTAAGTGTGTTGCTCCCTTGTGAGTCGTATGGATCTCACGCGGGTGGTTTCTCCTTACAAAGTCGAGAGGACCTTGCAAGTGTCTTTTTAACGAGATTGCGCTCTTTCGGGTTTTCACAAAACTCGCCGGCAGCCCTGTTGTTTTTACTCACGGAGCCCTTTTGGGTTTTCATCCGTGCCCTTTTTGCTTGTGGACATATCGTTTTTCTTTTTCACTTTTTTTTATTCTAACGAGGTTGCGCCCTTTCGGGTTTTCACAAGACTCGCCGGTAGCCCTGCTGTTTTTACTCACGGAGCCCTTTCGGGTTTTCATCCGTGCCCTTTTTGCTTGTGGACATACCGTTTTTCTTTTTCTCTTTTTTTTTTATTCTAACGAGGTTGCGCCCTTTCGGGTTTTCACAAGACTCGCCGGTAGCCCTGCTGTTTTTACTCACGGAGCCCTTTCGGGTTTTCATCCGTGCCCATTTCGCTTATGGACATACCGCTTTCTTTTTTTATTCTTTTTTTTATCATCTTTGGGATGCTGCAATCCACCGTAGTTTATCGACATCTCGGTCAACAGCTAGTTTTAGGACATAGTGGCCCGTTGTTAGTTTAAGGACGTTTCGGTCCGTCGTTAGTTTAAGGACATTTCGGTCCGCTGTTAGTTTAAGGACGTTTCGGTCCGTCGTTAATTTAAGGACGTTTCGGTCCATGGTAAAGGAAATCGGTTACTACTTACAGAGTTTAGGCTTAGGAAGATAGCGAGCGGACATAGTCGTCGTCATCTATCATTGACCTAGTCCGTGACTCGTTATGCGTAGTATTTCTTTAGGAAGCGGCCGTTTATTGTCCTGAAAGGTCTTTCGCCATGCATGTCCATGAGTAGATAGGCTCTACCCTGGTAGACCTTGTCTATGATGTACGGGCCTTCATAGTTTGGCTCGAATTTCCCTCGCTTGGCGCGATTGGGGATCATAGGTCTTCTGACTACTAGCACGAGTTCTCCTTGGCGGAATGTCCTCAGCCTAGTCAATCTTTCATATGAGCGCGTCAGCTTTGCTTTATAAGCTTCCGGATTTTGCTGCGCTATGAGTCGGGTTTCATCAAGGGCGTCGAGCTCCTCAAGCCGAAGGTGCGCATTCTCTTCGTCCGTTAGCTCGTAATGAATTGCGACTCGTAGAGAGGGTAGCTCTATCTCAAGAGGGAGTGCTGCCTCCGTACCGAATACCAATGCATATGGAGTTGTGTTCGTGGCCATTTTGAACGTAGTCCGGTACGCCCAGAGAGCTTCATGCAGTCTCTCGTGCCAGTCCTTTTTATTTCGAGACACCGTTTTCTTTATAATCTTCGTCAATGTCTTGTTAAAAGCCTCAGCCAGACTGTTAGCTCGAGGATTATAGACTGAGGAGTATCTCCAATCTATGTTATGCTGTTGTGCGAAGTGGCTGATTTTGTGGCTTCTATAGGCTGGCCCGTTATCGGAGATAATCCATCGCGGAGTGCCGAATCGATAAATGACGTGCGTCTTGAAGAAATGGAGGATATTCTCCGTTTTCGCTTCCCTCAGCGGTACTGCTTCTACCTATTTGGAGAAGTAATCAGTTGTCGCCAGAATGAATCAATGTCCTCTGGACGATGCTGGTTCGATAGGGCCGATTATGTCAGTTCCCCACATTACGAACGGCCAGCTAGCCATCGTTGGATGTAGTGGTTTTGGATGCTGATGGATAAAGTCCCCATGGATCTGGCACGAGTGGCATTGCTTCGCATACTCAAGGCAGTCCTGAATCATCGTGGGCCAATAGTAGCCCATCCTTTTAATCTTCAGCTTCATCTTTGGTCCAGCTTAGTGAGAACCGCAGAGTCCATCGTGAGTTTCTTGGACGACTCTTATTGCTTCTTCAGGTCCCAGGCATCTCAACCACAAAGAATCAAATGACCTCTTGTACAGAATATCATTGACGAAGGAAAAAGACAGAGCTCGTTTCATAAGCTGATGTCTTGAGGACACATCTTCGGGCGTTCGACGGGATTTGAAGTAGTCTATAAAGATTTCTCTCCAATCCTCAACCGTTTCTTGGTCTTTTACTTGTAGAGACATTTGCTCGGTCGCTCCCTTTTTTTCGGACGACTCCGGATATATTTCTGCCGGCGCAAGAACCCGACGACTTTGCACAACGATCCTCACATCATCGAGGTTCTCATCGGCCAGTTCTTTAGCAAGCTTGGCTAATGCATCCGCTTTGCTATTTTCCGCACGTGGTATGCTTTCTAAGGTATAGGAAGGTATTTGAGTCAGCAGTTACCATACCCTCTCGCCGTACTTCACCAGTTCCGGTTTGCACGTTTGATAGTCGCCGTTTACTTGATTAGCGACCAGCTGGGAGTCTCCGTATATGAGAAGGTTTGCAATTCCCATGTCGATGGCGATCTCGAGACCTGCTATCAAAGCTTCGTACTCGGCTTCATTGTTTGTCCTCGGCTCTGTTAAGGAGAAGGCAAAGCGCATTACCCCTTCTTGTGGAGTTACGAAGATGAGAACTACCCCTGATTTGATTATGGGCGTGTTTTGTTTACGCTTCTTCATGGAGGATGCTCCATCGAAGTAAAGCTCCCACCGGGTATCACCCCCGTCGATCGTGTCAAACACATGTTCGTCTGGCAGTTCGCAATTCAAGGGAGAATCGGCAGGTATCGGATGCTCGGCGAGGAAGTCGGCGATGGCCTGGCCGTTCACTGCCTTGAGGGGACGATAGGTTGTCGAGAACTCCATCAAGAGCAAGGCCCACTTAGCGAGCCACCCCGTCAATATGGCCTTTGACATCAAATATTTGAGAGGATCCACCTTCGATATGAGACGGACTTCATGCGCCAACGCATAGTGCCTGAGCTTCATTGTCGCGAAGATCAATGCCATGCCGTGTTTTTCGATGGGAGAGTAATTACTTTCTGCCCCCAGTAGAACTCGACTCAAATAGTAGAGGGCTCTCTCTTTCCCTTGGTCGTTCTCTTATGCCCATAATGCGCCTAAGGAACCTTCAAGGGCGGTTGTATACAAAATGAGAGGCTTTCCTTTGACCGGAGCAGCCAGCACTGGCGGGTTCTGCAGGTACTTTTTGATCTCGTCCAGCGCGCTTTGGCATTTATGATCCCAGACGAACGGGGTTCCCTTCTTCATCGGGTGACTGTAAGGACGGCACTTGCCTGAGAGATTGGCTATGCATCGCCGGATATACGCGAGCTTCCCTTGGAGAGACCGAAATTGCTTGAGAGTCCTCGGTGGGGGCATCTCCATAATTGCCTTGATCTTTGACGGATCTATCTCGATGCCTCGGTGTCGGACGATGAAACCTAGGAATTTTTCTAAGGAAACTCCGAACGCGCACTTGAGAGGGTTCATCTTCAAGTTGTATTGCCGGAAGCGTTGAAATACGGTCTTCAGATGCTCTAAATGCTCCTCGTATGATTTTATTTTTACCACGAGGTCGTCGATATAGCATTCGACGATTTCATGTATGAGGTCATCGAAGATCTTCGTCATGGCCCTCTGATAGGTGGCACCGGCGTTCTTTAGACCGAAAGGCATCACCTTGTAGCAAAATATGCCCAAAGGGGTCCGGAAAGCGGTATGCTTCTGGTCCTCGGGATGCATCTTTATCTGATTGTATCGTGATGATCCGTCCATGAAGGAGAAAACCTCGTGAGTGGACGTATTGTCTATCATTAGCTCAGTGACCGGTACTGGAAAGTCGTCTTTCGGGAAGGCTTTATTGAGATCCTGAAAGTCCACGCATATGAGTACTGTCCCATTTTTCTTCATCACCGGGACGATGTTGGCGATCCAGTCAGGATACTGAACCTCTTGGATGAAGCCAGAGTCGATTAGCTTCTTGACCTCTGCGTTGATGCTCATCTCAAACTCGAGCCGCATTCTTCTCGGCGCCTGTTTGATCGGCTTGACATCTGGAGATATCGCCAATTTGTGGACAGCAATCTCTGGATCTAGCCCTGGCATCTTGGAATAATTCCATGCGAAGCAGTCTTTATGCTGCATGAGCACGTCCTTTAGTGTAGCCACCCTTTCTTAAGACAGCAATTCGCTGACGAACGTCGGCCGTGGATCACTTGTCGTCCCCAAATCAATTTTCTTGAGATCATCTGCAGTAGTATGTATTCCATCTTCCAGCTCTTTCGGCGCCGGTGGAAATTCCGAGATCACCTCGTTATTATTGTTTTCGAAGCACCAGGGGAGGTCATCCATATCCCCGGGCTCTTCTTTTTCTGACAGCGTAATCACGTGACAGGTACGAGCTCTCTTCCAAGACTGATGTGGGTCTAATTCTATCCTCGTGGATTTGGGTTCATGCTTCTGCGGTGGGGTTACCTTCCAGCTATTGGATAAAGAGAACCTGCCTTGCTGATACTGATCTTCGACCCAATTCTTGGAGGTGAAGCAGTCCTCAATAGGATGTCCTATTGCCCTATGATAGGAGCAATAGTCCGGGTGAGAGACTTCGCCTGCATGCTCGGGGTGCTTGGACTCCGGGAGTGTAATCAGTTGATGTTTTACGGAAAGATCAAGTATTTTCTTCGTCTTGTCTTGGGCAAAAGAGTATGCTCTACCCATTTTCTTTATAAGAGATGAATCCGGATTGCCTGGCTTCTGATCGCATGGTTTCTTGGTCCCGTTCTGCCACTGTCGAACGCCTTTCCCGTTCTTTGATTTGTTTCTGCCTCTGCATCGAGCCTTTTGTATGACGGGTTGATAAGGAAAAGCATTGTCATTCTCCGTGGCCTGTTGAAGGAGGCGTTGTGTCCTGGCTTTTTCGTAAATGGACATCTCGCGGTTATGATCATGCTGGATCTTTTTACCCGCTTCCCTTACTAGCCTGTCCATTCGTTCTTCAAATGACGGACTCGGCGCTTTGATGACTGGACCTTGTTTTGGTTCAGGATCAGCATCTTTTAACAGGGCATCCTCTTCTTCAACAAAGTCATATATGACGTAGCTACCATGGACTCGTCCCCGTTTCCCGGATTTCGCATATCCAAGCCCGAGCGTTTCCATTCTCCCGTTGGGCAACTTGCGCTGAGTTCCAGGGACATCCCAAATCCTGTTGTAGAACCGAGCTTGTCGAATGGTCTGTTTGAAGGGTACCCCTTGGCGCTTCAATACCCTTTTCAAGCCTTTGGTGTAATATCTAGGCAGGAGGATGGGCTGGAGCCTGTCGAGCGTAGAATCGACGCCATGCCAAACTTCTTTCTCCACTCAAGTTTCTGTGGATCGGTAGAATAGGATTGCTTGTTCACCTTTTCGTCTGGGAGGGACGTAAAATGTTTGTAGCTCTTGCACGCCATAAGCTTCAAGTGCGTCGAGATCTTTGTAATGCTCTTGTGGAACCATGATAATTTGCAAACTCTGATTATCACCAGCGAATGCTTGTATTGGTGGCCGAGCAGAGAATATAGCGTTAACTTCGTCTTCCAAGTCACCGCCGAAGATCAATATGGGGGCGGACGGTCCCGGGTTGTTGCATTGAGGCGGCCCCAAATAAACTATCTCTTCATCTTCCTCAGTATCACTCCCGAAGACCAGAATGGTGGTGATAGCTTTGTTCTTCGGTTTGTGAACTCTTTCCATGTCCTCAAAGTCTGGTAAGAAGTATTTTGCATCTTCATACTTGCGGACTTCGTTCACGGAGAATGGGTTTAGCTCTCCTGTCACAGTATACTTGAGACCATCCTTGAAATACTTCATACACTGATGTTGTGTAGAGGGGATGATATTGTATTCGTGTAACCAAGGCCGGCCGAGCAAAGAATTGTAGCATGTCTTGGCATCAATGACGTGGAACTTAATGTCCGTAACAAGAAGCCCAAAGCGTAACGTCGGTATTACGGACCCAAGCGTCCGTGATGACTGAGAGTCGAACCCGGAGATGGTGATCTTATCCCGAGCGAGGTGTTGTACGCTCATGCAGATTTCCTTCAACACTCGCACGTTGAGAAGATTGACGGAAGACCCATTGTCAACCAGGATTTTTCCTATCTTGATATCGTGACAATATCCGGAGACATATAGGGGACGGCTGAGCTCACACGTCCTAAGGAGGAGATCTTCATCGCCGAAAGTAATATCGGCTGTGTGCACTTCTTCTAGCTCGTCCTTCATCCTTTCTTCGGCGAGGAAAGCTTGGAATTGCTCTGGCTCTTGTAGCTCCTTGATCAATGAATCTCTTGCTTCTTTTGATGGTAAAAGGGCGTCGAGAACGCTGAGCTGCGAGGGTAACTTCCTCAAGTGCGCCAGAATGTTGTAGTCCACCTTACTTTTCTTTGACGGGTCCTTGGCGGTCAGCTCTTTCATGACTTGGTCATCTAGGGCGATATCCTCAGAGACCTTTTCTTTTCCCTTATCTTTTCTATTTGTGGGTCCGAGATTCTTTTCTGGAAGTGTACGATTGCGCAGCTGAATATTTTCACAGGTCCTCGGTGTTAGTGTATATGCCCTAGAGGCCATTACTGTATCATACTAGCTTGTATATTACTTGATGGAAGCTTGGGATATTCACAGTTGTATAGACAATCTTGCTCAAAATGGTAGTATGCTACTTGGTTTGTCTCTACTTCAATATGTGCATGTATTTCTTTTAGCATATCGCTTATATACATATTAGTAGAGCCCTTAGGATCTTTGCTTGATTACCAGAGTTGTGATGGCGCTCACACTCGTGGGGGCTGGGTAATCCATAAGCACATCCTTATACAGGTCCCTAGTCGTTGGACTATCGAGACAGGGCATCGATTCTCCGGAGTAGACTAGCGTATGCGCTTCTTATCCCAGCGGGGGAGACGGTCTGTCCCACAGCCGTCAGTACGTCGTACTTGAGATAGTATGCGGGTGCTCGTTAGGTTACGAGCACACTGGACAGGACTCGTCGGGAACTGTTGGTTGGTATTATACCTATCATCAGTTATCAGTTCCCAGGTGACATGAGTACAGCTTAGTCCGCCGACTTGACACTGTCACTTCGCCTCGAGTGTGTTCCCACTGTACTTAGATTACTACCCTACCACGGCTCAAAGGAATCGTGCAAACAGGTAGTAGTTGGGTGCAGTCCCGAAGCACTTGGAGGCAGTGACGGTTAGACAGGATGCGTCTCTCCCGGTATTGGGGGTTGACATCGCGCTGTGTCTAGGAGAGCCATTACACAAGTAGTCCCTGGCCAGGGCAAGCGAGATATACTGGTAGGTTTCCAGTGTTATCTCAGGGTGTTCTGGGCTACACTCCGACACGACTTGTACCGCTATTAGGGGACTGACGTTCACCGCCCCCCTAGGCCCGCCATGCGATGTATCAGACGAACAGACCGGACTGTACGGAGATTGTCACATACAGGCTCAGTAGGAGATCGGATGGGTTTACCTCATCGGCTTTCTTATCGACATCTACCTGGGGACCGTTACGTACAGCTAGTGCCGCTTGCGGTCTGTGGTTAAACCCACTGCCAGCGTAGTGTCGAGTCTTTAGAGTCCCACACAGAGAGTTTCCCTGCATTGAGCGAAACGTGTAGAGGCCGTATGGTTTTTACGGCAGGGCTACGATCACTTACGTGCACTTGTGTGCGTATGCTGTTCGGGCAGGCAATACTAGTGGGCTTTGGTTTAAGCCAGATCCTAGTATTGCACAGATGGATTTGATTTGTCTTCTGTGCATTCGCATTCTACGGAATGCGGATGCGGGTGTGTATGCACAGTTTTGAGGAGCGATGAAGGAGGAGGTTCCCCATTAGGGTTTTGGCAGTCGGTTCGGCCAAAACCGTAATGTGGCACACTCATTAGGGTTTTGACAGTTCGTTTGGTCAAAACCGTTATGAACCGGAGACATTGTTTACTAATCCTTTTAGTGATAGATTTGTGATGGCTAATTGTATTGACCACTTAGACCGCTCTTGACTTTGTTGACCCGTTGACCGTGTTGACCATTGACCTTCAAGAGAGATCTACACTCTTCTTTCATTTTCTTTTTAATTCTTGAGTTATGATAATGGTCAATTCAATGTGCCATCAACTCTATCATGATAGGATTAGTAATGATGATTTTGTGTATTATTGCAACCATGGTTCATTTCATTTTGTTTTAATCTTTTCATTATTCTCTTCTCATTCTCTCTCTTGAAGTGAGAAGAAAAAGAAAAGCTCCATGGTTGCTAAGCCTTCTTCTTCTTCCTCCTCCTCTTGATCTCATCTTTTGATCTCATGTGTTGAGAGAAAAAGATCCCACAGAGACAAATACATCCATACATCTTCTCTACACATCTTAGGGCTTCTTGACTAGCAATCTCTTTGCCTTAGTTGCCTCGGTTCGAGGTGGAGCTCGGTGTACATCTCTCGGGTGGATCGTCTTCGACTCAAGAAGGCCGCGAAGGTGCCCAAGGTCCGGATCGACGCTTGGAGCTTGGATGGACGAGTGGGACAGCGGAATGAAGACCCGAAGGACCGGTTCCGTGTGGTATACTTTCTACAGCATAGTAGTTAAAACCTCTTGTAGTTTACTAGTTTCTAGTTTAGCCAAGATCCTTGCTTTTGAGTCCATGTTGCCTTGAGCCAAAATTATTGTTTTTCGCCATTTCCGCCTCCCCGTAAGAACCGGGGTGAGCAACGTGGACTTACAGTGGTATCAGAGACTAGCTAAACATAAACTAGTAAGTTAGCAAAGTGTTTAGAATATCGATCGGAAAAAAGTCGCAAAACACGTCCGCAAAACCTCAAGTTTCTGTTGATTTTCATACTGCTCAAAAAGTGATTTAAAATATATGAAAAATCATCTCAGGGTTTTTTTAAAACACTGCAGAAAAACGATCCAGTGACTCGATCAAACGACCGCGGTTCCGCGGCAATAACATCCTCATTGCCGCGGTTCCGCGGCCGATTTGTCTCGGCAATGGATCGGGTTTTGTGCAGTGTTTTAGTTTGGCTGTTTTGGGATTTTTAATACATGTTTTTTCTACCCAGATTTTCCAGAGAGCAAATTGACTTTTGGGGGGGTTAAAAATCCGTATTTTGATCGATATTCTGTACTCTTTGGCTAATGAATATTATCTGTGATGTGATATATGTATTGAACGTCCGCTAATCGCTATATGTCGATTAGTGGGGGTTATACATATCTGTGATCTGTAATGTTGTTGGTTTGTATATATGAACTCGTTGGATTGTCGCGGATGAATAGCCGGGAATGGGTGTGAGATGAGAGTTTCTTTTTTCTTTCATTCATTGTAAAAGTTGTAAATTGATGTACTATTATTTGTATGGCCGCACAACCGGGTCGGGGTTGTAGTCGTCATTGTATAATTTCTTTTTACTGTTTTTGCTCCTAGGATAGACCCAAGATGGGGTGCACAAACTACCGGGTATCTCGAAGTGCCAAGTGGCCTACTCACGGTGTTGAGGGAGGTTGCTTCGCTTCGGGTACTTGGCGGGTAGTTTGCCGCACCCGTAGGGGTCTAGGGTGGGGTTTGGCTATTCATCGCAACCGTGTAATCCGCTTTTCGTTGCAGGCTCGAACGAATTGCGGATTCCTAGTATATCCAAAGTGTTCATCTGTGATCTGTAATGGCTATCATTGCTATATATCTATATATGATATCTATTCAGATGTTGCTTATGTTTTGCATCCGCGCTAGTCCAGCCCCCGCTCTGTCGTTAGTTAAGTAACCTAACGGGTGATGACGGGGCCCCGTGGCGAATGCGGATGGCATAAGCGTACACCATATTTTGGTTGTTTTCTGCAATGGTAGGATTAAATGATGGGACACATTAAAAGAACTAATGCAAGAAAAATAAACCAAGTAAAAGTCGTTGAAACACTTTGAAAACCACTCGGTTCTTTTCAAAAACCAGCATTTTAAACGCGGAGCTTGAACCACTCCTTTTAAAAGCTATCTCGTTCCATCGACTATATCAAGTTCACTACGTTCACGGTTTCGCCAAAACCATCCATAGCCCTCCGTCGTTTCATATGAATATTCAACAGTATTCAAGCTGTGTTTGTTGGCCTTAGTCAAGGCACAGTGTTTGGTAGCTGGTGGGTATTCATATGTTGCATAGATAGAATGCGTTGGTTTGGGACAGTCGTATTGCTTTGTTGGACATAGTCAAGGGTATATACGTGTGGGTTCAAATTAACCTGGACAACGATGGGTAGAACTTGACATGTGACTTATGATTTGTTGGCCCTAGTCAAGGTCATAAGAGCATGGGGCAAAAAATTCACATCGGGAGTTTCATAAGTGCTGAAACTTGCTAGCGCTGCATACCATTTGGAGTGTGATGATTCTGGTAGGATTCCTTCGGTTTTATCACGCGATGATATTTGGATCCCGATCCTACTGTGAGTATATGCTACTCCTCGGAAAATCTCCCACTTAACGATCAATGCTATAAACCAAGTAGGTGTCTAGAAAGGTGTTAGCGGGGCTACGCCCACAGGGAAAAGAGATTACTTAATTAAGGAACTTCGCGAAAGCGTTGGAAAATCTCCCTCGAAGTACCGACACTGGCCTGGCTGAACGGTTAAGCAAGTATTGTACGGTGAGAATGATCCCGACTAATTCTTCCTTTATGGTTTGAGGAGGGATTCGAGAGACAGTGGGAGCCATCCTGTTTAGATAAATTAAAAACCAATCTAAACTTGCAAGAGCATCATGCTGAGTGTTTTCTTCTCTCTCTCTTAATTGCAGCGACCCAGTAACCTCACCTAGGTTACATGTAGATAATAAAATGACTGAATCTGACTGTTATGACTGGCAAAGGTCTGTCCAGATGTCCATTGCCCAGGACAAGCTGGGACACCTCTTAACTTATCCAACCCCTGCCTTCTCAGGTCCAGTTTTCCCTGTCACGGATATTGATATCCGTAGGACATCGGAAGAAGACTGTGCGAAAGCCAAGTGCCTCGTGTTAGCCTCGGTTGATGGTATATACCAGAGGCAGCACGAGAAGATGGACTCAACTTCTATCTTCCTCCATAACAAAGTTTTATATGGAGAGCAATCTCGTATCACAAGATATGAGACCTTGAACGAATTACTTCCAGCGAGGTTGGCTATCGGGTCATCTGTAGGGGGCAACGTCCTTACAGAGACCAGCTCTTTTGAGCTCTCGGACCTGAAGACCACGTTGAAGAACGGGTCAGATGCTGACTTAGTTCAACAGTCTCTACCTACTACCCTGAAGGAAACCATGGAAGTAGAAAGAAAGGGAAGGGCAGAAGTTTCGGGAACAGATGTAGTAAAAGAGGGATGTTCCTATTGTTATGGGAATGAACATGGATAGAAGGATTGCAGGGCTTGCAAAGCCAGTATCCAGAATTCGAAGCTTGTTGTGGCTTCGGCTTCGGGTATGTTTGTAATAGAGAACTGTATGTCAGTTAACCCTACTTCCTGGGTATTGGATACCGGATCAGGATCTCATATCTGTAATTCTTTACGGGCTCTGAGAAACCGTAGGGTTATCAGGAAAGGTGATATGACTCTCAGGGTTGCTAACGGAATGAGCATGTATGCTGAATCCGTAGGGGAATATCATCTAGGACTGACAACTGGGCAGATATTGATTCTGCGTGACTGTTTTTATGTACCAGGTGCGACTTGTAACATCATATCTGTATCCTTACTTTCTAAGGAAGGATATGATTTTACTTTTGTAAGCGATGTAGTAAACATCCACCTAAATCAAGTACTGATTGGGTTAGGTACATTGAAATACGGTATATACGTTTTGAATCAAGCTCAGGTCTTCAGTGTCCAGAACACACTTAAAAGAAAGTCTCCAGAAACAAATCAGGCTTTCTTATGGCATTGTAGACTGGGTCACATTAATGAGACACAGTTGACAAAGTTACATAAAGAAGGATACTTGGATCCGTTCAAGTACCAGTCTTATGCCACTTGTGAATCTTGTCTCATGGGAAAGATGACAAAGACTCCGTTCACTGGACACGGAGAAAGAGCGAGCGAGCTCTTGGGACTCATACACAGTGATGTGTGTGGTGCAATGTCTACACATGCGCGAAGTGGTTATTCATACTTCATTACTTTCACAGATGATTTCTCTAGGTATGGGCATGTCTTCTTAATGAAGCACAAATCCGAGGCCTTTGAGAAATTTCAGGAATACAAGAATGAAGTTGAAAAACAAACAGGCAAAAGTATCAAGACACTGAGATCTGATCGAGGTGGTGAATACTTGAGTGCCGAGGTTCTGGGCTTCTTAAAAGAGAATGGAATTCTCTCTCAGCTTACTTCTCCATACACACCACAACACAACGGTGTATCGGAAAGGAGGAATCGAACCCTATTGGATATGGTTCGTTCCATGATGAGTAAGGCTGAGTTGCCGCGATCCTTCTGGAGTTATGCACTAAAAACAGCTGCATATCTTTTGAACCAAGTTCCTACTAAGTCAGTGCCTACCACACCATATCAGATGTGGAGTGGGAAGAAACCCAGTCTTAAACACTTTAAGACATGGGGATGTCCAGCTTTTGTAAAAAAGCAGCATGCGGACAAGCTCGAGGCACGTTCAGTACAGTGTAAGTTTGTGGGATACCCAAAGAACTCCAAGGGGTATCTTTTCTATTACGCAGAGGAACAAAAGGTTTTTGTTTCTCGTCATGCCCGCTTCTTGGAAACTGAGTTTTTGGAAAATCAGATAAGTGGGAGCGCAATAGAACTGGAAGAAATTCCAGAACCACGAGCTATTACTAAAAGCTTAGTAGAACCAGAGGGTTCGAAAGAACAGGACATCCCAGCGCCACTCCGCAGGAGTAGTAGGCAGTCTCATCCGCCCGAGAGATACTACAGTTTTCTCATTGACGGGGATAGAGAGGATTGCACTATGGATTATAGAGAACCTACTAGCTTCCAGCAAGCCATTCAGAGCGGTGACTCGGTAAAATGGCTGGATGCAATGCGGGCCGAGATGGAGTCTATGTACACCAACAAAGTTTGGACTTTGGACTTTGCTCCAGAAGGGGTAAAACCCGTAGGCTGCAAATAGATCTTCAGAAAGAAGATTGGTGTAGATGGTCAGGTCGAGACCTATAAAGCTAGACTTGTTGCAAAGGGTTTTCGTCAAAGACCTGGTTTGGACTATGACGAGACCTTTTCTCCAGTGGCTATGCTGAAATCCATTCGGATCCTTCTTGCCATTGCTGCCTTCCACGATTATGAAATCTGGCAGATGGACGTAAAGACGGCTTTCCTAAATGGAAATTTGGAAGAGTGCGTCTATATGGATCAGTAGGAGGGATTCATTCAGAGTGGGAGCAGCGGTAGAGTGTACAAGTTGCTCAAGTCCATTTATGGACTTAAGCAGGCATCGCGGAGTTGGAACATCTGCTTTGATGATACTGTCAAAGAATTCGACTTTATCAAAAACCAGATGAACCTTGCATTTACAGTAAGATTGTAGGGAGAACTGTAGTATTCCTCGTCTTGTACATGAATGACATTCTCCTAATAGGAAATGATATTCATATGCTACAGTCAGTCAAAGGATTCTTGTCGCAGAGGTTCTCCATGAAGGACCTGGGCGATGCCAACTACATTCTGGGGATCCAGATCTATCGTGATAGATCTAAGAGGATGTTGGGACTTTCACAGTCAAGGTACATCGACACCATACTGAAAAGATTCAGTATGGAAGATTCCAAGCGCGGTAATTTACCGGCTTGTCACGGGATCACCCTCTCCAAAGAGATATCTCCCAAGACTGATTTGGAAAGGGATCGCATGTCTATTATACCCTACGCTTCTGCGGTAGGCTCTATAATGTATGCGATGTTGTGTACCAGACCAGATGTAGCATACGCATTGAGCGTTGTAAGCCGATATCAGTCGAACCCAGGGGAGAAATACTGGATAGCGGTAAAGAACATTCTCAAGTACCTGAGAAGGACAAAGGAGATGTTCTTAGTGTATGGCGGAAAAGACCTCCAGCTCGAGGCCTTTGCTGACTCCAGCTTCCAGAGTGACAAGGATGACTCCAAGTCCATGTCGGGTTATGTCTTTACCCTCAATGGAGGGGCGGTTTGCTGAAAGAGTTCCAAGCAGGAGACCGTTGCAGACTCAACTATGGAAGAAGAGTACATAGCTGCTTGCGATGCCGCAAAGGAAGGTGTCTGGATGAAGAAGTTCCTCATGGAGCTTCAGGTGGTTCCTACCATTGTTGATCCAATACCGCTGTATTGCAACAACAACGGTGCTATAGCTTTAGCGAAAGAACCCAGGTCCCATCAGAAGTCCAGGCACATGTTGAGGCTGTACCACCTGATCAGGGAGATCGTAGATCGCCTGGAGATCGAGGTGAAGAGAGTAAATATGGAGAACAACACTGCAGATCCACTCACGAAGGCCCTACCCCAGACTCAGTTCGAGCGGCTGATCGAGATGATAGGTCTTCGATACGCCAGTACATGGCCTTAGTACAAGTGGGAGATTGTTAGTGTATATGCCCTAGAGGCCATTACTGTATCATACTAGCTTGTATATTACTTGATGGAAGCTTGGGATATTCACATTTGTATAGACAATCTTGCTCAAAATGGTAGTATGCTACTTGGTTTGTCTCTACTTCAATATGTGCATGTGTTTCTTTTAGCATATCGCTTATATACATATTAGTAGAGCCCTTAGGATCTTTGCTTGATTACCAGCGTTGTGATGGCGCTCACACTCGTGGAGGCTGGGTAATCCATAAGCACATCCTTATACAGGTCCCTAGTCGTTGGACTATCGAGACAGGGCATCGATACTCCGGAGTAGACTAGCGTATGCGGTTCTCATCCCAGCGGGGTAGACGGTCTGTCCCACAGCCGTCAGTACGTCATACTTGAGATAGTATGCGGGTGCTCGTTAGGTTACTAGCACACTGGACAGGACCCGTCGGGAACTGTTGGTTGGTATTATACCTATCGTCGGTTATCAGTTCCCAGGTGACATGAGTACAGCTTAGTCCGCCGATTTGACACTGTCACTTCGCCTCGAGTGTGTTCCCACTGTACTTAGATTACTACCCTACCACGGCTCAAAGGAGTCGTGCAAACAGGTAGTAGTTGGGTGCAGTCCCGAAGCACTTGGAGGCAGTGACGGTTAGACAGGATTCGTCTCTCCCGGTATTGGGGGTTGACATCGCGCTGTGTCTAGGAGAGCCATTACACAAGTAGTCCCTGGCCAGGGCAAGCGAGATATACTGGTAGGTTTCCAGTGTTATCTCAGGGTGTTCTGGGCTACACTTCGACACGACTTGTACCGCTATTAGGGGACTGACGTTCACCGCCCCCTTAGGCCCGCCATGCGATGTATCAGACGAACAGACCGGACTGTACGGAGATTGTCACATACAGGCTCAGTAGGAGATCGGATGGGTTTACCTCATCGGCCTTCTTATCGACATCTACCTGGGGACCGTTATGTACAGCTAGTGCCGCTTGCGGTCTGTGGTTAAACCCACTGCCAGCGTAGTGTCGAGTCTTTAGAGTCCCACACAGAGAGTTTCCCTGCATTGAGCGAAATGTGTAGAGGCCGTATGGTTTTTACGGCAGGGCTACGATCACTTACGTGCACTTGTGTGCGTATGCTGTTCAGGCAGGCAATACTAGTGGGCTTTGGTTTAAGCTAGATCCTAGTATTGCACAGATGGATTTGATTTGTCTTCTGTGCATTCGCATTCTACGGAATGCGGATGCGGGTGTGTATGCACAGTTTTAAGGAGCGATGAAGGAGGAGGTGCCCCATTAGGGTTTTGGCAGTTGGTTCGGCCAAAACCGTAATGTGGCACACTCATTAGGGTTTTGACAGTTCGTTTAGTCAAAACCGTTATGAACCGGAGACATTGTTTACTAATCCTTTTAGTGATAGATTTGTGATGGCTAATTGCATTGACCATTTGACCACTTAGACCTCTCTTGACTTTGTTGACCCATTGACCGTGTTGACCATTGACCTTCAAGAGAGATCTACACTCTTCTTTCATTTTCTTTTTAATTCTTTAGTTATGATAATGGTCAATTCAATGTGCCATCAACTCTATCATGATAGGATTAGTAATGATGATTTTGTGTATTATTGCAACCATGGTTCATTTCATTTTGTTTTAATCTTTTCATTATTCTCTTCTCATTCTCTCTCTTGAAGTGAGAAGAAAAAGAAAATCTCCATGGTTGCTAAGCCTTCTCCTTCTTCTTCCTCCTCTTGATCTCATCTTTTGATCTCATGTGTTGAGAGAAAAAGATCCCACAAAGACAAATACATCCATACATCTCCTCTACACATCCTAGGACTTCTTGACTAGCAATCTCTTTGCCCTAGTTGCCTCGACTGGAGGTGGATCTCGGTGTACATCTCTTGGGTGGATCGTCTTCGACTCAAGAAGGCCGCGGAGGTGCCCAAGGTCCGGATCGACGCTTGGAGCTTGGATGGACGAGCGGGACAGCGGAATGAAGACCCGAAGGACCGGTTCCGTGAGGTATACTTTCTACAGCATAGTAGTTGAAACCTCTTGTAGTTTACTAGTTTCTAGTTTAGCCAAGATCCTTGCTTTTGAGTCCATGTTGCCTTGAGCCAAAACTATTGTTTTTCGTCGTTTCCGCCTCCCCGTAAGAACCGGGGTGAGCAACGTGGACATACATTCGGTTCTTCCTCTTTTCCCGAGGTGGATTCTTTGAAGAGAAGGCCAAGAGTCATTTCTTCGTCAGAGTCGCTCCCGAAGGTGAGAACCCGCGATCCCCCGGCGTTGACCGTGCGACAGTTGCCGGTGATTCTTTTATGATCCTCTGTCGTACTTCTTCGCTCCCGACGAGTTTTGCGTTTCATCCGCTTAAAATGTTGCCGGTGAGAAACATATCCCTGCCACCATCTTTTAAAAGCGTCGCATTCTTTGGTGGGGTGCGAAATCTTTTGATGGTATGAGCAGTAGCTAGGATGCATCTCTGCTTCACCGACAGTGTTTCCTTCGGAGGGTGGTAGCTTCATTCCCATCGATATGGCTTTAGCAAACCTTTTTCTCGTCTTGAACTTGTTTTTATTCGCGACGGATGTCCCTTGATTCGGCGGAAGTGTCTTGACTCTTTCGTCCAGTCGCCGACGCTTGGCCTTTTCAAATATGGCCATCTCACGCACCCGATCGGCTTTACTTTTCAGATGAATTTCACTCAGGAAGGCGTTGATCATTTCGTCTGACGGCTCTAGAAGTTCCGGCTCAGGACCTGCCCCCAGCCTCTTGGTGCAAGGAGCCTCTTCATCGTCTATCAATGAGTGAGAGATCATATGAAAACTTGCTACGTAATCCTCAGATCCATCTGATGAGTCTTCTCCATCATCTCCGTATTCAAGGACGTGGCCGAGGAATTCTTGCAGCGTGATCGGGGTCCGCACCTTCTGGTTAAACTCTTCCAGCGCGTCGATCCGTTTCTGCAGGTCCGTGCGCTTATCGCCAGGCTTCACGGGCTTTCTGGATTTCTTCTTCTTTTTCGAAGATTTCGACGGCTGGGTGTGCGAGCTTTGTCTATCGCCACTGATCTTTGGATTTGGGCGCGGCTTCAGCATCCCTTCGATGATCTCAGGTTCCAACGGATTCTTCCATCTGATCGCCGGGCATGTCTGGAGATCATTCAGCATTCTTTTGGTTTTGGCCGAAAGGACGACCTCCCATGGAGCTTCTTTAACAAAAGAGCACGTTGCCCCCGGTGTGTCCATCTTTTTAGGAGTATGCGGTTGTGGTGGGCTCACTTTCCACTTCTCAGACAACGCAAACTTGCCTTGTTGGTACTGATCCTCGATCCATCCCTTAAAGACGAAGCAATCTTCAATTGGATGGCTTACCATTTGGTGGTAAGGGCAATAATTAGGATTGTTCACTTCGCCGGGTTGCGATGGTCGCCTTGGATTCGGCAAATTGATAAGCCTGTTGCGCATTGCTGGTTCAAATAGCCTCTTCATTTTATCCCGTGGGAACAAGTAAGGACGCTTCATTTTCTCATCATAATAGCATCGTCTCTCTTTCAGTTGATCTGCTAGCTTTGGGGCACTGGGCTGCTGTTGGGTATTTGCAACAAAGATCGCCTTCCCTTTACCCTTTTCGTTTCGCGGTTCCGGCTTCGGAGGAGACGGCCCATGGCCCATCTGATCCATCTGGACCAGCTTGTCGATTAGAGCCTGGAACGTGGTCAGTTTGAAGAACATCATGAACTGTGAAATAGTCGCATGAGAGTCTAGGGTGCCCACGAACATGCCCACTGCTGGTGCTTCTTCGATACGCTGTTCGCATTTTGACCACAGGTTCCGCCATCGAATTGCGTACTGAACCCACGTCTCGCCCGGCTTCACCCTGGCATTGATCAATGCCGTTATTGGGGTGCGTTCACTATCACTTGCGAATCGCTGGGTGAACAACAACTCCATTTCCACGAAAATTTTAACGGAGTCATTTGGAAGTTCGGAGTACCACTCGAATGCCGTCTCCGATAAGCTGCAGACGAATTGGCGGAGCAAAAGTTTATCATCGCTACCAGTATTGCCACAGAGAGCCCTGAACTGAGCGACATGTTGATGGGGATTGCATGTCCCCTTGTATACAAGGAATTTCGGGATCGTGTAGCCTGGCGGGTACTTTATCTGATGATACCAGCCTGGATACGGTCGCCCAGTTCTAACAACTTGGCCAGCCGCTTCATTTTCCTGGTGAACTCTTATTTACTGAGCAATATAGTCATCCAGGGCAGCTTTGGAGATGGTCTCTTCCTTGGCTGCTAATAGAGCCGGCAGAGGGTTTGATGTTTCTCCTCTATCATCTTCAATTATTACCGGAGGATCTTCGGCTGGGGGATCCGGCTGGATCATCATGCCCACCATATCCTGGAATAGAAGGGCCATTTGCTTTATATTGGCCGCTTGTTCCGCAGCCTCCTTGTCCTTCTTTTCGAGCATTCTCCAAAGGAATTCAGCATCAGTTCCATGTTCGTGACGTTGTTCTGATGACGCCTCCGGTCTTTCTTTTGGCCCGGTAAGTGCGGCCATTGCAGTCAGCATCTCTTGAAGCTCCTACTGTAGTTGTTCCTGAGCTCTTGTGATGGATCGGGTGAGCGGTCGATGACCCGTAGAAGCGCGGCTATCCTCTTTCCCGGATGCCATGTAAACTGTATGGACTGTTATGCCCCCAGACTTAGGGCGTTTGGGCTCAGTGCCTTTGACATTTATCGCAGGCATGGGGATTTTCTCCGGCCTTCTCCTCTTATGAGCGGTCGAAGTTAAGGGGGTCGTTGCAGTGGGCATCCAAGCAGCCGTCGTCTTTTGTGGCTTAACAGGACGGTTTTCTTCCTGTCGGACCTTTAGCTTCTTCTGCCGGCGGGGATAGTGTTGATCAACCACCGACTCTCGGACTTGTCACCAGATTTTGTAAACTTTAGAAGACAGTCGTGGAGGGGACTGTTCCGGCTTCATTTCTGTGACAGTCTCCATCGGCGGCGGGGATCTTTTTAGTACGGCGGTAGGCGAATTCCTGCGCACTTTGTTCAGCAGCTCAAAGCTGTTCCCGGTTGGAACAGCAGCATTAACTTCCACCGTTGCAGCTGGTGGAGTTAGCCTAGAGAAGGAGTTGCCCCCGGCTTTCCTTACTCGGCGTCAGTGGCGACGTCGAGCGTGTCGAGCTGTTGGGGCTGGTTCGGCGATGGGGATGGCTTTGTCTTGCCCCCTGTCCAGATGAGGCACCGCTGGTGACAGCCTCTTGAAGACCGACGTCTTTTGAGTAGCGGTATCCAATCTATCAAAGACAGACCTTCGAGCAGGAACAGGAGCTGGAATAGTCAGTCTTGTAAAGACCGACTCTTTGGTAGGAGAAGCCGCCTTGACGGCTTCAGGAGCAGAGATGGCTATCTTCTTTGGGATGGCCACTTCAGGTGTCAAGGGCTTCTTGGCAGGCCCATCGGAGTTCAAGCTCAGTCTGGCGAAGACCGAGGAGTTGGAGCTGGACGACCCGTTGAGAGGGGCCGTGGTAGTAGCAAGCCGATCGAAGACCGACTTCTTAGTAGCTTCCGGTGCTGGTACAGGGGTGCTGAAGCTTATCGGGGGGAGCATAGTCCCAAAGAACAATCCAGTGTTGGCCTGAGTCACCTGGTCCACCGGCATTGTGAACAAAGAGGCTGCATGGGGCCCATAGGCTATGCCACCAGTTGAGGCAGAACGTGGGTTGCAGTTGCATGTGGAACACTTCGAGCAGGTGAGCGCCATTGATCCTTCGCTTTCTGCACCAAGCAAAATGCCAAATCTTAGTACCTCGAACCCAAGGGTAACCATCAGCAAACCGCGATTGGTCCGCGAACACGACACACGAAGTGTGGAGTGGAAAGAGGAAAAGGTCCCACCGGGCGTGCCAGAATCTGTTCCCCGCTGAAAGACGCAAACGAGACGCAGCGGATGTCTCGCCTGAATTTCGGGACAGATGCTAATTGATACTATCCGTCCACCTCTCCGAAGATGCCAAGTTGATTTATGGCACCATATATTGAAGGTTTAAACGGATGCGGCCGATGTAGCAGACTTCGTCAGATTCCCCCTCGTTTGAGGGGTTTTTGATTGTGGGGATGCTCTTCCCTGCAGGCGCAAGCCCCTGTAGTTAATTACGCTACCGCATCGCGGTAACAACTTTCTCCTCCTCTATATGGTCACTTCGTATCGTGGGTGTTTTTTTTGTGTTTGTTTGCCCGTGGATTGTATACGGAGACTAAGTTAGTCATCGCCCGTAGGGCGTGGACTAGTCCAAATCCGTATCTTTCTTAAATTTGGGTTTGGGTTTAAGGATACGTTAGCCTCATTTGAGACTAAGATCAACTTAAACGTTTGTTAAGGATACGTCAGTCTAATTTTTAGACTAAGATCAACTTAACAGGATCGTTTAGATCCAACAAAAGAGCATTTGGACTCTATTGTTTAGTTTAGGGACATTGCGGTCAATTAGTGTAAGGACATTACGGTCCAATGTGTAAGTCTACGGTAGCGCCCCGGCCGTCTGTCCTAGGCCAAAATGCGGAAACGAAAACTTTTTCAAAACTAGAAACCGGCGCTATCGCAGACTTTAATCCCGGATCGAACCATTAACCTACAACTAGCAACTAGAGAAGGGTTGGAAAGGCTATACCGATCGATCCGTGTCCTTCGGTCTTTGGCCACCATCCCAAGCTCCTCGCGGCATCTCCGATCTCGATCTCCTCGTCGGAAAGGGCACCACATCATCGAGTCCTTTTACGGGCTCCCGCTTCATCCAAAGCAACTCGGACATGAAGTTTTCTAGCCGACGTGTTCAAGGTGAAGTAGAGAATGTGTGTGACAACTTTGTCTCTTGCATCCATTGCATGGATGGAGGTTGAAGATGAAGCCATCAATGGAGGTTGTGAGCTAGAGGAAGAAGAAGAAGAGGTTCTTTTTCTTTTGTGTTGTATGATATTGAGAGTGAGAGCAAGCAAGAATAATACAAGATCTAACCATCCCTTATGGGTGCCCTTTCTCTCTCCCCCTCTCATTTCATCCACAAATCAATCACACAATGTGACAAATGCATAAGAAATGAGACCATGAGTCACCTATGAAGTACATGTCTCATTTAATGCACAAAATGATAACTTAACCTCACAATTTCCATTTGTAAACATTAACCCAAATGTTTACAACAACAAAAAGATACGGCAACATCTAAAGTAAACTCGTGACGGATCACAAGGATACCCCTCACCTGTATATACATACATGCATCCGCATTCCGACCGAATGCGAATGCGATGAGACTAATGTAATCCAACAAATCTAATACTAGGATCCGGCTTAAACCAAATCCCACTAGTATGATCCGTCCGATGATGATCCGTGCACTACTGCACGTATATGATCAAACCCTGCCATATGTCATACGGCCTCTACAACGTTTCGCCCGAAACTTGAGAATCTGTCTGTGGGGGACTCTAAAGACTCGTCAATACTTTGGCTGTGGATTTAACCACTAGCACGTCAGTGGTACTAGCCGTACGTAACGCGCTACCAGGTATTGACCAAAAGGGGGGTCGATGAGTGAACTCATCCTGACACCCTACTGAGCCTGTCAGTGACAATATCCGTACAGTCCGGTCCGTTCGTCAATAAGTATCGCATGTCAAGCCTAGGGGGTTGGTAAAAGTCAGACCCCTAAAAGCGGTACAAGTCATGTCGGAGTATAGCCTAGAACACCCTGAGATACTACTGGAATACTTACCAGTAAATCTCCTGCCTTGGCCAAGGACTTCGTGTAATGGCTCTCCTAGACACAGCGCGATCTCACCCCCAATACCAGGAAAGACGAAACCCCTGCCGATCCGCTCACTGCCTCCATGTGGCTCGGGACTGTACCCAACTAAAACCATTTTGCATGACTCCTTTGAGCCGTGGTAGGGTAGTAATCAAAGCACAGTGGGAACTCACACAAGACAAATGACGATCTCAGGTCGATGAACTAACCTGTACACATGTCACCAGAGAACTGCTATCCGACGTCAGGTATAATACCAACTAGCATGTTCCCGGCGAGTCCTGTCTGGTGTACTCATAACCCAATGAGCACCTGTATACATCTTAGGTGAACCAACTGACACCAATGTCTTGTGAGACCGGCCACCGCCCCTCGCCGGGGTCTCGACTGTATACACTAGTCTACTAATGGAGTATTGATGCCCAGTCTCGAAACTCCCACGACTAGGGGCCACTTTAAAGATGTGCTTATATACCCCAGCTCCCACGTATATGATCGCCATTATACTGCTGACCGTCAAGCAAGAATCCTAAAGGCTCTATCAACGTGCAATAGTGACGTGTAATGTCACCTAAAGCTGTACATGATGATAAAGATAAACCAGATAGCATACTATGTCCTACCGGTATAGGTCCTCCCTCAATCATTGCAATCACGTGCCTGCGATCCAATAATTGACTTTGAGGGCACAATATCCAACACAATGTTAGTTTAAGGACGTCTCGGTCCAATGTTAGTTTTAAGACATCACGGTCGAGGTTAAGGACATCATAGTCCATGAGTTTAAGGACCCCACAATCCAATGTTAGTTTAAATACATCACGGTCGAGGTTAAGGACATCATAGTCCATGAGTTTAAGGACCCCACTGTCCAATGTTAGTTTAAAGACATCACGGTCGAGGTTAAGGACATCATAGTCTATGGGCTTAACGACCCCACAGTCCAATGTTAGTTTTAAAACATCACGGTCGAGGTTAAGGACATCATAGTCCATGGGCTTAAGGACCCCACAGTCCAATGTTAGTTTTAAGACATCACGGTCAAGATTAAGGACATCATAGTCCATGGGCTTAAGGACCCCACAGTCCAGTTTAGAGACGTTATAGTCTATGAAATGTGTGGTCGTCGGGACTCGTCACCTCTTTGAAGATGTTGAGGAATTACAACGACAAATATCAAAGGAGTGAAGAGATGTACCCTTGAACCAAGGTGAATTGGGGATCTGTAGTCCAATTTGGAACTAAGATCAAATAATTAGATTATGAGCACGTTGGCTCAGTTAAATCTGAATTGAGGACTTATGGCCTACTTGGGCTAAGTCCAATTAAGTTTGAAGTGTTGGCCCTCTGTTGGACCATTGGGCATTTGTCTGGATTCGAGCCCATATTAGTTAGCAATGTTAAACGAGAGTTGGAGGGCTTTGGAAACATTTTTATCTTTGATTTCCTCAATTTTGAGATTCATATGGAGGAGGGACTTTTGCCTCTGGAAAATTAGCCAATTTGGCTAAAAGTAGTGTTAAACACTAGAGAACAACGGTGTTAAACACTGGAGATAGAATTCTCAAATTAGTGTTAAACACTAAAAGACAATCAGTGTTAAACACTGGAAATATAATCCCCAAATTAGTGTTAAACACTAAAGAAAGAGGGCCCACATGTGGACACGTGAGGGCGCCCAAAGGTGGGACCAGATCCCTTTTCTTCGTTCTGCAATTAAGTGTTAAACACTTTTTATATTTTTATTTTGAGCTTCACGTGTTAACACGTGATGGGGATTTATGCACTGTCTGTTAAAGCGTTTGCCAATGGGTCACGTGGTAACACGTGAGAGCGCCCAAAGCCTTCATTTCCTTTACTTTTTCTTTCTGCGTTTTGGAAGTCGCGTGGGAGCACGTGAGGCATTGCCTCAAAGCTTCTTTTCTTCAGTGATCTTTTCAACGTGACCTTGGTTCTTTGCATGTATGGAGATCTTTTAAGTCTCCTTATTTTTTTAAGAATTGAATTCTCTGTAGGGTTAAACCCTGATTATGACTTTGGAGGAATTAAATTCCCATATATGTAAAAGAATTAAATTCTTATATAGGGTGAAACCCTAGTTTTCTTTAGAGGAATTAAATTCCCATATATGTAAAAGAATTAAATTCTTATATAGGGTGAAACCCTAATTTCATTTTTAAGAGGAATTAAATTCCTGTGAATTTGAGAGAATTAAATTCTCAATTAGGGTTAAACCCTAGTCCTGTCCATCTTGAAGGAATTAAATTCCTGTAATTTTAGGAGAATTCAATTCTCATATAGGGTTAAACCCTAGTTTTGTTTTGAGAGAATTAAATTCTCTAAACTCAATTCCCCCTCTGAGTTTTGGATCTGCATGGCAGGATCTCAACCCGATGAGAATTAAATTTTCAACCTATAGGGAGATGTGCTTCTGCAGATCTTCAACTAGAGGAAGAACTAAGTTCTTTTTCAGAAGAGTTAAACTCTTAGATTTTGAGAATTAAATTCTCTGTTTGAAGTTTTGATTCCCTTTCTTTTCTCACCTAGGGTTTTCTTTGTTGAGAATTAAATTCTCCTTTATGAAATTTCAAGATTCCAAAACTCTATAGCTCCAAAACAATTCTCTCCCCCTTTTTCTTCCTCCTCTTGGCTCCTATTTATAGGAGAAGGAAAAGAATCAATTTGTTTAGTAAATCTTTCATCGAAAGATTTGATTTGTTTTCATAATTAATATGATCATTTAGATCATTCAGTGAATTTTATTCACCATTGGATTTTCAATCCAAAGATATTTTGTTTGTTATTTCGGTGAGATTTGGAGAGCTCTTTCCTTGTCTAAGATTTTTCCATAAATTGGTGATATTTAATCACCCCTGGATTTTTAACCCAACGGTTCTCCCTAATCCTTTCCCATTTGGAAAGATTTTAGAGAAATTTAGAATTTTAATTCTATTAAACTGTAAGGCTTTCAAAGCCTGTCACGTGCTGGCACGTGACCCTTGGTCACGTGTGAGCACGTGGCCCCTGGCTTCTCCTTCAGCCGTTTGTTTTCATTTCTGTTTGATGAGAATTTAACCATCACGTGACCATTGGTCACGTGTGAGCACGTGATACCTCATTGAGGTAATTCCCGATTTTTTGAATTAAATTCTATTAAGTTATAAGGCTTTCAGAGCCTGTCACGTGCTGGCACGTGACCCCCAATTGGTTCCTCCTTCAGCCGTTTGTTTGTGCTTTTGTTTTAACCATCACGTGTTGACATGTGACCATTGGTCACGTGTGAGCACATGACCCCCAGTTGGGTCCTCCTTCAGCCGCTTGTTTATGATTCTGTTTGCTTAGATTTTAACCTTGTAAATAGATCACGTGTCAACACGTGACCCTTGGTCACGTGTGAACACGTGATGCCTCTTTTGAGGAAAACCCTGATTTTTAATCAGGGAACATGGCCAAAGATGATGCTGAAGATCAAAAGAATGGGCTACTATTGGCACACGATAATTCAGGACTGCCTCGAATACGCGAAGCAGTGCCACTCGTGCCAAATTCATGAGGACTTCATCCACCAGCATCCAAACCCGCTACACCCAATAGTGGCTAGCTGGCCATTTGAAATGTGGGGAACCGACATAATTGGGACCATCGAACAAGCGTAATCCAAAGGACATCAATTCATATTGGCGACAACTGATCACTTCTCAAAGTGGGCAGAAGCCATACCACTAAAAGAAGTGAAGACGGAGAACATCCTCCATTTCTTCAAGTCACACGTCATCTATCGGTTCGGCACTCCACGATGGATTATCTCTGATAACGGGCCGGCCTACAGAAATCACAGAATCAGTCACTTTGCACAGCAGCATAACATAGATTGGAGATACTCTTCGGTCTATAATCCCTGAGCTAACAGTCTAGCTGAGGCTTTCAACAAAACCTTGACAAAGATCATAAAGAAGACGGTGTCCAAAAATAAAAAGGACTGGCACGAGAGACTGCATGAAGCTCTCTGGGCTTATCGAACCATGTTCAAAACGGCCACAAATACAACGCTATTCGCGTTGGTATTCGGAACACAAAAGCGGTACTCCCCCTCGAGATAGAGCTACCCTCTCTATGAGTGGCGGTTCATTACGAGCTAACACACGAAGAGAATGCTCATCTTCGGCTTGAGGAGCTCGACGCCCTCGATGAAACTCGTCTCATGGTGCAGCAAAACTTGGAAGCTTACAAAGAAAAGATGACACGCTCATACAAAAGTTTAACTAGGCCGAGAACATTCTGCCAAGGCGAACTCGTGCTAGTGGTAAAGAGACCTATGATCCCTAATCGTGCCAAATGGGGGAAATTCGAGCCAAATTATGAGGGCCCATACATTATAGACAAAGTATACCAAGGTGAGGCTTACTTGCTCATGGATATGCATGGCGAAAGACCCTTCCGGCCAATAAACGGCCGATTCCTTAAGAAGTACTATGCCTGATGAATCACGACTCAGGTCGATGATAGATGACGATGCCTATGTCCGCTCGCTATCTTCTTGAGTCAAGACTCTAAAAGTAGTATCCAACGATACCCCGTCCCAAACATGGAAAACAACGGACCAAAACGTCCCTAAACTAACGATGGACCGCAATATCCTGAAACTACTAGCGGACCGAAACGTCTTTAAACTACTATGAACCGCAACATCCTTAGACTAACGCGACAATAAAAACGGTATGTCCATAAGCAAAATGGGCATGGATGAAAACCCGAAAGGGCTCCATGAGTAAAAACAGTAGGGCTACCAGCGAGTTTGTGAAAACCCGAAAGGGCGCAGACTCGTAAAAAAATTCATGCACACTTGCAAGGTCCTCTCGACCTTGTAAGGAGATAATATTTGCGTGAGATCCTTACGACTCACAAGGGAGCAACACACTTAGGGATCCCCACGATTCCAAAGGAGAAATTACACTTACGATATCCTCACGACTCGTAAGGAGAATTCCCCTATAAGACCCTCACGGCTCACAGGATTCAAAATTCTTAAGATATAGGGACCTGAACCTGTTCTTAAGCCATCATATCCCCCAAACTGCCCTACAGGCGGTCAATATTAACCCTTGTATACAATCCACAGGCATAAATAAGCGTTCCCTCGCCCAATTCCACCAATGGTGTGAAATTCCCCTATTTGGTGAACAACACTTGCAGGTCCTCTTGACTTGCAAGGAGAAAATGCTCTTGTGACATCCTTACGACTCTCAAGAGAAAATGCACTTAGGAGTCCTCATGATCCCTAAGGAGAAATTACACCTACGAGATCCTCACGACCCGTAAGGAGAAATACCTTTATGAGACCTTTACGACTCACGAAGTCAAAAGCCTTAGTCGTCGGGTCCCTAACCCTGTCTACTAAGCCACCTTTGTTCGATAGCGGCGAAGGAAAGTGATGATTCGCTCCTGGCAACGTTCCAGTAGTAGCAATACTGAGGCCTAAATCGGTAACAAATTCCAAGTCCTTTCACGGCAATTGATGATTCGCTCATGGCAATATTCCAGTCGCAGCGATGCTGATGCTAAGATTGGTATCATATCTCAAGTTCCAAACTCGCAATAAAATCAGCGAGCCAAAAATTGCATATGAAATAGCTGAAATGTTTGGGCAACCCACAATAAAAAGCAGCGGGTAAAAAGAAAAAAATAGCAGAAATGATTGGGCACCGCGAAAAATAGCCGAAATGATTGGGCAATCGTGACTTTTGCGATATAAAAAGCTGAAATGATAGAGCATCGCGGAAGGAAACATAAAAAAAGAGATGAAACTTTTGCCCTATAGGTGAGTCCATACTAACCCCTGTATACAATCCATGGGTATAAACGAAAAGGGAACTACATTTCCCCACCGGGCTCTTTCAAACGGAGAGTCAGATCTTAAAGGCCACATCTACAGCCTAGAGATCAGCAATGGCGTTTCTCCGCATTCCTGCAAGATACGGACGCGACACCACCAATCAGAACCGCGGCAAAATCCCTAGTTCTAAGACTCCACGGTTCACAGACAAGCTAGAGTCAACCCTGACACTGCAGAAAGCGGAGTAAGTCAACCCCGACACTGCAGAAAGCGGAGCGAGTCAACCCAGACACCGCGGAAAGCGGAGCAAGTCAACCCTGACATCGCAGAAAGTGGAGCAAGTCAACCCTGACACCGCAAAAAGCGGAGCAAGATAGCCAATGACCTCCCTTTCAGAACAACGCGTCGTTTCGGAAATAAGTCAGCCAATGACCTTCCCGCCGGATCAATGCTCCGTCTCGGAATCAAATCAACTCAAAAACCTCTCGATTCAGGGAAATCAGCGTCCTTGGCGAGAAGCTCTCGATTCGTGTCGACCCGCAAGGAAATCGGTGTCTTTGCAGGAATCTCTCGATTCGTCTCAACCCCAGGGAAATCAGTGTCCTTGGCAAAAACCTCTCGATTTAGAGAAATCAGCGTCCTTGGCGAGAACCTCTCGATTCGCGTTGACCCGCAAGGAAATCAGTGTCTTTGCAGGAATCTCTCGATTCGTCTCGACCCCAGGGTAATCAGTGTCCTTGGCAAAAACCTCTCGATTCAGGGAAATCAACGTCCTTGGCGAGAACCTCTCGATTTGCGTCGACCCGTAAGGAAATCAGTGTCTTTGCAGGAATCTCTCGATTTGTCTTGACCTCCAGGGAAATCAGTATCCTTGGCAAAAACCTCTCGATTCAGGGAAATCAGCGTCCTTGGCGAGAACCTCTCAATTCGCGTCGACCCGCAGGGAAATTAGTGTCTTTGCAGGAATCTCTCGATTCGTCTCGACCCCAAGGAAATCAGTGTCCTTGGCAAAAACCTCTCGATTCAGGGCAATCAACATCTTTGGCGAGAACCTCTCGATTTGCGTCGGCTCGCAGGGAAATTAGTGTCTTTGCAGGAATCTCTCGATTCGTCTCGACCCCAGGGAAATCAGTGTCCTTGGCAAAAACCTCTCGATTCAGGGAAATCAACGTCCTTGGCGAGAACCTCTCGGTTCGGGTTGACCCGTAGGGAAATCAGTGTCTTTGCAGGAATCTCTCGATTCGTCTCGACCCCAGGGAAATCAGTGTCCTTGGCAAAAACCTCTCGATTCAGGGAAATTAGCGTCCTTGGCGAGAACCTTTCGATTCGCGTCGACCCGCTAAGAGATCAGTGTCTTTGCAGGAATCTCTCGATTTGTCTTGACCTCCAGGGAAATCAGTGTCCTTGGAAAAAACCTCTCGATTCAGGGAAATTAGCATCCTTGGCAAGAACCTCTCGATTCGTTTCGGCCCGCAAGGAAATCAGTGTCTTTGCGAGAATCTCTCAATTCGTCTCGACCTGCGGGGAAATTAGTGTCCCTGGGCATAAAGAAAATTCTCTTGTGAGATCCTTACGATTCTCGAGAGAAAACGCATTTAGGAGTCCTCATGACCCCTAAGGAGAAAATACACATACGGGATCCTCTCGACTCGTAGGGAGAAATAACCTTCTTGAGACCCTTACGGTTCATGAAGACGAAAAAGTCTTAGGCTACAAATACCCTAAACTTGTCTCCTAAGCCCTCAATTCCATGGCCATGCATAACTCTGCACTACTTCACCCACGTATATACTTACGTGGGCAAAGTAGTGGGGGGCATTTGTTCTCGCCAAAATCTTCGGCCAAGAGCTATTTGTTTCTGTTTACACCGGTTCAAGTTTCGTTTACAAATATGTGTGAAATCAGGCTCATTCATATACACACACATCAGAGGAAGAACAGGTGTTCAACGAAAAAAAGAAAGTATTTAATTGAACATTTTATTCTACAGCAAATAGATCACCATACATTGGATCAAAAGTACAGGGGTTCACAAACTATGGATAAAATTCTATAACTCCCTCTCTGCCTTCTCCACCATATCAAAGCGGCGATCTTCATAAGGAGTGGCTACCCATCGGTCAGCACCGCACCCATCAGCGAAGGCAGACAAGACAACCCGCTGAGCTCGTATATGGCTTAGCAGCCGAACAGAGTGATCCTTCAGAGCAGCGGTAATCAAAAGTGCCTTGTGAATGCACTCAATCTTGTCCTCCACGGCGTCGAGTATTGCCGGAGTCATCTCTGCCGGATGATGGGGAATATAATCGATCATGGACAAGAAGACCATCCGGAGCCAAATAGAGCCGATGGGGAGAGGAGATCCTCTACGAGTCAAGAGCTCGTGCAGCACTGTGTCGCATTGGTCATCCGTAAGAGTAGGGTTCACTAAGCCTACGGAAAAATGAGGAACAATTTTCTCGATAGGCACCTCCCATGGCTGCCGGCGAGCTTGTGGACGATTACAAGCCATAGCTCTTCTCTATTAAAATGATTCTCCGAAAGTGAGAGAGAAGAGAAGCGTTGCTTCAGATTATGAAGGGAGACTTTTAAGTCTAGGCACAGAAAATGTTGTGCATGATGGAACTATTTCCAAGCTCTGTTAAAAGAAGGCACCGGGAAAGAGAAGTTTGACTCAGGAAAATCGGAGAAAGAAGGTGAAAAGACACCTTCAGTAATGAGCCAGCGCCTCACGTGCCTTGCACGAAGGCGCCAGCACCGAGAGTTAAAAACTCTGAGGCAACGCCTCACGTGCCTTGCACGAGGGCGCCAGCACCGAAAGAGAATAACTCTGAGGCGGCGCCAAGAGTTGAAAACTCTGAGGCAGCGCCTCACGTGCAAAGCACGAGAGCGCCAGCGCCAGAACTAAAAACTCTCCACCCTTGGATCAAAGATCCAACGGAGATGATAAATCATCAAAACACAGAATTAAATTCTGATTGAGGAAATACTCCTCAAATCTTTCTAAACAAGAAAGATTGTGCTCTGTAAATCAGAGCACCGATGGATCAAAGATCCAATGGTGATTAGAAATCACCAAGATACAGAATTAAATTCTGATTGAGAAAATACTCCTCAAATCTTTCTAAACAAGAAATATTGTGCTCTGTAAATCAGAGCACTGTTGAATCAAAGATCCAATGGTGATTAAAAATCACTAAGATACAGAATAAGTTCTGTATGGGAAAATATTTTCCCAATCTTGCTAAAAACAAGAAAAATGTCTTCTGTAAAACAGAAGTCTTTGGATCAAAGATCCGACGGTGGATAAATTCACCAAATCTATTAGAAATCTCTCAATAAGAGATTTTCTTAACTGAATCAACAAATCAGCCTCCCCTATATAAAGGACCCAAGACTTCAAGTCTTGTAGAGAGGAACCCCCTATCAACTTCAAACTTCAGAGACGAGAGCAATTTCTTCTCTAGGTAAATAAAAATAAGTGAGATCACAACATCTCCTCTATATTTAAGAGTTTAACTCTTACATTAGAAAAACTTAGTTCTTTTCCCATATCTCAGATTTATAAGACAAAGTTTTTCATAAGTGAGAATCTAATTATCAGAGAATTGAATTGAACAGAACAGAAAACTCAACGCTTAAGAGTTTAACTTTCACATCAGAAGAACTTAGTTGTTTTTCCAGATCTCGGATCAATAAGATAAAGTCTTTCATAAGTGAGAATCTAATTCTCAGAGAATTAAATCTAGCAGAACAGAAAATTCAGTGCTTAGCACTCCAAGTCTGGTGCTCAGCGCCGAGCGCTCCATGTGCTCCTCATGTGGGCGCTATCTTATAAGAAGCACTTAGCACTTAAAGTCTGGCACTCAGCGCCAAGCACTCCACGTGCTCCTCACGTGGACGCTATTTAATAATAAAACGCTTAACACTTAAAGTCTGGCGCTCAGCGCCAAGCGCTCCACATGCCCTTCACGTGGGCGCTATTTAATAATAAAGCGCTTAGCACTTAAAATCTGGCGCTCAGCTCCAAGTGCTCCGCATGCCCCTCACGTGGGCACTAATAGATTAAAGAGTGCTCTGCACTCAATGGTTGGCGCTCAGCGCCGAGCGCTCCATGTGCTTCTCACGTGGGCGTTGTTTAAAATAAAGCGCTCTGTAAATAGAGCCCAGCACCATAAAGAGTGTTTAACACTCAATAAAAAACAAAGAAAGGGGGTGAGCATCAAAGCTCATATCAATGCTCAGCATTATTGAACAAAGGGGATCAACCCCAAATAAGTAATCAGGTGGGCTGAGCCCAAGGTTGGCCAAACCCCAAATCGATCGAGCCCATAGGTCTTCTTCTAAATTGGCCTTAGTGCTGATTGATCATCGAATGATTGATTTGAAAATGTTGTTATCACAATCAAAGAATTTATAACCGCAATCAATAACGGTGTTGATGTAGCTCGTTAATGAGTACGGGTCGTCCACTAAGATTCGTGTATTTATTCGTTCTTGTTTTAGTTGAGCCGAAAGAAAATAAAGAAAATGAGATTTCAAGATTTAATTGAGTTTGTCATTTCAAGAAAATCAAGAAAGAGTTTAAGATTTCGTAATCAAGAAATTGTCCAATATCAATTTTAGTTATCAAGAAAATTGAAGAATAGCTTGTAGGATTCGATAGGAATTAGTAGCAATGATGAATACTAATAATGACTCATCTTATCTATTGATGAATTATAGCTTAGAACGATGGTGATGAATGAAGATTATGGATCTATTGAAGAAACTAGGGTTTCTCCTTCACTATCCCTTGTCTTTTCATTGATCATCATTCAAATCTAGCCTTTAGCAAAGAGAACCATCAATCATTTAATCCCAAATTTCAACGAAATAATCAAGAAAGGTGATCTCATTCCAAATTTGGTTATTAACGATTCTTTTTACTAAAGTTCATAATTCTCATAAGACTTAAGATTAGTTTAGGATTTCATCACCATTTGATCTACCGAATTCGTTCGAATCCTAAACAAGCAGAGATTTCACTCACGCATCATGAAAATAGAAGAATCAAGAATTAGAAATTTCATAATGCAAGAATTTAAAGAAAACAAGAATTACAATTGATCACCTTTATTAATCAACTTCAAATTACACGATTCTTCAATTTGAGATTATAAGAAGTGCTCTCGATCGCTCCCTTGAAGAGGTAATTTCTCCGTCGACTTTCGCTTGGCTTGATCTCCATGAGACTTGGATCAATCGAGGATCTCGCATTCATAGATGAAGATTGGCTTTGTGTAAAGGATCTTTGCGTTGAATGCTTGATGAACTCTCGATGATTCGTGATTTGATTTGGAATTAGAATTCGATCTCAAGTTGTGTCACTCAACTTGTATTGAATTATGTAGTGAATAAATGTTCAACAACCTTTTAACATTAGCCTTAGATCCCCTTTTATAGCCCTTAATCAAGCTTTCCTCATAAGCTAGGTTGTAATAAGGAGGCTTCTAGAATAAGCTAGGTAGTTATGAAGCTTGATCAACAAGCTAGGTTGTTATAGAGAAGTTTCCAGAAGAAAGTTGTTACAATGAAGCGTTTTTAAGAAGCTAGGAGGTTGCAAAGAAGATTCTGGAGAAGTCTCATCCCCGGCGCTCGCTACTCGGCCGCGGATCAGTGGTGGATCGGCCTGACTCGACCGCGGATCCGCGGCCTTTTGGTGAGATCATGGCTTGAGTTTTCTGGGCTGTTCTGTTGATGGTCTGGGGTCTTCTTCTGATGTCTGGAATCTTCTGATGTTTCTTTGGTTGCAGCCAGTATTTGATTATTTGGTTTCCCGTATTTTATATCGGCAGATTTCTGATTCCTGTTATTTAACCTAAATAATCCGGCACAAGATCTCAGTGAAGAATGTGAGAGATACAGAATATATGCGTGAAATAATAAACACACAATTTCCTTCCAGAATGTTGATTATAATGTATAACACGTGGTATTTGATATTTTCCAGACGAACTTGTAATCCGTGTTATATTTATAACAAACACCCTTAGATATTTAGAAAAGTGAGGAAATTGTTATGTTAAAGATTGCAATATTTTCGACTGAACAAATTCCCCCAAACTTGACTTTGATCGTCTCGAGCAAACTTCTTTTATTCAAGAGAAAGAGAAAAAAAAGAAAAACTAACTAGCACACTTTCGTGGGCAACACGATTGCACTGAGCACGTGCAACAAGCCTTCAAACCTCTAGGTGTCCCTAGTAGGAGGAGTGTTGTCTCCTGAGGGTTTTCAGCGGATTGCACCCACAAAATCCTATAATAAAAGGAAGACTGTAAAAGTTACATATAAAGATAAGAATTATAAAAGAAAGAACTTGGAAATCAGAGTTTCCAACTATACTAGCTTTCAGTTGTCATGAGCCCAATCTTAATAGTCATGAAAAGATGTTAGAAATCACATCATCCCTCAATAAAACATCACCTTTATTCTTCATCCCTACCTTTCTTCCAAACACCGATCATATACCCCTACGTGTGTAAAAGACATCCTTACACTCGGAGAATTCAATTCAAGCCATCATACTCTTGTCCATCTACCTTAGTAATTTTTAATCAGTGAATATTTTAGATGGAATTGCTCATGCATTCTTCATGCGACCGTTAATACTTCTTGAGGTACTAACCGACCGATTACTAAATGTGCTCACATATTAGGCGTAATTAGCAGTTTCCTCGTCTTGCAACACCTAAGGCTTAGCAGTGACTCCCAATCCAGTTGGTCTAAGGCACTAGGTGATTAAGCACCCTCACTATATTTTTTTTATGCTGCCTTGGTGATTACAAAACCAGTGTTCATTTTTCTTCACCATTTTATATTTTTATGCTTCATTTATTATTTTCTTCGTACTTTGGCTTTTAGACAAGAGCATTTCAAGGTATCCTCTACTATCCCGAGTTTCAAGACGTGTGTAAGTGCGTATAGTAGGGTATCAACGTTCAAATGTTTGGCTTCCAGAATAGGAAATATTTTTCAGACTTATTTTTATCCTCAAATTAGTGACTTCCTTCATCTTACCAACCCTTGGGACAACGGCTCATAACTACTTATTACTAGTTTCGTTTAAGAAAACATCTAACTTTCTTGGTTTTCTTAAACTTTTCCAATCTTTTAAATGTAATTTTTCACTTTCTAATCTTCTATTATAAAAGAAAATTTTAAAAATTATGTTTTTTGTGCTTATGCAAAGTGTAATGCAAAGTAATGCGTAAATAAGCACAAACCTCCCCTAAACCTGTTTACAGCAGTGTTCTCACTGTTGTCTCTTTTAAATCTCAAAAACCTGTATGCTTGGATGGAAATGTTATCAACGGGGATAAGAATACATGAACGTGAAAATCCTCCCCCAAACTTATTTTTGGCTCACAATTTTGAGGACAACTTTTATTTTCAAGAGCCAAAAATATACCCCCCCCCCAACTTGAGTTAAACAATATTAAGCATTTTAAGAGGGGGTAAACTTATTGGTCAATTCCAAGTTTTGCAAAGACCAAAAGGTAATACTAGTCATTCAAAGATTTTATCGATGTAACGTATAGGTTGGTGAAAGAACAAGTTATATAGAACCAAGAAGAAGTGGGGAAGAGATAAGAGGTGGTATGGAATGGATTTGCGTCTCGATTTGGAGAGACGACACAATGATAATGATGGATTACTCGCATTCTCATGATTGTCAAGAAGAAGGGGGTGGTTCAACTTCTTTAGGTGGAGGTTGATTAATCGTAAAATCTGTGTCAGTTAAGAATGCGAGTTCATCAGCGAAGCTTTCATCGATATCTCGAAGAATAATGTCATCGGAAAGAACAGGATGATACTCAGACTTTATGAAAGGTTCAGAATAAGCGTTAGATGTTGACCCGGAAAACTCAAAAGAAGGGTCCGTATGTATATAATACATCGCTGGGTCAAACAACAACGTACTAAGGGAGTCTTGATCTGTATCGTGAAGCTGTTCTAATTCGCTGCTGTCGACATCCATTAATTTGACAGAACGTACTCGAGCATGAGGTTCGGAGGGTTGACTTCCCAACCTATAAATGTTAAGCTCAATTGACCTATTCTCGAAGGATAGGTTCATAGAGCCGTTTCGACAGTTGATTACAGCGTTGGAAGTAGCCAAAAAGGGTCGACCGAGAATCACCGGAATTTGGTTCCGTGGGTTCGCTACAGGCTGTGTATCTATAACAATAAAGTCCACAGGGAATATAAATTCCCCGACTTTTATCAATACATCCTCAAGCTCACCCCTAGATTTGGTGATAGATCGATCTGCTATCTGTAAAGTGTATTGTGATGGTTTTAATTCTCTGATACCCAATTGCTCATACACAGAATATGGAAGCAGGTTAACACTAGCGCCAAAGTCGAGTAGTGCACGGTTGATATTTTTACCCCCAATAGAAATAGAAATTGTAGGACAGCCGGGGTCCTTACGTTTCTTAGGTAATTGTTGGGTAAAAGCTGCGTTTACATTACTCGACATGAAAACTTTTTTCGGCACTTGAGTTTTTCTCTTCCTAGTGCACAAGTTCTTAAGTATTTTCGCATAAGCCGGAACTTGTTGAATCACATCTAGGAGAGCGATGTTTACGTTAACCTGCTTAAACATATCCACAATCTTCTCCATTTATGCGTTAGGTTTGTTGGCCCTCAATCTGTTTGGAAATGGAGCTTTATCAATAAGGGTTGGGTCCAACATATGTGACGAAGTTTGTGGGGGTGGAAAGGATGAAGTGGGTGGAGGGTCCGAGCCTAGGGGAAAATGGAGAATAGGCTCGGAAGAAGAAGGTGCATTAGACGGAATAGGGTAAGCAGAAGAAGAAGCCGGGGTATCATTTATTGATTCCTCAATATCAATATCAGTATCAACCTGTTCACCGACTTGGTTATTCAACACTCTTCCATATCTCAACGTGGTAAGTGCATTCACAATATACTGTGAGTACCCTGGATTCGGTAAGGGTTGAGCTGAAAGTTTCCCTTTCTCTCTAGCACTCATCGCGGCATTCAACTGTGCAATTTGTGCTTCTATCACTTTTATACTCTCACCATGGGAGGCAGTGTTTTGAAGTAACGTTTGGATAGAAGACATTAAAATATCATTCATTTGCATGGAATGTTTAATGAACATGTCAAGTGCAGAGGGATTATCGGTACTGGCAGAAGAAGGATCAAAGTTGTTGGTCGGGTTTTGTAAAGGTTGCGGTTGAAAGGGGTGCCGACTCAGTTGTGGTGGTTGCTGTTGTTATGGAGGAAATCTTTGATAATTGCTTTGGAACTGGTTTGATTTTGGTGTTGGTTCCCAGCAAAATTAGGGTGATTCTTCCAACCTTGATTATAAATGGAAGAATAAGGATCGTTTCTATGTTGCTGCTGAAAAGTAGCATTAGTGTGTTCTTGACCTTGAAACGGAGAATTCAAAGGATATTCTTCCGTCAAATGTGATGGATCGGAACAGCAACCACACACGGTTCTGGGGAACGTGAATTGATTTAGGGAGGCTGAAGAGAATTTGTTTTCTATAGCATCGAGTTTCCTTTGTATCGCAGCCATTTCGGCTTTCAATGCGATGGGAACATCGAGCTGATGGTTGTTTCCCTCAATCAGAGCAAAGCTCTGTTCAAATTTTGAAATTTGAAATGAAACAACGCTTCATAATAGCGCCAGCACCGAGAGTCAAAGACTCTATTGCAGCGCTCAAGTGCAAACCACGAGTGCGGTAGCGCCGGCGCTAAGAGTCAAAAACTTTGTTGCAGCGCTCACGTGCAAAGCACGAGTGCGCTAGCGCTAGCAGCGCCAGCACTAAGAGTCAAAGACTCTGTTACAGCGCTTACGTGCAAAGCACGAGAGCGCCGGCGCTGGCAGCGCCAGCGCTGAGAGTCAAAGACTCTGCTGCAGCGCTCACGTGCAAAGCACGAGAGCCCTAATGCTGGAACTAAATGTTCCCCACCGTTGGATCAAAGATCCAATGAAGATGATAAATCATCATTTGACCAGAATAAAATTCTGTTAAGGAAACATTCCTCAGAATCTTTCCAAACAGGAAAGATTGTGGTCTGAAAATCAGAGCACCGTTGGATCAATGATCCAATGATGATTAAAAATCACCAAAATACAAAATAAATTCTGTATGGGAAAAGATTTTCCAATCTTGTTAAAAACAAGAAGATTGCCTTCTGTAAAACAGAAGCCCAAGGATCAAAGATCCAACGGTGAGGAAATCCCCAAATCAATTAGAGAAAAGATCTCTTCAACCGATTTACCAAATTAGCCTCTACTATATAAAGGCCCCAAGACTTCAAGTCTCACATAGAGGAACCCCCCATAAACTTTGAGAAATTTCAGAAAGAAGAGCAAGTTCTCAGCAGAAGAAGAATTTCTTCAAGGTAAAATAAAGAGATCAAAGAATCTCATCAAAAATTAAAAGAACTTAGTTCTTATGATAGATCATAGATCTTTAAGACAAATTGTCTTTCACAAAAGAGATCATAACATCTCATTATAAAAAGGGGGGAAGAATAATTCAATTCTCTCAGGATCATAGATCCATAAAGGCAAAGCCTTTCACCAAAAACATAAGAGATTGAAATATCTCCTATAAAATAATAACTTTGTTCTTAGATCCATGAGACAAAGTCTCTTATAAGAGAGAATTTAATTCTCAGAGAGCAGAGTTGCCTAAAAAGAGCTATAGCTCTCTAATTAAACGAAGCGCTTCAGTGCTCCAAATCTAGCGCGCGGCGCTGCAGAGCCTTAGCGCTCCAAATTTAAAGAGGCGCTCTGCGCTCATTGACTGACGCTCAGCACCAAGCGCGCCACGTGCTCCTCACGTGTGCGCTTCTTAAACAAAAGCGCTATGCGCTCATTGACTGGCGCTCAGCGCCAAGCGCGCCACGTGCTCCTCACGTGTGCGCTACTTAAACAGAAGCGCTATGCGCTCATCGACTGGCGCTCAGTGCCAAGCGCGCCACGTGCTTCTCATGTGTGCGCTGAGGGAACATAAACTGATCTTTAAATAAAAGCTTCAAAGCCTTAAGCTACAGGGATCTGAACCTATTCTTAAGCCATCATACACCCCGATTTTGCCCTACAAGCGGTTCAATACTGACCCTTGTATACAATCCACGGGCAAAAATAATCATTTCCTTGCCGAGTCCTACCAAAAACGGGGAATGTCCGCATTTGAGTGACAAACACTTGTAGGTCCTCTTGATTTACAAGGAGAAAACACTCTTGCAAGATCCTTACGACTTACAAGAGAACATACACTTAGGAATCTTCACGATTCCTAAGGAGAAAAGACACCTACGAGATCCTCACAACTCATACGGAAAAAAACCTTTATGAGACCCTTACGGCTCATGAAGTCAAAAGCCTTAGTCGACAGGATCTTAACCTTGTTTGCTAAGCCAACTTTGTTCGAACCGACAAAGGCAGATGATGATTCGCTTCTGGCAATGTCCCAGTGGTAGCGATGCTGATGCCTAAATCGGTATCAAATTCCAAGCCCTTTCACGGCATATGATGATTCGCTCCTGGCAATATTCCAGTCGTAGCGATGCTGATGCTGAGATTGGCACCAGATTCCAAGTTCCATACTCGCGGAAAAAATTAGCGAGCCATAAATGCATATGAAATAGCCGAAATGATAGGGCAACTTGCAACAAAATCAGCGAGTAAAATATATGCATACAAAATAGCCGAAATGATCGGGCAACTCGCAATAAAAAGCAGCGGGTAAAAAAACAAATATAGCCGAAATGATTGGGCACCGCGAAAAATAGCTAAAATGATTGGGCGATCGCGACTTTCGCGATATAAAAGTCTGAAATAATAGAGCATCACGGAAAGAAATAAAAAAAAAGATGACGAAAGAATAAAACTTTTTGCCCTACAGGCAGTCCATACTGACCCCTATATACAATCCATGGGCATAAACGAAAAGGGAACCACATGTTCCCCGCTAGATCCTGTCAAAAGGGAAAGTCAGATCTCAACAGCAACATCTGCATCCCAGAAGACCAACAACGGCGTTCCTTCTCCTTCCAGTAGAGCACGGACGCAACATCACCAATCGGAGCTATGGTGAAGTCCTCTAGTTCCAAATCTCGAAGGTTCATAGACAGCCTAGAGACTATCTCGGAGCACGGCAAAGCCCCTGGTTCCAAATCTCGACGGTTCACAGACAACCTAGAGACCACCTCGACATTAGTCTCGTTACAGCAAACGCAACGTCAGCAAAGCGGAGCCACGGCAAAGTCCCTAGTTCCAAATCTCGACGGTTCACAGACAACCTAGAGACCACCTCGAAATTCGTCTCGTTACAGCAGACGCAACGTCAGCAAATGACCCCGTCTCGGAAACACGTCAGCCAATGACCCCTTCGCGGAAATACGTCAGCCAATGACCCCGTCTCGAAAATACGTCAGCAAACGACCCCGTCGCGGAAACACATCAGCAAATGACCCCGTCGTGGAAACATGTCAGCCAATGACCCCGTCGCGGAAACACGTCAGCCAATGACCCCGTCGCGGAAACACGTCAGCACATGACCCCGTCGTGGAAACACGTCAGCACATGACCCCGTCGCTGAAATACGTCAGCACATGACCCCGTCGCAGAAATACGTCAGCCAATGACCCCGTTGCTGAAATATGTCAGCAAATCACCCGTCACGGAAACACGTCAGCAAATGACCCCGTCGCGGAAACACGTCAGCACATGACCCCATCACGGAAACACGTCAGCACATGACCCCGTCGCGGAAACACGTCATCCAATGACCCCATCGCGGAAACACGTCAGCAAATGACCACGTCGCGGAAACACGTCAGAAAATGACCTCGTCGCGGAAACACGTCAGCACATGACCCCGTCGCGGAAACACGTCAGCCAATGACCCCATCGCGGAAACACGTCATCCAATGACCCCGTCTCGGAAATACGTCATCAAATGACCCCTTCGCGGAAACATAACAGCAAATGACCCCGTCACGGAAATACGTCAACACATGACCCCGTCGCGGAAACACGTCAGCAAATGACCCCGTCGCGGAAACACGTCAGCACATGACCCCGTCGCGGAAATACGTCAGCCAATGACCCCGTCACGGAAACACGTCAGCAAATGACCCCGTCGCGGAAATACGTCAGCGAATGACCCCGTCGCGGAAATACGTCAGCCAATGACCCCGTCGCGGAAATACGTCATCAACTGACCCCGTATGGTTAAAGTCAATCCTGACCCCATATGGCTAAAGTCAATCCTGACCCCGTATGGCTAGAGTCAATCCTGGCCCCATATGGCTAAAGTCAACCCATGACCCCATGGAACACGACTAGAGTCAATCCTGGCCCCGTGTAAAACATCCAAAGTCAACCTTCGACCTCCCCGTCAAAGCAATGCTTTAATTCGGGAGCAGGTCAACTCATCAGTCACTTACGAGTCCACTCGATTTGTAAAGAAGAAAATTCTCTTGTGAGATCCTTATGACTCTCAAGAGAAAATACACTTAGGAATCCTCACGATTCCTAAGGAGAAAATACACCTACGAGATCCTCTTGACTCGTATGGAGAAAAACCTTTATGAGACCCTCATGGCTCATAAAATTGAAAAGTCTTAGGCGGCAGATCTGAACCTGCATTTAAGCCATCGCTACCTTACAAAGAGTTCAAGATGCATTGTTCTCGTCTACAGACCACATTTGCCAAAATTACATGCCAGAGAAATGAAGGTGCTACGCAAGAGTGCGTAAACTGCTTTACGCCAAGTCAGAATAAAAAGGCATAACCTACAGACATCAGCCACATACTATGCAAGACAGTAAAGAGAGCATTTGATTCGCATCCAGTTAAGCGTTCGAAGCGTACCCATTCATGTATGTGCGAAAAGGTTTAATGCATAAAATAAATGCATGGAAATGAAAAGTTGTTATTAATACTTCAGAAAATTCTTACAGCGATGAAAACAGTAAACAAAAAACATCACTAAAATGTTTACAATGGCAAGACATCAAATCCTGGACATAGATTGAGGAATTCAGAAGTAAGGTCATCTAAAATGATTTTGGCCTTTCTGACCATTCTTGTGTGCATCTTCTCGCGAATACAAGCGTCAGACTGATATCATCCGTCCTTTGATAGGCAGAGATTATCGTTGTCTGTTGGAAAACTTGATGTAAGATATCAACAAGACTATCTCGCTGCCTCTTCGAGATCAAGCCCATCAGATACACTGAGTGTACCTTGTCTTCGGTGTTATCAAGCGCCTCCAGCGGCATGGCTTCGTAAAATCTAGGAAGGGCTTCCCAAATCGCTCCCACGATGATCTTCAACAAAGCAGAACGACGAGGGAGTAGTCGATCGTTGTGTTCATCGAGGCGACGCATGACCTCAGCGCATTGAGCGTCCGTAAACTCCTGGTTTTGACAACTGCCTTGGACGCGAATGTCTTCATAGAAGATAATTTCGTCAAGATCATACAAATAAACGGCCATAGTATCTGTGTGAAATAGAACAAGGGTTATATGTCAATGCTACAGGCCAAATTCTGACACTTGGTACTTTAATTTCGTACCGCACTGCAATGCAGTGGAAAGGTTTCGAAGGGGACCCACACAATCTAGATGACAGTTCATCATTAATAAAAAAAATCTCATCATTTGATGAGACTATCATTAAATGAGGAAATCCTCAAAGGATTCTCATTTAATGAGGGCCCCTCGGGCCAAGAAGTAAATCTCCCATTGAGAGCAGCGCTCTACAACAGAGTGACATCTGTCAGCTCTGATGATGAAAGGAATAAAAATTCCTCAAGAAAAATTCTGAAGAGCCATGCTCTGTAAAAATGATAGAATAACCCATCAGAACAGCTTTTAGTGAATTAAAAATTCTGAGATCTTCAAGGTTTGTGAACTCTAAGAGTTCTTCATGAACAATGTTCCAGTTCATAGGTTAAAATCACCCTAAAATAAAAAAAAGATTATATATCTTGAAGATCTTTGATTGAAAGATGAGCATGGCTATAGATAAAACCCCTAAACTTTTTAGATGTATGATCTAAAGATGAGCATGGATCTGTTAATTGGTAAAAACCTAAAGATATATATATATATTTAGATCTATGATCTAAGGAGAGCAAAGCTCTATTAAAAAGTTCAACTCTTACCTAAGTTGGGCAGAGTTTTGACTCTTAAGAAATTTCTTAAGGGAAAGAGCTTAGCTCTGAGCGAGAATTAATTCTCAAAAAACAAAGCAAGAAGATGAACAGAGGTCATCTCAAGGGCCAAGGGTCCTATTTATAGGCACTGAGAGCCGTTTCAACTTCCAAGTTGATCTAATGGCGCAGATGCTGCCACCGCTGCACTCACATGTGAGCCACGTGAGTGAAACGGTGGGGGGCATTTGTTTCCCCCAATCAGAGAAAAGCTCTGTTCAAATTTTGAAATTTGAAATGAAGCAGCGCTTCATAATAGCGCCAGCACTGAGAGACAAAAAATCTGTTGCAGCGCTTACGTGCAAAGCACGAGTACGCCAGCGCTAGCAGCGCCAGTGCTAAGAGTCAAAGACTCTGTTGCAGCGCTCACGTGCAAAGCACGAGTGCGCTAGCGCTAGCAGTGCCAGCACTAAGAGTCAAAGACTCTGTTACAGCGCTCACGTGCAAAGCATGAGAACGCTAGCGCTGGCAGCGCCAGCACTGAGAGTCAAAAAAACTGTTACAGTGCTCACGTGCAAAGCACGAGAACGCTAGCGCTGGCAGCGCCAGCCCTGGGAGTCAAAGACTCTGTTGCAGTGCTCACGTGCAAAGCACGAGAGCGCTAGCGCTGGAACTAAATGTTCCCCACCGTTGGATCAAAGATCCAATGAAGATGATAAATCATCATTTGACCAGAATAAAATTCTGTTAATGAAACATTTCTCAGAATCTTTCCAAACAGGAAAGATTGTGCTCTGAAAATCAGAGCACCATTGGATCAATGATCCAATGATGATTAAAAATCACCAAAATACAGAATAAATTCTGTATGGGAAAAGATTTCTCAATCTTGTTAAAAATAAGAAGATTGCCTTCTGTAAAACAGAAGCCCTAGGACCAAAAATCCAACGGTGAGGAAATCCCCAAATCAATTAGAGAAAAGATCTCTTCAACCGATTCAACAAATCAGCCTTGACTATATAAAGGCCCCAAGACTTTAAGTCTCACATAGAGGAACCCCCCCCCCCCCATAAATTTTGAGAAATTTCAGAGAGAAGAGCAAGTTCTCAGCAGAAGAAAAATTTCTTCAAGGTAAAATAAACAGATCAAAGCATCTTATAAAAAAAAGAACTTAGTTCTTATGATAGATCATAGATCTTTAAGACAAATTGTCTTTCACAAAAGAGATCATAATATCTCATTATAAAAAAGGGGGAAGAATAATTCAATTCTCTCAGGATCACAGATCCATAAAGGCAAAGCCTTTCACCAAAAACAAAAGAGATTGAAATATCTCCAATAAAATAAGAACTTTGTTCTTAGATCCATGAGACAAAGTCTTTTATAAGAGAAAATTTAATTCTCAGAGAGCAGAGTTGCCTAAAAAGAGCCCTAGCGCTCTAATTAAACGAAGCGCTTCAGCGCTCCAAATCTAGCGCTTCAGCGCTCCAAATCTAGCGCACAGCGCTGCAGAGCCTTAGCGCTCTAAATTTAAAGAAGCACTCTGCGCTCATTGACTGGCGCTCAGCGCCAAGCGCGCCACGTGCTCCTCACGTATGCGCTACTTAAACAAAAGCGGTATGCGCTCATTGACTGGCGCTCAGCGCCAAGCGCGCCACGTGCTCCTTACGTGTGCACTACTTAAACAGAAGCGCTATGCGCTCATCGACTGGCGTTCAGCGCCAAGCGCGCCACGTGCTCCTCACGTGTGCGCTACTTAACAGAAGCGCTCTGTGCTCATCGACTGGTGCTCAGCATCAAGCGCACCACGTGATCCTCACGTGTGCACTGAGGGAACATAAACTGTTCTTTAAATAAAAGCTTCAGAGCTATAATGAGTGCTCAGCACCCAATAAAAGACAAAAAAACAATTGTAAGAACCCAAACCAATGCTCAGCATTGTTAAATTAAAAAAAGATTGAGCCTAATTAAATGTCCAACATTTTAAATGAATGGGTCGAGCCCAAGTTGACCACAGATCCCTAATTCAGATTAATTGAGCCCATATGCTCACAAATCTTTGATCTTAGTCCCAAATTAGACTACAGATCTTCCAACCAACAATGGTTCAAGGGTACATCTCTTCACTCCTCTGATATTTGTCGTTGTAATCCTTCAACGTCTTCAGAGAGGCGACGGGTCCTGACAACCAGACATTCCACGGACTGTGGGGTCCTTAAACTCATGGACTATGATGTCCTCAAACTTTACAGACTATGATGTCTCTAAACTACCATGGACTGTAAGTTCCTTAAACTCATAGACTATGATATCTTTAAACTATGGACTATGATGTCCTTAAACTCCATGGACTATGATGTTCTTAAACTTTTGGACCGCAAAGTCCCTAAACTAAAACAATAGAGTCCAAATGCTCTTTTGTTGGATCTAAATGATCCTGTTAAGTTGATCTTAGTCTAAAATTAGACTAACGTATCCTTAACAAATGTTTAAATTGATCTTAGTCTCAAATGAGATTAACGATCCATAAACCCAACCAAAACCCAAATCTAAGAAAATGCGAATTTGGACTAATCCACGTCCTACGGGCGATAACATAAATTAGACTCCGTATACAATCCACGGGCAACCAAAAATAAAACAAACACACACGACACGAAGTGACCATCTGGAGAAGAAGAAAGTGGTTGCCGCGATGCGGTAGCGTAATTAACTGCAGGGGCTTGCGCCTGCAGGGAAGAGCGTCCCCACAATCAAAAACCCCTCAGACGAGGGGGGATCTGACGAAGTTTGCTACAACGGCCGCATCCGTCTAAACCTCTGATACATGGTGCCATAAATCAACTTGGCATATTCGGAGAGGTAGACGGATAAAACCAAATAGCATCTGCCCCCAAATTCAGGCAAGACGTCAGTCTTCCCGGTCTTTTGGCGGAGAACAATGGTTACTTTCCCCAGATGATGGTGGTCTAACGCTTTCCCATTGCATATTATTTTCAGCAAAATCTTCCAAGAATTTCCAAGCTTCACCATCGTCTTTAGTCAAGAACTTGCCTTGACACATGATTTCAAGTGTCTGCTTTGTCGAAGGAGTAATGCCCCCATATATAATGCGACAAAGATCCCATCTACTGATTCCGTGATGAGGACATTGGATAAGCAGTTCCTTAAATCGTTCAAAGCATTTCCAAAATGGTTCATTGGGAAGTTGGATAAATTGGTAGATCTCGCTTCGAATGCGGGCGGTCTTATGATTGGGATAAAATTTCTTAAGGAATGCTACAACGAATTCGTCCCATTTTGAAATAGAATGTGCGCTTGTGTTATAAAGCCACTTCTCGGCTAAATCGCACAAAGTAAAAGGGAGAAGACGTAAACTCATAGCATCCATAGAAAGTTGTGATGTGCCAATCATTGCACATACATTTTCAAATTTGGTGATAAAAATGTATGCGCCTTCAGATTCAAGCCCGTGAAATTTTGGCAACAGTTTGATGAATTGAGAGTTGATTTCGAAATTATCCCCATTGGCTGGTGGAATAGAAAGACAAGTGGGAAGGGGACCACGAATAGGATAGTATCTCTCTTGGAGAGAGATACGTGGTGGATTCTGCGCACCTGCAGGTGGTGGCACAGTGGTGTTATGAAAATTTGATGGAAATCCGTCCATCTCGGTCGATGATGTGGGTGGTGGGAAAGAAGATGAAGAATTACCGACTTTGGGATCGATAAACGAAACGCGGACAAGACGGGAAATAGAATCCCGTGTCCAGCCTAGCATGTGCTAAACGGTTATAGCACAAGTGGCAGCGTTTGTGATAATTAGAGAAAGTGGTTTGGTTTGTTTTGAAAAAGACGGATTTTAAAAGATCACAACAAAATATGCACAATCAACCCTAGATCTACGGTCACCTAGGTCAAGTCACTAGACCGCTCCTGCACTTCCAGAAAACAAATCGCAGGATAAATTATCTACTACCTCCTTATCCCTCTTGTGGCCAGGTAAGTGGGAGGTATCCACTACGTAAGTAGCGGGTCTAATTAAGTAACCACTTGCCTTAGACACCATAAAAGAAATGCGTATAAGCAATAGATTACCCACGACCTTCTTCTGTCCTAATTGAGCGCGACGATCCTTAGAATCTTGTCTAGATATTTTGTTAGTTAATGAGGGTGATGCGGATGCTAGTTTTGTGATTTTTGGGGCTTAGGAAGGGTAATGAAATCCCCACCTAATCTGAATTTGGTCTTTACCCCTTAATTTCCGTATTAAAATATGCACAAACAACCAATTTCAAGAAACGCAACAAGATTTTTTAAGCGGCGAATTTTTGCAAAGAATCCTGAAACAAATTTGTCATTGGACAAGATCAGAGAGGAGATAAGAAAGTAGAGAATATACCAGAGAAATCTGAAGCAATGAACCACCTAAACGGCGGCGAAACCGCCGCAAAAACACTTAATTAGCCGCGGATCCGCAGTTCAATTGAAGACTTAGGTGCTTAAATTTTTACCGCGGCTTCTTTTTCTCATTTGGAATCTTCAGAAAGTCTCTGAATCTTGATTTCCTCAGTACAATGGTTCCAGATTCCCACGCAAAAATTCAAACACTAATCCTTAAGCACACCATGCGATTCTTGAATTAAAATTTGATGTAATAATAATGTTTCAACTCAAATAGCAAGAACGAACAAATTACGCACGCATCCCCGGCAAAGACTCCATTTGATTGATCATCGGATGATTGATTTGAAAATATTTCTATCACAATCAAAGAATTTATAACCGCAATCAATAACGGTGTCGATATAGCTCGTTAATGAGTACGGGCCGTCCACCGAGATTCGTGTATTTATTCGTTCTTTCTTTAGTTGAGCCGAAAGAAAATAATAAAGAAAATTCAAGAAAACGAGATTTCAAGATTTAATTGAGTTTGTCATTTCAAGAAAATCAAGAAAGAGTTTAAGATTTCGTAATCAAGAAATTGTCCAATATCAATTTTAGTTATCAAGAAAATTGAAGAATAACTTGTAGGATTCGATAGGAATTAGTAGCAATGATGAATACTAATAATGACTCATCTTATCTATTGATGAATTATAGCTTAGAACGATGGTGATGAATGAAGATTAGGGATCTATTGAAGAAACTAGGGTTTCTCCTTCACTATCTCTTGTCTTTTCATTGATCATCATTCAAATCTAGCCTTTAGCAAAGAAAATCATCAATCATTTAATCCCAAATTGCAACGAAATAATCAAGAAAGGTGATATCATTCCAAATTTGGTCATTAACGATTCTTTTTGCTAAAGCTCATAATTCTCATAAGACTTAAGATTAATTTAGGATTTCATCACCATTTGATCTACCGAATTCCTTTGAATCCTAAACAAGCAGAGATTTCACTCACGCATCATGAAAATAGAAGAATCAAGAATTAGAAATTTAATAATGCAAGAATTTAAAGAAAGAAAGAATTACAATTGATCACCTTTATTAATCAACTTCAAATTACACGATCCTTCAATTTGAGGTTACAAGAAGTGCTCTCGATCGCTCACTTGAAGAGGTAATTTCTCCGTCGACTTTCGCTTGGCTTGATCTCTATGAGACTTGGATCTATCGAGGATCTCGCGCTCGTAGATGAAGATTGGCTTCGCATAAAGGATCTTTGTGTTGAATGCTTGATGAACTCTCGATGATTCTTGATTTGATTTGGAATTGGAATTGGATCTCAAGTTGTGTCACTCAACTTGTATTGAATTATGTAGTGAATAAATGTTCAACAACCTTTTAACATTAGCCCTAGATCCCCTTTTATAGCCCTTAATCAAGCTTCCCTCATAAGCTAGGTTGTTATAAGGAGGCTTCTAGAATAAGTTAGGTGGTTATGAAGCTTGATCAACAAGCTAGGTTGTTGTAGAGAAGTTTCCAGAAAAAGGTTGTTACAATGAAGCGCCTTGAAGAAGCTAGGAGGTTGCAAAGAAGATTCTGGAGAAGTCTCGTCCCCGGCGCTCGCAACTCGGCCGCGGATCCTCCACGGATCAGCCTGACTCGGCTGCGGATCCGCGGTCGTTTGGTGAGATCATAGCTTGAGTTTTCTGGGCTGTTCTGTTGATGGTCTTGGGGTCTTCTTCTGATGTCTGGAATCTTCTGATGTTTCTTTGGTTGCTGCCAGTATTTGATTCTTTGGTTTCCCGTATTTTATATCGGCAGATTTCTGATTCCTGTTATTTGACCTAAATAATCTGGCACAAGATCTCAGTGAAGAATGTGAGAGATACAGAATATATGCGTAAAATAGTAAACACACAATTTCCTTCCAGAATGTTGATTATAATGTATAACACGTGGTATTTGATATTTTCCAGACGAACTTGTAATCCGTGTTATATCTATAACAAACACCCTTAGATGTTTTGAAAAGTGAGGAAATTGTTATGTTAAAGATTGCAATATTTTCGACTGAACAAGTGCCAAAAAGGACTACCAAGTCCCTGATGAACATTCTTTGGTTCAAGGGTACATCTCTCCACTCCTCCGATATATATTGTTGTAATTCTTCAACGTCTTCAGAGAGGTGGAGGGTCCCAATAACCAATAACTCTGGACCGCAACGTCCCTAAACTAAACTCTATGGACTATGATGTCCTTAAACATGGACTATGATGTCCTTAAACCCAATGGACCGCAATGTCCCTAAACTAAACTCCATGGACTATGATGTCCTTAAACTTATGGACCGCAACGTCCCTAAACTAAACTCCATGGACTATGATGTCCTTAAACTTATGGACCGCAACGTCCCTAAACTAAACTCTATGGACTATGATGTCCTTAAACATGGACTATGATGTCCTTAAACCCAATGGACTGCAACGTCCCTAAACTAAACTCCATGGACCATAATGTCCTTAATCTTATGGACCGCAACGTCTCTAAACTAAACTCTATGGACTATGATGTCCTTAAACATGGACTATGATGTCCTTAAACCCAATGGACCGTAATGTCCCTAAACTAAAACGATAGAGCCCAAATGCTCTTTCGTTGGATCTAAATGATCCTAAAATCTTGTTAAGTGGATCTTAGTCTAGATTTAGACTAATGTATCCTTAACAAACATTTAAGTTGATCTTAATCTCAAACGAGATTAACGATCCTTAAATCAACCAAACCCAAATCAAAGAAAATATGGATTTGTACTAATCCACGCCCTATGGGCGACAACATAAATTAGTCTCCGTATACAATCCACGGGCAACCTAAAACAAAACAAACACACATGATACGAAGTGAACGTCTGGAACAGGAGAAAGTGATTATCGCTACGCGGTAACGTAATTAACTGCAGGGGTTTGCACCTGCAGGGATGAGCGTCCCCATAATCAAAAACCCCTCGCAAACGAGGGGGAATCTGAAAAGTCTGCTACATCGGCCGCATCTGTCCAAACCTCCGATATACAGTGCCATAAATCAACTTGGCATCTTCGGAGAGATGGATGGATAAAACCAAATAGCATCTGCCCCCAAAATTCAGGCCAGACGTCCCAACGTCCCGGTCGCGTCTTTCGGCGGTAAACAGAGTCTTGTGTTGTTCTCATTGTGCTTTGATTTCCTCGCTACTAAGGCTCAAAAGATTCGTGCAAACAGGTGGATTTTGGGTACAGTCCCGAGTCACATGGAGGCAGTGAGCGATAGGAGGGGTTTTGTCTCTCCCGGTATTGGGAGTTGATATTACGCTGTGCTCAATTGGCTATAACAAGTCCCTGGCCAGGGCTGATAAGATTTACTTGTAAGTGTTATCAGTAGTTTCTCTAAAGATTATAGGCCACACATCGGCATAACTTATCAAGTTATTAGGGTCTGACAATTCCACCCCCGGACTTGATATGCGACATATCAGACGAAGAGACCGGATTGTACGGTTATTCCCGCCAAAATCTTCGGCCAAGAGCTATTAGTTCCTGTTTATGCCGGCTTAAGTTTCGCACATGCACACATCAGAGGAAGAACAGGTGTTCAACGAAAAAAACAAAGCATTTAATTGAACATTTTATTCTACAGGAAATATATCACCAAACATGGGATCGAAAGTACAGAGATTCACAAAACTATGGATAAAATTATCTAACTCCCTCTCTGCCTTCTCCACCATGACAAAGCGGCGATCTTCACGATGAGTAGCTACCCATCGGTCAGCACCGCACCAATCAGCAAAGGAAGACATGACGACCCGCTGAGCCCGTATCTGGCTTAGCAGCCGGACAGAGCGATCCCTCAGGGCTGTGGTGATCAAAAGTGCCTCGTGGAAGCACTCGATCTTGTCTTCCGCGGCGTCGAGCATTGTCGGGGTCATCTCCACCAGAGGAGGGGGAATATCATTGATCACAGACAAGAAAACCATCCGGAGCCAAATGGAGCCGATGGGGAGAGGAGATCCTATACGAGTCAAGAGCTCGTGCAACACCGTGACGCATTGGTCATCCGTAAGAGTAGGGTTCACCAAGCGCGCAGCAAAACAAGGAACAATTTCCTCAATAGACACCTCCCATGGCTGACGGCGAGCATGTGGGCGATTACAAGCCATGGCTCTTCTCTGTTAAAATGATTCTCTGAAAATGAGAGAGAAAAGTAGTATTGCTTCAGATTATTAAGGGAGACATTTAAATCTAGGCACAGAAAATACTGTGCATGATGAAAATATTTCCAAGCTCTGGGAAAGAAAAGCTTGACTCAGGAAAAGTGGAGAAAGAAGGTGAAAAGACCCCTTCAGTAATGAGGCAGCTCCTTACGTGCAAAGCACGAGAGCGCTGAGCGCCGGCGCTAAAGAGTCAAAGACTCTGAGGTAGCGCCTCACGTGAAAAGAACGAGAGCGCTGAGCGCCAACGCCATGAGTCAAAGACTCTGAGGCAGCGCCTCACGTGCAAAACACAAGAGCGCTGAGCGCCAGCGCTAAAGAGTCAAAGACTCTGAAGCAGCGCCCACGTGCAAAGCAAGAGAGCGCTATCGTTGGAACTAAATGTTCCCTACCGTTGGATCAAATATCCAACGAAGATGATAAATCATCAATTGATCAGAATAAAATTTTGTTAAGGAAACATTCCTTAGAATCTTTCCAAACAGGAAAGATTATGCTCTGAAAATCAGAGCACCGTTGGATCAATGACCCAATGGTGATTAAAAATCACCAAAATACAGAATAAATTCTGTATGGAAAAAGATTTCCCAATCTTGTTAAAAACAAGAAGATTGCCTTCTGTAAAACAGAAGCCCTAGGATCAAAGATCCAATGGTGGGGAAATCCCCAAATCAATTAGAGAAAAGATCTCTTCAACCGATTCACCAAATCAGCTTGCCCTATATGAAGGCCCCAAGACTTCAAGTCTGATATAGAGGAACCCCCCCCCACACACACACACATACAAGCTTTGAGAAATATCAAAGAAAAGAGCAAGTTCTGAGAAGAAGAACTTTTCTTCAAGGTAAAAAACAGAGAGATCAAACCATCTCATCAGAAAAAGAACTTAGTTCTTTTGCCAGATCATAAATCTGTAAGACAAATTGTCTTACACAAAAAAGATTATAACATCTCATTATAAAAAGGGGGAGAATAATTTAATTCTCTTAGAATCACAGATCCATAAAGGCAAAGCCTTTCACCAAGAACATAAGAGATTGAAACATCTCCTATAAAATAAGAACATTGTTCTTAGATCCATAAGACAAAGTCTCTTATAAGAGAGAATTTAATTCTCAGAGCACAGAACTGCCTAAAAAAAGCCTTACTCCAAGTTTAAATAAGCGCATCAGCGCTCCAAATCTAGCGCATCAGCGCTGCAGAGCCTTAGCGCTCCAAATTTAAAGAAGCGCTCTGCACTCATTGATCTGGCGCTCAGCGCCAGCGCACCACGTGCTCTTCACGTATGCGCTACTTCACCAAAAGCACTCTGCGCTCATGATCTGGCGCTCAGCGCCAAGTGCACCACGTGCTCCTCACATGTGTGCTACTTCACCAGAAGCGCTCTGTGCTCATTGTCTAGCGCTCAGGGCCAAGTGTGCCACATGCTCCTCACGTGTGCGCTACCTAAATAGAAGTGCTCTGCGCTCATTGACTGGCGTTCAGCGCCAAGCGCGCCACATGCTCCACACGTGTGCGCTGCCTAAACAGAAGCGCTCTGCGCTCATTGACTGGCGCTCAGCGCCGAGCGCACCACGTGCTCCTCATGTGGGCGCTAAGAGAACATAAATTGTTCTTTAAACAATAAAGCCCCAGAGCCATGATGAGTGCTCAGCACTCAATAAGAGACAAAAATAATTGTCAGAACTCAAACCAATGCTCAGTATTGTTAAACGTTTAACATTTTAACTGAATGGGCCGAGCCCAAGGTGGCCACAGATCCCTAGTTCGGATTAATTGAGCCCAAATGCTCATAAATCTTTGATCTTAGACCCAAATTGGACTACAGATCTCCCAACCAATATTGGTTCAAGGGTACATCTCTTCACTCCTCTGATATTTGTCGTTATAATCCTTCAACGTCTTCAGAGAGGTGACGGGTCCCGACAACCAGACATTTCACGAACTGTGGGGTCTTTAAAATCATGGACTATGATGTCCTTAAACTTTACAGACTATGACGTCTTTAAACTCGACAACAAAGACCCTAAACTAAAACAATAGAGCCCAAATGCTCTTTTGTTGGATTTAAATGATCCCGTTAAGTTGATCTTAGTCTAAAATTAGACTAACGTATCCTTAACAGACGTTTAAGTTGATCTTAGTCTCAAATGAGACTAACGTATCCTTAAACCCAAACCAAAACCCAAATCTAAGAAAATACGGATTTGGACTAATCCACGCCCTATGGGCGACAACATAAATTAGTCTCCGTATACAATCCACGGGCAACCAAAAATAAAACAAACACACACGACACGAAGTGACCATCTGGAGAAGGAGAAAGTGGTTACCACGATGCGGTAGCGTAATTAACTGCAGGGGCTTGCTCCTGCAGGGAAGAGCGTCCCCACAATCAAAAACCCCTCAAATGAGGGGGAATCTGAAGAAGCCTGCTACAACGGCCGCAGCCGTCTAAACCTCTGATACACGGTGCCATAAATCAACTTGGCATCTTCGGAGAGGTGGACGGATAAAACCAAATAGCATCTGCCCCAAAATTCAGGCAAGACGTTTGTCTTCCCGGTCTTTCGGTGGAGAAACAGATTCTGGCACTCCCGGTGGGACCTTTTCTTCTTTCCACTCCACACTTCGTGTGTCGTGTGTCGTGAACGAATTGCGGTTTGACATGGTTGCCTTTGGATGTGAAGTATAAGATTTGGTATCTTGATCCATGCAGAAAAAAGAAGATCAATGGCTTCTAACTGCTCCAGCTGCAACAATTACAACAACTCCCGCTCCGTCCCTGTCGGAGGAGTGACCTATGGGCCTCAAGCGGCCTCCCTTTTCATGACGCCGATGGACCAGGTGACGCAAGACACCACTGGGTTGTTCTTTGGGACCATGCTCCCACCCATGAGCTTCAATTCCCCAATGCCGTTGTAAGATGCTCCAAAGAAGTCGGTCTTTGATCGGCTTACAACTGTCGCGGCCCCTCTCAACGGGTCGCCCAAATCCAGCGCCTCAGTCTTCGACAGACTAGACCAAAGCTCAGGTAGGCCCGTGAAAAAGCCTGCAATACCAGAAGACGTTACCCCAAAGCGGATAGCCATTCCTGCTCCTAAAGTCCTCAAAGCGACTTCTCCTGTTAAGGGGCCGGTCTTCACAAGACTGGCCGTTCCGATTCCCGCTCCAAGCGAAATCGCTAAAACCGCTTCCCCTGGTCAAAAGTCAGCTTTCACAAGACTGACTATCCCCTCTCAACGGACGTCAGTCTTCAACAGGCTAGCGCCAATAACAGCCTCTCCTCAAAGCAGGGGGCATGAGGAAGCTCATCCAACAGCGGAGGTGATCCCGGCCGCACGACATGCTCGACGTCGCCACTGGCGCCGAGTGAGGAAGGCTGGGGGCAGTTCCCCTTCTGGACTAACACCGCCAGCTCCAACGATAGAAATTGCTGCTGCTGTTCCAACTGGGAACAGCTTTGAACCACTCAAGAGAGTGCGCAAGAACTCTCCGATGGCCGTGCTGAAGAGATCTCCTCCACCTGTGGAGAACGCTACAAAGGTGAAGCTGGAGCAGCCCCCTCAGCGGCTGTCGTCCAAAATTCACAAGGTCTGGCGACAGGTCCAAGACTCCGTGATTGATCAAGACTACCCCCGCCGACAGAAAAAGATGAAAGTTCGGCGAGAAGGGGATCACCCTGTCAAGCCACAGAAGGTGTCATCTGTTTGGGTGCCCGCTGCAACGGCTCCCTCAACTTCGACCGCCCACAAAAGAAGGAGGCCGGAGAAGATCCCTGCGTCTTTGGCAAATCGCAAGGACACTAAATTTAAACGCCCCAAGTCTGGGGGCATGGTGGTGCATAGTGTTTATATGGCTTCCGAAAAAGAGGATAGCCGTATCTCTACGGGTCATCGACCACTTACACGGTCTGTGACTAAGGCTCTAGAGCAATAACAACAAAAGCTCCAAGAAATGCTGACAGCCATGGCTGCACTCACTGGACCAAAAGCAGGCCCGGAGACATCTTCGGAGCAGCATCATGAGCAAGAAACGGATGTCGAATTCCTTCGAAGAATGCTTGAGAAGAAGGACAAAGAGGCTGCGGAACAAGCAGCCAACATAAAACAAATGGCCCTTTTATTCCAAGATATGGTGGGCCTGATGTACCGGCCGGACCCTCCAGCCGAAGATCCTCCAGTAATAATTGAAGATGATAGAGGAGAGACATCAAATCATCTGCCGGCTCTGTCAGGAGCCAAGGAGGAGACCATCTCCAAAGCCATGCTCGATGATTATATAGCTTAGCAAATACGAGCTCATCAAGCGAATGAAGCAACCGGCCAAGTCGTCAGAACTGGACGACCATATCCGGGATGGTACGATCAGATAAAGTACCCGTCAGGATACACAATTCCTAAATTCCATGTGTACAAGGGGACAGTCAATCCCCATCAACATGTCACTCGGTTCAGGGCTCTCTGCAGCAACAATGGAGGGGATGATAAGCTACTGCTTCGCCAATTCGTCGACAGCTTGGCGGAGAAGGCGTTCGAATGGTACTCAGAGCTTCGCAATGACTCCGTCAAAACTTTTACGGAGATGGAATTGCTGTTCACTCAACGTTTCGCCAGCGCTAGCGAGCACACCCCGATCAACGCGTTAATTAACGCCAGAGTGAAGCCAGGCAAAACATGGGTGCAGTATGCGATACGGTGGCGGAATATATGGTCGAAGTGTGAGCAGCGTATCGAAGAAGCACTTGTGGTAGGCAAGTTCGTAGGGACCCTCGACCCTCAGACGACCATTTCACAATTCATGATGTTCTTCAAACCAACTACTTTCCAAGCCTTGATTGACAAACTAACCCAAATGGATCAGATGGGTCATAGGTCCTCTTCTTCGAAGTTGGAATCTCGAAACGAGAAAGGGAAAGGGAAAGAGACCTTCGTCGCCAATACTCAGCAGCAGCCCAGTGGTCCAAAGCCAACTGATCGCCAAGATGAAAGACGACGATTCTTCAATGAGAAACTGAAGCACCCTTATTTGTTTCCCCGGGATAAAACGAGGAGACTGTTCAAGCTGGTGGTGCGCAACAGGCTCATCACCTTGTAGGATCCAAAACACCCATTACAACCCAGTGAGGCCAATAATCCCAATTATTGCCCCTATCACCAAGTGGTAGGCCATCCAGTCGAAGATTGCTTCGTCTTCAAAGGCTGGATTGAGGACCAATACCAACAGGGAAAATTCGTATTATCCAAGAATTCGAAAGTAAGCCCGCCACAGCCGCACGCTCTTCAAAGGGGGGACACACCGGGGGCATCATGCTCTTTTATAGAAGAAGCTCCATGAGAGGTCGCTCTTTCAGCCAAGACGAAAAGAATGCTGAAGGATATCCAAACATGCCCGGCGATTAGGTAGAGAAATCCGCTGGAACCCGAAGTCACTAAGGGAATGCTGAAGTCATGCCTGACTCCAAGAATTGTTAGCGATAATCAAAATGCTCAGGCCCAGCCGTCAAAGTCTTCGAAGAAGAAGAAGAAGAAGACCAAAAAGCCCGTGAAGCCCGATGACAAGCGTACGGACCTGCAAAAACATATTGACACGCTGGAAGAATACAACCAAAAGGTGCGAACCCCGGTCACACTCCAAGAGTTTCTCAACCACTTCCTTGAAGACGGAGATAGCGACAAAGATAAGGGAGAAGACTCATCAGACGAACCCGAAGATTATGTGGCAAGCTGCCACGTGATCTCTCACTCATCAGTAGATGGTGAAGAAGCTCCTGATATAGAGAAACTGGGGGCAGATCCCGAACCGGAACTCCTAGGACCGTCAGACGAGATGATTGACGCATTCCTGAACAAAGCTCTTCTGGAAAGCAAAGCTGATCGAGAATGCAAAATGGCCATATTTGAAAAAGCCAAACGCCGGCGACTGGAAGAAAGGGTTAAAACACTCCCACCAGATCAAAGCACATCCGCCGCAAATAAAAGCAGGTTCAACATGAGGAAAAGGTCGCCAAAGCCATATCGATGGGAATGAAGCTGCCACCCTCCGAAGGAAACACTCCTGATAGGATACACCTTAATGAAGAGGATGCACATCCAAATTACTGCTTATACCATCGGAGGACCACACACCCTACTGAAGAATGCAACGCCTTTAAAAATTAGTGACAATGATACGTTGCTCACCGGCAGCATTTCAAGCGGATGAAGCGCAAAAATCGTCGGGAACAAAGAAGCACGACAGATGAGCATAAAAGAACTGCCGGTGAATGTCACATGGTTAATTCCGGAGGATCACAAGTTCTCACCTTCGGGAGTGATTCTGATGAAGAAATAGCCCTCGGCCCTCTCTTCAAGGAATCCATCTCTGAAACAGAAGAGATGAAGACCTGCGAGAACATTCAGCTGCGCAATCGCACGTTACCTGAAAAGAATCTCGGACCCGCAAACAAGGGATCGAACAAAAAGGATAAGAGGAAAGAAAAGGTCCCTGAGGATATCACCCTCGATGACCGAGTTGTCGAAGAGCCGGCAGCCAAGGACCCGCCTAAGAAAAACAAGGTGGATTACAATGTTCTGGCACACCTGAGGAAGATACCCTCGCAGCTAAGCATTCTCGGCGCCCTTCTGCTATCCAAAGCGGCGAGTGATTCTTTGATCAAGGCACTACAAGAGCCCGAGCAATTCCAAGCTTTCCTTACCGAAGAAAAGATGAAGGACGAGCTGGAAGAAGTGCACACAGCTGACATCACTTTCGGCGATAAAGATCTCCTCCTCGGAACGTGTGAGCACAACCGTCCCCTATATGTCTCTGGTATTGCCTTGACATTAAGATAGGGAAGATCCTAGTTGACAATGGGTCCTCTGTCAATATCCTAAATGTGAGGGTGCTAAAAGAAATCTGCATGAACGTTCAACACCTCGCTCGGGGTAAAATCACTTCTCCGGGTTCGACTCCCAGTCATCACAGACGCTCGGATCTGTGATACTGGCGTTACGCTTTGGGCTGCTCGTCACTGATATCAAGTTCCACATCATTGACGCCAAGACTTTCTATAACGCTTTGCTCGGCCGGCCTTGGTTACACGAGTACAACATTATCCCTTCTACACAGCATCAGTATATGAAGTACTTCAAAGATGGGCTTGAATACACTGTGACAGGGGAGCTGAACCCATTCTCCGTAAACGAAGTCCGAAAGTACGAAGATGCAAAGTACTTCTTACCAAGACTTTGAAGACATGGAAAGATGCCATAAACCTGAGGATAAGTAAAAAGCTATCACCACCATTCCGGTCTTCGGGAGCGATACCGAGGAGGAAGAAGAGATAGTCTATTCGGGACCTCCCCGATATAACAAACCAAGACCGTCTACCCCTATTCTGGTCTTTGGCAGTGACTCTGAAGACGAGGTCAACGCAGTATTCTCGGCTCGTCCATCAGTGCAAGCCTCTATTGGAAATGAACGGAGTTTACAAATCGCTAAGGTTCCGCGGCAGCACTACAAAAAGCTCGACGCACTTGATACCTATAGTGTGCAAGAACTGCAGACGTTCTACGTCCCTCCCAGGCGAAAAGATGAAAAGGCGATCCTCTTTTATCGATCCGCGGAAACCAAAGTAGAGAAAGAAATCTGGCATGGCGCCGATTTTATGCTTGACAGGCTCCAGCCCATCCGTCTGCCAGATACTACACAGAAAGATTAAAAAGATTGTTGAGGCGCCAAGACGTACCCTTCAAACAGACTGCTCGACAAGCTCAGTTCTGCAACAGGATCTGGAGCGTCACCGGAACTCAGCGGAAATTGCCCAACGGGAGAATGGAAACGACCGGGCTTGGATATGTTCAATCTAAGAAACAGGAGCGATTCTATGGCTGCTACGGTATACATGACTTTGATGAGGAAGGAGATGCTCTATTAGAAGACGCTAACCCTGAACCAAAACGAGGTCCCGTCATAAAAATGCCAAGTCCGTCGTTCGAAGAACACATGGACAAGCTAATAAGGGAAGCGGGTCAAAAGGTCCGGGATGACCATAGCCGCGAAATGACCATTTACGAGAAGACCAGAACGCGGCGCCTCCTTCAGCAGGCTACGGAAAATGATGATGCCCTTCATCGCCAGCCCGTCATGCGGAAGACTCGACGTGGAGGCAAAAACAATCTGAAGAACGGAAAAAATGTTCGACAACAGCAAAGCGGGTCCAAGAAGCCATGCGATCGAGAATTGGGCAGCCTGGACCCGTATCTTATAAAGAAGATGGGTCGAGCGTATTCTTTTCCCCAAGACAAGACAAGAAAGATATTTGATCTTGTCATAAAACATCAGATGATGACACTCCCGGAATTCAAACACCCCGAGCAAGCAGGCGAGGTCCATCACCCGGATTATTGCTCCTATCTCCGAGCAATAGGACATCCTCTCGAAAACTGCTTCACATTCAAAGACTGGGTAGAAGACCAGTATCAGCAATGCAAGTTCGCTTTATCCAGCAGTTGGAGGATAACCCCACCAAAGAAGCATGAACCAAAAGCCACGTATGCAGCGAGAGTAAAGCCGAATCAACATCGGTCTTGGAAGCGATCTCGTACCTGTCACGCGATAACGCTGTCAGGAGAAGGAGTACGCGAGGATATGGATGACCTCTCCTGGTGCTTTGAAAACGAGGAAGATGAAGTGATCTCGGAGTTTCCACCGGCACCAAAAGAACTAGAAGATGGAATACATACTACTGCAGATAACCTCAGGTAAATCGACTTGGGGACGGCAAACGACCCACGGCCAACGTTCGTCAGTGAGCAGTTGTCTGAAGAAAAGGTGGCTACGCTCAAAGACGTGCTTATCCAGTATAAAGACTGTTTCGCATGGAACTATTTTGAGATGTCAGGATTAGATCCATAGATAGTCGTCCACAAATTGGCAATATCTCCGGACATCAAGCCAATCAAAAAAGCATCGAGAAGAATGCGGCTTGAACTTGAAATGAGCATCAATGTCGAGGTCAAGAAGCTAATTGACTCCGGCTTCATCCAAGAGGTTCAGTACCCTGACTAGATTGCCAACATCGTCCCAGTGATGAAGAAAAATGGGACAGTGCGCATCTGCGTGGACATTCGAGACCATAACTAAGCTTGCCCAAAGGATGATTTTCCTGTACCGGTTACCGAGCTGATGATAGACAACACGTCCACTCATGAAGTTTTCTCCTTCATGGACGGCTCAACAGGGTACAATCAAATAAAGATGCATCACGAAGATCAGAAGCATACTGCCTTCCGGACCCCTTTGGGCATATTCTTCTACAAAGTGATGCCCTTCGGTCTGAAGAACGCCGGCGCTACCTATCAGAGGGCCATGACGACGATTTTCGATGACCTCATATATGAAATCGTTGAATGCTATATCGACAATCTCGTGGTTAAAAGCAAATCGCACGAGGAACATTGGCAGCATTTGATGATAGTGTTCCGACGTCTTCGGAAATACAACTTGAAGATGAACCCTCTCAAATGCGCGTTCGGAGTTTCCTCGGGCAAATTCCTAGGATTCATCGTGCGACACCGGGGTATCGAAATAGACCCGTCGAAGATCATGGTGATTATGGAAATGCCTCCGCCGAGAACTCTCAAGCAACTGCGGTCTCTCCAAGGGAAGCTCGCGTATATTCGGAGGTTCATAGCCAATCTCTCCGGCAAATGCCACCCCTATGGTCATCTAATGAAGAAAGAAACTCCGTTCGTCTGGGATCGCAAATGCCAAAGCGCACCAGACGAAATCAAGCAATACCTACAGAATCCTCCGGTGCTAACCGCTCCGGTCAAGCGAAAGCCTCTCATTCTGTATACGACCGCCCTTGAGGGTTCTCTAGGCGTATTATGGGCACAAGAAAACGACCAAGGGAAGGAGAGAGCCCTCTACTATTTAAGCCGAGTTCTCCTGGGGGCAGAAAACAATTATTCCCCTATCGAAAAATATTACCTGGCGTTAATCTTTGCGATAACGAAGCTTCGGCATTATGCTTTAGCGCATGAGATCCATCTCATATCAAAGGTGGATCCTCTCAAATATTTGATGTCAAGAGCCATACTAACAGGACGACTCGCTAAATGGGCCCTGCTCTTGATGGAATTCTTGATAACTTATCGTTCGCTCAAGGCAGTAAAAGGCCAGGCCATCGCCAACTTCCTCGCTGAGCATCCGATACCTGCCGATTCACCCCTAAATTGCGAATTGCCAGACGAGCACGCGTTTGACACGATCGATGGGGAGAAAGGAGAGAGTGACACCCGATGGGAACTCTACTTAGACGGGGCATCTTCCATGAAGAAGCGAGAGCACAGTACCCCCATAATCAAATCTGGGGTAGGCTTCATCTTCGTGACTCCACAAGGAGGGATAATGCACTTCGCCTTCTCTTTAACAGAGCCGAGGACGAACAATGAAGCCGAATATGAAGCTTTGATAGCAGGTCTTGAGATCGTTGTCGACATGGGAATTGAAAACCTCCTCATATACGGAGACTCCCAGCTAGTCGTTAGTCAAGTAAATGGCGACTATCAAACGTGCAAACTAGAGTTGGTGAGGTACGGTGAGAGAGTGCAACAATTGCTGGCTCAAATTCCCTCCTATGCCATGGAAAGCATACCGCGCGCGGAAAATAGCAAAGCGGATGCATTAGCCAAGCTTGCTAAAGAATTGGCTGACGAGAACCTCGATGACGTAAGGATCGTTATGCAAAGTCGTCAAGTTCTTGCACCGGCAGAAATATCTCCCGAGTCGTTCGAAGAAAAGGGAGCAACCAAGCCGACGGCCCTACAAATAAAGGACCAGGAAAAGGCTAAGAATTAGAGTGAAGTCTTTATAGACTACTTCAAATCCTGTCATACACCTGAAGATGCGTCCTCAAGACATCAGCTCATGAAAAGAGCTCTTTCTTTTGCCTTTGTCAATGATACTCTGTATAAGAGATCGTTCGACTCTCTGTGGTTAAGATGCCTGGGACCTGAAGAGGCAAGGAGAGTCGTCCAAGAAACTCACGACGGACTCTGCGGATCTCATCAAGCCAGGCCAAAGATGAAACTGAAGATCAAAAGGATGGGCTACTATTGGCCCACAATGATCTAAGACTGCCTCGAATACGCGAAGCAGTGCCACCCATGCCAGATTCACGAGGACTTTATCCACCAGCATCCAAATCCGCTACACCCGACAGTGGTTAGATGGCCGTTCGAAATGTGGGGAATTGACATAATCAGGCCCATCGAACCAGCATCATCCAGAGGACATCGGTTCATATTGGCGACAACCGATTACTTCTCTAAGTGGGCAGAAGCGATACCGCTGAGAGAACTGAAGACGGAGAACATCCTCCATTTCTTCAAGACACACGTCATCTATCGGTTCGGCACTACGCGACGGATTATCTACGATAATGGGCCGGCCTAGAGAAGCCACAAAATCAGCCGCTTCGCACAACAACATAATATAGACTGGAGATACTTTTCGATCTACAATCCCCGAGCTATTGGTCTGGCTGAGGCTTTCAATAAGATCGTGAAAAAGACGGTGTCCAAAAATAAAAAGGACTGGCACGAGTGTCTGCATGAAGCTCTCTGGGCGTATCGAACTATGTTCAAAACAGCCACAAACACAACGTCGTATGCATTGATATTCGGCACTGACGCAGTGCTCCCCTTGGAGATAGAACTACCCTCCTTACGAGTGGAGGTTCATTACGAGCTAACAGACGAAGACAATGCACATGAGCCATGGGATAGGCAAAATGCCATTTTGTGAAGCCCAAGGGGCTATATGTAAAGTGTATAGCCTATAAAGGCAAGGATAATAAAAATATCCCAACAACTTTTTCTCTCTCCAAAAAAATCCAGATCTGAGATCTTTCTCCTTCCTCAAGGTTCTAAAACCTACTTCTTTCTTTTGAATTAAATCAAGAGTTTTACTCTTCCTTTTATAAAACTAAATAGTTTTTCACCACAAAACCCATAAAGGGGAACTCGGATCTTCCATCAGATCTCAAAAAGAAGAGATTTTTAAAAATCTCACATCTCTTGATCTTCAAGATCCTGCCAACAGAGGAGGAAGAAGGAGACCCATCTCCAGATACCTCACTTTGGGGAAGAACTAGGGCTCAAGGGGAGAAGCCCTTCATCAGCTTCAAAACATCCTGGGAGTTTAACTCCTCTTATATATATATATATATATATATATATATATATATATAATAAGCGCTCCTTTCTGGGAGTATAACTCTCATTGCAGGGACCAAGTCCCTTTTGCAGCCCGAACGCCCAAGTGCTGACACGTGGGGCGCTCGCGCTCAAAGCGCCAGCGCCCTTGCGCTCAGAGCGCTAGCGCCCAGAGCGCTAGCACCCGAGTGCACACGTATTGACACGTGGGGCGCTAGCGCCCTTGCGCTCAGAGTGCTAGCGTCCAAAGCGCTAGCGCCCACGTGCTGAAACGTAGGGCGCTAGCGTCCGAGCGCCCACGTGTTGACACTCAAAGCGCTAGCGCCCTTGCACTCATAGCACTAGCGCCCAAAGCGCTAACGCCCGAGCGCCCACATGCTGACACGTGGGGCGCTAGCGCTCTTGCGCTCAAAGCGCTAGCACCCAAAGCGCTGGTGCTTTTTCCCACGCATCCTTTGGATGCCCTTTCCCTTTCTTTTTTTATATATATGTATATACACACACACATACTCTGCAACACTGTCCCTCCCAAAAAAAATTTTGGGCCGGGGCACTGCCCTGCACCCCGCAAGGGGGCTGCTAGCCCCCTTGACCCCCATCCCGCTATCCGGGTAGCGGGAACCCCGTAAAAACTCTGTGTGGCTCCCGATATATCCAAAACCCCCCTTTCAAAACACAACACATGCACGCTGCACATTGAGTTTGTATGACCAGTTTAACCCGTTAATCGGAGGTTCTCTCGCTCCACAGGCGAGGGGTAATTAACGGTAGCTTAGTCCGCGGTTGCCGGAGATTTGGATCCCCACAATCAATAAACCCCAGCCTACCCTAGGCAGGGAGAATCTGTAATGCGCCTGACAAGCGCGCGCGTATTCCCATCTCAATGGGGTGACGAAAAACACCCTACAGCCCGTACATCATAGACAAAGTCTACCAGGGTGAGGCTTACTTGCTCATGGATATGCATGGCGAAAGACCCTTCAGGCCAATAAACGGCCGTTTCTTGAAGAAATACTACGCCTGACCGAGACGTCTATAAACTACTACGGACCGCAGCATCCCAAGGCTGACGTAAAAAATAAAAAAAGAAAAAACGGTACGTCCATAAGAGAGATAGGGCACAGATGAAAACTCGAAATGGCTCCGTGAGTAAAAACAGCAGGGCTACCGGCGAGTTTGTGAAAACCCGAAAGGGCGCAATCTCGTTAAAAGACACTTACAAGATCCTCTCGACCTTGTAAGGAGAAAATACCTGCGTGAGATCCTTACAACTCATAAGGGAGCAACACACTTAGGGATCCCCACGATTCCTAAGGAGAAGTTACACTTACGATATCCTCACGACTCATAAGGAGAATTCCCCTTTGAGACCCTCACGGCTCATAGGATTCAAAAGCCTTAAGTTACAGAGATCTGAGCCTGTTCTTAAGCCATCACAACCCACAGACCGCCCTACAAGCGGTTCAATATTGAACTTTGTATACAATCCACGGGCACGAATAAACATTTCACTAACAGAGTCCTACCAGCGATTAGGGATATGCTCACACGGTGAACAAACACTTGTAGGTCCTCTCGACTTGCAAGGAGAAAACACTCTTGTAATATCCTTACGACTTATAAGAGAACACACACTTAAGAATCCTCACGATTTTTAAGGAGAAAACGCACCTATGAGATCTTCACGACTCGTAAGGAGAAACACCTTTATGAGACCCTTACGGCTCATGAAGTCAAAAGCCTTAGTCGACAGGATTCTAACCCTTTTTTCTAAGCCATCTTTGTTTAAATCGACAAAGGCAAATGATGATTCACTCCTGGCAATGTCCCAGTTGTAGCAATGCTGATGCTTGAATCGGAATCAACTTCCAAGTCCTTTCAAGGCAAATGATGATTCGCTCCTGGCAATGTCCCAGTTGTAGCGATGCTGATGCTTGAATCAGAATCAAATTCCAAGTCCTTTCACGGCAAATGATGATTCGCTCCTGGCAATATTCCAGTCGCAGCGATGCTGATGCTAAGACTGGCATCAGATTCCAAGTTCCATACTCACGATAAAAAATCAGCGAGCTAAAAATGCATTTGAAATAGCCGAAATGATGGGGAAACTTGCAACAAAATCAGCAAGTAAAACATATGTACACAAAATAGCCGAAATGATTGGGCAACTCGCAATAAAAAGCAGCGAGTAAAAAGAAATAATAGCCGAAATGATTGGGCACCGCGAAAAATAGCCGAAATGATTAGGCAATCGGACTTTCGCGATACAAAAAACTAAAATGATAAAGCATCGCGAAAAGAAAAACAAAAAATAATACATATAAAATGAAACTTTTGCCCTACATGTGAGATCACATCGATCAATGTATGCAATCCAGGGGCACAAACAAAAAGAGAACCATATCATCCCACCAGGCTCCATCAGAAAGAGAGCCAAGTCTCGATGGCAACATCTACAACCTAGAGATCAACAATGGCGTTTCTTCTCGTTCCAACCGGAAGCAGATACGACGTCAACAAACGGAGCCGTGACAAAGTCCCCTCGTTTCAAATCTCGAAGAGTCACAGACAGCCTAGAGACTATCTCGGAGCCACGACAGAGTCCCTAGTTCCAAGTCTCGACAGTCACATCTACAGCCTGGAGACCCACAACAGCTTTCCTCCTCATTCTAGCATGATTTAGATGCGACAATCAACCTCGGAGCCATGAAAAAGTCCCTAGTTCCAAATCTCGACGGTTCACAGACAACCTAGAGACCATCTCGACATTCGTCTCGTTACAGCAGACGCAACGTCATCAAAGCGGAGCTATGGCAAATCCCCTAGTTTTAAATCTCGAAGGTTCACAGTCAGCCTAGAGACTATCTCGGAGCTACGGCAGAGTCCCTAGTTCCAAGTCTTGAAGGCCGCATCCATAGCCTGGAGACCCACAACAACGTTCCTCCTCATTCCAGCATGATTCGGACCCGACAATCAAAGCGGAGCCGCGGCAAAGTTCCCAGTTCCAGGACTCGGCAGTGCACAGACAACCGAGAGCCCACCCCTGACCCCGTATGGCTAAAGTCCAAAGTCAATCCTGGCCCCATATGGCCAAGGTCAATCCTGACCCCTTATGGCCAAAGTCAATCCTGACCCCGTATGGCCAAAGTCAATCCTGACCCCGTATGGCTAAAGTCAATATTAACCCCATATGGCCAAAGTCAACCCTCGACCTCCCCGTCAAAGCAATTCTTTGATTCGGGAGCAGGTCAACTTATCAATCACTTACGAGTCCTCTCAATTTGTAAGAAAGAAAATCCTCTTGTGAGATCCTTACGACTCTCAAGAGAGAAAAAAACAATTAGGAATACTCACGATTCCTGAGGAGAAAATACACCTACGAGATCCTCTCGACTCGTAGGGAGAAAAATCTTTATGAGACTCTCATGGCTCATAAAATTGAAAAGTCTTAGACGGCAGATCTGAACCTGTTTTCTAAACCATCGCTACCCTATAAAGAGTTCAAGATGAACTATTATCTACCATCTATGGGCCACACTTTCCAAAGATACATGCCACTGAAATGGAGAAGTTACTCATGAGCATATAAACTACTTCACGTCAGAGTAAGACATAAAGAAATAGAAGGGTGTGGCTCATGGAGCTGAGGGTTTGGAACTATATCCCTTAAGAGTCGATATTTGAGTCAATGATAAATGACGACGCTTGTGTCCGCTCGTTATCTTCTCAGATCAAGATTCTGAAAGTTATATACCAACCGGAAACTGGTCATATGCTATGAATTACTCTGCACTACTTCACCCACGTATATACTTATGTGGGCAAAGTAGTAGGGGGCATTTGTTCCCGCCAAAATTTTCGGCCAAGAGCTATTAGTTCCTGTTTATGCCGGCTTAAGTTTTGCACATGCACACATCAGAGGAAGATCAGGTGTTCAACAACAAAAACAAAGCACTTAATTGAACATTTTATTCTACAGGAAATAGATCACCAAACATGGGATCGAAAGTACAGGGATTCACAAAACTATGGATAAAATTATCTAACTCCCTCTCTGCCTTCTCCACCATGACAAAGCGGCGATCTTCACGAAGAGTAGCTACCCGTCGGTCAGCACCGCACCCATCAGCAAAGGCAGACATGACGACCCGCTAAGCCTGTATCTGGCTTAGCAGCCGGACAGAGCTATCCCTCATAGCTGTGGTGATCAAAAGTGCCTCGTGGAAGCACTCGATCTTGTCTTCTGCGGCGTCGAGCATTGCCGGAGTCATCTCCGCTGGAGGAGGGGGAATATCATTGATCACAGACAAGAAAACCATCCGGAGCCAAATGGAGCCGATGGAGAGTGGAGATCCTATACGAGTCAAGAGCTCGTGCAACACCGTGTCGCATTGGTCATCCGTAAGAGTAGGGTTCACCAAGCGCGCAGCAAAACGAGGAACAATTTTCTCAATGGACACCTCACATGGCTGACGGCGAGCATGTGGGCGATTACAAGCCATGGCTCTTCTCTGTTAAAATGATTCTCTGATAATGAGAGAGAAAAGAAGCATTGCTTCAGATTATGAAGGGAGACATTTAAGTCTAGGCACAGAAAATGTTGTGCATGATGAAACTATTTCCAAGCTCTGGGAAAGAGAAGCTTGACTCAGGAAAAGTGGAGAAAGAAGGTGAAAAGACACCTTTAGTAATGAGGCAGCGCCTCATATGCAAAGCACGAGAGCGCTGAGCTCCGGTGATAAAGAGTCAAAGACTCTGAGGCAGTGCCTCACGTTCAAAGCACGAGAGCGCTGAGTGCCAGCGCCATGAGTCAAAGACTCTGAGACAGCGCCTCACGTGCAAAGCACGAGAACGCTGAGCGCCAGCGCTAAAGAGTCAAAGACTCTGAAGCAGCGCTCATGTGCAAAGCACGAGAGCACTAGCGCTGGAACTAAATGTTCCCCATCGTTGGATCAAACATCGAATGAAGATGATAAATCATCAATTAATCAGAATAAAATTCTGTTAAGGAAACATTCCTCAGAATCTTTCTAAACAGGAAAGATTATGCTCTGAAAATCAGAGCACCGTTGGATCAATGATCCAATGGTGATTAAAAATCACCAAAATACAGAATAAATTCTGTATGGAAAAAGATTTCTCAATCTTGTTAAAAACAAGAAGATTGCCTTCTATAAAACAGAAGCCCTACGATCAAAGATCCAACGGTGAGGAAATCCCCAAATCAATTAGAGAAAAGATCTCTTTGACCGATTCAACAAATCAGCTTGCCCTATTAAAGGCCCCAAGACTTCAAGTCTGATATAGAGAAACCCCCACAAGTTTTGAGAAATTTCAAAGAGAAGAGCAAGCTCTGAGAAGAAGAACTTTTCTTCAAGGTAAAAAACAGAGAGATCAAACCATCTCATCAGAAAAAGAACTTAGTTCTTTTACCAGATCATAGATCTTTAAGATAAATTGTCTTTCACAAAAGAGATTATAACATCTCATTATAAAAAAGAGGGAGAATAATTCAATTCTCTTAGGATCACAGATCCATAAAGGCAAAGCCTTTCACCAAGAACATAAGAGATTGAAACATCTCCTATAAAATAAGAACTTTGTTCTTAGATCCATGAGACAAAGTCTCTTATAAGAGAAAATTTAATTCTCAGAGCGCAGAGCCTAAAAAGAGCCCTAGTGCTCCAAGTTTAAAGAAGCGCATCTGCTCTCCAAATCTAGCGCACAGCACTGCAGAGCCTTAGCGCTCCAAATTTAAAGAAGCGCACTGTGCTCATTGATCTGGCGCTCAGCGCCAAGCGCACCACGTGCTCCTCACGTATGCACTACTTCATCAGAAGCGCTCTGCACTCATGATCTGGCACTCAGTGCCAAGCGCACCACATACTCCTCATGTGTACGCTACTTCACCAGAAGCGCTATGTGCTCATTGACTAGCGCTTAGCGCCAAGCGCGCCACGTGCTCCTCACGTGTGCACTACCTAAACAGAAGCGCTCTGCGCTCATTGACTGGTGCTCAACGCCAAGCGCGCCACGTGCTCCACATGTATGCGCTACCTAAACAGAAGCACTCTGCGCTCATTGACTGGCGCTCAGCGCCAAGCGCACCACGTGCTCCTCACGTGGGCCCTAAAAGAACATAAATTGTTCTTTAAACAATAAAGCCCCAGAGCCATGATGAGTGCTCAGCACTCAATAAGAGACAAAAATAATTGTCAGAACTCAAACCAATGCTCAACATTGTTAAATGTTTAACATTTTAACTGAATGGGTCGAGTCCAAGGTGGCCACAGATCCCTAATTCGGATTAATTTAGCCCATATGCTCATAAATCTTTGATCTTAGTCCTAAATAGGACTACCGATCTCCCAACCAATATTGGTTCAAGGGCACATCTCTTCACTCCTCTGATATTTGTCGTTTTAATCCTTCAACGTCTTCAGAGAGGTGACGGGTCTCGACAATCCGACATTTCACGGATTGTGGGGTCCTTAAACTCATGGACTATGATGTCCTTAAACTTTACAAACCATGACGTCTTTAAACTCGATCGCAAAGTCCTTAAACTAAAACAATAGAGCCCAAATGCTCTTTTGTTAGATCTAAATGATCTCGTTAAGTTGATCTTAGTCTAAAATTAGACTAACGTATCCTTAACAAACGTTTAAGTTTATCTTAGTCTCAAATGAGACTAACGTATCCTTAAACCTAAACCAAAACCCAAATCTAAGAAAATACGGATTTGGACTAATCCACGCCCTATGGGCGACAACATAAATTAGTCTCCGTATACAATCCATGGGCAACCAAAAATAAAACAAACACACACGACATGAAGTGACCATCTGGAGAAGGAGAAAGTGGTTACCGCGATGCGGTAGCGTAATTAACTGCAGGGGCTTGCGCCTGCAGGGAAGAGCGTCCCCACAATCAAAAACCCCTCAAATGAGGGGGAATCTGAAGAAGTCTGCTACAACGGCCGCATCCGTCTAAACCTCTGATACACGGTACCATAAATCAACTTGGCATCTTCGGAGAGGTGGACGGATAAAACCAAATAGCATCTGCCCCCAAATTCAGGCAAGACGTTTGTCTTCCCGGTCTTTCGGCGGAGAAACGACGGTAAGTGTTGCTTATTGGCTCTACGGGAGTTTGGACAAGTTTGCTTGTTGATCTTCTATTCATTCAATACATGGGTAGCCGTTACGTCCAGCTAGTACCGCTGACGGCTTGTGGGTATTTGATATGATCATTATCTACTGTTAGCGTATTGACGAGTCTTTAGAGTCCCATACAGAGGTTTCCTAGCTCAAGCGAAATGAAGTAGGCACATATGGAGATATGTGCGGGAGCTTGATTGAATACGAGTATGTGATACCATATTCTAATCTAGCGATATTTGATATCTGTCAGGTTATATGTGATATAACCGGATTATTGAATCAAGTGCTGATTCAATGATTTGATTTATGTATATATATTTGATATTGGCCGGTTATATATGATATGACCGGATTATTGAATCAAGTGTTGATTTAATATCGAATATTGAATATTAGCCGGTTGTATATGATATGACCGGATTACTGAATCAAGTGTTGATTTAATAATTTGATATACATATATATATATATATATACATATATATATACATATATATACACATATATATATACATATATATACACACATATATATATACATATATATACACACATATATATATACATATATATACACACATATATATATACATATATATATATTAGTCGGTTATATATGATATAACCGAATTATTGAATCAAGAGTTGATTTAATAATTTGATATATATTAACTAATATTTAGCTCACTAGTGATTTTCTTCACTTTATATATATATATATATATATATATATATATATATATATATATATATAATATATCATGGTTGATGATACATTGAACTAGGATGTATGAGAATCACACATAAGATTATGATGAAAAGAAATGGTTTTATTTATGAATTAGAGAAAATGGAAAATGAGTCATTATCTTAAGATGCTTGGGAAAGTTTTGAGAAGCCATGACTCATCATATTTTCTTTGTTTTTATGCATCGATATTTTCATCTCATCTCATGGTTCACTCATTCATTCTAAGTTCATCTTCTTCTTGATTTCCTCTCGAGTGTTTTTCTTGAGTTGGAAAAAGAAAAGAGAAAATAATTTCTAGTGAGAAAAATTCCTACTTCATCAATCTACACATTTCTAACCCATTAGTTTAGGTTGTTTTCTTCACTAATACCTTGATTAATGAAAAGTGACCTTGAGTTAGAGAGACTTCAAGATGGATCATCTTCGGCATCGAAGACAATAAGCAAGCTCGATCCTTTCTCAAGTGGTGTTAAAGAAGAGTTCTAGGGACTACTATTTGGAGCTTTAGAAGTGAAGGACCGGTCTACAAAGGTTGTAAACTCTCTTCACTTAGTTAGATCTTATTTGCATACACTAAAACCCTAATTCTCTAGTTAGATTCTAGGTTAGTATGACTTAGCACTCTAGATTTTTTTAAATTGCATACTTGATACTTGTAGAAATCTAGTAGAGGTGCTAAGACATACTTTCAACCTTTGCTTCAGCGCTTCAAAAGCTAACGCATACTTCTCGGACCAAACAAACGGTATCTCCTTTCGTGTTAGCTTGGTCAAGGGTTCTGCTATCCGAGCGAAGTTCTTCACAAACCTTCTATAGATCCAGCAAGCCCAAGAAAATTTCTGATCTCCTCTACATTCTTTGGAATTTGCTAATCATGAACAGCTGCAATCTTTTCGAGGTCAACTGCAATGCAATCTCCGGATACAACATGACCCAAGAACTTCACTTCTTCGAGTCAAAACTCGCACTTGCTCATCTTAGCATATAACTTTTCTTGTCTCAACATCCGCAGTGTGATTCTCAAGTGCTCTTCATGCACTTCTTTGCTCCTCGAATAGAATAGAATGTCATCGATGAATACTACCATGAACTGGTTTAGAAATGGTGAAAAAATTCGGTTCATCAAGTCCTTAAATATCGTCGGTGCGTTAGTAACTCCAAGTGGAATAACTAAATACTCGTAGTGCCCATATTGAGTTCTGAACGCCGCTTGCAAATGTCTTCTTCTTTCACCCGAACTTGATAATACCCTGATCGTAAATCCAATTTCGAGAATACTTTCGCGCCACTGAGTTTATTGAATAATTCACTTATGCGAGAGATTGGGTATTTATTCTTAATAGTCATCTGATTTAACTCTCGATAATCGATACACATCCTCCGTGTGCCATTTTTCTTCTTGACTAGAAGAACTGGAGCTTCCCACGGTGAACCGCTGCTATGAATGCAGCCCTTCTCTAGTAACTCGGAAACTTTTCTCTTTACCTTTTCTAGTTCCACCAGTGCCATCAGATAGTAAGCTTTTAAAATTGGCGCTGCTCCTGAAATAAGATCAATTGTGAATTCCACATCTTATTTTAGTGGTAAACCCGAGATGCCCTCGAACATATCCATGAAATCCCGAACTACTATTGGTGCTTCCTCCTTGATTACCTCCATTGATGAAAAAGCGGCATTGTTGGCTTAGCCCTAAATTCGAATGGCCGGCAGATTTGTTACCTCCCAAGAATACGAAATCCAGATGTCCGGGAATCTGGAAAATCACTTTTTCATCCTACAATCAATGTAAGCGTGGAAAATGCCAAGAAATCCCATTCCCAAGATAATATCATAACTGCCAGTATCTATCACCAAGAAATCCGCAAATAACTCCCGTCCGCAAATAACAATCGAACAACCTTTGCACTTACTACTTGATATAATTCTCCCATTCTCAGTGTGTATATCCCAACAGCTAAATAGGGTCTTGTGTGGGATAAAGTGTGCACTAATAAACTTGGACGACATAAAGCAAAGGGTTGCAATAGAATTGAATAATGCTAATGCAGGAAAATTATAAACAAGTAGGATATCTGAAACAACATCATCTGAAGCTTTGACCTTTTCGGCCGTCAGGGTGAAGTCCCGCCTTTAATTAGGCTTCTGAGTAATCTGCTTTTACTCATAAGTTTGCTTCGGCGGTGGTTTTTGAACATCGTCTTTCATTCGTACTTTCGAAGGGCACATACCAATGGTATGGTCAGTTGATCCATAAACTAAAAAAAGTCCAAGTCTCCTTCGACAATCTTTCTGCGTGTGGCCAGGTAGACTGCAGAAGTCACAAATCACAGTCTTTTTCTGATCTGATACAAAGGCCTTTTCATAAGTACTATCCCTCGCTTGTTTACCGGAATGCCTCTATGTCCAAGAACTCTGGTAGGTGCATACGGAGTTTTCCACACCATAACTTCTTATTGTTGAGTACCCTTTACTCTTACTGATAAACTCTGTTGTTCCCTAGCGACCTTGAGAACTTAACAGAAGGTGGTCAATATCAACGATATGATGTGCCTCTAAATCTCCATATCCAAACTACGCATAAACTGCCTTGTCGTATCTGTCTTATTAGCAACTAAGGGCCCCGCAAATCGACCGAGCCAATTTCCACACAGCCGCATGTGTATCAACAGATCCGCCATTCTGCTTAAAGCTAATGAACTTCTCTTCCATTTCCTCCCTAGCTGATTGCGAAAAGAACTTCTCTAAGAAACTCCGTGAAAAAGTCGCCCAGCTTATTGGCATGTTCAGACAGGACTCCTCAACAAGCCACCACTCGCGAGCGTAATCTACCAACTGAATGCGTACTACATCCACTCTTTTCCCATCTGGAATCTGTGCGGCAACAAAAAGATTCTCTGTATCCACTAACCACTACTCCACTGGTAATGGCTCCTCTAATCCTGTAAATGTGGTCGAACTGAGCTTCCTGAAGTCCGCCACGGTGCCTTCACACTATGTTGGTGTAGGAGCTGCTGCCCTTTCAGCTGCTGTGATAACAGTCCACTGGACCGTTCTCAGGCCCTCTTGGAAAGTCTCGGCCTGTCGCTGGTTCAATTCTGTTTGACGCTTCTGGTTCTCTAGCCTACCACGTATGACCCTAAGTAATGCAGCGTCATCTACACGCCTCTGGTATGCCCGCAAATCTCTTTCTGCCATGATTCTGAAGCCAAGAACGCTGAAGAGGATTAGCAACAAAAAACATGATTCAATAAATAAGAAGTCGATAAACTATAGGTTCGAGACTGGTAAAGTAGTAATGTGGTAGGACATGTTCCTAATTCCGGGCTTCCTGGTCAGTGTATTAGGTCCAATACCTAACTACAAATTGAATCAAACCCGACAAATCCTAAAACCTATGCAGCTCTGATACCAACAAAACCTTGTCACACCCCGCTTCCCAAATACGTAAATACGGTACGTGATAAAACCAACCATACTACTTATGGTGAGGAAAAATCCTTCTATAATCGCATTATGGCTGTCAATCAGATATCATGAACAGTAAATAAAAATCTAACCAACACAAGTCCAACTGCCACGATAAAATAATAACAAGAAAATAACGGAAACGAATAAGGATCCAACAAAAAATAATATCCTAACCACGTCCCTTATGGGATCACAACATTAAACCATAACTAGATAATAAAATAAACTAAATATCACTAAACTAATCAGCAAAGCTCCTCACTGCTTAGCTTGCTTGTCAAAATATTCTCGATCTTCCTACGACAAGGTTAAATGAACCGGGTCATGCAAAACCCAGACGTCAGTGTGTCATAAATATCATAATAATAATAACTGAGTAATGTACTATATTGGGTGTTACGTGCACAATAATGTATAATTATAAACAAACAATCGCATGTGATTTAACAGCTGGCTATAGGTATCTCACATGTATACTAAATTCTGTGTTTTTAAGTTATTTATCCTAACGGTATTTGAAACCAATTAATGTAATCCTCATCGTAACTCAATAGTATCTTTTGCGTGCCCAGGACCACGGTCATGATTCTCGGGGCTGAATCCGAGATGTGCCGCTAGGCAGTTGTCACGACCCGAAGGTACGGAACGTGACTGGCACTTAAATTACGAAACGTCTCAAGGCGTAACGTAATCTAAGTAAGCCAAAACCTAGAAATCTAAACCAATTGAAGAAATAAAGTGAAGGAAAACCTTAATTTAAAAGATAATTTTTGTAAAGTAAGAATCACCTTAAAACATTTAAATACATCAAATTTTCTGAAAATTTCGGCAGAGTCGCCTTTGTAAATACTGGCCCCCAAACGGGTACAACACGAGAAATACATATAATCAAGAATAAAGGCATCCCCAAGCGGGATCTAGCTCTTCGCCAATGGCGGAATCACAACCACATGCAATGAATATATCATAATAATTCGAAATAAGTATAAAAGCATAAAAGCATCACGTCGGCTAGAGTGAGTATCGACACCAAATCACAAATACAAGTCTCACGAATCTCACCGTCTAGTCCAATATACAAGGATAGATGGAGTATACTAGATACAAATAAAATACACGGTGGGAGCAAAAGAAAATCCTCCAAAAAACCCCACCTATGAGCAAGCTGCAAGCCGAAGCAAAGGAAGCAAAATAGGAGTACACCCGCCGCTACTGTGCTGACGGGTCAGACCTGCAAGATACGATGGCACAACGGGGGTGAGTTGCCAACTCGTGAGTAGTAAGGAACATCTAATAAGGCTATGCGTCACAACCTACGCGTATACTTATATGATGCGATGCACTAGTATGTATGCAACCTGAATGCATAATCAACATAAAATCTGAGTATGTTTGGTATAAGAAAATCTTTATTTTTAACTTAGAAGCATTCCTATGAAATAACTGAAGTAATATCAATGAAATCAACAGAAATCCGTGTCAACATCGACACAAAATCAGAATATCTCAATGTCTCAATATCTCAAAGTCTCGATAACTCGATATCTCAATATCTCAATGTCTTACTATCTCAATATCTCAATGTTTAGGTCTCCGTCAGTCCGGATCGACCCATATCATCAAATCTCACGACCACGTCGGTATCTTCCGGATATCCTCCGCGTCAGACATCACCGGTAGATAGTCTGCCCCTGCCAGGCACATCGTCTACAACTCGAGCTTCTTGCCCCGAGGTACCGTACCGGGCCCACCATGTACCCGAAACGGTTCATCCTACTCAAATCGGGTCTCAAAAACCAACAGCAATCATGAAAACTCATGGTGGACGACACATACATCACGAGAAAACCGCAACTTGCATTTTAAAAGATAATAAGTTTGTAAAATTCTTGCGGTTTTCCCCAAAATCTAGAAATCTCATAAATACTGAAATCCTCGAGAAGAATCACGATACATAAACATGAAAGAAAATGATAATGTCAATAATATCCATAACATGAATGCAAATTTATGACTAAGAAATTATGTATGAATGATGATGAAATGCAGTATATACACGACTAGAAATCCTTCGTATCAATCTTAATAAAATGGAGAGTACAACTACCAGTTTAAGTATTAGGTATGATGCAAATGTTTTGATACTAATCTAGTAAGTTCTAAAGTGTTCTTAGCATAGCAATTACTAAAGGTGTGTGTGTTCACATGAATAGTGCACGTGCAGCATGAACCAATGGTAATAGTGCAGGTGTCCTATGATATGATACCGTATATTTGCATATATATGAGATGGTGCAATGCAATGAGATGCATAATTAGGAAACTACGCATATAATTGCAAGTACTATTTGTAATCCTACTGCCGGGCGCCTCGTGCCATCCAGACGATCCCCCCATAGATGTGTACATCTACTTACCGGGATGCCTCGGCTAATCTGATCCGACCTCAGCTTTATCCTTCCATGCCACGTCCGACGCCTCTGCACCCGATCCTAGAATCGCACACAAGCAATAAAAATGATAAATAAATGATAGTCGCGGACACAACAAGACGCTCACACACCTGGTGCACAAACGCGTTCGCGACAACGCTGCAAACTACAACTAGATTCGCTATACGTGATAACTACCGAGTCTAGAACTCAATCATACCAATCACACATTCATAACTCACAAGATATTATATGAAATAGGTTATAAATCATCAAAATCTCACACTCAATTAAAATCTATTTATTTCGAAAACCTGGTAAGCATCAATTTCCATTTTTATTCAAAACTTGATGTTTTAACAAATCTAGTGGCCAAAATGATCACTTAATATCTTAATTAAGCCACAAAATTATTAATTAGATTTTAATCTCACCTATTTATATTAATCATAAAAATCTAGTTTGCAAAATTATCTAAATTGAACAATTTTAAAGTAACACTTTACAAATTAACAACTAAACTAGATTGTGCATATCTTAGGATGTTAAACTATACTTTATAACCATGAACAAATGATAACAACCCTAACTTGAATTCAAAACCCTTCTCTTGAATTCACAATCTTGCAATTAAAACCATTTTACAACCTAATTAAATTTGATTTAAGGTAATTAAACAACAAGTTAGCTATAGATTTAAGATTATACCTCCACAATCATGGTATCAAACATGCAAACTTGCCTCCATAATGGTCTCTTGCTCCATGGATTCAAGCTAGATTGGCTAAAGAGTATAGGGTAAAGGTTAATTGAAGAATTAGTGATGTTTTTGTATTGATTTTATAGTGGATTTTGTGGATTTTTAAGATGGAAATGAAGTGAGAAATTGAGGCAGCGGCTAGGGGGAGGTTTCGGCCAGGGCATGAAAGAAAAAAGAAGAGAAAGAGAAGTGTATGGATAAGTCTAGAACTTGCCCAATTAATTACCTCTTTTAGTTTCTTTTCTTTAATTATTTGATTTCTTTTATTTGTATGAAATGAAATGAAATGAGTTGAATGGAGAGAGAGTGAAAGAGAGAGTGAGGGCTGTCAAGGGGCTCGGCCATTTTGAGGAGAGGGAAAAGAGTGGGGTGTGTGTGTGTAGATGTGTGTAGAATCCTCTCCCATTTTTTCATCTTTTGAGTCATGTCATAATTCATTATTTTATTTTATTTTCTAATTAAATTTTTCCTAGAAACATGGAGATAATTAGTGAAGAAAAGAGCATGTTACAAACTAAATTTTGTGTTGTCATGGTTCACTAATGAATGATTAACCCATTCCAATTTGTAATTATCACTAATTAAATATATAAGTGAAAGCCTAAAATAATATTAAAAATAATTAATTAAGAAAAAATATTAAGTAAACTAATAATTTATAAGTGGCCAAATAAATACCAATTACTAGCAATTACATAGTTAAAATAAGCGTATTTAAGTCTATGATAAAAAATAATTATAGTTAAGTTTTACGGAAAAATGTGATTTATATTACCGGTTATCCGAAAATTCACCTAAACGATTTTATTTATTTATTTATTTTTAAAACGTTTCAATCTCCCCTCCTTAAAGAAATTCGGTCCCCGAATTTAAAATCTAACTATACGTACCATCGAAGAGATGGGAACATTTCTTCTGCATCTCGACCTCGGCTTCATACTTGCCCTCTTCGCCGCTCGGGCCACGCCAAAGAACAATTACGGACGGTATGTCCTCGGACCTCGGTTTCTTCACCTGCCGATCTGGAATGACTATCGGCTGCTCTTACGAAAGAAAGATTGTGCTCCAGCTGGATCGTATGATGCTGTATCGCGTGAGAGGGGTCATGAAGGTACTTGCGGAGCATTGGTACACGAAACGCAGGGTGAACATCTGAAAAGCTGGGTGGAAGAGTCAAACGATTCGCAACCGCGCCGACACGCTCGAGAATCTCTAAGAGACCTACATATCTGGAACTAAGCTTTCCTTTCCTCCTGAATCTCAACACGCCCTTCATCGGAGAAACCTTTAAGAAAAACATGATCGCCAACAATAAACTTATGTCTTTTCCGACGTCGGTCTAGATAAGATTTCTGCCCGCTCTAGGACACTCTCAACCTATCCTGAATCACTGAATCCTTTCGGTCGCTTCTTATACCATCTGTGGCCCCCAAAATACTGCTCTCACTGAGCTCTGTACAATATACGGGTAATCGACATCTCTCCCCATAAAATGCTTTAAAGGGTGCCATCTGTATCGCTTCCTGGAAGCTGTCTATTATAGGAAAACCTTATCAAGGGCAAGTAGCGATCCCAACTGCCATGAAATCTAGAATGCAAACTCGAAACATGTCCTCACGAGTCTGAATGGTCCTCTCTGAGTGACCGTCAGTCTGTCGATGGAAAACTGCACTGAAACTTAATTGGTGTCCAAAGCCCCCTGAAGTTTCTGCCATGGTCGGCTGGTGAACTAGGTGCCTCTGTCAGACACAATACAAGTCGGAACTCCATATATTCGCACCATCTTATCAACATACATCTGAGCATACTAAACGAATCCGAAAATGATCCTACTGGCAGAAAGTAAGTTGCTTTCGTCGATCGGTCTACCGTCACCCAATTAGAGTCATATTCTTGACTGGTCCTAGGTAGACCCAGAATAAGATCCATAGAAGTCTGTTCCCATTTCTGCTTCGGTATAGGCAAAGGTTGTAATTCTTCTGCTGACCTCTGATGCTCGGCCTTGACTTGCTGACAAGTCAGCATCCTGAAACAAAGTCTGTGATATCTCTCTTCATCACTTCACATCTGTAGACATCCTTTACGTCATGATACATCTTGGTGGAAACCGGATAAACACTGTATGTCGACTGATGTTCCTCCTTTAAAAATCTTACGTCTCAGTCCCTCGGAATCTGGCACACACAGTCGAGTTCCAAATCGTAGCACTCCCTAATCATCAATCATGAACTATGAATCCCTGCCCTGTCGAACTTGCTCCCTGATTTCTGACCAACAAACATCATCGGACTGTGCCTCACTGATACGGTCAAATATTGTAGACGTGCACGGATACAGACAAGTTGTCCCCCGTCGAAGTAGACTCGAACTGTACTTGGCTGTCACAAAGAATCTGCTAATCTGCCGTCGACTGTCTCTGTACTGTGCTCAACCAAGAAAAGTTACCTCTTGCCTCCTACTCAAGGCATCTGTCACAACATTGGTCTTTCCCGGATGATAAAAATCTCACATTCATAATCTTCCACTAACTCCATTCATCGGCGCTATCTTAAATTTAGATCTCGCTGCTGAAAGATATAAGCTTCTTGTGGTCCGTAAATATCTAGCACAACTCGTCTCCAAATCTTAAATGTAAAAATCACTGCTGCCATCTCTAAATCATGTGTGGAATAGTTCTGCTCGCGCTTCTTCAACCTCCGAGAGGTATCGCAATAACCAACAAAACCGCTTGATCCTGACGGCAAAATAATATTGGCGCCGTAGTCAAACGAGTTTTCAACTGCTGAAAACTCTGCTCGCATACCTCAGTCCAAAGAAAAGAAAATCCTTTCCGGTCAACCTGGTCAACGTTGCAGCTATACAAGAAAATCTTGTATGAACGTCGATAGAATCTGGCCAAACCCAAAAGCTACGAACCTCTATAACGGATATTGGTCTGGACCAGCGCTGAATGGACTCGATCTCCTTCGGTTCCATACCTACCATCTCTCATACTACGTGATCCAAGAAGTCAACCCTATCCAACCGGAAACACGCTTAGATAATTTTGCAAATAGTTGGTGTTTCCTCAAAATCTGTAACGAAATTCTCAATTACTGTCCAGACTCCACTCGACTCCAAAAGTATACTAAGACGTCCTCAATGGACACAATAATAGACTGATCAAGAAACGACCTGAATATTCGGTTCATCCAATCCATAAATGCTGCCGGGGCATTGGTGAATCCGACGATATCATCAAAACTCATAGTGCCCGCAGCATGTGCGAAAAGTAGTCTTCGAAATATCATCCTCCCGAACCCGCAACTAATGGTAACCTGATCGCAGGTCAATCTTCGAGAAATGTCCCGCACAGTAACCCTATTCAACTAACAATAATCAATATAGAGATGCAAACGGCCGTCCTTCTGACGAACGGGACATGAGCTATCCAAGGTGACACATTCAGACGAACAAGCCCTTATCCAACAAATCATGCACTGATCCTTCAGCTCTCTAAGCTCCGCCGGGTCTATCCAATATGGCGGTAAAGAAAAAGGCTCTGTGCCGGGAATCAAGTCAAAACAAAACTTAATATCGCGCTCTGGCGACAAACCAAGCAACATGTCAGGAAAAACATCTGGAAACTCTCTCCCAATCGGGACCTGGTCCAACGAGACCTCCGCGGCTCTAACATCACAAACATACGCCAAGAATTTCTGACATCCTTTCCTCAATAGCTGACTAACGCGAAGAGAAAAAATTAAATCGGGAAGGGTGGCGCTACGGTCTCCCCGAAAAACAAGAACTAGCGCATCCGGAAAACTAAATCCGACTGCCTTCTTACGGCAGTCCACAAAGCATAACACGTGGCTAACAATCCAAGGTCAGAAGAACGTCAAAGTCTAATATATCGAGAAGAATCAAATTGACATAAGAGTCCCTATCTCCGACACGAACGAATCACGAACGAACAACATATCAAGCGACCAAAAGATTAGCCTGTCACAACGGCGGCGTCTAACCACCTCTGAGCTGGCATACTGGTACAAATCCGCTTTGGTCCAGAAACGGCCGAAGTCTCAGAAATGCGCTCCTCTAGCAGTAAGGTTGCATCCATCGCGTCTGCATAAGTGTCAAAATGCTGGGTGCCTATAGCAAGCAATAACTGTATGTCCAATCTCCACACGAACCTCTTTATCCGTTTCTCTTTAGTGTCCTCCGGGTAAGGAGCATATCGAACCACTAAGTAAACCGAATGTTGTACTCGGACACTATCATCCCTGAAGTCTTACGCAAGGCTCGAAACTATAAGCTCGGGCATCTCGAACGCTCTCCGGAAGGAAACAAGCAAGAAATACAGCTGTGAACTCCTCCCAAGTCATAAGAAGTAGGTCTGCAGCTCGGCCTCTCTCAATTGACTTGCACCACGTCTGAGCAAGACCTCTGTAAATGAAAACTCGCAAGATCAACCCATATCTTGTCAGAACATCTCAGTGAACAACACTTCCCAACCATCCTGTCGAGGAATGTCTGCGGATCCTCCGCCGCATCTGTGCTGGTAAAAACTGGAGGCTTCAGCCTCAAAACTCCTGTAAGGATATGGGAAAAATCTCGGTAACAACAGAAACAGCTGCCTGAGCAGCAGGTGCAAACACAGTCTCTGAAATATGAGGGACGTCGTCGGCTCTCGGAGCCCGGCTAACCTCCACTAACAATCCAATCATCTGTCGCATGTCCTGAATACTCGACTCCAGCCTAGCCATCCTAAAAAAAAGGCGGACCACTCTTTCCCTAAGGGGTAGGCGTACCGCCCTGATCGGTCCTCGTCTCAAGCGAACTGCTCTAAACTTATCCCCAGTGGCAGCCCTCTGGCCCTCGTAGTCTCCGGCGGCATAGTGGCTGGAACAAGAAACAGGATCGATAGGAACATTGCAATCGAATCAAAGGATTTCCGGAATCAAGAAGGGAAATACAAACAAATATATATATCCTAAGGTCACTTAGGCGGAGTACCGTATCATAAGTATGCCGCGGAACATACATACTCTACGCCACTCTGCTTAAGTCACCTACTCTATCTAACAAGGGTCATCCTACACTCAGAAAGGTAAAACTCTATGCTCTGATACCAACTTTGTCACGACCCGAAGGTACGGAACGTGTCACGCCCCGCATCCCAGAGTACGCAAGATTTGGGCACGTGACACAGCCAACCATGTTACCTTTGGGTAGGAAGTATCCATCCACAGTCACATTACGGCTGTAAGGATATCAAGAACAAGATAAAACTAATCTAATACATGTCCAAATCCATAATAACAAGAATCAATAAACAATAAGTGCGGAAGCTAATGATCCAATACAATGAATAAACAGTATGTCCCATAATGCGGGCTCACATCTGGAAATGAAATGACATAAATAAACTAAACTCTAAGGAACTCACAGTTCAGCCTGCTGGCTGAAGCACTCTTGCTCGGTCGACGACAAAGGTACGGAATCTGGGCCATGCAAAACCCAGACGTCAGCGCGTCATGATATCAAGTATACAGCATAAACATGGTAATAAACAGTGCAAGCATGAACATGAATAAAGCAGCAATAAGAAGTGATAAACAGGGTAATGTGCAGTGGTGACTAAACTGTCCTATCAGGTTTTCTACTCTATAGTCTTTGAAACCAATTGATGAATCGTCGATGTAACTCAATAGTATCCCGTGCGTGCCCGGGACCACGGTCATGACCCTCGGGGCTGAGTCCGAGACGTGCCGCTAAGCAGTAAAAGGTAGTAGGATGGACGAGTGATGTCAGCATCATCACTCCCGGACTGGCCAAGCCCGTAAGACTGATCAGAACAATGTATCGAACTGTTGAGTTACAAGTCGGTTTCACCTTTGATTTCCCCATACCCCCAAACTATATATGTCATGTCAGGTATTCAGTATTCAAGGACTAATGCCAACACAAAGTCAAGTAAAGGTGGGTCTGTCTGGATCGACAGCAGGAATGGTTAGGTTGGTCGGCATTAGGCATGAAATCGTGGGACAAGTAATGTCATGGTACAACAGGATGAGTCGGTATGTATGTATGTGTCAGGTGTAGCAGGGTCAGGTCAATATGTCGTGCAATCGGGTAAGTGCTCACAACCGGTATACAATCAATAATGAACAGTAGCAGGAAACAGTAAATAACAGTATTAATCTAGGTAAACACGGTGACGTTTCGTATTCTCTTATTAATCCGGTTCACGCACCTTTGAGGTGCAAAAGCCACAAGACGAAACAATATCGATAATATACGTAATGGAGTTACCTGAATTTGAACTAAGCCTAATAATTGTCTCATGAGTGATATTAACAAATGGAGTGGGGATGATCTACTTGGTTTGATTAGTTAAGTATGAATTAATAGCAGACCGGTTAATACGAGCAATGATTTCATTGATTTAAAGTTACGGATAATCGTGACTAGCAATTCTAAGTTATAAAAGGTATCGATGTTATAATAGTTGTGTGGTTATAATATGATGATTAAGTTGTAGCATGTTAAAGCAAGTATTCGGATACTTGCCTCGGCGGTTCCGCAAACCGAAACACGGATGCGATGTCGGCAGAAACTGCGATATGGAAGCACGGGCCACGGATCGAGTCCCAACAGAGATCAACGAGATCACACGGACCAGGGGACTTCGCTGGAGCGTCGGGTTCGTCAGACGGCATGGTCGGATTCCGGCAAAAGTTAACGGCAACAAGTTAGCAATAAGATAAACATACAAGATCAACGGGATTTCGCACCAAAGGAAGTAAAGTGATGCTTACAGAGGAGGAACAGGGGTAACTATGACGGGCCCGACGGCGATGGACCCACCGGCGGTGAACAGGAGGCGCGGCGAGGGTGCTGGAACGGCTGAAAGGCTCGGGGTCGCTGGAAAGGGGTGCTGCGGTGAGTGGGGAGGAGTGTGGTCGGCTCTGGTGGTCGAGGGAGAGAAGGAGGTGGTCGGAGGTGGTGTCGACGAGGTCGCCGGCGCGTTTCTCCGGCGAACAGCGGGGTAGGCGATGGGTTAGGGTTCGTGTTGGGTGTTCCGACGAGGGGAGGAGGGAAACGACGACGAGGTCTCGACGAGGGGTGTGAGAGGGAGTCGTGGGAGGCGTCGACGGTGAGAGGCGACGTCGGCGGCGACGTCTGCGAGGGAGGAGGCGAGGTCGCGGTTGGGTGCAGGCGCGGGAGTCGTCGGGGAACGGGAGGAGGAAGGCGCGGGGGGTCTCGTGGTGGCGAGGGCGGCGACGGCGAGGTCGCGGTGGCGATGGTGGCTGCGCGAGTATGAGGCTAGGGTTAGGGTTGCACGGGCGTTCTCGCGAGGAAGAAAACATGAGGGGCGGCTGTTGCATGGGAAAATTAATAGAGGAAGAGAGAGAGAGTTGTTAAGAGAGAGAGAGAGAGAGATTTGAGAGATTGAGGGAGGAGAGAGAGAGAGAGAGAATGGGAGGCGGGGCCCACGCGAAAACCAAGCTCTGCGATTGGTTGGAAAGAGATTTGTGAAGGATTTTGAGGGATATGCAGCTGAGGAAATTTATATTCGTAAAAATATATTTTAGATATTAAATTGAAACGGGCCCTTTTTGGCGCGAAATGAAACATTTCCAAATCGCGCCCGGGTTGCGCCCAAATGTTCCAAATTTTGAAAAGAGGTGTTTAGTGATTAAAAAGCATGACCCCAAGTCGGACACTTGCACGCGCGCGTAGTCGCCCAAACTTGCCCGTTTAGCCAAACGGAACGGAATCTCGACACGCGGACGCTACCACGCGACTAGTGGCGACGAGTAGGCTAACATGGACATCTTAAATTTCATTTTCGGAGTTAAAATTTGTTATGCGCCAAAATGACTTAACCGGGTAAAAATTTAGCAATAAACACCAGAAAATCAGGAAAATTGGAATGAGCAATATATAACCCTCAACTAGCAATATGAATAGTACTATTGGGCTCGGGTGTTACATCATACCCAACTACAAGAGAATTTCGTCCTCGAAATTCCAAGAATACAAGATAACTAACTACTGGAAAAGATGAGGGAATTTCTGCTGGATCTCGTCTTCTCGCTCCCAAGTGGATTCTCCATGCGATCGATTACCCCAAGAAACTAGCACAAGAGGGATAACCTTGTTCTTAAGAACCTTTTCTCTTCGATCCTTGATTTCAACTGGTCGCTCCTCGAAAGTCAGATCCTCTCGTACAGTCAACTCCGAATGATCCAAGACATGAGTCTCATCACGAACATACCTCCGTAGTTGAGACACATGAAACACATGGTGAAATCTTTCTAATGACGGTGGTAACGCCAACCTGTACGATACCTCTCCAACACGCTCCAATATCTCGAAGGGTCCAACGAATCGGGGACTAAGCTTTCCCGACTTCCAAAGCGAATCACCCCTCTAGTCGGTGATATCTTCAGGGATACCAAATCACCCACGGCGAACTCTAGAGGTCTTCTTGACGTGTCGGCCCAACTCTTCTGTCTGTCTTGAGCTGCCTTCATATGCTTCCTGATTGTATTCACCTTCTCGACTGTCTGTACCACCAAATCTGGTCCTAATAACCTTCGTTCACCAACATCATCCCAACAAACAGGTGAACGACACTTACGACCATACAGCGCCTCAAACGGAGCCATCTGAATTGTCGCTTGGAAGCTATTGTTGTACGAAAACTCCACCAGGTGTAGATGATCCTCCCAAGAACCTTTGAAGTCTAACATGCAAGCCCTCAACATATCTTCAAGGGTCTGGATCGTTCTCTCTGATTGTCCATCAGTCTGGGGATGATAAGCTGTGCTAAACTTCAATCGAGTCCCCAAACTTTCTTGTAAGCTCCTCCAAAAGTGTGACAAGAATCGAGTGTCCCGATCGGACACGATGCCTACCGGTACTCCATGCAATCTGACAATCTCCTGCATGTACCGCTCCGCCAAAGTCTCTGTCGATTGACCAACCCGAAAAGGAATAAAGTGAGCTGCCTTGGTCAACCGATCGACAATCACCCATACTGCATTGTTGCCCTTTGGACTCCGCGGTAAAGCCGTCACGAAATCCATGGTCGTATGTTCCCACTTCCATTGAGGAATCGGAAGTGGTTGCAACAAACCAGCAACCCTTTGGTGTTCAGCCTTGACTTGCTGACACACCAAGCACTAAGCCACGAAGCGAGCAATTTCCCGCTTCATACCTTCCCACCAGAAATGCTGTCGAATATCTCGGTACATCTTTGCCCCTCCTGGATGTACAGAGTAAGCTGAACTGTGTGCTTCCTTCATAAGCTCTCCACGCACATCTCCTTTTGGAACACACACACGGCTACCATATCTCAACGAACCATCTTCATGGATCAGTAAATCGGTTCGTAGTCCGGCTCCAACCTGCTCTCGAAACTTCTGCAGTCTAGGATCCTGCGATTGCGCCGTTTTAATCTTCTCAACTAAGGACGATTGTACTTGCAACTGCATCAACTGTCCTGTAGCACGCGGTAGCACAACCTCCAAGTCAAATCTCCGAAACTCCTCAATGATCTCTCTCTGTGCAGTCAATAACTGAATTGCTGGTAACCGACTTAGCGCATCTGGCACGACGTTAACTCTTCCCGGATGGTACTTAAGGTCAAGGTCGTAGTCGGCCATCAGCTCCAACCATCTGCGTTGCCTCATGTTCAACTCCTTCTGAGTGAACACATACTTCAAACTCTTGTGATCCGTAAAGACTTCAACTCTCTCGCCCAAAAGGTAGTGTCTCTAAATCTTCAGGACGAAGATCACGGCTGCAAGCTCTAAGTCATGAGTTGGATAGTTCTTCTCATGAGTCTTCAACTGTCTCGATGCGTAAGCGACGATTTTCCCACTCTGCATTAAACACATTCCAATCCCTTTTCCAGATGCGTCGCTGTGAATCACCAGTCCTCCTGAATCATCCGGTACGGTTAGGATAGGGGCGGTTATCAACTTCTGCTTCAACGTCTCGAAGGCCAATGCACATCCATCTGTCCAAACAAACGGTACCTCCTTACGCGTAAGCTTGGTTAACGGCTCAGCTAAACGAGCGAAATTCTCCACAAATCTTCTGTAGTATCCGGCGAGTCCAAGAAAACTCCTTATCTCCGCAACATTCTTTGGAACAGGCCAATCCCGAACTGCTGCAATCTTCTCGGGATCAACGGCGATTCCATCGCCCGACACGACATGCCCCAGAAACTTCACTTCTTCCAGCCAGAATTCGCACTTACTCGTCTCCGCGAATAATTTCTCTTGTCTCAGCGTCGACAGTGCGATCCTTCTTCCTCACTAAAGGATTGGAGCTCCCCAAGGTGAGTTGCTGCTTAGAATCCATCCCTTCCCGAGTAGTTCACCCACTTGTTTCTCAGCTTCTTCCCACTCCACCGGTGCCATCGGATACGCTTTAGACACTGGCGCTGCACCAGGACTAAGGTCAAATGTGAACTCCACGTCTCGCTTCGGCGGTAAGCCCGAAATGTCTTCAAACACATCCACAAGGTCGCGAACAACTGCCGGCTCTTCCTTACTATCCACTACCATAGCCGCAAGAATATTGTTCGTCGGCCTAGCCCTAAACTCGACTGGCCCGACAGAACAGCTTTCTCCAATGAAAGTAAACTTAGGATGTCCGGGAATCTGGAAATTACCTTCCTTGCCCTACAGTCAATGTGGGCGTGGAAAGTGCCAAGAAAATCCATTCCCCAGACTACTTCATAACTGCCCGCATCAATCACCAAGAAAACTGCAAAGAGCTCCCGACCACAAACAACAACAGTGCGATCTCTACCTTCCTTACTAGCTATGATTTTCCCATTCCCAATGTGTATGTCCCAGAAACTAGACAGGGTCGTGTAGGTGATCGAGTGTGTGGTTATAAATTTGGATGACATAAACAATGGGATGCTCTGAAATTACGTAATGCCAAAGCGGGAAAACCATGAACGAGTAAATTACCTGAAACCACTTCTCCCGATGCCTTAGCTTCTTCCGTTGTCAACACGAACGCTCGAGCCTGCTGTGGTCCTTGAGTAAGCGGTTCCTGTCCTTGGAACGGTCCCTGCGGAGACTTCTGTGTATCATCCCTTGTGTGAGGCGTCGACGGACAAGCATCAACGGTGTGATCTGCCGCTCCACATCTAAAACAGAGTCCCAGCCTCATACGACACTTCTTTCGCACATGTCCGGGCTTATGGCAGTATCTACAAATCACTCTCCCCTTCTGATCACCCATACTTGTTTTCTTCATTGGTGCCACGCTGCGCCGGTTCACTGGAATACTTCTACGTACGGACGTGGGGTCCAGTGCAAATGCTGGTTCCAGCTCGAGTTGTTCCTTTAGTTTCTCCAGCAATCCCTTTATCACTCTTTGCCTGGCGGCTAAGACCGCATGCCCTGGGTCCATCTCCAAATTCTGACCGGCCATATTCCTGGAAATCAAAGTACCCACATTAGCATGATGATAGTTTTCGAGTATAGATCAAGGCTAGAACTCCAAGATACTTAAATAGAGTGCTGCATTGTAGCTATACCGCGGTATCATAGCCGCAATTACTTAACTCCACTCAAGTCGCCCAAGTCCTAGGGATAACAAGAAGTTAGGTTTTCAAGTTTGACAATGCAAAGTAAGTTTGCATGCCGACATGATCCGGAAGAATGATTCAAGGATGGTAAAACGGTCAAAGTGGCAGGACATGTTTCCTAATCACGGGTATTCTGATTCGTGTATCGGGTGCGATACCCAACTACAAAGAATCAACCCAATTAACCTATGGCTTTGATACCATAAAACCATGTCACGCCCCGCTTCCCAGAGTACGCAAGATTTGGGCACGTGACACAGCCAACCATGTTACCTGTGGGTAGGAAGTATCCATCCACAGTCACATTACGGCTGTAAGGATATCAAGAACAAGATAAAACTAATCTAATAAATGTCCAAATCCATAATAACAAGAATCAATAAACAATAAGTGCGGAAGCTAATGATCCAATACAATGAATAAACAGTATGTCCCATAATGCGGGCTCACATCTGGAAATGAAATGACATAAATAAACTAAACTCTAAGGAACTCACAGTTCAGCCTGCTGGCTGAAGCACTCCTGCTCGGTCGACGACAAAGGTACGGAATCTGGGCCATGCAAAACCCAGACGTCAGCGCGTCATGATATCAAGTATACAGCATAAACATGGTAATAAACAGTGCAAGCATGAACATGAATAAAGCAGCAATAAGAAGTGATAAACAGGGTAATGTGCAGTGGTGACTAAACTGTCCTATCAGGTTTTCTACTCTATAGTCTTTGAAACCAATTGATGAATCGTCGATGTAACTCAATAGTATCCCGTGCGTGCCCGGGACCACGGTCATGACCCTCGGGGCTGAGTCCGAGACGTGCCGCTAAGCAGTAAAAGGTAGTAGGATGGACGAGTGATGTCAGCATCATCACTCCCGGACTGGCCAAGCCCGTAAGACTGATCAGAACAATGTATCGAACTGTTGAGTTACAAGTCGGTTTCACCTTTGATTTCCCCATACCCCCAAACTATATATGTCATGTCAGGTATTCAGTATTCAAGGACTAATGCCAACACAAAGTCAAGTAAAGGTGGGTCTGTCTGGATCGACAGCAGGAATGGTTAGGTTGGTCGGCATTAGGCATGAAATCGTGGGACAAGTAATGTCATGGTACAACAGGATGAGTCGGTATGTATGTATGTGTCAGGTGTAGCAGGGTCAGGTCAATATGTCGTGCAATCGGGTAAGTGCTCACAACCGGTATACAATCAATAATGAACAGTAGCAGGAAACAGTAAATAACAGTATTAATCTAGGTAAACACGGTGACGTTTCGTATTCTCTTATTAATCCGGTTCACGCACCTTTGAGGTGCAAAAGCCACAAGACGAAACAATATCGATAATATACGTAATGGAGTTACCTGAATTTGAACTAAGCCTAATAATTGTCTCATGAGTGATATTAACAAATGGAGTGGGGATGATCTACTTGGTTTGATTAGTTAAGTATGAATTAATAGCAGACCGGTTAATACGAGCAATGATTTCATTGATTTAAAGTTACGGATAATCGTGACTAGCAATTCTAAGTTATAAAAGGTATCGATGTTATAATAGTTGTGTGGTTATAATATGATGATTAAGTTGTAGCATGTTAAAGCAAGTATTCGGATACTTGCCTCGGCGGTTCCGCAAACCGAAACACGGATGCGATGTCGGCAGAAACTGCGATCTGGAAGCACGGGCCACGGATCGAGTCCCAACAGAGATCAACGAGATCACACGGACCATGGGACTTCGCTGGAGCGTCGGGTTCGTCAGACGGCACGGTCGGATTCCGGCAAAAGTTAACGGCAACAAGTTAGCAATAAGATAAACATACAAGATCAACGGGATTTCGCACCAAAGGAAGTAAAGTGATGCTTACAGAGGAGGACAGGGGTAACTATGACGGGCCCGACGGCGATGGACCCACCGGCGGTGAACAGGAGGCGCGGCGAGGGTGCTGGAACGGCTGAAAGGCTCGGGGTCGCTGGAAAGGGGTGCTGCGGTGAGTGGGGAGGAGTGTGGTCGGCTCTGGTGGTCGAGGGAGAGAAGGAGGTGGTCGGAGGTGGTGTCGACGAGGTCGCCGGCGCGTTTCTCCGGCGAACAGCGGGGTAGGCGATGGGTTAGGGTTCGTGTTGGGTGTTCCGGCGAGGGGAGGAGGGAAACGACGACGAGGTCTCGACGAGGGGTGTGAGAGGGAGTCGTGGGAGGCGTCGACGGTGAGAGGCGACGTCGGCGGCGACGTCTGCGAGGGAGGAGGCGAGGTCGCGGTTGGGTGCAGGCGCGGGAGTCGTCGGGGAACGGGAGGAGGAAGGCGCGGGGGGTCTCGTGGTGGCGAGGGCGGCGACGGCGAGGTCGCGGTGGCGATGGTGGCTGCGCGAGTATGAGGCTAGGGTTAGGGTTGCACGGGCGTTCTCGCGAGGAAGAAGACGTGAGGGGCGGCTGTTGCATGGGAAAATTAATAGAGGAAGAGAGAGAGAGTTGTTAAGAGAGAGAGAGAGAGAGAGATTTGAGAGATTGAGAGAGGAGAGAGAGAGAGAGAGAATGGGAGGCGGGGCCCACGCGAAAACCAAGCTGTGCGATTGGTTGGAGAGAGATTTGTGAAGGATTTTGAGGGATATGCAGCTGAGGAAATTTATATTCGTAAAAATATATTTTAGATATTAAATTGAAACGGGCCCTTTTTGGCGCGAAATGAAACATTTCCAAATCGCGCCCGGGTTGCGCCCAAATGTTCCAAATTTTGAAAAGAGGTGTTTAGTGATTAAAAAGCATGCCCCCAAGTCGGACACTTGCACGCGCGCGTAGTCGCCCAAACTTGCCCGTTTAGCCAAACGGAACGGAATCTCGACACGCGGACGCTACCACGCGACTAATGGCGACGAGTAGGCTAACATGGACATCTTAAATTTCATTTTCGGAGTTAAAATTTGTTATGCGCCAAAATGACTTAACCGGGTAAAAATTTAGCAATAAACACCAGAAAATCAGGAAAATTGGAATGAGCAATATATAACCCTCAACTAGCAATATGAATAGTACTATTGGGCTCGGGTGTTACAGAACGTGACTGTCACTTAAATTACGAAACGTCTCAAGGCGTAACGTAATCTAAGTAAGCCAAAGCCCAAAAAGCTAAACCAATTGAAGAAATAGAGTGAAGGAAAACCTTAATTTAAAAGATAATTTTTGTAAAATAAGACTCACCTTAAAACATTTAAATACATCAAATTTCCCGAAAATTTCGGCAGAGTCTCCTTTGTAAATACTGGCCCCCAAACGGGTACAACATGAGAAATACATATAATCAAGAATAAAGACATCCCCAAGTGGGAGCTAGCTCTTCGCCAATGGCGGAATCACAACCATATGCAATGAATATATCATAATAATGCGAAATAAGTATAAAAGCATAAAAGTATCACGTCGGCTCAAGTGAGTATCGACACCAAACCACAAATACAAGTCTCACGAATCTCACCGTCTAGTCCAATATACAAGGATAGATGGAGTATACTAGATACAAATAAAATACACGGTATGAGCAAAAGAAGATCCTCCAAAAACCCCACCTATGAGCAAGCTGCAAGCCGAAGCAAAGGAAGCAGAATAGGAGTACACCCGCCGCTACTGTGCTGACGGGTCAGACCTGCAAGATACTGTGGCACAACGGGGGTGAGTTGCCAACTCGTGAGTAGTAAGTAATATCTAATAAGGCTATCGTAAGCATGCACGCAAATGCGTCACAACCTACGCATATACTTATATGATGCGATGCACTAGTATGTATGCAACCTGAATGCATAATCAACATGAAACCTGAGTATGTTTGGTATAAAAAATCTTTATTTTTAACTTAGAAGCATTCCTGTGAAATAACTGAAGTAATATCAATGAAATCAAAAGAAATCCTTGTCAACATCGACACAAAATCAGAATATCTCAATGTCTCAATATCTCAAAGTCTCAATAACTCAATGTCTCAACATCTCAATGTCTCAATGTCTAGGGCTCCATCAGTCCGGATCGATCCATATCATCAAATCTCACGACCATGTCGGTATCCTCCGGATATCCACCGCGTCAGACATCACCAGTAGGTAGTCTTCCCCTGCCAGGCTCATTGTCTACAACTCAAGTTTCCTGTCTCGGGATACCTTATCGGGCCCACCATGTACCCGAAACGGTTCATCCTACTCATCGAATCGGGTCTCAAAAACCAACAGCAATCATGAAAACTCATGGTGGACGACACATACATCACGAGAAAACCACAACTTGCATTTTAAAAGTTAATAAGTTTGTAAAATTCTTACGGTTTTCTCCAAAATCCAGAAATCTCATAAATACTGAAATTCTCGAGAAGAATCACGATACATAAACATGTAAGAAAATGATAATGTCAGTGATATCCATAACATGAATGCAAATTTATGAATAAGAAATTATGTATGAATGATGATGAAATGCAGTATATACACGACTAGAAATCCTTCGTATCAATCTTAATAAAATGGAGAGTACAACTACCAGTTTAAGTATCAGGTATGATGCAAATGTTTTGATACTAATCTAGCAAGTTCTAAAGTGTTCGTGGCATAGCAATTAATAAAGGCGTGTGTGTTCACATGATTAGTGCAGGTAATAGTGCAGGTGTCCAATGATATGATATCGCATATTTGCGTATATATGAGATGGTGCAATTCAATGAGATGCATAACTAGGAAACTACGCATATAATTGCAAGTACTATTTGCAATCCTACTGTCGGGCACCTCGCGCCATCCAGACGATCTCCCTATAGATGTGTACATCTACTCACCGGGACGTCTCGGCTAATCTGATCCGACCTCAACTTTACCCTTCCGTGCCATGTCCGACGCCTCTGCACCTGATCCTAGAATCGCACACAAGCAATAAAGAGGATAAATAAATGATAGTCGTGGACACAACAAGACGCTCACACACCTGGTGCACAAACGCGTTCGCGACAACGCTACAAACTACAACTAGGTTCGCTATACGTGATAACTACCGAGTCTAGAACTCAATCATACCAATCACGCATTCACAACTCACAAGTTATTATATGAAATAGGTTATAAATCAACAAAATCTCAAACTCAATTAAAAGCTATTTATTTCGAAAACCTAGTAAGCATCAATTTCCATTTTTATTCAAAACTTTATGTTTAACAAATCTAGTGGCCAAAATGATCACTTAATATCTTAATTAAGCCACAAAATTATTAATTAGATTTTAATCTCACCTATTTAAATTAATCATAAAAATCAAGTTTGCAAAATTATCTAAATTGAACAATTTTAAAGTAACACTTTACAAATTAACAACTAAACTAGATTGTGCATATCTTAGGATGTTAAACTACACATTATAACCATGAACAAATGATAACAACCCTAACTTGAATTCAAATCCCTTCTCTTGAATTCACAATCTTGCAATTAAAACAATTTTACAACCTAATTAAATTTGATTTAAGGTAATTAAACAACAAGTTAGCTATAGATTTAAGATTATACCTCCACAATCATGGTATCAAACATGCAAACTTGCCTCCTCTTGCTCCATGAATTCAAGCTAGATTGGCTAAAGAGTATAGGGCAAAGGTTAATTGAAGAATTAATGATGTTTTTGTATTGATTTTTGAATGGATTTTGTGGATTTTTGAGATGGAAATGAAGTGAGAAATTGGGGCACCGGCTAGGGGGAGGTTTCAGCCAGGGCATGAAAGAAAAAAGAAGAGAAAGAGAAGTGTATGGATAAGTCTAGAACTTGCCCAATTAATTACCTCTTTTAGTTTCTTTTCTTTAATTATTTAATTTCTTTTATTTGTAAAAAACGAAATGAGTTGAATGGAGAGAGAGGGGGGGCTGTCAAGGGGCTCAGCCATTTTGGGGAGAGGGAAAAGAGTAGGGTGTGTGTGTGTAGATGTGTGTAGAATCCTCTCCCATTTTTTCATCTTTTAAGTCATTTCATAATTTATTATTTTATTTCATTTTCTAATTAAATTTTTTCTAGAAAATTCAAGAAACATGGAGATAATTAGTGAAGAAAAGAGTATGTTACAAACTAAATTTTGTGTTGTCATAATTCACTAATGAATGATTAACCCATTCCAATTTGTAATTATCACTAATTAAATGTATAAGTGAAAGCCTAAAATAATATTAAAAATAATTAATTAAGGAAAAATATTAAGTAAACTAATAATTTATAAGTGACCAAATAAATACCAATTACTAGCAATTATATAGTTAAAATAGGCGTATTTAAGTATATAATAAAAAATAATTATAGTTAAGTTTTACGGAAAAATATGATTTATATTATCGGTTATCCGAAAATTCACCTAAATGATTTTATTTATTTATTTATTTTTAAAACGTTACAGTAGTAAAATAATGTCATGTACAGATGATTGATGTCAGCATCATCATTCCGTAGCCCGAAACTCGTATCGACTGATCAGTCTCTGAAAAATAGTGAACTGTTGAGTTATAGGTCGGGTATCATTCTTGATTCTTCTTTTCTCCAGATTTCATGTTCTAATCAGATATCAATAGAATATCTATCTAATGCTAACACAGAAACAATTAGGTACATGTTACGTCCATTAAGACAACAATTACGGTCAATCAGGTCAATATCAGGATTCTTAGCATTGGTAAACATTACATGGTAAGTATATACTAGCACGATAACGATAACGAGATGATATGGATACATGAAATCAATCAGTGTATTAGTATGATTAGGATTAATATCGGTTTAGGTAAACAATCAAGGTAATGATACAACAATAACAATAATTGCAATAATTATCTATACTATAACAATAATTATTAATAAACATGTAAATTATACCACATAAGTTATTGTGTATACTGTACTGAACTAGTTTAACAACTATATAGCAACTATGATGCCTACATAAAACTGGATCGAAATTGTGCATACATACGACATGAGACGTACAATAAATTTGAAATTAGTACCTTTACGATATAGAGTAATTTGAATCACCAGATTTTAATTAAATAATATTATATATCAAGACATATGTTGACTCTGATTTAAACATCTTTACTGAACAATTATTTGTTAATAAAGTATATTGTTGACTATATAACGACAAATAATGGTGAAACAATTATGTATTATTCTAATATAAAATTGTTGTAAAGAAAATTGTAGTATAGTGAACTCAAATAAAACAACCACTAAATAAAAATATAATCAATTTGCATGCATATATCAACCAATCTATCAATCATAATAATAAATATTAATTTAACCATATCTGTATTAAACTCATATCGATCTAGTTTGTAAAAATACCAATCTATTAAATAGAAAATAATAATATTACGAAACCAGTAATAATATTGTTACGCCATATATGATCCGGCCGTAACTAGCATGCAACAAATGTTTAGAAATACTTATCTCGGTTACGAACACACGAACGAAACGATACTACGACGGTGCACAACACGGTCAGAATTTGATCTAGACAAATCCGATGATCTCGACGACGATGGATATGACGTTGTGGCGAAACAGCAGTAACGGCGGTCACGTTGGAGTTGAAATGAGCCGAGAGTCTCGGTTTGGTGACGAAGAGAGTTGGAAAAGAGAGAAAGAAAGAACAGGGAGGGAGAGAGAGAAAAAAGAAAAGGTTTATTTTATATTAATATATATATATATATATATATATATATATATATATAGACAGAGAGAATATTGTTTATTAGATTATATATACTATATTATAGATTTTAAAGCATATAGATAATATCATATTACAATCAATTTTCACCAAAATCTTATCAAATATATGTTTTGGAAAACAATTCACATACGTAAACTTTTAAATTATAACGTAAGAATATATTTTAAATAAATTATATCCCCTAATAAGATTTAAAAGATTTAAAAGGATTCTAAAAATATATATCTAGATTTAATAATTATTTGATATTAGATATCATAAGGTTTAAATGTAATAGATAAAAGCAAAAAAAGAAAAAAGAAAATAAGATAAAGGATACGTGCTTATAATTTAGATACTAAAAATATCAGTTATACTAAATTCTCATGGATTTGGTTAACTGATAAATATTAAACAAAATATTAATTTAGCATCATACTGGGTTTCACACAAGCGGGTCGGGTCGGATACTATCTCTACTATTCAAATTGATTGCAACCTAAAAGAATAAAATAAAAGAAATATAAAGTATAAAGTAAGTTTTAAAATACCAATTAATATCGTATAACCGTACTAGAGCGTTACATAGCGGGCCGGGGGCTTTTTGACAATTTACCTCTTTACAAAAACAACATAAATTACAAATAGGCTTAAATCAAGAAAACTACTAAATAGTTTCAAAACAGAAAAACTTTTGAAACTATTTGGCAGTTTTCTGGATTTAAGCCTTACAAAGTTACAAATACAACACAAGTAGATAACTCTGATCCAAATTAATTTGATGGTGTTTCTCCACCTTTGTTACAATTACTAACACAACAATAAGTACGACATAACTGATTGTATAACTAACGTCTCTATCAATTATGAGCATAAAGTGAGTAAATGAAGAATTAACACACCTGGGTGATATAAATACCACAATACTATGCAACTTTACTCGTAATGAAGAAATCAGAATGAGAATATTTTATTTACCTTTACAAAACAACAAATTGAAGTAGATTCACAAAAATATCATACACATTGAGAATGAAGATGAAAGAATACGCCAAAATGACACGGTACACGCCTGTGGCTATAGCACGTGAAAAAGGGTAAAACAATGGCTCTTCACTTCTTTGTGTTTTAGAGGTTGGCAATTGCTTTGGGGATGGAGAAGTCGATCCACGTAGAAATGCTCGCGACAAACCAATCATGCAACAAGCAACTACGCAATTAACAACGAAAAGACAAATTAATAACGATGCGAGAATAAATAAATAAGAACCACAAATCAAACAAGAGAGGGATTTGTTAACGAGATTCACTTACCGCGTGGTTAGTCCCCAGCAGAAGGGAATCTGTAAATTTCACTATAATTTTGAATCAAGTACTCCACGGGCAAACCCTATGAGATTTCTCTCAAATCTCTCTAGATCTAAGCTGTCACCTTATCATATAATGATCTCGCTTCTATTTGGTTGTACATAAAATATATACGAGATCCTTATTTATACACAAACCAACTCCTTAATGAAGAAACTGTCAAAATTATGAAACTGCCATAAAACACTTCTTAATTAAGAAACCATGGTTTTGGTCAAATCTGATATGGCTTGTGTACAAGTCCAGACATCAGCCTGAAGTTTCTCAATAATTTCAACAATTGTCTGCGATTGTACACAATGCTACTCGGTTCAAAAGAATATGTTTTACATGTCATAAACCTCTTTTCTCAGGAGAACTAATTGGTAAATATATTGAGGAATAAAAATAAGCCTTTTAACAACATTCTTAAAATTTCCATGCTCGATGCCCAGCTTCTTGAAGAACCACATGGAGCGAGTGGACCTTGACCTCTAAGCACATGGCTTCGACATTCTAAACAAAGACATGCTATCTTCAACTCTATCCATGGTTCTAACAACAGCAGTATTTTATTTTGGAAAACTTCTTATTTGGGCATATTCACCGTAAAATTGTCGACTTTTAGAACAATCCTTCTTGATATAGTCTTGGGCTAAATTTGTTTGGTTTCACAAATACATTCCAAAAAACCGTTTTGTTTATGGCAAGCCATTCTTGGAAAATTGAAAACTCTCAATCTACATCAAGCAAGAGGTATCGGTGAAAGAGGACAATACATTTTATGCCAAAGCTTAATCCGAAAGCCATACACATTTTTTTTTTTTTTGAGTGTGAATTCTCAAGTTGGATGCTTCGAGCATCATTAGCATGTTGCAAACTTTCCAATCTATCATCTAACCTTCAAGACATCATAGATTTTATCCAATTGAATATCTCATGTAAGAAACCAATCGAAGTGTTTCTTCGTATGGTGATTACAAATATTGTTTGGTATGTTCGGAAAGAACGGAATTATAGAACTTTTAGATCTCGGTGTAGATCCAAAGAGATTGTACTTCGGAATGTTATCTCCGATACTTCTATCAAATTCGCTAAGTTCTTTGATGCTACAATTCTTGTTGGTGTACTAATTGCTCGAAATTGGAATGCACTACCTTCTGTTTTACAAGTTCGAGATTTAGCTATTGTCTTTTAATAGCCTTTGATCTTGTATTTATGCGTTTAATTTTCTTTTTACAACATTTTTATCTTTTATATATATGCACTTTGCCCTCGCATTTGGCACACACAAAAAAACTCTATTTTCCTTCCTCATTTTGTTATGTACTTACATGTACTTGTGGTAAAATTCTACTGTGTCGGTCATAATTAAAAAAAGAAATAAGAATACGGACCCCATCAAGCAAGCCAAAAATATTAGAAATTTTCAATCTCTTTCTTTCCTGTTCGATTGTATTACACATGGCATATTGAAAAATTTCTTGTGCACGAGGGACTTATGGCTGACCAAAACTAAACTTGAACTAACAAAAGTCTACAACTCAACCCTACAAGTACAAACTAATCATGAGCACTATATATAAAAACAAGAGACAACTTATTTCATACAAGTGCAAGTCTTGGGATTTCAGAAAATATTTGAATCAACATTCAATGGAGTTTATTATTGAGGATGGTTTCCGGAAGAAAGTGCTGCATGATGGTTTCGGAAAATAACCCTGATTTTACCGTCGTATCCCTGTGAAGGCAATCAAAATATAAGATAGAAGTGCATATGACAAGAGAAGAACCCTGCCCTTACGAAAAATCAAGAATTTTCTTAAAATTCATTCAAACAAATGAAATTTTCATGGTTTCATTTTACATAAAACGACACCTGACAAAATGTAATGGGATTCCTCACGAAGAAAAGAATTCTCAACAAGAGATGGAGCATGATCAGAACAAATTCAAAAAAGGGCAAAACCCTAAATTCCCGCATAAAAAACTGTGGCTCATCGGAGTTTCAGCGCGTGCACAACCCTCACTTTAACCGTCTTTTTCGCATGCTCGCAAAGCACCAGCTGCTCGAGATTCGGAGCATTCTCGATAACAATCTCTGTAATCTCCGAAGACGAAGAAGCAATCTTGATATCAAACTTCCTCAAGCTTTTGGAGCAGATCCTGATCTTCTTCAACCCTTTACAGTACCTCATCTTCAAAATCTCAAGAGCAGAGCATCCTGAGAGCAATCCATCCAAACATTCCTCGGAAACAAGCGTGTGCTTCAGAGATAAAATCTGAAGCCGAGGCAGAGCAAACGAAGAGAGAAGCCGACAGAATCTAAGGTCCAACTCGACGAGGGTCGGACAACTGAAGAGAGAGCAAGAAGGGAGAGAGTAGAGAGGGAACCCGTCGCTCCTAAGAGAGAGGCGCCGGATCCCTCTTTCTCTAAGGATCTCAAACCAACGAGCGAGGGTCGTCGGATCGATGTGAGGGAGGAAGAACCGAGAGAGACTGAAGCTATTGATAGACCGGGATTTCGAACAAGCCGTAAGGATCCGGTCGATGGTATCGATGCAGCGCCTCTGATTCTTCGATAACAACGAGCATTTCCTGGCCCGCGGCATCGGGGCGAGATCGGAATCTCGAAAATCGAGATCGGAGATCGAGCAGAGGCGCTTCCATCGAGTCGAAAGGCTGCTCATTTTCGCGGCGTCTTTAACAGAGAGACTAGATAAGATCCTGAGGACGAGGTCGTCAGGGAGAGAGGTCAGGCGATCCTCGGCCTCCGGCACCGGCGGGATTCTGTGGCTGCTCAAAGAGACGAGAGAGCGGATCTTGAAGATGATGTCGTTGGGGAGAGAGCTCAGGAGGCGCTCTTTCAGCTCCAGCGCCATTCTGTTTGTTGATTGTGAATTGGCCCTGGCTGCTGTTTATATGGTGATCGTCGCGGGATCTCCGCCGTCGGTTTTGAGCGACATGGCAGTAATGGACGGCTGATATGTTCCTTGATGGGACCCCGCCCTTCAACGCTGCTTCGATGCCAAAACCGCGGGAAGAGTAACCGTATTTTAAAATGACTCGAGGAGTCAAGGAGGGAGTGCATGCCGCCCAGTGGTTGGAACAAAGGAAAACCCTATTTTGTTAATTTAATATGCAGGCTTCTAGTTGGTTCCAGATTTATAAATATATTTTATACGCCAACTTAATAGTCAAATTTTTAATTTTTTTTTTTTAAAATAAAAGACATATGTCGACATCTCAACTTGGATACCTTATTGCATTATGTTTTGTATTTTGCAATAATCAAAATACTAGGTTTTTTGCACTTGTCCACATGAACAGTAAAGATTAGAGCCATTTTTCCTTCCGTTATTTTTATTCTTTTTTTTAAAAAAAAAATTCTTAAAACCGCGGTAGTTATTTAAACCCTATAAATTCAAGATTTATGGTTGCAGTTGTCTTTTGAGCGTTTCAGATAAGAAAACATGTGGAGATACCGTTTAAGAATTAAGATTTTTGCTGTTTTTTTTTCCTTTTTCCAAATGTTTTCTGTAAATATAAAATGGGAGTGACACGATTCCAACAGAAAACATATTTTACATTTGTCCGGATAACAGGATTTCTCATACTTTACGGCCCTTCAATCCGAGTATAACTTTTTCCGTTGACTTTTTCCGAATTTAAGAAACCCTGTATTTTTCCGAATTCCGAATTTCTGAATTTAAGAAACTTCATATGGCATCAAAGAAATTTTACTTTTCATCGTTTTACGGCGATCGGCACCGTTAATCTTCATACTTATCATTTAAGATGTAGATACACTAAAATTTATATGATTCTAACATTTTATTACCGTTGATCTAGTGGTATGAAAATTCTAAAAATATTCTATTATCGGAAAACTATTTATTTTGCGCTCACTAAATCAACGATAAGAAAACGTTAGAACAATTTTTCGAGCGCTATAACAATTTAAGATTTAGTTTCATTTTAATCCCAAATTGATAAAATCCTTAATTTTCCAATCCTTTTCCGGTCTACGGTGTCTCGTTCTCTTTCTGGTGAACGATCTTTCTAGCTTACACGCATTCAAGTCTTCGATCCGATGTCTCGCCCTCGAGTTCCTTTGTAAGTCGATGTTCAACACCCCAATACTTATGGGGAGACGGAAATATGAATAACAATCTTGTTCTATGGTTAAACATCGAATAACCGTATGAATCGTTTGCTAAACAAGTTTTAACAAAAGCTATAGAGTTCTAAACTACTATGTTAAGAGATTATACCAAACGGTTCTAGTCCTTCGTCTTAATGTTATCTACGGCCTCTTTGGATCTCCACGTCCTCTTCGGCTTTCTTCCGTGATAGACGATCCACCCGAGAACCCTAATCCAAGCTATAAGCTCTAAACTTGAGGTTACTTAGTTTCTCTAGTTGCTAAATAGAGCAGCTAAGGTGATGTAGAGATAGGTTATGGAGTAATTAGTCTTTCCTAATCCTTGTTCTCAACTCATGAGGGTAGGATTAGGGTTTGGTGAAGGAGAGAGAACTTGAAGAGAGAGTGAGAAGATGATAATGATAATTATATTAATGATGAAAAAGCTTCTCACTAGATATATGAAACATAATGAATTAAAAGAAAATGAATAATATGAGATTATTCATCATGTTTCAATAATGCAAGTGTGTGATTCATCATGTGAGTCATTAAGCATTTAATGATGCATTAATGACATGATGAATCACTCACAATGAGTCACTAATTCATTAAATGATAATGCCACCTCTCCCTCCAAGTCATCACCTTCTAGAAGCTTCTCGGAAAATTACGAGAACGCCCCTCCCATCCGTGAAAATACGGAAAAACTTTAGACTGTACAAATCCAATAACCTGATACTAGAATCTGGCTTAAACCAAAGCCGGCTAGTAAAAACTGTCCGAATGTCGTACGTGCGTTCAAACACGTATGCGTCCGAACCTTTGTCGTAAAACCATACGACCTCTATATCTTTTCGCCTGGGTTTGGGAAATCTCTGTGTGGGACTCTAAAGACTCGACTACTACGCTGACAGTGGGTTTAACCACAGACCGCAAGCGGCACTAGCTGTACGTAACGGTCCCCAGGTAGTTGTCGATAAGAAAGCTGATGAGGTAACCCATCTGAAATCCTACTGAGCCTGTCCGTGACAATATCTGTGCAGTCCGGTCTGTTCGTCTAAGAGTATCGCATGTATGGTCTAGGGAGGTGGTGGACGTTAGACCCCTAATAACCGTACAAGTCGTGTCGGTATGGCTCTATCACCATCCGAGAATCTACTGATCAATCTATCAGTAATTCTCAATCAGCCCTGGACAGGGACTTATGGTAATAACCAACCGATCACCGTGCGATATCAACTCCCTATACCGGGAGAGACGAATCCCTAACAGTCACTCACTGCCTCCACGTGGCTCGGGACTGTGCCCAACTAAAACCTGTTTGCACGACTCCTTTGAATCGTGGTAGGGTAATAATCAAAGCCCAGTGGGAAATCACACGAGACAAATGATGACCTTAAGTCAACAGACTATCTGCACACATGTCACCTGAGAACTGCTATCTGACGTTAGGTATAATACCATCCAGTCAGTTCTCGGCGAGTCCTGTCCGGTGTACTCACACCCAGTGACCATCTGTATACAATCTTAGGTGCACTCCACCAATGGCTGCGGGACCAGTCCATCGCCCCTCCTCAGGGTCTAGATATGTATACACTAGTCTACTCCGGAGTATCGATGCCCAATCTCGATACTCCTGCGACCAGGGACATCTAAGGGTGTACCTATTGACTATCCAGCTCCCACTAGTATGACTGCCATCACAACGCTGGTAGTCAGACAAATACCCTATGGGCTTTATCAACATATATATATATATACCAAGTAAAATATATCATACGTTAAGACAAAGATAAACCAAATAGCGTACTATCATATCAAGCAAGACTGTCATGTACATACATATCCCAAGCATCCTATACAATGTAGGCCTCTAGGGCATATATATCCAACAATCTCCCACTTGCACTAAGGCCTATAATTGGTGCAATGAGTACCCACTGTCTCTACCAGATCCAGTTGCTGGTGCACCGCATGCCCAACATCTCAAATAGCCTCTCGAACTGTACTTGAGGAATGGCCTTGGTGAATGGATCTGCCGTGTTGTCTTTTGTGTCCACTCTCCGTATCTCGATCTCCCGACGATCCACGATCTCCCTGATCAGGTGAAACCGCCTTAAGATATGCCTGGATTTCTGATGGGACCTTGGTTCCTTCACTAAAGCTACAGCGCCATTGTTATCGCAATACAAAGGTATTGGATTAGCAATGGACGGAACCACCTGAAGTTCAGAAATGAAGTTCCTCATCCAGACAGCCTCTTTTGCGGCTTCACTAGCAGCTATATACTCAGCCTCCATGGTTGAGTCTGTGACGGTATCCTGTTTGGAACTCTTCCAACAAACCGCCCCTCCATTAAGGGTAAACACAAAACCCGAAATGGATTTAGAATCATCTTTGTCACTTTGGAAGCCGGAGTCGGTAAAAGCCTCTACCTGGAGGTCCCCATTACCGTAAATTAAGAACATCTCCTTAGTCCTTCTCAGGTACTTGAGAATGTTCTTTACCGCTATCCAATGTTTCTCACCAGGGTCCGACTGATACCTGCTTACCACACTAAGTGCGTAAGCTACATCCGGCCTGGTACATAACATCTCATACATTATAGATCCTACCGCCGAAGCGTAGGGTATAATGCCCATGCAAGCCCTCTCTTCATCACTCTTAGGAGACATCTCTTTGGAGAGGGTGATTCCATGACAAGCGGGCATATTGCCGCGCTTGGAATCTTCCATACTAAATCTCTTTAGTATGGTGTCAATATACCTGGACTGTGAAAGTCCCAACATTCTATTAGATCTATCACGATGGATCTTAATACCCAGAATGTATGATGCATCTCCCAAGTCTTTCATAGAGAATTTCTGTGACAAAAAGAGCTTTACTGATTGTAGCATAGGGATATCATTCCCTATCAGTAGTATGTCCTCGACGTATAAAACGAGGAAGACTACTGCTCTATCTACAATCTTCCTATAAATACATGGTTCATCTACATTTTTGATAAAGTCAAATTCCTTGACTGTCTCATCAAAGCAGATGTTCCAACTCCGTGATGCTTGCTTTAACCCATAAATGGATTTAAGCAATTTGCACACTCTCCGTTGCTCCCACTGTCTAAGAAACCTTCTGATTGATCCATGTAAACACTCTCTTCTAAATGTCCATTTAGAAAAGCTGTTTTTACATTCATTTGCCAGATTTCATAGTCATGGAAGGCAGCAATGGCAAGCATGATCCGAATGGATTTAAGCATAGGTACTGGTGAAAAAGTTTCATCATAGTCCAATCCTGGTCTTTGACGAAAACCTTTTGCAACTAGTCTAGCTTTGTAGGTTTCCACTTGTCCAAATGCACCAATCTTCTTTTTGAAGATCCATTTGCACCCAACTGGTTTTACCCCAGGAGGAGCAACTTCTAAAGTCCATATTTTATTGGTGTACATGGATTCCATTTCGGATCTCATAGCATCCATCCACTTCATTGAGTCTCTACTTGTGATAGCCTGCTGAAAACTAGTAGGCTCATCATCATCGATGATGCAATCCTCTCGATCCCCATCAAGAAGAAAACCATAGTATCTTTCAGGAGGATGAGAAAGCCTACTAGATCTGCGTAGTGGCGTTGGTTCGTCATGTTCTATTGAAATCTGAGATTCTTCTAAGTCCTCGGTAGCAGTTTGAGGTTCTGGAATTTCTTCCAGTTCTACCGCGCTCCCAATAATTTCTTTTGCAAGAAATTCGCTTTCTAAGAAGACAATGTGACGAGCGACAAACACCTTTTGTTCTTCAGTGTGGTAGACCATGTACCCCCTTGATTGCTTGGGGTATCCTACAAACTTGCATAAAACCGCCTCTAGCTTGTCCGGATTATGCTTTTTAACATATACCGGACACCCCCATATCTTGATATACTTGAGATATGGTCTCTTCCCACACCACATTTCATATGGAGTGGTAGGTACAGACTTAGTTGGAACTCTATTCAATAGGTATGCGGCTGATTCTAGAGCAAATCCCCAGAAGGAAAGTGGCAACTCAGCACTACTCATCATTGAACGCACCATATCTAATAGCGTACGATTCCTCCTTTCTGATACACCATTATGTTGAGGTGTATAAGGTGGAGTAAGCTGAGAGAGAATTCCATTCTCTTTTAAGTATTCAAGGAAACTGGTACTTAAGTATTCTCCATCTCGATCAGATCGAAATGTCTTGATGCTTTTACCAGTTTATTTCTCTACTTCATTTTTATACTCCTTAAACTTCTCAAAAGCCTCGGATTTATGCTTTCTTAAGAACACATGTCCATACCTAGAGAAGTCATCAGTAAAAGTGATGAAGTAGGAGTGACCACTTCGTGCATGTATAGACATCGGACCACATACATCACTGTGTACTAGTCCCAAGAGTTTAGTGGCTCTTTCTCCGTGTCCGGTGAACGGAGATTTGGTCATTTTTCCTTTGATACATGATTGACAAGTTGCATATGATGAATATTCAAACGGATCTAAATATCCATCTTTATGTAACTTAGTCAACCTTGTTTCATTTATATGACCAAGTCTATAATGCCATAGGAAGGCTTGATTCGAATCTGGAGCCTTTCTTTTACGCCTGTTTTGAATATAGAAAATTTGAGGTTGATTAAGTATGTATATGCCGTTTTCCAGTGTGCCATACCCAATCAGTTCTTGATTCAGGTGAATGTTCATAACATTTCTTTCAAGCGCAAAACTATATCCTTCATTCGATAACAAAGATACTGATATAATATTACACAACATACTGGGAATACAAAAACAGCTGTACAACACCAAAATGTGTCCACTAGTCAACCCTAGGTGATATTCCCCTATTGCAATTGCATCTACATGCATTCCATTGCCCATCCGGAAGTCATATCACCTGTCCCCGGCACTCTACTATTTCTCAGATCCTGCAATGAATTACAGATGTGAGAACCAGAACCGGTATCAAGTACCCATGATGTAGAGTTAACTGAAAGACAATTTTCGATTACAAACACACCTGAAGTTGAAGCAACTACTTGCTTCATGTCCTTGGCTTTGAAGGCCTGACAATTCTTCTTCCAGTGCCCTTGCTTGTGACAATAGAAGCACTCGTTCTTTTCTGTCTTCACCCTTCCTGCCTTATTCGTTCCCTGTACCTTCTTGACCCCACCTTTCGGTTTGGTGGCTTTCATCTTCTTCTTCCCTTTAGCTTTCGCTTTATATTTAGAAGAAGATGATTGGCCAATATACAGAACGGGGGTCTTCTCTTTTTTCAAGGAGGTCTCTGCTACCCTCAACATATTGAGGAGCTTTGGAAGATCCGCTTCCATTTCGTGCATGTTGAAGTTCAGCACGAACTGAGAGAAGGTGTGGGGAAGGGACTGCAAAATCAAGTCGATATACAAATCGTTCTCTAGCACGCATCCCAGGTTTGCGAGTTCCTCAATAAGGATGATCATTTTGAGGACGCGCTCTCCTACAGGCGATCCTGGAGCTAATCTCATCTGGAAGAGTTTCCTTGAGGTTTCGTACCTCGCGATACGTGAGTGCTCTCCATACAACTCTTTGACATGGAGAAAGATGGATACAATATCCATACTCTCGTGCTGTTTCTGGAGTTCATTGTTCTTGGACGCCAGCACGATACACTTAGCTCGCTCACAATCTAGATCCCAGGTTTTGCGGACTTCCCTGTCCACAACTGAGGAATCTGGTCCAGGGATTAGGGGAGGAACAGCGGTGGTAACATATGCTACTTTGTCATAAGTCGGCGCAATATTGACGTTCCTTAGCCAATCTTTATAGTTCTGCCCGGTCAGTATATTTTTTTCGAGTAATAGTTTTAATCCAGTCATGGTAGCTGCCAGAGAGAGAGAAAAGAAAACACTCAGCATATGCTCTTGCAAGTTTAGATTGGTTTATTAATTTATCTAAACAGGATGACTCCCACTGTTTCCTCAAATCCTTCTTCAAAACCTAAAAGAAGAACTGGTCAGGATTTAATCCCACGTCACAATTCTTACTTAACCTTTCAGCCAGGCTGGTGTTGGTACTTCGAGAGAGGTTTTCCAACGCTTTCGCGAAATTCCTTAATTAAAGAACCTCTTTTCCCTGGAGGCGTAGCCCCTCTAACACCTTTCTAGGCACCTACTTGGTTTATAGCATTGATTGTTAAGTGAGAGAAATTCCCGAGAGTAATCCTACTCATCAGTGGGATCGGGATCCAATTATCATTGCATGATGCCCTAGATGGAAGCCACTCTAATCACCACACTCCAGAAGGTAAGCTAAATCTGCAAGTTTCCTTTATGTTTGAAACTCCCGATGTGATTTTTACCCCAAGCTCTTATAGACCTTGACGTAGGCCAACAAGTCATAAGACGCAAGTCAAGTTCTACCCGTCGTTGTCCTGATCAATTTAAATACATCGTACAAGCCCTTGACGTAGGCCAACAAGGTGTACGTCTGTATTAAACTAATGCATCTATCTATGCAACAAATAGGCACACACACTGCTACCATACACTATGCCTTGATGTAGGACAACAAGCATAGCATGAATACGATGTGCTGTCTAACTGAAACGACGGAGGGTTACGGCTGGTTTTTAGCAAAAAACCGTTAACGTAATGAACTTGATATGATCGAAGGAACAGTGATAGCTTTTATTTAAAAGGAGTGGTTTAAGCTCCGCATTTAAAATTTGCTTTTTCAAGAAAACCGAGTGGTTTTTAGAAATTGTTCCAACGATTCGGTTTAGGTTTTATTTTCTTTGCATTAATAATAATGCGTCCCATCATTAACCTATCATTACAGATAACAATGAAAATACAACGTTCTCTTATGCCATCCGCATTCGCCACGGGGTCCTGTCATCACCCGTTAGGTTACTTAACTAACGACAGAGCGGGGGCTGGGCTAGCGCGGGTGTAAAACATAAGCGACGTCTAAATAGCTATCATATATAGATATTGTACATTCGTCAGACGCAATAATAGGCATTCCAGATCACAGATAAACAATATTGGATTTGCAAGCAATCCGCATTTCTTTTGAGCCTGCAATGAAAGACGGATCACACAGTTGTAATGAATAGCCATTTTCCCACCCCAGACCCCTACGGGTACGGCAAACTACCTGCCAAGTACCAGAAGTGAAGCGGTCTGCCCCAACACTTCAAAATACCTCGTAGTTTGTGCACCCCACCTTGGGTCTATCCTAGGAGCAAAAACAGTAAAAAGAAATAATACAACGGTGGCTACAACCGCAACCTGAATGTGCCCCGCAAAATAATATTACAACTTATTACATTTACATCAAATGAATTAATACAATAACCCATCACAAAACCCGGCTAATCACCACAACAGTCCAATACAGTTTATATACACAAACAGTTATATATAACATCACAGATATGTGCAACCCCCTGCCAACCGACATACTAGCAGTTAGGGGAGGTTTACGAACACATAAAACATTTCACAGATATAATCAAACATGCAAACACCGTATAATTTCGATCGATTAAACACTTTTAATTTTGCTCCAATACTTCTCTGTAAATCTGAAACCTGAGTAAAAATAAAAATTACCAGAAAACACCAAATATCACAGAGAATCAACACAAGAAACTTGGGTTTATGAGTCGTCCAAAGCGCAGCGGATCGGTGGGATCGGCCGCGGTTCCGCGGCGCTATGGGCGATTCATGAGCCCAATTTTCTTGGGTGTTCTAATACATTCATTTAGGTCATTCTGAAGGTCCCTGAAAAATTTTTGGACCTCATTTAAAATTCGACAGAAAGTACATGATATCGGGGTTTTTCCGGTTTGTTTTTCCGTTCGAAATTCATACAAATTTGCAAGTGTGTTAAATATTGTTTAGCTAGGCTCTGATACCACTGTAAGTCGATGTTCAACACCCCAATACTTATGGGGAGGCGGAAATATGAATAACAATCTTGTTCTATGGTTAAACATCGAATAACCGTATGAATCGTTTGCTAAACAAGTTTTAACAAAAGCTATAGAGTTCTAAACTACTATGTTAAGAGATTATACCAAACGGTTCTAGTCCTTCGTCTTAATGTTATCTACGGCCTCTTTGGATCTCCACGTCCTCTTCGGCTTTCTTCCGTGATAGACGATCCATCCGAGAACCCTAATCCAAGCTATAAGCTCTAAACTTGAGGTTACTTAGTTTCTCTAGTTGCTAAATAGAGTAGCTAAGGTGATGTAGAGATAGGTTATGGAGTAATTAGTCTTTCCTAATCCTTGTTCTCAACTCATGAGGGTAGGATTAGGGTTTGGTGAAGGAGAAAGAACTTGAAGAGAGAGAATGAGAAGATGATAATGATAATTATATTAATAATGAAAAAGCTTCTAACTAGATATATGAAACATAATGAATTAAAAGAAAATGAATAATATGAGATTATTCATCATGTTTCAATAATGCAAGTGTGTGATTCATCATGTGAGTCATTAAGCATTTAATGATGCATTAATGACATGATGAATCACTCACAATGAGTCACTAATTCATTAAATGATAATGCCACCTCTCCCTCCAAGTCATCACCTTCTAGAAGCTTTTCGGAAAATTACGAGAACGCCCCTCCCATCCGTGAAAATACGGAAAAACTTTAGACTGTACAAATCCAATAACCTGATATTAGAATCTGGCTTAAACCAAAGCCGGCTAGTAAAAACTGTCCGAATGTCGTACGTGCGTTCAAACACGTATGCGTCCGAACCTTTGTCGTAAAACCATACGACCTCTATATCTTTTCGCCTGGGTTTGGGAAATCTCTGTGTGGGACTCTAAAGACTCGACTACTACGCTGGCAGTGGGTTTAACCACAGACCGCAAGCGGCACTAGCTGTACGTAACGGTCCCCAGGTAGTTGTCGATAAGAAAGCTGATGAGGTAACCCATCTGAAATCCTACTGAGCCTGTCCGTGACAATATCCGTGCAGTCCGGTCTGTTCGTCTAAGAGTATCGCATGTATGGTCTAGGGAGGTGGTGGATGTCAGACCCCTAATAACCGTACAAGTCGTGTCGGTATGGCTCTATCACCATCCGAGAATCTACTGATCAATCTATCAGTAATTCTCAATCAGCCCTGGCCAGGGACTTATGGTAATGACCAACCGATCACCGTGCGATATCAACTCCCTATACCGGGAGAGACGAATCCCTAACAGTCACTCACTGCCTCCACATGGCTCGGGACTGTGCCCAACTAAAACCTGTTTGCACGACTCCTTTGAATCGTGGTAGGGTAATAATCAAAGCCCAGTGGGAAATCATACGAGACAAATGATGACCTTAAGTCAACGGACTATCTGTACACATGTCACCTGAGAACTGCTATCTGACGTTAGGTATAATACCATCCAGTCAGTTCTCGGCGAGTCCTGTCCGGTGTACTCACACCCAGTGAGTATCTGTATACAATCTTAGGTGCACTCTACCAATGGCTGTGGGACCAGTCCATCGCCCCTCCTCAGGGCCTAGATATGTATACACTAGTCTACTCCGGAGTATCGATGCCCAATCTCGATACTCCTGCGACCAGGGACATCTAAGGGTGTGCCTATTGACTATCCAGCTCCCACTAGTATGACTGTCATCACAACGCTGGTAGTCAGACAAATACCCTATGGGCTTTATCAACATATATATATATAAATACCAAGTAAAATATATCATACGTTAAGACAAAGATAAACCAAATAGCGTACTATCATATCAAGCAAGACTGTCATGTACATACATATCCCAAGCATCCTATACAATGTAGGTCTCTAGGGCATATATATCCAACATCCTTACTGTCTCATCCTTTGTATCCTTGCGTCAACGAGACTAATTATCTTAATTATTATGATTAATCATATATTCACATGATTTTTATTGATTCATGTATTCTTTGCGTTATTTTGCCTATATATAAATGTTTATTAAATCAATCGTGCAATCGATTTATTGACTAAATACTATATTTTATATAATGTAATGTGTTATATCGCCAATCTAGGCATACAATTATTATATATACGATAATCTGTCTGATTGCTTCGATTTTGCACAAACAAATATTATATCTTATGATTTACGATTCGATATGATATGTGATACGGTTAATAAGAAAAAAGATTTATGATTCATATCACGATTTGATAACTTTGGTCAAATGCTTTATCTCCACCGCTTATGCCGAGATATAGGTCGTTCCTCTAATAATTCATTTATAAAATATTAATTGCTTTATATTAGGTCAGCTCGAGTGCACAAATATAAAAAAAGGTTACATTGATTAATCATATATACACAAGCTAAAAAGAAAAAGAAAAAGAAAACAAAAGAAAGAAAGAAAAAAGAAAGGTTGAAAGAAGGTTGAAAGAAAAAGAAAAAAAGGTTGACTGACCTTGTGCGTTGCAATATTACTATTTTACTCTTATGGACCGCGTTGAAATAAATAGATTTTCATCCATTTAAATTAATTTAGTATCTCAGACACTGATTTGTTTCTGATAACTTTGGTGGAAAATTATTTTCTATGCCGGCCGTATACGTTCCGGATAAGAGATAGAGGAAATAGAAATGCGGGACCTACATGTTATCCAGGGCTGTCCGAAATTCACTCATCTCTCCTCCTATCCTGATGTATTACACCTGGCATATGCAATAATTTCTGATAAGTTTTAGTTCATCACTGAGGCACGGTATTTATGTTTGCCATTTATGGCTGTTCATGCGGTAATCATAAAAGACATTATTTTTAGTCAGAGAGCAAAGTTCAAAACTAGTCATCATTTGTCAATGCTCATAAGTATTAATGATACCAGTATGTTGCAAGAGGCTAAGCATTTTTGTCTATTTTGAATCTTAAATATTTGAGAAGATGTTATAGAATCTTTTGGAGAGATGGGAGCATGAGAATGATATGGCCCACAGAGAGATGTAAATTTAAAATCTTGGAGTTTGTTATGGGTGAACTGTAACAATAACCTAAAACCCTTATATTTTATTTTTTATTTCAGTATAATATAAATTTTAATTATCAATTTTGACACATCAATTTTGCCGATATCACAGAAAATTAGAGAGGTTTCTTTTGCAAGTGATCGTACACCCCGCCTTTAGAGATTATTTTATCATTTTGTATCTTATATTAATCATGGGCCAGGTTATGGCCCAAAATATATATCATTATGTATATATTCATGGATTTCAATAGAGAAAGATTATTCTATTCTTTACCAAAGCGGGTTTCAATTAGTTACAGTAACACCAAAAAGCAATAGCTCAGTTGGCATGAGACTTCCACTCTTGTGAAGAGTACGTGTTCAAACCCAAGAACCACAAGAAGGAAAACGACCACAAACTAATGCTTTCGGGATAAATTCGTGGGTCGCCTGGATGCGCGTGTGTCGTGTGCTTGTGTGTGGTGTGCGTGGATGTGTCGTGTGCTAGGTTAATTAGAGTTTACGGGTCAGTGCCAAAAAAATAAAAAATAAAGTTACAGTCACGGCAACTATGCCAAACAAATTAAGCGCTATTACTCTGCCAAATTCCAAATTTCGGCCGTTCCTTGATTTAGTATGCAAACTATGATTGAGTATGCAAACTAAACGAGCGGAGTTACATATGAAATATTATCTAAAGCAAAATATTTTGTGGGATTATTTGCTGCGCCTTAACTTTTTTTTTAACATGCGTCACTGAATCGTTCAACTTAACCCACAAACACCGTAGTGGATATCCGTGAACTCATCCATAAGTCCAAATTCAAAAGAAATCAGTAATATGAAGAACAAACCTCGGACCAAGACTTTGATAATGTAACTGCGAAAATGGGGGAAAATGGAGGAAAATTTCCGTTCACTATGGATGTGTGTGTTTTGAAGTAAATGACAAGAAGATAATAAAAAAGTCCTGACATTTCTACTCTAGCCAAGTTTGTTCTTTCCCAAGTTTTTTTTTAGAAGAAACGAAGGAGAGAGGAAATGCCTTTGCTACATCATGTTACAAGATCAAGTTTGGTGAAAATGAAGGAAACGCATTTGAGAGGAAAATGTTTTGAAATCACATGACCAAAACAATATTCAACTAAGGCTTGGCTAATCATATATTGACATATGTACATTTCAATCATCCAACTATCTGTTCTTTACTTATAAACAAACCGTTGATTTTCATTAAAATAAATTTCAAAACGGAGAAAAAAATATTTGTTGGATTGTTTTGATTTAATCTATATTCTTATTTTAGTTATTTATTTTATTTTATTTTGTATTTTGATGGATGGAATATATATTAAATTGGATTCGGAAAAGATTCAAAATTACATGAATTTGACTAGACAGTCAAATATATTATTTATTTGGGCATTCAACAGAAGGTGTACTTGATTGGTTACTTAGCCAAAAGCATAAGAAATCTTCATTAAAAGTCTTAATAATAAATTGGGTAAATTGTCAAAAAGCCCCCGTACCCGCTTCAAACCTGAGTAAAAACTCTTGGGCTTTTTGATCTTGTTAAAAAAAACCTGGGCCGATCGAAACCTTCTATATAACAGTTGCCTGTAATATCTAAGCAGCGCTTGTAATATCTAAACAGTTGCAGTTGTCTGTAATATCCAAACAGTTGCATGTAATATCCAAACAGTTAAGCGAATACAAGACCTAAATGAAATACAACTCAGGGTTTTTTCCATAAAGATTATGCCTTTCACAACAATTTCAAAAATTATAGAGGTTTTTAGACAACTCCCAAAGGGCCCCGGAGCTTTTTGACATTTTACCCGAATAAATTCAACACGTTACATGATGGAGTCCCTGTTGGTTAAAGCGCAGTTGTGGATTACGTTGAAATCGTTCAACGCCGACTATCCGTTTGAATTAATTAGAAAATTAGCAGCCTCGACTTTTTCATGCCTGTTTGGAAACATAGTTTAGTTTAGTAAACCGGAGTTTCACAGGTTTGAGAGCAAAACTACAAAATGCTAATTAAACCCTGTTTGGGGACCAGTTTGGAGTTGAGATAACTCTAGCCATCTCAGCACAAAGTTATCTCAACTTCAATCTGACCAACATTTACAAAACTTCATTTTTGGGGTTTGAGTCTCACAAACCAAAGTTTGCATGACTCCTGTCTCCCCCTTTAAAATAAATCATGTTTACAGTAACTATATATCTAAACATGGGCTTTAAGGGGTGGCTACCTTTGATGGCAGTGTACCATTAATTATTAGAGCAATGATTTTCCACCCGCAATTTGTCTATCCAAAAATTTAAACAAAAGACAAACATAATGGGCCCACCTGTTTGACACTATTACCTCGGTGATGGGAGTCCCACCTGTTTGACTCTTGGGTAAATTTTTGGACAGATAAATTGATGCAGAAAAAATATTTTTGTAATTATTGGGTTTTCTACTAAAAAGCCATTTCATACTTCGCTAATTACAAAAAAAAAACCACATACATCATATTTATTTTAAAACACCTTCATACATTTAAGTTGTACTATCCCACACACTAGTTTTCCAACAAAATTTAGCATTCTGTTAGTAACATAGAGCTGGAGCTTGTATTTGAGCTGTTCACTTACGTTTTAGATATTTAGATAGGCCATTCTCCCGTTAAAAAAAACCCATATTCTCGCTTAGTTGAAAACTGGGATTTAGTGCAACTGAAGAATCGTTTTCCTTTCGAATGAGATTGCCCACAAACTCGAAACTTGCAATTGAAGTGACAACGGTATTCGACGAGCTTGTTGCTGGATAAGCTTGGAGAAAAATGAGCCGGTTTCCATGATTAATTTAAAAGATCTTTCGTTGAAGTCCTAATCCAAAAGCCAAATTGAAAGGAAATTCAAGAATTTTGGGAAAAGAATATTGGTTGTGAAGGTTTTAAAATCTAACCTGATTGCCTCCTATCGAAGTAAGGAAAATGCCAAAAAGATTTTATTTTGGCCGGCTAGAAGATTTTTTAGTGCAATTTAAATGTATGAAGGATCTTTTAAGTAAGTGCGAAGCATGTGAGGTTTTTTAGTAATTAGCAAAGTATAATGGTGCTTTTTATTATTTGGTATCGTTCTAAATGCAACACCAAATTTTGCAATTATTTTTGAGTTGTTTTCGTTTTTCCGGACTCCACTAGACTACACTACGAGATCAAAACCAAAGCTTCCCTGTAATTAGAACTCAACAAAGAAATCGGATGGGTCGAGATGTGTTGTATCTTAGAAACGTGTTTGTCAGTACAATTTGTACGAAGAGTTGCACTACGTTCTCGGGACAATGCAGCTATCTGCGTGCCTCTTTTTGTCAGGCTCGAATTTCAAACTTTTATTTATATTTGATATTGTTTATGCGATCGATTTTCAAAAACAAATATTATATTTTAAAATCATTTATATAACAATTATTTCTGAATTTTATTCAACAAATTTCATGGCTAGCAAACAAAAAAATTATGGATTCGTAGAATAAATGGAACAATTATTTTCTTGTCTTTTACTTATGAAGTCGTTTAGTGAAAATTCTCTAACTTAAAGTAAAACTGTTTTAAAAAAATTTGGTGCTCAAACCATCCCCAATTTTTAAGAACAAATGAAACAAACTTAACCAATACTTCTATTTTAACCAAAAAAATTAACTCTTTCGCTATTTTCTTCTAATATCTATACATGTGCAACACAAACAATGAAATCACACAGAGGAAACAAGGCAACATAAATAGATTCCCTTCATTTAATCACTACTCAATAATTTCATAATTTCATAATCCAATTAGCAAGTAGAGAAGAAGCTCAATTCAGTACTGAAGAAGTCTCAATCACACAATCTTTTACAGAAGAACAAAATGGCAAAGGACATGAAAATATTAATGCTTCTAACTTGTATTTATTTTTCAGTCGAATACCCGCAGAAAACTGCGAGTTCCGGAGCATGCATAATCATCTTTTTGGAGTGCGGACAGGGTATCAGCTGCTCAAGATTAGGACTCAATCATAATCTCTATACCAAGGCTGTAAAAGCCGCAATTGAGTTGGGTGGTCAGGCGATCCTCCAGCGCCCGCGACATTTCCTCCTTCCGAGCGGCGAGAGATATGCTTGAGGAGACGATGTCAGGAAGTGATTTCATTGCCAGAGACAACGCCAACCATCAGTTTTTCCGTAGAGACACGAGAAGACTCAAAGATATCAGACATAGCAAAGCAGCAGTAGAGAGATGGATGTATAGAGTTTACGTGAGAGAATTGAAGGGGCCATTAAAATTTGTGAACAAAATTTAATTAAGCTGCCGCATCTGTAATAAACTTAAGTGCACGTTTCAACCTTAAGATGCATTGCTCCTTTGGCTTAACCTCAGAGCACACGCTTCTCTTTTTATGTTTCAGTAATTTCTCCATAAAGAGACAGGGGGCATTTACTTTCATTTCTTATCTCACAACAAAACAATGAAATTATAGACATAATACAAAACAAGGAACAATTCCATTCATTTAATCACCCAATAATTTCATTACACAACTAGCAAGCCCAAAGATAATCTAATAATGTACATGAGAAGTCTAATACACACGAAATTTCACCAAAAGAAGGGAAACATTAATTTTTTTTAGAAAGAACGGATAAAATGAAAATGCGCCTGATACATACTTTCTCGCGCATCCAACTGGGGTTTTGGTGCTACCCTAACGCAAACCATCTTTTTCGCATGCTCGCAGAGTTTCAGCTGCTCGAGATTCGGAGCATTCTCTATCACAATCTCTGTTAGATCCGACAACGAAGAATCTTGATATCAAATGTTCTCAATCTGTTGGAACAGATCATGACCGTCTTGAACCCTTTACGGTACCTCATCTTCAACTTCTCAAGAACAGGGCACCCGGCAGAGAGTAAGCCATGCAAGCACTCATCAGAAAGACGTGTGCGCCTCAGATATAACATCCGAAGCCGTGGCAAAGCAATCGAAGAGACAGTTTCACAGAACCTGTGGTCCAATTCCAGAAGAGTCGGACAGTTCAGTAAAGAAAAATGTGTAAGATAGTACAAAGGGAATCCATCTCTTTGAAGAGATAGACGTTGGATTCCTCTTTGTGCAAGGATCTCAAACCGATGGAGGAGAGTTGTGGGATCAACGTGAGGGAGAAAGAATCGAGATAGAGTGATGGAGGCATGGGTCTCCTTCAGTTTGCTGATCTCTGTCGGCCTGGCGAAGGCAGCTTTGTACGGTCGAGATTTACTCTGGAGGTTGTTGAGTGTGGATCTCAGTGGGTTGGTGTTGGTTGCCGAGTTACCTGCAAAGGAAGTACCGGGATGGGTGACCACCGTAAGACCCTCCAACGATCAAGTTAGAGCCGAGGAAAATGTGCAGAGTAGCGGCGTATTGGAGTAAAATTCGAATTACCTGAATCGTCTGAGAAGGGGTTTATATAGGGATTACGTGGAGCGAGTAGAAGCGAGATCATCGTCGTCGGTTAAGCCTCCGTGTTATCCTCGCCTTCAGTGGCGGGATGCGCCCATTAATGGAGGGATGCGCTAGCATGGGATGCGGATCGTGGGGAGGCGGATATCTTGCTCTGGCGATATACGCGGAGCCGTGGCGGGATCGCACGGGCTCGGCTCTCTTGATTGGTCTGGGTACCGAGGAAGCTCGGCACGTCAGAAGCTCGGAGACGAGCTGAGAGGCCGAGGAAGCTCGACCTGTTAGGAGCTCGGAGGCGAGCTGGGAGGCCGGGGAAACTCAGCACGTTAGACGGCTCGGAAGCGAGCGAGGAGACTGAGAAAGCTAGGAGATGAGCTGTTGGGAGTTTCCAAGGTGAAGGTGGAGAGCATTCGGAGAGGTTTTCTGAAAGGTCGGGTGTGTTTCTCGGGGAGAGGATCCCGAGGAATTACCCTTGATGTAACTCATTTATTCCATCCCGTAGTGTTCGGGACATGTCATCCTCCACGTGTCGCAATCTGAGGAGACACCACGTTTGAGCATCATCATTTGCCCCCCACTCTCGTTCCGACCTATTCATTGATCGGGTCGAGAGTGGTCTGCTCAGTTTTTCTTTTTGCACGTTTTGGCGCCAAGGAATCGTAATGCGGGTCGTCCGGGAATGGCATGGCATTTGGTGGTTACGTCGTTTCGATGTTCGGGTCCATTTGTCGCTTCGTCTTTCGCCTGAATCTTCGCGTGTATCCCTGATGACATCAGCAAATCAGTGACCTAAATGCGCATTAAAGAAGGGGTGCCGTTTCGGCCGATCGCCTGCTGGGTACAGGTCATGTGTCGAACGTGGGTTGACGGAGGTGACAGACTGTTTCTGACAAATGCAGTTGAAGAGACGTCCCCAATGGTCGATCGCCATGTGGAGCACCGCCGGAAGACGGGCGCGATGTTTCGTTTTGACGGGAATCAATCTGGACCGTTGGATGCTCTACTTTGGGGATATAAATAGGAGGGGACCATCATAGGGCCGATACTTTGCTCAAATCCTCTTTCATTACTGAATATTGCCCGGCGCACTTCTTTTAGGTCGGATCCCCTGTTGATCATTCCTTGGCGAGTCCATCCCTTGAATCAGGTTAGATATCTTCCTCCGAGGAGTCTGTAGAGATAGTAAGGATAAGGTCGGACGATGAGGTTCCGGTTGTCCGGGCCGAGTCTAGTGGGTCTTCTTCCTCTTCGGCTTCAGATAGCCAAAAGGGTTCCTCTTCCGTGTCGTCCTTTGCGTCGGGCTTGCCCCCAGAGCCAGGGTCGCCCGTGCTGCTCGCCGTCGGGTGGGGGAAAGGACTTCCAAGGTCCGTATCGGTAAGGCCCGCGATGCGCCCTCCATTTTGAATCGCATGGTTGATCTAGCCAAGATCCGGGCTCGATTCCATGTTCCTTCTGGCTATTCTTTCCGTTTAGCTAGAGAGGGTGAGCGGGCAGATCAGGTGCAGGGCAATGAGATTGCCCTGTATCTGGAAGCATTCCGGACAGGAATGCGTCTGCCTTTCTCACCCGAGATTTGTGTGGTACTTCATTGCTTCGGACATACCCCGGTTCAGCTAGCGCCGAACTCGTAGAAAATTCTCCTCGGGTTTCTGACCCGGTTAAATCGTGTTTTTAAGGTGTTACAGTTTACATTGAAATTTTTGGTCAATATTCAACAAAGAGAAGCTTATGTATTTATAGGAGTTTCAGTCTTGATGCAAAAGAGAGGATATAGATTCTTTATCCTGTAGTAAATGTACTTTAGTTTGCAATAATAGAATCTTTCCTATATCTAGTTAAGATGTTTTCTTCAAAAATATCATATTCTTCATTGATTTGTCACATCTCATACTTTATAGTGTTTGGATTTACATGTTAGAATATAAGATGCTTTGTGTGTAGGTCCAGCAATAAGTAGTGGAGAATCTTATCTGTAGCAAGGGCTTCGTTTCAAGTATTTTCATTTACAGCAAATTATAATTAATTAGTAGATATATAGAGTTACAGACAGGTGATTAGAAGTTACAAGCAACTTTTTTAGAAGTTACATGCAAATAGTTAGAAGTTACAGGCAACTACAAGTTACCTACAACTGCCTAGAAGTTACATGCAACTGGTTAGAAAACCGCATCAGACGTCTGGAACAAATTTTTTATACTGCAGACATCTGTGGCAGACGTCTGTAGTTCAGAATATGTCTCTGAAAATCGACTTTAGAGACGTCTGATAATTGTAACCAGACGTCTCCAGTTCAAAATATGCCTCTGGAAATTGACTTAGAGACGTCTTGTACTTGGAACCAGACGTCTCCATTTCAAATCTTGCCTCTAGAAATTGACTTCAGAGACGTCTCTTATTTAAAACCAGACGTTTGCAACGGTTTAGAAGTTACATGCAACTGCTTACAAATTACAGGCAAGTTCTTAGAAGTTACAGGTCAGTGCTTAGAGACAAGTGCTTAGATATTACAGTCAACTGCTTAGAAATTATAGGCAAGTGCTAAGATGTTACAGGTAAGTATCTTGTATATTATTCTAAGCAAAAATCAAGTCAAATAAATATCAAACTTGCATATAATGACTTGAGAATCAATAGAAGCTTGCATATGGATGACCTTCTCGTTCGTCTCTTGATGGATGCAGGCCATATTTATATAGTCATCTTCATTTTTCATCCCAACCTCATGATCTCCATATTTCTCCATTTTATAAGAAAATTTCAACTTCTCCACCGGTATATCGAGTCGAAACGAGATTGTTCTTTTCATTTCAAACCATGTTGTCGTCTTCAAGATGGTCAAGACCACACCTTTACCATTCGATCCATTCACAAAACACATTAATTTTCAAGTTTGGGCCATTATCAATGAGCAAGGTAGTAAATGAAGATTTAGTTTGTTGGGGATAGTAAATGAAAGTGAAGTGAATTTAGAAGGGATAATTCTTGTTTTGTTGTCAATATAGGTTTTTTAGAGGGGAAAGTGTTGAGTTTAGAGGAAAAATGACTAGGGCAGGGCACTTAATGCTCGGTCCTTAAGAAAAAAAATCAACAAAACACAATTAGACATAGAAGTTATATGCAACTGCTTACAAGTTACAGACAATTCAACTGCAGATTTTAAAAAAATGGCAGCTGTCTCCTTGTACTTGCGCACATGAGTCACAAGGGACGGCTTTGGGATATACAAAAATACACAAATTTTAGAGTATTTCAGGAAAAAATTGATAGGCCTAGATGGTTTTCAACAAATTCAAAAAGCTCGGGGATTTTTGACCCTTTTTCTTTTGCCGGGGTTTTTCCAACAAGGATATACAAAAATACACAAATTTTAGAGTATTTCAGGAAAAAATTGATAGGCCTAGATGGTTTTCAACAAATTCAAAAAGCTCGGGGATTTTTGACCCTTTTTCTTTTGCCGGGGTTTTTCCAACAATTTACCCTTAATTCTATAACTAAATATATAAGATTGTTTTGCTGGTCATCCTCACATCAAGCTGCCATCTTATGCGCTTAATGCAAAATACAAGCTTGATAAGAAATCGCTGTTTCTCTGAACAAATCACTCAAGCGGTTCAGCTCTTGTGCACATCCATCAGCAAATGTGATCCCAAAACCTACGCCTTTCTCCTGCAAGAAACCATCAACCTCAACAAACCCAGCCTCGGAAGAAAGGTCCACGCCCACATGATCACCACTGGCTTCAACCTCGACCAATAACTTACCACAAAGTTCTTGATCCTCTACGCAAAAATGGGGACTTGAACTCTGCACACCAACCGTTTGATAGAATGTCCCATCCAAGTTTAGTCGCATGTAACGCAATGATCTCAGGCTACGTGCACACGGGTCTTGTGCAGAAGGGCTTGGATCTGTATTACTCGATGCATGGGTCTGGATATGCTCGGACAACTTCACGTTCGCATCCTTGTTTCGAGCTTGTGCTAGGTTGGCTATGCTAGAGCAAGGGGAGCGAGCTCATTTTGTTTTGATCAAGACCCAAAGGTTAAATCTGGTTGCTAGCGCTCTTGTACTAGTCCTTGCAATGGTCGTCGGGTTTTTGAACGTGCTGCCAAGAGAAATGTTGTTACTTGGACAGCTCTTATGTCGGGTTATGGTCACCATGGAAATGATGAAGAGGTTCTGGAGGTGTATCATCGAATGATCGAAGAAGGGTTTAGGCCAAACCATGTAACCTTTCTTGCAGTGATTTCTGCTTGTAGCCATGGAGGATTTATAGATGCTGGGTTCAGATATTTCTATTCCATGGAGAGAGATTATGTGATTAGACCGAAAGGGAAACACTACGCGGCAATTGTAGATATGTTGGGACGAGCAGGAAGATTGAAAGAAGCTTATGAGTTTGTTATCAACTCGCCATGCGAGGAACATTATGTTATCTGGGGAGCTTTGCTCGGTGCTTGTAGGCTTCATGGGGATTCTGAGTTACTGAGTTAGGTAAAGTTGCCATGGAGAAATTCTTTGAGATGCAACTGACAAATGTAGGGAAGCATATCGTTTTGTCAAATACCGTATGCAGCTTTAGATATGTGGGAAAAAGTTGCAAATGTTCGGGAAAACATTGGGGCGTCAGGGATGAAGAAAGAGCCTGCGTCGAGTTTGATTGAAGTTCAGGGAGAGGTTCGGACATTTCTTGTTGTGGATACATCTCATTCAGAGAGTGCAAGGGTATATGAGATGCTCAATGCACTCAATTTTACATTAATGGAAGCAGGTAATACCATGAAATGAAAATTCATCATTGGTAAAAAAAATCGCAACCAAAGTTGTACCCATCAAAGGTATATACGAAGTGTCAATTGTTTGCAATATATTTTTACATTCTTTACTTTGTTGTCAACTGAACTTTAAGGACACTGATCAAGATTAATTCCATGATCAAGAAAAAAAGAGAGAGGAAAATAACTTGAGAGATAAGCGCAACGGTTATAACATAATTTGTTATAGCTACACAACAAGGGTTTATCTCCATCATAAGAACATCTGCCATGATCACCAAGATTGCCGGACCTCTCATAATTCCTCATGGCCCAGTGTCTCGACACGTTGATAAAAGATGTAATAAGAAGCTTCACAAAATCTACGCTAGCATTTTGCCCATGAAAGCCATCCAAGTAGTGCGCTTCTTAGTGGAGATCAAGGCAATCCAAAGAATCCTGTCATAAAAAATTGAAGATTCAATTTGCTTCATTTCCTTTTATAATGATGACACCTTAGATCATGATCATTGCTGATACAACTTGCCGACATCCAATTTCCAAGTGCAAGAACATATTAGAATATCTAGAGTTTACCGTCGAGGGAAAACATTGAAGCCATGTCTTAGGCCATTATTGTCTGATCAGATATGGAAATCCACTGAAATGCATAAAAGTGCGCTCAAACTGCAAGAAATCTTATTGCCCCCTTGCGCTCTTACTCTATCTCCAGTCCTTGCACTCCTCAAATATTAATTGGAGATCATTAACTGCAAGATTTTACCATAAACGCTCATATGTTTCTCTATGCTTAGTGTTTTGGTAATCAGCCACTCTCTTAGATGATATAATCTCCTGCCAAATTTATGTCTGGTTCTTGAACATTTGCATATTCTTTACTGTTTTGACCTTTACCCTCAAGATTTCTCACTGGTTTCTGGGCAGGACAGCCACATGAGCTTGTCTAGGATAGGGGATGCACCAAATCTGGAACGGCTGATGTTGTGCCATAGAGCTAGATACCGGGTCGTACAGATTTTGAATTCGCTGAAGCTAAAACATTTTGCCTTCGTCAACGCCAACGCCATGCCGCCTCAACTGGGAAACACCTGTCTCAAGGTAAATAAAGTTAATAAAAGTACTAATGAACCAATATTACGAGAAAAGACTATTAATACTTTTTAGTGCTTATGAACCACAAATAGGATGTTTGAGAACATTAATTAAAAATTTGGAACTTACTAGCATCGTTTTCTTTTTCGCATGCTAGATATACTAGCAGTTCACAATGTCGTATATAGTTATTAAATTTTTTATCTGCATTGCTTATACACTTGAAATGGATTGTGTTAATCGCTACATGCACTTTACCATGCATTAGAGAATTCCAGTGTTAATTGTGTTTGTATAGACATTTACTCTTTTTTATTTAACCGGCCTCTTTGCATTATACCATCGAGCTTGGCTAATAAGTTCAGCCAATTGATTACTTATTGGCTGTCAAATCTTCAAATATTGTTGACATTTTCTTAGTGATTATTTTTGGGCTATTGTATTTATATCGGTGTTTACTAGGTTTCCAATCTTTTTGTAAACTCACGATACAAGTAAATGTTTCATTTATATTTGTGTACTCAAGTGAAGATGGAGATTTAAAGGATGTAAAACTTAAGAAAAATAGATGATTGAGGGTGAAGAGAATGAAAAAAAATGACGATTGAACAAGAGGGCTACAGATAATCTAGTGCCTTGTTCATAGTTTAAAGGGATGGACATTTCTTCGAGTTAGGGTTTCGAACCAATGAAGAGTGATGTTGCTGATTTCTTCTTGGAGGGAGAATCGAGAGAGAGAGAGAGAGAGAGAGAGAGAGAGGATGAAGATATGGATTGGAACAGGATGATGGCATCGATGCAATCAATGGCGTCGATGTAAAGATATTTTTTACTAGCGAGCTCTCTTGAGGATCGATGGGAAATAAGCGAGGCCATCAAATTTTAATGAGGACCAGAGATAGCAGTTTCGAGAGGAAAGGATGGTAGTTATAACCGCGTCTTCGACAAAAAGAAGAGAGATGATTATGAAGAGAATTTCGTCTGGGAGATGGCTCACATGATCCTTGTTGTCGCCTTCGTCTCTGAACTCCAACGAGGTCTTTGTTTTCTTACTAGGATGCAGGAGGATTCCCACTCATTCATACGAACGCCCCACAAGTTCAACGAACTTGAAATAATTATATAAAATCCGAAATGAATGAATGAAAATGCAATCAATGCAGTATAGCCAAATTAAAATGTCCCTCGGCTCCTCTCCAGAAGTCCAAATTCATCATATTATAATTTGTTGGAAATAATTTTGTCTAGATTCTAAATCAAGAACGGTTCGATGTTTGGAGTTCTTTAGAGTGAGTTATAGCTGATTTACTGCAGACTGCGCATTTAAGGCTGCATGGTGACTCTTCGGTACCGTTGACATATGTAATATAATTTAGTATATAGTTTGATCCATGACCGGAACGGTTGTTTCAAGACCTATATAAGTTCTGTTCTTGATTTTGAATATAAGCTTTTTACTTTTTATCCTTCTTAATTCTTTGGTGAATTGGCAACCCTATTCTACAAGGTATTGTCCCCTCAAACCTTCTATCTCAAGGTGGTGTGTTTGTATCCTGGAAGTAGTTGATTCTTCTCACATTCCTGTTCCATCTTGTATCACCCCACTTGACATCACTTGGCGTGATATTTTGTTCCATGAGCAAGAACCGTATCCCGACATTCTCTCCACCTTTGAACAATGATTCATCCTCGAACCACAGACCTACTATTGAGGGACCAGCTTTGATACCATTTTGTCGCGTCCCATCCTAATACAGAGAGTATTGTCCGCTTTGGCCGAAGCCGCAAGGTTTTGTTCTTCGAAGTGAACTGGACTCGAGCAGGGGCCACTTCCCATGAGGTCATCCATCCCAGAACTTTCCTGGCTCGAGCACGCTTAATTATGGAGTTCTCAAGCTCCTGTAGTGCCGGTTCACTTAAAAGACACCTTTGTATTGAGGAGTGGTATCATTCCATTTATAGTACAGATCTGCTTTCTTTCGGAATGTATTCCGAAAATTCCCCATTGTTCTACAGTGGGTCCCACGGACTCGAGAGTTGCCCCCCATGGATTCAAGAGGTAGCCTCCGTCCCCTTGGCATGACACTTGGCGTGGCACTTTGTTCCGTGCGGCACTTTATTCCGTGTGCAAAAACCGGGTCCCGACAATCCGGCAGCTTCATGAGCATGTTGAATGCTTCAACATTACATTCCGAACATATGTTGAGTGAAGAGGCTTCAGAAGAATAGACTAACCCCTTCCACCGATCTCCTAGACGAGCATCGAGTGATGAAGAGGATCTTTCTAATCGCCGATATAAAGGAAATACTAATTCTCGGTGGGAAAGCTACTACCGAACATTAAGTGTTGAAGAGGTTTTGTCCCTCCGCCTGTATAAATAGAATCATAATCAGCATGAAGGGTTTGATATAAAAGTTGGCGTTCCTCAGTTCAAAGGACGAGTCCAACCCAATGAGTTCTTAGATTGGCTTAATGCCATCGAACCAATATTTGAATATAAACATGTGCCTGATGGCCACAAGGTAAAACTTGTTGTCATGAAACTCAAGAAGCATGAATCTATTTGATGAGAGCAGCTCAAAAATCGGAGCCGTCTCTTAAGGGGATGTTAGCCCTAAGTAATTTAGAAATCACGATTTTCAAAATGAAATGACAATCATTTTGATCCTTCATTTCAAAATACTAGTCATTTATTCAAGATCCATAGAGAATTTAAATTACATATCACTAAAATAAATAAGCAGGCGAGGACTCAATGATATATATATATATATATATATATATATAGATGGTGATTACCTACCGTGGATTGCAGAAGGCGGTCATTGGGGCGATCGCCAACAGTCGATTGCCGACGGTGGTCATCGTACGATTGCCGGTATTGGGGCAGTTGCCGGTGGTCGGTTGCCGACATCGGTCATCGGACGGTTGTTGACGTTCGATTGCTCACGAGGAACATCGAGGTGATTTTTGACGGTCAATTGTCGACGACGGTCACCGAGACGGTTGCCTGCAGTTGATTGTCGAAAACAGTCATCAAAGCGGTTGTCGGGTTCAATTGCTGACGGCAGTCATCGTCGCAGTTGCCGACGATCGATGCTGACGACAATCATCAGACCATTGTAGCACCGAGGGCTTCCGGTCATCGATTGCCGACGACAGTCATCGTGGCTATTGTCGGGGTCAATTTCCATCGGTGGTCATGGGGACGGTCGCTGACGATTGATGCCGACGGTGATCATCAGTGTCGAGGTATGATCAATGTTCTAAATGTTAGATATCGGTATAATTGCGTCACAAAAATTTTCATATCGAATATCATGATGTATCGGGAGATATTTTCTAAATATTGAAGAGTAAATTTTTTGTATTATAAATATCATAAATATAACTTAATATTAATAGTTGGCTTTTTAAATAATTTTTTCCTTAATAGCTTAGTGATAAAGTGCTCATATTAAATGACTGGCTCGCAGAACTTCGAAGATAATAGAACTTCGAAAACGGGCGCAAGAAAGTTTAGATCTAGGGTTTCCGGTGTGTAAGAGATGAAAAGTTTGGATCATCGTGCTGCGTGGCCGTCTGAAGACTATTTGTCTTCAAGGTTCTATTACGTTTTTTCTATGACTTAAAAGTATTTCTTCATTGCGGGTTGGGTCTGATATTGTTCGAATATAACATAAAAACATGATAAACAAGACGTCTTCATCCTAATTTTTTTCGAGGTCTTTTATATGAATCATTCTCTTTCATTCTACTCTATTATAGACCGTCGTCTTGGTTAAATTAACAATTACTATATCGTTTTTAATTGTCACTATCCATTTTGTTTAGGTGTACCTCTATCCCTAGTTACGCCATGAACTACAATTTTGTCATTTTTTTTACTCGAGGCATTGATAGGTCTCCGTTGCACATATCCAAAACCATCTTAATGGTTTCTCATATCTTATTCTCTATGTGAGCTGCCTTTAACTTGTGCGAATACACTAATTTCTTATCATATTTTTTTAGTATATTACCACTCATCTATCTCAACATTCTCATTTCAGCCACACTCATTTTTTGACATATTTCTTAATAAAACCAATAAACCCAAATTAAAATTTATTAGAAAAAATCGTGATATATCAACCGATATCAAATAACAAATATATGGGCTGATATTTTCTCAAAACTACAAAACAATATTATATTGATAAATCATATCATTTCTTCTCCATTTTTGATATGCCAACCAATATTCTATATCTATCACCGATGTTTAGAACATTGTGTACAATAGCTGAGGGATATTTAGATAATCCCTAATGAATATTTACTTGCAAGGGATTTCTCATCTTTTTTCATAAGGTTGTTACTTATAAAGGTACCATTTTCTTTTAGTAGTTTCTTTTTATGAAATCTAGAGCATTATGATGACCATCTTTTTCCCCTGCAATGCATCAACAAGGCCAGCTAAAAACATACACAATATGCACCGTTAGAATGAAATCACGTTAAACGTTCAATTAGTTCTTGTTATCTAAAGTCGATGTCTGTCATGGATCATCGACATGCAAATTGTTAAAAGGCTTTGAAGTAATTTATTTTCTATGTTGTTGTTGTAGTTTCTTATGGGAGATCTAGGTTAGGGATTCTAGTCAAAGGAATTCGCAACTTTTGAGTAGAATTATGCGAGTGAAGCTTGACAAGAGAACGATTGAGTGAAACGGAGAAGGTTTTGAGTGTAGCGAAGGCCTTGACGAGTGGAACGGAGACCAAATGAACGAAGCGAACGATTGAGTCAAGTGAACGAAGCGAACGATTGAGTTGAAGGAGTGAAGTGAGTGAAGGTAAGACGAAAAGCGAACATGGGATGAATTCTTCTTGGGGTTTTATGTTATACTTATTGGGGTTGTTATGCAACCTTCAGTTATCCATTGTTTCTTTGATTTGCTCTTCTTTTCTCTTTTCTTAAGTGTTGTTTTAATTTTCTAATTACTAGATGTTGGTTATAAATTCTTTGGATTGTAATTATCAATGATCTAGATTAACTTAAGAAAATTCAATCTAGAATTAACACTAGTGAAAAACTTGTATAAGAATATAGATAATATTAATGAGAACCTAGTTAAGCAAAACATTTTATTAAGAGTATAAAAGGAGAAGCCAAAACACCAAATTAAATAATTTCTATAACTATCACTATTTCTTAGATGGTAGGAAACGTTTTCTTTCACTCCAAATTCTCCAAACCTTTAAATTCCCAGCAGCTCCAAACTGCAGCATGGATTTCCATCTTGTTCCATTCACTGATGTATCTCCTTAAAATAATACTTTCATGAAAGAAACAATTTCGGTACTTTATAGGAAAAATAGAAAATTTGAGTACCTAAAAACTTGAAAAACTAGTGTATTTATCAACAAGGAGTAGAATCAACATGGTATTTATCTACAGAAAAAGATAAAATATAATAGTGTAAATTTCGACAAATACAGTCCAATTAACTTTATTCAACATTCAAACATTTTGTCATAATAATTATTCAAAATAATTCATTTCTCCCTCTTTAGAGGCCACAAAATAACATCTTCTTCTCATACCAATTTCTACGGCTCACAATTTGACCGTCAAAAAGTAAGTGTCTAGGCTTCAAATACATTGCATCAAAAAATTGAGAATTTTGCGTTTGTTTTTGGTAAAATTCAAACATATTGCATCAATAAAATTAAATAATTTCAACATCTATAAATTATGTACATTTTCTTAGAAAGCTAATATTTTTCTCTTACTCTAATCCTCGAACTCCTTACAACCCAACCTAGATGCATTGCACATGGCACATAAAATAGCTGTCACTTGGTACATTGCACAGTTGTTTGTCAAAATAGCTGTCACACTTTTTTGCCAAAGAGAACACCTGTCAAGACAGCTGTTATTTGGTACATTGCATAGAGAACAGATGTCGCTTGATACATGGAAAAATCTTCTCGCAGGCAGCAAGGCCCTTGCAAGGACTTGGATGGGCTCTAAGATTTGTGCAAAGAAGAGAGAGAGAGAGAGAGAGAGAGAGAGAGAGAGTGCAAAACATATCAAAAAGTAAGTGTCTAGGCCTCAAATACATTGCATCAAAAAATTGAGAATTTTGCGTTAGTTTTTGGTAAAATTCAAATACATTGCATCAATAAAATTAAATAATTTCTAAATTTATACATTATGTACATTGCACGGTGGTTTGTCAAAATAGCTGTCACATTTTTTTTGCCAAAGAGAACACCTGTCAAGACAGCTGTTATTTGGTACATTGCATAGAGAGCAGATGTCGCTTGATACATGGAAAAATCTTCTCGCGGGCTGCAAGGCCCTTGCAAGGACTTGGATGGGCTCTAAGATTCGTGCAAAGAAAAGAGAGAGAGAGAGAGAGTGCAAAACATATCAAAAAGTAAGTGTCTAGGCCTCAAATACATTGCATCAAAAAATTGAGAATTTTGCGTTAGTTTTTGGTAAAATTCAAATACATTGCATCAATAAAATTAAATAATTTCTAAATTTATACATTATGTACATTGCACGGTGGTTTGTCAAAATAGCTGTCACATTTTTTTGGCCAAAGAGAACAGCTGTCAAGACAGCTGTTATTTGGTACATTGCATAGAGAGCAGATGTCGCTTGATACATGGAAAAATCTTCTCGCAGATAGCAAGGCCCTTGCAAGGACTTGGATGGGCTCTAAGATTCGTGCGAAGAAGAGAGAGAGAGAGAGTGCAAAACATATCAAAAAGTAAGTGTCTAGGCCTCAAATACATTGCATCAAAAAATTGAGAATTTTGCTTTAGTTTTTGGTAAAATTCAAATACACTGCATCAATAAAATTAAATAATTTCTAAATTTATACATTATGTACATTGCACGGTGGTTTGTCAAAATAGTTGTCACATTTTTTTTGCCAAAGAGAACAGCTGTCAAGACAGCTGTTATTTGGTACATTGCATAGAGAACAGATGTCGCTTGATACATGGAAAAATCTTCTCGCAGGCAGCAAGGCCCTTGCAAGGACTTGGATGGGCTCTAAGATTTGTGCAAAGAAGAGAGAGAGAGAGAGAGTGCAAAACATATCAAAAAGTAAGTGTCTAGGCCTCAAATACATTGCATCAAAAAATTGAGAATTTTGCGTTAGTTTTTGGTAAAATTCAAATACATTGCATCAATAAAATTAAATAATTTCTAAATTTATACATTATGTACATTGCACGGTGGTTTGTCAAAATAGCTGTCATATTTTTTTGCCAAAGAGAACACCTGTCAAGACAGCTGTTATTTGGTACATTGCATAGAGAGCAGATGTCGCTTGATACATGGAAAAATCTTCTCGCGGGCTGCAAGGCCCTTGCAAGGACTTGGATGGGCTCTAAGATTTGTGCAAAGAAGAGAGAGAGAGAGAGTGCAAAACATATCAAAAAGTAAGTGTCTAGGCCTCAAATACATTGCATCAAAAAATTGAGAATTTTGCGTTAGTTTTTGGTAAAATTCAAATACATTGCATCAATAAAATTAAATAATTTCTAAATTTATACATCATGTACATTGCACGATGGTTTGTCAAAATAGCTGTCACATTTTTTTTGCCAAAGAGAACAGCTGTCAAGACAGCCGTTATTTGGTACATTGCATAGAGAACAGATGTCGCTTGATACATGGAAAAATCTTCTCGCGGGCTGCAAGGCCCTTGCAAGGATTTGGATGGGCTCTAAGATTCGTGCAAAGAAGAGAGAGAGAGAGAGTGCAAAACATATCAAAAAGTAAGTGTCTGGGCCTCAAATACATTGCATCAAAAAATTGAGAATTTTGCATTAGTTTTTGGTAAAATTCAAATACATTGCATCAATAAAATTAAATAATTTCTAAATTTATACATTATGTACATTGCACGGTGGTTTGTCAAAATAGCTGTCACATTTTTTTTGCCAAAAGGAACAGGACAGCTGTTATTTGGTACATTGCATAGAGAACAGATGTTGCTTGATACATGGAAAAATCTTCTCTGCGAGGGCCAGTGCAAACATATCTTTTCTCTCATCCCAAATTAGCCTAGCCTGAAACCCCACTTATGGCTACCATCATCCAAAAGAGGAAAATAGACAGCTCACCGGAACTTAGAGAGGGAGCTCTCAACGGCGATCGGCTAAGTCTTCTCCCGACGGAAATTCTGCTTACAATCATCTCACTTCTCTCTATCAAGGATGCCGCGAGAATCACCGTCCTCTCCTCACGATGGCGCCATCTTTGGCCCGTTACGCCTCGAAACTTTGACGATTCCTGTCTCATTCCCCTTCGAACATCAGCAAGCCTCACTGACGAAGATCACCGGTGCATCGCCATCATCAGTCGCCTCTTGAACCTCTCCCCTTCCGATCCGATCCAAAGCTTCACCCTCTCCCGATTCCCTCTTAAAATAATCAACCACATCATTCACGGTTGGTTTGAAACCCTAGCTCAAAGAAATCTTGAGCAATTCACACTTCGAGACTGCAGTCCACGCCCTAGATATCCCTTGCCTTCTTGTTCGCTTTTCAATTCATGCTCTCTACGAACATTGCATATCGCTGGCTTGAAGATTTTACCACAAACAATCATGTGTTTCCCAAACCTTAGGGTATTAGTGCTTGAAGAGATTTTTCTTGTTGAAGAATCTTTGGTCGGTTTAGTGTCAAATTGCCCAACTCTTGAAGACTTGCAGGTTGTGCGTTGCCTTGGGCTTGCTAACATCAGGATCAGTAGTTCACAGAGCTTGCGTGCCTTTTCTGTCAAGATCTCCCTAATCTTTCAGGGAGGGTACCCACAAGAGGTTATCATAGAGGATGCTCCAAATCTCGAGCGGCTAATGCTTTGCCAACGTGCTTCAAACAGGGACGTGAAGATTTTGAATTCGCCGAAACTAAAAGTGTTTGGTTTCATCAACGCGAATCATGAGCCACCCAAATTGGGCAATTCTCTCAAGGGAAAAAAGGTAAAAAAAAAGAAAAAGAAAAGAAGAAGATAAAAACTCATATTAGCTCACTATTAAGTGCTTACTTTTCTAGAACATATAAAGGAATTTTTTTAGGGAGTTAATGGAATGGCATTTTGCATGCTAGATATAGTTGATATTGTAGTATGTGGTTAATAATATTAAGTGCGTAGGTTATTTTGAAATGGATTTTCGTTGATAACTGCATGCACTTTATCATGTATCATGGAATACACCATTATTTATTGCTTCTAATGAGGCGAGTTTATGATTGAATTGGCCTCTTTGCATTATACTATTGAGCTTCGGGAATAGGACATTTTCTATTTCAATTTTACATGTATAATGTTTCATGCACTCGTAAAATATCTTCAAGTTTACTTATTGGTTATGAACTCCTGTAATCAACTGTTGATATTTTATTAGTAGAGAAACTAGTGAATTATATCTTTTGAGGATCACAACTTCATAAGCCATAGGAATCAACTCATGACGCAAGTAACCGGACTTGCCTTTATATATGTCTGATTACTCTTGTAGAGATGGAGAAAATATCTAAAGGATGCAAAACCTAGAATGCATAAAATTGTTACAAGAGAGATACAGAGGAAGTGTGTGTGTGTGAGAGAGAGGATAATGAAGGAAAGGTGTCATAGGAGGAAATTTCCTCATACGGTGTCGAAAAAATACACTCTTCATGATTTTTCCCAACGATCGGCAACTATCATCTTCATATTTATCATCTAGGATGTGGACACACCAAATTTCATGTGATTTTATCATTTGCGGGTGCAAAATTAGCGGTTTATCAACAATAGAACTTTTTACATTGCTAATCCAACGGTGAAAAATGGTAGAATCAAATGAAATTTAGTGTGTCCGCATCTTAGATGATAAAGCTGATGATGATGGGCGCCGACCATTGAATAAAATGTTGGAAGATATATTTTTTCGACATCACCTGACGAAAAACCCTTCTAGGACCTCTTTCCTTCATTATTCTCTCTCTCTATATAGATAGAGCGAGAGAAGAAAGGTGCCATATGAGGAAATTTCTTCCTATGGTGTCGAAAATATACATAAAGTTTCATGATTATTTTCGACGATCGGCATTCATCATCTTCATTTTTAGCATCTAAGATGTGGATACATCAAGTTTCATGTGATTCTACCACTTTTTCATAATTAAATTAGCGATGTAAAAAGTTATATTATCGATAAACCGTAAATTTTGCACCCACTAAATCAACAAAGAAAAAGTGGTAGAATCATATAAAAATTGGTATATCACATCTTAGATGATAAAGAAAAAGATGATGAATGCCTATCGTCGAAAAAAATTATGGAGGGTGTATTTTTTTTGAAGCCATAGGAGAAAATTCCATCCTTTGTCACATTTCCTCCATTATTCTCAAATATGTGTGTGCGCGTCAATATGTATGCGTGCGTGTACATACACAAATGATGAACGTTCACTACAGGAAAGGAAAACGTTTGATATAATTGAGAAAAAAAGAAACAAGTCTCGGTTGGCACTAAATAGGAAGCTTAGAGACGAAATGCTTAGAAGCTTCCTGTAGAAGGAACTAGAAATGAGAAGACTTCCCCTTGCCTTGCTCTTTCTTATTGGAACCCTTTGCACCTCTTCTATGAATCGAGCACTGCTTTCACTAGTAGGGTCATGAAGGCAAGTGATTGATCTTCAACTCCCTTGATGTTCCTCGTAGAATATGCCCCTATGTTACGCGTCCGTAATATTTTGTTATGTTTCACCGCTGTTACTCCATAAATCTACGGTTCCACGAGCTCTCGTTCCGCGGCGTGATGGAGGACTGCTAGAGGTCACTCTTCTATCAGGGTAGTTATTGTATTGTGCGTTGGCTGTCCCTTGCGAGTCAAGTGTCAACGTATCTCGATGAGCTTGAAGCGCCTGAAATTACCCTTTTAAATCAGCGTACTTGGGAACCAGAAGGTACTGCCGAAATTTTCTCAAAATGAACGAAAACACAAGCGTATGGGTGTATGTGTTATATATTCTTAATTGGATAAAATCCTTACCACCGACAGTCGTTGTAACTATTTAAACCTAAGCTATCAATCATATATACTTGATCTTCTACCATCTCTCCCTTCCTTTCCATTCTGGAAATAGTGAATGAATCAACTTGGCGGCCGCGTGCCTGCTTGCGCCCTTGTTTATATGATATTCTCATGGATTGTTCGGAACGTCCTCTATATCCGAAATATGCCTTTCTAGGGGTGCAAGCAACGGGTGTTGTATGCGAATAACCGGTCCATTTTCGAGTTTCTCATCATTATCAAACTATCTCCCTTACCCTAATGAGTCGGTTAGTCTTAACTCCCTCGTCGAGCCAGCTAATGAGATAATGGTCAAGCCAGCTAATGAGATAGGAGAAGGAAAAGAACTTACTCTTCCTCCAAGGCAGATTTCTTATGCTTTAGTTGAGCGGGTTACATAGGAACCGATTGAAATAGTTAACCATTGCTAATGCAATTTTCTAAGTAGCAGTCTCTATTCTTGAAACAAGGCATGCATTTATGGGAAGATTCCATAAGGTTAGGCATAAAAAAACATTGTTATAAAAGCTATCGATCCTCATTAATACTGAGTAACAATTACAAGGGCTAAAAGAATTCTAATTTTTTATTAGACAACAAATCATATGCTATAATGTTTGAACTAATAGGATATAAGTTGTAGAATTTATCATGGCGTTAATATTTCTTATCATTATTGTAAAGCGTGTTTGATGCGGCACATCTGTGTCTAGATATGTTGTATGCTCTCTCATGACATATAAAATTGCATCAGATGTTCTATTATGTAGGAGAAGTTTATTTTGAAGTTAAAATCGCAAATTAGGTCGATATTTTACATTACCAGGACGGGTGTGGATTTCAAACTTTTATGGGCGGTTCAAATACTATATTAACCCACTAACAAATCACACTTAAAGAAATCCTTATATATTTGTATAACTTCTATCTTTCTTTTTTCACTCATCTTTTCTCTTCTAAGATGTTCATTCTCATATTCCCTTCCTTCCTTGACAACCTTATGTAGGTGTCCACCCTGAAACAAGAAGGGAAATTTGAGTGTGAAGGCGCGCAAGCCTTGTGAATATTTTTGTGATGTGATCAAGCCTAAAATAGCAATGAATTTTTAACTCTTTTAGTACTAGACGATATGACACTAAATTAACCAAAGATTTCTCGCAATGATGGCCATTTTCAAGTACTAAAACCCAAGTTGTAGAAAGTAAATGATTGTTTTTGGTTAAATCACGTAGTTTGCAATATCTGCTGCTCGAAGAGAGAACAAGAAGGCCACGGTTATATAGGGTTGGGTTTGTAGTTTTGAAGGGTGAATTGCTCGGAAATTCTTCGAGTTAGGGTTTCAAACCAACGTTGAATGATGTGGCTATCAAGAGGGATCAATAGGGTGAAACTTTGGATTGGTCAACAATAGGAGATGTTGAAGATGCGATTGATGATGGCAATGCAATGGGAATCTTCTTCACTGAGCTCTTTTGATATTCGAAGGGGAATAAGTGAGGAATAACCGAAATCCGAAGGCGAAGGGACCAAAGTTTGAGTTATCATTAAGAGAGGACGATGGTTCTCATGACATTATTGATGGAGAGAAAAGAGATGATTGTGAGGAGAATTGCAGTAAATTAAAACCTTATGCGATCACCATTTAGAGCTTCCTCGATCCAGATATTTTCTCCTTTTGGAGGATACTTGCCATTGATGTGGTTTCAAGGTTGACCAATTTAGGATGAGAGGAAAAAGAGTTCTTTGTTATTATCTAAAATAAAGGATAATTTTTTAGAATATGCTATTTTAAAAATTATTATTTAAAAATTCACTTTCAAAAATATTTACAGAAGTATACCACTTTCGGCCATGTAGGCGCCAGCTCAGTGTCAGGCCAGCGCCTGGCGCTGAGCTGTTAAATATTTTTTTTTTGAAATGGGCACAGTTGGCAACTGTGTCCCATTCAAATGGTTTTCAAAATTTATGGGATGCACTTTCAAAGTGTGCCCCATAAGAACTCAAGTAAAATCAATGGGGAGCACTTTGAAAGTGCGCCCCATAAAAAAGATCAAGAGTCCGAGAGAGGATCGAGAGAGAGGAAAGAGAGAAGTGAGGATCCAGAGAGCGAGAGTAGATCGAGAGGGGATGGGATTGAGAGGAGAGAGAGGATTTAGACTAAAATGTATGGGGCACACTTTGGAGGTGCGTCCCAGTAAAATATTTATTTATTAAATCTGCCAATGACAACGTTGAGCTAGTATTGACGTGGCGCCCATTGGCCAAATATGGCCTACTTCTGTAAATATTTTTGGAAGTGGAATTTTTGAATAATATTTTTTAAAAATAGCCCATTCTTTAAAAATGTCCTAAAATAAATGTTTGTGAAAAATTGTAGTGACAAATCGATCATTTGGAGAATTTAGGTTGAAGGAAATAAATGTTCTTTTTTGTCAAAAAGAAATCTTAGCTTTAAATACCATGTATTGTTTAGAATGCAATGTATAGAATGTATAGAAACATAACTTCTTTATTGTCATCAAAATTGATTGTTGTAGGAGTTTGGGGTAAACACCATGTTATTCTGCCCGTTAAACGAAACTGCAATTATTTAGATGGAACGCAATTGAACAGAATAACTTTTGGATAGGCATTACTATTTTTTCTCTTTCATGATCGGAAACATATCGCCTTGAGTTGTTTTCTAGCTGATTTTACGATACTTATAGCGTTCCAACTGTTGCATGTATTTTGTGCCTATTTGTTTTTGTTGATCCTAAACGGCGGCATATTGAATATCTATAGCTATGATCAAGGGTTTGTATTGACCGCTGGTCTTAAAAGGTTCGTGTACATATATTCAATGCATCTTCATATGCTAATATTTCAAGCTTCTAAATATTTGAATTTCAATTAAAAGATTTAACAATGAACAAAATATAGTGAAGCCAAGTATTCACGAATAGAAAAGTTTATGGCACTTATTACACTTAACCTTCTGATTTTTTAGGAGACATTTAATGCTTAAAATGCTTGATATGGAAAATGTATCATAGATTGTTAAGAGGTGTGGATTTAGATAGAAGTATTACGTTGGAAACCAAGCAAAGCATTGCGAAGTTAAAGAAAATAGGATTCTCTTACACAACCTTCAAATATAGTTTTTGCATTGTACTTTATGTTTCAAGTAAGGTTTAAAATTTTGATATGACGGTCGCTTTTTGGATTGGAATCAACCAACTTGGATCAGAATATCGGATTTTCTTTCTTTTGACTAAAAGAATTTGTAAAAATCAGTAAATCTTTAGATAGTAAAAACAATTGTAAACAATCTTAAAAATTCGTTAATAATTTATGATGTCTAAAATGACTTTATTATTCCTTCATAAATATAACTATAATGTTTATGATATATTTTAAATAATTAATGATGTCAAATAAATCGTAATTCAGTATTATCTTATTATACTCTCTAACCTATAATAAACTTAATACTTAAACGCTACTAAAAATTGGCTAACCTACTATAATTAGGTAGTTTACGGTATCGAAACACGTATGAGAATTTCATGGATTGGAATTGGTCATCTCGGATCGGGATCGACTTGTTAATGTTAAAAACATGTTGTAGAGGACAAGGCTTATTTTTAAATATCTATATCCCAAAGCAAATTGAACCATAAAGAGCATCCTAATTTGGAAGAAAGCTTGTATAACATACAAAAAAACATACAGAATTTTGCTCTTTCATTGTTTCCAAATATATTAAAGAATTTACCAACACATTCATTTGTTCGGTTGAGTTGACGATGAAATAGTCGGGACGAAAATTAGTTTGGTTAATCTCTCTCGAAGCCATATACACAAAAGTGGGAACATTTCTCCAAGGTGGGCAATTCATGTGTTGAATGAATTGATGTAAGTTTTTTTTTTATCAGTAATGAATCCTTAACTAGTTATTTGAAAACGAGAGAAAGGTCTAATTGTAGAAATTTGATTTTGCGAATATAAAAGTGCATTTTAAATGCATACAGATTAAGCCATGGTCTCTCTTTGGAAACATCATATAGGTTCCATGTCAAACAAATTGGATTTAGGATGTGGACACTGTTTCCCTCCGAACGGCGGCCGCGACGCGGGGGCGTCTTGGCCTGAGATTCGGGGCAGATGCTAATTAGTGCTATCCGTCCACCTCTCCGAAGATGCCAAATTGATTTATGACACCGTGTATCGAAGGTTTAAACGGATGCGTCCGATGTAGCAGACTTCGTCAGATTCCCCCTCGTTTGAGGGGTTTTTGATTGTGGGGACGCTCTTCCCTGCAGACGCAAGCCCCTGCAGTTAATTACGCTACCGCATCGCGGTAACCACTTTCTTCTTCTCCAAATGGTCACTTTGTGCCGTGTGTGTTTATTTTGCGTTTAGTTGCCCGTGGATTATATACGGAGACTGAGTTATGTCGTCGCCCGTAGGGCGTGGACTAGTCCAAATCCGTATTATCTTAGATTTGGATTTGGGGTTGTGTTTAAGGATACGTTAGCCTCGTTTGAGACTAAGATCGACTTAAACGTTTGTTAAGGATACGTTAGCCTAGTTTTAGACTAAGATCAACTTAACGGGATCGTTTAGATCCGACAAGAGAACGATTAGGGGAGCCCTGTTGTTTAGTTTAGTGACATTGCGGTCAATAGGTAGTTTAAGGACATTGCGGTCCAATATTAGTTTTAAGACGTTGCGGTTAAGGTTAAGGATGTCGTAGTCCGTGGATTTAAGGACTCCACAGTCCGATATTAGTTTTAAGACATCCCGGTCAAGGTTAAGGACGTCGTAGTCCATGGGTTTAAGGACCCCACAGTCCGATGTTAGTTTTAAGACATCCCGGTCAAGGTTAAGGACCTCATAGTCCATGAGTTTAAGGACCCCACAGTCCGTGTCAATATGTGGTCATTTGGACCCGTCACCTTTTTGAAGACGTTGAGGAATTACAACGCCGAGTATCAAAGGAGTGAAGAGATGTACCCTTAAACAGAGGTAGATTAAATAATCTTTGGCCCAATTTGGAACCAAGACCAATTAATTATATTATGAGCCTATTGTCTCAGTTGAATTTGAATTGAGGACTTATGGCCAGCTTTGGCTAAGTCCAGTCATGTTTAAGATATTGGCCCTCTGTTGGTCCATTGAAGGAGAGGTCTGGAAACTTAGCCAATTGGGCTAAAACTAGTGTTAAACATTAGAGACCAACAGTGTTGAACACTGGGAATGAGATTGACAAACTGATGTTAAACGCCAAAAGATAATCAGTGTCACATACTAGCAACAGGGCTTTCAAATTAGTATTAAACACTAAAGCAGGTCAGTGTTAAACACTGGCCAGAGAGGTTTCAAGTTAGTGTTTAAACACTAAAGCAGATCAGTGTTAAACACTGGAAAGAGAGATTCCAAATTAAGGATAACTGAAATTTAATTCAGTGTTAAACACTAAGAAATTTAGTGTTAAACACTGGATACAGAGGTTTCGATTTGGCGCTAAATACTAGGGCAAGAGGGGTCACGTGGTAGCACGTGAGAGCGCCCTCTCTTTATTTTTTCTGCTGAGAGTATTGAGTATTTTGGAGCGTCACGTGCTGTCACGTGATGGGCATTTAAGTGTTCGTCTGTTAGAGCTTCTGTTAGGGGTCACGTGGGGCACGTGGGGAGTTGTCTCAAAACTCTTCTCCGTGGACCTTTTCAGGGGTCACGTGATAGCACGTGATCCTGTTTCTTTGCCTGTTTGAGGATGCGTTTATCTTCTTTAAGAATTAAATTCTTCATGGGGTTAAACCCTAACAATAAACTTTAGAGGAATTAAATTCCTGTTTTCTTCTGAAGGATTATATTCTTAGATAGAGTTGAACTCTAACTTGTCTTCTGTGAAAATTGAATTCCCATTCATATGAGGAACAAATTCCTGTCATTTTGACGGATTTGATTTCTTAACTAGGGTTAAACCCTGGTTATGTTCATTTTGAAGGAATTAAATTCCTATAATATAGGGTTAAACCCTAATTTTATTTTAAAGGAATTAAATTCCTATAGTTATATGAGAATTAAATTCTCAAACTTCCATTCCCTCCTTATGTTTTGAATCTGCATGGCAGGATCTCAACCCAATGAGAATTAAATTCTCAATTCATGGGGAGATGTGCACTTTGCAGATCCTCCACTAAAGAGAGAACTAAGTTCTTCTTTTTAATATAAGAGTTAAACTCTTTTTGAGAATTAAATTCTCTTTTTCTTTTAAAAGCCTTCCCTTTCTTATCTAGGGTTTTCTTTTTGCAGAAGATCAAATTCTCCCAAAGTCTCAGGGTTCTCTCTCTTTTTTCTCTATCTCTCTGTATATCGATCTCTGTATATCCCTGTATCTCTGTCCCTTGGCTCCTATTTATAGAAGGAGCAGAATCAATTAGTTTCGATGAATCATTCATTGAGGGATCTGATTTGTATTCATTAAAGATTTGATTTACATTCATCATTCATTTGGACCTTTGGATTATTAGGTGAACTTTATTCACCATTGGATTTTAAATCCAGAGATATTCCTCTGTTATTTCGGTTAGATTTTAAGGGGAAATCTTTCCAAGTTCAAGATTTTTTCATAGATAGGTGATATTTAATCACCTTTAAATCTTTAATCCAATCGGTTCCAAATAATCATTCCTCATTGGAGAGATTTGAATGCTGTTCAGAATTTAATTCTGTTAAATAGATAGGTAGCTGACAAGGTAGCTTCCTTAGGTGCGCTAGGATGTTGTAGTCCTACTTACCCTTCCTGGGAGGGTCCTTGGCAGTCAGCTCTTTCATGACTTGGTCATCTAAGGCGATATCTCCAGTGACCTCCTTTCCCTTATCTTTTCTATTCACGGGCCCGAGATTCTTTTCGGGGATTGTGCGATTGCGTAGCTGAATGTTCTCGCAGGCTTTCGGTTCTTCCTCTTTCCCTAAGACGGACTCTTTAAAGAGAGGGCCCAAAGCCATTTTCTCATCAGAGTCGCTCCCAAAGGTGAGAACCTGTGACCCTCTGGCGTTAACCATGTAACAGTCGCTAGCAGTTCTGTTGTGCCCGTCGGTAGTACCTCTTCGTTCCCGACGAGTCTTGCGTTTCATGCGCTTAAAATGCTGCCGGCGAGCAACATATCCTTACCACTATATCCTAAAAGCGTGTGAAATTTTCCGATTATATGAGCAATAATTGGGATGCCTCTCCGCCCCATCGAACGCGTTCTCTTCCGAGGGCGGTAGCTTCATCCCCATTGACATGGCTTTGGCGAACCTCTTTCTCGTCTTGTATACGTTTTTATTCGCATCGGATATCTTCTGATCTGGCGGGAGTGCTCCGACTCTTTCGTTTAGTCGCCTGCGCTTGGCTCCTTCCGATGCCGCCATCTCACGCTTCTGATCGGCTTTACTCTTCAAACGAATCTCGTCTAGAAAGGCGTCGTTCATTTCGTCTGTTGGCCATACAAGTTCTGGCTCAGGCTGTGCCCCAGTTTCTTAGTGCCAGGAGTTTTCTCATCTTCCGAGTGGGAAATCACATGACAACTCGCCACATATCCCTCGGATTCATCCGACGAGCTCTCTCCATCATCTTCCTCTTGAAAGACGTTGAGGAACTCTTGTAGCGTGACGGAAGTCCGCGCTTTTTTATTGTACTCTTCCAGCGCGTCGATCTGTTTCTGTAAATCTGTGCGCTTGTCTCCGGGCTTCATGGGCTTCTTAGATTTCTTCTTTTTCTTCGAAGATTTTGACGGCTGGGTGTGAGCACTTGGGCCATCACCATGAATCTTTGTAGTTGGGTGCGGCTTCAACATCCCTTTGATGATTTGAGGTTCAAGCGGGTCCTTCCATTCGACCGCCGGGCACGCATGAAGGTCCCTCAGCATTCTTTTGGTTTTAGTTGACAGCACGACCTTCCATGGAGCTTCTTCAATAAAGGAACAGGTTGCCCCCGGTGTATCCGTTTTCTTAGGAGTATGCGGCTGTGGCGGGTCCACCTTCCACTTTTCGGATAGTGCAAACTTCCCCTGGAGGTATTGATCTTCAATCCATCCTTTGAAAATGAAGCAATACTCAATCGGATGGCTTACCGTTTGATGGTAAGGGCAATAGTTAGGGTTATTCACCTCAGTGGGTTGTGGCGGTTGCCTTGGGTTTGGCAAGTTGATAAGCCTGTTGCGTATTGCCAGCTCAAATAGCCTCTTTGTCTTATCCCGCGGGAATGAGTAGGGGCGTTTCATTTTCTCGTTGTAATACCGTCTTTCTTCCAGCTGATCCGCCAGCTTTGGGGCACTGGGTTGCTGCTGGGCGTTCGCAACGAAGGTTGCCTTCCTTTTACCCTTGTCATTCCGAGGTTCTGGCTTCGGGGGAGTCGGTCTGTGACCCATTTGGTCCCATCTGGGCCAACTTGTCGATCAGAGCCTGGAACGTGGTTGGCTTAAAGAACATCATAAACTGGGAGATAGTTGCATGAGGGTCTAGGATTCCCACAAACATGCCCACCGTGGGCGCTTCCTCAATGCGTTCGCATTTTGACCACAAGTTTCGCCAGCGTATGGCGTACTGGACCCACGTTTCGCCTGGTTTCACCCTGGCATTAATTAATGCCGTTAGCGGAGTGCGTTCGCTGGCGCTCGCGAATCGCTGGGTGAATAGCAATTCCATTTCAGCGAACGTCTTGATGGAATCGTTCGGGAGTTCCGAATACCATTCGAACGCTGTCTCTGATAAGCTGCCCACGAACTGGCGAAGCAACAGTTTATCGTTACCGCCGGTGTTACCGCAAAGGGCTCTGAACTGGGCAACATGTTGGTGGGGATTGCCGGTCCCTTTATACACGTGGAATTTCGGTATTGTATAACCCGGCAAATATTTGATTTGGTCGTACCAGCTCGGATACGGTCGTCCCGTTTTTACAACTTGACCAGTTGCCTCAGTCGCATGATGAACCCGGATCTGCTGGGCTATATAGTCGTTCAAGTCAGCCTTAGAGATTGTCTCCTCCTTGGCCGTTGAGAGAGCCGGTGGTGGATTTGACGTTTCTCCCCTGTCGTCTTCAAGGACGATCGGAGGATCCTCAGCAGGTGGGTCTTGTTGGATCATCATTCCCACCATGTCCTGGAATAAGTGGGCTATTTGCTTTATATTGGCCGCCTGTTCTGCAGCCTCTCTATCTTTCTTTTCCAGTATCCTCCGGAGGAACTCGGCGTCGGTTTCATGTTCTTGTTGCTGATCCGAGGACGCCTCGGGGCTTTCTTTCGGCCCAGTAAGTGCGGCCATCATAGTCATCATTTCTTGGAGCTTCTGCTGTTGCTCCTGAGCTTTGGTCACTGACCGTGTAAGCGGTCTATGACCTGTAGACGCACGGCTGTCTTCCTTCCCCGACGCCATATATACAGTATGGACCATCCTGCCCCCAGCCTTAGGGCGTCTGGGTTCAGCGCTTTTAGCTCTCGTTGCAGGCCCGGGGGTCTTCTCTGGCCTCTTCTTTTTATGAGCAGTGGAGGTTGAGGGGGCCGTTGAAGTGGGCACCCAGACAGCTTTTCGTGGCTTAGCCTGGTGACTGACTTCCTGTTGGATTTTCAGCTTCTTGTGCTGGTGGGAGAAATTTGGACCGATCATTGAGTCTCGGGTCTGCCGCCAGACTTTATAGATTTTGGAAGACAGCCGCTGAGGAGATTGGGACTGTTCTGGCTTTATTTCCGCGGCCTTTTTCAGCGGAGGGGGAGACCTTTTTAGCACCGCGGTAGGAGAATTCCTACGCACCTTATTTAGCATCTCAAAACTGTTCCCAGTTGGAACAGCAGCATTATCCTCTGTCGTCGAGGCTGGAGGAGTTAGCCCAGAAGGGGAGTTGCCTCCGGCCTTCCTCACTCGGTGCCAGTAGCGACGTCGAGCGTGTCGTGCTGATGGGATCGGCTCGGTGAGGGTGATAGCCTCGTCTTGCCCCTTGTGTAGGTGGGGGGTCGCTGCTGGTGTCAGCCTGTTAAAGACCGATGTCCTTTGGGTAGCAGGAGCTGGAACAGCCAATCTCGTAAAGACCGACTCTTTGGTAGGAGAAGCCGCCTTGACGACTTCAGGAGCAGGGGTGGTTGTCCTCTTCGGAATAATCTTCTCTGGGATTGCAAGCTTCATTGTGGGCCCAGAGGAATTTTGGCCCAGTCTGGCGAAGACCGAGGGGCTGGACGACCCGCTGAGAGGGGCCATGGGGATAGCAAGTCGATCAAAGACCGACTTCTTTGACGCTTCCGGCATGGGCATTGGGATGTTAATGTTTACCGGCGGGAGCATGGTCCTAAAGAATAGACCGGTGGTAGCTTGAGTCACTTGCTCCACAGGCATAGTGAATAGGGAAGCAGCCTGCGGTCCATATGCTACACTTCCAGGTGAGGCGGAGCGTCGGTTGCATTTGCAGTTGGAGCAGTTCGAGCAGTTGCCAGCCATTGATCCTTTTGCTTTCTGCAGCAAACGAAACGTCAAATCTTAGTACTTCGAAACCCAAAGGCAACCATTAGCGAACCGCGATTGGTTCGCGAATCACGACACACGAAGTGTGGAGTGGAAAGAGGAAAAAGGTTCCACCGGACGTGCCAGAATCTGTTCCCCTCCGAACGGCGGCCGCGACACGGGGGCGTCTTGGCCTGAGATTCGGGGCAGATGCTAATTGGTGCTATCCGTCCACCTCTCCGAAAATACCAAGTTGATTTATGGCACCGTGTATCGAAGGTTTAAACGGATGCGTCCGATGTAGCAGACTTCGTCAGATTCCCCCTCGTTTGAGGGGTTTTTGATTGTGGGGACGCTCTTCCCTGCAGGCGCAAGCCCCTGCAGTTAATTACGCCACCGCATCGCGGTAACCACTTTCTCCTTCTCCAGATGGTCATTTCGTATCGTATGTGTTTATTTTGCGTTTAGTTGCCCGTGGATTGTATACGGAGACTGAGTTATGTCGTCGCCCGTAGGGCGTGGACTAGTCCAAATCCGTATTATCTTAGATTTGGGTTTGGGGGTTGTGTTTAAGGATACGTTAGTCTCGTTTGAGACTAAGATCGACTTTAAACGTTTGTTAAGGATACGTTAGCCTAGTTTTAGACTAAGATCAACTTAACGGGATCGTTTAGATCCGACAAGAGAACGATTAGGGGAGCCCTGTTGTTTAGTTTAGTGACATTGCGGTCAATAGGTAGTTTAAGGACATTGCGGTCCATAGGTAGTTTAAGGACATTGCGGTCCAATGTTAGTTTTAAGACGTTGCGGTCAAGGTTAAGGACGTCGTAGTCCGTGGATTTAAGAACTCCACAGTCCGATATTAGTTTTAAGACATCCCGGTCAAGGTTAAGGACGTCGTAGTCCATGGGTTTAAGGACCCCACAGTCCGATATTAGTTTTAAGACATCCCGGTCAAGGTTAAGGACCTCATAGTCCATGAGTTTAAGGACCCCACAGTCCGTGTCAATATGTGGTCATTGGGACCCGTCACCTCTTTGAAGACGTTGAGGAATTACAACGCCGAGTATCAAAGGAGTGAAGAGATGTACCCTTAAACCGAGGTAGATTAAATAATCTTTAGCCCAATTTGGAACCAAGACCAATTAATTATATTATGAGCCCATTGGCTCAGTTGAATTTGAATTGAGGACTTATGGCCAGTTTAGGCTAAGTCCAGTCATGTTTAAGATATTGGCCCTCTGTTGGTCCATTGAAGGAGAGGCTTTGCCTCTGGAAACTTAGCCAATTGGGCTAAAACTAGTGTTAAACATTAGAGACCAACAGTGTTGAACACTGGGAATGAGATTGACAAACTGATGTTAAACGCCAAAAGATAATCGGTGTCACATACTAGCAACAGGGCTTTCAAATTAGTGTTAAACACTAAAGCAGGTCAGTGTTAAACACTGGCCAGAGAGGTTTCAAGTTAGTGTTTAAACACTAAAGCAGATCAGTGTTAAACACTGGAAAGATAGATTCCAAATTAATGGTAACTGAAATTTAATTCAGTGTTAAACACTAAAAAATTCAGTGTTAAACACTGGATACAGAGGTTTCGATTTGGCGCTAAATACTAAGGCAAGAGGGGTCACGTGATAGCACGTGAGAGCGCCCTCTCTTTATTTTTTCTGCTGAGGGTATTGAGTATTTTGGAGCGTCACGTGTTGTCACGTGATGGGCATTTAAGTGTTCATCTGTTAGAGCTTCTTTTAGGGGTCACGTGGGGCACGTGGGGAGTTGTCTCAAAACCCTTCTCCGTGGACCTTTTCAGGGGTCACGTGATAGCACGTGACCCTGTTTCTTTGCCTGTTTGAGGATGCGTTTATCTTCTTTAAGAATTAAATTCTTCATGGGGTTAAACCCTAGCAATAAACTTTAGAGGAATTAAATTCCAGTTTTCTTCTGAAGGATTATATTCTTAGATAGAGTTGAACTCTAACTTGTCTTCTGTGAAAATTGAATTCCCATTCATGTGAGGAACTAAATTCCTGTCATTTTGACGGATTTGATTTCTTAACTAGGGTTAAACCCTGGTTCTGTTCATTTTGAAGGAATTAAATTCCTATAATATTGGGTTAAACCCTAATTTTATTTTAAAGGAATTAAATTCCTATAGTTATATGAGAATTAAATTCTCAAACTTCCATTCTCTCCTTATGTTTTGGATCTGTATGGCAGGATCTCAACCCAATGAGAATTAAATTCTCAATTTATGGGGAGATGTGCACTTTGCAGATCCTCCACTAAAGAGAGAACTAAGTTCTTCTTTTTAATATAAGAGTTAAACTCTTTTTGAGAATTAAATTCTCTTTTTCTTTTAAAAGCCTTCCCTTTCTTACCTAGGGTTTTCTTTTTGCAGAAGATCAAATTCTTCCAAAGTCTCAAGGCTTTCTCTCTTTTTTCTCTCTCTCTGTATATCGATCTCTGTATATCCCTGTATCTCTGTCCCTTGGCTCCTATTTATAAGAGAAGGAGCAGAATCAATTAGTTTCGATGAATCATTCATTGAGGGATCTGATTTGTATTCACTAAAGATTTGATTTACATTCATCATTCATTTGGACCTTTGGATTATTAGGTGAGTTTTATTCACCATTGGATTTTAAATCCAGAGATATTCCTTTTGTTATTTCGGTTAGATTTTAAGGGGAAATCTTTCCAAGTTCAAGATTTTTCCATAGATAGGTGATATTTAATCACCTTTAAATTTTTAATCCAATCGGTTCCAAATAATCATTCCCCATTGGAGAGATTTGAATGCTGTTCAGAATTTAATTCTGTTAAATAGATAGGCTTTGAAAGCCGGTCACGTGTGGCCACGTGACCCATGGTCACGTGTAGGCACGTGACCCCCTGGAACGAGCTTTCTTCTCCTTTCTGCGCTCTGTTTTCTAGCCGCCGTTCAACCGTCACGTGCCAACACGTGACCCCTGGTCACGTGTGAGCACGTGACCCTTTCTGAAGCCTTTTCTTTGATTTAATCAAGGAGCCGAATCTGCCTTTGCCGCTGCTTTTAGTTGTCACGTGCCAACACGTGACTGCTGGTCACGTGCTAGCACGTGATGCTTCTTCCGTAGGCTTTCCTGATTTTAAATCAGGAAACAGACACCTCAACTTCATCATATTTCGTTTTTTTAGTCAGAGTCGATAAAATGTCGGGATATGTCATCCAAAATGTTTGGTGAGTTGTATATGTTTATTTAAATTCCCAAAGAAGTTAATGTGTATCCCAAAATATCCTTTTCAGCACCAAACAACACATCATATGGAAAGCTATAGTTTATGGCTTTTCTAGGATCAATATCCTAAATGCAGTATTTAGCCTGATATATCACCCAACATATTGCGACATATCTTTCATCATGGAAATTTTAACATGAATTAGATTATTCTATTGTTGTAGCTTTTCAATATTGTATTTCCTTTTTTTGAATTTTGGTTATTTTGTAAAGTTTTATGTTTATGTCATATATTATAATGTGATAAATAATAAACTGCATTTAATGTAAGTGTGATTATTGCCCAAAAGTTTATTGTATAATAAATTAGATGGATGATATTTTGGATTGAAGGTTATATATGGAACACAACTTTCATGAATCATGACACCCGATATTTACTAAATGTACTCGATTTAGTTCGTAAACCCGTCATTCAACATTATACTTTACCGACCAATATAATCCTAACATACGGCCTTTAGAACATTGGTGGATGTCGATCGACATGTGATGATGATTTTGTAATATAAATTTAGACTAAGGTCATACTTTAAATATTTGTATTTTAATTCGAGTGTCCTTATACATGTATTCATATATCAATTGCCTTGTGAATTGTGATTAATATCTATTTTGTCTTGCTTCCATCATTGTCGTGTTATATTTTACTTTCATAATCAACTTACATACTGCCTTGTATCATAATATCATATAACATTTATGAAGTATGGACACATACATGTATTTAAGGTGATAGTTACATTATTAGTTAGGTTATATGTATACCAATAAAGATATGTGGTTAATATCATTAAGAATCCACTTAGGACTTGTAACATGTGATATACAAATTCCCTAATATGTCCAATGTCCGCTATTAGTTGATGCTTCTACACCGCTGTAACCTGACATTTAAAACTATGCTTTTTGGAGCTATACAGTTTTTGTTTCTTCTTTTCAATTTCCTTGATCACTGTTGTAATACATATATTTCTCAAGTACTATATTAACACCCACAATGATATGCATCAATTAGGTTAGATATTCTAATACATCATCAAGAACCATGATTTTTTGTATTATGTGCAGAAAATTGATTGTTCATTCGGTTGGCATATGAACTAATCCTATTCCCATCTCTCAGGGCAATAAAATTCCGAGAAGTTTGAGGCTTTCAGGGTCGTCGTTTGTAAAGACATTGGGTATTGTAGTGGATTGCAGATGTCTTGGTCAAAGAATGATGACATGTAACTTGCTTAAATGCTTCCCTTGCTTAGAAACCTTGGATCTTCTGGTATGTTTTTAGACTTGAATTTGGATAGGCAAAATTTCACTAAAATACTATCAACTGTCAGCAGTTTTGAGTTAAATTCCATAAGCTTTATACATTGCAAATAAAATAATACCATGAACTTTTGGCATTCTTCGGCTAATTAATAACTTACTCCATTCTTCAGTTTAATCTTCATTTAGCAGCGTATGAAAAATTGGAACAGAGTTCCTGGTTTTTTTACTGTATATTAGCCTGTTGGACATGTACTTAGTCATGTTTTGTTCTTCAGTTTGTTACAATGCGAAGGTGGATGGAATTTAAGACGCATTATTGGGATCGAGAAGACTGCCCCAACCTCAAATTGAAAAGCATAAATTTGGATGCGCATCTCAAAAATGACTCTGAAGTAAACTTTATCAAGCTGCTTTTTGGGAAATCTCGAAGGCTGAAGGTGATGACTATCTATTGTCGTTCCGATGAGTCGACACAACAAGCTCAAAGTATACGCGATAATGCAGATAAGTTTCATAAAAATGGAGCCTCAATAGAGGTCAAATTGGTTCCTTTTACTGACATCCACGTCAACCATGGATCATCAACCTGGGAATCATTGAAAGGGCCTACTGAGATTTGGTGAGAGTTTCTGGTAGATATTTATCATGTATTTTGTCGTTGTGAATGGTTATGAGAGATTTAGCTGTGGCATTAATTATTGTTTGGGTTTATTTAAACTTTTGTGTAATACTTTAACAATTTATGTTGGCAACCATTGCTTTTATTAGTTCTTTTTATTATATTTAGTATGAAATCTCCCATGCGTCTAAAGGCCCAACCCCCTCCCCAAAAACCCACTTGCTGTTGCAAGAAGAAAAACATGTGACTTGGAATAGAATTTATCCATGATCTTTGGCACAGCCTATCTTAAGTATAGAGTCGTTTAATCTGTTCGAAGTTTTTTTCCCTCCTTTTTTTCTTTGTAAAATAGTTTTGTAGTCTGATACAAGTGGGGCTTGAACTTCAGACCTCTTGCAAATAGCAATGAGCCTTTACCACATAAGGCTATAATGGTGCTCATATAAACTTTATAATGTGTAGATCCAACTTTAAATATTTTTTTGGTCTAAATTTCTAAGAAGTAGAAAAGGATATGGTTTTCTTTTATTTCACACCCCGGAATCTTTGGTAATTTTTAGAAAATACACCGAAAACTTCGTACACACACACTTCTTCTCCGTTAACTATGAAACACATTTCCATTAGTTTTAAATTAGTTAATGGTTTGGTTAAATCAATTATGGTCAGATTAAAAGACTAATTACATCCATCTTTAATCCATGTTCTTCTTCAATTTCTTTTTTTTTTCTTTTTCTTTTTTCCCCCTGAAGAAATCCATCTATCTCTATTCATTATCAACTCAATAAGAGAAATGTTATCTTCTCATCTTCTTGACTCTATTTCACACCCATGCTCTTCCTTTTTTTCCAGCCGTTTTCCTAAACCTATTCCCAATTGCCTTCGGTTCTCATTCAAATAAAAAACTTTAGGGTAAATTGTCAAAAAACCCATGGCAAGTCTTACCGCAGATTAAAAAACCTAGTCCCGAACGGTTGTCAAAAAACCCTTGGTAATTTCTTCTGTAATATTTGTATAGTTGTTTGCTATATCTAATTGGCTCATACAATATCGCAGGCAACTGTATAGATGCGGCAGGCAACTGTATAGATGTGGCAGGCAACTGTATAGATATCGCATAAAAATTAGATATAGCAGCAGCTATACAAATACTGCGGGTGAGGGTTTTTTTGACAACCGAAATTTTTTTTAAAGGGGTTTTTGACAACTGCTCTGTAGTCAGGGGCTTTTAGTTAGCGGGAAAACTTACCCTGGTTTTTTTGTTTTTTTGACAATTTGCCCAAAACTTTATCCAGACTTCTCCAATTCTTATTCTCTTATAACCTTATGATAAGCGGCAAAAGTGAGGGGGTTTCCTTCATTGTAACCTTATAATTATTTCTGGGCAACATGAATAAACAATAGTCAAAGTATTTGCACATGATCATTTTTTGCCGCCAAAAGAGAACACTCTACAATTTGGGGGTAAGAAAAAAAATGTTGTTTTGCCATAAAAGATAACAACTGTAGCGTTCAGCTGCAATGAATCTTGCACAACGGTTTTTGGTAATATTGTAGTCAAGGGACCACATGCCAATTTTCTCTCTGCTAGACAGAATATGTAGTTTGACTATGAGATATATAATTCCCTAATACAAATAATGTATATGGTTTTACTAGAATAGCATGCGCATTGGTTACTTCAAACAGATTGCCTTGACCTATCGATCTATGCACTTTTATCATGTCTTATAATGAAAATGCTTCTCTGTAACTGGATACATGTTTCCGGTTATAAGAGAGAAAGATTAAACTATAAGACCCACAAAACTATTTGATGGTTGTCCGAAATTATTTATATTTCTCTCTCCTTTGCTTAGGGTGGAGTTGGGGGACATTAAATAATTTCAGGTAGTATACAATGGCTTGATCTCTCAAACTACATCTATATAAGCTTGGTCCTTTACAGCCAAGGCTTTTTCACCATTGAATTAGTAATGTAAAATGTTCTATTTTCGGTAAACCGTAAATTTTGCACCCACTATGTCAACAGGGAAAAAATGGTGGAATCACATGAAATTTGGTGTATCCATATTTTAGATGATAAAGATGAAGATGATGGATGCTGATCGTTGAAAAAATCATGGAGGGTATATTTTTTCAACGCCACATGAGGAAATCCCTTCCTATGTTTCCTCCATTATGCTCTTAAAAAATGGCATACTTTATGAAAATCCCTTGTAGCTTTAGGTAATTTCCGTAGCCGTTACCCAAAAAAACCGTTGAACTTCTATCCGATTACCCCACTGCCCCCAACGGTAAAATCTCTGTTTCCCCCAATCAGAGCAAGGCTCTGTTGAATTTTGAAAATTCAAAATTCGAAGCAACGCTTCGTTTTCCGCGCGCAGCGCGCAATTTGCCACGTGGCAGAAGCTGAATGGGCAGCGTAACGCCCGAGACAGTGCGTCCCATCAGAGCAAGGCTCTTCAGAAAACATAATTAATTAAAGACTTAACTGCGCAAATGCATGGCAGCGCGACACGTGTCTGCGCAAGCGCATGGATGCACGACACGTGTCTGCGCAGTTGCGCAATCGCAACTGCGCAAGCGCACGGATGCGCGACACGTGTCTGCGCAAGCGCACGGATGCGCGACACGTGTCTGCGCAGTTGCGCAGTCTAAGCTGCGCAAAAGCACCGATGCGCGACACGTGTCTGCGCAAGCGCACAGATGCGTGACACGTGTCTGCGCAGTTGCGCAGTCGCAGCTGCGCAAGCGCACAGATGCGTGACACGTGTCTGCGCAAGCGCACAGATGCGTGACACGTGTCTGCGCAGTTGCGCAGTCGCAGCTGCGCAAGCGCTCGGATGCGCGACACGTGTCTGCGCAGTTGCGCAATCGCAACTACGCAAGCGCTCGGATGCGCGACACGTGTCATGTGCTGGTGAGTTGCGCAGCAACTGAATGAAGATTTAGATAAATCTTTTCTGTTCTCCTGTAAAACAGGAACCCTTAGATCAAAGATCCAATGGTGGGAAAATTCCCAAAATTATTAAGGAAAGATTTTGTTAACAAATCCAACAAATTTGTGGGCACTATAAATAAGACCCCAAGCCTCATTCAAAAGGCATCAATCAGATAGGCAGAGAATCAATCATCAAGAGAAGGATAAACTTCTGGGAAAAAAAAAAGCTCTTGAAGATTAATCAAGAACAAAAAAAAAGAAGAAGGTAAAATTTCTGAAGAACAGAAAATAAAAAAATAAATAGTGCCTTGCACTTGATATGAACCCCTGGTTCTAAAAAGGAAAAAGAATAATAAATAGTGCCTTGCACTTGATATGAACCCTTGGTTCTGTGAAAAGAAAACAAGAAGAAAAACTTGTTTTCTTTTGATCTAAATGTAGATCAAAAGTGCTATGCACTTTTGTTCTTTAATCAGAATATTCTTGAGTTCCTGCAACTCATTATTTAAAAGGGCCTGGCCCAAATCAGAAATGAAAGGGCAGAGCCCTATTTGAAAAATTCTTGAGGGCCTGGCCCAAATCAAATCATGAAAGGGCAGAGCCCTATTTGAAAAATTCTTGAGGGCCTGGCCCAAATCAGAAATAAAAGGGCAGAGCCCTATTTGAAAAATTCTTGAGGGCCTGGCCCAAATCAAATCATACAAAGGGCAGAGCCCTGTTTGGAAATGCTTGAGGGCTTGGCCCAAATCAAACTACAAGAATAAAAAGAGGCAGAGCCCTGTTTAGATTGATCGGGCAGAGCCTAAAATAAAAATTGGACTTAACCCAATCCTGGCTGTAAGTCCTTAAATTAAACGCCTTTCATAAACTAAGTCATGACCGGTTCGAGGGTACATCTCCGAACTCCTTTGACATCTGTCGTTGTAATTCTTCAACGACGTCAAAGAGGTGACGAGTCCCAACGACCATTCATTTAATATTGGACCGAAACGTCCTTAAGTTAATATTCACTCCAAAATGAGAATACCGGACCGAAACGTCCCTAAACTAATATCGGACCGAAACGTCCCTAAACTAAAGATGGACCACTACGTCCTTAAACTGGCGACGGACCGAAACGTCCCTAAACTAATACCGGACCGAAACGTCCCTAAACTAATATCGGACCGAAACGTCCCTAAACTAACAATGGACCACTACGTCCCTAAACTGGCGACGGACCACCACGTCTCTAAACTGGAATATGGACCACTACGTCCTTAAACTGGCGACGGACCGAAACGTCCCTAAACTAATAATGGACCACCACGTCCCTAAACTGGCGACGGACCACCACGTCCCTAAACTGGTGCAATAGGGCCCAAACGCTCTTTTGTCGGATCTAAACGGTCCCGCCTAAGTTGATCTTAACCCCAAATACGGTTAACGTGTCCTTAGACATTTAAATAAACAATAAAACTCCAAATTAACTTTGGTTCAAGGGTACATCTCTGAACTCCTCAGACGCCTGTCGTTGTAATCCCTCAACGACGTCAGAGAGGTGACGAGTCCCGACGGCCGGATAATTAAATCAATCATGATGTTAAGTTGATCTTAGTCTAAAACAGGACTAACGTATCCTTAACAAATGTTTAAGTCGATCTTAGACGCAACGCGACTAATGCATCCTTAAACTAAAAACACCAAACCCAAATCTAAGTAAATACGGATTTGGACTAATCTACGTCCTACGGGTGACGACATCACTCAGTCTCCGTATACAATCCACGGGCAATCACAAACAAAACAAACACACACGACACGAAGTGAAATTCTGGAGTAGGAGAAAGTTGTTACCGCTATGCGGTAGCGTAATTAACTGCAGGGGCTTGCGCCTGCAGGGAAGAGCGTCCCCACAATCAAAAACCCCTCACCCTGAGGGGGAATCTGACGAAGTCTGCTACATCGGCCGCATCCGTCTAAACCTCCGATACACGGTGCCATAAATCAACTTGGTATCTTCGGAGAGGTAGACGGATAAAACCAAATAGCATCTGCCCCGAACCTCAGGCACGTGACGTCCTAACGTCGTAGGCCGTCGTTCGGAGGGGAACAGATTCTGGCACGCCCGGTGGGACCTCTTCCTCTTTCCACTCCACACTTCGTGTGTCGTCTTCGCGAACCAATCGCGGTTTGTTAAATGATTGCCTTCGGGTTTCAAGTTGCTAAGATTTGGTCTTTTGTTTGGTACAGAACTCAAGCATTCAATGGCCACCAACTGCACCAACTGCTCGAAGTGCAACTGCAACGGACGCTCCACCTCACCTAGAGGTGTAGCATATGGGCCCCAGGCGGCTTCCTTCCTGACCCTGCCGGTAGGCCAGTTGACTCAGGCCACCACCGGCTTGTTCTTCGGGACCATGGTCCCACCTACAAGCTTCTCGGCGCCGATACCCACACCGGAAGCGAACAAGAAGTCGGTGTTCGACCGGCTCACTGCTACCGCGACCCCTGTCAGCGGGTCGCCTGCTACTGGACCAACAGCCTCCGTCTTCACCAGGCTGGGTCAGAACTATGAGGTGGCTGTCCCAAAGAGGGCAACGGCCGCTGCTTTGGAAGTCGTTAAAGCGGCTTACCTATCAGAAAGTCAGTCTTCACAAGATTGACGGTTCCTACTCTTCCCCCAGCCGGTCAGAAGGCATCAGTCTTCGATAGGCTGACATCAACAGTTACCCCACGCTCAAACAGGGGGCAACAAGAAACCATCTCAATCTCCGAGTCAATCCCGGCGGCTCGTCGTACGCGACGTCGCCATTGGCAGCGAGTAAGGAAAGCAGGGGGCAACTCCCCCTCAGGGCTAACCCCACCTGCTCCGACGGTGGAGGTCGATGCTGCTGTTCCAACTGGGAACAGCTTCGAAATGCTGAGGAAGGTGAGAAAGAACTCCCCGGTGGCTACGTTGAAAAGGTCCCCTCCACCCATGGAAAAAGCTCCGGAGATGAAACAGGAACAGCCCCCTCAACGGCTGTCAGCGAAAGTTTATAAAGTCTGGCGGAGGGTTCAAGACTCCGTGATTGACTCAGACCACTTCCGTCGCCAGAACAGGGCAAGGGTGGAAAAAGACAAAAACCGCCCCGCTAAACGGCAGGGGGCAACAAATGCTAAGATGCCCGCTTCAACGGCTCCTTCAACCTCAAAGGCCCATAAAAGGAAGAGGCCAGAAAAAGCTCCTATGACGCTGACAAAGTCTAAGAACGGTGAACCTAAACGTCCCAAGTCAGGGGGTATCACGGTTCATACGGTCTATATGGCTTCGGGGAAAGAAGAAAGTCGTACTTCTATGGGTCACCGACCGCTTACCCGGTCAGTGACCAAGTCTCAAGAGCAGCAACAAAAGCTCCAAGAGATGATGACTACAATGGCTGCACTCACGGGGCCAAAAGAGAATCCTGAGACGTCCTTAGATGAACGTCAAGAAGAAGAGACCGACGCCGAGTTCCTTCGCCGAATGCTCGAAAAGAGAGACCAAGAGGCTGCTGAACAAGCAGCCAATATACAGCGCATGGGCCTTCTCTTCCAGGATATGATAGGGATGATGATACAACCAGAATCCCCGACTGAAGAACCCCCGATCGTCCTTGGGGATGATAGGGGAGAAACATCAAACCCTCAGCCCGTTCTATCGACGGCTAAAGAAGACACAATCTCTAAAACAGATCTGGACGAATATATAGCCCAGCAGATAAAAGTTCATCACGCGGCCGAAGCAGCCGGCCACGTTGTAAAAACAGGGCGGCCATATCCGGGCTGGTATGACCAAATCAAGTACCCGCCAGGTTACATAATTCCAAAGTTTCATGTCTACAAGGGGACCGGCAATCCCCATCAACATGTTGCCCAATTCAGGGCGCTTTGTGGTAACACTGGAGGCGACGACAAGCTCTTGCTGCGCCAGTTTGTTGGAAGTTTATCAGATAGGGCTTTCGAGTGGTATTCCGAGCTCCCCAACGACTCCATTAAAACCTTCGCAGAGATGGAGCTGCTCTTCACCCAACGCTTTGCAAGCGCCAGCGAACGTACTCCGATGACGGCGCTGATTAACGCCAGGGTAAAGCCCGGCGAGACATGGGTCCAGTACGCTATACGGTGGCGTAATTTATGGTCTAAATGTGAACAGCGTATAGAAGAAGCCCCTGCGGTGGGAATGTTTGTCGGAACCCTTGATCCACAAGCAACCATTTCGCAGTTTATGATGTTCTTCAAGCCAACTTCTTTCCAGGCTTTGATCGACAAATTGGCGCAGATGGACCAGATGGGCCATAAACCCCCTCTCCCGAAGCCCGACTCTCGAAACGACAAAGGAAAGGGAAAAGCTATCATCATCGCTAATGCCCAACAGCAACCGAACGACTCGAAGCCGGTTGCTCGTCCAAATAACACGCGCCCATACGTACCCCTTGAGGACAGGATGGGACGTGCTTACTCCTTCCCCCGTGATAAAACAAGGAGGTTATTTGAGCTGGCATTGCGCAATAGGCTTATAAATCTGCCGGATCCAAAACGTCCGTCACAACCAAGTGACGTTAACGAGCCTAATTATTGCCCTTACCATCGAGTGTTAGGACATCCAATCGAAGACTGTTACGTGTTCAAAAATTGGCTCGAAAACCAGTACCGTCAGGGCAAGTTTGCGCTATCTGACAAATGGAAGGTGAATCCTCCGCAGCCCCACACCTATAAGGGAACGAATACGCCGGGGGCAACATGCTCCGTCATTGAAGAAGCTCCCTGGGAGGTTGTATTATCAGCCAAAATGAGGAGAATGCTAAATGATCTGCAGACCTGTCCAGCGGTCAAGTGGAAGAACCCCTTGGAGCCGCAGGTTATTGAGGGGATGTTGAAACCACGTCCGACTCCGAAGGCCGATGGTGGTAGTTCAAGCGTTCATAACCAGCCGTCAAAATCTTCGAAAAAGAAGAAGAAGAAATCTAAGAAGCCCGTGAAGCCCAGCGACAAGCGGACGGACTTACAGAAGCAGATTGACGCACTGGACGAGTATAACCAAAAGGCGCGGACTCCCATTACGCTCCAAGATTTCCTTGATCACGTCTTTCAAAAAGAAGATGAGGAAGAAGCTTCATCGGATGAATCCGACGGAGATGTGGCAAGCTGTCATATGATCTCTCACTCGACCTCGGACGATGAAGGGACTTCTGGCACCAAAACGCCGGGGGCAAATACTGAGTCAAGGGTTCCGGAATTATCAATAGAAATGATTGACGCGTTTCTTAGTGAAGCTCGATTGAAAAGTAAAGCTGATCAAGAACGCGAGACGGCGATATTCGAAACGGCCAAGCGCCAGCGACTTGAGGGAGGAGCTGAGATGATCCCACTGGAGCAAAATGCCTCCACCGCTGACAAAAGCCAATTTAAGATAAAAAAGAAGTTCGCCAAGGCCATATCGATGGGCATGAAGCTACCACCCTCAGAAGAAAGAGTTACTAGCGTGGTAGAAATGCATCCCTCTTATTTCTTATATCATCAGAAGGTCTCACATTCTACTCAAGAGTGCAAAGCGTTCGATAAATGGTGGCAAGGATACGTCGCTAATCAACAACGCTTTAAACGGGAAAAGCGCAAGGTTCGTCGGGAGCAAAGAAACACGACCAAAGTGCTTGAAAGAATTGCCGGCAACTGTCACATGGTTAACACTACCAGGTCACAAGTGCCCACATTTGGGAGCGACTCTGATGAGGAACTAGAGATTGCCCCTCTCTTTAAAGAATCAACTTCGGGAAAAGAAGAAGAACCGAAGTCTTGCGAAAATATACAGCTGAGGAATCGGACACTGCCTGAAAAGAACCTCGGACCCTCGAATAGAAAAGATAAAGGGAAAGAGAAGGTCTCTGAAGACATCACTTTAGATGACCAAGTCGCGGAAGAGTTAACCGCCAAAAATCCGCCAAAGAGGAGTAAGGTGGATTACAATGTCTTAGCGCATCTGAGGAAGCTACCCTCACAACTCAGCATCCTCGATGCCTTGTTACTATCAAAGGAGGCGAGAGACTCTTTGATTAAGGCGCTACAAGATCCGGACCAGTTCCAAGCCTTCTTGGCCGAAGAAAAGATGAAAGACGAATTGGAAGAAGTGCACACAGCCGACGTTGCTTTTGGTGATGAAGACCTTCTCCTCGGGACGTGTGAACATAATCTCCCTCTTTATGTCTCAGGATACTGCCATGACATAAAGATAGGTAAAATCTTGGTCGATAACGGATCGTCCGTCAATTTACTCAATGTACGAGTGTTAAAGGAGATTTGCATGAGTGTCCAACACCTCGCCCGAGACAAGATCACTATCTCCGGTTTCGACTCTCAATCCTCAAAGACTCTTGGATCTGTGATATTGACGCTACGCTTCGGGTTGCTCGTCACAGACATCAAATTCCATGTTATAGATGCCAAGACGTGCTATAATGCTCTGCTCGGCCGACCATGGCTACACGAGTACAATATCATCCCTTCTACACAGCATCAGTGCATGAAGTATTCCAGGGATGGCCTCGAGTACACTGTGGCCGGAGAGTTGAATCCGTTTTCCGTGAACGAAGTTCGCAAGTATGAAGATGCCAAATATTTCTTGCCGAGCTTCGAAGACACGGAAAGGTGTCACAAACCGGAGAACAAAACTAATGCCACCATCCCTGTCTTCGGCAGTGACACCGAGGAGGAAGATATAATTTATTCAGGTCCATCCCAATCTACCAGGCCAGGACCATCCGTTCCTTCGTTGATCTTCGGTAGTGATTCAGAGGATGAAGTTCATGCTGTATTCCCTGCTCGGCCTTCGATACGGATCTCCGCTGATGAAGAGCGAAGTCTGCAGATAACCATGGTGCCGCTTGAACATTACAAAGAACTGGATGCACTCAACACCAACAGCGTAGAAGAATTGCAGACATTCTATATCCCTCCCGGACGAAGGGGCGAGAAGGCAATCTTATTCTACCGTTCTGAAGAGAACAAAGTAGAAAAAGAAGTTTGGCATGGCGCGGATCCCACGCTCGACAGGCTTCAGCCTATCCGTCTTCCCCGGTATTATACCGAAGGTTTGAAGAAACTGCTAAAACGCCAGGGGATGTCCTTCACACAGACCGTTAGAAAAGCCAAATTCTATGACAGGGTTTGGAACGTCCCCGGAACTCAACACAAGCTACCTAACGGGAGAGTAGAAACCAAAGGGCTTGGGTACATCCGGCCAAAGAAGCAGGAGCTAGTAAACAGCTGTTATGCCATGTATGACTTCGACGGAGACACGGACGCCCAATGGGAGGATGCTAATCCTGAACCAGCAAAAGTTCCTGATACAAAACCGCCCAGTACATCGTCCGAAGACCAGATGAGCAAACTTATAAGGGATGCGAGTCAAAAAGCCAGAGATGATCACGATCGTGAAATGGCAATCTATGAGAAAGCTAAGACACAGCGCCTCCTCCAACAGGCATTAAAGAACGAAGATGCCGCTCCTTGTCAACCTGCTACAAAAAAGGTGCGACACGAGAACAAAAACAAGTCGAAAGGCAAGAGAGGCGCTCGACAACTACAAAGCAGAGCTAAGAAGCCGCGCATCCGAGAATCGAGCGTTATTGACTTAGCCCTCAGGAAGAAAATGGGTCGAGCATACTCTTTTCCTCGGAACAAAACAAGGAAAATATTCGATCTCGCTCTAAAACATCAAATGCTTACGTTGCCAGAGCCTAAGCACCCTGAACAAGCAGGCGAAGTCTCCAACCCAAGGTATTGCTTTTACCATCGAGTAGTAGGGCATCCGCTTGAAGATTGCTTCACCTTTAAGAATTGGGTTGAGGACCAATATCAGCTTGGCAAATTCGCGTTGTCTGACAGTTGGAGGGTAGCGCCGCCGCAAAAGCACGAACCCGAAAACACAAGAATAAAACCAACTCCGCATTGGGATTGGCAAAAAATTCACACCTGCCATATGATAACAATATTAAAAGAAGGGGCCGAAGACATGAACAATCTCCCTTGGTGCTTTGAAAGCGGCAGCGATGAGGTAATCTCAGAATTTCCCCCAGCTCCGAAAGAACTGGAGGACGGAATACATACCACTGCAGATAATCTTAAGAAAATTGAGTTGGGGACGGAAAATGACCCGCGACCGACATTCATCAGCGAGCTGCTATCTGAAGAAAGGGTGGCTGCATTAAAGGATGTGCTTCTGCAGCACAAAGATTGCTTCGCGTGGAACTATTCCGAAATGCCGGGACTAGATCCAGAAATTGCTGTACACAAGTTAGCGATATTCCCAGACATTAAGCCAGTCAAACAAGCGCCGAGAAGAATGCGACTCGAGCTTGAGATGAGCATCAACGCCGAAGTCAAAAAGCTGATAGATTCAGGCTTCATCCAAGAAGTCCAATACCCTGAATGGATCGCCAACATTGTCCCAGTGATGAAGAAAAATGGGACAGTGCGCATATGCGTAGACTTCCGGGATCTCAATAAAGCCTGCCCAAAAGATGATTTCCCGGTGCCAGTCACCGAGCTGATGATAGACAACACATCCACTCATGAGGTTTTCTCTTTCATGGACGGCTCATCGGGGTATAATCAAATAAAAATACACCCGGAAGATCAGAAGCACACAGCCTTCAGGACTCCTCTTGGTATATTTTGTTATAAAGTGATGCCCTTCGGTTTGAAGAACGCCGGTGCTACTTATCAGAGGGCCATGACGAAGATCTTCGACGACCTTATACACGAAATCGTCGAATGCTATATCGACGATCTCGTGGTCAAGAGCAAATCATATGAGGAACATCTCGAGCATCTGAAGACTGTATTTCAACGCCTTCGGCAATACAACTTGAAGATGAATCCTCTTAAATGTGCGTTCGGGGTTTCCTCGGGCAAATTCCTGGGATTCGTCGTTCGGCACCGAGGTATTGAAATAGATCCGTCAAAGATCAAAGCGATCATGGAAATGCCTCCGCCGAGGACTCTCAAACAGTTGCGGTCTCTCCAAGGGAAACTCGCGTATATACGGCGATTCATAGCCAACCTTTCAGGAAAGTGCCGTCCTTACAGCCACCTGATAAAGAAGGGAACCCCATTCGTTTGGGATCAAAAATGCCAAGGCGCGCTGGATGAGATCAAGCAATATCTGCAGAACCCGCCGGTGTTGGCTGCTCCAGTTAAGGGGAAGCCTCTTATTCTTTATACAACCGCCCTCGAAGGTTCTTTAGGCGCATTATGGGCACAAGAGAACGATCAAGGGAAAGAAAGAGCGCTCTACTACTTAAGTCGAGTTCTGCTGGGGGCAGAAAGCAATTACTCTCCCATTGAAAAACACTGCCTGGCGTTGATCTTCGCTATAACAAAGCTTAGGCACTATGCGTTGGCGCATGAGGTCCGTCTGATTTCAAAAGTGGACCCTCTTAAATACCTAATGTCAAAAGCCATATTGACGGGAAGACTAGCTAAATGGGCCCTGCTCTTGATGGAATTCTCGATAACGTATCAACCTCTCAAGGCAGTGAAAGGCCAGGCCATCGCCGACTTCCTCGCTGAGCATCCGATACCCGCCGATTCTCCTCTGAATTGCGATCTTCCAGACGAACATGCGATCGACGGTGATAATATCCGATGGGAGCTTTATTTCGATGGAGCATCTTCCATGAAGAAACGTAAACAAAGTACCCCTATAATTAAATCAGGGGTAGGACTCATTTTTGTAACTCCACAAGGAGGGATAATGCGCTACGCGTTCTCCCTAACGGAGCCGAGAACAAACAATGAAGCCGAATACGAAGCTCTGATAGCAGGCCTCGAGATCGCCATTGACATGGGAATTGAAGATCTCCTCGTATACGGCGATTCACAACTGGTCGTTAGTCAAGTAAACGGCGACTACCAAACGTGCAAACCGGAATTGGTAAAATACGGTGAAAAAGTGCAGCAACTGCTAACCCAAATTCCCTCTTACACTTTGGAAAGTATACCGCGCGCGGAAAACGGCAAAGCGGACGCACTGGCCAAACTTGCTAAAGAATTGGCTGACGAGAACCTCGATGACGTTAGAATCGTGATACAAAGCCGTCGAGTGCTCGCCCCAACAGAAATATCTCCGAAATCGTCTGAAGAAAAAGGAGCGAAAGAGGAGACAACCTTGCAAATAAAAGACAGGGAAAATACCGAGGACTGGAGAGAAGTCTTCATAGATTACTTCAAGTTCCATCGAATACCTGAAGAGGCGTCCACAAGACATCAGCTCACGAAACGAGCTCTGTCTTTCTCCTTCGTCAATGATACTCTATACAAGAGGTCATTCGACTCTCTGTGGCTGAGATGCTTAGGACCCGACGAAGCGAGAAAGGTCGTCCAAGAAGTTCACGACGGACTCTGCGGTTCCCACCAAGCAGGCCCTAAGATGAAATTGAAGATAAAGCGGATGGGCTACTACTGGCCCACGATGATGCAGGATTGCCTGGAATATGCGAGGCAATGTCATCCATGCCAAATTCATGGGGACTTCATCCATCAGCACCCCAATCCACTGCATCCGACAATGGCTAGTTGGCCATTCGAAATGTGGGGAACTGACATAGTCGGTCCCATCGAACCAGCGTCGTCAAAGGGACATCATTTCATCTTGGCGACGACTGATTACTTCTCCAAATGGGCAGAGGCGGTATCGTTGAGGGAAGTGAAGACGGAGAACATCCTCCATTTCTTCAAAACGCATGTCATATACCGGTTTGGAACTCCGCGACGGATCATCTCCGATAACGAGCCAGCCTACCGAAGTCATAAAATTAGCCGCTTCGCACAGCAGCACAATATAGACTGGAGATATTCCTCAGTTTATAACCCGCGAGCTAACGGTCTAGCTGAAGCCTTCAACAAGACCTTGACGAAGATCATGAAGAAAACAGTGTCACGAAATAAGAGAGATTGGCACGAAAGATTGCAAGAGGCTCTTTGGGCGTATCGAACTACGTTTAAAACGGCCACAAACACAACGCCATACGCGTTGGTATTTGGGACGGAAGCAGTACTCCCTCTCGAGATAGAATTACCCTCTCTACGAGTGGCAGTCCACTACGAGCTGACAGACGAAGAAAATGCTCACCTTTGGTTTGAAGAGCTTGACGCCCTTGATGAAATCCGGCTTCTAGCACAACAAAATCTGGAAGCCTATAAAGCAAAGATGACGCGCTCATACGAAAGATTGACCCGACCGAGGACATTCCGCCAAGGTGAACTCGTGTTAGTGGTCGAAAGGCCTATGATCCCCAATCGCGCCAAGCGAGGAAAGTTTGAGCCAAACTATGAAGGACCGTACATCATTGATAAGGTCTACCAAGGTGGGGCCTATCTACTCATGGACATGCACGGTGAAAGGCCTTTCAGGCCAATAAACGGACGCTTCCTAAAGAAATACTACGCTTAATGAGCCACAGCCTAGGTCAATGGTAGATGGCGACGACTATGTCCGCTCGCTATCTTCCTAAGCTCAAGCTTTATAAGTAGTAGCCAACCCTCTCAACGGTGGACCGAAATGTCCTTAAACTAATATCAGACCGAAACGTCTTTAAACTAATACTGCAGCATCCTTGGGCTGACGAGATGAATAAAAAAAAAATAATAATAATAAAAAAAAAACGGTGTGTCCATAAGCAAAATGGGCGCGGATGAAAACCCGAAAGGGCTCCGTGAGTAAAAACAGCAGGACTACCGGCGAGTGTTTGTGAAAACCTGAAAGGGCGCAACCTCGTTAAGAACACTTATAGGGTCCTCTCGACCTTGTAAGGAGAAACCACCTGCGTGAGATCCTTACGACTCACAAAGGAGCAGCACACTTAGGAATCCCCACGATTCCTAAGGAGAAAATACGCTTACGAGATCCTCACGACTCGTAAGGAGAACTCTCTTATGGGACCCTCACGGCTCATAGGATTTGAAAGTCTTAAGTCACAGAGACCTAAACCTGTGCTTAAGCAAACCCCCACAAACTTCCAATATTGCCCTACAAGTGGTTCAATACTGACCCTTGTATACAATCCACGGGCGCGAATAAACGTTTCCCTAACCAAGGTCCATCCATGACTGGGAATACGTTCGTATGGTAAACAACCCTTATAATTCCCCTCGATTTATGAGGAGAAAACCTTCCTGTAGGATCCTTACGACTTACAGGAGAACAAAACACTTAGGAACCCTCACGGTTCCTAAGGAGAAAATACACTTACAAGATCCCCACGACTTGTAGGGAGAAATACCTTCACGAGACCCTTACGGCTCATGAAGTCAAAAGCCTTAGCCGACGGGATCCTAACCCCGGTCGCTAAGCCTCCTTTGTTCAACAACGATAGAGGCAAATGATGATTCGCTCCTGGTAATATCCCAGTTGCAGCGGTGCTGATGCCGAAATCGGTGTCCAAGTTCAGGCTGACGGCGAAAGCCGGTAAACCACTCATGCACACGAAATAGCCGAAATGATAGGGCAACTTGCAATAAAAAGCAGCAAGTAAAATGTATGCATGCAAAATAGCCGAAATGATCGGGCAACTCGTAATAAAGAGCAACGAGTAAAAAACAAAATAATGAATAGCCGAAATGTTTGGGCAATCGCAACCTTCGCGATATAAAAGCTGAAATGATAGAGCATCGCGGAAATAAAATAAAATAAAAAAAAAATAATAATAAGAAATGATAAAATTTCGGCCCTACAGTTAAGATCACATCGATCCCTGTATACAATCCAAGGGCGTAAACAAAGAAGAAACCATACCTCCCCAGCGGATTCCGTCAAACGACGAAACCAAACCTCAACGGTTCATTTCAACCGAAGAAGCCAGTGACTTCAACGAAAATCCCTCGACTCACGGATACAAACACTCCTTGACGAGAGCCTCCTGATCCGCGTCGACCCGCAGAGCCACCAGTGCCTCCGTAGGAACCCTCGACTCGTTTCAAACCCCAAGGACACAAATAATCCTTGGCGCTTGGGAAACAAATAATCCCGGCAAACTTCTCAACTCACGGATACAAACACTCCTTGACGAGAGCCTCCTGATCCGCGTCGACCCGCAGAGCCACCAGTGCCTCCGTAGGAACCCTCGACTCGTTTCAAACCCCAAGGACACAAATAATCCTTGGCGCTTGGGAAACAAATAATCCCTCGCAAAACTTCTCAACTCACGGATACAAACACTCCTTGACGAGAGCCTCCTGATCCGCGTCGACCCGCAGAGCCACCAGTGCCTCCGTAGGAACCCTCGACTCGTTTCAAACCCCAAGGACACAAATAATCCTTGGCGCTTGGGAAACAAATAATCCCGGCAAACTTCTCAACTCACGGATACAAACACTCCTTGACGAGAGCCTCCTGATCCGCGTCGACCCGCAGAGCCACCAGTGCCTCCGTAGGAACCCTCGACTCGTTTCAAACCCCAAGGACACAAATAATCCTTGGCGCTTGGGAAACAAATAATCCCGGCAAACTTCTCAACTCACGGATACAAACACTTCTTGACGAGAGCCTCCTGATCCGCGTCGACCCGCAGAGCCACCAGTGCCTCCGTAGGAACCCTCGACTCGTTTCAAACCCCAAGGACACAAATAATCCTTGGCGCTCGGGAAACAAATAATCCCGGCAAACTTCTCAACTCACGGATACAAACACTCCGTGACCAGAGCTTCTATGACTCACATCTTGGGCAGTAAGGATTCAAAACTTACTCCCTGAACAATGGGACCCTGCAAGTCAATCCTAAATGGTCTCTTGCATACTATCCACGGGTCTCACTCTCTGAAGTCGATTCTCGACAAAGAGGGAAACAACCGCTTACGAGCCTTTTCGACTCGTAAGAGGGGCAATGGGACCCTGCAAGTCAATCCTAAATGGTCTCTTGCATACTATCCACGGGTCTCACTCTCTGAAGTCGATTCTCGACAAAGAGGGAAACAACCGCTTACGAGCCCTCTCGACTCGTAAGAGGGAGAAATTCTCTTATAGGATCCTTCCGACTTATGAGAGGAAACCACACTTGGGAATCCTCACGATTCCTAAGGAGAAAATTCACCTGCGAGATCCTCTCGATCCGTAGGGAGAAGAGTCTCTATGAGACCCTCACGGCTTATAGAGTTGAAAAGTCTTAGGCAGCAGATTTGAACCTGCGGCCTAAGCCATCGTTATTTCTTAAGAAGGTCGGGATACTCGTCCCAATCGTCCGTCAATTACGGTTATTAAGGTAGCGTACTGATTATAAAAGAAAAGAAAGACAGAGAAATGACACAAGGCATTACAAAATGTGTATCTTTTATTCATAAAAATTGGTTGAGTACAGGATACATTGTGCTAAAGGATAAAAAAAAACCATATACATATAATTTACAAAGACAAATGATACAAGGGGAATTATGGGGAAGGAAGCGTCTTGCACAGATGTAGCAACCGCTCGCATATCTCCTTCCACGCCTTCTCCTGCTCGGCTACCGCCGTCAGCTCTGACTCCACTTGGGCTCGTTGCCGCAAGACCAAGGCAAGCTGCTCCCTCACGTCTTGATAAGCGGCCTCCCGACTTGGGATATGGCGCTCAGCCGCGTCAAGCTTCCTCTTTAAGTCTAGCCCATGGGAGATGCGCTCCAAGAGACCCTCAAAGATAATCTTCACTTGGGCAGCATTTGCCTCAACCTCAGCGCGCAGATGAGCCGTTTCGCTTGAGGTCTTTTGGCATTCCCTTAGTCTTTGAGCTGCTTCTTGCTCCAAGTGGTGGGAGTGCGAAGTGCTTTGCTCGAGCCAAGTTGTGCATTGGGCGCTCAGAGCTACAACTCCGGGAGCAGGGCGCGTCAACTCCAGCTGGTACAAGCAGGCCTCGATCTCCCTGCAGTGATTAACCCAAGATTCAACGACGCCCGCGCTGTGAAAAGTTACGAGCGCCGCTAACATGGGGTTAACATCCACAGCGAAATCTGCAGCGGAAGGGAGAGCGTCCATGCTGAGTTCTTCGATGTACCCGCTCAGCATGCCTAGATTCATCACGGCACCCTTTGAAGACGGACGTCTCAAAAAGGGGCCTGCCGGTGAAGAGACGCGAGCCTCGAAGGGAATTGGAGCCGGAACAATAGCTGCGAAACAAAACAGGTTAAACGATGGTTCAAAAGATGTTAAAGGGTTACCAAAAAGGGAATCTACTATACCAACAGCAACGGACGGCGGAGCCGGAAGGGCCGGTAGCGCGGCAGGTCTTGCATCCCCTCCTTCGATTTGTGGCACTGCAATAAAGAAAAGGAAAGATCAGAAATTATCCCACTGCTAAAAAAAAGGGGGGTAAATAAAGACATTATGGTGAAAGTATACTCACCGGCACCACTGGAGGGAGAAGTGAGGTCGGATGGGAAAGAGAAGTGCGGGAGCAACACTTGATATAAGTGGTCAAAAAGCACTCCTACAAAGGCACAATAGTGTAATATTAGTACAAAAGCCGTAATTTTGAAAGATTAATGCATGAGTCATGCATCCATACCTTCCAACATCCATGACGGTACAAGGGAAGACGGGGAGGTAACTACTGCCAAAGCAGTAGTTGATGGTGCCCCCTCGAGCAATGGAGCATCAGTACTGGCCACACCTGCGAGAACAAGCTTGTTAGAAGAGATCACAAGATATATACAAAAAAAAAATGGAAACGCTGGTGACTCGAAAATTCACCTGACGAGCTGCCAGCAGAAACTGAGGTAGTCCCTTCCTCCACTGACGGAAGACCACCGCCTGTAGCTTCGTCACCCGACTCAAGGGGAACCGTTGTTACGCTCTCAAGCTCTGCAGGCGGCGGGGAACCATAGGCAGAGAGGGCCAAGATAGGAACATTGCCCGATTCCTGAGAAGGAGCACCTAGCTCGTCTTCAGGAATCATGGCCGCATCACCTGCTGTTCCCTCAGGATCAGCGATTACAGCTGTCCCGTCCATCGGCACCACGAGGTCCCCAGCCTCAAGTACCTCGCCCTCTACCGCCTTCGGCTCGGTTGAGACAATCATCTCATCTGCCGCCACTTCGGGTACGGCATCAATGACCTGCTCCGCGTTAGGTTCCTCAATCTCGGCTCCAGGCCCCATGACCTCGACAAAGTCGTCCACTGTCGGTTCGGGTTCGGCGAGTACCGCGTCCTCCGCTCCCTTGGGTTCGACGGTCGTTTCCCCCTCCCCCTCAGTCGGACTTGACCCTACGAGATGAGATATGTATAAGCCAATAGTTTTACAAGTCATACAACAAGGCTCTGAAAGAAATACTACCTGAAGCAGATTTATCATTGGCGCTCCGAACCGCGCGCGCCACTTGCCGACGAGCAGTAGACAGGGCCACAGGGGGCTCTTCAGAAGGAGTACTAGCGTGAGGAACAGTGCTAGGGCCCGCTCCTGCGGCCAGAGCAGCTCTGCGCGCCTTAGCTTCGCGTCTAGACCGCTTCCGCTCCTCTTGAGCCGATGAGGCAGATGCCATCAGAGCTTCCTTGAGTGAAGCCTCCTCATCCGTGTAGAGGGATGCCTCCAGATTTTTCAGAGCATCCCTCGTCGTTGCATCGAGCCGAGGCTCTTGCGGCAACTTCGACGGAGCTGGGACTTCGATGACGGGCTTAGGAAGGGTTCTTGCGCTGATTAATACAACCCCTGTAAAGAAACAAGAGAAGGTCAGGTCGACTATCATAAAAAGGCAACAAACTTTCCTTATAAAAGAGAACGGGGTAAAACATACCGACGCTTTCTAGGGCACGCTTCTTCTCCTCCGCCTGGAAGGTCTTCAGAGAGGCATCGATGGCCTTTTCAGTAGATCCACCTGCTGAAAATGAGGCAAATATTAGCTAAAGACAATAATAAAAAGTGAGATAAAATGACAAATAAGGAGGCTGATGATTACCTGACTCGGCGAGTCTGCTTAACATTGCTTCGAGCCTCGCTGATCGCTCCGAAGCTGCAATGGCAGCGGCTAGATTGGTGTCCTCAGGGTCCACCACGAAACCCTCGTTGCTGCCGTACTCACATATAGTCTCGACAGGATGAGCCGCGGGCTCTAAGTTAAGAATCGCGTCGAGGGACAAGGTGGACTTCTTCTTCTTCTTTTCGCCAGCCTTGGATCCACTCGGAGCATCTTTGCGCTTGCCAGTTTTGGCAGTCACTTTCGGGCGGCGAGTCCCGATGTCCGCTCCTACACCCGACTCCGGCGAGGCCGCTTTAGCCGTCTTTGTCGGAGCACGGGGTATCGTTGGAGCATCCACCGCAGTGGGCAGTGGCAGTCCACACGGAGGGGCCAACACGCGTGGTCGATCGGCTCCAGCCTCTTTCGTCGGAGGGATAACCTGAACCCTGGGCTGCAATGGAGCCTTGCGATTGCCGCCGGGAGGCACAGCCCTACGATCGACCAATAGACGTTTCTCCATCAAGATGATTGGTCCCATCGCGTGCGCGTACCAGGCCACATACGAATTGAGTATCTTGGGGGTACAGCTGGGCTCACTGATGAAAAAGTAAGAGCCTGTATTTAGCCGGATGAAGTGATGCATCGCATTCCGTACCCCCTCTGGACCGACTGCAGGTGTTCCCAAGAAGGCTTCCAATGGGACCCCTTGGTTATAACTCGATTGCCGGGCAAATCGATGCGGGTTATACCTCATGAAGAGGGCCGTGTCATTCTGCCTAAATACCAAGTAGCCCGGCCGAATGGAATAAAGGTGAAGAATTTCCCGAGCCTTCAACACGGAAACACCGCCTTTAAAGTCATCACGCAGCGACACCACTGACTTAGTGGTCTCGGAACCCATGGTGATGACCTTATCCACAAAAGAGGTCTTCGCCCCGACTAAATGCGAACGCAGAAGCAGTCCCCTGGACTCCCGCGGAGGTGCAAACACGATGGAAGCCCCGACCAATCGCATGATTCTTGGAAGTTTGAATCTCTCAAAGAACTGAGGAGTTTTATGGGCACCAAACACTCCCCGAACATGCAGCTCCATCCAAGAAGTGAAGTAGTGCATCGGGAAGTTAGCAGGCTGTACCCCAGGTTCATTAGCGTCCGCCGCTATGCTAAGTCCGTTGTAAAGGTAAGCCAACCCGGCGATCCCCACTGATAACTGCAGACCGGCCACCATTCGATGCGCCGGGTAAAATACAGAAGACCGCATGAGGCGTGGGTGCATGGGAAGCGCGAAGCTGCACAGCCACAGACCTAAGAACCCTATGAAGAAGGTCTCCTCATCCATGCCAGGGACGGCGATCTCTGAGAAAGGGACGATAGCAGTGCCGGGAAGGTAGAAACTCCGCTGATCAATTTCTGATGAAGGCCGGCGGTCCAGGCCGAAACCAAAAGGGTCAGCAAGTTGGGCGAACTTATCACCTCGCTCTGATAAAAATTCTGGGCGAATAAAGCGAGCAATGAAGTCCGCGAAACTAACGCCTCGGTCGCCCAATTCCAAATGAAGCTCCTCGTAAATCTCCAACACCCTCACCAGGCCCGGATGCTGATGCTGGATGGCATTTTCCGGAGTTAAGTCGAGTACCACCTGCTTGGTGGCAAAGACGTACTCATCAGGAGGAAGCAGCTCCTCATAATGCTCCCCCCTCGCCGGTAAACCCGAAAGCTCAACGAACTCCTCTAGAGAAATAGAAACTTCCCTATCCGCCGTCAGGAAAGTATGCGTGGGGATATTCCATTGTTCAATGAAAGCCCTTGTCCACCACGTTGGAGGAGTAGGATATTCGAAAAGCGAGACATAGACGACGGAGTATAAACCGATCTTCGTCAGATGAGCTCTTTTCGCCGCTAAGATGTACCGGGCCCATGGCAGGTATCCAGCAAGCGGTCGCGGATTCAATCCAATATTATAGGCCTGTCCCCAAGGGCGTGCTTCACCCTGACAGATTCGCCTTCCTAAGATGTCTATGGCCGGCGGCGGCTGTACCGGAATAGCGTCGATTGCAGGCTGGAGAAGATCGTCCGAATTCCAATTTTTAACCTCCACGGCATACTCCACCGGGGGTTTATCTGCGTAGGGGATCGTAACTATAGGTTCGGAGGGCGAGGCAGAACTAAAACTGCGACGACCCTGGATGATTTGGCTATACCACCTTCCCCATAGGTGGAGATGTTTGCACTCAGGATCACGATCTTTAATCAAGGCAAACACTACCCGGTCCACTGGTGCGTGTGGGAACCCTCCTTCTGAGCGAACGAAGGGAAAAGACAAGTCGTCAGACATCCTTCCTGCATAAAATATATATATCATTAGTGGCTTGACACTTAACATTCAATAAAAATAATATATAAAAAAAAATATAATAATAAAAATAATAATAATAAATAAAAATCTGGCTCCACGCTGTGATGCAGTGGGTAGGGAACCAAAGGGGGACCCACAAAATCAAGATGACGGCGCATCATTTGATGAGACAATCCCACCATTGAATGGGACTATCAGTCAATAAAAGAGACCCCCAAGAGAATATCCTCATTGGGGGGGACCCCTAAAGACAAGGAGAAGATCTCCTCTTTTCAGAGCAAAGCTCTGTCACAGAGTGACATTTGTCAAACCCCTGTTTCAAAAGAATAAAACTTCTTAAAAAAGAGCCTAGCTCTGTAGCAGTAATAAAAAACTTATAATTCCTAAGAATTAAAATTGTGGGATCTTAAAGATCCATGGAAACCTTTAAAAAGTTTTCTAATTAATCTGTGGGCCCCTCTGTTCATGGGTTAAAACCTAAGAACAGAGTCTCTACAAATTTTTGAGAGCAAAGCTCTGTGAATAAAAACCCCAAAGAGGTTTCCTCTAGATCAAAGATCTATAAGAGCAAGGCTCTGTTGTAGAAACCCCAAAGGAGATTCTTTTAGATCAAAGATCTATAAGAGCAAGGCTCTGATTATTTAAATTTGATTTAAATTAAATTAATTTAATTTACCTAGAATGGTTCTAAGGATAAAACGTGGAAGTTCTTAAAGAATCGCAAGAGCAAGGCTCTGGAAGTTCTCAAGTAAGAGCAATGCTCTGAAATCTAATTTCTTGAGAATGGTAAAAAATTACCAAGGACCAAGGGTCCTATTTATAGGCGCCTGCGCCTGTTCACCTGACTCGTCGATCCGACAGTCAGGATCTTGCCACCGTTGCACCCACGCGCGCGCCACGTGAGCGCAACGGTGGGGGGCATCTGTTTCCCCCAATCAGAGCAAGGCTCTGTTGAATTTTGAAAATTCAAAATTCGAAGCAACGCTTCGTTTTCCGCGCGCAGCGCGCAATTTGCCACGTGGCAGAAGCTGAATGGGCAGCGTAACGCCCGAGACAGTGCGTCCTAACAGAGCAAGGCTCTTCAGAAAACATAATTAATTAAAGACTTAACTGCGCAAATGCATGGCAGCGCGACACGTGTCTGCGCAAGCGCATGGATGCACGACACGTGTCTGCGCAGCTGCGCAAGCGCACGGATGCGCGACACGTGTCTGCGCAAGCGCACGGATGCGCGACACGTGTCTGCGCAAGCGCACAGATGCGTGACACGTGTCTGCGCAGTTGCGCAGTCTAAGCTGTGCAAAAGCACCGATGCGCGACACGTGTCTGCGCAAGCGCACAGATGCGTGACACTTGTCTGCGCAGTTGCGCAGTCGCAGCTGCGCAAGCGCACAGATGCGTGACACGTGTCTGCGCAAGCGCACAGATGCGTGACACGTGTCTGCGCAGTTGCGCAGTCGCAGCTGCGCAAGCGCACAGATGCGTGACACGTGTCTGCGCAGTTGCGCAATCGCAACTGCGCAAGCGCTCGGATGCGCGACACGTGTCTGCGCAGTTGCGCAATCGCAACTGCGCAAGCGCTCGGATGCGCGACACGTGTCATGTGCTGGTGAGTTGCGCAGCAACTGAATGAAGATTTAAATAAATCTTTTCTGTTCTCCTGTAAAACAGGAACCCTTGGATCAAAGATCCAATGGTGGGAAAATTCCCAAAATTATTCAGGAAAGATTTTGTTAACAAATCCAACAAATTTGTGGGCACTATAAATAAGACCACAAGCCTCATTCAAAAGGCATCAATCAGATAGGCAGAGAATCAATCATCAAGAGAAGGATAAACTTCTAGGAAAAAAAAAAGCTCTTGAAGATTAATCAAGAACAAAAAAAAAGAAGAAGGTAAAATTTCTGAAGAACAGAAAATAAAAAAATAAATAGTGCCTTGCACTTGATATGAACCCCTGGTTCTAAAAAGGAAAAAGAATAATAAATAGTGCCTTGCACTTGATATGAACCCTTGGTTCTGTGAAAAGAAAACAAGAAGAAAAACTTGTTTTCTTTTGATCTAAATGTAGATCAAAAGTGCTATGCACTTTTGTTCTTCAATCAGAATATTCTTGAGTTCCTGCAACTCATTATTTAAAAGGGCCTGGCCCAAATCAGAAATGAAAGGGCAGAGCCCTATTTGAAAAATTCTTGAGGGCCTGGCCCAAATCAAATCATGAAAGGGCAGAGCCCTATTTGAAAAATTCTTGAGGGCCTGGCCCAAATCAGAAATAAAAGGGCAGAGCCCTATTTGAAAAATTCTTGAGGGCCTGGCCCAAATCAAATCATACAAAGGGCAGAGCCCTGTTTGGAAATGCTTGAGGGCTTGGCCCAAATCAAACTGCAAGAATAAAAAGAGGCAGAGCCCTGTTTAGATTGATCGGGCAGAGCCTAAAATAAAAATTGGACTTAACCCAATCCTGGCTGTAAGTCCTTAAATTAAACGCCTTTCATGAACTAAGTCATGACCGGTTCGAGGGTACATCTCCGAACTCCTTTGACATCTGTCCTTGTAATTCTTCAACGACGTCAAAGAGGTGACGAGTCCCAACGACCATTCATTTAATATTGGACCGAAACGTCCTTAAACTAATATTCACTCCAAAATGAGAATACCGGACCGAAACGTCCCTAAACTAATATCGGACCGAAACGTCCCTAAACTAAAGATGGACCACTACGTCCTTAAACTGGCGACGGACCGAAACGTCCCTAAACTAATACCGGACCGAAACGTCTCTAAACTAATATCGGACCGAAACGTCCCTAAACTAACAATAGACCACTACGTCCCTAAACTGGCGACGGACCACCACGTCTCTAAACTGGAATATGGACCACTACGTCCTTAAACTGGCGACGGACCGAAACGTCCCTAAACTAATAATGGACCACCACGTCCCTAAACTGGTGCAATAGGGCCCAAACGCTCTTTTGTCGGATCTAAACGGTCCCGCCTAAGTTGATCTTAACCCCAAATACGGTTAACGTGTCCTTAGACATTTAAATAAACAATAAAACTCCAAATTAACTTTGGTTCAAGGGTACATCTCTGAACTCCTCAGATGCCTGTCGTTGTAATCCCTCAACGACGTCAGAGAGGTGACGAGTCCCGACGGCCGGATAATTAAATCAATCATGATGTTAAGTTGATCTTAGTCTAAAACAGGACTAACGTATCCTTAACAAATGTTTAAGTCGATCTTAGACGCAACGCGACTAATGCATCCTTAAACTAAAAACACCAAACCCAAATCTAAGTAAATACGGATTTGGACTAATCTACGTCCTACGGGTGACGACATCACTCAGTCTCCGTATACAATCCACGGGCAATCACAAACAAAACAAACACACATGACACGAAGTGAAATTCTGGAGTAGGAGAAAGTTGTTACCGCTATGCGGTAGCGTAATTAACTGCAGAGGCTTGTGCCTGCAGGGAAGAGCGTCCCCACAATCAAAAACCCCTCACCCTGAGGGGGAATCTGACGAAGTCTGCTACATCGGCCGCATCCGTCTAAACCTCCGATACACGGTGCCATAAATCAACTTGGCATCTTCGGAGAGGTAGACGGATAAAACCAAATAGCATCTGCCCCGAACCTCAGGCACGTGACGTCCTAACGTCGCAGGCCGCCGTTCGGAGGGGAACAAGCACCACCGCGCACTATAAACCCGGATCGTGCCATCAAACTAGTCCTAGCTATCATGGGAATGGGTAGAGAGATATACCGAGCGATCCGTGTCCTTCGGTCTTCTCGTTGTCGTCCCGATCTCCCCGCGGAATCTCCGGTCTCCACCAAGTCGCCGGAAGGGCACCACGTCGCCGGCTTCTTTTACGGGCTCCCACCTCTGGACCGAGGCAACTCGGGCACGAAGTTGGCGAGTCGACGTGCCCAAGGTTTGCTGTAGAATGTGTAGTGCTCTTTGTCTCTATTGGGGTAGAGGAAGTTTCCATATAGTGGAGGTATGAGATATATGCTTTTGGAGGAGGAGCTAAATGGATTTTGTGAAGCCAAAAGAACAAAATTCCCCTCACAAAAATATGGGACAACCCCCTTTCTTCAAGGCCAGCCATGCTTGGTGGTGGGGTGAGAATGGAGTGAAGTGAGGAATAATACCAAGGGATAAGAATAATGCAAGGTAGAGTGTAAAGGAAAAAGGCAAGTCTCACATCTATCATCACACCCCTTCATCATAATCAAGCATGATAACAAACTAAATCCAACACTCCACCACAACCATCATGACATCCAAAAGTCATGCAATGATGCACCATCATGAAGCAACAAGTCAAGTGATGGTGGAATCATCATGACACAATAATTTGCAAAAAACAACCCTCCAAAATGCTTATTTGCACAATTGCAAATAAGCCCTCCTCCACCAATCTTCGGCCAATGAAAGATACAAAGGAAAATGGCCGAAACCGGAAAGCAAACTGGCAACTCCAGAAAACTGGTCCCGTAATAAATTACAGGAAAACCCCGATACTGTGTATACACACCCGCATCTGTATTCCGACCGAATACAAATGCAAAGAGACAAAATCTACACTGTACTATACTAGGATCCGGCTTAAACCAAAGCCCGCTAGTATTATCCGTCCGATCCTGATCCGTGCAATACCGTACGTATCTGATCGAACCCTGCCATATCTCCATACGGCCTCTACAACGTTTCGCCCGAAACTTGAGTAACTGAATGTGGGGGACTCTAAAGACTCGTCAATACTATGGCTGTGGATTTAACCACTAGCACGTCAGAGGTATTAGCCATACGTGATGGGCTACCAGCTATTGACCAAAAGGGATGTCGATGAGCGAACTCATCCTGACACCCTACTGAGCCTGTCAGTGACAATATCCGTACAGTCCGGTCCGTTCGTCTATGAGCATCGCATGGCGGGCCTAGGGGGTTGGTAAAAGTCAGACCCCCAAAAGCGGTACAAGTTGTGTCGGAGTATAGCCCAGAACACCTTGAGATACTACTGGAATACCTACCAGTAAATCTCCTGCCTTGGCCAAGGACTTCGTGTAATGGCTCTCCTAGACACAGCTCGACCTTACCCCCAATACCGGGAGAGACGAACCCCTGCAGATCCGCTCACCGCCTCCATGTGGCTCGGGACTGTACCCAACTAAAACCTGTTTGCACGTCTCCTTTGAGCGTGGTAGGGTAGTAATCAAAGTACAGTGGGAACTCACACGAGACAAATGACGATCCTCAGGTCGATGAACTAACCTGTACACATGTCACCAGGGAACTGCTATCTGACGTCAGGTATAAGACCAACTAGCATGTTCCCGGCGAGTCCTGTCCGGTGTACTCATAACCCAATGAGCACCTGTATACATCTTAGGTGAACCAACTGACACCAGTGGCTTGTGAGACCGGCCACCGCCCCTCGTCGGGGTCTCGACTGTATACACTAGTCTACTCTGGAGTATCGATGCCCTATCTCGAAACTCCCACGACTAGGGACCTTTTAAGGATGTGCTTATAGACTACCAGCTCCCACGTATATGATCGCCCTCATACTGCTGGTAGTCAAGCAAGAATCCTAGGGGCTCTATCAATGTGTAATAGCGACCTGTCTGGTCACCTAAAGCAGTACACGATGATAAAGATAAACCAGATAGCATACTATCATCTTGAGTACGACTGTTCTGCCGGGATAGGTCCTCCCTCAATCATTGCAATCACGTGCCTGTGATCCAATAATTGACTCTGAGGGCACTATCTCCAACAATCTCCCACTTGCACTCAAGGCTAATTATTGCGATGTCGCATACTCACAGCCCGTGTGATACCGAACACCCAACTCCTCTACTAGTCGGTCTCACAAAGCTCATTTGCGAAACTATTGCGTTCGAGGAATAGCCTCAGTGAGTGGATCCGGATTGATGTTTCTTTCTATGTTTCTCTATATCTCAAGTTCGCGGAGAATGCCATCTCCCGAAATGAGCAATACCTGTCTTAGAATGTGTCTGGATGTCTGATGGGACCTAACTCATAAATGAACTCCAAATCCAAACTTCTTAGACTGTATCGTCAACTGAACTTAATCAGTATCCCGCGCCATGCCTCCCTCAGTATTGCCTTGGACCACCTGTCCAAAATACTGCCCCTCGGCAGAAGGAAAACTATAACTCTGACAACCTCCTTGTCGTCCAGGTCACCTTGGAAGCCTGGAATGATAACTGTCTCCCGAATGAGGCTGTCGTTATCATATCCCTAGAACATCCACTTATGTTCTAAAACTGCTTCCGACTGTTTCTCCAGGATTGGATCAATGTCAACTTATTGCATCTACTGCAAAAAACAACATCTGGTGTGGTACTTGACATCTCATGATTGACTCAATTGCCTAAGCAAGTGATCTGCCAATCATGCACATCCCTCTCCTTTTTAGTCTGTAAGACACCTTTAGAGAGGGTGACTCCATCACCTGCAGGTACACTACCGTGTCAGGAGTCGTCCATTCTAAATACTCTTAGAATGCTGTCTAAGTACCCTTAATTGGGAAACCACCCAAATCTAGATCTAAAACCATAGATCTAGTAACCAGTATGTCTGATATAATGTCCAAGTCCCATGTGGAGAAACCACTGTGTAACGACCAAAGTATAACCGATCGTAGTATAGGAATATCACTTCCTACTCTGTGTATGTCATCCAAATACCAGGACATCACACCCTACTACCTTCTCAACAGATCCATCCCCTATTCTGATGAAGTCAAACCTATGGCTGTCATGTCAGAAATGGATGATCTATCTCCGCTATATCTGCTTTAGTCTATAAATAGACATAAGCCACTTGTCCACCAATGCTTCCGCTGCTCCCACTGACTAAGACAACCCTCTGGCAGAGTCATATAGACGTACACTTCTAAAGCTGGTTTAGAACGACGCTATACTCATCCTCCTGCCGGGTCTCGCAGCCTGGAACAACAACAATGGCAAGTCTGGGTAAACAAGAACCTCCCTGTCACCGTCCTTGAGCATACCGGAGTACCCCTCGGGTGCCTGAGGTTACCCACTTTATCTGCGGAGTGGCCAATGGAATGTCAAACCAGATTGAATCTTTAGGTTCTTATTAAATTTTCAGTAATCGTTTGCGGTTCTGGAATCACTTCCAGTTCTACCATACTCCCATTACTGTTTTCTGAAAAAATCCATTTTTGTTAAAACTGTGGCGAGTCTAGAACAATATTGCTATTGATCTTCCAGATGGTAGAAAGTCAACCCTCGTCATAGCTTGGGTCAACCCACAAACAGCCATTACAGAAACGTGCCTTGAGTTATCCAGAGTCTGGTTTTAAGCATAGGCCGGACAACTCCCCGTACCTTAACATCGTTAAGATATGAACTGTTCTATACCCAATATAGAACCAGAGGTACTGATTTAATTGAACCAGATTCAAATCATGCAGCTTTCTCCAGTGCATGTCCACTAAATGGAAGGAGGCCGATCAACGTTACTCAACTTATGAATGCTTCCAATTATGAGTAACCTGAAAATGAAGCAAGTTCTCTTAACCATTACTATCAACTGAATACCATACACAAGTATCTACATCTTCGATCACCTTGAAGAATCCCGATACTTGCAACACTTGGTTCTCTACTTTATTCATATACCTATAACTTCTCAAAATTCGGACCCTGTGTTTCCACGAAACACCTGTCTAAAAACTAGAGAAGTCATAAGTAAACCGAATATAGTACGAGGACCATCCTCTCTGTCCTAATGGACACTGGACAACATACAATACTCTGTATAAGTCCCTTGAGTCTAATAACTCATTCCCTGTGTGCGTAGGTTGAAAACTGTACTTATGGTTAAGAAGAATTACACCGCTGTTTAATGCTCCTTACCTAACCATCCACTGATATAGGTAAATGTCATAGACATAATTTCAAAAAGGTATATCTCACTCTATAAAAATAGACGTACAGATATATCAATTTGAAATTGGTGCATAACAGCGGATATTCAAAACCAAATATTTGCTGTCCGGCAAACAACTCAGGTGACTTCCTCAAATATCACCGATTACAACGAATCCCGATATAATGAGGATGATCAACTAATTCCCAATAACTTACTCCCACTCATCATCTGTAAAACCATATAGATATGAGAATCATACCTGGTAAATACATACCCTGGAGTAAGTATCTAATCGGGAAATCAGTTTTCCTTTAACAGTACACAGTGAAACTGAAACATTGAAATGTTTCGATGGGGTATCCCGGTATTCCTAGTAATGCCTTTTCCATTATCCAGATTCACAACTGTAACCGTATATTTCTTTGCCATCTCTCCAAATCCCTTTATATGTCTTTAGTCATTACCTTCTGCACACCCCTTTAGGCCAATTGGTTTTCTTCCTTCCCTACCGTTCGGCACCAGCCTATGGTTTGGAAGGAGACTATCCAATAAGCATAATGGGTGTACTGTCCTAATCCTAGGAACACTCGCAAAGCGAGAGAAGGTGAAGATAAAAGACAACCGAATAAACCTTATTCATATTTCTCCTGAACCAGAATCCATCCCCGAACTGGAACGAGTTCCTTTCGAGTTCGTATATAACCATACGATGGAGTATCCAATAAACTGTGGACCTTCGTAGTGATACGGAGTGTTCTGGAGAAATACAAAGGTGATTTAGGATTGGCGAATAAATACTTGGTTTTGTCGTGAATAGCAGTCGTAATTTACTTTGCCCTCTTACTAATCCCTTGATATGTCTTTACTTAATACCTTCTGTACACCATCATTAGGCTAATTGGTTTTCTTCATTCCCTACCGGTCGGCACCAGCCTAAGATTTGGAAGAAGACTATCCAATTTGCGTAATAGGTGTACTATCTCCTAAACCAAGGAGTACTCGCAACCTGAGAGAAGGTAAAAAGAAAAGACAACTGAATAGTCCTATTCGTTTTCTCCAGAACAGAAAACCATCCTCGAATAAATTCTTTCGAGTTCGTATATAACCATACGATGGTTTTGTCCAATGGAAGTGGACGTTCGTAGTAATACGGGGTATCCTGGAGAAAAGGGTAAAAGTAGGAGTGGCAACGAGGTCTGCAACTCTGACAATCCAAAAGCCAGTGTTAAGAAGGTTCGGTCAACTTGGTCACTGAGTCATAGTCTTAGGGTCGGGTCAATGGTCGTTGCCAAAGAGAGAGAGAAAAGAAACACTCAGCGTGCACTCTATCCTAGATCAGAATGGTTACCAATTTATCTAATCTGGAAAACTCCCACTGTAACCTCAAATTCTCCTCCAAACCTGAAAGAAGAATTAGTCGGGGTCACCCGAGGAGTAAACTAACTCATCAGTGGGAATCGGGATCCAACTATCATCGCATGATAACGTGACGGAATCCGCTCACGTCATCACACTCCAGAAGGTATGCACATATCTGGCAAGTTTCAGTTTCTTTAGAAACTCCCGATGTGATTTTTGCCCCATGCTCTTATGACCTTGACGAAGGCCAACAAATCATAAGTCACATGTCAAGTTCTACCCGTCATTGTCCAGGTTAATTTGAACCCACCCGTACAAGCCCTTGACGAAGGCCAATAAGGCTATACGACTGTCCCAAACCAACGCATCTATCTATGCAGCAGAAAGGTAACAAGCAGCTACCATACACTATGCCTTGACGAAGGCCAACAAACATAGCATGAATACTACGTGCTACCCGTCTGAAACGACGGAGGGCTAAGAATGGTTTCTGGCGAAAACCTTTAACGTAATGAACTTGATATCGTTGAAGGAACTGGATAGCTTTATAAAATATAGTGACGAAAATCTTTGCTAAAGAGGTCACTCCCGGTGAAGGGATCTCGGCTCTTTCCCCGTAGAATGAGGTGCAGGATATTCTAACTGAATACCACGATGCAAAGCAAAAGTAATCGGCTATAGTGAAGTTATTGCCCTGATGCAAACTTCTGTCCAAGGGGTCACTCCTGGTGAAGGGATCTCGGCCCTTGCCTCGTCGACTGAGGAGCAGGATATTCCAACTGAATACCATGATGCAAAACAAAAGAGAACGTCCTTGCAATAACAGCTTTTTGAAAAGTGTTCCAACAACATCAGGATATGTTTGTTTTTAACTTGCATTGATCCGAATCAATGCAGTCCCATCAATTGATCACACCATAAAGAACGAAAATAATGACGTACGTATATGCCATCTGCATTCGCCACTGGGTCCCGTCATTACCCGTTAGGTTAGTTAACTGACGACAGAGCGGGGACTGGACTAGCGCGGATACAAAACATATACAACATCTACTAGTATATATATCAATATATAGTGTTTCGCTCAAGGCGTAATAAAATGCAACATCACAGAAATGTAATAAGCATCACAGAACAATACAGATATCTGGGATCCCCGGGTTTCATAGAGCCGCTACTGAAACCCGACGTTCCCCTAGTCGTGTGGATAGCCTGTGCAATGAAATCCTAGACCCCTACGGGCGCGGCAAGTTACCCGCCAAAACCTGAAGTGAGGCAGCCCCCTTCAGCAACGTGAATGGACCACCCAACACTTCACGGAATCCGGTAACTCGGGCACCCCTCCTGGGTCAACCTGTACCCCTTACGAGTGCGGCGAATAGCCCGCCAATTCTAGAGTAAAGCCCCCCCGTCTCAATTCCATGAGATGCGGGCCCGTTGCCCTCTAGAACCCGGCTATCCGTGCACCCCACCTTGGGGTAATCTTAGTACAGAAAGTAAAATATACATACAACGGGTATATCGACCTCAACCTGGTCGTGCCCCAAAAGAATAATATACAATCAGCCAGTGACGGCAGTCCACATGTCAGACGCTCGCCCCGCAATATCAAATGTACATAATACAACAAAAACCGTACTAGCATTACATCCAGGCTATCCCCCACGACCAATCCGCAACATCACAGCACAATCACAGAACATCAACGTGAATGTCACGTTCGCAAATCCGTCTAACCGGGCTATAGCAGTTAGACTGGATTTATCGATCAAGTGACATTCACGGTCGCAGATATAATGTAAATACTGTGAACTAATGTGTTTAAAATATTCGATCGATCAAATTTACCCAAGTGGGCCCCAAGCACTACTGTAGCACTCACAGAAAATCTGGGCCCAAAAAGAATGTTCCAAAAACCCCTATTTTCAAGTCAGAAGCTCTCTGTGAAAATTTGGTCCAATGAACAGTCAATACTGCGGCGGAACCGCGGCCCAAGCATGGGTATGGCCGCGGTTCCGCGGTGGTATGGTGACGTCACGCGACCAATTTTTCTCAGAATGCTTAGAATTTCCTGCACATCATTCTGCAACTACCTGAAAAAATTTTGGAGCCAAAAACAATTCGACAGAAACTGATGCACATGAAAACGCGGTTTTTGGAATTTTGTTCGATCGAAAGAGTAAACACATTAGACCAAGCTAGACTAGGTTAATGGCGAGGCTCTGATACCACTGTAAGTGCACGGCGGCGCCCCGGCCGTCAATCCGACGCCGGAATGCGGAAGCGATGATTTACTTTAACTTTTAAAACCGGCACCACCGCGCACTATAAACCCGGATCGTGCCATCAAACTAGTCCTAGCTATCATGGGAATGGGTAGAGAGATATACCGAGCGATCCGTATCCTTCGGTCTTCTCGTCGTCGTCCCGATCTCCCCGCGGAATCTCCGGTCTCCACCAAGTCGCCGGAAGGGCACCACGTCGCCGGCTTCTTTTACGGGCTCCAACCTCTGGACCGAGGCAACTCGGGCACGAAGTTGGCGAGTCGACGTGCCCAAGGTTTGCTGTAGAATGTGTAGTGCTCTTTGTCTCTATTGGGATAGAGGAAGTTGCCATATAGTGGAGGTATGAGATATATGCTTTTGGAGGAGGAGCTAAATGGATTTTGTGAAGCCAAAAGAACAAAATTCCCCTCACAAAAATATAGGACAACCCCCTTTCTTCAAGGCCGGACATGCTTGGTGGTGGGGTGAGAATGGAGTGAAGTGAGGAATAATACCAAGGGATAAGAATAATGCAAGGTAGAGTGTAAAGGAAAAAGGCAAGTCTCACATCTATCATCACACCCCTTCATCATAATCAAGCATGATAACAAACTAAATCCAACACTCCACCACAACCATCATGACATCCAAAAGTCATGCAATGATGCACCATCATGAAGCAACAAGTCAAGTGATGGTGAAATCATCATGACACAATAATTTGCAAAAAACAACCCTCCAAAATGCTTATTTGCACAATTGCAAATAAGCCCTCCTCCACCAATCTTCGGCCAATGAAAGATACAAAGGAAAATGGCCGAAACCGGAAAGCAAACTGGCAACTCCAAAAAACTGGTCCCGTATTACAGGAAAACCCCGATACTGTGTATACACACCCGCATCTGTATTCCGACCGAATACAAATGCAAAGAGACAAAATCTACACTGTACTATACTAGGATCCGGCTTAAACCAAAGCCCGCTAGTATTATCCGTCCGATCCTGATCCGTGCAATACCGCACGTATCTGATCGAACCCTGCCATATCTCCATACGGCCTCTACAGCGTTTCGCCCGAAACTTGAGTAACTGAATGTAGGGGACTCTAAAGACTCGTCAATACTATGGCTGTGGATTTAACCACTAGCACGTCAGAGATATTAGCCATACGTGACGGGCTACCAACTATTGACCAAAAGGGACGCCGATGAGCGAACTCATCCTGACACCCTACTGAGCCTGTCAGTGACAATATCCGTACAGTCCGGTCCGTTCGTCTATGAGCATCGCATGGCGGGCCTAGGGGGTTGGTAAAAGTCAGACCCCCAAAAGCGGTACAAGTCGTGTCGGAGTATAGCCCAGAACACCCTGAGATACTACTGGAATACCTACCAGTAAATCTCCTGCCTTGGCCAAGGACTTCGTGTAATGGCTCTCCTAGACACAGCTCGACCTCACCCCCAATACCGGGAGAGACGAACCCCTGCAGATCCGCTCACTGCCTCCATGTGGCTCGGGACTGTACCCAACTAAAACCTGTTTGCACGTCTCCTTTGAGCGTGGTAGGGTAGTAATCAAAGTACAATGGGAACTCACACGAGACAAATGACGATCCTCAGGTCGATGAACTAACCTGTACACATGTCACTAGGGAACTGCTATCTGACGTCAGGTATAAGACCAACTAGCATGTTCCCGGCGAGTCCTGTCCGGTGTACTCATAACCCAATGAGCACCTGTATACATCTTAGGTGAACCAACTGACACCAGTGGCTTGTGAGACCGGCCACCGCCCCTCGTCGGGGTCTCGACTGTATACACTAGTCTACTCTGGAGTATCGATGCCCTATCTCGAAACTCCCACGACTAGGGACATTTTAAGGATGTGCTTATAGACTACCAGCTCCCACGTATATGATCGCCCTCATACTGCTGGTAGTCAAGCAAGAATCCTAGGGGCTCTATCAATGTGTAATAGCGACATGTCTGGTCACCTAAAACAGTACACGATGATAAAGATAAACCAGATAGCATACTATCATCTTGAGTAAGACTGTTCTACCGGGATAGGTCCTCCCTTAATCATTGCAATCACATGCCTGTGATCCAATAATTGACTCTGAGGGCACTATCTCCAACAGTTTCTCAGGGTGTATCAGGCTTTACACCGACATGACTTATTGCGTTGTTAGGGGTCTGACATTTACCACCCCCTAGGCCCGATATGCGATACGCTTAGACGAACAGACCGGACTGTACGAAGATTGTCACGGATAGGATCAGTAGGAGTTCGGATGAGTTTGCTCATCGGCCTTCTTATTGACAAGTACATGGGTAGCCGTTACATACAGCTAGTGCCACTGACAGACTTATGGTTAAACCCACCGCCAGCGTACTGTCGAGTCTTTAGAGTCCCACACAGAGGTTTTCTCTGGTTCAGGTGAAACGATGTATAGGCCATATGGTTTTACGTGCAGTGTTCCGATCATATACGTGTACTGGCTACACGGATGTTGTCGAACGGATAATACTAGTAGGCTTTGGATTAAACCGGATTCTAGTATTATATTTTTGGATTATTTTTATCTCATTTTATTCGTATTTTTTGCAGTATGAATATGGGTATATATATACGGTGATGGCATTTTTGTAATTTTACAAGAGATGCTTCTAGAAGGGGACACCTCATTATTGGTTTTATCTATTTTTGGAAATAGATTAATGAGGTAGAAAATGAAGATATTTGTGGTATGGGTGAAGCATAGCTAATTCTTTAGTTTATTGGTTTGGACTTACTATTCAAGCATGTCTACAATTTTTTATTGAAAATATTGATGTGAGAAAAAGAATGAGCCATTCTTCACTTGCACATCACTTGTTCATTTGCATTTTCACACTCTCTCTCCATTGTTCATTTCCTTCTTCCTCAAGACCCTAACCCCTTATGGTCATTTGAGATAAAATACTCCAATTAACACTCTACATCTCCTAAGCTGCCTAAATTAGTGAACTGGGTATTTTAGTTACCTCGATTTAGAGGTCGGAGCTTGAACTATAGACTTTCGGATGAACCGTCTTCGACACGAGGAGGCCGACGATCGAGCTAGATCCGCATCTTCAAAGAGCTCAAGCTAAGGAGAAGAAGACCCGAAGGACTAGAGTCAAGGAAGTATAAACTCTATCAGAGTAGTTAAAAACCTCCAAGTAGTTTAGCTAGTTAAGGTTTCCGAAAAGAACCTGGAGTTAAGGTCGATATTGCAACTCTTGAAATCGTTTTTTGTAAATTCCACCTCCCCACAACCACGTGGAGTGTGCGACATCGACTTACACTCTCTAGCAACACCCCCTTTAGAGATATGTGGCTTCCAATATAGACATTTAATTTCTTTCATATCCCTATGGAGGAGAACTAATTTGCGGATTGAGCAGTAATGAGACCATGTTTCCCAATATTGAAGTTCTTATACAGATAAATCCACTTCAATCCACTTTCATTTACATGCTTCTGTTGAATCCGCACTTGAAAAGTGTTGATTCAACTTAGACTCTCTGGAAACCAGAGAGCCCAAGCTTGAATCCGCATTTGAAAAGTGCAGATTCTAACTTGGCTCTTTTGAAGAGAGTCAATGTAAATCCCCGTTCCCATCAATGGAATCTTTCTATGTTTTTCCCAAGTCCCCGAATGTCATCTCATTTTTCCCGTATTATTACTTTGTGTGAAGATTAGTTGCTTAAGTTTCAATATTTAAATTTTTCCAAAACCTTTAAACCAATCAAAGACCAAACCTAAATTAAAACCAAAACAAAATAAATTAAATTCCCTTTAAAATAAACCCAGCCCAAACAAACTTTAAACAATTAAACCTCTTTTCCCGGCCCAAACGAAAATAAATAAAAATAAAATGAATTAAACTTTAACCCCAAGCCGGCCCGTGCCCTAACCCCTTAACTGCCCCAGCCCAACAGTTTATTAATTAAACTAATATCCTTAACTCCTCAGCCCAAGAAAATAAATGAAAATAAAACTAAAGGAATTAATTAACCTTGCCGGCCTGGCCCAAGCGAGCCCAAACCCCTTACCCTTACCCGCCTAACCCGACCCGACCCGCCTCAGTCTTCTTCCTCTCTTCTAAATTATTTCCCGCTCGTTTCTTTCCTTCACTCCCACGTCGCGAACCCACGTCCCCGAGCTCCCCACGTCGCCGCCCACTTCGCCGACGCCTCGACTGCGTGCCCCACGATCTCGACCACGATTCCTCAACCTCTCCTCGTCTCAAACCCATTTCTCTTCTCTCCCTCACACACTCTCTCAAACTCCTCCTCTCCTCTCTCCAAGAAAACCCACTGCACCCGCCGCCGCCGCCGACGACGACGAGGAAGACCACGACAATCACCCTATCCTTCTCCTCCATCAACTGAGCTCCCTCTCCTCACCATTTCCAGCCTCCGCAGAACCCCCTGCACACCCAACTCACTCGCCACTGAGCTCGACCACCACCTACACCCTCACGCCGGTGAGCTCCCCACCACATCGTCGACACCCCTGCACCCTATGCGTCATCAGCATCATCACCATCATTACAAACCCGAGCCCCCACTACCTCTCTCTCTTTCTCTCTTAAACCCAAACCACCAAGCTCCGAACCCCCGCTGCTCCATCGCCGGAGTGACCACCGTCGACCCCAGCACACTCACAGGAACTTCCCAGCACCACACTCTGCCTCCAGCGATCGTGAACCGTCCCCCGGGCAACTCCGACGACGAACTCGAAACACGAGCCGAGGCCGTGAGTCCAAACCGTGCCGTTCGTCGCGCGTTCGTGCCGTTGCCGCTGCCGTGCGTCGCCAAAGCGTCTCTAGGCAAGTTACCTACTTGCTTCATGCTATTTGTTTTACTAAAACTTGAAATACCGTTAAATTTCCACACGAACATTTAGTGCGACTTAAAGTAATGTAGGTGTTCGACGTAGAATCTGAATGAAAACCTTCCATTAAACTGACGGAACTCATTTGCATATGCTGGCCCGTGTGGCAATGAACATTGTGTAGAAATTTGACTGAAAAATATGATTGTTACTGGCTTAAACGAACACCCCCAATTACACCCGTTAAAACTGAATATTTCCCGCACCTGAAACTTGTTAAAATCATAATTAGTTGTATACACATTGAAATGATGCGTTCGAGGGCTCGAATCGAAGCCGACTCAACAACCTAGAACCCTATATAAGTTTTTAATTGTTTATGTACTGAAAATCTGGTGAGAACTGGTTTGGAAAGAGGCTCTGGAGCTCTGGTTGTTGTTTTCTGTCTCATAATGCTTACCCCTTCGCCGCCTGAACTTGTATGTTGCGGAACCCTATACTGTAGTAAATATAAAACTATTAGCTAAATAACGCAAGTGATTTCACCCCTTTATATCGTCATTTACTATTTAAACTGCAATTTAAAAGAACAGGACGTCTAGCAGTCCCAAACAGAAACTAAACTGATACCCTAGTGTTGAACAGTGCATAATTTCTGACGTAGAGACGCGATTGAGAATCCGTCTGTTGCATTGGAAACCCTATTGAAAAAACATTTCATTCAACTGTAGCGTCGCTAAATTCTGATCTCAACTGGGTGAAAATTATGCCGCGAAACGAACGTTCAGTTCAGAAACTGAATTTCCTGCAGCGAGCACTTAAATTGAAAAGCTGTAACTTGAATATCAGATATCCGATTGTACTGAAACAAATTTTGCTGAACTGATGACTAAGTCTACTTGTTACCGTCCTTGTAGCGTTTCACTAAATTCCGAGCGTATGAATTACTGCAATTTTTGTAAGCTTATGACGTGCATAATAGTTCATATTACACATGACTTGTTAACGGCATAAATGTACATACCTTACCCAACTGCCATATACATAGTGATAGTGCGCGTTATTATTCAGTGGACATTGCATTATCGTGCGTGAATGGTATTGGTTTAGGAGTGTCAAGTACGCCAATGGAAAAGTGAATGATTCGTGACAGTGATTAATACGGTGAATAGCGACAAAACTGTGTTATTGGCGCATACTTGTACACGACTAAATCATAATCATCAATAGTGTAAACCTGGGGGAAAAGGGGAAATCGAAGTGGAAAGAGCATCGTATTTAGCGGGACCGTGTTTTAGAGGATGATCATTCGAACAATGATTCTTATATATATTATGCAACACCCGGCCACTTTTATACCAAAGTCCGTATTTTGTTACTTTAGAATTCCATTTATTCTATTTACAATTTTATGTGTTTTAATTAGAAAATTATTTATTTATTAAAACCTCTTCTTTAAACCCCAATCCCTATTTCCCTTATTAACTTAAAGAGCCCACACTCTTTTTCCCAAGAATTTTTCCTTTTAATTAACCCAACCCTCTCAGCCCATTCTTTTCCCATAAATTAAATTTCATTTTCAATTCCTGGCCGCTTCAACCCCAGCCCGGCCCTCTGTTTCCATTTCCTATAATCCTTTTATTTATTTTTAATTTCTCTTGGCCCACTCCCTTTCGGCCCGCTCCCGCTCACCCCTGACCCGACCCGCTTCGCCCACTCCCTCTTCCCCAATGTCTTTCTTCTCTTCGCGCTCATTACTGTGCCCCTTGATTTCAGCCGCAACCCATGCCTGCGCCCACGTCACCGCTCGTCACGCGCGACGCCCGCGAGCGTTACAACCGCGTTGCTCACCCCCTCGTCTCCCCATTCTTTCCCCTCACTTCCCACACTCCCTCGCCCTCCTCTCTTTCCTTCCTCTCCCTCCCCTGCACCATCGTCATCGTCGTCGTCATCATCATCGTCGCCGTCCCAACCCAACTTCATCACCCTCACCTCCCTCACCTCCACCCTCGATCACGAGCACCCCACTTCCTCTCCTCCCATCACCACTTCACTTTCCCCCACCTCGCCTGCACAACCGAGCCGGAACCCAACCTACTCGCCGAGCCTCCCCTGCATACCCTCTCGCCGCCGACAATCACCTGCTCCCATCGTACCGCCGGCCACCTCGTCGACGCCTCTGCATCATCATCATCACCTCCTCCAAAACCCGAGCCCCCACTACCTCACTCCCTCGCTGCAACCCACACCAAGCTCCAAGCACCCGAGCCTCGAACCCCGCTGCACCCATCGCCGGAGCTACCTCCGCCGACCACCGCCGACCCCAGCACACTCTTAGGAGATCCACACACCCCCTACACCCACACCTGAGCACCACCATTGCTTCCTCCCCCTAAAACCACACAAAACCCATTTTTTCCTTTACAAGCACTTCGCTGTGCACGTTGCCGGAGCGACGCCGTCGACCATCGTCAACCCCAGTACTCGCAGAGGATCATCAAGTACCCCTCAACCTCCAATAACCGTGCAACGACTCCGGACAACTCCGACGCAAAACCCGTGTTTCGAACCAAGCTCGCGAGAATCCGTTACATGGCGTACGTCACGCGTCCGTGACGCCACGGCTGCCGTACGACCCCGAGATGTCTCCAGGAAAGTTCTCTACTTGCTTCATGCTATTCTATTTATGTTACAAATCCAAATTATTTAAATTGCTGCGTTACTATTCCTGAAAACGTACACTTTTTACCTGTTCGACGTGTGTTCCCAATGGGAAACCTTTCCCAATTTGGCGGAACTAAATAGTATTGTTTGGCCCGTATGGCTATGAACCTAGTGCATGACTTTCGTTGGATAATTTGATCGTTAACGACTAAAACAACTACCCCCAAGTTTAACCGTAAAACTGGAATTTTATTGTACCTGAAAACCGTTAAATTCACCATAAATCATATACATACTAGAATGGTGCGTTCGAGGGCTCAAATCGAAGCCGACTCGACGAACTTTAACCCTATACTGGTTTCCTGGTATTCCTATACTCAAACTGTGTTAATATTTGGATCGGAGTGCGACTCTGGACTGCAGTCCAGAGCGACTCCAGTTGTTGCTCGCTGTCCCGTATTGGGTACCACAAGATCTCCTTAACTCGTAGATTACGGAACTCCGCTGCTTATTATATGTAAATCTGTTAGCTAGACAACACCATTGGTTTCATTCTGTTTCGTTACCGTTTGATATTTGATCTGTAACAGTCCCAGCAGAATCAGAACTGACATATTGGCATTGAATAGTGTATATCTCCTGAAGTATAGACGCGATCGAAGATCCGTCTGTTGCGTTGAAAACCTTACTAAAAACCCTAGATTTCATCCAACTGTAGCGTCGCTAAAATCTGATCTCAACTGGGATCAAAATGCGTTGCGAAACGGACTTCTGATTCTGAAACCGGATTTCCAACCGCGAGCGCTTAAAATGAAATGGTTATAATTAATGATTCTGGAAACCGATTGGCTTGAAACCAAATTTGATGGATGGACAACTGAACATACTAATTACTACCAGTTTATCGTTTCGTTAAATTATATACGTACATTTCATGATAAATCGTGCAAGTGATAGAAAGGCTATTTTTGTGACACCTTAATCATGCTTCATATACTGTTTACGTATCATATCATACCCATATCATTGCAGTGATAACCTAGTGATATCGTGCATTTACCCAGTGTTAGATTTTAGTGATGATTGTGGCAAGTACGTCAGTGTTCGTGTATCCATGAATAAGTGAAAGTGATACGTACTTGTACACAATCAGTGACCCTATTATTCTATTGCATTGTCGACATCTGTGGGATGCGTGTACGTGTGACTATAAGTGGTATGGGACACTTATGGAAGCACTTGCACGGGTGTCACAAATAAGGCATCCGACACTGCCATTCATCTTAGATATTAGTCGGGACGTGCTTGATGGAGTTCCTGCCTCCAGTTCTCGCGCAGACTTGTCACGGATCGATTAGTATTTAGGGTTATGGTTAGCGTTTGATGTAGACCACGGGGTGTGGGGTAGTTTAAGTGTGAGTTCAACAGAATCTCGGGAGTCCCATGCCGGCTTATATTTAGGGAGATATATGGAGATTTACAGGGTATGTGATATACACCGTGATATACATGTTACATGTTAGGCCCGTGGTCCCTTGCCCTTGGGTGGAGGACACTCGCGAGTGGTTGACTCTCACACTTGGACTGACGATAGACCTAGTGACCTATACAGTGAGACTTAGAGACTGATAGGGTTACGGGCATTGATATACCTTATATACTGTGTTGACATACGTGACATATCGTTCTACTGCTTTACTGCTCCGCTGCATTGATTACTGCACATTCATATTCATGCTGTCATTGATTTACTGTTATTCATATCCATTACCACTGTTAGAACTGTCACTTGATTTTATATATATTATATTGCTATTGTGTCGCTCTGACGACCTGAGTATGCATGCTCAGTGTGAGGAGAAGATTTAGCCTGGACCAGAACTAGACGTGCATCACAGACCTCTTGACTTGCCATTCCGAGTTATATTCATTTGTTCCACTTCAGGTCAGTCTTTACATTGTTTCTTTCAGTTACTGCATTTCTCATTACCTGCGCATCTTTCACTGTTTACCATGAAAAACTAGAAGCCGAAATGTGACTACGGCAAGAGTTTCCTTAACCGTAGGAGCATGGCTGGCCTTGTCTACCCCTCGTATTCCGTATTTTGGGAAGCGGGGCGTGACATATTAGGTAGGATCTAGCGATCTGGCTGACAGGGTTATGTCCCGGGCGTGTGGGCCGTTGTCTCGGGTATGTACGAGACTCCCGTTAAACATGATTCTCCTTTCCACTATTCGATTTCAAACACGACTTAGAGACTGATAGGGACACAGATCATACTTTGCATTATTTAGTGACATAGCGATTATCAGCATTTTACTTTCACTGTTATTACCTTATTTGCATGTTTCATGTCATTATTATAAAATTTGTTATTACGTCGCTCTGACGACCTGAGTATGCATGCTCAGAACTCGAGGAAGAACCAGCGCAGGAGTCAGATTTACCTTTCGAGCTAGCGGAGATCTAGTCTGGAGTACCTTTTTCTTCTTTTCTGCTTTTCCTAAAGAGATCTTGTATTCGAACTCGGTTACTAGTTATTTCTTATTTATAAATTGTGAACAATGAACTTTGATGTAGTAATTTATTGATGTATTTCCTTTACTGCTGTGCTTTGTTTACTGATTACCATATAATGCTAGAAGCCAAAGTGTGACTACGGCGGGATTATTCCTTGACCGTAGGAGCATGGCTGGTCTAGTTATCCATCGTTTTCCGTATTTTGGGAAGCGGGACGTGACAGTCAAAGTTTGAACCCGCACTTGCAAAGTACGGATTCTAACTTGGCCCTCTCCAAGAAAGCTAAGATGAATTCGCACTTTGAAACTGTGGATTCTAACTTGCTTCTCTTCCAGAGAGCCAAGAATGAATCCGTACTTTACAAATGTAGAATCCGCACTTTGCAAATGCGGATTATTACTTGCCAAAATTCCCAACCGTAAATCCTACATGACGCCTACGTGTCTTTGATTTGACCCAAATCTGCATTTCTCTAAATAGTTTTTAAACTATGCTAAATCCCTAATTAGTTCTAAAAAGTTGTTAAATCCCAAATTTTGTCTGTAATACTTAGATCCTAAAGAAAACCCCAAACCTGGGTTAAAAATAAGAATAATACCTCGCATCTTCCGATGTGCTTGCCTCGCTCTGCTGTGTCGCTGCCTCGATCTTCATCAACTAGAGCCCTAGCTAATTTTGTTGGTTCTTCTTTTTCTAAAAGGGAAACCAAATATATGTTGTAATTTGGGGAAGATGAGCAGTACTTAGGTCATTTAATGCGAGATTGTTCCCCTCCGAACGGCGGCCTGCGACGTTAGGACGTCACGTGCCTGAGGTTCGGGGCAGATGCTATTTGGTTTTATCCGTCTACCTCTCCGAAGATGCCAAGTTGATTTATGGCACCGTGTATCGGAGGTTTAGACGGATGCGGCCGATGTAGCAGACTTCGTCAGATTCCCCCTCAGGGTGAGGGGTTTTTGATTGTGGGGACGCTCTTCCCTGCAGGCGCAAGCCCCTGCAGTTAATTACGCTACCGCATAGCGGTAACAACTTTCTCCTACTCCAGAATTTCACTTCGTGTCGTGTGTGTTTGTTTTGTTTGTGATTGCCCGTGGATTGTATACGGAGACTGAGTGATGTCGTCACCCGTAGGACGTAGATTAGTCCAAATCCGTATTTACTTAGATTTGGGTTTGGTGTTTTTAGTTTAAGGATGCATTAGTCGCGTTGCGTCTAAGATCGACTTAAACATTTGTTAAGGATACGTTAGTCCTGTTTTAGACTAAGATCAACTTAACATCATGATTGATTTAATTATCCGGCCGTCGGGACTCGTCACCTCTCTGACGTCGTTGAGGGATTACAACGACAGGCGTCTGAGGAGTTCAGAGATGTACCCTTGAACCAAAGTTAATTTAGAGTTTTATTGTTTATTTAAATGTCTAAGGACACGTTAACCGTATTTGGGGTTAAGATCAACTTAGGCGGGACCGTTTAGATCCGACAAAAGAGCGTTTGGGCCCTATTGCACCAGTTTAGGGACGTGGTGGTCCGTCGCCAGTTTAGGGACGTGGTGGTCCATTATTAGTTTAGGGACGTTTCGGTCCGTCGCCAGTTTAAGGACGTAGTGGTCCATATTCCAGTTTAGAGACGTGGTGGTCCGTCGCCAGTTTAGGGACGTAGTGGTCCATTGTTAGTTTAGGGACGTTTCGGTCCGATATTAGTTTAGGGACGTTTCGGTCCGGTATTAGTTTAGGGACGTTTCGGTCCGTCGCCAGTTTAAGGACGTAGTGGTCCATCTTTAGTTTAGGGACGTTTCGGTCCGATATTAGTTTAGGGACGTTTCGGTCCGGTATTCTCATTTTGGAGTGAATATTAGTTTAAGGACGTTTCGGTCCAATATTAAATGAATGGTCGTTGGGACTCGTCACCTCTTTGACGTCGTTGAAGAATTACAACGACAGATGTCAAAGGAGTTCGGAGATGTACCCTCGAACCGGTCATGACTTAGTTCATGAAAGGCGTTTAATTTAAGGACTTACAGCCAGGATTGGGTTAAGTCCAATTTTTATTTTAGGCTCTGCCCGATCAATCTAAACAGGGCTCTGCCTCTTTTTATTCTTGCAGTTTGATTTGGGCCAAGCCCTCAAGCATTTCCAAACAGGGCTCTGCCCTTTGTATGATTTGATTTGGGCCAGGCCCTCAAGAATTTTTCAAATAGGGCTCTGCCCTTTCATGATTTGATTTGGGCCAGGCCCTCAAGAATTTTTCAAATAGGGCTCTGCCCTTTCATTTCTGATTTGGGCCAGGCCCTTTTAAATAATGAGTTGCAGGAACTCAAGAATATTCTGATTGAAGAACAAAAGTGCATAGCACTTTTGATCTACATTTAGATCAAAAGAAAACAAGTTTTTCTTCTTGTTTTCTTTTCACAGAACCAAGGGTTCATATCAAGTGCAAGGCACTATTTATTATTCTTTTTCCTTTTTAGAACCAGGGGTTCATATCAAGTGCAAGGCACTATTTATTTTTTTATTTTCTGTTCTTCAGAAATTTTACCTTCTTCTTTTTTTTTGTTCTTGATTAATCTTCAAGAGCTTTTTTTTTTCCCCAGAAGTTTATCCTTCTCTTGATGATTGATTCTCTGCCTATCTGATTGATGCCTTTTGAATGAGGCTTGGGGTCTTATTTATAGTGCCCACAAATTTGTTGGATTTGTTAACAAAATCTTTCCTGAATAATTTTGGGAATTTTCCCACCATTGGATCTTTGATCCAAGGGTTCCTGTTTTACAGGAGAACAGAAAAGATTTATCTAAATCTTCATTCAGTTGCTGCGCAACTCACCAGCACATGACACGTGTCGCGCATCCGAGCGCTTGCGCAACTGCGCAGACACGTGTCGCGCATCCGAGCGCTTGCGCAGTTGCGATTGCGCAACTGCGCAGACACGTGTCACGCATCTGTGCGCTTGCGCAGCTGCGACTGCGCAACTGCGCAGACACGTGTCACGCATCTGTGCGCTTGCGCAGACACGTGTCACGCATCTATGCGCTTGCGCAGCTGCGACTGCGCAACTGCGCAGACACGTGTCACGCATCTGTGCGCTTGCGCAGACACGTGTCGCGCATCGGTGCTTTTGCGCAGCTTAGACTGCGCAACTGCGCAGACACGTGTCACGCATCTGTGCGCTTGCGCAGACACGTGTCGCGCATCCGTGCGCTTGCGCAGTTGCGATTGCGCAACTGCGCAGACACGTGTCGTGCATCCATGCGCTTGCGCAGACACGTGTCGCGCTGCCATGCATTTGCGCAGTTAAGTCTTTAATTAATTATGTTTTCTGAAGAGTCTTGCTCTGATGGGACGCACTGTCTCGGGCGTTACGCTGCCCATTCAGCTTCTGCCACGTGGCAAATTGCGCGCTGCGCGCGGAAAACGAAGCGTTGCTTCGAATTTTGAATTTTCAAAATTCAACAGAGCCTTGCTCTGATTGGGGGAAACAGTGCTGGTTTTAAAAGTTAAAGTAAATCATCGCTTCCGCATTCCGGCGTCGGATTGACGGCCTGGGCGCCGCAGTGCACTTACAGAAACTACTGGTGTACCTACCAGTAAATCTCGCTTGCCCTGACCAGGGACTTTGTGTATTGGCTTACCGTACACAGCGCGATATCAACTCCCAATACCGGGAGTGACGAATCCCTTCTATCTCCTACTGCCTCCAAGTGCTTCCGGACCACACTAAACTACTACCTGTTTGCACGACCCATTTGAGCCGTGGTATGGTAGCAATTTAAGCACAGTGGGAACACGCTCGAGACGAATAGTGATGTCAAGTCAATGGACTAACCTGTACTCATGTCACCGGGGAAATGCTAACTGACGATATGTATAATACCAACCAGCAGTTCCCAGCGAGTTCGTCCAGTGTAACTTATAACCAAATGAGTACCTGTATACTATCTCTTATACCGTATACCAATGGCTGCGGGACAGGCCATCTCCCCTGACCGGGGATAAGAAGCGTATACACTAGTCTATTTTGGAGTATCGATGCCCTGTCTCGATAATCCTACGACTAGAGACATGCTTAAGGATGTGCTTATAGACCACTCAGCCCCCACTAGTGTGACTGTCATCACAACGCTGGTAGTCAAGTAAAGATCCTAAGGGCTCTATCAATATGTATTAGCGATACGTTAAAAGAAACATATACCTATATTAAGATAGAATCAAACCAGATAGAGCAAGACTGTTATTATATCTGTATATATCTCAAGCTTCCAAAATATATTATATAATCCAGTACTATACAATAATGGCCTCTAGGCCATATATCACTTATAATCTCCCACTTTCACTAAGGCCATATATTGGCATATCGCAGACCTATCATCTCGAATAGCCTCTCGAACTGTGTCTGAGGGATGGCCTTTGTGAGTGAATCTGCAGTGTTGTTCTCCGTTTTTACTCTACGCACCTCGATCTCCCGGCGACCCACGATCTCCCTGATCAGGTGATACCGCCTCAAGATTTGTATGGACTTCTGATGGGACCTGGGTTCCTTCGCTAAAGCTATAGCCCCATTGTTGTCACAATACAAATGTATTGGATCAACAATAGATGGAACCACCTGAAGTTCTGTAACGAACTTCTTCATCCAGACTGCTTCTTTTACGGCGTAACATGCAGCGATATACTCTGTCTCCATCGTCGAGTCAGCAACAGTATCTTGCTTGGAGCTCTTCCAATAGACCGCCCTTCCATTGAGGGTAAAACATAACCCGACATGGATTTGGAGTCATCCTTGTCACTCTAGAAACCGGAGTCAGCAAAAGCCTCGATCAGGAGGTCTTTACTGCCGTACACTAAAAACATCTCCTTAGTCATTCTCAGGTACTTGAGAATATTCTTAACTGCTATCCAGTGCTTCTCCCCAGGGTTTGACTGATACCTGCTTACCATACTCAGTGCGTAAGCAACATCTGTTCTGGTACACAACATCGCATACATTATAGAGCCTACCGCAGAAGCGTAGGGTATAATACTCACGCGATCCCTTTCCAAATCAGTCTTGGGAGACATCCCTTTGGAGAGGGTGATCCTGTGACAAGTCGGTAGATTACTGTGCTTGGAATCTTTCATACTAAATCTTTTCAGTATGGTGTCAATGTACCTGGACTGTGAAAGTCCCAACATTCTTTTAGATCTATCACGATAGATCTAGATCCCCAGAATGTTGGAGGCATCACCCAGGTCTTTCATAGAGAACCTTTGTGACAAGAATCCTTTGATTGATTGTAGCATAGGAATGCCATTTCCTATCAGGAGAATGTTATTCACGTACAAGACGAGGAATACCACAGTTCTCGCTACAATCTTACTATAAACGCATAGTTCATCTGGATTTTTGATAAAGTCAAATTCTTTGACCATCTCATCAAAGCAGATGTTCCAATTCCGCGATACCTACTTTAATCCATAAATGGATTTAAGCAACTTGCACACTCTTCCGCTGCTCCCACTCTCTATGAAACCCTCTGGCTGATCCATATAAACACACTCTTCCAAATTTCCATTCAGAAAAGCGGTCTTTACGTCCATCTGCCAAATTTTATAATCATAGAAGGCACCAATGGCAAGTAGGATCCGAATGGATTTAAGCATAGCCATTGGAGAAAATGTTTCATCATAGTCCAAGCCATGTCTTTGACGAAAACCTTTTGCTACAAGTTTAGCCTTATAGGTTTCAACCTGTCCATCTGCACCAATCATCTTTCTGAAGATCCATTTGCAGCCTACGGGTTTTACCCCTTGAGGTGCAATGTCCAGAGTCCAAACTTTGTTGGTGTACATGGATTCCATTTCAGTCCTCATTGCATCCAGCCATTTTACCGAGTCTCTATTCGTAATGGTCAGCTGGAAACTAGTTGGTTCACCATCATTGATTATGCAATCCTCTCTATCCCCGTCTATGAGAAAACCATATTATCTCTCGAGCGGATGAGACTGCCTACTAGATCTGCGGAATGGCGCAGGGACGTCCGGTTCTTTTGAAACTTCTGGTTCCACCATGTTTTCAGTAATAGTTTGTGGTTATGGAATTTTTTCCGGTTCTATTGCGCTCACACTTGTTTCTTTTTCAAGAAATTGAGTATCGAAAAAATGGGCATGCCGAGAAACAAAAACCTTTTGTTTCTCCGCGTAATAGAAAAGATACCCCCTGGAGTTCCTTAGGTATCCCACAAACTTACACAGTACTGATCGTGCCTCGAGCTTGTCCGTATATTGCTTTTTGACAAAAACTGGACATCCCCATATCTTAAGATACTTAAGATAGGGTTTCTTCCCACTCCATATTTCATATGGTGTGATAGGCACTGACTTAATAGGAACTTTGTTCAAAAGATATGCAGCAGATTCTAGTGCATAACCCCAGAAAGATCGCGGTAACTCAGCGTTACTCATTATGGAACGTACCATATCTAATAAGGCGCGGTTCCGTCTTTCTGATACACCGTTGTGTTGGGGTGTGTATGGAGGAGTAAGATGAGAGAGAATTTCATTCTCTTTTAAACAATCCAGGAACTCGACACTTAAGTATTCACCACCTCGATCAGATCTAAATGTCTTGATACTTTTAGTTGTTTGTTTTTCCACTTTATTCTTGTATTCTTGGAATTTCTCAAAGGTCTCGGATTTATATTTCATCAAGAATACATATCCATACCTTGAGAAATCATCTATAAAAGTAATGAACTGTTGGGTTACGGCAGTGCCCCGGCCATCAAACCGTGGCAAAATGCGGAACAAAAATTTACTAAAGTGACGCTACCATTACCCGATGCCCGGATCTAACTTAAACCCTAAACTAGCATGTTTTATAAAGAAGTTAGAATGGTTATACCAAGTTGATCCGTGTCCTTCGGTCTTCAACCATCATCCCCAAGCTCCAAGAGACTCCTTGATCGAGTTTGGTTGCCGGTCTTTCTCCATCTACGATGATCCACCTGAGGAAAAACGGTGCAAGCTTCAGTCTCTCCAGACGAGGCAACCGATGCTCCAAGGTTGCTAGCAATGGAGAGTGGAGGTGTAGGAATGTGTCACTATAATTTTCCTCTCATCACAAAGCTCATGGTGCTGGATGCTGATTATGACTTAGCAGAGAATACAGTCTAAGAATTTTTTTGGATAAATTCGTTCATTTATGAACATGGTCCCATCAGCTATCGGAAAAAAAAATCTAAGGCGAGTATTGCTTGATTCGGGAGATAGTTGATCTCCGCGAGATTGAGATAAAGAGAGATAAACTTAGAAACATTGTAGTGCACTCACTGAGGCTGTTTCTCAAATACAATTTATGAAACTGTTAGTAGAGAAGTTGGGTATGCGATAGCACATGAGATATGGATATGCGATACTACAATAATTGGCCTTAAATGCAAGTGGGAGATTGTTGGATATAGGTGCTCTCAAGGAAATTATCGTAATTGCAGGAATGCTATTACTGAATTCAAGGAGGACCTATATGGAAAACAATCTTGCTCAAGATGATAGTATGTTATCTGGTTTTTCTTTATCTTTCATGTGTATACGTTTTACTTGTTATCACATATCGCTAATACATGAGATAAAGCCCATAGGATTTTTGCTTGACTACCAGGATTAATGATAGGGATCATGCTAGTGGGACCTGGGTAGTTCATAAGCACATCCTTAAATGTCCCTAGTCGTAGGAGTATCGAGACTAGGTATTGGTACTCGAGTTTAGACCAGTGTGTACGTTTTCTGACCCGGTTGGAGGGCGATAGCTGATTCCACAGCTATTGGTGTTTGTCACTGAAGATTGTATACATGTGCTCATTGGATGATTATACTGGACGGACTGACTGAGAACTCCTAGATGTATTATATCTATTGTTAGATAGCAGTTTTCCGGTGACAATAGTACATGGTAGTATCTTAACCTAAGACTGCCATAGTGTCTTATGTGTGTTCCCATTGTACATTGATTACTACCTTACTATGGCTTTAAAGAGCCATGTAAACAGGTTTTAGTTGGATATAGTCCCGAAGCACATAGAGGCAGTGAGCGGTCGAGGGGATTCGTCTCTCCCAGTATAGGCAGTCGATATCGCGCTGTGCAGGACATGACTATAACCCGAAGTCCGTGGCCACGACAGTGGAGATAAACTGATAAGTGCTATCAGTTGTATCTCTATGGTTATGAGTCCTCTGTCAGTATGACTTATCGGGTTATTGGAGATCTGATAGATTCCATCCCCAGACCCGGTATGTGATACTCTTTGACGAAGATACTGGACTGTATGGTATTCGTCGCTTATAGACTTTGTCGGGTCCGGATGAGTTTGCTCATCGACCTTCCTTTATCTTGATGATACCTAGGAAGCCGTTATGTGCAGCTAGTACAGCTGATGAGATTGTGAGTTAACCCGTGAGGGATTGAATCTGAAAGTGTTTCAGATTCAATCGGATGAGATCCTATTTAACTTACCGCCAGCGTATTGACATATCTTTAGAGTCCTGCAACGAAAGTGCCCTCCCAGATGAAATTGTGATGTGGCGTGCGTGTAGGATACATGCGGATGTTCGATTAAATACGTGTATGTGATAAGCACGATTTAATCAGACAGATATTATACTAGCCGGTTTATTTATAAGCAGGAATATTAAATTAAGTGTTGATTTAATAACCGTATTATGACATGGTTAGTATAGTGTAAATGATTCACACACACTTTCTCTAGTATATGATACCGATAGATTATTGTGTATATGATACATGATATGATCATGTACTCTCTCTCTTTACATACTAATATATATGATATATTATGTATATGTAAATGGCTACATATATATTCCTCTCCCTCTTATAAATATATAATTTGTCATTAGATGACAAATGTTCAACCATGTGGAGGGTGGGGCCCTGCTCACCCATTGGTTGACACAATATAGGAGGGAGAGAGTGGGTATGGTTAAGAAAGAGCTATCTCTCGTATTAGATACACAATTTTCTTTCAAAGAAAAAATAGAAAACAAAGAGAGCTTATTATCTTCTTTCTCCTCCTCCTATTCTCTACAAAATTTGGGGGTTGGAAATTAGAAATGGAAAGTGAGAAAGTGAGAGTTTTTATTCTTCACATCACCCTCCTCTTTAGGCACGTTCGTTTCACCGCGGATCAACTACGGCGAGCCGGTCGGCATCCACAATCACCTAGGAGCTCACAAGTCTAGCTTGGGTCTTCTAATACGCGATTGGACACACTACAAAGGTTGTAGCCCCCTCCAACTCTCTTGTAGTTTCTAGTTTGCTCCAATTGCTTGTATTTGATGATTCTTGGTTGGGGATTAATTCTATATTTCAAAAAGTTGTTTTCAAATTCCGCCACGGTCCGCGAATGTCGCGTCCCTAGAACCAATCCCCAATAGAGAGAAAGAGAGAGGTCGCGAGAGGGGGGAGAGAGAGAGAGGAGTGTGAAATATGAGGAGGGAGAGAGAGGAGCGTGAGTAATAAGATGTGGGGTCACCAGTTGCAGTTTTGCAACCGGTGACTGTACAATTGAATCCGCACTTTCAAAGTGCGGGTTCAGTTAAACTCCTTAGTTGAATCCGCACTTGCATAGTGCGGATTCAAAGAGACCCAACTTTCCAACCTTCCAATCCTATGTGACGCCTAGATGGTCTTGATTTAACCCGAATTTGCTAAATTCCTAAATAGTTTTAAAACCATGCTAAATCCATTGTTGGTTCTAAAAACTTGATAATTCCCAAATTTTGTCCTCCCTCCCTCCCTCTCTCTAAATCCTCAATCCTCCTCTCTACATCTCGCGATTGGTTGGAAATGCTCAAAGTTCAGGGTTTAAATGATAGCGGATTAGGATCAGATCTCGGAGCTGGCACAATTCATTGGAAGCTCGATCTCTCTCGGTTTTTGATGAGGATTTGGTGCAAACAGAGGGAAAATCTGAAGCTTTCAACATGCATTTCTCCAAGCTCGAGAATTCTCCTGTCTCAAAAGCAGGTAACTTTTTAATGCCATATATATTTCAATTCTTGTGGTCAGTGGTTTTGTGTGAGATGGATTTGCTTAAAAGAAAAAAAGTTGCAACTTTTTAGAGGAGAATTTTAACTGGAAATTGGAAGGGAATTCTCTTTAATCACTTGCAATCGCACAATATGAGATGAGGCAGGGTTGATGGAGTGGGGATTGGGTTTGACAATTTTATAGGGTGCCCCCCCCCCCCCACCCCGGAAAGAAAAACCCCAAATGCGATTTTCAGGGATTGGGATTATATTGAGTTAGATTGTTAAGCAAGGCCTTACCTCCATTTTAAAAACTTTACCTTCTAAACTCCAAAATATTGATCTTGAGCTATCTAAACTCCAAAATGGTGTTTTCTTCACAAATCTTGGACTTTAGAAAACTTTTGCTGAATTGGAGTTTTGTAAGCTCCGATTATCTCGACTTTGGATTTTAGATAACCAAAGTTTTATATACTCCAAAATTCATTCCAAAAGTATAGTTAGGTTTTTCGAGTTAATCTTAGACAACTATAGAAACTCTGGTTATCTAAACTTACCTCTATTCCCGAACAAGACCTAAATGGTAAAAGCATGGTTCAAGAACTCGGTTTCGGTTTCGGTATCGGTTGATTTAACTTTGATTAGTCTCGGTAGGTTTCGTTGGTCTCGGTTTCGATTCGGTTTTGGGTTATATATGTAAGGTTATTTGCAGGTCGTATTAAAGTTTTGATTTTTATAATAATAATAGTTGTATGTGCAAAAGTTTTTTGCATGCAAAAGTAATTACATACAAATTATACAAGGATATTATATATAAAACATAAAAATTCAAAGCATAGAAGGTTATTGGGTGCAATTTTCTAATTTTAAATAGCTATTTTGTAATTACTGCAATTGTTGGTTCATATTTTGATGTTGAACGGTTGTCCCCACATCTCCTTTCTCTCTCTTTCTTCCCTTTGTTAATCGAACTCCTCTTTCTCTTTACCCCATCTCTCCTTTCACTCAAAAATGTCATCTTTATCCCGATTTTTATCATCTCGAGCATCGATTCGCAAGGCACTACATCTCTGGCGACGGTAGCCCACAGTACAACAATTACAACCCCAAAAAAAGGTCAGAAAACCCAATTTCTCACTGAAACCGAGAAACCCATGCGGGTTTCGGACTGGTTTCGGCAGAGACCGGTCCAAAACGGCTGAAACTTTTTGAGTTTCCGCCGATTTCTCAATCCATGGGTAAAAGTCATATTATTCTATGTTGATGTCCATAGTTTTCAACATTGAATCAAATATTGATAATATCAGCCGATATCCCTTTATCAGTAAGTTACCGTATTGATATGTATCATTATCGGTAATTCTTGATATCGGCCAATGTTTCAAATATAGGCCGATATATCGAATTATACGTATCGGCCTAATATCGGCAGATATGGATCATATCGGATTGTTATTAAATTAAAAATAAATTGTGTATTTTGTTTATTTAATTAACTGGGTTTATTAGGTATTGGGTAATTGGCCAAACCCACCGTAAACCCCTTCCAAAACCAATATACATCAAACCAAATATTAAAAATAAAAACAAAACTAAAAACAATATTTTTATATGCATCTATGGTTTAAGATTTATCATAATTATATATAGAATTTTTATAAAATAAATCTACAGAGCTTGTGTTCGATGTAAACTACACTATTATGTTTAATATGTAAGAATATCCGATATTATACTCGATCTGCCCGATATATATTCAATATTAATGTCCGGTATGAACCTATATCGCCGCAATATCGTCCAATATCCTTGATCCGATATAAAAAAACGCTCATCCAATACGAATCTGATATATGATACTTGATATATTGGTTCTCAAAGTTTTTGCTAGTTATATGCGAAGGAAAAAATGTGGCTGCGGTCGACATACACAACCCGACGGGTACCACATCCCAACCTAAGCTCGGGACCCATGCCTAGATTTTCCGCAATTTTGGTTGCGACGACCGTCAAGTACTACAATATGATATAAAATCACCTAAACTTATCGGTATATTTATGTAATTAAGCCTAATAAAATATCAATGTATATTGCGATTGATTTAAAGAGATGAATTCATACTGGCTATCGGGAACCAAACCATTGAGATATGTCAATGAGATTTTTTATATTTCTTGTTATGTTATAATGCTGTGCATTCACTTGCAAAATCTTCAGTTAGTTGATTAGATACTTGTAGAGTATTTGATTCATATAAATCGATGTGGACTGTTTCATAGTAAACTAGGTAGTGCTTTTGATTCATATAAATCTCCTTTTCTCTGTGAAACCCAAATCTCTATCTTCCTCAAGAGAGACCCCAAAAAAAAGAGATTTCCTTTTGGATCTCTCTCATCTTCTTTATCCTCTCTAAAAAGAACCCATTAAAATAAAAAAAAACCATCTCTAGAAGGAAAGTTTCATCTCAAAGGAGCCAAGATCTAAGATCAAAACTCAATAAAGGAGCAAGCTTTCTCCATCAAGCTTGAAGAACAAGAGGGAACGGGAGTTCTCGGGGTGAAAGACCATGGATTTCATCCCGAGCCAACACATACGAACAGAAGAACTCGACGAAAGCCCATGACTTTTGTCACTCGTGTCTCCTCCGCCTGTTAACGGAGATCCTCAAAGGGATCGCCGCCACGGACATCCCTGCAAAAGGGAATGTTCATCTCGGAAGTCCCCGCAAGAGGATTTTCCACCTTCGAGGCCTCTAAAGGGGCTCTCGCCATCGGGGATCCCCTAAGGGGTCTCCGCTGTCTCAGGAGGCACCAAGACCTCTTTCTCTCTTTCCTCCTCAAATCTTCCCGACACACTCAAAAGATTTCTTCCTTTCAAAAATATTTCTAACAGGGCGTTGTCCCGCATTCTGCAAGCCCCCTTGACCTCCAGTCCGCTAACCAAGTAGCGGGACCCCCGTAAACTCCGTGAGGCCCCCGATATGTCCAAGGCATTCTCAGAATTGTTTCTCAAAATACTACACACGCATATTGCACATTGAGTTCGCACGACTTATACGACCGGTTAATTGGAGGTTCCCTCGATTCAAAGCGAGGGGTAATGTTTTATCCGCGGCTGCCGGAAATTAGAATCTCCACAATCAATAAACCCCCGTATACTCGGGACAGTGGGAATCTCTACATGCCTGCCAAGCGAGCGGATCCATCTAAAAATGGATGACAAAAAACACTCCACGCCCTTTTGCGGAGTGTGGGGCAGTGTCCCGTTGGAAATTTTTTGAAGGGAAGAAGTCTTTTGCGTATGTCGGAAAGTTTTGAGAAGGAGAAAAGGACAGGTAATGCGAATGAATGCCTCAAAAGGGGTCCCCGCATATAGGCATACATTGGGAGAGGTCCCCGCTTGTGGGGACCTCAGAATGGGGGTCCCGAAGGCGGGGACCCTTTGGAGGAGGAGGTTCCCCGATGGCCAGGGCCCTCTGTAAAGGTTCCGAAGTGGGGATAATCCTCTCTCGGGGATATCCAAAACGAAAGGAAAACCACCCTTGCGGGGGGTTCTGGAGACGCGCGGCAATGAAAGTCGATGACTTTCGTCGGGTTCCCTTGCTCGGATTCTATGCCTGCTTAGGATGAAATTCGTGAGCTTTCACTCCAAGAGTTCTTTCTTTCTCTTGTTCTTCAAGTCTGATGAAAAAAGCTTACTCTTTTATTGGGTTTTGATCTTTGAGAAATGGAGTCTTCTTCAAGAGATGGTCTTCTTCAAGAGATGGGTTCTCTTATGATGGGTTGATTCGGGGAAGAAAGATGCTCTCTTTCAATGGATTTGTGTGTTTGTCTAATTTATTTTAGAATAAGAGATTTTTTTCCTCTAGATTAATTTGGAGCAGATGAAGAACCTTGAGGAGAGAAAAAGAGGAGGCTTGAAACCCTAGAAATTTTATAGGAGAAGAGAACTTTCTTCATTTCATCATGTTGGGTTTAAATACCATTACATATTTGTGCTTTAGCTTTTGGACTTTACAAAATTGGTTTTTTGCCTATTATTTATACATTATTCATACTTATTATATATTAAATCTATTTTATTGCACTTTCTTTTCTTGAGATGGGGACGACCCCTATGCTTGAGCTTGGACCGTTTGGACCGGGCTTGGACCGTTTGGCTTGTGTTCAGACTTAGACCCACTTGACTTGAATTCGGGAGTGCCTACTTTTTTGAGCCTTGAATTTGACTTTTTTGACCTTTTGATTTCGACCGTGGGGTGTAATTTTTGAGCCCAACATGGATTAGAATATTCTATTATTATAGCTTTTCAATATTCTATTTTCTTTTAAGAAATTTTGGTAATTTTGTAATGTTTTATTTTTATGTCATAGATTATAATTTGATAAATAATTAACTATATTTAATGCAAGTGTGATTGCCCAAACCTTTATTTTATAATGAATTGGATGGATGATATTTTGGATTTTAGGATCATACATGGAACACAACTTTCATTAATCTTGACACCTGATATTTACTAAACGTAATCGATTTAGTCCAAAAACCCGCTATTCAATACTTTACCAACCGATACAATCCTGACATGTATTCATATATAAATTGGCTTATGAATTGTGATTAACATCTAATTTGGTGTGCTTCCATCACGGTTGTGATTTAATTTTTCTTTCATTATCAACTTACATATTGCCTTGTATCATATTACAAGGTTTTAAATATCGGATATCGGAATCGTGTCGATGGGTGTTTTTTATATAGATATATTGTACGATATATCGCCGATACGAGATTCTGAATTATCCGTCGCTACGCTGTATCAGACGTTCATATCAGATACCGGTATCGGATATATCGGTATCAGACATATCATATGTCAATATCGAAATTTCACCATACATATATGACATATTGGTCTAATTTTTAACCGAACATTATACATATTTATTGTAATAAATTTTATAAATATAAAATTTATGAGAATACCTCTAGATGGGAATATAAGAACAGGTTTAAATATTTTAGTTTATATCTTTGAATTCTAAATGAATTTTGGGTACGGGTTTGAAACCCAAAAGAATATAAACCTAGATCCTTTCTCAAATAAACACAATATCGGCGATATTTAAACCGATACGATAAATACCGATATATCAGCCGATATTTGTAATATCGGTCGATATTTGTAATATCGGTTGATATTAAGTTAAAACGATAAACCTCCTTAATAATATAAAATTTATCGGTGCATGGCCGATACCGATATATTGGCCGATACACCCGATATTTGTTTCACTGTTTATTTATTATCATATAACATGTCTGAAGTATAGACATTTACATATATTTAAGGTGCTAGTTACATTATTTGTTAGCTTACATGTATATACTAATAAGGATGTGTGGTCAATGTTACTAAGAATCCACTTAGGACTTGTACCGTTCATCTTTTGTAACATGTGATATACAAAGTGGTCAATGTTACTAAGAATCCACTTAGGACTTGTACCGTTCATCTTTTGTAACATGTGATATACAAATTTCCCTATTATGTCCAACATCCGCAATTAGTTAATGTTTCTACACCGCCATAACCTGACATTTAAAAATATGCTTTTTGGAGCTACACAGTTTGTGTTTTTTCCTTTTCAATTTCCTTTCTCAGTATATATATATATATATATAAAGTACTGTACTTTCTCAAGTATTGTAACAACCACAAGCATCAATTACGTTTAAATATTCTAATAGATATCAAGGTTGATTACATTATCAAAAACCTTAATTTTCATGTCATGTTAAGAATAATGATTGTTCATTCGGTTTAATCCTTTTTCCATCTCTCAGGGCAATAAAATTCCAAGAAGTTTGAGGCGTTGGGTGTTGTTTGTAAAGACAGTGGGCATTGTAGTGGATTGCAGATTTCTTGCTCAGAAAATGATTGCATGCGACTTTCTTAAATGCTTTCCTTGCTTGGAATTACCTTGGATCTTCTGGTATGTTTGCACTTTAATTTGGATAGGCTAAATAAAATAATATGTCAACAGTTTTGAGTTAAATACCATAAGCTTATACATTGTAAATAAACTAATACTGTACGTGAGCTTTCAGCATGCTTCCGTTAATCAATAACTTGTACCGTTATTCAGTTTAATCTTCATTTAGTAGCATATGAACAATTGGAACCGAACTTTGATAGTTCATGGTATTTTAGTGTATATCAGCTTGTTGGACTTGTGCTTACTCATGTTTTGTTGTCCAGTTAATTAGAATGCCATGGAAAAGGCAGGTGTTTACCCTGTACTCTTGGGATCGAGAAGATTGCCCCGACCTCAACTCGAAAAGCATAAATTTGGATGGGTATCTCGAACAAGACTATGAAGTATGTTAATATTTGTGGAGAATCTTCCGCAGACGTCTGAACAAGGAGGTTCAGACGTTTGAGCGGGCATGAAGTATCAAGCAAAAGTCCAGAGCAAATCCAGACGTCTGCAGGCAAAAGTCGCAGACGTCTGATGAACATCCACTCATTGCTTATGTTTCGGAGGTGATTCTCTCAATGTGCAAGGTTATGCTGATGCAGACTGCTCAGGTGATCGAGATAGTAGGAAAAACACAACAACGAATGTATTCACGGTTGGGGGAATATCAGTCAGTTGGATTTCCCAGTTGCAAAAGATTGTTGCATAGTCAACGACAGAGACTGAATATGTGGCCATTATGGAAGCCAGCAAAGAGATGATATGGTTACAAGAATTACTCGAAGAATTGGATAAGAAACATGATTTCAATACCTTGAGGAGCAATAGTCAAAGTGCAATACACTTGGTCAAGAACGCTGCATATCACTCTAGGACAAAACACATCAAGATGCGTACGCATAGCGTTGGAAGATGGTGAGTTGATATTGCAGAAGATCGCAGGAAAGAAGAATCCCACAGATATGTTCATGAAGATTGTAGTTAGAGATAAGTTGGATCTCTGTTGTAGGCTGGTGAATCTTTCCGAGAAGAATTGTTAAGAAGAGAGCAGGCAGCGGAATCGTGTGAAGTCTACTGGTTTTTGGAAGTCAAGACGGAAGAATCTCCAAGTGGGAGAATATTAATATTTGTGGAGAATCTTTCTCAGACGTCTGAACAAGGAGGTTCAGACGTCTGACCATGCACAAAGTATCGAGAAAAAGTCCAGAGCGAAGCCAGACATTTGCATGTAAAAGTGGCAGACGTCTGATGAAGAGTCGAAGCTAAATCCAGAGCGTCGGCAGACGTTTGACCAAGGAGTAGAAGACGTCTGCCCAATGTTTGTAGCCAATACTAGAGGCGGAAGACGTCTGACGAAATGATTATCAGACGTCTGTGCGCGGATTTTCTGTTCGAACCAAATATTTGCCATATTCTGTTGAATCCTAATTTAAATGGGATTATGGTTGGGCTATAAATAGGATCTCTTATATTGAAAAATATAAGGCTATTAAATTTGTATAGAGAGAGGGTGACAGCTAAGAAAGATTAGAGAGATTTGAAAGAAATCTCTTAGGGTTTGCTTTTGGTGTATCTTGACTAAAAGATTAGTAGAAGTTTTGCAAAATCCGCTCTGCCAAGGACTTGTCATACGGTGGGTCGAATCTCGTTAACAAATCTTGTGTCTCTCTCTCTTTGGTTTGATTTTCTTTTTTTTGTTTTGTATAATCTTTCGTTATTTATTACGTATTACGTGGTTGGCCGTTTAGCATAGTTCCGTGAATACTTCTCCCTTTCCCGACAAAGTAAACTTTATGAAGCTGCTTTTCGGGAAATCTCAAAAGCTGAAAGATGATGACTATCTATTGTCGTTCCGATGAGTCAACACAACAAGCTCAAAGTATACGCGATAATGCGGGTAAGTTCCATAAAAATGGGGCCTCAATAGAGAAGACATTGGTTCCCATTTTTTAAAGGCAACGACTATTATGGATGGATCATTAATCATTGAAAGGCTTTGAGAGTTGGTGAGAGATTCTGGTAGAAATTAATCGTGTATATAGTTGTCATAAATGGTTATGAGAGATCCAAATATGACATGAATTCTTATGTGGGTTATAATTTAATTCCATGTTTGATACCGTAACAAATTATGTTTGCAACCGTATTACCTTTCTTTGTTCTTTTTCTTATGTTTGGTGTGCATACCATTCAAATCAGATTATTGTAGGTGATCCGAATAATTTCGGGTTATATTTTTAGAGTACAGATAAGATCAATGTGATATTTCTAGTCAAATAAATTTTTTCTCCGGCTGACAATTGTTTTGGAATTTAAATACAGAATCACAGTTTCTACAATTATAATTACAAGTAACACTTAATTCAAGAAGGAAAATTTCCTGAGAACTAATAGTTGTCTGATTAGAAAATATACAATAAGTAATTTCCAAAGAGGATAAAGAAGAAGAAAAATTAACAGTTCTAGAAAGTTTGAATGGATATTAAAGTTTATATTAAAGATCAACAGCTGACTTGATGTAGAGTTTACCCATGATCTCTTGCAGGACATGACCCAGTTTAACGGCGGGCTGGTTAATTAATATATTTGGTGAAACCAGTAGAAGTGAGAATCTGATGCAAGCGGGATCTGAGCTTTAGACCATTTGCTCGATTCCAGTGAGGCTTACTAGCTATCAGCTAGACTACAATGGTACTTGCATAGAAGTTTTAGAAGCATGTTTAGAAAAAGCTTTATAATGTGTAGAGTAACTTTAGATATTCGTTTGGTCGAAATTTTCAGGTTGAGAACGATCTTATTTCTTAATAGTCATAATAATAATAAATAATTGTGAGGAGGAGGATTGGAAGAAAATAATTGTGGATCTTTATTCAGTAGGAAGAACCTGCAGCTGCCGCATCCACCCGCGTCTGGGTCATGGCATATTCATGCACGGTCGAACGCCTATCAAAAAATCGATGGGCCCCGAGACCAGCCCGCGCTCATACCCACCGTAATGCCTGCCGAATATCGAATCCAGGACGGACAATGGGGGTGATCGAGTCGCCGGGGCTAAGTTCCGAGGCGTCCATCTACTCCTGGAACTGGGTCTGTATAGAACACACACAGGTGCTAACATAAAATACGTAATCAACTTGATTATATGAAACTTATCATGTATGCGTTCGTGCTCTCGTGTAACGCGGCCCATCCCTTAGCTTCATTGTAGTTGGCGGGCTCTTTCTTTTTTTGCCATGAAATTAGGATTTGGTTTAATAATTAATTAACGATATAGAAAACATATGGAATTAAGCGTCGAAATACCCACCAAGTGCCACCGAGCGTCGGCCTGCGAGCGCTTCTCTTGGATCGGGATAGCGCGTTCTTGCACGCCATTCCGGTTCTGCTTATTTCGAACTGATATCGTCTTGCAAAACTAAAGATTATAATATATTTTAAAATATGATTTCATGTTATATTATTAAAATCTTAAAAATTAAATTTATACCTGCACATCATCGCACTCAAAATAGCCGACAAGAAGCGGCCAATTCTCTCTCGGGATCTCCAGTGCTATGACTTCCATCAAGTACCTCCGTTGATCCTCGGTCGTCGTGGCCCAGGGAAGGTAAAGTTCATTCTTCGTTTCCCATTGGCGATGTCGTTTGATTACTTGACACTGGCCTAGGAACTGAACAAGGGTTCGATCTATATCGAATGGCCTGTACACGCCATCCTCGCCGGGCTCATCAACGAATCTGTAATTCTTCCTGATCTGAAATTGAAATATATTAAACAAATAATTATATGTATATGTATATGTATATAACAACGATTGAAATTTAAACGTGTGAAAGGATGCGCAATACCTCCTTCGACCCAAAAAACCGCGTAGCACGCTCGGTCTGGGCTTTGTTTCACCGAATATGGAGCGGGTACTTATAATAAGTACGGATCTCCTGTCCAACATAATCCCCCCACCAGCTCGCGTGCTCTCCAACAGGCACACCTGTCGCGTCAAAGAACAGATCCCATAGCCTGGCATCATCGGGCGGCCTGCAGCAGTTGGGCCCAGTAGGACCTCTCGTCCTAACACTGCTCGAGCCTGTGAAAAAATAGATATACATACACAATATTATAATATTTAGAATATGAATATAGAATTTGACAAATTTAAATTACAATCGTTATTTAAAAGCTTTCAGAAATAATGATTATACCTGCCAACCCCGGCGTGGTGCTGAACCGGCGCCAGACGCCATCCCGCGAGTAGAATGCGGATATGCAAACAATAAACTATTAGATGATTCAATATCTATCTATATTGTAATGATGTATCAAATTTTAAATGAGTAAACTACGGACCATACGCAGGAGTGGCTAGGGTATGAGGACCCGCTGATGCGCTAATAGATGTAAGGGAAGATGGCGACGCTGTGGGTGATCAGGCGGTAGTATGGGGAGCGCTAGTAAGGATAGTAGGGACAGTCGGGGGTGATGCGGTTTGAATAGGGGCCCATAGGGGTGATGTGGCGGTAATAGAGGAGTGTTGCTGTTGCGGCTTCCGTGCCTGTTGAGGCTTTTGGGACAGTCTCGTCAGTGGGTATGGATCGACTCAAAATGTTTTATAGACGTTGTCTCTTGCGACGTTTAGTGCCTTTGCTTGCGTCCATGATCAAATCTTACATATATATCTAAATATTATTTCATTACTTATAATCATTATACAATTTAGAACATTCAATTTAACTTCATTACCTAACACGTTTATGTGGTACATTATCTGAAGATTCATTGGGTGGATTCCCAAAATCTTGATCCATAACAATCAATTGGCCGATATCACTTCTTACAAACATATAGATAGACGACGCAAAATAGTTTGGATCTCTGGTACGTTCAATAGATGGACTGAGACGTGTTATCGATCTTCATCATCGCTCTTATTTTCAGAGCCATTCAACGTCGGCACATTATAATAATCTCTCGGTTTCCTATGACAAACATCCCAGTCAACCTTCTGTAAGTCCCGAGAATAATATATTTGTGTTGCCATTGTGGGAAAAATAAAGCTGTCGTATTTTGGTAACATCTGTTTGGTGTTTACCAAAGTCAAACCATATTGATCGACCTTCATACCCCTGGTCAGACTTGGTATCGTACCATCTGCATTTGAATATATGAAATAGAACAGTCGTATATTGGTATGAGACCGCTATAACTTCTTCAAGAACACCGTAGTAAGGATTTCCATCCTCGTCGATAGTTGCGATGCCGTTATTTTGTGCAACTCTAATACGTTCCGTACTTTTTACCTCAAATTTATAGCCAGATACTCCATACTCGTAAAATCTAGCTGCAACTGTTGGACCGTTTAAAAGGTCGTGGACCTCTATCAATCTGCTTTCCATGATTCAATTGTTCGTTCACTTCTTTTATAAACCAAGCGGCGAAAGTGTGCCTCTGTTTTTTTTCTCGATCCTATTATTCGACCACGTCCTAAGATTCAATCTCTTGAGTATATTTTTGTGTACTCTGTTCGTTAATTTACAGTTATCTTAATTAGATTAAATTTAATTTCGAACATTTAAAACGTTAAAATAATAAACACTTACTACATTTGTTGTTTATCAAGATGTATCCAGTACAGTGGCCGTGAGATCGTAAAACATGTTTTTTAACCTTCCTACTCTAATTGGACCGTCAGGAACACTCTGTGGTTTGTTCAGCTTATCTTGACATTGTCGTTCAGGAAACGAGCACAGAAAGACGCGACTTCTTCCAAGAGATAACCTTCCACAATCGAACCTTTCAGATGATGCTTGTTGCGAATATGGTTTTTTAAAGTTAACAGATATCTATTGAAAATAATAAATATTAATAATTCATGATAATTATTTACAATTTAAATGATGAATAATGAACGCCAATAATACCTCTCGATTGGATACATCCAACGGTAATGGACCGGACCGCCAATCCTGACCTCGGTTGCTAGATGGACGGACAAGTGGATAATAATGTCGAGAAAAAAGGTGGAAAGATAGTTTCGAGCTTACAGAGGATCAAAAGAATATCTTTTTCGGGCTCTGCCATCTCATTAACGTCCACGTTTTTGGAACACAATTGGCGAAAATACGTGCAAAAGTCGTTAACCATGAGACCAATTTCTGGTTTTACCGATACTCTGAAGCATAAAAGAAGAAGATGCTGCACCAATATGTGGTAATCGTGGCTCTTGAGAGCTACAATTTTTTCGTTTTCTACCTGCACCTGTTTGGAAATGTTTGATGAGAAACCGTCGGGGACTTTCAATTCTTTCAACACACGCAAGAACCGCCGCTGCTTCTCTTGTTCATGTTGTAGATTATTGGTGGGATCTCGAATAACCCAGTTTACCAGTCACAGGCCGAGCTTGCAATTCTTTTCTAATGGACAAACCATCCAAATTCATCAAATCATGACGGGCATTGAGATTGTGCTTCGTTTTTCCATCCTTACACAGCAGAAGATTGATGATGTGTTCAGAGACGCCCTTCACGATATACATACATCTAAATTATGGCGCAGTGGTAGATCGGACAAGTCCGGAAGCTGAAATCGCGTGTTCATGATGTGTATATCTATCTTCCTTTTCTCTGTGAATATCCCACTTAGTGTAATCTCTAAGAAAACCGTTTTTCATCATGTGTAACTCAACATCCGACTTCTTCTGCAATCGCGTGTTCATACACTTATAGCAAGGATAATAGATTTCGTGCTCTTTCGGTATCCCAAGACGTGCGTAGGCAAAATCGGTGAAAATGTAAACACCGTTAAGGAAAAAATTAGTGGCTCTTGAGGAAACGTCGATGTATATCCAACTCTTGTCGTGGAGGTATGGGAATGCCATATTGGAAGAAAATGGGACGTGGCAAGGTTCCTATAAATAAGAGTCATGAAATTAAGATTTCATGACAAATATGAGATAGACAGATAATATGAAGCGTTAGTGTTAGGTTTAATTGACGACTTAGTTAAGTTTGGTTGGGCTCTCCTCCAACTCTTATTGAGAACTTTCTCTTTCCAATCTCCTCCAAATCATATTGAGAACTTTCTCCTTATAATCTTAAAGCTCGAGAGTTGGATTCTTCTTCTAAGAAACATGATAATATTAAATGCTCTTTATTGAATGTCGAGGGTAACGGCTGTAGGGGTAAGGCATCTAGGTCATTAAAAATGTATAAAATATACACCCATTCATTTGTGCTTTCATCTGTTTCGAGAAAATTTCGGCAGCACCTCCCCGCTGTTCTCAGAGTATACTGTAATAGAATAGATAATCGTTTCAATGCTGTGAAACACCATTGAAATGAACATCTAATATATCATTATACATGGAGAACTAGCGAAAATGTACCGACGAAATATCTCGAAACGAATGAAAAAAATAAGTGAATTTAGGTGTTTGCTTTATACATTCCTAATTTTTCCACACGGGACAAATCTATCGGTTATCATACGATCGAATATTAATTCTCATCATATAAACTATGCGACGATTGTTAGAAACCGAACGATAACGTCCGGTGTTTAATAACCTTCGTATAGTTTTATGTCACGATGAACACCAAACGTATGTTAACAGATAGACGGGAACTAAGTCACGTTTTCATTTTCACATATGATTAATTATGGATGAGAATATGAAATTTTCATATTATCATCGAAAATCATACACTTGGTTTAGGATTTGATTTTAATTAATTTTACGTTTATGTTTCAAATACAAGGTTTTGAAGTTCTAAGTTTAGGGTAATTTTTTTAAAGATGAAGGTTTTCTTAATCGAGTTTAAGATTTTGGATTTAGGGAAAATGTTAGGATGTGATTTGACAAAAATTCAATGTACAGGAGAATGATGATGAATTAGGGTTTAGCCTTGTTCATGTGTGTGTGTGTGTGTGTAAGGACCGTGTTTTCTATTGAAATATCTTTTATTTAGCTTTCTAGTATCAAGTGGTTATTTACGTATTTCGTTGATAGAAAAATATTTTTTAAAGTGACGCTAATAATATTCAAAGAATTGAAAAATAATTAAAGGAAATTTCTAAAATCTATTTATATTTTTCTAGGCTTAAAATGTTTTAATAAAATCTTATAATGCCTTAAAATAATCTGCAAATTTTTATTATCAATTAAAATAATTATGTCGTAATTAAAATATTTCCAAGGATAAAATAGGTTTTTAAATAATTATGCTAAATAACAAATATCATATATATGAAAATATTATTTAGTTTTGGCCTAAAATCATTTTTAAACTAAAGGTAACAATAAAATATATTTTCTGGAATTTTCTCATATTTTCCCCGTATTTTACAATTTTTTTAAAACCAAATTCAATTTTTAAATAATAAACAGTTAGATTTTATTTTAAATAAATAAAATATATTAAATCCACTTAACCTGGACCGTTGGATGAAAAGACCCAACGGCCCAGAACACTCGGCGGCGCCCACGTGGTGGGGATCACGCGAAAACGTGTGATCCCCACACGTAGACGCCGACGCAGACGCGTGGCGGCATGATTCAAGGCCGTTGGATCAAGATCCAACGACCACAATTCGTGGCGGCGACGGTAGAAATCATGGGGCAATCATTGGGCGCAGATTCTTAGGATTTTTTTAACAGATTTTGGATTTTATTGTTGGGGAAAAAACCCTATAAATAGACATCTTCAAACACTGATTTCTCACACCTCAGAACACCAAAAATTCTGAAAAAATTACCCACGCCTTCATATCGACGACGTCAACACTGTGGTCCCACCCAAGTATCGAGAAAAAAAATCCGAGCACGGAGCTAATGAAGATTTAGTAGGAGCCCACATTTTCGACCCATCAGTATCCAACTCTAACAAAAGGTAGGATCCGCTATCCCATTTTTATTGGGTTAATCAGAAGAAGTTAATTACATAAGTTTCAAGTTCTAGTTTTGATCAATAATTAGTTTTATCTTTTCTCTCATCTCCACCCATCTGTCGCCTTCCTTTTTTCAATGATCTTAGTTTCAACTTCTAATCATCAACCTCATATTAAAATAATGTAAAAAATATTTCTGGATGCCTTTTGGTACCTATTAATAATAAGAATTGGACTCATGTTTAAAATGGTTTAATTAATTATCTTTATATCCGTGAATATTGCACTCTCATCCTAAGATGGATATGATATGCTTAATGTTATAACCCACGAGGTATCAATTCACCCCTTACATACCCACACTTATCCATGCTACCTATGAGATCTCGAAATAGGTTACTTCAACAAAATACCCTCATTTTATTAAAATATCGTAAATATTTAAAATACCCATATGAGATAAGATATTTGAAATAAATGTTTTAGACATTAAAACGATATATTTTTACTTACATTTTTATCCACCAACTATCTTAGTTTTGTTAAATCCCTTTACCTTTTGAAAGGGGGTAATACTAAATCTAAATAACGATGATATGGTTTTTTCCAACTTAGCCCCTTTCACTCGAAAAGATATTTTTTATATTAATTTTTCTTAGCATGTTAACTAAAGTTTAATAAGATACTCTAATAGGAGAATGTTTTACCTGAATCACCCCATGGTTACTAGACAATCGTCTCTGAAAAGTACACAAATCCTGTCGCCCATGTACAGTTGTTGTCAATGTGGAGTCGTTCTTGTAGAATAACACCTCTAATAGATTACCCTAATAATAGGGTAATGTTTTACGTAAATATCACGTGGTTGATAGGCAATCGTCCTTAAAAAGGACACAAATCCTGCCGCCCATGTGCACCGGTTGCCAACACGAACGTATTTTCTAAAATGTTACCTAAAATTTGAAACACCATAAGTTTATAAAAATTATTATTTACAATAAAATATCTCAATCCATCCTAGAAAGAGATAATTTCATTTAAATACATTGACCTTTACTAAAATGTTATTTTCAACAAAGACCATAACCCTTATAAATGATATTTCTCAAAAGAATATCTAAAACTTTATTAAAAGATAATTTTCAAATAAATACCCTAATCTTTTATTAAAAGGATATTTTCTCAGTAAAGTACTATGGGTTTCAAAATGATAAATATTCCAAATATCATGGTTTTCTTATTAACAATAAATATCATTAAACGTTATCATCTTTTATTAACTAAGTATTCTATAAAAAGATATGAAGCATTTTACAAACTTAAAAAGATAACAAGATAAAATGAGTGGTTGTGGAAGGTCATATTAAATGAGACCAACCTTTTAATTACAAGTTTGTAACATACATGACACATGATACAGTTAGGGTAAGAATGCACGGACCTATGTATGAAATACTTATATATGACGATCCCTGCTGGCAGGGTGAACAGTCCAATGTGTGGACGACTACTAACCCGATATTCGGACGAATACTAACCCCACTTTAGGTGAATGGTCCAATGTGTGGACGACTACTAACCCGATATTCGGGCAAATACTAACCCTATTTGAGGGCGAATGATCCAATATATGGATGACATACAATGTGGAAATTCCATGCCTAGATGTTTACGCACTAACTCTAATTCGTCAAAACCTTTACACTGAATAACGGGGATGCATAGTTTGATTAGGTAAGGAGATGCGGAACTCGAATTCCCCTACTACTCTATCATGATCCCGTGAAGTGAAACGGTATATTTCACTTCCTCAGTTGTTGTTCCGTAGCCACAACGAAATAATTGCGAGTATCCGGACCCTTATTTAACAAACTAATACAAACTTTTACCTTCACTTATACTTCCTACCACATACCTTTATACAACATACAACATACTCATGTTCACATATACCCCCATCAACATGTCTTAATTTTGTACGCTTCATACCTTTACACCCTTTTACTTCACGTCGGCATGCATACGTCATACTCTTATATACACATGTTCGATTCTATGCTCTTACTTTCTTATGAGGCAATCCTACCCGAGTATAACTCGCTGACGGGCTTTCCTTTTTCCCCTTTTTGGAATGTCCGTTAGATGAGAATGAGTTTTATGATGAGGATCTAGGTGTGGAGCCAACTAACGAAGATTATGCAGACTTGACGTCGGAGGATTAACTAGTTTTCTTTGTTGCCCACCTGTTTAGGGCTTTGCTTCTTTTTGATGTAATTAAACTATTTGTTTTACTTTACTTATTCCCTTGAGATGTATTAAAGTTTGGTTAATGGAAATAAATGCCTTTCGCTTTTATTGTTTTATTTTGGTACAACCCTGCATACTATAAATATTCTTACGCTTAACGTAACTGTATTGAATAGACCATCTTCAATACAGTTAGGTTGCGGACCGTGCCACGTCACTCTTCACCTTCTTTTGGGAAGTGGGGCGTAACAGGTTTTAGAGCTTGTCGCAGTTGTCTTCGCACTCAAGATTTGGAGGCACTATTTATTGGGTGAGGGTAGATATTTACACCGATCATAAGAGCTTGAAGTATATCTTCACCCAGAAGGAGCTCAATATAAGGCAGATGAGATGGCTAGAATTAATGGCAGATTTTGACGTAAATTTGCAGTATCATCCGGAGAAGGTGAATGTAGTCCCGGACGTCTTGAGTCGCCAACCAATGATTTCGAGTCTGACTACTCATTGGAGGAATCGTCAAGATCTCGATGAACTAGAGACCGAGATTGTCATGACCCGAATATTTCGACTCGTGACCGACACTTAACCACGCAACGTCTACAGGCGTAACACGACTAAGTAAGCCGAACCCAGAAATCAAAAACCATTTAAAAGTAGCGAGTGTTGAAAACATTTACTTAAAACATTTAGAAAACCTTAAATAGTTCAATAAAGTTCTTTTAAAGTTAAGTTATCCTCATAATAATTTTGGCAGCATTTCCTTTGTAAAAGTAACCCCGAAATCGGGTACAACAGGATATAAGTGAAAATGATATATAATGAAATAAAGCATCCCTAAACGGGAGCAATCACGCCCAACGGCGGAAACCATCACCACAAAAGTAATATACGACGCCGTAGTGAAGAAATGAGCAATAAGTAAAAACATCACGGAATAATAATACTGTACATGTAAAGTCGGCTCCCACAAGCTCGACCCCAGAATATAAATAACATACATCATCGTCCTCACACTGTCTTTAAGTCAAGTATATATAAGGTAGATGGAGAATACTAGATACAAAAAAGTGTACAATAGAACTAATCAGATACCACAACCCACCTAACATCAAAACAGCTCTCGCGCCAACTGTAGTGGTATCTGTAACCAAAAGATGTAAGAAGGCAGCCTGCTGCGACTACTCCGAAGGGCAACCTGCAAATACTGTGGCACAACGGGGGTGAGTTGCCAACTCGTGAATAGAGATAACATATAAAGGTAATCGCGAGCATGCACGTACCGCGCCACTCTATCAATGTCAGCAGATAAGTCTATATGCGATAAGCAGTATGTGCATAATCATGCAAGTGCTCTGTCAGGTAAAATAACTACAGGATGAGATGCATAATAATCAATGCTGAGTATGGGATAAATAACATCTACACGGAATATCAACGTGGAAAAATAATCGGTGCCCAACACTGCACCCAAATCCCAAATAAACTCAGGCACCGACACTCTCCTCGGCCCTCAAATCCTGTAAATCTTTGAAAACCCACGAATGCCCATCATCGGCACTCAAAATATCATAAAATCCTCGTGTCCAGTATCGACACGCAAATCCTCATATATCGGGCTCCGTCAGTCCGGATCAGCCCACGGTCTCCGTCTGCGGAATCGGCCCTCGGCCCCAGCAGTACGGGTCGTCCTGTATCCATTTATCGACTCTGGTCAGTATCCTCCGGATAACTGCCAGGTCCAACCAATCACCGGTAGGTACTCGCCACCCTGCCAGGCTCATCGTCTACTCCACGAAAAACATTTCTCGCCCCGGGAAACCATACCGGGTCCACCACGAACCCGCAAACGGATCATCCAACTCCTCGAATCGGGTTTTAAGCACACGCCTCAGAACCAAGAAAATGCGTGGTGGACGCACCAAAATATCATATCACGAGGAACCGGGTTTTCAAATAGTGCATCTTTTCTTAAATAACCCCACGGTCCTCAAAACCAGAAATCACATGAAATCCAAAACCAATGAATAAGTCAATGCGATGTGATATGTACATCAAGTCATACTTATAAGTAAAAGGGTGAAACCGCCTTTTTTAAATAGTCTTGGTTTTTCAAAAGGCATCATGCGGCTCCCAATTTCTATGAAAATCATATCGAATCATATGTGTGATGAACTACAGTATAAGGATCATGTCAATTCTACAGTGAGTGTCATGACAATTACTAACGGTGTGTGTAACATGCAGATTAGTGCTCGTGCAACATGAACCGTTAGTAATAGTGCGGTGTTCTATCAATTCTAAGTTTATATACATATAGCAGGAAATGCGGTATGCAACTAACAATAGCCATGTAGGTAAATGAAATATGTAGCTATAAGGTCCTATCAGCCCTGACGCATAACGCCATACGGGCGATATCCCCGTAGATGTTAAATCTACTCACCGTAGTCTCACGCTAAGTGTAGCCAACGACTTGTTTCCCCTTCTTCGCGGCGTCCGTCGCACTCGCCTGCGAACCTAGAATTACACAATATATCACACATAAGCTCAAAGTCACACAAACACGATATTAAAGTCAAACTAGAAACCCGCGTCGCGAACCAAGCGCACATGTGCGCGATACGCTAAAACGTGTGATTACGCGCTTGAAATTTATCCCGACGCGTCACGATACGCAGAACACTCCAAACCCACACACGTAACACGCGTGTCGCGAAGATTTGAAAATACGAGAAATAGGTATTTAACTCCAGATTTTTATACAGAAATGATATTACAAAAATATATATACCATAGGATTACAAATAGTAGCAGACACCAATCACCCCAAACCCCAACCCAAAACACCCTCATCTGGCTGCAAATTGCGGCCAGGATGTATTTTTCGGCGGCCTGGGTAGGGAGATGGGCTCCCAGGTTTTGTGTGTGCACTCTATACCCCCTATACATGCTACAGTAATTACAGAATTGTTTTGAAATAATCGGGGCACAAGCAGATCCAACAGAACCCAAATTCTAGTTAAAAATTCCATTTTGACACTAAAATGATACTTTAGGGTATTTTTGTGCAAACTGAAAGAAAACCTGGTTTAATTAGTTCTAATAGCACTTAAAAGAGTTACCCAAACCATAAAAATGCCAATCTAACACATACATCACAAATGTCCTTTAATATCACTAAAAAGTACCTAAAAACATGATTTTTGCTAAGGAAAACTACAAGTTATGGAAAAAGGATGTTAAACAAGAGTTAATACCTTCTAAAGACCTTGGAACAACCCAAAATTTCCAGCGCTAGCCTCAAGTGTGCAGATTTGCTCCCAAACACCTCAAAGGAGCCATTTTTCCAAAGTTTTTATGAAGGGAAGTGGGATTTTTGTGTAGGGTTTTGTGTAGATATCAAAGAGAAGTGAAAAGAAGAAGAAAAGATGAAGGAAGTGTTGTGTTTGCTGCTGCAACTCTGCAGGAAGTGCAGAAAAATGAGAGAAGAGAGAGAGAGGGAGAAGGAAATGGTCAATTAAAAGTCAAATTTTCCCTACCTAACCACCATGCCTCTAATTCCCTTTTAAATTTGAATTATTAGAAGGGTTTAACTTGGAAAAAGGGTGGGAATTAAAATGAACCATGCAAGAAATGAAATGAAATGGTTAACATGCTAACCCTTACGACCTAAGTCCCCAAAAGTGTGCTAAGTGTGCATGTGTGCACTTAACACAAAAATTCTCACTTAGGGTAACACGAATAAAAATAATTAATAACCCTATATATATATATATATATATATATATATATATATATATATATATATATATATATATATATATATACGCACAATTGCTAATTAACGCGAAAATATTCTAAACGAAATTTCAAGGCGTTACAATCTACCCCCTTAAAGAAATTCGGTCCCCGAATTTCAAAATCTAACTACACGTACCTTCAAAAAGATAGGGATACCTCTTCCTCATCTCACTTTCGGTTTCCCAAGTGACCTCCTCGCTGCTCGGGCCACGCCAAAGTACCTTGACCGACGGTATGTCCTTCGATCTCAATTTCTTCACTTGTCGATCCTAAATGATCACCGGCTGCTCTGCATAGGAAAGGTTGCGCTCAAGCTGGATCGTCGGGTGCTGAATCGCATGTGAAGGATCATAAAGATACTTGCGGAGCATCGAAACGTGAAATACGGGGTGCACGTCTAGAATACTAGGCGGAAGGGCTAACCGATATGCAACTGCACCAACACGCTCGAGGATCTCGAAGGGGCCCACATATTGAGGACTAAGCTTCCCCTTCTTCCCAAATCTCATCACACCTTTCATTGGGGAGACTCTCAAGAAAACATGATCACCAACAGAAAACTCAAGTCTGCGCCGACGACGGTCCGCATAAGATCTCTGCCTACTCTGGGCTGCTCTCATCCTATCACGAATCAACTGGATCTTCGCGGTCATCTCCTCCACAATCTGCGGCCCTAAGATACTGCTCTCACTGAGCTCTGTCCAACAGGTGGGCGATCTGTATCTCCTCCCATAAAGAGCCTCAAACGGTGCCATCTGAATGGTCTCCTGGTAGCCGTTATTGTAGGAGAACTCTACTAAGGGTAAATGATGATCCCATCTACCTCCGAAGTCTAATACGCACGCTCTGAGCATGTCCTCGAGAGTCTGAATCGTCCGCTCTGACTGTCCGTCGGTCTGCGGATGAAATGCTGTGCTGAAACTCAAGCGGGTGCCCAAAGCCTCCTGAAGCCTCTGCCATAGTCGGCTGGTAAACTGGGTGCCTCTGTCGGACACGATACATGTCGGAACTCCGTGCAGTCGTACGATCTCGTCGATGTATATCTGGGCATACTGAGCAAATCCGAAAGTCGTCTTCACCGGTAGGAAGTGAGCCGCTTTCGTCAAACGATCCACGATCACCCAGATGGAGTCATACCCTCGTCTAGACCTGGGTAGACCCATAATGAAGTCCATAGATATTTATTCCCATTTCCACTCCGGAATGGGTAACGGCTGTAGCTCTCCCGCGGGCCTCTGGTGCTTGGCCTTGACTTGCTGACAAGTCAGGCATCTCGACACGAAATCCGCGATGTCCCTCTTCATTCCGTCCCACCAGTAAACATCTCTCATATCATGGTACATCTTGGTGGAACCTGGATAAACACTGTACACCGATCGATGTGCCTCCTCAAGAATCTCACGCCGCAGTCCCTCTGCATCTAGTACGCACAGTGTAGCCCCAAATCGTAGTATCCCCTGATCATCGATCACGAACTCGGAAAATCTGCCCTGTCCAATTTGTGCCCTGATCTCTGAACATCGGTCATCACTGTGCTGTGCCTCATGTATACGGTCAAGCAACTATGGGCGTGCACGAACATGCACAATCTGTCCTCCGATCGGCGTAAACTCAAACTGCACTCGGCTGTTGATAAAATCTGCCAATCTGCCGACGACTGCCTCTGCACTGCGCTCAAACAAGATAGACTACCCCCAGGCCTCCTGCTCAAAGCATCCGCCACTACATTAGCCCTGCCCGAGTGGTACAAGATCTCGCAATCGTAGTCCTTTAGTAACTCCATCCATCGGCGCTGTCTAAGGTTCAGGTCTCGCTGCTGAAATATATACTTTAAGCTCTTGTGATCAGTGAATATCTGGCACGACTCTCCATATAGGTAATGTCGCCAGATCTTAAGTGCAAAGACCACTGGAGCCATCTCCAAATCGTGAGTGGGGTAGTTCTGTTCATGTTTCTTCAATTGTCGCGAAGCATACGCAATCACCCTGTCATGCTGCATCAATACGCACCCCAGCCCCACTAGAGAAGCATCACAATATACCACAAATCCGTCTGATCCTGAAGGCAATGATAACACTGGCGCCGTAGTCAGTAGAGCCCGTAGCTGCTGAAAATTGTGCTCACACTCCTTCGTCCAAACGAAAGGAACTCCCTTCTGGGTCAACCCGGTCAAAGGTGTAGCAATACGGGAGAAGTCCTGCACGAATCGCCTGTAGTAGCCGGCCAGCCCTAGAAAGCTGCGAATCTCAGTAACTGATGTGGGTCTGGGCCAACTCCGAATGGCCTCGATCTTCCTCGGGTCTACACATATACCGTCTCGTGAAATCACATGCCCCAAGAAGTCCACGCTGTCCAGCCAGAAAGCACACTTGGAGAATTTGGCGAAAAGCTGATGCTCCCTCAAGGTCTGCAGTGTAATCCGCAGGTGCTGCTCGTGCTCCTCTCTACTCCGAGAATACTCCAGAATATCGTCAATGAATACAATGATGAACAGATCAAGATACGGTCGGAAAATACGGTTCATCAAGTCCATAAATGCTGCTGGCGCATTGGTGAGTCCGAACGACATCACCAAAACTCATAATGGCCGTAGTGCGTGCGGAAAGCTGTCCTAGGAATGTCCTCCTGTCGAACCCGCAGCTGATGGTAGCCTGATCGCAAATCGATCCTCGAAAAGTATCCTGCCCCCTGAAGCTGGTCGAACAAATCGTCGATGCATGGCAAAGGATACCTGTTCCGCACTATCACCCTGTTCAGCTGGCGGTAGTCGATACACAAACGCATACTGCCATCCTTCTTGACAAACAGGACTGGAGCACCCCAAGGAGAAACACTGGGTCGAATAAGTCCCTTATCCAGCAACTCTTGCAACTGACCCTTCAATTCTCGAAGTTCCGCCGGGGCCATCCGATAAGGCGGTACAGAAATAGGCCCCGCGCCAGGAACTAAATCAATACAGAAAGAAATATCACGCTTGGGCGGTAGCCTAGGAAGCTCGTCAGGGAACACATCAAGGAACTCGCTAAAAACCGGAACCTAATCCAACGGAACCTCTGTAGCTCTAATATCGCAAACATAGGCGAGAAATCCTTGACATCCCTTCCTCAAAAGCTGTTCAGCGCGAAAAGAAGAAATCAAACTGTGAGGGGTGGCACCACGGTCCCCCAACATAACAAAAACCGACTCGCCGGGAAAACAAAATCTAATTGTCTTCTCACGGTAGTCCACAGAAGCATAGCACGTGGCTAACCAATCCATACCCAAAAGAACGTCGAAGTCCAACATCTCAAGAAGGATCAAGTCGACATGCAAATCTCTCTCGCCAATACGGACGATACAGGATCGGAACACGTGCCTAGCAACAAACGACTCTCCCACAGGAATGGTCACAACAAGCGGCTGATCAAGAAAACCGGACTCTCCACCCAAACTCGGCACAAAGTGTGTGGATACGTACGAGTGCGTGGATCCGAGATCGAACAACACGTGTGCATCAACAGAACATACTGGAAGGATACATGAGACCACCGCATTGGACGCCTGCACGTCCTGATGCGTCAAAGCAAAAACCCGCGCCTGTCTTCCACCTGTGACCGGCTGTCCTCTGCCTCGGTCATCCCGTCCTTTCTGAGCAACTCCTCCACGCCCACGACCTCTCTGTGTGTGAGTCTGACGCGGAGCAACCGTAGGTACAACAGGCAATGCCTTCTGGGTGGTGAAGGTGGTAAGGTAACATGCGGTGCTGCTGTCTCCCTCCGGTGTATCTCAGGACAATCTCCAACGAGGTGAAGTAGGCTGCCGCATCTAAAGCAACCCCACGACGACTGCTGACTCTCCCGTGGATACGAACTAAACATCTGGCCTCGTCCCGAATCTCTGCCACTCCCCGTACCTGAACGATACCTGTCGCGGCGTCTGAAGGTCTGTCTCCGTGCTGATATACCAGTACGAACTCTCTTTGACTCTGGAACTACCGAAGTCTCAGCAAGGCGCTCCTCGACTAATAGGGCTGCGTCCACAGCTGCTGCATATGTCTCGTAGTGCTGTGCGCTGATCGCAAGGAACAGTGGTGTAAGCAAGCCTCGGACAAATCTCTTGACTCGCAACTCCTCAGTAGCCACTAAATATGGGACATAAACTGATAGCTCTGTAAACAACACGTCATACTCTGCCACTGACATCTCCGGAGTCTGACGTAAGGACTCGAACCTGCATGCTCTAGCATCTCTGACGCTCAGTGGAAGAAAGCGGGCAAGGAATAGCGCCACAAACTCTGTCCAGGTCACAGGAGGAAGACCTGCTGCTCTACCCTTCTCGACTGATTCGCACCACTTCTGCGCAAGACCTTCCAGGCGAAAGCTCGCGAACTCGACCCATCTCGCATCTGCGCATCTGAGGGAACGGCATATCCGAGCCATCCTATCAATGAAAGACTGTGGGTCATCGGCTGCATTGGTGCCTGTGAAGACCAGAGGCTTCAGCCTCATAAACTCTGACAGCGACACCGTAATGACCTCTGTAGCTGGAGAGGCAACTGCCTGTGCTGTGGGTATCACCGCGGTCTCTGCAACGGGTGGAACTACCTCTGGTCGCTGCGTTCGAAGTGTCTCAACTAGAGATCCCATCATCTGGCGCATCTCCTGCATACTGGATCCCACCGTCTGGCGCATCTCCTCCATACCAGCCCCTAACATGGCAATCTGATATGTCACGGGAGGAACAGCCTGCTCGGGCACAACCGGTGTACTACCCGGATCTATCCTCGTCTCAGACGAATCAACTCTAATCTCGGCCCTCGCGGCTGCTCTCTGCGCCCTCGTAGTCTTTGGCGGCATAATGGCTGAAAGGAAAATAGGATTCGATAAGTATGCAGAAATCGAATCGCAAGAATGTATATACTCAAGAAGGAATTTAAATCAATAAGTCCTAAGGTCGCTTAGGCGGAGTACCGTGTCGTGAGCATGCCGCGGAACATATGCACGCTACGCCACTCTGCTTCAGCTACCTACTCCATCATACCGGGGTCATCCTACACTCCGAAAGGTAAAACCTACTCTCTGATACCAATTTTGTCACGACCCGAATATTTCGACTCGTGACCGACACTTAACCACGCAACGTCTACAGGCGTAACGCGACGAAGTAAGCCGAACCCAGAAATAAAAAATCATTTAAAAGTAGTGAGTGTTGAAAACATTTACTTAAAACATTTAGAAAACCTTAAATAATTCAATAAAGTTCTTTTAAAGTTAAGTTATCCTCATAATAATCTTGGCAGCATTTCCTTTGTAAAGGTAACCCCAAAATCGGGTACAACAGGATATAAGTGAAAATAATATATAATGAAATAAAGCATCCCCAAACGGGAGCAATCACGCCCAACGGCGAAAACCATCACCACAAGAGTAATATACGACGCCGTAGCGAAGAAATGAGCAATAAGTAAAAACATCACGGAATAATAATACTGTACAAGTAAAGTCGGCTCCCACGAGATCGACACCAGAATATAAATAACATACATCATCGTCCTCACACTGTCTCTAAGTCAAGTACATATAAGGTAGATAGAGAATACTAGATACAAAAGAGTGTACAATAGAAGTAACCAGATACCACAACCCACCTAATAGCAAAAGAGCTCTCGCGCCAACTGTAGTGGTATCTGTAGCCAAAAGATGTAAGAAGGCAGCCTGCCGCGACTACTCCGAAGGGCAACCTGCAAATACTGTGGCACAACGGGGGTGAGTTGCCAACTCGTGAATAGAGATAACATATAAAGGTAATCGCGAGCATGCACGTACCGCGCTACTCTATCAATGTCAGCAGATAAGTCTATATGCGATAAGCAGTATGTGCATAATCATGCAAGTGCTCTGTCAGGTAAAATAACTACAGGATGAGATGCATAATAATCAATGCTGAGTATGGGATAAATAACATCTACACGGAATATCAACGTGGAAAAATAATCGGTGCCCAACACTGCACCCAAATCCCAAATAAACTCAGGCGCCGGCACTCTCCTCGGCCCTCAAATCCTGTAAATCTCTGAAAAACCACGAATGCCCATCATCGGCACTCAAAATATCATAAAATCCTCGTGTCCAGTATCGACACGCAAATCCTCATATATCGGGCTCCGTCAATCCGGATCAGCCCACGGTCTCCGTCTGCGGAATCGGCCCTCGGCCCCAGCAGCACGGGTCGTCCCGTATCCATCTATCGACTCTGGTCAGTATCCTCCAGATAACCGCCAGGTCCAACCAATCACCGGTAGGTACTCGCTGTAAGTCGATGTAGTACACCCCAGTACTTATGGGGAGGCGGAATTTTTTAAAAACGATCAAGTTTAAAGAACGAACATCGACTAACCGCTTGAATCGAAGCTAAACAAATAATAACCGAACACATAGCTATACTAAACTATAGTGTTAAGGGATTATACCTAATGAAAACGGTCCTTCGTCTTTGTGTCCTCCTTTGTTCTCCTCGACCTTCTCTAGGTAGTATACGATCCACCCGAGAGCGAAACACCAAGCTACACCTCTAACTTGAGGTAACTAATCAACTTTGATTGCTAATCAAAGATGAAAGGATGATATAGAGTAAAGGTAATGGATGCTTAAGTCTAACTAAACCTTTGATCTCAACACATGAGGATTAAGGATTAGTATCTTGAAGATGAGAGCTTGAGGAGAGAGAATATGAGATAAGATAATGAGAAGAGAGAGAGTGTATCATAATATATTATGAAGCATTTTTAATAATGAGAAAAGAATAAAGAGTGATGATAAATCATGCTTCATAAAATATCTAGTGGTGATTCATTAGCATGAGTCATTAAGCAATAAATGTGCATTAATGAAATGAATGAATCACCACCATGACTCACAACCTCATCCAAAGTAACCTCCTTAGTCACATCTTCTAGAAGCTTCTCGTACAATTACGAGAACGCCCCTCCAATCCGCAAAAATACGGAAAAACTTTAGACTGTAAAAATCCAATAACCGGATACCAGTAACTGGCTTAAACCAAAGCCGACTGGTAAAAACTGTCCGAAAGTCGTACGTGCGTAAACGCACGTATGCGTCCGAACCCTTTGTCGCAAAACCATGCAACCTCTATATCGTTTCGCCTGGAGTAGGAAACTCTCTGTGTGGGACTCTAGAGACTCGACTACTACGCTGGCAGTGGGTTTAACCACAGACCGCAAGCGGCACTAGCTGTACGTAACGGTCCCCAGGTAGTTGTCGATAAGAAGGCCGATGAGAATACCCATCCGAACTCCTACTGAGTCTGATGTGACAATCTCCATACAGTCCGGTCCGTTCGTCCAAGACTATCGCATATCGGGCCTAGGGGGGCGGCAAGCGTCAGTCCCCTAATAGCGGTATAAGTCGTGTCGGAGTGAAGCTCATTACACCCTGAGAAACTACTGGAACCTACCAGCAAATCTCGCTTGCCCTGGCCAGGGACTTTGCATAATGGCTCTCTGACACAGCACGATATCTACTCCCAATACCGGGAGGAACGAATCCTTTCTAACCGCCACTGCCTCCAAGTGCTCGGGACTGCACCCAACTGCTACCTGTTTGCACGACTCCTTTGAGCCGTGGTAGGGTAGCAATCTAAGAACAGTGGGACACACTCTAGGCGAAGTAGCAGTGTTAAGTCTGCGGACTACGCTGTACTCATGTCACCTGGGAACTGTTCACTGACGACTGGTATCAAACCAACCAACAGTTCCCTGTGAGTCCTGTCCGGTGTACCCGTAACCTAACGAGCACCTGCATACTATCTCCAGTACGACGTACTGACGGCTGTGGGACAGACCATCTCCCCAACTGGGATGAGAAGCGTACACACCAGTCTACTCCGGAGTATCGATGCTCTGTCTCGATAATCCAACGACCAGGGACCTGAATAAGGATGTGCTTGTAGACTACCCAGCCCCCACTAGTGTGACTGCCATCACAACGCTGGTAGACAAGCAAGATCCTAAGAGCTCTATCAATATGTACACTCACATATTAAGATAGAAAAACCAAGTAGCATACTACCATGTTTAGCAAGACTGTTATATACATGTGAATATCCCAAGCTTCCATTAAGTAATATACAAGCTAGTATGATACAGTAATGGCCTTCTAGGGCATAAACACTAACACTCGCCACCCTGCCAGGCTCATCGTCTACTCCACGAAAAACATTTCTCGTCCCGGGGAACCATACCGGGTCCACCACGAATCCACAAACGGATCATCCAACTCGAATCGGCTTTCAAGCACACGCCTCAGAACCGAGAAAACGCGTGGTGGACACACCAAAATATCATATCACGAGGAACCGGGTTTTCAAATAGTGCATCTTTTCTTAAATAACCCCACGGTCCTCAAAACCAGAAATCACATGAAATCCAAAACCAATGAATAAGTCAATGCGATGTGATATGTACATCAAGTCATACTTATAAGTAAAAGGGAGAAACCGCCTTTTTAAAGTAGTCTCAGTTTTTTAAAAGGCATCATGCGGCTCCCAATTTCTATGAAAATCATATCGAATCATATGTGTGATGAACTACAGTATAAGGATCATGTCAATTCTACAGTGAGTGTCATGGCAATTACTAACGGTGTGTGTGTAACATGCAGATTAGTGCTCGTGCGACATGAACCATTAGTAATAGTGCGGTGTTCTATCAATTCTAAGTTTATATGCATATAGCAGGGAATGCGGTATGCAACTAACAGTAGCCATGTAGGTAAATGAAATATGTAGCTATAAGGTCCTATCAGCCCTGATGCATAACGCCATGCAGGCGATATCCCCGTAGATGTTAAATTTACTCACCGTAGTCTCGCGCTAAGTGTAGCCGACGATTTGTTTCCCCTTCTTTGCGGCGTTCGTCGCGCTCGCCTGCAAACCTAGAATTACACAATATATCACACATAAGCTCAAAGTCACACAAACACGACATTAAAGTCAAACTAGAAACCCGCGTCGCGAACCAAGCGCGCGTGTGCGCGATACGCTAAAACGTGTGATTACGAGCCTGAAACTATCCCGACGCGTCGCGATACGCAGAATACCCCAAACCCACACACGTAACACGCGTGTCGCGAAGATTTGAAAATACGAGAAATAAGTATTAACTCCAGATTTTTATACAGAAATGATATTACAAAAATATATATACCATAGGATTACAAATAGTAGCAGACACCAATCACCCCAAACCCCAACCCAAAACACCCCCATCTGGCTGCAAATTGCGGCCAGAATGTATTTTTCGGCGGCCTGGGTAGGGAGATGGGCTCCCAGGTTTTGTGTGTGCACTCTATACCCCCTATACATGCTACAGTAATTACAGAATTGTTCTGAAATAATCGGGGCACAAGCAGATCCAACAGAACCCAAATTCTAGTTAAAAATTCCATTTTGATACTAAAATGGTACTTTAGGGTATTTTTGTGCAAACTGAAAGAAAACCTGGTTTAATTAGTTCTAATAGCACTTAAAAGAGTTACCCAAACCATAAAAATGCCAAGCTAACACATACATCACAAATGTCCTTTAATATCACTAAAAAGTACCTGAAAACATGATTTTTGCTAAGGAAAACTACAAGTTATGGAAAAAGGATGTTAAACAAGAGTTAATACCTTCTAACGACCTTAGAACAACCCAAAAATTCCAGCTCTAGCCTCAAGTGTGCAGATTTGCTCCCAAACACCTCAAAGGAGCCATTTTTCCAAAGTTTTTATGAAGAGAAGTGGGATTTTTGTGTAGGGTTTTGTGTAGATATCAAAGAGAAGTGAAAAGAAGAAGAAAAGATGAAAGAAGTGTTGTGTTTGCTGCTGCAACTCTGCAGGAAATGCAGAAAAATGAGAGAAGAGAGAGAGGGAGAAGGAAATGGTCAATTAAAAGTCAAATTTTCCCTACCTAACCACCATGTCTCTAATTCCCTTTTAAATTTGAATTATTAGAAGGTTTGACTTGGAAAAAGGGTGGGAATTAAAATGGACCATGCAAGAAATGAAATGAAATGGTTAACATGCTAACCCTTACGACCTAAGTCCCCAAAAGTGTGCTAAGTGTGCATGTGTGCACTTAACACAAAAATTCTCACTTAGGGTAACACGACTAAAAATAATTAATAACCCTATATATATATATATATATATATATATATATATATATATATATATATATATATATATATAAACACGCACAATTGCTAATTAACGCGAAAATATTCTAAACGAAATTTCAAGGCGTTACAGAGATGATTATGCCCGGAATGCTTATATCCTTCATGAATCTGCAAATTCACTCCACATTAGTCGAATGGATCAAGACAGCTCAAATGGAGGACCCTTGGCTGCGAAGGATTAGAGAACAAGTGGACACGAATCTGCGGGCGGACTTCATCATCCACGAAGATGGTTCTTTAAGATATGGGAGCAGAATCTGTGTGCCTAAGGGTGAGATGAGAGTGGAATTATTAAAAGAAGCACATAGTTCTCCATACTCTGTTCATCCGGGTGGAACAAAGATGTGCAAGGACCTCAGGCAAAACTATTGGTAGCATGGGATGAAGCGGGAGATAGTTAAGAGTGTGTCCAAATGTCTTGTTTGCCAACAAGTAAATGTCGAACACTACAGGACGACATGTCTATTACAGCCCTTACCGATACCCGAATAGAAATGGCAAAACATTACAATGGATTTTGTGACCGCACTCTCTCGCAGCTCCAAGGGGAACGATGCAGTATGGGTGATTGTGGATCGACTCACCAAGTCAGCACATTTCATTCCTTTTCGAGATGGTCAATCAACCGAAAGCCTTGCAAAAAAGTATATAGAGGAGATTGTCAGATTGCATGGAGTGCCAATTTGCATTGTGTCCGACCAAGATACACATTTCAGATCTCAGTTTTGGCAAAGCCTACAAGAGAGTCTGGGCACGAATCTGAGTTTCAGTATCGCCTACCATCCTCAGACCGATAGCCAATCAGAAAGGGTTATTCAAATTCTCGAAGACATGCTCCGGGCCCGTATGTTGGATTTTAAAGGATCTTGGGAAGATCACCTACACTTGGTAGAGTTTGCTTACGACAATAGCTACCAGTCTAGTATCAGCATGGCGCCCTTCGCCGCTTTGTATGGACGAAAGTGTAGATCACCGTTAAGTTGGGACGATATTGGGGATTGAGAACTTTTAGGTCCCGAGATGATTGTCGAGACAGTGGAGGTGATAAAAACAATCAGGGAACAATTACGCATAGCACAAGATCGGTAGAAGCATTAGGCTGATACGAAGAAAAGGCCGCTAAAGTTCCAACCGTGAGAACACGTGTTTATGAAGATTTCTCCTAACCGGGGAGTGATACATTTTGGGAGACGCGTAAAACTTAGCCCGCAGTTCATAGGTCCCTTCGATATTCTCGAATGAGTTGGAGAGATTGCGTATCGCCTAGCCTTGCCCCCTTCTATGGAAGGCGTACACAACGTTTTTCATATCTCACAGTTGAGAAGATATGTCAGCGACCCAGGTCACGTTTTGGATCATTCCGAAATCACCGTAGGGACTGATCTAACCTATGAACAGCAGCCGATTAAGATCCTAGACCGGAAGGAGAAGACCTTAAGGGACAAGACGGTCAAATTGGTTAGGGTCATGTGGAGGAAGGATTCTCCCGGTGAGTCCACATGGGAAAAGGGAAGACGAGATGAGAGAACGATATATTTACCTATTTGAATTTTTCTCCTATGTAAAAAGAAATTCTTTCCTTTTGACCTACCTTCTGAAATTTCGAGGACGAAATTATTTTAAGAAAGGTAGATTGTAACGACCGTGTTTCCTAATAAAATATCTTTTATTTAACTTTCTAGTATCAAGTGGTTATTTATGTATTTCATTGATAGAAAAATAATTTTTAAAGTGATGTTAGTAATATTCAAAGCATTGAAAAATAATTAAAGTAAATTTCTAAAATCTATTTATATTTTTCTAGGCTTAAAATGTTTTAATAAAATCTTATAATGCCTTAAAATAATCTACATATTTTTATTATCAATTAAAATAATTATTTCGTAATTAAAATATTTTCAAGGATAAAATAGGTTTTTAAATAATTATGCTAACTAACAAATATCATAATATATGGAAATATTATTTAGTTTTGGCCCAAAATCATTTTTAAACTAAAGGTAACTATAAAATATATTTTCTGGAATTTTCTCATATTTTTCCTGTATTTTACAATATTTTAAACAATTTTTTAAAAACCAAATTCAATTTTTAAATAATAAACACTTAGATTTTATTTTAAATAATATATATATATATATATATATATATATATATATATATATATATATATATTAAATCCCCTTAATCCGGACCGTTGGATGTAAAGATCCAACGGCCCAGAAAACTCGGCGGCGCCAACGTGGTGGGGACCACGCGAAAACGCATGATCCCCACACGCAGACACAGAAGTCGACGTAGACGCGTGGCGGCGCGATTCAGGGCCGTTGGATCAAGATCCAATGGCCACAATTCATGGCGGCGGTAGCAGAAATCATGGGGCAATCATTGGTCGTGGATTCTTAGGATTTTTTTAACAGATTTTGGATTTTATTGTTGGGGAAAAGACCCTATAAATAGATACCTTCAAACACTGATTTCTCACATATCAGAACTCCAAAAATTCTGAAAAAATTACCCACACCTTCGTATCGACGACGCCGACGCTGTGGTTCCACCCAAGTATCGAGGAAAAAATCCGAGCACGGAGCTATTGAGGATTTAATAGGAGCCTACGTTTCGACCCAACGGCATCCAACTCTAACAAAAGGTAGGATCCGTCTTTCTCCACTCATCTATCGCCTTCCTTCTTTCAATGATCTTAGTTTCAACTTCTAATCATCAACCTCATATTAAATTAATGTAAAAAATATTTCTGCATGCCTTTTGGTACCTCTTAATAATAAGAATTGGACCCCATGTTTAAAATGGTTTAATTAATTACCTCTATATGCGTGAATATTGCATCATCATCCTACATGGAATATGATATGCTTAATGTTATAACCCACGGGGTATCAATTCACCTCTTACATACCCACACTTACCCATGCTATCTATGAGATCTCGAAATAGGTTATTTCCACAAAATACCCTCATTTTATTAAAATTTCGTATATGTTTAAAATACCCATATGAGATCAAATATTTGGAATAAATATTTTAGACACTAAAACGATATATTTTTACTTGCATTTTTATCCACCAACTATCTTAGTTTTGTTAAATCTCTTTACCTTTTGAAAGGGGGTAATACTAAATCTAAATAGTTTTTCCAACTTAGCCCCTTTCACTCGAAAGGATATTTTTTATATTAATTTTTCTTAGCATGTTAACTAAAGTTTAATAAGATACCCTAATAGGGAAATGTTTTACCTGAATCACCCCGTGGTTACTAGACAATTGTCTCTAAAAAGGACACAAATCATGCTGCCCATGTGCAGCGATTGTCAATGCGGAGTTGTTCTTGTATAATAGCACCTCTAATAGATTACCCTAATAATAGGGTAATGTTTTATGTAAATATCTCGTGGTTGATAGGCAATCGTCTCTGAAAAGGACACAAATCATGCCGCCCATGTGCAGCGGTTGCCAACACGAACGTATTTTCTAAAATGTTACCTAAAATTTAAAACACCATAAGTTTATAAAAATTATTATTTACAATAAAATACCTCAATCCATCCTAAAAAGAGATAATTTCATTTAAATATCTTGACCTTTACTAAAATGCTATTTTCAACAAAGACCATAATCCTTATAAATGATGTTTTTCAAAAGAATATCTAAAACTTTATTAAAAGATAATTTTCAAATAAATACCCTAACCTTTTATTAAAAGGATATTTTCTCAGTAAAATACTATGGGTTTCAAAATGATAAATATTCCAAATATCATGGTTTTCTTATAAACAATAAATATCATTAAACGCTATCATCTTTTATTAACTAAGCATTCTATAAAATGATATGAAGTACTTTACAAACTTAAAAGGATAACAAGATAAAATGAGTGGTTGTGGAAGGCCATATTAAATAAGATTGGCTTCTTAATTACAAGTTTATAACATACATGACATATGATACGGTTAGGGTTAAAATGCGCGGACCTAGCTATGGAATACTTATATATGAGGATCCATGCAAGCAGGGTGAACAGTCCAATGTGTAGACGACTAATAACCCGGTATTCAAGCGAATACTAACCCTACTTGGGGTGAATGGTCCAATGTGTGGACGACTACTAACCCGATATTCGGACGAATACTAATCCTATTTGAGGGCGAATGATCCAATATATGGATGACATACAATGTGGAAATTCCATGCCTAGATGTATACGCACTAACTCTAATTCGTCAAAATCTTTACACTGAATAATGGGGATGCATAGTTTGATTAGGCAAGGAGATTCGGAGCTCGAATTCCCCTACTACTCTATCATGATCCCGGGAAGTGAAACGGTACATTTTACTTCCTCAGTTGTTGTTCCGTGGCCACAACGGAATAATCGCGAGTATCCGGACCCTTATTTAACAAACTAATATGAACTTTTACCTTCACTTATACTTCCTACCACATACCTTCATACAACATACAACATACTCATGTTCACGTATACCCCGTCAACATGTCTTAATTTTGTACATTTCATATCTTTACGCCTTTTTACTTCATGTCGGCATGCATACATCATACTCTTATATACACATGTTTGTTTTCATGCTCTTACTTCCTTATGAGGCAATCATATCCGAGTATAACTCGCTGACGGACTTTCCTTTTTCCCCCTTTTGGAATGTCCGTTAGATGAGAATGAGTTTTATGATGAGAATCTAGGTGTGAAGCCAACTAACGAAGATTATGCAGACTTGACATCGGAGGATTAACTAGTTTTCTTTGTTGCCCACCTGTTTAGGGCTTTGCTTCTTTTTGATGTAATTAAACTATTTAGTTTACTTTACTTTTTCCCTTGGGATATAATAAAGTTTGGTTAATGGAAATAAATGTCTTTCGCTTTTATTGTTTTATTTTAGTACACACCCTGCCTACTATAAATATTCTTAAGCTTAACGTAACTGTATTGAATAGACCACCTTCAATACAGTTAGGTTGCGGACTGTGCCACGTCGCTCTTCACCTTCTTTTGGGAAGTGGGGTGTGACAGTGTTTGTGTGTCTGTTTGTGTATATCTGAGTGTGTATGTGTGTGTATGTGCATAGACACACACACACACACTTACTAAATCTCTATGCCTAACACTAACCCTAACCCTAACCCTAACTCAATCCCTAACCCCGACCCCAAGCCTAACCCTAACCTTAACTCAATCCCTAACCTCCCCCCCCCCCCACGCACACATATGCGCACATACACGTACACACACATATTTACTAAATCCATATGCCTAATACTAACCCTAACCCTATGCCTGACACTAACCCCAACCCCAACCCTAACTCAATCCCTAACCACACAAACATACACACACATGCACGCACACACATTTACTAAATCCCTATGCCTAACACCAACCCTAACCCCACCCCAACCCTAACCCTAACCTCACCCCTAACCCAACCCAACCTCAATCCCTAACCCTAGACCCTAACTACTAACCCTAACCGACCGGCGGCCCTAACCAGAGCCTAACCAATGCAGCAACAATAATAACAAGAACAACAAAAAACTAATCAATCTATAAATTTTAACCACATTAATTCAAAAAATCAAAAAATTTAGAAAATTAAAATTAACCAAATTAAATTAACAATTAACACTAACCCAATCCAACGAGCAGCGATGGCGAAGATAAATCAGGTGGCCGGCGACGATAGGAGCTAGGGAAAAAAATATAAAATTTTACCGGACCGAGCAAAAAATTAAAAATTAAACGATAAAAGTAATATTAACCAAACAAACTTACCTCTTGATGACCACGAAGCTACGGCTGACAGCGGCGGCGAGCTTGTCGAGCTCGATCGATGGCGCGAGCTTCGACTGAGCTTCGACGGCGGCATAAGAGGCAGCGGCAACACTGCCGGAGAGGCGGCAGCGACGAGATCAAGGCGATGGCGAGAAGGTGGCGACGAGGAGACGACAGCTAAGCGGGAGATTTTTAGGGCAAATTTAGGGGGGATGAGGGCTCGGGATTAACAAAAAGTGAGTTTGGTTTTTTTTATCACAAGTGGGTTGTGGGGTCCATAGCCTATTGGATATGGTTATGGTTTAAACTGTTACCAAATCGATTATACCCATTATTAAGAATTAATCACAATTATAACCGTGACCATATCCTCGTTACCCAAACCCATATCTGTAGCAGTGAACCTTGGATCCATTGTTTAGAACAGGGGCGGAGCCAGAAACTTTGGCTTAGGGGCCCAAGATTATTTATAAAAATATAGTTGTTTGCTACAAAATGTTGGATATAGTACCCTCAAGGCAATTATTATAATTACATGTAGATAATTATGATAATTGAGGGAGGACCTATACAGGCAGAATAGTTTTGCTCAAGATGGTAGTATGATATCTGATTTGTCTTTTATCATTGATGTTATATACGTTTTACTCGTTATTGTGTGTCGCTAATACATAATGATAAAACCCGTAGGATCATTGCTTGACTACCAGTATTATGATGGCGATCATATACGTAGGAGCTGGGTAGTGCATAAGCACATCGTTAAATGTCTAGTCGAGAGAGTATCGAGATTGAGCATCGATATTCCAGAGTAGACTAGTATATACGTTTCTATACCCCGACGAGGGGCGGTAGCTGGTCTCACAAGCCATTAGTGTTTTGTCACCTAAGATTATATACAGGTGCTGACTCGAGGTGAGTACACCGGACGGACTCGCCGAGAACTTCTAGATGGTATTATACCTATCGTCGGATAGTAGTTATCAGGTGATATAAGTACGGGGTAGTCTTTTGATCTAAGATCGTCATATGTCTTGTGTGAGTTCCTACTGTACTTAGATTACTACCCTACCGCGGCTAAAAAAAGTCGTGCAAACAAATTTTAGTTGGGTACAGTCCCGAACCACATGGAGGCAGTGAGCGATCGGCAGGGATTTGTCTCTCCCGGTATAGAGATTTAATGTTGTGCTGTGTTCGGTTAACCATCACCAGAAGTCCCTGGTCGGGGCAGATGATATCTATTGATTGAAGATCAGTAGTTTCTCGGTTGGTGATGGGCTTAACACCGGCACAACTTTTAGGGTTATTAGGGGTCTGACGTTTACTATCCCCTAAACCAGGTATGCGACACTTTTAGACGAAGAGACCGGACTGCATGTAGATTGTCACATTTAGGCTCGGTAGGGTATGGACAGACTTGATTGTCGATCTCCCTTTCGGCATATACTTGGTTAGCCATTACGTACAGCTAGTGCCGCTGACGTGCTTGCGGTTATGGATTTATCCAGTAACTCACTGCCGGCGTATTGTCGGGTCTTTAGAGTCTCACACAGAGCATTTTCCTGATTAAGGCGATATGATGTAGAGGCCGTTTTTTGATACATGCAGGGTTCGATTAAATACGTGTACTGGCTATACGGACTTTAATCAGATGGTTGATAATACTAGGCGGCTTAGGATTCTGTTGGACTATTAAATTAGGTTTTGATATATATATTATGTTCGCTATTCATTCTCTCTCTCTCTCTCTCGGCTATCCATATTTATACGGATATGTGTGTATGTATTTCGATATATATACCGGGGCCATATTTAAATACGGAATACTTCTAGAAGGAGCACATCTCATTATATATTTCCTTTTGTGGAAATTAGGATAATGAGGTGGCTGTGTGAGGTGGCATGAGCATAATAGACAAGTATGGTTGAGAGGGATGAGCTATTTAGTTTATTGTAAAATGGTACGACATATTTTATATTTTGGTTAGGAAAATAAAAGAGCTCTTATTCATTTTCATACACTTGCTAACTCATTTGTTATGTTGAGCGGCTCTCTCCTCATCTTTTTCTTCCTCCTCTTCTCTTGCTCATGTGTTGAGCTTTTTTGAGATGGTAAAAAGAGAGAGTATATGATAGTGATAAACCTTACATCCCCCACGCTCTATTTCTAACAAGTTTAGAGTGTCGGTTGCTTCACTAGGTCAAACTAGAGCTTCGATCGGTTTCCCTCGGGTGGATCATTTTCGGTAAGGACGGTCTCCTTTAAAATTTGTTTCCGACGACCTATGAGAAGCTTGGAGGGATCTTCCACGATTGGGTGAACACGCATTAAAGATTGTAATTCCTAAACTTTGTATGTAAAGTTTCTAGTTTAGTTTTTGGAATGATTGCTGACGATTAATTGTTGGTGCTCCGTGTAAAGCCTTTGTTTTTCGATTCCGCATTAGCCGCGGTTGTAGCGGCATGAGCACTAGGAACCCTTCACAAAGACATTCATATATCGCCAAAAAAAATACTTAAGTTTAATCTGTATTCTATTGTAATATATAATCTGTATTCTATAGTAATATATACATTTCTTTCAGTTTACAATTAATAATGCATTTTTAGTTCTCATTCAAATTTGATTGTTTTCTAGTTCAAATATGCTTATTTTAAGAATATATTATTAGCTTCAAACTATTATTTGTTTGTTTTAATAAAATAATTAATTTTATATTGACAATGACCCAGTGTAATTATCAAGAAAAGATCTCATAATGTTCATATATATTACTAAAGTACAGAGAATCCTCCTAATTTTATCCCCAAAAAAACCTCCTAATTTGAAAGAGCGAATATTGGTATGCAGTAAAAGTAATTTTGAGGAAATATTAACCTTTTTGACCAATCAATTGAAATATTTCCTCATATATAAATTTGATTGCTCATTTAATTGAACACATTTTGTATGAATATTACTCTATTTACAAGAGCATATTTTATAGATAATAGAGTTAATTAAGCACATTTTATGAAGAATTTCATAGAAAATATAGAAAATCTAATTTTTCAAGGGCTTTGGGATGCCCGAGCCCCAGTCCGCCCCCCTTTGGCTCCATCCTTGGTTTCAAACCCAATACTACTATTTATATGTCGGTGTAGACGTTCATGTTGTTGGTGGTCGTGTCGAGGTTGAGTGTGAACCCATGCTGATAAGTGATAAGTAACTCGATCCTGATCTTTAGCTAGCTCTCTCAAGACCGTCCATCCACAACATAAATATAGCGTTTGCCGAAGTTGTAGTGTTTAGACCACTTGTTTAAATCTTTACATAGTGCATCCTGCATTAAAGTTTCGGTATATAAATATATAATAAAAAAAAACGGAGGGTTGCAGGCCCAAAACTGCAGTGACCTCTCATGTGGGTCAGCGGGATCCAAAGTCTTAACTGCAAAATAGCCGGTGGGTCCCACTGGTCCACGTGAGAAACGGTTTAGGCCAGCCGGCCCCATTTCATTTAAAAAGTCAATGGCATTTTGGTCAAGTATGATGTACACCACATGCCAACCTCCAATGATTGAGCTCTTCATCCAAGTAAACTTCATATGAATCCTTCTCCACTTCTGCACTTGTCTCAATACTCCATGGAAGACCCTCTACTCTCTCAACATTCCGCCGCCGCCGCCGCCGCCGTCTCCTCCCCTTCAATATCCACCATCGCCTTCCGCCTCACCTTCTTCATCCTCCTCCTCTCCCTCGCTCTCTTCGCAAACCACGAATCCTCCAAAAACATCGATATCGCGATCCCAGTCTCCACAGAATCTCCTCTCCATCGCCGTTTCAATCTCTTCTTCGTCTCCAACGGCCGAGCTTCACGAGCCCTCATCGAATCAAGCATCCACATACAGAAAATCCTCTACCCAAACTCCCTCTACCCGAAAAAACCAATCCGGCAGGTGCTTCTACAGCTTTCCACCCATAATTTGTCCGAGCCCGTTACGGTCGCCAACGGGTCTGGACCCGGAAAGTTCGTCGTTACTCTGAACCCGAGTGTTCTGAATTCTCCGAAGGCGATGGACTTGGCGTTGAGGAGAGCGATGGCGCGGGTTTGGATTTGGGATGTGCATGGCGTAGCGCCTGCGGAGGTGGTGGATGCTATGGTGGAGGGGTTATCGGATTCAGGTACGGGTACGGGTGAGGATCCGATAAGGTTGTGTTGGGCGGAGCTGAATAGGGAGATGCTGGGAGGGGGTGCGTTGATTGGGAGGGGGTGTGAAAAGCATGTGTCCACGTCGGATGTGGGGCCCAGACAGGTCAGCTGAGTGTGGCTTGTCCAAAATTATAGGGAGCAATAGGTGGCTGTGAATATTTATTTATTTATTATTATTATTATTATTATTATTATTATTATTATTATTTTCCAATTATTGTTGATGTCTCATATATCTTGGGTATGATTTACGAAGCATAGTTATACCATTTTCTTTGATATTACATGCTAAACTTATCCATGATTGGAAAGTTTTATACTCAATTAATGAAATTGTATTCTATTTGGTTTCTTAAGAAAGATCCGGGTGCGCTTGGGACGTGGAAAATGAAAGATAACGGGAAATACTCGTATTTTCATAAATGTGACTGACTGACATCTAGCCAAGGATTTTTTCATTTTTAATCATTTTCGATAATAAATGCATGCGCAATTATCGATCGGTGGCGGCTGTCGGCTGTATATTTTAACCCTGCTTTATACCCAAGTCACCCAACTTCATTTTAATGAAGAGCGCATGTTGATTACGAGTGCTATTTTTTGCATGTTCGTTTATAACGGAACAGCTGCTATTTCTTGAATTTATGAAGGATCCTACAGCCAATATTGGAGACCTACTAAAACTATGGCCCTGATTAAATATTTATAAAACTATAACTAATATTTTAAAGGGTAAATTACACAAAAATACCCTTAACTATCATGTTTTTTTTCACGAAGATACCTTAAAGTAATTTAATTACAGAAGATACCTTAAACTAAGGTTTTTGAGATTTTTTCCACTAAAATACACTTGAAAGTAGCACTTAAGGTTTTGTATTGTAATTACTTTAAGGTATTTTAGTGAAAAATCATGATAGTTAAGGGTATTTTTGTGTAAGTTACTCTATTTTAAATGTGTATAACCGACTGACCATCTAAGACTCCCATTCAATTTGATATTAAGCATTGCTATTAAGTAAAATAAACACATTTAAATGACATAAATATTATTTCTAATTATTTATTATTCACTTTGTTAACGAGCTTGTTACATTTCAGTAACATATTATTGCCAATTTCGGTTCCAAAAAGGATACCGAGGAGGCTGAAAATGATATATACTGGATTAGTCGGATGCGGGAAAAAAAGACCAGAAACTTATGTGCGGTAAAATGTGTCAAGGGTAAAGATCAGAAGGTTTAGTTCGAGATGAGGACATCAAGGAAAGATGGAGATTATTTTGACAGATTTGTTTAATAAGATTTTGCAAATCAAAAGGATACCAAATGAGTGGAAAAGAAGTACCATTGTGCCTGTCTACAAGAATAATAGTGACATTCAAAATTGCTCAAACTATCGTGAAATAAAACTTATGTGTCACATTATTAAGTTTTGGGAGAGAGTGATTGAATACAGGCTAAAAAGGGATATTAAGATAACAGAGAACCAGTTTGAATTCATGCATGAACGATCGACGACAGAGACTATTCATTTGCTTCGTCTTGTCGAGCGTTTTCGAAAGAGAAGAAGAGATTTGCATATGATATTTATTGATTTAGAGAAAGCGTACGACAACATACTTAGAGAGGTACTATGACGGACAATGATGAAGAAGAGGGTCCCTATCAAGTACATTGATATAATCAAAGACATGTACTATAGAGTAGTGGTAAATGTTAGAACTTGCGGTGGCCTAACGAGTGATTTTCTGATTACAATTGGTTTACATTAAGAATCTGCATTAAGTCCATTCCTGTTTACCACCGTGATGGATGGGCTTACTAAAACTATCCAAGATGAGATATTTTGGTGTATGCTATTCACTGATAATATTGTTCTAGTAAATGAGACGAAAGCAGGAGTAAATGCCAAATTGAAGTTATGGCAGCAAACATTAGAATCTTGAGGGTTCAGATTGAGTAGGCCCAAGACAGCATATATGCACTGCAAATTTAGCAAAAAGAGAAGTCGAAACCACATTGGTATAACACTGGAAGGGCAAGAGATATCACCAAGCGATCAGTTTAGATATCTAGGTTTTATCATCCAAAAAGATGGGGAAATCGATAGCGATGTTAATCAAAGGATCTAAACTGATTGGTTGAAATGGAAGAATGCAACAGGGATTTTGTGCGATCGTAAATTTCTGTTAAAATTGAAAGGGAAGTTTTATCGGAGCGCTATTCGGCCCGCCTTATTATATGGTACAGAATATTGGGCTCCTAAGAAGCATCATACACAGAAGATGCATGTAGCGGAGATGCGCATGATTCGTTGGATGTGTTGTAACACTAAAAAAGAGCAGATGCGAAATGAGGATACTCGTGCAAAAGTTGGTGTAGCACTTTTGGAAGAGAAGATGCGGAAAAACCGGCTAAGATGGTTTGGTCATGTGCGACGCAGATCTATGGAAGCACCTGTTCGACGAATAGATACTCTCGATATAGCCAATGTAAAAAGGACGAAAGGAAAACCGAAGAAAACATGGATGAAAGTGATAGGAAAAGATATGGTTGCCAAAAGCCTCAATGAAAGTATATTGTTCGATAGGAGTGAGTGGAGGCGAAAGATTCATGTGCTGGACCTGGCCTGATTCTCATGTTGGTTCATGCAGCCTATCCCATATGCTTGGGATAAAAGGCTCATTTGTTGTATTATTGCCAATTTCGGTTAGGTTTGAATTTTGAGCTATAATTTGTACAAAAATATAGGCTTTAATCTTTTGAGCCCAATTTCAAAATTGAGCAGGCCTGGACACTATAGCTATAAGGGTTCTGAATTCGAGCACAAAACTGATTTTTTTTGTTGCTTTGAACAGCCGGCGACCCATATTAGCACAAAACAGGAGGCCATGATTGTGAGGGAACGTGAGAAATCTAAAGGCCGTGATGCATCAGAGCACGAAAAAACGGAGCAGGGAACTTATTCCATACAAAACAACCTAAAATCAATAAGTTCTGAATTCAATTTAGAATGACATAAATTAAGAGATCCTAATAAGCTAGCAGCAGCGGACGCAAAACTTCAACTCAAAATTTTAGGGTTCGTATACATGAGTCTCTTTCTTCCATTCAGCTTTCAGCTCTGTGAAAGACTGTCTTCAGGGGTAAATTAACATGATATTTTTAATTAGTAGAAGTCAAGGAGCAGCAAATTCATGTAAACTTTCGGCTGAAGAAGACTGTTTTCGAAGACAGAAGGAAAAGAATGGAGTATAATCCTGCGCATTATCTTTAAGGCTGCATACATCCATATATTTTGAATTTAGATGCTCCAAAAGGGTCCCAATCGCATAAACATAGATAATTATTGCTTTAGAACACAGGCCCCCAATTTTGCATAATTAATTTGGCCCATTCTAAGAAGATCATGCCATTACCGATGGAGCTCCTTTTCGGGCCTCCGTCAGATGTTGTCTTCCGTCGATCTTCTGGTGGATTTTGAAGGTAATCTCCTGTTGCGTGTGGGTCTCAATGGGTTTTTGGAGGAAGAGGTAAGGTGAGGAAGCTATTGCCGAGTGCCTGCAAAGAAGTCCCGGGATGGTTTGGTACCAACGAGGACCCTCCGACGCACAAGTCCGTGATGAGATCCGAGCAGAGTAACGGCGTAAGTGTAAAGAATGGATTACTTGACCCCTCTGTGATGGGGGTTTATATAGCGGTGGATCACGCAGCAGTAGACGCGAGAATCTCGCCGGTAGTTACGCTCCCGACGTCACGTCCGCGTAAAGAGCGGATCGCCCATTGATGGGGATCGTGATGGCGTGGAACGTGGGACGTTGCTGACGGAGAATCTGCGCGTGGTGAGATTTGCGGAGCGGCGGTTACGCCTATGAGTGGTGGAGTTGGTCGGTCGGAGAGACCGAGGAATACGGCCTCGGTTAGGGAGCTCGGAGACGAGCAAGAGGGCCGAGAGGGCCAAAGAGTCTTGGTCTTGTGGAGCTCGGGGCGAGCTAAGGGGCTGAGGAGGCTAATTTGCAGGGGGCCCGAGGAGGGCCAACTTGCGCTTGCAGGTCGGGTACAAGGGTGGCCTGGTCGGCCTCTGCGGGCCCTTTCTTCTGGGTCTTAGGGCACGTCACCTGCCACGTGTCACGATCTCAGGGATTGCCAATATCGAGCATCATCATTAGCCTCCCACTCTTGTCCCGACCAGCTAGTGGGTCGAGTCAAGAGTGGACTGTCGGGCCGCTTGGGGTAAGCTCCCTCCTAAGGTTTCGTCGGGGCGCGTCCCCAGGCTGTTAGCTGTCTTTTCTTCCAGCTTATCGGGACGTGATCTCTGCATTTAGGGAAGGTGCGCCGGTTCGTGCGTCCTGCCATTGAAGTGACGGTCCACGTGTCGAGCGCCGGTCGGCCGACGCGACGTGTGCAGACCTGTGGACTGATGGGGCGCAGCCCAGTGTGGGCGTGACATGTGAGGTGACCGGTCGTCGAGTTGATTTCGATCACTTGCCGAGTGTGCCAAATGCTGCTGAGAAGGAGGCATCTCCATGACCCCGGAGTCGAGGGGGGATTATTCAGACTTGGATAGACCTGATGTCTCTTGTTGGGGCTTCGGATCCGTTGCATGTGATGGGCTCAGCGGCCTCGTTATGAGGGCTACAAACCCGCAGCATTTGTTGGGCAGGAGGATGCCTGCTGGGGATGATCGAGTGGGGAAGCTGCTCGGTTGATCTTGGCGAGGGCCTTGACCCCTGGCGTTGCGAGTAGGGAAGCTACTGACCAGGGATAATCGAGTTTGGAAGGACTTTGATCCTTGTCTTTGTTGGGTAGGAAGCTACCTGCCGGGATGCGCCGAGTAGAAAGGGGCCCGGCGGCCTCGTGAAGAGGGCTTCAGTTCCTTAGCGTCTGATGGGCAGAAGGGTACCCGCTAGGATACGCCGAGCAGGAAGGAACTCGGCGGCCTCGCGATGAGGGCTTCAGACCATCAGCGTCAGATGGGCAAGCGGATACCCGCTGGGGATGCGCCGAGCAGGAGGGAACTCGGCGACCTCGCGATGAGGGCTTCAGACCATCAGCGTCTGATGGGCAGGAGAAGGCCCGCTGGAATGCACCTAGCAGGAAGGAACTCGACGGCCTCACGATGAGGGCTTGAGATCCTCAGCATCTGATGGGCAGGAGGATGCCCACTGGGGATGCGCCGAGCAGGAAGGAACTCGGCGGCCTTACGATGAGGGCTTCAGACCATAAGCGTCTGTTGGGCAGGAGGATGCCCGCTGGGATGCATCGAGCAAGGAGGAACTCGACGGCCTCGCGATGAGGGCTTCAAACCATCAACGTCTGATGGGCAGGAGGATGCCCGCTGGGATGCGCCGAGCAGGAAGGAACTCCACGGCCTCGCGATGAGGGCTTCAGACCATCAGCGTCTGATAGGCAGGAGGAGGCCCGCTGGGGATGCGCCAAGCAAGAAGAAACTCAGCGGCCTCGCGATGAGGGCTTCAGACCATCAACGTCTGATGGGCAGGAGGATATCCGCTGAGGATGCGCCGAGCAGGAAGGAACTCGGCGGCCTCGCGATGAGGGCTTCAGACCATCAACGTCTGATGGGCAGGAGGATGCCCGCTGAGGATGCACCGAGCAGGAAGGAACTCGGCGACCTCGCAATGAGGGCTTCAGACCATCAGCGTCTGATGGGCAGGAGGAGGCCCGCTGGGATGCACCGAGCAGGAAGGAACTCGGCGACCTCACGATGAGGGCTTGAGATCCTCGACGCTGGAAGGGCCGTGAGAGGCCTGTGAAGGATGGCTGAGCAGGGCAGCTGCTCGTTGCCTCTTGGCGAGGGCATTGGTCCTTGACGCTGGAGGGGCCCTGAGAGGCCTGCGAAGGATGGCCGAGCAGGGTAGCTGCTCGGCGCCTCTTGGCGAGGGCTTTGATCCTTGACGCTGGAGGGTCCCTGAGACGCCTACGAAGGATGGCCGAGCAGGGTTGCTGCTCGGTGCCTCTTGGCGAGGGCATTGATGGAACCAACTGATGGAGCTCCTTTTCGGGCCTCCGTTAGATGTTGTCTTCCGTCGATCTCCCGGTGGATTTTGAAGGTAATCTTCTCTTGCGTGTGGGTGTCAATGGGTTTTTGGAGGAAGAGGTGAGCTGATGAAGCTGTTGCCGAGTGCCTGCAAAGAAGTCCCGGGATGGTTTGGTACGACCGAGGACCCTTCGACGCAAGTCAGTGATGAGCAGAATAATGGCGTAAGTGTAAAGAATGGCTTACTTGACCCCTCTGTGATGGGGGTTTATATAGCGGTGGATCACGCAGCAGTAGGCGCGAGAATCTCGCCGGTAGTTACGCTCCCGACGTCACACCCGCGTAAAGAGCGGATCGCCCATTGATGGGGATCGTGATGGCGTGAAACGTGGGACGTTGCTGGTGGAGAATCTGCGCGTGGCGAGATTTGCTGAGCGACGGTTACGCCTGTGAGTGGTGGAGTTGGTCGGTCGGAGGGACCGAGGAATACGGCCTCGGCTAGGGAGCTCGGAGACGAGCAAGAGGGCCGAAGAGTCTTGGTCCTGTGGCAGCTCGGGACGAGCTGAGGGGCCGAGGAGGGTAATTTGTAGGGGGCCCGAGGAGGGCCAGCTTGCGCTTGCAGGTCGGATATAAGGGTGGCCTGGTCGGCCTCTGCGGGCCCTTTCTTCTGGGTCTTGAGGCACGTCACCTGCCACGTGTCACGATCTCAGGGATTGCCAATATCGAGCATCATCAATTACCAATAAGCAGTAGTTGCTCAGGTGGTATGTGCACTCCCGCTCTTGAGAAGAGCGCGGGGTTCGAACTAGGAACCCTAAGAGAGGAAGTAGCCATAAATTAACGCTTTGGGGGCAAATTCGTGTCCCTAGATGCATGTGTGTTGTGTAGGTTTGAGCTTTAGGGCCAGTGCCCAAAAAGAAAAAAAAAATAGACTACTACTAGGACAATCCATCACTCGACACTTTCCTCCTCCCAGGTTCACTCTCCTCTGGTGAGTGTCAGAATTGAATTTACTATATATGCATGCTCTAAATGATTGCTACTAGGACACCAAAGGAGCAATCCTAAGCATATAGACTAATGCGGATAATAAAAATAGATAAATTCATCCTCAGGTTCCAAAGACTGAAATGAATTTCCAACTGTTCTGACATTTTCGCTTCGAATGAATTCAACAGGATCATTTGGTAATGCTTCAGATGGTAGAGCTCATAGCCTGCCCTTCAATCCATCACCCGACCTTCACAAATCGAAACTAAGCCCTTCTCTACACAGAGAGCTTTACCCTGATACTGCCGCAGAAACCCTAGACACAACCGAATTAACTCAAAGAGACGTTACCACTCCGATAGCAACAGTTCCGATCTTTAACCCAATAACTCCAACCTCAACAACTCCTGTTTATAATCTGCTTCCGACGCCTGGAATGACTCTGGTGACAAACCCAGCAACAGATCCAGCGACGAATCCATACACAACCCAGTGACAACTCCAGGGACAAATCCTTACACAACTCCAGGGACAAATCCAGCAACAAACCCAAATTCAATGCCAACCTCGACAACTTCAAGCTCATCAGGGCAGAGTTGGTGTGTTGTGAGCCCGGGCGCATCAGAAACCGCGCTGCAGGTCGCACTTGACTATGCTTGTGGATATGGGGGTGCGGATTGTTCGGGGATTCAGTAAGGTGGGAGCTGCTTTAACCCCAATGCAGTTCATGATCATGCTACCTATGCATTCAATAGCTATTACCAGAAGAACCCGACACCAACTAGCTGTGATTTTGGGGGAACTGCTGTACTTACCAACACAGATCCAGGTAAGATTTCGTCATACTATTTTCTAGTTTTCATTCGCCATATTGTGACAAGAGTTCCATCTATACTCCTGATGGCACGGGCATTATAGGAAAGAAAATTTCCTACTGGGCGAAACAAAAATGCATGCAAGTGGAAGAAGATTGCTTTGAATTCCAAACTTAACCCTATCCGTAGAATGTTGGGGTTGTTTTTTTAGGTTGGACCCTACTACTTGACTAATTCTGAATACAACCCTAAAACTTACTATTTCTAGATACAGCCCCTAAAACTTTCAAACGATATTAAATAAGCCCTCTGCATCCATCATTCTAGCCGTAAGGGGGTAAAAATGACAAATATAACCTACTAACGGCTATATTCCAGCTTTTAAATACCCGGCAACTAATAATCACCTGCACCTTCCCCTCCTTCCCTTGCTTGCCTGCAACTTCTCCTCTTTCATGCAGCTACTCCAGTTTCGCATCTCCCATTAGAAAATATGAAATTGAAAAACCAGATCTTGCATTATTACAATCCTAAAATTGCCACAAGACATGCATTCGGTCTTAAAATTGCATGAATTAAGTGAATTCAGTCCTAATATAATTAGGCAATACTTAATCACACTATATACTTGCATGAATTCAGTCCTAAAATACAATCATAAACATGGAAATTGACACTAGACATATTATCAGATTGCGGGAATTAAGGAGAGAATAACCTTAGACATGATGGTTAGAATTAAAGGACCACATGGAAAATTGACTTATGTAGAAATAACTGTAGCATAAAAATCGTAGACATAATAATTGGTGAAATCAAAGGAACAATTCCATGAATTGGGGGAAAATAGCTCTAGGCGTGATGGTAGGCTAGATCAAAGTAAAAATAAGGTAAATTAACTTGGATACAATTAATGTAGCATAAAATTGGGTTGAGTTTACAAATAGTATGTTTTTTGGGTTGTATTTAGAATTAACTAAGTTTTAGAGGTTCAATATATAAAGATTTTTTTAAAAAACTCAAAAAGTTATACCCGCCATTCCACTGCATTCTTAAGGGCCTTACCTCGCTTTCTCCTTCTCACAAAAGTTTTTCCCAATCTCAACTTCGCCACCATTCAATAGTAAACTCAAGGCAATCTAGCTACACTAGCTTAACGCGCAAGTCATTTGAATTTAGCCATAAAACAACTTGGTAATAAAAACAAAACATATTGTATGCCAGAAATATTGAAAACGGCAATGCATGTGTTGTTTCTGACCTTTAAGAACCGAGGGAGTAAACCACAAATAGGTAATCGATGCACCATGGTCTAGATAATAAACATATCATCCTTTACGATCTTAAGCTTCAGTTTGCATATCAAACATACCAATAAGTCACCTTAATATGTATGTAAAAATCTTATCAAGTCCTCCAATAGCTCAACTCTAGGATTGACGCTACATGAATCGACAATAAAGAAATGCTTTCATGCGGTCAAACAACTGTTTCGGTACTTATTAATGAAGCCTGGTGTGTTAACTCTTAAGACGAACAGAAATAAGAAATATGTGATTTGAGCATGGTATGCGAATGCATTTATTACCGTATCTGAGTTATAGGCATTTCTTTTATTCGAACAGGTACTTCATCATGTCAATATCCTTCTTCAAAGTACGCTGTGCTCTATCAATACTAATATCTCCTTGGTTTTATTCTAGAGAACTATGCAACGTAGGTAAATTAAACTAAACTTAAAAAGAAAAACTTCTAATGCTAATAGATACGTTTATGCCAACTCTCTATTATTTTTCCTGAAAGAAGCTGTTTATACTAATTCTGTGTTAAGAGGGAAAAATTACTATCAATGAAAAGGTTTTATCGATGCCTCATTTGCAGCACAAGTTCATCTACTCTCAACACGACCAACCCAACTGGATCAACAGCCTTCGGATCATCTCCTTTTGGATCATCCCCTCCAGATTACACGGACTTCAGCTCAAGTTCATAAATAGACACAAAATATAGGGATTTCTACAACAACTACACAAAGAAGTTCGAGTCGATAGCTTTGCTCATGTAATAATTAACAAGTCCCTATGGCAAGGACGTAGATTCGGAGAAGGGAAAAGGAAACACCTGAAGCTAAAAGCTTAAATCCAGTGCTGAGCCATTGAATTTTTACCAAAGATGAGCCGTTGAAGTTGATTGACAAGAGGCGAGGAGGCTAATAAAGCTATCATCAAGATTGACAAAGTGCTTAGTCCAGATGTTAGGAATTTTCTGCCTTGCTCATTATACCTTCTTTTGTAGAAATTAAACTTTATATATAAAAAAATTAGCTACTTATCAAATTCTATTTGTATGTATCAATCTTTCAGAGAACCCAAAAGACTTATGACAATTTAGAATATAGGATCCAGCAGAATTCCCAACAACTCTCCTCCCAAAAGAAACTGAGCTGGGGTGTTTACCTACCAAAACTCCTATAAATTCTAGGGCTAACAAGTTACTCAAGACAACGCGGATACTTGCAATACGATCAAGACCTGATCCAAGGAATCAATACAGTATTCACAATATGCAGAAGACCATTACTATTTCTCTAATGATGAGTGATGACGAGTCATGATCAACAAATTGTTCAGTTCTAGATGTTGCAGTAGGTAGAGTTAAAGTGCCGGCTCTATACTATTTACTTCCCACACTAACAGCACACTGAATAAAAATTATATAACTATAATCCTACCACCAACCAATGAGGAGAAAACGTACCGTACAAAGCAATTTCTTTAAGAGATTAGGAGCGGCGATCTATTATGGCGGCAGATCATAACAGAAGCATGTATTTAAATTAAATTCAATAATGGATAAGAGAATTCAGCGAGCATAGAAGGAATGCAAAGCCAGCATACAGTCTAAACATTGTAACAAGTAAATAATAAGATATTTCCGTTGATATTTGGAAGATTACACTTCCAAAACTTCATAATTTTCTTGTCATAACAAGATAAGCTACAAAAGTGTTTCTTGTATATATCTCCCTTGCTAGTTTTTTTTTTCAGTCACCATATCCACGAGTAGATTCAGAAAGATAACAAGATCAGAACAAAAATAAGCACGACACAGCAGTTATGCAAATGATAGCTAAAGAGGAAAAAATAGATACTTCATCAAACGACCGTTGCAAGCTTCCTACGCTTGAGAAATGTTGGAAGGCCAGATATACCGCAATAGCCATTGAAACGACTGCACCAGCTTGACTTCGTCTGCCAATGAAAATAAGAAGAAACATAATAACATTGTAGAGAGTTGTAAGAAATTATTAAGGGTAAGCCACTTGCCTTAGGTTCACTATTTGATAAGGAGCAACAATCACAATCAGCATCGTCACAAAAGGTAGATCTAGTTCACCTATAATTCAGGAGATGAGTTGAGATACTGTTAATTAATGCCCAGGATTTCGGTTCATTTGCAGTAGAGAACTCCTAATTACACTCCACAAAAAGAAAATGCTGATCGTGATCAGAAAAGAAACCAAATCACAGAGATTTTGGTCATCGCTTGGTGGAATAAAGTAAATCGTAGTATGATGTACCTGGAATAAAGTAGAACAACCGAACTAGAAGAGCCAAAAAAGCTGTCCAGGTTCCATACTCTCCCCTGCAAAAACAGAGCTTACATAACTATAGAAATAAACAGTGATAAATGGGCATATAAAATATATCCCAAACAATTTGTTCTGTCGGCTTACTTGATCCACGAGATGACAGTTGCTGGTGCTTGGAGGACCAAAAGGGGGACTAGAAAAGATTTCTGTATAGTAGTTCCTTTGGCCAGCATTAATGCACTAAAATACTACAATTTGTTACGATAAGTACAGGATATGAGCATATGATAAGATGGCATACTAAAATGATGCAAAAATTGCCGGCACCAGAGTTCCTTGACAGTAGAATATGGAGAATAAAGTTATTTGATTCATTAAGTATAGGGACATGAAATATGTAATACCCTACTATATCCACCATATCATCTTCCAATAGGGAAAGGCTAAAGTGAAATTCTTTTATATTAAAAAAAATACAGACAAATTTGGGAAAAGGGAGAATGCAACACAGGTAATACGGGAAACTAAGGGATAAACCTCAAACTCAAACCAATGTATCCAATATATCTTTAAAAGTTCAATACTATGTTGTTTACATAGTACTTCCCCTACCGCCCTTAGAAAACTAATCCTTCCTAAATGAGAATTCATTCAAATAAATAAATAATACAAAGTCAGAGTTTCATTCAATAGAAATCAATCTACATAATATATAAAAAGCTCTATAAGAGAATATTCCTTGGAATTTTCCCTTATCCAGCTTGGACTTTTGTGGAAAATTGTTATCCAGCCCCTATTTAATTTTCTTACTATATTGGATCATTGAAAAAAAATTTATCGGCTCCCTACTTAATATTTATCACCGTTTTATCCCATACAACTAGCCTTACATGGTGAAAAAAATCTGATTGCCCCCTTCTTTAAAATCTCTCTATTTTCGCTGCTTACAATTTACTGGTAAAATATTGAAAATTTTCATAATTTTTGTGTGCTATATATTGAAAACTTTAAAGCTAAAAATTTAGGCATGCAAAATATTAAAAACTTTGAAAAAAAATTAGAGCTAAAAAAATCCGTGATTTCCATTTGGTATTGCAAAAAAAAAGAAAAAACAAAAAATGACAATTTTGAAAATTTTGTTATTTTCATGTGCATGTAAAATGTCAAAATTTTGAAGGAAATAAAAAATTTGAGATTTTTGAAAATTGCATGATTTTCTTGTGCTATAGCATACACGATATTAAAAAAAAGGAAGAAAACAAAAAAAAATTTAAGATTCTTAAGAATTTTGCCATTTTCTTACGCTATAGTATGTAAGTAGAGCTGTTAAAAAAGCTCAAAGCTCGGCTCGGGATCACTTGTTAAAAGCTTGGCTCGAACTCATTTGATAACTAAATGAGCCGAGCTTGAACAAAAATCTAAGCTCAGTGAAACAAACAAACAAACACGACAGGCTGAAACTCGACTCGTGTTCAAGCTCGGCTTGTTTAAGGCTCGAGTAAAGTTGGATAATTTGTATCTTATTTGGTATTCAATACGAATAAATATATGATTACTTATTCTTAAATTTAGATTATAATTAGTAACTTGTTGATGTTAACGGAGACTTACATCATGATAAATATTGAATCAAATACTTTATACTAAAATATTGAAGAATTTAAATAATTAATAACTTCAAATTTTGTTGACAATTGCAAAGTTCAAAATAAGTTTTAAACTCATTTATTTAATTATAATAACTGCATTCCTCACTGCTCACTTTGTCAGATATAATATTGAACATTGATATGATATTTTTATATATTGATGAAATTATTTATAGCTTTTTTTCCTAGATCTTAGATAGGCTCAATAAAGCTCGAAACTAGCTCGGACTTAATGAGGGCTCGTCTCGGGCTCGTTTGATAAATAAACGAGCCAAACCTAAACAAGTTTTTAAGCTCGTTTGATTAATCAAGCCAAGCCGAACAACCTAAAGCTCGGCTCGTTTGGCTTGTTTAACAGCCTTATATGTAATATAAAAAACGAAAGAAATAAAAAAATATTAGACTTTTGAAAATTCCGCGATTTTTGTGTGAACAAAAAATATTGAAAAACAAAAACAGAAAATTCTTGAGATTTTTGAACATTTTTTTATTTCTGTATTCTATAACAAGCAAAATATTGAAAAACCAAAGAAAAAAGAAAATTTTGAGATTTTTGAATATTTCACGATTTACGTGTCCTATAAGCATGCGAAATATTGTAAATTTAAAGAAACAAAATATTTTTATTTTTTAAAAAAATTCATATTTTTTGTGCTACCAGGGTTTCCAATCACTCGGAGACTCCGTCACTCGAAGCAGATTTCTTTCTTCTATTAGATTCTTAGTAGCGAACTTTTCTTCTTTTACTTAACATAACTTTTTGTCTAATTATTACCTGGAAGTTTTCCAAACGTATAAGCAAGTAAAATATTGGAAAACCGAAGAACACAAAAATTATAAGATTTTTGAAATTTCATGATTCTCATGTGCTATATAGCATGCAAAATAATGTAAAATGCAAGAAAATAGAATTTTTTTGAGATTTTCATGTGCTATTTTATACAAAATATTGAGATAAAGAAAACAATTTTTTAGAGATTTCTAAAAAAAATTATAATTTTTGTTTATTATGGCAAACAAAATGTCGAAAAACCGAAGAAAACAAAAAAATTGGGATAATTAAAAATATTGCAATTTTCATGCACTATATAGCAAGCAACATAATACTACACCGATGAAAACAGAAAATATTGATATTCTTGAAATTTTAACGATTTTCTTGTTAGATACCATACAAAAAATTGTAAAACAAAACAAAAAAAAATTGATATTTTCTTAAAATTTAGCGATTTTCATGTGCTATAAATAAAATATTAAAAAGCAGAAGAAAACGGAAAAGTTTGATATTTTTGAAAAATTCATGATTTTTTGTGCCATGGCAAGCACTATATTAATAAACCGAATAAAACAGACTATATTGAGATTTTTGAAAATTTCACGATTTATGGATGCTTTTATATAGCATGCAAAATATTGAATATTTGAAGAAAAAACAGAAAATTTTGAATTTTAAAAAATTCACGATTCTCGTATGCTATAATATACAACATAATAAAAAAATTGAAGTAAACAGAAAATTTAAGGAATTTTAAAGATATCATGATTTTCGTGTGCTGGCAAGCAAAATATTTGACAAACCGAATAGCTCATAAAATTGTGATTTTTTTTGAAAATATTGAAAAAAAATTGACAAGCAAAATATTTATAAACCAAAAATTACGAAAAAGTTTGACATTTTTTTAATTATGCAATTTTCCTATGGTAGCCTGCAAAATATTGTAAATTTCAAGAAAACAAATAATTTTTAAGATTTTTGTAAATTTCGCGATTGTCATATATTGTAGTATGTAAAATATTAAAAACACAAAGAAAACAAAAAAAAATAGATTTTTGAAAATTTTGTGTGATGCTTTGCATCTTCATGAATTTACCTCTTTCGTGTCTATAAGCATAATATTTGAAACGGAAGAAAACGGAAAATTTTGATATTTTTGGGGGAAAAAGTGCCGCTATATGATGGAAAATATTTAAACGCCTACAAAAACAAAAAAATATTTTATTTTTGAAAATTTCATGATTTTCTTGTTCAGCAAGAAAAATATTGGAAAAACCGAAGAAAACAGAAATTTTGAGATTTTAAAATTTTGCCATATGCATTTGTGATATATATATAACATGCAAAATGTTGAAATTTGAAGGAAAAAAAATGATTTTCGTACATTTCGTGACAAGCAAAATATTGAAAAACCACGATTTTTTTTTTGAAATTTTCGTATGTTGTGGCAAGGAAAATATTGAAAAGCAGAAGAAAATACTAATATATTTGCAAGTTAATCCTTTACATATTTTACATATGAAGTTCAAATATATGAGATGATAAGAATTGCATGATAAATCTCCTTTTATATAACTCCAAACTCTAACTATGCAGAACTCGTCAATCTACTTGGATTAAATAGTATTTTTCATAATGACCCCTAAACAAAGAAAAAAATAATACAAGTCTCAATCAACACCAAATTTTCAGAATTATATGTTCCAGGATTTCTGGGGAACATTGATGGGTGGATTTGACCCATTGATTATCCTATGAAACATCAAATATTCCTCTTGTATATCACCTAGAAGTAAACCACAAGGTAACCTAGATCGACCATCCTAATTGTTTTTTGATTGCTCAACTATTGGGAGCTATCTCACATAGTCGTTTGGTCAATACCAATCTGGCTGACTGTGGTAATTCTTTTTTTTTTTTTTTTAATTCCATCATTGGGAATTCGAGTATGGAGTAGATCCTCTTTAACCGCTCTATTCTAGATCACCATAGATCATCGGAGGGTATTGATACTGATTATTTGATAATTGTAGGAGCCCTTTGCAGTTCCTCTGTAAATGCAAGGATAGTGAGAAGAATTCTTTGGGGCCTCTACTTGAAATTATCAAATGCAAACTTCTTGGATTCTACCAAAATGTATGCTCGTTTTTCTCTGAACAGAGTCTTTTACTGATTCTAGTTTCAAGATTTTCAGCTTCATTATGTTCTTCTGTCCATTTATAGGTTGTTTGAGAACAAATTACACAAAAATGTATCGAGGCTTTTAGGACTTCATATACATAAAACAAACACTAAATTAAAAATTCTCCGAACTTGCTAACCGGTGTGGGAGATGAAGCCAAGTCTGCCAGAAGTACTTTAGAGGTTCCAAAGCTATTTATTTTAAACAAGCACCATATGTCTTCCCAGATGTAATTTACCCATGGCTCCAAATAGCCTTCTAGCCTCTAACAAGTGAGCATTGAATTTGGATTTTTGCTACCGGTTCAGCCAAAATTGGGTCATATATATATTCTTACGGTAGCACCAACACTCGAAGAGTTACCTATCAAGGCATTTACATTATTTTAAACCCCCTTTCACCACAAGATGTAAAACCAATTCCATTATGGCTTCAAGCTCAAACCCTATATATCAACTGCTCACTTTTCCACTATCATTTCATTGTGAAACTAAACACTTGCACCTATCCTTAACAAGTCCACAACTCGCCTGAACCATCGCAGAAGGATCCAATACCACATTTTATGAGAAGTTGTAAATTGTGAATTGCCTAGTCTTTCTCAAGATGAAAATCCACACAAAATCTTGTAAAAGATTTATATTAGGCTTTGGCCACTCCCACTTTTGTTAGGTAGCTTCCAGAAATAGGCAAAATTAGTGGAGTTGTGCACCAAGGCTCTGATGATGAGTCAAAACAAATGATTTAGATTTAATCAGTCTCATTTCTCTCAAAATCAGCCAAAGGCATACACAATTTATGTAAATTTATCTCATTTTATATACCGCCCTTTTAAAAAGCGACTTTTCGATCGAGATCTTCATGAATATACTAATGAAAGCAACATTCCCAATTTTGGCAACTCAAAACATAATAATATGCAATAAAAAAAAGTTCATAGGGACTCATTTGCAACGGAAAAAATATAAAATCAAGGGGACTCACGCAGATGAAACGGCGGAGACCCACTGAAGGGTTTCTGCGCTGAAAGCAGCAGCGTAGCAAACCATCCTTCCTTTGTTTTTCCTCTCATTTGTCCAAAATTTCGGAGGCAAAGCAAAACTGCAGCTTCAAAATCATCGACATACATAACTTATAAAAGAAAAGGGAAATGCCTTTCGTTTTAGTGATGTAATTTACCTGATGGAATTAGACTTGTTGGTGAGAGCGCCATTTCCGAGCTTGAGCTTGAGCTTGGGGAAGGGAGGTGGAGATAGGAGAGAGAGAGAAGTCATGGAGATTGATGAGAGATTAGAGCCTAGAGAGAGAAAGAGAGAAGGGTTTCATTGAGGAGAGAGAAATTGGAGTGAGCTTGGAGAAAAAAGAAGGGGCTCGGACTCGAAAGAAAATAGAGAGAGAGGGGAGCACATCACATGACTATCATGGATCTCTTGCCGTGTGTGAATTAGAGCACTATTTTCTTTTGTTTTCTTTCTTTTCGGCATTTCACCAAACAGTTTGTAATGCAAGAGCAACACCAACACTGTTTTGTTTTTGTCCTTTCCTTCTTTTTTCCCCTTCTTTTTCTTTCGCGAAATATCGGTAATCATTCCGCACAACTGCCGTAAACCCCGTGAAAGAGAGGGAAGGAGAAACTTCATGTGTCATTACGTATCAACTTTGCAATGCAAAAGAAAACCTTTATCATTAATCCAATCTATAACCAAGACTGAATCACCGTATTACCACAGCTTTGTTGCATGTAGATCAAATACTGCAACTCATACCGTCTCTCTTGATACAGATAATTTTAGCAATGGAACCATCAAGTGATTTTACATTAAATTGAACCTAATAGCTTTAGCCCAACAAGTATACCAGCCCATGGGCAAGTTCAAATAACAAAGGCTAAATTGTATGGAACCCTTGCACTCTTGTAGAGTTAGTGAAAAAACACCCTTTATTTTAGAAACCTGCATTTTGCTCTTTTATTTTGATGAGTATAAATTTTTCCTTTCAGCGTTTTATTTCAGAATACTCTTTGGTATAAGTATTAATTTTTTTACCTTTAATAAAACAGTGACCTGAAAAATGGTTAAATTTAGGTTTATTTTGTAAATACAATTCTTTCCTTGGCCACAAAAAATGAAGTCAAAATAGAACGAGCAAAGTGTAGATTTTTTTGAACAGATGTTGGACTCTTGCCAATCAAACAAAAATGAGGGAGTTTTTTTGCAATTTAAGCAATTATTACGGTACTGGGCACATGGTCATCTTCTCTGTTCTGTTATACTATGGGCATGTTTGTTTGATATAAAATGACATGGAAATATGAGAACTAAGCCTATGTATTTCCACTACTCAAGTATTTGCTTTGATAGTAGGTTCTGACATGGACTGTATGTGGCATGCCTGCTTTCCAAAATTTTCTTTGATTCCTTTTGGTTTGATTCATTTGAAGAAGCCAAGGAGCACAAGAAACAAGAAAAGAAATTAATTGTTTATTGCTTCCTCTTCGTTGCTTTCAAAAATCAATAAATTATTTCTTATAGGTATTTTATCTGCCTTAGAGGACTAATCGGAAATGTACTTCCTGTTTGTCTTGTCTGAAAAAGAGAGGAAACAAGGAAATGAATATATAGGATTCCCAGGATTCTATATAAGCATGCACTACTTCGATTCACTTGTCCCTGCTGATTAATCCGTAAGGATATAAAATAGCTCCATAGATCTAAAGGCCGGAAATGAAAATATTTGCACTGAATATGCCCCTACAGAGTAAAAATTGTCCCTACGGCGTAATCCGTAGGTGCAATTAGCCTTACGGATTATTCCGTAGGGACATAATCTTTTTTAAAATAAAATAATTACCCCTACGGAATTATCCGTATGACCTTCTAAATACCCTTACGGATTACACCCGACAGTTTTGCCCATACTACTAAGTCCATAAGGGACAAAATATCAGATATTCTGATATTTGTCCCTACGGATAAATATATAGGGGCAAAACTTGCCCCTACAGATTAATCCATAGGGGCAACTGTTTTCCCTACGGATTAATCCGTAGGGACATTATATCAGGGTTTTTTTTAAAGGGGGCTTCTCATTTTTTTCCCGCCCTGTGCACAATAATATATATATCATATAGCCAAATACAAAAATATTCATAAACATCTCACGCATAATATATAAAAGAAATAAACAAACAGAGTACAAAATTATCGTAAACATCCAAACAACCACCAATATTGTCCAAAACTTACAATATGTATCAAATAAATACATTCATTCTCAAAATTATAAATAAACCTATCCTAACTCGGTCCAGCTCTTCCATCTCTAATAATCGCCGTAATCTAGTGCATCTGCTTCTTGGCGCGTCTCTGGGTTATCAAAAACTCGACTAATGAAGGAGTGGTCTGTGCAGGAATCTGAATGGTCTGTTGAGCTATAGGAGTAGCCTACGCAGCCGCAGCAGAGATAGTGGCTTGCGGAGCCACAGCAGAAAAAGAGGCATGTGGAGCCGCAGCCGAAACAGCCTGCCGAATCTGTAAAATTTTGTATTTGTGTAATAAACGAGTAAAAACGGTGTATTAGATTTTAGTCGAATTCGTATCATTATCGGATTATTGCGGAACTGCGAATTTATATATACTTTGTTGAGATTCCACACGTTCTGTTGAAATTCATATGTTATGTATGAAAATTTATACATGTTGAAATTCCACACATTCAAGGATATGTTTTTTTCCCCCAATCTAAGAATACTTAGGGACTTAGGCCTAATTTGGGTATCTAGTTTGGAAAACCATAGTTTATTTTAAGTGGAGGTTGAAATGATGCTTACTCTAACTTGTAAGCCCGTATCTCTCCTTAATTGTTTAGCTTTGATTGGATGCTGGGTTTTGGAGTTATCTAATTTACAAAGCGATATTTTCTTTCCAAGTTTTGAGTTTGGATAATCATAACTTTTTAAACTCCAAAATAAAGAAAGATGTGGCATGGCTATGAATTATGTTCTTAATAATAAATTATGACATCAATATTATATCATTTCATACACACACACACACACATAAATATAACAATTAATCCAAAAAACTTACTCTCTAATTTCTTTAAGACATACGCTATTGAGGAGGATAAACCGATATATCTTGTTAATAAACATGGAGTCTACTATCTTATAATCGGTTTTACCATATGTGTAACACCCTAGTTCATTTATACCAATTCTATTTCGAGTATTTCTTTATTTATGGTATTTTCTTGATTTATTGTGTTTTGGGTGCGAATAGTGTATTTGATATCTGTATTTGCATCCGACCCGACCCGCATGCTTGAAACCCGTCTTGATTGTTGTTTATGAGTTATCCTGGCTTGTTATATGGATCCGTGCACTTTCATTATTTGTATACTGCATACTGGTATTTTATCTGGCGTCTGCATTTTTTTTCAATATAACAAATAAAATCAAATAAAATATTTTAAAAATATCTTGCATGGCCTGCTTGATACCTCTAACCCTGTGGTAGTATCCGCGCATCTTGTTCTCGTCCCGTTCAGTGAAACGGACTTGTTTGGATGGCTACGCGCACGTACGTGCATCCGTTCTTGGGGGTATGCATTTTCGTTACCCGGATAACAAATTTTAGTTTTGGTCGACATGTATATTTTTCGTACTTTAAAACTGGATTTTTAGACCCGACCCGGGCGTGTTTTGGACTATTTTTGTATTAGCCAAAATATCAAAATTTACTAATATTATATTCTAATATATATTTACAGTTTATATAAAATTCTTTTAACTAATTATATTTTCTAAAATTTCTTAAATCCTAATCCAAACAAATTTATCTCTCCTCTCGCACTCATTCTCTCTCCTCTCGGTCTCTCTCTCTCCCCCTCACACACAGATCTCTCTCTCTTTCTCTCTCTCTCCTCTCGCATCTCTCTCTTCTTCCCTCAGCTTCTTCTTTCATCTCTGTCGCGCCTCAACCCTAACCCTAACCCACGCTCGCTTGCCTCCACCCCGTCACCCCCTTCTCTTTCTACCCTTTCTCCTCCTCCTACCAACACCACTGACCCCCTCGCCACGATCACCCTCGTCACCGCCACCTGCACAACCCATCTCTCCGAACCCATCAACTCCCCTCGCAGACGACCCCCCTCACCATCACCACACCCTCGTCTCCACCTCTCCGTCCTCCTCCTCTCCTCTCTGCACCCCTGACCAGAACCCTGCACACAAGAAACTCTAGCAGCCACTTGCCTCACCTGCACCTCGCCGGAGTTCCGACTACCTCGCCGTCGGCCTCACCTCATCATCGCCACCTTCTCCTCCTCTTCCTCCACTCCCTTCTCCTCAACACCAGAGCTTTCCCTACACCAAGAAACCCCGACTGCACCCAATCCCGACTTCTTGAAACCCACTGCCCTTGCCGTCGAACCCCATCGTCGTCGTCGTATCCCTTGCCTCGCCTCTGAATCCAGATCACAACCCCAGCCCTTTTCCTTCTTTCCTTCTTCTTCTTCTTCTTCTTCTTCTTTTTTCTTCTCTTGCTTTTCTTGATCTCGTACTTTTTCCGGTGATCGCCGGAGCCGTGCTTGTCCCCGATGATCCGAGTAATCCAGTGAACAACCCCAGCCAGTGTAGTCGTGTTCTTGCTTTGCCCGGTCTTGTCCGTGCGCGCGTGTGGATATTGCGACGTTTTACCCGACGTCGGACGTGCCGTACGCATCTGTCGTGTGATCCGTTCAGGCAAGTTTATCTTGCTACATGCTATACTACTATACCTTGCACCCTTTTGAATGATAACATCACATAAAGTTTAGTTATGCATCCCATATTATCATTTTACTGTTTTACCAATTTCAGATAACCGTGTGCATCCATATCGTTATTTACATATCTAGTCACAAGCTAATTCATCTTGCTACATGCTAGGTATATCATTATTCATTCATATGAGTAAAATGTTACATGTTTATCATATTATACATCCATACTAAAATTTTATCATTTTCGGATACCCGTTTGCATCCATATTATTTAATATACATATAGTTGCATCTACTTATCATATTAGTTCATGTTATTATTGTAGGAACACCCCATGCTTAATAAAGTGCATCCTACTTAGTCATGAAACTGTAATGTAACCCTAATCGATATTTGTGCATCCATACCATTAATTTTATATCTATCCGCATACCATGTCACATTGTTACATATTATTGTTATAGTGACACCCCATGCTAGATAATGTGCATCCTACATAGTCATGATGTAACCCCTGATAAATATTTGTGTATCCATGCTTTTATTTGTGCACCCATACCTGTCATAGTTTTATTATGAGCATCCACTTGATACATGTACACTACCTGACATGACCTGATATACCACTGCTTGACTTGATACCTGATCATGTTTGTAATGCCGACAATCCTGACATGTTGTCCCGATGGACATATCCTGTTGTCTGTATAGATAAACATGTTCCTGCTTGATCCTGTGTTGACATTAGTCTCAGATTTATCAATGCCTGACTTGAACACATAATTTGGGAGTATGGGGAAATCAAGAATGTAACTGAACGTAACTCAAAGGGCTATTACATCATGTTACCGTGGTCCCGTGGGGAATGAACGGGACATAGACTCACAGTCTATCATATCTTGTTACCGTGGTCCCGTGGAGAATGAACGGGGCATAGACCGATGGGTTACGATGATGATTACATTAATTGATTTCAAACAAACTTTAGAATAGATAACCCAGTAGCACAGTTTAGACTACTCACTGCACGTCACTTATACTGATACACTTCACTGTTATATATTTCTGTTGACTTGTTACTATTTATAATTCATGCATGCATGCCTTGTTACCTCCTGATTTTATTATTGTTGATATTATGACGCACTGACGTCTGGGTTTTGCATGGCCCAGATCCTTTATCTCTGTCACAGACCGTTCAGGAGTATTTCAGTCAACAGGCCGAGCAGTGAGGACCTGTTAGTATTTTTTTTAGTTTAGTTTTCTTTCAGCATTTTCATTCCTGATGCGATCCCATATTTTGGGACGTACTTTCCAGATATTATTGTTATTTGGATATTTTACTTCCGCATATTATTTCTTGACTCGTTTATACTGGCTTATGGACATGTACTAGATAGTTTATTTTATTTCTAATGTTCTTGATATCTTATAGACAGCCGTAATGTGACTGTGGAAGGATGTTTCCTAGCCACAGGTAGCATGGTTGGCTCTATCACTTGCCGATATCAGCGCACTCTGGGAAGCGGGGCGTGACATTTGTTAGTGTATATGCCCTAGAAGCCATTACTGTATCATACTAGTTTGTATATTACTTGATAGAAGCTTGGGATATTCACCTTGTATTGACAATCTTGCTCAAAATAGTAGTATACTACTTGGTTTGTTTCTACTTTAATGTGTACATGTGTTTCTTATAGCATATCGCCTTTACACATTAGTGGAGCCCTTAGGATCTTTGCTTGATTACCAGCGTTGTGATGGCAGTCACACTCATGGAGGCTGGGTAATCCACAAGCACATCCTTATGCAGGTCTCTAGTCGTAGGACTATCGAGACAGGGCATCGATACTCCGGAGTAGACTAGCGTATGCGCTTCTCATCCCAGCTTGGGAGATAGCCTGTCCCACAGCCGTCAGTACGTCGTACTTGAGATAGTATGCGGGTGCTCGTTAGGTTACGAGTACACTGGACAGGACTCGTCGGGAACTGTTGGTTGGTATTATACCTATCGTCAGTTATCAGTTCCCAGGTGACATGAGTACAGCTTAGTCCGTTGACTTGACACTGTCACTTTGCCTCGAGTGTGTTCCCACTGTTCTTAGATTGCTACCCTACCACGGCTCAAAGGAGTCGTGCAAACAGGTAGCAGTTGGGTGCAGTCCTGAAGCACTTGGAGGCAGTGACGGTTAGACAGGATTCGTCTCTCCCGGTATTGGGGGTTGATATCGCGCTGTGTCTAGGAGAGCCATTACACAAAGTCCCTGTCCAGGGCAAGCGAGATATACTGGTAGGTTTCCAGTGTTATCTCGGGGTGTTCTGGGCTACACTCCGACACGACTTGTACCGCTATTAGGGGACTGACGTTTACCGCCTCCCTAGGCCCGCCATGCGATACTCTTAGACGAACAGACCGGACTGTACGGAGACTGTCACATTCAGGCTCAGTAGGAGTTCAGATGGGTTTACCTCGTCGGTCTTCTTATCTGCATCTACCTGGGGACCGTTATGTACAGCTAGTACCGCTTGCGGTCTGTGGTTAAACCCACTGCCAGCGTAGTGTCGAGTCTTTAGAGTCCCACACAGAGGGTAATTCGCCTTTAGGAAAAACGAGTAGAGGTCGCATGATTTTGCGACAGGGTTCGTTCACATCCGCGCACTTGTGCACGTTTGGTGTCCGGACAGCTTATACTAGCGGGCTTTGGTTTAAACCAGATCCTAGTATATATTTTGGGATTGGTTTTATCTCATTGTATTCGTGTTCCTCGGAATACGGATACGGGTGTGTATGCACAGTTGACTAAGGCAGAGGCAGAGGATTTTCATTAGGGTTAATGACCGTTGTTTTTTTCTTAACCCTAATGTTTATGTGTGAAATATGATTATTAATATTAATTAATTATAATTGTGTTATGGTTAGGGTTGTTGACCATTTGACTATGGTTGACTTGTTGACCTATGTTGACCATCATCATTTCATATGAAAGATGCTCTTTGATTCTTGCAAAAGTAATTAATGTGAAATGATAATGGTCATTTCAAGATTAACCATCACAATTATCTTTAGTTAATTTTTAATTATCATAATTCATACATATATGTGAGAAGGTTGTCATTATCTTCTCATTCTATCATTCTCATTCTCTCTCATCCTCTTCCTCTCTCTCAAAGCTCTCCCCTCTCATGAGTTGAGAACCATTGAGCTTGAGATAAAGCCTTCAAAAATTACTCTCTACTCTTTCTAAGGTTTTAGGTTTAGCATACCAAGCACCTTAGTTACTTCTAGTTTGAGGTAGGAGCCAAAGGTAGAGGCCCTCGGGTGGACCTTTCTTCGGCAAGAGAAGGCGACGAGACGATCCGTTCATCCCACTCCAAGGAGCAAGAAGAGAAGGACTTCAAGACCTAGGTATAACACTTTAACCGAGTAGCTAACTCTTTTTACTTGGTTGTTAGTTTATGTTTAGCAAAGACCCTCCTTTAGTGTAGTCCATGTTGCCTAGTGTTGTAAAGATCGAATTTTTATACCGTTTCCGGCTCCCCGTAAGCACCAGGGTGGGCAACGTGGACTTACAACAATATGGTCCGTCCTGAATTCTCCGAGGCCGGTTAAGCTTAGTCTCAATGTTCTCATCCAGATAACGGGAACAAAATGTAACTATTTCATTTAGAAGATAACCTTGCATGATAGAATCCTCTGGTCGATTTCTATTGCATATATACCTTTTTAGAGAGTGTAAAGGTACCTAAAGAAAAATATGTTAAATAAATAAATACGTGCATATAAGACAACAATAATTTTACAAAATGCGTGAAACGAAAAATTCAACGTACCTTTCGACAGGATACATCCATCGATATTGTACCGGTCTGGCAAACATAACCTTGGTTGTAAGATGAACCGTCAGGTGTATTATGATATCGAAGAACGACGGCGGGAAAATACGTTCAAGCTTACAAACAATCAAGAAAATAGAATTTTCTAGATTCTCCAGCAACACAACATCTAAGGTTTTAGCGCACAATTCCCTCAAAAAGTAACAAAGGTCATTGATTAATAGACCAACTGATTCAGAAAGGGAAGTTCTGAGGGCTAATGGGAGAAGGTGCTCCATAATAACATGACTTTTCAGTCCATCGATCTTGCCTTTCACAGTCTTTATCTTCTTGCTAAATGATCCTGAGAAACCCGTGGGAACTTTCAAATCATAAAACACTTGCATAAACATTTTCTTCTCCGGTTGTGACATATGTACGCGGTATTGGAAAGTATAAACTTTCCCGGTTTACCCGCTATCGGTTTAGGATACAATTAACTTCTAATTTCCCGGTCCTGAAGATCCATCCGTACACGGAAGTTGTCTTTCGATTTTCCGTTTTTACAAAGAAGCAAGTTAAGTATGTGCTCAGATACTCCCTTCTCTATGTGTATGACGTCCAGACAATGACGCACTAAATTTGTTGACCAGTACGGAAGCTCATAGAAAATGCTTAATTTATTCCAGTATGGTGGTTTTTCCTGTTTTACCGGATCTATCCCGAAGGTCACGTTATTGTATTCATCCCACTGAGCAATCACGTCCTCTCCGGATAATGAGGCTAGAGGCCCAAAAAGCTCCTGATGACCATTAAAGTGAGCATTGTCTAACCTGTCGGGATGGTCTAGTGGCAAGAAATGCCGATGACCGTAATAACAAACCTTCCTGCTAAAATTCAACCATTTCGATATTGTATCTTGATGGTAGTATGGGCATACTTTGTGACCATGTACGGAGTAACCTGATAGCATTCCATACGCAGGAAAGTCATTAATTGTCCACATTAAAGCCGCACGTATCGTGAAGATTGTATCTGTATTTACAACGTAAGTCTCTAAACTATCAATGAATAAATATTTTAACTCATCGATCAGATGTCGGAGATAGATGTCGATATTATTTCCCGGTGAGTTTGGTCCGTCAATAAGAAGATGCATCATAAAGTAGGATTGATCCATAGCCAATCAAACCGACAGATTATAAATCATCATTATAATGGGCCATGTGCTATGGTTTCCAGCCATATAGTTGAATGGGCAGAAGCCATCACTAGCCAGTCTGAGCCTGACATTGTGAGGATCACTACTGAATCTCTTGGATGACCCATTTTTCCATTTTTGCTTGGAGCACCACGATGATGCCAAATCATTGTCTCGGTTGTTTTCTTGCACCTAAATAGTCTCTGCAGCCTCTGTATTATGGGAAAGTATCATGCTATCTTAACAGGTATATCGGGCTTCTTATCAGATTCTTTCGGTTTATACCTGGCGTCTCCGCATGTTGGACACTCTTTCAAATCTGAATTCTCTTTTCGGTACAACACGCAATGTTTGGGACATGCATGAATCTTCTCACAGTTCAGACCCAAATCAGACATCATCTTCTGGGTTTCGTATCAGCTCTCGGGCACGTTATTTCATGGAGGCATAGAATCTTTCAGAAACTTCAGAAGTATCGTGAATGACTTGTTGCTCCATCCATTTAGGCACTTAATCTGGAAAATTTGGACGAACCATGATAGGGTGGAATACTTTGCATTCTCATAAATTGGTCTTCTTGAATCATTCATGAACTTTTTATACTTATCCGCTTGCAGTTCTTGACCAGAAAGAATGTCTTCTTCGGTAGGATTACTATCACCGAGGGCAGCCTCTACCATATCCTCCGTTTCTTCTTCTGGAAAGAAGTTATCATCTTCATCTCCTTCCGCCGCATTACCGTCTTCACTTTCTTCTTCCGCCACATTACTGTCTTCTTCTTTTCCTTTCCTGTGATATATCCATGTTGTATAAAGTCTAGTAAAACCATGTTTAACGATATGAAACTCTACGATTTCTACCTTCTGCCAGAACTTATTCCCACATCTATTGCACAGACAGAGAATCTTCTCTAACACAATCTTATTATATGTGCGTGCAAATTCAATGAAAGCAGCAATTCCTTCAACAAACTTAGATTGCATGCGTTGTTACCAATCCACGTACATCCAGTCCTTAACTCTAATGTACTCATGGGCCATATTAGACTGTATAACATATAAATTTTAAATTATGGATTTTGGTTTTTCATGGTGATTATATTGATAAATCTAAGAACGAGATGGTTATTGATAAAAAAGAAAATCCGTAGGGGCAAGTTTATCATTGAAAACGATAAATTATCGATTAACAAAATTAGGTTTGAAAATACTCAAGTATGAGTTGTATTCTGTGTATGTGTGTTTCAATTTATGATTGTCGCTTAGATGTAGAGTTGTTAGTGTGTATGTGCTTTGTGTGTACGTATGTTGTGTATTCGTGTTGTATGTGTGTGTTTCGGCTGTCAGGGGTAAGCCTTCTATCCCATTAAAAATGTATAGAGCAGACACCCATTCACTTGTGCTTTAATCCTATTTGAGTAAATTTCGACAGTACATCCCCGTTGTTTTCCAAGTACACTATAATAGAATAGATAATCATTTCAATACTATGAAACATTATTGAAATGAACATTTAATTTATCTTTGTACACGGAAAACCAGCGGAAAAACGTCAACGAAATAACTCGAAACGAATGAAAACATAAGTGAATTCAGGTGTTTACTTTATACATTCCTAACTTGTCCAAACTGGACAAATCTATCGGTTATTATACGATTGAATTTTTTCATCACATAGACTACACGATAGTTGTTAGTACCGAACGATACCGTCCAATATTTAACAATTTTCGTATAGTTTTATGTCACGACGAACATCGAACGTATGTTAACCGATAGACGGGGACTAAGTTACGCTTTGATTTTCACATATGACGATCGATGAGCATATGAAAATTTCATATTATCATCGACCATCATATATACACTTATTATAAGATTTAACTTGAATTAGTTTTATGTTTACGTTTCAATTTCAAGGGTTTTAAGTTTTTAGTTTAGGCTAAAGTTTTTTAAAATTAAGGGTTTTCTTAATCAAGTTTAAATTTTTGGATTTGGTTCTGATGTTAAATTTAAGATTTTGGATTTAGCTATGGTGTTAAGTTTAAAATTAAGGTTTGGCCTTATTTAATATGAGAGATCACCATCATCATTGTTACAAACACACACACACACATACACACATAAACACACGCATATCATCATCAACATTATCTCTCTCTCACATACACACATACACTAACACTAAAATACCTTAACCATAACCCTCACCCTTAACTCTAACCCTAATTAGCTTAACCCTAACCCTAGACCTAATTAACTCTAATTTTCTTAACCCTAACCCTAATTAACTCTAACCCTAGACCTAATTACAGCGCAGCCACCACCACCCACAGCCACCACCACCCACATCCCCAAACCACAGCTGCCGCCACAGCCGCCATAGCCGCCACCACAATTCAAAATCCACAAATTGAATCCCTACCCACCAATTCAATTTACGAAAATAAAAATTTAAATTTATCAATAAATTAATTAACCTGTTGACGATTTCGACGGTAACGAGGAAGTCGGATAGGAGCTTGACGTTGATGAAGAGGACGGCGCTGAAGGTAATGGAGGCGGCATTGGAGGTCGTAGGAGGTCGAAGAAGATGACGAGGGAGGAGGCGACGCGGTCAGAGAAGGGGCCGAGAGCTCGAAGGAGGGAGGAGGTGACGAGGACAAAGGCGACGAGGAGGTCGGAAGCGACGCGACAAGCGCGCGTGGGAAAATTTTAGAGGGAATTAAGGAATTAGGGTATGGTGACGGGGACGATAACCTTTGTTTTTTTTAATCTTGAAAGTTGCCCTTACGGATATATCCGTAGGGCTTTATTTTGCGGCACCGTAGGAGCAACTGCATAAGTTAAATTTTAACAAATTTTTATTTATATATACCTCTGCGGTATTATCCGTAAGGGCATTAATTGTCCCTACGGATTAATTCATAGGGGCATTCGTTAATTGCCCCTATGGATTTTATTATCCGTAGGGACAAGCTATTTTTGTACTAATGATGTTTGTTTGACATGTAGAAACATGAAAATAGTGGAAGATGTTTAATGGTTAGTTTCGGTATTTCAAATGTTCGTTTTGACTGAATAAGTGTTAGGAAGTTACTTCCGTAACTTCCACATGATGATAAGGATTCTATGTGATATCACTACTACAATAATGGGTTGTCCCTACGGATTTCGCCGTAGGTCAAACCACCGCCCCTACGGATTAATCCATAGGGCCATAAAATTCCCCCGTAGAGGCAAAGGCCGCAGGTGCAAGTCTTCATCGTGAACATTCCCCTACGGAGTAATAATTGCCCCTACGCCTTACTCCGTAGGGAGACATATCCCTACGGGTTACTCCGTAGGGACAAATTATTTATTTAATTTATTGGTTTATAAAATAAAATACGTGCCCTTACGGAGTTATCCATAGGTCCTGATACTTATCCCTACGGATATATCCGTAGGTCCATATCAATTCCCCTACGGATAAATTGGTAGGGACAAGTTTAACCGCTGTTACTGAGTCCATAGGGATAAAATATCAGGTATCCTGATATTTTGTCCCTATGGATAACTGTGCAGGGGCAAATATTGCACATACGGATTAATCCGTAGGTGTAATCGATCGCCCTACGGATTAATCCGTAGGGACAAAATATCAGTTTTTTTTAAAAAGGGGGCTACTGTTTTTTCCCTGTCCTGTGCACAATAATATATATATATATATATCATATAACCAAATACAGAAATATTCATAATCAACATCTCACGCATAATATATAAAAGAAATAAAGAAACAGAATACGATATCAATCTAAATTATCGTGAACAATCAAACAACCACCAAAATCGTCCAAAATATATACAATATGTATCAAGTAAGTATATACATTCTCAAAAATATAAAAAAGCTACCCTAGCTCGGTCCAACTCCTCCACCTCTAATAAACGCCGTAATCTGGCACATCTGCTCTTCGGTGCAGCACTGAGTTGTCAAAAACTCGACCAATGAAGGAGCGGACCGTGCGAGAGTTTGAGCGGGCTATGGAGCTGCAGAAGTGGTCTGTGCAACCGCAGTCGAGGTAGTGGCTTGTGGAGCAGCAGCCGAAGGAGATGCATGTGGAGCCGCAGCCAAAGCAGCCTGTCGCATCTGTTAAATTTTGTGTATAATAAACGAGTAAGAATACTTAGGGTGTCACGCCTCGCTTCCCAGTGTACGGGTAAGGAGACGCGACGAGCCCCGCTACGTATTTACTCAGAAGTAAACACGTTAAGCGTAACTAAGCAATATAATAAAGTACACAAGAAAAAATGACAAGAGATATAATTGAACATCAACTTTTATTTATTAAACATTTCTTTACAATAAAACTAAAAATGTAAATACAAGAATGGAAAAAAATGCCTAAACAATGGCATGAACTAAAAGAAAAATAAGTACAAGTAAAGCTTAATGGTCGTGCTGCTCAGTGGTATGCTCCAAGTGCTCCTTGTTGGTCTCGAACTCCTCAGAGTCGGGTCCTTCTGACAATATTGCAAAGAAAGAAGAGAAATAAGAATATCGTCAGCGAACAATCGCTCGGTAAGTCCCAAAGAGAATAAAATAGAATAGACAGATAAGAGAATGTAATTGGTATAATGTTTGATTGTTATGCTAACGCAGTTGTTTTTAGCTTGGTACAGAATATGCCAGTGTATACGAGAGGAGTCCAACTTACACCGTGGACTATGGTAACCCGTAGTACAATGCTCCGTCGATAAAACCACAGAACAACGACAATGGATGTATGATTACGTCTTTTAATGACCATCTCGTGCCACTTTTAACACATTCTGTGTCAGTCTACCCCTTTAAAACCCCGTAATGTATTTTGTATTGATTTTTATTGTTTTTTTTAATAGATGTAGGACTTACCAAAACCATGATATCAGTAGTTCATGTAAATGAAAATGATATAGACGGATAGTCATGTAGACCAGTCATATGTATATCCATGGTTCGGTTAAATCATGTTCATATTGATATAGATTGAATTCTGGTATAAATGGATTCATGTTGAATAGGAGTTATACCTGAATCATATTCAAGGATAGATTGATTGATTTCAGATTAGACTGAGACTCTGCCTGAGTCAGACACTTAAACAGAATTGAAGTCCTAAATTAGTTTTGATGTTATCGGTAACTGTTGCACATGGACGGCAGGATTTGTGTCTTTTTCCAAGACAATTATCGTATTGATAACACCGTTTTTAGGTTGTCTAGTTTAGATAGGCAAGCACCTATATTCTCCGGCTCCCTGAGGCTCAAGAGAACTGGTCCCGCTTAAGCCTATATTTACTAGGGTCCTTATTGTAAATTAATATAACTTGAGGGGGGTTTATGAAAAATAGTTTTGATATATTTTCAAAATAAACCCTAAGTATTTATTTATCGTCTTTAGGGTTTTCATAGTTGTAATTTTTATAAAATGAAATATTCTAATGGATATAAACCTAACTTTGAATAGTATATGGTATTTTCTTGTAATTTGACTTGTATTGAATGTGATGGTATTTTCATGACCGTCTGTGACTCTTCTGATTTAGAAAACATGGAATATATATAATATATTTAAAATAGATAGTTTGATAATATTTATATATTTATATATATATATATATATATCTATATAATAGAATTTATTTATTAAATAGAAATCATGTTTTTCTTAAAATTGTAATACAAATTCATTCGAGATCGTATGCTCCGTGAGGAGGTCTGCATCTCGTCCTACTAGTCCGATGGATGTGCTATAACCCGCATCAACCAAGTCGGATTCCCTAAAATGGTTTGTAAGGACTTAATCGTATGGAATTTAAATAAGACAATTTAGAGAATACGAATTTGTAATAGTTTAGGGTATTTTATTGTAAACTTGCAATTATCCCACAAACTAATGTTCCAAAAGCCATCGTGCTATGTTAAGAATGAGTGTTGTAATGAGATAGGTCATTACCTCGTGAGTTTTCTAAAATTAATACAAAGAAATATGATGAAATATGTAGAATGTAAAGTTTGTGGTATTTAATCGTAAAAATGTGATAAAAGTTGCATAACATATTATTTTGAGATGAAACTTGTTCTAAAGTATTTGGTTATGATTGTTAAACAATATATGAAGAATTGGTAGGTTTGTTATTAAGAAAATTTGGGTTTTTAAAGAAAAAATAATCGAAAGTCGGAATAACTCCGCTTCCGACGAGTTTTGAAATGAGAAGCTTTTAGATTAAAATGAGAGGAGGGGAGAAGAGACTTACTGATTTGGAAAAGAGATGGGGGGGCAGAGGGAACTTTTGAAGGTGTCAGGGAGTCGTGGTGTCACCGGATTCTTCCCGAAATGTCGCCGGAACCTTGACCTTGGCTAACTCCACTTGTACAACTTTTTGACATAGGAATTTTAGAGAGTTTTGGCAATACATTTCAGAATGAGAAGGGCCAAGGTTGTATTTATAGGAGAAATTAGGGTTTAGGGTAATGAATAGAGAATTAAAAATATGCATTAAAATAGATTAAAGAGGTGAATTATCACTCTCTGGATAAATGTAGGGAAATCAAACAGGATAGGGTTAGTAGGGGGAGTCCAAGGGGTGTAAGGAAAATTTTTGGAGGCAATACCTACATGGGGCCCAGCGGCGCTGGCCCCTGGCAAGATCTCGCCGGCCAAATTTAGGGTGAGGGTGCTTGGATCTTTGACACGTGTCCTAAGCTGTATAAATACTATTTTGCACATGTTTGATTTTTCAGTGACTTTTCATTTTACGTGTAGTGCACGTGCAAACCTTTGGGCTTCTAACAGTTTAAAAGAAAAATCAATAAAAATATTATGTGGCTGAGGGGATTCGAACACAGAGGCTATGCCACAACAGTGTAAGGCTTTACCAATGAACTACAAGTTGTTTCTTGCTGTTCAAAAGAAATTTAAATTTATAACTTGTGCTCAGGCTAAGGTATTCCTTTTTGTACTTTACAAAAAAAATTGTACAGAAGTTTTAGGGTTGTTACATTCTACCCTCCTTATAAACATTTTGTCCTCGAAATTTATAAAAGGAAAGTGTAACAGATTCAAGAAAAGTTTGATGACAATGGTGGTGAAAGAAATACTGGTAGTGCATGAAAGGTAACGAGATGATGCAAGGGTTTGAAAAGATTGAAGGGAATTACCAGTGTTACCTTGGTCGATAGTCTTGGCTTCTACGGCCGCTAAAGTGAAAGCCTGACGCCTGGGTACATTCCTCCTAGCTGGAGGCACATTCATCTGTCCTTGGGGCATGTTTCTCTGCCCTCGAGGTATGTTCCTCATTGCCTGATGGAATTGGCGAGGAGGCTGTGCAGGAGGTCCACGTGGAGGTGGAGCTAGGAGAGCAAGATGAGGTGTAGGAGCCTAGATAGCTGGCTGTTGCGGATAAGTGATGTAAGTTGGAACTGGGTTGCGTCTATAAGGACATGTTCCAATTCCATGTGTGGATGCGTCACAAACTAAGCACAGGCCTTTTGCGCGCCTACAATCCTTCCACAGGTGTCTGTCCCTCTTGAAGTAGAAACAAAAATCTGGACTTGGCCGGTTATCTGTTACTTCTAGTCTCCTGGGTTCAAAAGTCGGTATTGAAAAGGCTCCTTTTGCCATCTGAGTGGTAGGGCGCTTCACACCGGCAGATTGAGGTCTACCATTCTTCTTCACTACTGCCTCGTATCGACATGAAGCTTTCAGAGCTAGGTCGTGGGTTGGGAAATCCCCTGTAGCTAAGGTAGCTTGGATCTCTGGATCCAACCCTTGCTGAAATCGTCTAGCTCCAATCTCAGCCGTCGGTATCAAGTGTGCCGCAAATCTACCGAGCATGGTAAACTCAGTATCATACTCATCCAAAGATTTGGTCAACATCGAATCTTGTTGCAGGTGGATGAATTGCTGCTCCATGTCAAATCGGACAGTCTCGGGAAAATGCTTCACGTCGAACATCTCGCGAAAAGTCCTCCATTCGATCGGCTGGTCAAAACGGGTTTCTTCCGCCTTCCACCAAACTCTGGCTTTATCTGTGAGTTGCAGTTTCGCAACTCTAACACAAGCAATCTCTGACACTTATGCTGCTACCAGATCGTCCTCAATTCTCTGAACCCATTCTTCAGCTTCCAAAGGGCTCTCTTTCCCAGAAAATTGCTTCGGGTGCAATGCCCGGAATTGCTTCACTCTGGGTGTTTCCGCTTCTAGGCGGTATAGCAGTCTGCTGCTGCTGTCCTTCTAGGAAGCTTAGGATTGCCTCAAGCAATACCGTTTGCTCGTTGATCGGAGCTACAACAGTAGGTGTAAGTGGAAGAGGTAGTGGTGGTATGTTGTTGACGTTTGTGCTGGTATTATTTGGAGAATCCATAACCTTGAAAGAAAAAATAGGGTTATGATAGATTCAAAGAATATGAAATTATAAGATTCAAGGAATATAAAATGTAAAGAATATTTTTACTTGCTGATTCTTGTGTTATATTGCTTAGGATTTAGGGTTCCATGCAGAACTAACTTGCATGGGCCGCCAACAAAACCTGTCACGCCCCGCTTCCCAGTGTACGGATAAGGAGACGCGACGAGGCCCGCTACGTATTTACACAGAAGTAAACACGCTAAGCGTAACTAAGCAATATAATAAAGTACACAAGAAAAAATGACAAGAGATATAATTGAACAGTAACTTTTATTTATTAAACATTTCTTTGCAATACAACTGAAAATGTAAATACAAGATGGAAAGCAATGCCTAAACAATGGCATGATCTGAAAGAAAAGTAAGTACAAGTAAAGCCTAATGGTCGTGCTGCTCAGTGGTCTGCTCCAAGTGCTCCTGGCTGGTCTCGAACTTCTTAGAGTCGGGTCCTCCTGATAACTGTTTTCCCCACTGTTCAAATTTTAAAATTTGAAATGAAGCAGCGCTTCATAAAAGCGCTAGCGCCAAGAATGCCAACGCTCTGAGGCAGGGCTCACGTGCAAAGTACGAGTGCGCTCGCGCCAAGAGCGCCAGCGCTCCGAAGCAGCGCTCACGAGCAAAGCACGAGTGCGCTGGCGCCAGCGCCAGCGCTCCGAAGCAGCGCTCACGCGCAAAGCATTAGTGCGCTGGCGCCAGCGCTCCAAAGCAGCGCTCACGTGCAAAGCACGAGTACGCTAGCGCCAAGAGCGCCAGCGCTCTGAGGAAGCGCTCACATGCAAAGCACGAGTGCGTCAGTGCCAAGAGCGTCAGCGCTCTGAAGCAGCGCTCACGTGCAAAGCACGAGTGCGCTCGCGCCAAGTGCGCCAGCGCTGAGAGTTAAAGACTCTGAGGCAACGCTCACGTGTAAAGAACGAGAGCGCCAGCGCTAGAACTAAATGTTCTCCACCTTTGGATCAAAGATCCAATGAAGATGAATAAATCATCAAATTACCAAAATAAGATTCTGTTAAGGAAATGCTCCTCAGAATCTTTCCAAACAAGAAAGATTGTGCTTTGTAAATCAGAGCACTATTGGATCAATGATCCAATGGTGATTAAAAATCACCAAGGAACAGAACAAGTTCTGTATGGGAAAAGATTTTCCCAATCTCGTTAAAAACAAGAAGATTGCCTTCTGTAAAACAGACGTCCTAGGATCAAAGATCCAACGGTGGGAAATATCCCCAAATCAATTAGAGAAAAGATCTCTTCATCTGATTCAACAAATCAGCCTCCCCTATATAAAGGACCCAAGACTTCAAGTCTCACACGGAGGACCCCCCCCACAAGCTTTGAGAAATTTCAAAGAAAAGAGCAAGCTCTGAGAAGAAGAACTTTTCTTCAAGGTAAAAATAGAGAGATAAAAACATCTCATCAAGAAAGAAGAACATAGTTCTTTTTCAGATCATAAATCTATAAGACAGAGGTCTTTCACAAAAAGAGGTCATAGCATCTCATCATAAGAAAGGGGGGAGAAGAATTTCATTCTCTTCAGATCATAGATCTACAAAGACAAAGTCTTTCACAAAAGAAAATAGGAGAGATTTTAACATCTCCTATAAAAATAAGAACTTTGTTCTTAAAACCATGAAACAAAGTCTCCTGTAAGCGAGAACTTATTTCTCAGATCACAAAATTAATCAGAAGCGCTCTGCGCTCATTGACTGGCGCTCAGCGCCAAGCGTGCCACGTGCTCCTCATGTGTGCACTACTTAACAGAAGCACTTTACGCTCTTTGACTGGCGCTCAGCGCCAAGCACGCCACGTGCTCCTCATGTGTGCACTACTTAACAGAAGCGCTCTGCGCTCTTTGACTGGCGCTCAGCGCCAAGCGCGCCACGTGCTCCTCACGTGTGCACTGAGGGAACATAAACTGTTCTTTAAATAAAACCCCAGAGCTATAATGAGTGCTCAGCACTCAATAAAAGACAAAAATGGTTGTCAGAAACCAAACCAATGCTCAACATTGTTAAATAAAAAAGGACCGAGCCTAATTAAATGTCCAACATTTTAACTGAATGGGTCAAGCCCAAGTTGGCCACAGATCTCTAATTCAGATTAGTTGAGCCCATATGCTCATAATTTTTTGATCTTAGTCCTAAATTGAACTACAGATCTCCCAACCAATATTGGTTCAAGGGTACATCTCTTCACTCCTCTGATATGTGTCGTTGTAATCCTTCAATGTCTTCAGAAAAGTAACGGGTCCCGACAACCAGACATTCTACGAACTGTGGGGTCCTTAAACTCATGGACTATAATGTCCTTAAACTTTACGGACCGTGGGGTCCTTAAACTCATGGACTATGATGTCCTTAAACTTTATAGACTATGATATCTTTAAACTACCATGGACTGTGAGGTCTTTAATCTCATGGACTATGATGTCCTTAAACTTTACAGACTATGATATTTCTAAACTACCATGGACTTTGAAGTCCTTAAACTCATAGACTATGATGTCTTTAAACTTCACAGACTATGATGTCTTTAAACTCCACGGACTATGACGTCCTTAAACTTATGGACCATAATGTCCCTAAACTAAAGCAATAGAGCCCAAATGCTCTTTTGTTGGATCTAAACGATCCTGTTAAGTAGATCTTAGCCTAAAATTAGACTAACGTATCCTTAATAAACGTTTAAGTTGATCTTAGTCTCAAATGAGATTAACGATCCTTAAACCCAACCCAAAACTAAATCTAAGAAAATACGGATTTGGACTAATCCCCGCATTACGGGCGACAACATAAATTAGTCTCTGTATACAATCCACGGGCAACCAAAAACAAAACAAACACACAAGACACGAGGTGACCATCAGGAGAAGGAGAAAGTGGTTACCGCGATGCGGTAGCATAATTAACTGCAGGGGCCTGCGCGTGCAGGGAAGAGCGTCCCCACAATCAAAAACTCCTCAACGAGGGGGAATCTGACAAAGTCTTCTATATCGGCCGCATCCGTTTAAACCTTCGATATATGGTGTCATAAATCAACTTGGTATCTTCGGAGAGGTGGACGGATAGCACCAAATACCATCTGCCCCCAAAATTCAGGCCGGACGTCCCAACGTCCCGGTCGCGTCTTTCGGCGCTGAACAACAACATTCCAAAGAAAGAAGAGAAATATGAATGTCGTCAGCGAACAATCGCTTGGTAAGTCCCAAACAGAATGAAACAGAATAGACAGATAAGAGAATATAACTGGTATAATGTTTGATTGTTATGCTAACGCAGTTGTTTGTAGTTTGGTACAGAATATGACAGTGTATACGAGAGGAGTCCAACTTACACCGTGGACTATGGGAACCCGTAGTACAAGGCTCCGTCGATAAAACCATGGAACAACGACAATGGATGTATGGTTACGTCTTTTAATGACTATCTCGTGCCACTTTTAACACATTCTGTGCCAGTCTACTCCTTTAAAACCCCGTAATGTATTTTGTATTGATTTGTATTGTTTTGTTTAATAGATGTAGGACTTACCGAAACCATGATATCAGTAGTTCATGTAAATGGAAATGATATAGATGGATAGTCATGTAGACCAGTCAAATGTATATCCATGGTTCAGTCAAATCATGTTCATGTTGATATAAATTGAATTCTGGTATAAATGGATTCATATTGAATATGAGTTATACTTGAATCATATTCAAGGATAGATTTATTGATTTCAGATTAGACTGAGACTCTGCCTGAGTCAGACACTTAAACAGAATTAAAGTCCTAAACTAGTTTTGATGTTATCGGTAACTGCTGCACATGGACGGCAGGATTTGTGTCTTTTTTCAAGACAACTATCGTATTGATAACACTGTTTTTAGGTTGTCTACTTTAGATAGGCAAGCATCCATATTCTCCGGCTCCTTGAGACTCAAGAGAACTGGTCCCGCTTAAACCTATATTTACTAGGGTCTTTATTATAAATTAATATAACTTGAGGGGGTTTTATGAAATATAGTTTTGATATATTTTCAAAATAAAACTCAAGTATTTATGTTGTAATTTTTATAAAATGAAATATTCTAATAGATATAAACATAACTTTGAATGGTATATGGTATTTTCTTGTAATTTGACTTGTATTGAATGTGATAGTATTTTCATGATCTTTTATGACTCTTCTGATTTAGAAAGTATGGAATATATATAATATATTTAAAGTAGATATTTTGATAATATTTATATATATATATAATAGAATTTATTTATTAAATAGAAATCACGTTTTTCTTAAAATTGTAATACAAATTCCATCGAGATCGTATGCTCTGTGAGGAGGTCTGCATCTCGCCCTACTAGTCCGATGGATGTGCGATAACCCGCACCAACCAAGTCGGATTCCCCAAAATGGGTTGTAAGGACTTAATCGTATGGAATTTAAATAAGACAATTTAAATAATACGATTTTGTAATAGTTTAGGGTATTTTATTGTAAACTTGCAATTATCCCACAAACTAATGATCCAAAAGCCATCGTGCTATGTTAAGAATGGGTGTTGTGATGAGGTAGGTCATTACCTCGTGAGTTTTCTAAAGGTAATACAAAGAAATATGATGAAATATGTAGAATGTAAAGTTTGTGGTATTTAATCGTAAAAATGTGATAAAAGTTGCACAACATGTTATTTTGAGATGAAACTTGTTCTAAAGTGTTTGGCTATGATTGTTAAACAATATATGAAGAATTGGTAGGTTTGTTATTAAGAAAATTTGGGTTTTTAAAGAAAAGAGAATCGGAAGTCGGAATAACTCTACTTCTGACTAGTTTTGAAATGAGAAGGTTTTAGATTAGAATGAGAGGAGGGGAGAAGAAACTTACTGACTTGGAGAAGAGAGGGAAGGTAGAGGGAACTTTTGAAGGTGTTGGGGAGTCGTGGTATCGCCTTCTTTCCGAAACGTTGCCAGAACCTTGACCTTGGCTAACTCCACTTGTACAACTTTTGGACTTAGGAATTTTAGAGAGTTTTGGCAATGGGTTTCAGAATGAGGAGGGCCAAAGTGTAGAGTTGTATTTATAGGAGAAATTAGGGTTTAGAGTAATGAATAGAGAATTAAAAATATGCATTAAAATAGATTAAAGAGGTGAATTATCACTCTTTGGATAAATGCAGGAAAATCAAACAGACTAGGGTTAGGTGGGGGAGTCTAAGGCGTGTAGGGAAAAATTTTGGAGGCAATACCTACGGGGGGGCCCGGCAGCGCCGACCCCTGGCAAGATCTCGCCGGCCAAATTTAGGGTGAGGGTGCTTGGATCTTTGACACGTGTCCTAGGCTGTATAAATACTATTTTACATATGTTTGATTTTTCAGTGACTATTCATTTTACGTGTAGTGCACGTGCAAACTTTTGGACTTCTAACAGTTTAAAAGAAAAATCAATAAAAATATTATGTGGCTGAGGGGATTCGAACACAGGGCATATGCCACAGCAGTGCAAGACTTTACCAATGAGCTATAAGTTGTTTCTTAATGTTCAAAAACAATTTAAATTTATAATTTGTGCTCAGGCTAAGGTATTCCTTTCTGTACTTTACAAAAAAAATTTGTACAGAAGTTTTAGGGTTGTTACATAGGGACTTAGGCCACGTTTGGATATCTAGTTTGAAAAACCGTAGTTTCTTTTAATTAGATAGTTTTATGTAAGTATGATTAATCAAAACTAAGTCTACAACCAAATAAGCTCAGGCTGCTAATATTGCATATGTTACTATCTATAATGTGATATAATATTTTACTATTAAGTAGTATACGTACCAACATCTCCTTCTACTCCTCGACGGTGGTTTTCAAGGCGGCAACATCATGCTCTAGGCTTCGCTCACGGGTTGTAGGGGAAGTAACCACCGGAGTGGAGTCCAACCTTATATGGGCTCTGCTAGGACCCAGTCCCCGGCCTCTCTCCCAACCTCCGTGGTGCCCTCCGTGTGCGGCGTCTAGGACCGGGGTTAGTAGCATCGAATCGGTATGTCCAGTAAAATCGATCCCCGATGCCTCCGCCTGCTCCACCACCCACTCCTACATCCAAATTAACTATTAAAATATAAGTATATCATTTAAATTTGAACTTTTCAAAAAAAAAATTTCAAACATGTTAGAATAAATATTAACACTTACGCAGTACTCCTAGGTGGTGGTGTCGGGGAATCGAAGCTCATCCGTGGTGGGATCTGTCGAGGTGCCGTGGACGGCAAGATACGCGGTCAGTACGCTCGGTGTATTACCCTACGCCAGGGTCTGAGCTCTATGCAATTCGTCAAAAATTTACATATATTATAAAATAACTCTTAATATTACATTATATCAAAATAGATCTATTGTAATTTACCGATACCTCCATGGCACGAGTAATGTTTCTCGAGCCTCCTATATAAGTTAGGCGACCCCTTTTCGTCGACTTCCTATTCTCTTTATTTTGATCGGCATGTTTCTGCACAACACATTCAGATTTAGTTTTCTAATTAAGCAACACAAAAAAATAAATTATATACTAAACAATGAATTAAATTTAACTTACAAACCTGTTTGTGCTGAGAGTCGAAATATTGGCACAAGAGAGACCATGTATCTACGTTGACTCTCGCAAAGGCCGGAGTATGTAGGAGAGCCGCTCTCTCTGCCTCGAGGGTCGCCATCCAAAGAGAATAGCAGTCTATTTTCAGCTCGTTCCTATTATATCGGACCTTTGATTGCATGTTCTTCATTAGGCCCTGGTACTGAGCATGAAGATCGAGCACTCTCTCTGGGTGATCAGAGTCGGGTATAAGCTGAAAGTCGTAATCCAACTACAAATACAAAAAAATTAATATATTTAAATTGCAAGTGTTAAATAATAATAAATATATTGAATAAGTCAAATGAAAATATATATTAATACCCGAGCCTGATCCCAGAAGAGGGCAAATGAGTGCCGGTGCTGATCGCCCCACTCAACGTGAAATGGATATTTATTTAGGATGCGGCTCTCATCCCCCATATACTGACCGAAGCTCTCGGCATAATCGCCGGTATAGCGATAGTCGGGGGTAAAGAAGAGGGGGAATGGCGCCTCCCCACTTGCTCTGTCAAGCCTCAGCCTGTGAGACTGATGCGGCCTTTGAGTCCCCCTCTCGGGATGGGGCTGCCCCGCATGTACAAAAAATATCAAGACAAGGAATATTAAGAAAAAGTGGTATTAAGAAATCAAAGATTAACGAAAATTGAAGTGCGATATATACCTCCGGCGACAGCAGCACGAGCCTGGGCCCAGGCAGCAGCACGAGCGGGACGATAGTTCCTCCGGTGAGGAACAACCGGTGACCTGGATGTGGACGCGCCCTCTCCAGCTAGAAAATAAACATCGACGATAAAATTATATGGAGTTCATGTTTATTCTTAGAGAATATGTAAAATGAATAAATATTCTATATTTATTCAAATTAACCTGAAGACTGAGCGGAGGGTACGAAAGTGGAAGGAGTGGCCTCTGCTCCAGATGTGGACGCACCACCTATAATAACACAATTAAAAATAGATTATATAAGTAATTGCAAAAAGAATGTGTAGATCAATAATATAACATTCTAAATCAATATGCATACAATATAGGATATATAAACATACCCGCAGGTCCGGTGGTGGTCTCTGACCGAGATATGGAGGCACCACCTACAGCTAGACAATCAAAAAATAATTATCTAACTTATATAAGAGTACAATCATTAATATTACATTCAAAATGAATATGCGTACAATATACCTGGAGGTGTGGAAAAGTCCACATGGAAGGAGTCATCGGAAGGGGATACCGATCGGTGTGCAAGATCGGCCCTATGAAGCTCCCTACGCAGCTCTCCGGGTGGCAGAACCACTCTTCCTCTGCCTCTGCCTCTGCCGCTGCCGCTGCCGTGGCTGGTGCTCCTGTCGCCCCTCAATATTGTATATATCGTAGAAATGTAAAGTAATAATATAATATTACCGATAGGCTTTTTTTTTTCATGGATGCATTAGACATATCTACTTGAATTTCATCATCGATATCATTTTTAACCCACGTAACTTCATGATCAGCCGAAAACAACCCGTCTTTTGAAACAGATGACCGGAGCACTCTAAGTCTTCTCTCCTCTTTATCCTCATCGCTGTCCTCCATACGATCCTCGAATTCTGGGACATCGTAAACATCCATGGGTTTCTAACGGCATATGACACTCCATCCCGGATGCTTCAAGCACTATGAATAGTATACTTGGAATGCTTAGTTCGGAAAGATAAATGGATTGTCCTGACCGTAAAATCGAAGTGTGTTCACACTAGTCAATCCATATTCATCTTTCCAAGTCCTGAGATTGTTTCTCCGCTTATCAGTATCGGTTCGTGTATCGTACCAAGTACACTGAAATATATAAAACGGTTCTGATCATCCGGGGTATTGGATGCCAAGTATGCAATTTAAGTATCCATAATAAATCACACCATCTGATCCTACCATCGCAATCCCACTATTCTGAGTGGTTCGAGATGTTTCTATGTCCTTAACTTCAAATTTGTATCCAAGGACACCGAATCCTTTATAATATGCAACCTTCATACTAGAAAACTGAGCTAAACATTTTGAATCTCTCTCTAATGATGCAAACAAGTTCGGATCGTGGATCTGACAAAACAAATTTTACGACAAATACATAACGATATTAGTTTAGATTAAGACTGGTAGCAATAACATGTTATTTGAACAACTTGTTCCAGTATGATGGTTTGACCTGTTTTGCCGGATCTATCCCGAAGGTCACATTATTGTAACAATCCCACTGAGCAGTCACGTCCTCTCTGGACAATAAGGCTGGAGGCCTAAGAAGCTCCTGATGACCATTAAAGTGAGCAGCGTCTAACCTGTAGGGATGGTCTAGTGGCAGGAAACGCTATGGCCGCAATAACAAACATTCCTGCAAAGATTCAACCATTTCGATATTGTATATTGATGGCAATAAGGGCATACTTTGTGACCATTTACGGACCAACCCGATAGCATTCCATATGCAGGAAAGTCATTAATTGTCCACATTAAAGCCGCACGCAGTGTGAAGGTTGTATCTGTGTTTACCTCGTAAGTCTCTACACCATCAATAAATAAAGATTTTGGCTCATCGATCAGAGGTCGAAGATAGACGTCGATATTGTTTCCCGGTGAGTTTGATCTGTCAATAAGAAGAGGTATCATAAAGTAGGATTGATCCATATCCAATCAAGATGACAGATTATAAACTATTATTACAATGGGCCATATGCTGTGGCTTCCAGCCATATAGTTAAATGGGCAGAAGCCATCACTAGCGAGTCCGAGCCTGATATTGCGATGATCACTACTTAATATTTCGTGACTCCTATCGAAATCCTTCCATGCCGGTGAATCTCTTGGATGACTCATTTTTCCATTTTCACTTGGAGCAGCACGGTGATGCCAAATCATTGCCTCGGCTGTTTTCTTGCACCTGAATAGCCTATGCACTCTCTGTGTTATGGGAAAGTATCGTGCTATCTTGACAGGTATATTGGGCTTCTTATCAAATTCTTTCGGTTTATACTTGGCCTCTCCGCATTTTGGACACTGTTTCAAATCTGAATTCTCATTCCGGTACAACACGCAATCTTTAGGACATGCATGAATCATCTCACACTTCCGACCCAAATCAGACATCATCTTCTGGGGTTCGTACCAGCTGTCGGGCACGTTATTTCTCGGGGGCATGGAATCTTTCAGGAACTTCAGAAGCATCGTGAATGACTTGTTGCTCCATCCATTTAGACACTTAATCTGGAAAAGTTGGACGAACCATGATAGGTGTAATACCCAGTCCTTTTGTATATCAACATCCGTATTTTGTTACTCTTAAATTACTTATTTTATGATTATTACTTATTTATTATTTTAAAAACCCTAAACCCTTTTCCCTTCATCCTTCTTTTCCACTTATTAATCCGGCCCACTTCCTTATATCCCTTTTCTATTTTTATTTAAATTCCTAACCCAAACCTTAACTCTCTTTATTTTTCTACCTAAGCCCTAATCCCAATTCCTCTTATTTTATGTCTCAGCCCAATCTCTAATTTTCCCCGGCCCAACTCTTCAATTTCTTTATTTCCCTTTTATTTTCTCTAAACTAAACCAAAATATATATATAGATAAGTCTACGGCCCACACCCTTTTTATTTTCCTAATTCTCTGTCGAGCCCGGCCCACCTTTCCCTACCCCTTTTATTTTTGTTGGGCCGGCCAGCCCACACCTCCGACCCGACCCGAGACCCGTTTTCCCCCTTCTTCCCCAACGTAAACCTTTTCCCGCCCCTTTTTCCAGCGCGTCCCCACGTCGCCGCCTGCCTCGCCAACGCCCCGCTCCTCGCGCCCACGACGCGCGCACTCCCCTCAGACCCGCTCCCCTCAACGACCTCAAACTCCTCCATCTCTCTCTCTCCACAGAAACCCCTCACTCGAGCTCCTGCACCCGACTCCCCTCGACGACGGCGACAACTACACCCCTCATCCTTCCTTCCTCGCTCTCCTCTCCCCAAAACTCAAACCCCACCGAGCTCAATCCCCTCGTCTAACTCCTCACTGCACCATCTCTGCACCAATCCGCTCCTCTGCATCGCCGAGACCACCACCACACGGCTCGCTGCCTCCTCGCCAGCGACCTCCTCCTTAGACCCTCCGCCGCCGAGTCCTTCCAAGCCCCTCTGCATTGCAGCCGAGCCCCACTCTTCCTCCATCGACCAAGCTCATCCACCGTCGGCACTCAGCATTTCTCTCTGTCTCTCAACATCTCAATCCCTCTCTCTCTCAATCTCTATGTCTCTCTCTCAGTCTCTCTCTTTATCTCTCTCAATCTCTCTCTCAGTCTCTCTCTCTGTCTCTCTAATTCTCTCTCTCTCTCTCTCTATCTCTCTCAGTCTCTCTCTCTCTCTCTCTCTCCCTCACAGCGCCTCCGCCCCTCCCTCCCACATCAAATCAAAGTATGTCTAAACCTTGGAGCTGATGAAAATGAGTGCACAGTAGTTACCTGGGTTTGATTACATTTATCTGATTCCAAAGGCTGAACCGGTGCTGCGTTCGTGACGCGATCGTGCTGTTGCCGCTGCAGTACTATTGTCGACTCGTCATCAGGCAAGTTTAATACTTGCTTCATGCTACTTGTTATATTACATTTCAATCACCTTCAATTCCCGCTTATACTTTTCGTGTAAAATTGTTATAAGTTAAGTGTCCGATATACGGTCCGAATGGAAACTCCCGTTAAATTGACGGCAACATATAAAATATGATGGTCCGAGTCGTAAGGAATGTCCCTTAGGACTTTAATTCCAACACCATAATGTTTGCTCACATAACATGATGTCCCAGATTCCGTCGTAAAACCTGAAAAACTTCGTGCATGCCAACCTATAAAATTTATGATAAATTGTGTATGAACCGGATTTTAGCGTTTGATGGCTCGTATTGAAGCTAACTGGTTAACCTACTGTAAAATATTGTTGATCACTAAATTGTAGTACAGTATGATAGAGATAACTGCGGTGGATTTTAATTCTGGACTGCAGTCCATAATGGAAATCCAGGTTAATTCCTGTCGTTAAACCCCTGTTTATCACTGCTCATGTAAGAGAATGCATGGAATCCTATACCGTTACGTAGGAAATTGAATTATCTTCCTTAATCAACTAGTTTCATTGCTTTTCTCAACCGTTTGATATTTTTACTTCATTTTACCTTGTCGGCATGTCTTGCTGAATTCTGCAGAAGCAGATTTTACACCCCTAACTTAATCTGGCCATAACTCTCTGTTGGAGTAATAAAATACTGATCCGCCAAGTGAGGTGGAAACCTGACTAGAAATCCTAAATATAGTTCAACTGTAGCGTTGCCTAATTCTGATCCCAACTGGGATTAAATTGCGTTACGAAACGGACTTCCGATTCTGAAACCGGATTTCCAGCAGTGAACGCTTAAAATGAAATGGCCTTATTTAGTGATCCTGAAACCCGATTGATGTGAAACCAAATTCTATGGATAGATAATCAAACATACTACTTATCCCCTGTTCATTGTTTTGCTAAATTTGGCATGTATGATTTATGATAACTTATGCAAGTGGCAGAATACCGACTTATGACTTCTTAATCATGCCTTACATACTGTTTTCTCATCACATCATATATATGTCATTGCATTGGTAACCTACTGATCATGTACATTACCCAGTGTTAGGTATTAGTGGTGATTGTGGTAAGTACATTAGTGTTTGAGTATGAATGGATAAGTGAAAGTGACACGTACTTGTACACAATCAGTGGACCCTATTGTTCTATTGCATTGTCGACGTCTGTGGGACGTGTATAAGTGTGACTATAAGTGGTATGGGACACTTATGGAAGCACTTGTATGGGTCTTACAGGTAAGGCACCAGACACCGTCCATCTATCTCGGGTATCATTCGGGACGTGCTTGATGGAGATCCTGTCTCCAGTTTTCGCGCAGATTTGTCACGGACCGACCGATATTTGAGGTTATAGTTGGCGTTTGATATAGACCACGGGGTGTGGGGTAGTTTGAGTGTGAGTTCAACAGAATCTCGGGAGTCCCATGCCGTCATATATATATGGATATATATGGATATTTACAAGGATATTACATGATTATTACCGTGCGTTATATTTTGGGCCCGTGGTCCCTTGCCCTTGGGTCCTACCCTTGGGTGGGGGATACTCACGAGTGGTTGACTCTCACACTTAGACTGACGATAGGCTTAGTGACCTGTACAGTGAGACTTAGAGACTGATAGGGTTAGAGACATTGATATGCATTACTTACTGAATCAACACACATGACGTATTATTTTACTGCTTTACTGTTCACCTGCCCTATTATTCACCCGCATTGGCTACTTAATGTTCACATCTTTACACTCTTGATTCACTGTTACATTTCATTATGATTATACGAGTTACTATTTGTACCCATATATATTGCTATCGTGTCGCTCTGACGACCTGAGTATGCATACTCAGAGTGAGAAGTGGATCTAGCTTGGACCAGGACCAGACGTACATCGCGGACATCTCGATTAGCTATCCAGAGCTATGCTCTTTTGATCTCCATCAGGTTAGTTTCTCGTATCTGTTTTGTTTCAGTTACTGCGTTTCTCATTACCCATGCGTTGTTTACTGATTACCACGTAAAGCTAGAAGCCGAAGTGTGACTACAGCGGGATATTTCCTTGAACGTATGAGCATGGCTGGCCTTGTCAACCCCTCGTATTCCGTATTTTGGGAAGCGGGGCGTGACAATAGGGTTGAATACTTTGCATTCTCATAAATTGGTTTTCTAGCATCATTCATGAATTTTTCATACTTATCCGCACACAGTTCTTGGCCGGAAGGAATGTCATCTTCGGTAGGAATACTATCACCTAGAGCAGCCTCTACCATATCCTCCATTTCTTCTCCTAGAAAGAAGTTATCGTGTTCTTCTTCTTCTGCCGCATTACCGTCTTCTTCTTGTCCTTCCCCATGATATAGTCAAGTTGTATAAAGTCTAGTAAAACCATGTTTAATGATGTGAAGCTCTACGATTTCTACCTTCTGTCAGAACTTATTCCTACATCTATCGCACAGGCAGAGAATCTTCTATAACACGATCTTATTATGTGCGCGTGCAAATTCAATGAAAGAAGCTATTCCTGCGACAAACTTAGATTGCATGCGTTATTGCCAATCCACGTACATCCAATCCTTAACTATGATGTACTCATGGGCCATGTTAGACTGTATAACATATAAATTGTAGGTTATGGTGATTATATTGAGAAATCTAAGAACGCGGTGGTTACTAACAAAGAAGAAAGTCTGTAGCGGCAAGTTTGTCGTTAAAAAGAATAAATTATCGATAAACAAAGTTATATTTGAAGATACCCAAGTATGACTTGTATTCTGTGTATGTGTGTTTCAATTTATGATTTCGCTTAAATGTAGGGTTGTTAGTGTGTATGCGTTTGCTGTGTATTCGTGTTGTATGTGTGTGTTTCGGCTGTCGAGGGTAAGGCTTCTATCCCATTAAGAATGTATAGAGCAGACACCCATTCGCTTGTGTTTTCATCCGTTTCGAGTAAATTTCGGCAGCACCCCTCCGCTGTTCTCCGAGTACACTGTAATAGAATAGATAATCATTTCAATGCTGTGAAACAATGTTGAAATAAACACCTAATCTATCTTTGTATACGGAGAACCAGCGGAAAAGTACCGACGAAATAACTCGAAACGAATGAAAACACAAGTGAATACATGTGTTTGCTATATACATTCCTAACTTATCCACACTGGACAAATCTATCGGTTATCATACGATTGAATCTTCTCGTCATATAAACTACTTGACGGTTGTTAGTACCGAACTATACCGTCCGATATTTAACAACTTTCGTATAGTTCTATGTCACGACGAATATCGAACGTATGTTAACCGATAGATGGGGACTAAGTCGCGCTTTGATTTTCACATATGAGTATCGATGAGAATATGAAAGTTTCATATTATCATCGAGTATCATATATTGGTTTTAAGTTGAGCATTTAATTTGAATAGGTTTTACGTTTACATTTCGTTATTAAGGGTTCGAAGGTTTTTTGTTTAGGGTAAATTTTTATTGCGTTTACGGTAAAGTTGTGCGTTTACGTTATCATCGAGTATCGTTGTGAAGGAACTCGTGCAACCTAAACCCTAACCCTAATTAACCCAAATTAACCTTATTAACCCTAATCATCACCCTAACTCAAATTATCCCTAATTAACCCAAAATTAATCCAATTAACCCAAATTAACCTAAATTAACCCTGATCAACACCCTAACTCAAATTATTAATTAACCCAAAATTAACCTTAATCAACACTCTAACACAAATACACTCTATTTTACATAATTAACCCAAATTAACCCTAACCCAAACCCCAACCCAAATTAACCTAACCTTAATCATCACCCAAACCCCAACCAAAATTAACTCTAACCCAAACCAAAATTAACCATAATTAATCTAATTAACCCTAACCCTAATCATCACCAACCCTATTTTACCTAATTAACCAAAACTAACCCTAACCCCAACCCTACCTAATTAACCCTAAACCTAACCCTAACACTAACCCTAACCCTAAACCGAACCCTGTCTAATTAACCCTAACCCTAGCCCAAACCCTAGATCGAACCCTAACCCTACCTAATTAACCCTAACCCTAACCATAGTTGACCCGGTCGTATACTAATAACCGTAACCCTAAAATCAATAATAACACAAAAATAAGCATAATTATAAATTCAAAATTCAAATTAACTCAACTCAGTAGTAGTTTTGCCAGCGGCAAATAGTTCGATGAGGTGCAGAAGTCCGGGGAGGCACGCGGGTGTGGTGGCGAGGAGGCGTGCAGGTCTCTGTGGTGCGGCCAACGACGACGACAAAGTCGACGATGAGTGTACCGACGACGAGGAGGCGTGCGCGGGTGTGGTGGCGAAGAGGCGTGCGCGGGAGATCGATCGCAGGGGGTTGGGAAATTTTGGGAACGATGAGGAAATTTCTGTGCTTTATTTTTTTATTTATAAATAATCATTCTTTGGCCCTATAGATTAATCTGTAGGTCCTTCTCTTGCGGCTCTGTAGGGACAAATAACAGATTACATTTTAATATTTTTTAATTAATCCGTAGGGCATCGTAGAGGCAAACTGATAGACCTATAGATCAATCCGCAAGGGCAATAAAAAGCTGCCACTATGGATTCCTATGTCCGTAGGGGCAACCCTTTATTGTAGTAGTGTATGATTGTTTCAAAAAAATTCTTCTCCTCATTTTTGAGCAGGGAACACTACTACAAATAAGGGTTTCCCCTACGGAGATGTGCGTAGGGGCGAAAAAAGATCTCGTAGGTGCAAAGGCCGCAGGTGCAAGTTGAAGCCCTGAACTTGCCCCTACGGGCAAAATCTTGCCCCTACGGATTTCTGTGTAGGTCCTGTTGCACCTACGGAGTAGGCCGTAGGGTAAAAAAATGTATATTATTTACGGTTTTTTTAAATATATTAACTGTATCTACGGTCATAGCCGTAGGGCCAAGTACTACCCCCTACGGATACCTGCGTAGGTACCTATCCGTAGGGGAAAAATATCAGGATTCCTGATATTTTCCCCCTACGGATAACTCCGTAGGGGCCTTTGTTTGCCCCTACGGACATATCCGTAGGGGCACTCCCAACCCCCCTGATACTGAGATCAGGGGGGAAATATCAGTTACTGCTGATATTTTGCCCCTACGGATATAGCCGTAGGGGCAACATGTGTACCTACGGATTAATCCGTAGGTACACATTATCTGTATTTTTTTATAAAAAAAAGGCTGCCTGATTTTTTCCCGTCCTGTGCACAATAATATATACATCAATCAAATATAAAATTAATCATCACACAACATATATCGCAGTATTCATAATCACATCTCACGCATATAATATACAAAAGAAACCCAAAAACTGAATATGATATAAATATAAACCAATATCAATATCGTTTCAAAATGTAGTACAATGTGTATGATATAAATAAATACATGTTTCAAAAAATAAGAACCAAAAAGCTACCCTAGCTCGGTCTAGCTCCACCTCTGAATAACGATAGGATAACGCGCGCCTGCTCCTCGGTCAATAAACTCTGCAATTCGGCGCGAGCGGGAGTCTGAGCGGCCTGTGGAGCTGGCGATGTGGTCTGCGCAGCCGCCGTCGAGGTAGTCGCTTGCGGAGCCGCGGCTGCGGGAGTCTGAGCGGGTGGTGGAGCTATAGGAGCTGTCTGCGGAACCGCAGCCGATGTAGTAGCTTGCGGAGCCGCAGCCGAAGGAGATGCATGTGGAGGCTCGGTCGATGTACCCTGTCGCGTATGGACATAACGTGTGTAAGAAGCGTGTAAGAACTGTGTATTATTCGAATTCGTATCATTATTAAGTTATTTTGAAACCCCGTTTGGATATCTAGTTTGGAAAACCGTTGTTTATTTTAATTACATATGTATGTATGATTAATCAAACTTAAGTCTAAAACCAAATAAGCTCAAGCTACGTACTAATTATGGATATGTTGATATCTATATAATATGACATGATATTTTACTATAAAGCAGTATACATACCATCATCTCCTTCAACTCCTGAACGGTGGCCCTCAAGCTCTCCAGTTCCTGATGGACACGTCGGTCACCGGAGACGGAGGAAGTAACCGCCGGGGTGGAGTCCAATCTCATATGGGCCCTGCTAGGGCCCAGTCCCCGGCCTCTCTCCCAACCTCCGTGGTGCCCTCCGTGTGCGGCGTCCAGAACTGGGGTCAGCAGTCTCGGATCGCTCTGTCCGGTAAAATCGATCCCCGAGGCCTGGGCCTGCTCAACCACCCGCTCCTACACCCACATTAAGCAGTAAAGTATAAGTATAAAATTTAAACTTGAACCTTCCAAAACTAAAATTTCAAATTTGGGTAGAAAAAATATTAACACTTACGCAATACTCCTGGGTAGCGACGTCGGGATATCGAAGCTCGCCCGTGGCGGGATCTGTCGAGGTGCCGTGGACGACAAGATATGCGGACAGCACGCTCGGTGTACCACCTGACGCCACGGTCCGAGATGTCTGCAATATTAGAAAGTAACTCTTAATATTAGAAATATTAGAAAATAACTCTTAATATTGCAGAATATCACAAAGGTCGGTCTATTGTAATTTACCGATAACTCCATGGCTCGAGTAATGTTCCTCGAGCCACCTGTGTAAGTAGGCCGACCCCTCTTCGCCGACTTCCTGTTCTCTGTATTCTGAGCGGACTGTTTCTGCACAACGCATTAACATTTAGTTTTCTATTTAAGGAACACAAAAAATAAATTATATCCTAAACAATGAATTACATTTAAAATACATACCTGTTTGCGCTGGGAGTCGAAATATTCGTACAATAGAGGCCATGTCTCTACGTCGACTCTCGCAAACGCCGGAGTAGATAGGAGGGCCGCTCTCTCTGCCTCGAGGGTCGCCATCCACAGGGAGTAGCAGTCAGCCTTCAGCTCATTCCTGTTGTATCGGACCTTGGCCTGCATGTTCTTCATCAGGCCATTGTACAGAGCATGAAGGTCGAGCACCCTCCCCGGATGATCAGGGTCGGCTACAGGCTGAAAATCGTAATCCAACTGAAAATACAAAAAAAAAACCATTGTTATTAGATTGCAAGTGTTAATAATAAATATGATAAGCGGATATATCAACTGAAAATATATATTAATACGTACCCGATCCTGATCAAAGAAGAGGGCGAATAAGCGCTGGTGCGGCTCGCCCCACTCAACGTGAAGTGGATAGTTCTTCACAAGCCGGCTCTCGTCCCCCATATACCGGCCGAACCTCTCGGCATGAGGACCGGTATAGCGATAGTCAAGGTAAAAAAAAGGGGGAATGCTGCCTCCCCCCTAGCTCTGTCAGGCCTCAGCCTATGGGACTGATTCGGGCCTCGAGTCCCCCTCTGGGGATGGGGAGGCCCTGCGTCTGCACGAAATATCAAGACAATCAATATTAAGACAAAGTTGTATTAAGAAATCAAGGTTAAACGAAAATTCAAGTGTGATATATACCTCCGGTGACTATCGCACGAGCCTGGGCCCGGGCAGCAGCACGAGCGGGACAATAGTTCCTTCGGTGAGGAACAACCGGGGTCCCGGATGCGGACGCATCCCCTCCAACTAGAAAATAAACATCGACGCTAAATTTCCATGAAGTTCATATTTATTCTATAGAGCATATGTAAAATGAATAAATATTTTAAATTTATTCATACTAACCTGCAGACGATGCGGATGGTATGGAAGCGGCAGGAATGGCCCCTGCGGAAGATGTGGACGCACCACCTATAATTAAACAATTAAAAATAGATTATATAAGTAATTGCAAAAAGAATGTGTAGATCAATAATATAACGTTCTAAATCAATATGCATGCACTATAGGATATATAAATATACCCGCAGGTGCGGTGGTGTCACCACCTACAGCTAGACAATAATAAAAATTGTTAAGTAAGAGCAAAAGGAATGCGTGTATTTATGATATAGCATTCTAAATCAATATACATGCACTATATGATATATAAACATACCTGGAGGAGCGGGAGTGGCCTCTGTCCCAGATGTGGACGCATCACCAACAACTAGACAATCAAACATTGACAATATAAGTAATTTTGACATAAACAGGCATGAATATCTGTAATATTACATTCAAAATGGATATGTGTGCAGTATACCTGGATGTGTGGCAAAATCCACATGGAAGGAGGCATCCGAAGGGGTCTCCGATCTGGGTGCAAGACCGGCCCTCTGAAGCTCCCTACGGAGCTCTCCGGGCGGCAGAACCGCTCTGCCTCTGCCTCTGCCACGGCTGGAGCTCCTGCCGCCCCTCGCTGCTTCCGACATCGTCATCAAATCTAGATAAACGGTTCGTGGACGCATTAGACAATCATTAAAAGTATTGACTATATATGTATAGAGCGTAAAATGTGAAGTAATAATATAACATTACTAATAACCTTTTTCGTTTCGTGGGCGCATTATACATATCTACTTGGATTTCATCGTCGATGTCATTTCTAACCCACGTAACTTCATGATCGGTCGAAGACAACCCGTCCTTCGAAACAGACGGTCGGAGCACTTTAAGCCTTCTTTCTTCTTCGTCCTCATCCCTGTCCTCGAATTCTGGGACATCGCAGACATCTCTGGGTTACCATCGGCATACAACACTCCATCCCGGATGCTTCAAACACTGTGAGTAGTATACTTGGAACGCTTAGTTCGGAAAGATAAACGGATCGTCCTGACCGTAAAATCGAAGTGTGTTCACACTGGTCAATCCATATTCATCTTTCCAAGTCCCAAGATTGCTTCTCCACCTGTCCGTATCGGTTCGCGGATCGTACCAAGTACACTGGAATATATAAAAGGGTTCTGATCGTCCGGGATAGTGGATGCCGAGTATACAATTTAAGTACCCATAGTAAATCACACCGTCCGATCCTACCGTCGCAATCCCACTATTCTGAGTGGTTCTAGATGTTTCTATGTCCTTAACTTCGAATTTGTATCCAAGGACACCAAATCCTTTGTAATATACAACCTCCATACTAGGAAATTGAGCTAAACATCTTGAATCACTCTCAAATGATACAGACAAGTTCGGATCGTGGATCTAACAAAACAAATTTTACGACAAATACATAACGATACAAGTTTAGATTAAAACTGATAGCAATAAAATGTTATTCGAATAACTTACATGATCTGTGACCCAATCACAAAAATCATCCTGATGGTATTTTTCCAAACGTTCTTCGTTCTAATCAGGATGCCCCTCACGTACCTCGTTAAAATGAATTCTGTTTTCGACAAATAATTGTGACATTAATATTATATCATTTCATACACACACAAACACAGATATAACAATTAATCCAAAAGAACTTACTCTCTAATTTGTTCAAGACATGCGCAATTAAGCAAGATAAACCGGTATATCTTGTTGATAAACATAGTGTCTACCCTCTTATACTCGGCTTTACCATATGGCCCGTCTTGAATTCTTCGTGGTCGGTTAAGCTTTGTCTCAATGTTCTCGTCCAGATAGCGGGAACAAAATGTGGTTGCTTCATCAAGAAGATAACCTTGCATGATAGAACCCTCTGGTCGATTTTTATTGCGTATATACTTCTTAAGAGTGTAGAGGTACCTAATGAGAATATGTTGAATAAATAAATACGGGCATACAGGACAACAATAAATTTATAAATTGCGCGAAACGAAAAATTACATGTACCTCTCGACGGGATACATCCATCGATATTGTACCGGTCCGGCTAACTTCGCCTCAGTTGCAAGATGAACCGTCAAGTGTATTATGATATCGAAGAATGACGGTGGGAAAATACGCTCAAACTTGCAAAGTATCAACGCAATAGAATTTTCTAGTTTATCCAGCGTCGCAACCTCCAGTGTTTTAGCACACAACTCCCTGAAAAAACAACATAGGTCGTTGATTACTAGACCAACCGAGTCGGGGAGAGAAGTCATGAGGGCTAATGGAAGAAGGTGCTCCACGATAACATGGTGATCATGACTTTTCAGCCCATCGATCTTGCCCTTCACAATTTTTATTTTCTTGCTGAATGATCCTGAGAAACCTGTGGGGACTTTCAAATCATGCAACACCTGCAGGAATCTTTTCTTCTCCGGTTGTGACATATGATAAGCGGCATTGGGAAGTACAAACTTGCCCGGTTTACCCGCTACCGGTCTAGGGTGCAATTCACTTCTTATTCCCCACTCTTGTAGATCCATCCGAGCATTCATGTTGTCTTTCGATTTCCCGTCTTTACAAAGAAGCAAATTAAGTATGTGCTCTGATACTCCCTTCTCTATATGCATGACGTCCAGACAATGACGCACTGAATTTATAGACCAGTACGGAAGCTCGAAGAAAATGCTTAACTTGTTCCAATATTGTGGTTTGACCTGTTTCGTCGGATCCATCCCGAAGGTCACGTTATTGTAACCATCCCATTTAGCAGTCACGTCCTCTCCGGACAATGGGGATGGAGGTCCAAGAAGCTCCTGATGACCATCAAAGTGAACCGTGTCTAACCTATAGGGGTGGTCTGGAGGCAGGAAACGTCGATGGCCGCAATAACAAACCTTCCTGCTAAAATTCAAGAATTTTGATGTTGTGTGTTCATGGCAATGAGGACATGCTTTGTGACCATGTACGGACCAACCTGATAGCATTCCATACGCAGGAAAGTCATTAATTGTCCACATTAAAGCCGCACGCAGTATGAAGGTTGTATTTGTGTTTGAATCATATGTCTCTACACCATCAATGAACAAAGATTTCAACACCTCGATCAGAGGTCGGAGATAGACGTCAATATTGTTCCCCGGTGAGTTTGGTCCGTCGATAAGAAGAGGCATCATAAAGTATGATTGGTCCATAGCCAAGCAAGGCGACGGATTATAAATTATCATTACAACGGGCCATGTGCTGTGACTTCCAGCCATATAGTTGAATGGGCAGAAGCCATCAGTAGCCAGTCCGAGCCGGACATTGCGAGGATCACTACTGAATATTGCGTGCCTCCTATCGAAATCCTTCCATGCCGGTGAATCTCTTGGATGGCTCATTTTTCCATCTTCGCTTGGAGGAGCACGGTGATGCCAAATCATTGCCTCGGCTGTTTTCTTGCACCTGAATAGCCTCTGTAGCCTCTGTGTTATGGGAAAGTATCGTGCTATCTTCACAGGTATATCAGGCTTCTTATCAGAATTTTTCGGCTTATACCTGGCCTCTCCGCATGTTGGACACTCTTTCAAATCTGAATTCTCTTTCCAGTACAACACGCAATTTTTAGGACATGCTTGAATCTTCTCGCACTTTAGACCCAAATCAGACATAATCTTCTGGGCTTCGTACCATCTGTCGGGCACATTATTTCCCGGAGGCATAGAATTTTTCAAGAACGAAAGAAGCATTGTGAATGACTTGTTGCTCCATCTATTTAGGCAAAGGGTGGAATACTTCGCATTCTCATAAATTGGTTTCCTAGCATCATTCATGAAATTTTCATATTTATCCGCACGCGGTCCTTGACCGGAAGGAATGTCATCTTCGGTACAAATAGATTCACCTAGGGCAGCCTCTACCATATCCTCCATTTCTTCTGATGGAAATAAATTTCCGCCTCTTGCCGCATTACCGAATTCTTCTTCTTCTCCTGCCGCATTATCGTGTTCTCCTTCTTCTTCTGCCGCAGTACTGCATTCTTCTCCTTCCCCGTGATATTTCCAAGTTGTATAAAGTCTAGTAAACCCATGTTTTACAATATAAAGCTCTGCCAATTCTACCTTCTGCCAGTACTTATTGCCACATCTATCGCACGGACAGAGAATCTTCTCTATTATGATCTTATTATGTGTGCATGCAAATTCAAGGAAAGCAGCAACTCCTGCGACAAACTTAGGTTGCATACGTTGTTTCCAATCCACATACATCCAGTCCTTAACCCTGACGTACTCATTGGCCATGTTTGACTGTATAACATATAAATTGTAGGTTATGCTGACTATATTGAGAAATATAAGAACGAGATAGTTACTGACAAAGGAGAAAATCCGTGTATATGCTTTGTGTGTGCGTTTGTCGTTGAAAAGAATAAATTATCGCACGTATGTTAACCGATAGACGGGGACTAAGTGGCGCTTTTAGTTTCATATATGAGTATCGATGGGAATATGAAGGTTTCATATTATCATATATTGGTTTTACCCCGAACATCTCGAATCGCTCTCTAATTATGTGTTTGTTGTGTATTCTTGTTGTATGTGTGTGTTCCGGCTGTCAGGGGTAGGCTTCTATCCCATTAAGAATGTATAGAGCGAACACCCATCACTTGTGCTTTCAACCGTTTCGAGTAAATTTCGGCAGCACCTCCCCGCTGTTCTCCGAGTACACTGTAATAGAATAGATAATCATTTCAAAGCTGTGAAACAACGTTGAAATGAACATCTAATCTATCTTTGTACACGGAGAACCAGCGGAAAGGTACCGACGAAATATCTCGAAACGGATGAAAACACAAGTGAATGAAGGCGTTTGCTTTATACATTCTTAACTTGTCCACACGGGACAAATCTATGGGTTACTATACGATTGAATTTTCTCGTCGCGTAGACTATACGACGGTTGTTAGTATCGAGCTATATTGTCCGATATTTAACAACCTTCGTATAGTTCTAGGTCACGACGAGCATCGCACGTATGTTAACCGATAGACGGGGACTAAGTGGCGCTTTTAGTTTCATATATGAGTATCGATGAGAATATGAAGGTTTCATATTATCATATATTGGTTTTAACCCGAACATCTCGAATTGCTCTCTAATTATGCGTTTGTTGTGTATTCTTGTTGTATGTGTGTGTTCCGGCTGTCGGGGGTAGGCTTCTATCCCATTAAGAATGTATAGAGCGAACACCCATCACTTGTGCTTTCAATCGTTTCGAGTAAATTTCGGCAGCACCTCCCCGCTGTTCTCCGAGTACACTGTAATAGAATAGATAATCATTTCAAAGCTGTGAAACAACGTTGAAATGAATATCTAATCTATCTTTGTACACGGAGAACCAGCGGAAAGGTACCGACGAAATATCTCGAAACGGACGAAAACACAAGTGAATGAAGGCGTTTGCTTTATACATTCTTAACTTGTCCATACGGGACAAATCTATGAGTTACCATACGATTGACTATACGACGGTTGTTAGTATCGAGCTATACTGTCCGATATTTAACAACCTTCGTATAGTTCTAGGTCACGACGAGCATCGCACGTATGTTAACCGATAGACGGGGACTAAGTGGCGCTTTTAGTTTCATATATGAGTATCGATGAGAATATGAAGGTTTCATATTATCATCGAGTATCATATATTGGTTTTAACTTAAACATCTTGAATCACTCTCTAATTATGCGTTTGTTGTGCATTCGTGTTATATGTGTAACATGATTTTAAACCATTGAGATCAAGATTGATAGAACTGATCATCCTATATTGCAATGTCATTCATCAACCAAAAACTATTATTGCAATGACATTCATCTATAACAATCAACAATTAAAACTACAAATGTAGGATACTGATATCATAAAGCGTTATACGCAACATATGAATTCACATGACTGAAACATGCATAAAAAAAACATGTTCATCCAAAAGAAATGCCACTGTCAACAAATATAGACAAAGGATTATTATATTAACTATGAAACATATTAGAAAAAGGATAGAAATTCAAGATGTTAATAACACGATGATAATCAAAGCAGTTGCGTACAGATGCTAAAACCGAATATGTGACCCGATATTCTTGTAAAGATAGACATGTATTAAAAGAGGAGACACCCAAGTAAAATCCATAACTAAATCCCTATTTTGCCCTTCCTTTTCTTCAAATCAGAAATGTGTCTTTTTTTTTGCAATTATATATAGCTAAAATAAAGAAGGTCTTACAATTCTAAGCATTTCCAATTACAACGGCCCATCCTCAAAATCCAGAATCTTATGAGCATCTTATGCAATTAGCAAAACATATTCAACCGAAAACACCCACAAAATTTCCACCAGACTACAAATCCTTTGCATACTCAAACCCCAACCAGATCAAATTAAGGGACTACTCAGACCCACAGTTTAAATCAATCAAAAATATCCAAAATCAGACACGGGGTCTTTGGATACCTACTAAATGCCATGTCCAATGACTCCAAAAACAAAACCCCAACATGCCCAACGGCTAAAAGTTCTACAAAACAGTCTCCGTTTCCAAGAAAATTTGAGAATGACAAATAAAATTATTAATTAAACTGGGCTTTACCCACATTATTAGTCCAGTTTCCAACACCTTCTCAAACTAGACATATTTTCCTCTTATGATTATCATCAACATTTCAATTAACGAGCTTAATGCTAATTAGAATGGAAATTAACTTAGACCATGAAATCCAAAACCCCAACCCCAACCCCAACCCTAACCCTAACCCCAATCCCAACCCCAACAGCACCCCCCTGCCGAACCCTAACCCCAACCGCAGCCCCAGCTCCAGCCCCAGCTCCAGCCCCAGCCCTAACACTAACCGCAGCCCGAGCCCGAGCCCCAACCCCAACCACAGCCTTAGCCGCAGCCCGAGCCCCAGCCCCAACCTTAGCCCCAGCTCTAGCCCTAGCCCCAGCCCGCAGCCCCAGCCCCAGCCCGCAGCCCCAGCCCCACCCCCAATCCCAATCAAAAATTTGAGTAATTGAAGATTTCCTTACCTGTGCAGAGACGACGACGAGAACTCCGATGAGCTGGCGCTGGCGACGACGATAGCAAGCGGTGGCTACGACAAAAGCAGGCGGTGGCTACGACGAAAGCAGGCGGTGGCGATGACGAGAACGACGAGAACGACGATCGATCGGCGGGAACGAGGGTTTGTTGGGAATTTTTTGTTCGCGCGAGAATTGGGAATAATGAGCATAGGGATTGATCTGAGCTTTTAACTTAAATCCCTATTTATATGTCCCTACGGATAAGTCCGTAGGTTCTTGGTTTGCGGCTCCGTAGGGGCAAACCACAATTTAAGATTTAATAATTTTTATATAAATATGTAAGGACCGTAGGGGCAACCGTCTAGCCCTACGGACTAATCCGTAGGGCCAAAATAAATCTGCCCCTACGGATTTCAGTATCCGTAGGGGCAATCCTCTATTGTAGTAATGGAAGTGAGCGTGGAGCATAAGAACCAAGATAACATATAATTTTTAATTACTACTTTATTAACTCCTAAAAGAAGAAACATATGGCTTCTTGTGAACTAACTTTTTTGTTTATTTTGCTCATTTAATTAAGAAGTACAATAAGCAATTACTTCATATTTACTTTTTTGTTCTAAAAACAAGCAAGCAAAAAAGATAATTTCTAAAACTTTTTATCTCACATTTTTTTGGAAGTTACTTTATGAATACTTCCATTTCTTTTGCAACCAGGCCATAATTCAATTACTTGCTTGTTTGTTTATGATCATTGTGAAAGAACAGAACGTTTGTCATTGTTTAATTAGTCGAGAGACCGAGACAGCAACAAAAAAAATAACAATAAGACAGATATATAGCATCAATTTTTCTTCTAGTTTCTCGCAATTAATCATGGTCAATCGAATACATTCTGAATTCTAAGCTGATCGATCTTTATTAATATCACAACTCATTGGTACTCTAATTTCAGCTCCTTCTCTCAATAATAGGCATAGGTGCAGTCACCAGAACCTGCAACAGCAACAATTAATGCATGTTTTCAGTTCATGACAAAGCTAGACGAGGAATTTGTTACCACGAGCGTAACTCGATCGAATCGAATCGAAACTTACTTGGGTCGGTTGTGACGATGACCGCGGAGTTCTTGAAGCAGCAGTTCCAGCTGTTCCTGCCCTTAGCCTGGTAGTAGAGATTCATGGCCACTGAAGCATGAGACATGAGGTTGTCTGGGTTGAAGCATGCTCCATTATCTTTAAGAATGCTGCAGTCAACATTAGAGCAAGCGTAGTTGAGGTTTTCCCACAGGGTTGCCTCATCAGATGATGGCTTTGCCACACACCAAGTTTTCTGTGATAATGGAAAGTGAGCAAATATTAAAGATGGTACGTAAATTCTTATAAATTACTTAGATTGTCGACAACCTGTAATTTCGCTACATGCATGTACTATATTTCGACCTAGTTTTTGGCAGCGCTCCTGCATCCAAATTTCAATAAGACTATGATTCTTTGGGAATCAAAATGGAGGTTTGGAAACTCCAAATTCATCCAAAACGTGTTAAGGAAATTCATCTGGTTCGATTTTTTACACTGTTTTGAATGACTGCGTGTTGAAAATCCGTAGATTTTAAGAACTAGTGTTGCTAAAAGCCATCAAAGTTTTGCAGGCTAACGTACCTGTGCTTGTTCCCGACACGATGCTCCCACTGGAAATAAAATTCATATTAATATCAAGTAGAGATGTTTTTTTTCCCTTAGAAGTATTAGTTCGCTAAGGATATACGAACATAAAAAAGGGAGAATAAAAATGATACTAAAAGTTAAAGAAAAAGGAAGAAAGGGTTGATATCCTCCGGCATATTTAACCTGAAGAGAAAGAGAGAAGCAGCAATAATGCAGAGGAAATAGCTATGAAAGAGAGGGATGCTTCGGCTCTCCTCGTCATTTTTTTGAGGCAATAACTTAGAAAATAATTAAGTATTTTGAAGTTAATTTAGAAAGAGGGAAGGGCTCTTATAAGTTTTGAAAGAGAGAATTAGAAACCGCAATTACAACGGCTCTATTTCCTTAGCTTTGTCCTTTAGCAATTAATATTGGTGGCCCCTATGTTCAATGGCCAATGATAGTTGTCCACGTGTACTATCTCTCTTGTTGAGCTCGAGTGGGTGGGGGCGGGGGCGCGGGGGGGGGGGGAAACGTGAGTCATACGTCATTGTTATGTAATGGGCTGGGTGGAACGGGTGTGTAACGGTCCGGTTTAAACCCGACCCGACCGATACCCTATCTCTAACCAGGAGCAAAGTTGGAATGTAATTAAGTAGTAAGAAAGTAAATTTGTCGAAAAAGTGATAAAAATTGTTGTTTGTGATGCAGGCGGAGGTTGGTGGCGGGCAACTACTCCGATATCACATGACGCGGCACGGCGAAGGTATATAAAGGATGGGTCGATACTGTCGAAATGATCGCCGATGAGATAAAAGGAGGGTCAATTCCATGAACAATCATGAATCCAACAGAAATTAAGATATACCCAAATAATAATTTTATTGTTCAAAGTTTCAATTGAAAAGTTATAATAGATCTTCTTATATTGCCTTCCAAAGCAAACCTTACCAAACTATGACACAATTACATTGAGGGAAAATAAAATCAAGAATTGCCAGAATAGAATAAATGCTAATCCTATCAACACTGATTTCCTGAAATCGATAGTTAACTTTAAAATCTAATATTTTTCAATTTTCTCTAAAATGAAATTATAAATTTTTGCCAAAACCTTTTTCTTTTTAGGTCTTCATTTCTTCCTAAATCAGTTTGATATTAAAGAGTTATGTTTTTATAGGAACTAGTAAGTGGTCCGTGCCATATAAGGGCATGTAAAGTTGTCCAGAAAATCAAGAAATATGTTATTATAGAAATGACCAGCATTTCAACTAAAACGGGTTATGTTTTTTATAGGAACTAGCAAGTGGTTTGTGCCATGCACAGGCATATAAAGTCGTCCAGATAATCTAGAAATATGTTATTGTAGAAATGACCAGCATTTCAACTAAAATCCATTGTCTCGCTGATCTTTGTAGCGTGACCCAAAGTCTCTCAAAACAATTTTGAATTTTTTTCTTTGAAAACAATTTCCTAAAAGTCATTTTGAATTTACGCCTTTATCCATTTTCTGCATTTTCGATGAACACTAAATCGTATTTGAAAATTCCCAGGTCTGTGGACATGTCGAATATGGAGATGTCAATTCTTTTTATATCAAGAAAAGTTAACAAAAACAAACAATATTGTTATTTTAAATTTATTTGCAGACATCATTATTTTTTAGAGAAAAACTCACACCAAATAGCATGCATAAATTTCTAAATAATGCTATACGATGTTATTAGAAGAGAAAAAAGTTGCACACATAAATAAGTTTTTTGAACAACTAGTGAAATTTATGAAAAGAAATATGAGATACATAAGTTTTTGGGTTAATTGCACTAAACTCCATCTAAATTTATCCAAATCTAAGAATATTTTAAATAAACAGATAACTAACTTGCTGTAGTAACAATTAAAAAATCCCCAAAATACCCTTCCTCTCCAAGATGATTTTTTTTTGTGACTTTTTTGTCACAAAAAAAAAATCATCTTGGATCTCTAATTCACATCTAACTTATTTGAATCTTTTGATGGTGAAGGTGATGTAAATTGGAAGGACCAAAAAGATGGTGGTGATGGTGGTTGGTGATGGAGATTTGTAGGGAAAAAATGGTGGCGGTGTTGATTGGGATTTGAAGGAGCAAGATGATGGTGATGGTGGTGGTGGTGGTGGGTATTTGGAGAAAGAAGAAGACGGTGGTGGGGATTGGTGGGGATTTGAAGGAAAATGATGGGATTTGGAGGAAAGGACGGTGATGGCGATTATTTGGAGGAAGATGGTGGTAGTGGTGATGGTGTGTATTTAGATGGAGAAGGTAGTGGTGGGGATTTAAAGGAGGAAGATGGTGGTGGTGGTGTGTATTTAGATGAAGAAGGAAGTGGTGGGGATTTGAAGGAGGAAGATGGTGGTGGGGATTTGAAGGAGAATAATAACATGAGATTTACAGTACAAAGAAAGTGATGGTGGTGGGTTGAAGTAAGAGGAAGATGATGATGGTAATGGTGGAGGGGCATTTTGGGGATTTTTTAACTGTGTTATTGTAACACTGTTAAATAGGATAGTTATTTACTTATTTAATTGTATAAGAGAGTATTCTGAAATTTGGACAAATTTAGATAGAGTTCAGTGAACTTAAGCCTAAGTTTTTATAGAGTATGACTTTCGAGATTCCATCAAATATATATGCAGTCTATTATTTAACGAAAACACCTCTTCTCTACTATTATACGTAAAAGGAAGGAGTTCTTTCAATTTTGAAATTGATTGATGATATGACTTCTTATTTATTTAGAGAAATCAAACAAAAACACATGATTGTTCATCAGGATATTAAAATGCCAAGAAAACCATAAGATATTAATATGCAAAAACGGCCAAACACGTTCATGTTTTATCAAGTAATTTATCCTTTCATTTAGTCACCATTAGAAATAAGTAAAATCATTAAAAAGATGACCATAGCATAAAGAATGAAAATGACAAGAGGCAACATCTCATGAAAAATGTAAATTAGAAAATTAGAGAAATTTTATAAGAAAATCCAAAAAACAATTGAAAAGCTGTCTATCTTAATTTCTGGAACCTTGAACCAGATTCACTCTAAATTGAAAGAAATTGCATAATCGGTAAAATCTTTGAAGCAAAAGGACTTAATAGGCGTTATGTTATTATTTCTTTTTCTATATGCAAAAAAAAAGGGCTATTCCCACTGCCAAGTGCAAACCAAAGCCAAGGTCATTACACGTGTCCAAATGTAAAGTCTAATACAAACAAATCCACTGTGCTGTAAAGCTAGTATACAAACAAATTTTAATTAAAAAAACAAAGTATAGCAAGTATGAGTTGTGGACATAGATGACATTTAAACAGGGCAAATTAGAAAAACCCAAAAGTTTGAATTCAGGTGAGAATAACGGGGAAAAGAGGCCATAGGAGGGGATTTCCTCCGTCGAAAAAATACAACCTCCACCATTTTTTCCGACGATCGGAATCCATCATTATCATCGTTATCATCTAAGATGTGCATACACCAAATTTCATGTGATTCCACCACTCTTTCACCGTTGAATTAGCAATGTAAAAAGTTCTATTGTCGGTAACCATTAATTTTTGCACCAACTAAATCAACGGTAAAAAAAAAGGTATAATCACATGAAATTTGGTGTATCCACATCTTAGATGATAAAGATGGAGGTGATATATGCCGATCGTCGATAAAAATCATGGAGGACTTGAAACTTGGGGAAACTCCAGTCTATTTTATGTTTTACTAAAATAGAGTTTTGAGCCCTCGATAATTTTTGAACCCATGGCTTGAAAAACTTTATTTTGGTTGCCAGACGGACCACAGTTACATTTTGAGGAATTTAATATCCGAACATTGCGAAACCACGGTAACCTGTTGCCAAACAAGACCTAATAAGAAGCTTCTTGTAATAAGAAAAGGTTTAAGGTAGTCAAATGAAAAACGATCATGGTTGTTAGGATATGTTTTATGTTTGTCATGTGAATCAAGAAGCACTTGCTATAAACGGGCTTCACGATTGAACTGAGCTCTAATACCATGAAACTGGAATTGGAATTGTATGCGGGACGTTGCGCTCAAATGAGTGTCCATGGACTCATAGGGCAGATTATGACAGCATATGGGCTTTCAATATATTTTAGAACTTATCCAACCAAAAGACCAATGGAGAAGAATATATAGCATATAAGACTTGGTCATGAAGCAATAAGCTTGGCGTAAAGAAAGGATAATACCAAATCTAGTAATGTCCAAAAATAACTAATATCGCTAAATATTCTCACAATGGTTAGGAAGGATTTGGAATCTCTTCAAGCCTTGAAATGTCCAAGTCGGCTTGTCAATGGGTTGGGTCTAGACCCATACCCGATCCAAACCCGCTGATAAAATCCGGGTCTGATATAAGTTCTTCTAGATCCAGATCCAGACCCGATCTATACCCATTTAACTACTTAATAAATATGGCGGGTCTAGATTTGTTTGGTTTGTACCCGTTTAGACCCGGCCCGTATATAAGCATTTTTCTTCTATATCCAGAATTTGTAGGGTGTTTTTCGTCACCTCATTAAGATGGGAATACGCGCGCCCTTGTCAGGCGTACTACAGATTCCCCCTGTCTAAGGTAGGCGGGGGTTTATTGATTGTGGGGATCCGAATCTCCGGCAGCCGCGGACTAAGCTGCCATTAATTACCTCTTATGGAAGAAAAATGCTTTTATATATATATATATATATATATATATATATATATATATATATATATATATAAGCATTTTTCTTCTATATCTAATAATTCTTAAATATTATGTTAGTTTTACTTTTGGTAATGATTTTTTTTTATATTTATAATATTTCTCTTGTAGCCTACATGAATTGGAAAACTCTACGAAAACCTTAAGTTTAGAATAGAGTGCATTTAATGTTGTTTCTTAGTTGATTTATTTAAGAAACACCGAGATAAACCTTAGTAGTTGGATTTTAATTTTTCATTATAGATATAGATTATGTTTTAAAAGTTTTAAAGTTTTGTTAGCAGCCGTGAATTATACATTCAATTTAGTTTATGTGCTGTGGATTTTAGTTAAGTTATAGTAGTTGCTGATTTTAGAAATAGAATTATTAATATTGAGTTGATTTTTATTATGGGCTAACTTTTGAAAATTATTCATAAACTTGTGAGTAATAGTAATGATTGATAAAAATTAAGGTTGAAAATTGGGTCCGTATAAATGGATCTGAACAAATTAATAATGAGTCCGAGTCTGGGTCTACTCCATACAAAACGATCAGGTAAATATGCGGGTTTGGGTCAATAAGAAAATAAATGGGTATGGGTATGGGACATGCTGGTGTAGGGTTACTTAGCACAACAACAAGGTTTCGGGAGACATCGTTCATGCCATTTTCTAAATTTTGCTATGCTACTTAACCCTAACCCCAGATCTTAACTAAAGATTTAGACAAAAGCATATGTAAACATTTTTACAACTATGAGTGATGTGGAATACAACCTTTGTAAACCGGTCCTTCATTTCAAATGCTCCAAGTAGTGGTCCCTTCGCTGCGATCAAAGAACTCCCGAATTCTTGAGAGGCTCCACAAGGTGAATGATGCATGCTTGCTAGAAGTGTTCAAAATCCAAGATGGTCTACTTCGAGGGAACACAGACTCAAGCTATCTCTTCACTAATAAGCAACTAGTGAAGCTAACACCCTAAACTATATGGCTAGTATAGAATAGGATGATGAAATAGGAATTTTGCTCACTTTAGAATTCTTTTTCTCACTATTTTTCCTTTCTTGCTCAAAACCTAGAAAGCTCTCACTTGAGCTTGAAGAAGATGAAACAAATGAAAATGAGAGAGTGAAGCTAGAAATGCAACCATGGTGAGTATATGTCATGCTAAACCCTTATAGAGAATAAACCATTATAAGAGATAATGGTAGATTTATAAATATCTAAAGAAAAACAAAAATGGCGGACTAAGTTAATGGTTATCCACAAGCTAGCAATCATGATAAAATCCACTCATTTTTGAATTTCTCAAATAAATAAAAACCTTTGTATTATCTTTTATATGGTGTAAGTCTCATACACCCATGTTGCATATATAATCTTGCATGTCACAATAATATATATCACATATATATTAATTATGTAACATAAGAAAACAATACAATAAATATATATCACATATATGTTAAATGTATCAAAAGTGAGAAATAGAAATACTTAAGTGAGCATATATTAGTTAATGTAATTTAATATATCAAATATATAATTATACATTAAATTATCGAATCAACACTTGATCCGATAATCCGGCTATATCACATATAACCGACTAATATAATATGTATCATATCATCTAATCAACACTTGATCTGATGATCCGGCTATATCACATATAACCGGCCGATATCACATATCGCGAGAATAGAATACGGTATCACATACACGTATCAATCTCGGTCCCACACATATCACATATGTGCTCCTACTCCGTTTTTCCTGAGCCAGGAACATCTGTGCAGAACTCTAAAGACTCATCAATACGCCGGCAGTGGATGGTGATCATATCAGCCACCTACAAGCCGTCAGCGGTCAGCTAAACGTAACGGCTACCCAGGTGTTGAGCGATTAGAAGATCAACAAGCAAGCCTGATCATACTCCTGTAAAGCCTGTCAGTAGCACTACCTACAGTCCGGTCTCTTCGTCTGATATGTCGCATATCTAGTCTAGAGGTGTTAAATGCCAGACTCCAGTAACTGATAAGTTGTGCCGATGTGAGGCTCATAACGGGTCGAGAAACTACTGATAACATTTACCAGTAGATCTCCATATCAGCCCTGGTCAGGGACTTCCAGTTATAGATAATCGAGCACATCGCAACATCAACCCCCAATACCGGGAGAGACGATGTCACGCCCCGCTTCCCAGAGTACGCTAAATTGGGCACGTGACATAGCCAATCATGCTACCTGTGGGTAGGAAGTATCCATCCACAGTCACATTACGGCTTTAGAGATATCAAGAACGAAATATAACTATCTAAAACATGTCCATAAGCCAAGATAACATGAGTCAAGAATAATAAAAGTGCGGAAGCAAAAGATTCAATACAAAATAACTGGAATGTATGTCCCATAATACGGGCTCACATCAGGAATAAAATGCAGGAAATAAAAGAACTAACTACTGTTGACACCTCACAGCTCAGCCTGCTGGCGAAAGTACTTCTGCTCGGACTGCAGCAAAGGTACGGAATCTGGGCCATGCAAAACCCAGACGTCAGCGCGTCATGTCATCAATAGATAAAATATGAACAGAGTAACAGGCAATGCAAATATAAACATGAATGAAAAGCAGGGGTAACAGTAATATAAATCAGGCAGTGCAGGGTAGTGTGCAGTGAGTAAACTAAACTGTTCTATTGGGTTTTCTACTCTAAAGTCTTTGAAATCAATTTGATGAATCATCGATGTAACTCAATAGTATCCCGTGCATACCCGGGACCACGGTCAAGATTCTCGGGCTGAATCCGAGACATGCCGCTAGGCACTAAAACAGGAAATATGTACAGATGAATGATGTCAGCAGCATCATCCCAAGGCTGGTCTAGCCTCTAAAACTGATCAGTAAAGATAGTACACTGTCGAGTTACAAGTCAAGTTTCATCATTGATTTCCCCATTACCCTAAGTTGTGTATGTCAAGTCAGGTATTCAGTAATCAAGAACTAATGCCAACACAGGATCAGGTAAGAGCATGTTTGTCTGGATAGACAATAGGAACGGTCCGTGAGGACTACATGTCAGGTTTGTTGGCATTAGACACAAGATCAGGTAACGGGTCTAGCCATGGTACATCAGGTCAGGTCAAGTAGTGTACGGTACCATGTCGGGTCAATCAATATGTGTGTAGCGAGTCAGGTCAAGGTGTAAAAGATATCATGTGTGTGCTCATAATCAGCTAGCATAATCAGGGTTATAAATAATCAAGCATGGATACCATCAGAACAATAAACTGGCATATGTAATATGACATGCAAATAGGTACAAGTTAAATTATTAGACGTACGGTTATCAGTTTGGCTTAAGGAATACTTTTAACGTTTTAGGGATGCAGTATAACACGTGTGAATGATGAAATCATATTAATATGTAATAAAACCATCTGGAGATGCGATTAAATGTGAATAAAGCTAAAGGTATGCAATCGGTCGTCCGATAGGGCAAACTATAAAAAGGGTAATATAACTAATAAACAATTGTGAGTATGTGATTTAACATTTAAATGTGATTATGTATGCTTAGTAAACTAATTGCAATGGTTACCTTGCAAGTTCTAGATCTGAAATAATATAAATAGATGCAACGGAATATCGAGATGTCATAAAACGATGCATGGGTGCTAAATTCAAACTACAGGTATGTTATATATATAGAATAGGTATAGAATTGATTCAAATAGCATGTAGCAAGATTAACTTGCCTCGACGGGTCGCGAAACGGAAAACGGAACGTTACGCGTCGGCGGGGAAAAATCACGACGCGCGCACGGTTCACGGAAAGAGTCCAAACGACGAACAGTGGAGTCACACGGGTCAGGGGTCCTTGCTGGGTCGTCGGGAATCGTCGCCGGCACGGTCGGATTCCGGCCGCCAAAGAAACAGTAAACACAGTGAATCATGAGTTCAAGAAAGACAAGGAAAAAGAAGAGAAGAGAAGAAGAAGAAGTAGAAGAAGAAGAGATTGCTTACTGGGTTTGCAGAGAGGGGTGGAGATGTCGACGGGGATGAACGGAGCTCCGGTGAAGTGGTTTGTTGTTCAGGGTTTCGGTTAGGGTTTGCAGGGTTCTTTGGTTTGCTGGGTTCTTTGGTGGGTTGAGGGTTCTGTGAGGGGAGACGACAGAGGAGAGAGGAGAGAAGAAGAAGAAGGAGATAGTGATGGGGAGAGGTGGTCGGCGGCGGAGGAACGGTGGCGGTGATGGGTTCTGGGGTGCAGTGGGTGTGCAGGGTCTCGGGAGAAGGAAGAAGGAGAAGAAAGAAGGAGGAAGGAGAAGAGGGAATGGTGATGAGGAGGGGAGAGGTTGAGGAGGCAATGGAAATTAGGGTTAGGGTTTGAGGAGGGCAGTGGGTTTTCCAAGTTCTCGTGGTCGCGTGGGTTTTTAAAGAAGAAGAGAAGAAGCAGGAGGAGAAGAATTAGAAAAGGGAGGTGACCAGATCCCCAAGCGGTGACCAGAGTCGAGAAGGGAAGAGTGATCACGAGAGGAGAGAGAGTGGGTGCGAGAGGAGAGAGAAAGAGAAGGGAGAGAGAAAGAGAGAAGGAGAAAGAGGAGAGAGAGAGAAACAGAAGGTGGGCTCGCAGGAAGGAGGCTCGCGATTGGCTCGTGTGAATCACAAGAAAATGGGAAGGAGAAGAAAAGAGATTTTCTGATTGGTGGAAAAGAGAAGCCAAGAATCGTGGGGCCCGGGCTGAAGTGAAGGATTGTGATTGGCTAAGGGAGAAATTTGAGCAAGATTTGTGGGGTTGAACAGTTAGGGAAAAACTTTAACAAGATTTTAAAGAAAATGGGAAAATATTTTCTAGGGTTATGAATTTAATTTCGTTGGTTTAAAAAATATTAGAGAAATAGGATTTGGCGAAAATACAAAATATTTCAGAATTGTGCCCGGGTCGGGTCCAAAAAATTTTAATTCGAAAAACGAAAATTATTGGCGGTTTCCAAAAATTAAAATGAAGGATTTTATAATCAAAAAGCATACCCCCAAGAACGGACGCACGTACGTGAGCGTAGCCGTCCAAACACGTCGGTTTCACTGAACGGGACGAGAACACGATGCCAGGACGCTACCACAGGGTTAGGGGTGTCAAGCAGGCCATGTCAATTATTTTTTAATTTATTTTTAACAGACTTAAATTGTTATATACAGAATATGACATGTCGGTGTAAACTATAACTGGTAACAGTCAAAGCAGCATAAATGAAATAAATACCACACACCACACCTATGATAACAGAAATTTGTAAAACTGGACTCGGTTGTTACAGACGAAACCCCTCCTATCGCTCATTGCCTCAATGTGATTCGGGACTGTACCCAAAAGCCACCGTTTTGCACGCTTTCTTGAACGTGGTAAGGTGGAAATCAAAGCACAGTGGGAATCACACAAGACTCTATAACGATCTTGGGTCTACAGACTAACCTGTACCAGTGTCACCAGAGAACCGCTATCTGACGATAGGTATAATACCAACCAGGAGTTCTCGGCGAGTTTGTTCAGTGTACCCAGTCTCTACTAAGCACCCGTATACCATCTTTGATGTCAAACACCAATGGATGTGGGATCATCCATCGCCCATCTTATGGGTCAAGATGCGTATACGCTAGTCTACTCTGGAGTATCGATGCCCTATCTCGATACACCCTCGACTAGGAACAATTATAAGATGTACTTGTGGACTACCCTGGCCCCACTAGTATGATCTCCATCATAGTCCTAGCAGTCAAGTACACATCATAAGGGCTTTATCAACATGTGAGAGCAAGACAGTATCACAATACAAGTCAACATGTTAAGACAAAGAGCAACCAAATAGCATACTATCATGTCGAGTAAGAAAGTCCTCTCTATATAAGTCCAAGCATCCACTATAATATACATGTACAATAATGGCCTCTAGGGCATATACATAACTAACAATCTCCCACTTGCACTAAGGCCAGTTGCTGTAGTATCTCATACCCAACATCCCGAAGAGTCTCTCAAATTGTATCTGGGGTATGGCCTTCGTGAATGGATCCGCTGTGTTCTCCTTCGTGTCAACTCTCCTGACCTCGATCTCCCGGCGATCAACTATCTCCCGGATCAGGTGATACCGCCTCAGAATATGCCTGGATCGCTGATGGGACCTGGGTTCCTTGGCCTAAACCACTGCTCCATTGTTATCACAATACAAAGGTATTGGATGCTCAATGGACGAAACCACACCAAGTTCAGTTATGAACTTCTTCATCCAGACAGCCTCTTTGGCAGTATCGTTGGCAGCGATGTTTTCAGCATCCATCGTCGAGTCTGCCACGGTTTCCTGTTTGGAACTCTTCCAACAAACCGCCCCTCCATTGAGGGTAAAGACAAATCCCGAGTGCGACTTAGAGTCGTCCTTATCACTCTGGAAGCTCGAATCGGTAAAGGACTCCACTTGGAGTTGACCATTACCATACACCAAGAACATCTCTTTAGTCCTTCTCAAGTACTTGAGAATGTTCTTCACAGCTGTCCAGCGACTCTCTCCTAGATCTGCTTGATACCTACTCACTACACTTAGTGAGTATGCTACATCGGGTCTGGTACATAGCATCGCGTACATGATAGAGCCTACTGCCGAAGCATAGGGTATCCCTTGCATGCGGGCTCTCTCCAAATCAGTCTTGGGAGACATCTCTTTGGAGAGAGTGAGTATAGAGATCATGGGTAAATTCCCGCGCTTGGATTCTTCCATACTAAATCTCTTTAGTATGGTGTCAATGTACCTGGATTGGGACAATCCCAGTATCCGTTTAGATCTATCTCTATAGATCTTAATTCCCAAGATGTAGGAGTCATCACTTAGATCTTTCATTGAGAATCTTTGTGATAAGAAGAGCTTGACCGATTGCAGTAAAGGAACATCATTTCCTATCAAGAGTATGTCATCCACGTACAATACGAGGAAGACAACCTTACTCTCTGCCACCTTCTTATATATACAAGGTTCATCTTCATTTTTGATGAAGTCAAACTCTTTGACTACCACATCAAAACAGATGTTCCAACTCCGCGATGCCTGCTTTAACCCGTAGATGGATTTAAGCAGCTTGCACACATTTCCGCTGCTCCCACTGTCTCCGAAGCCTTCTGGCTGAGTCATGTACACGCTTTCTTCTAAATCACCATTTAGAAAAGCGGTCTTAACATCTATTTTCCAGATTTCGTAGTCATGGTATGCAGCAATGGCAAGTAGGATCCGGATGGACTTAAGCATAGCCACTGTAGAAAAGGTTTCATCATAGTCCACACCTGATCGTTGATGAAAACCTTTTGCAACAAGTCTAGCTTTGAAAGTCTCAACTTTTCCATCTACACCAAGTTTCTTCTTAAAGATCCATTTGCTCCCAATGGGTTTTACCCCTTCAGGAGCAACTTCCAAAGTCCATACTTTGTTGGTGTATATGGATTCCATCTCATATCGCATTGCATCCAGCCATTTCACAGAGTCCCCACTCGTAATGGCTTGCTCGAAGCTAGTCGGGTCATCATCTTCCATGATGCAATCCTCGCTCCCACCATCAATGAGAAAACCGTAGTATCTCTCAGGTGGATGAGGAACCCTACTAGATTGGCGGAGAGGCTGAGGTTTATTGGGAACTATCGAATTCTCTGGTTCTACCAAATCTTCTGTCGTAGTTTGTATTGCTGGAACTTCTTCCAGTTCTACCTCATTGCCACTAATTTCTTTCATAAGAAAACCCTTTTCTAAAAAGGTGGCATGCCGAGAAACAAACACCTTTTGTTCCTCAGAGTGGTAGAAGATATACCCTCGCGAATATTTGGGATATCCTATAAACTTTCACAGAACTGATCTTGCCTGGAGCTTGTCCGGATTTTGTGTTTTCACATATGCCGGACAACCCCATATCTTAACATAATTAAGATATGGTCTCTTTCCTTTCCATATCTCATATGGAGTGGTTGACACAGATTTGGTGGGAACCATATTCAATAGGTCTGCAGCTGTCTCCAATGCATAAGCACAAAAGGAAATAGGTAACTCAGCAGTGCTCATCATAGAGTGCACCATATCTAATAGGGTGCGATTCCTCCGTTCCGATACACCGTTGTGCTGTGATGTATATGGAGGAGTAAGCTGAGAGAGAATCCCATTCTTTTTTAGATAGTCCCGGAACTCATTGCTCAAGTATTCTCCTCCTCGATCAGATCGAAGGATTTTAATACTTTTTCCCGTTTGGTTCTCTGTTTCGTGCTTATATTCTTTGAATTTCTCAAAAGCTTCAGACTTGTGTTTCATCAGGAACACATGTCCATATCTTGAGAGATCGTCAGTGAATGTAATGAAGTACGAGGAACCATTCCTGGCATGTATAGACATAGGACCACATACATCACTATGTACCAGTCCTAAAAGTTCCGTAACTCTTTCTCCATGTCCACTAAATAGAGTTTTGGTCATCTTGTCTTTGAGACATGACTGGCAAGTGCATAAGATGAAAATTCGAACAGATTCAAATATCCATCCTTATGCAACTGAGCTAGTCGTGTCGCATTGATATGACGTAGTCTACAATACCACAAGAAGGATTCGTTCATTTCTGAACTCTTCCTCTTGTTTGTGTTTTGTACGTTAAGAACTTTGGATTGATTTAGAATGTATATGCCATTATTTAACGAACCTGATCTAATCAACTTTTGATTCAGAAAGATGTTCATAATATCATCCTGTACTACAAAATTATATCCTTCTTTACTTAATAAAGAAACTGATATAAGATTGCATATCAGGGTCGGTATGTAATAGCATTCTTTTAGAATCAATGTATTGCCATTTAGTAATACAAGATGATATTTGCCAACTGCTTTGGCTGCAACATTTGCACCATTCCCTACTCTTACAGAATGATCACCCATTCCCAGTTCTCTACCTTTCCTTAGCCCATGCAACATATTGCATATATGGGATTCTGATCCGGTATCTAATGCCCAGGACGTAGAGTGAACTGAGAAACAGTTCTCGGTAACTAACACACCCGAAGAAGATGCATCAACATGCTTATTCTTCGTTTGGACGGTGTGGGAATCCAGATATGTCCCTATTCCCTGCTCAGTCTTATAACAATTATAAGAAAGAACGGAACCAACGTTCCCCTGCTCAGTATAACAAGCGGGTTCGGTCAATACATCCATATTATTATCTTGATTAAGGCCTGACATGGTCGGTACCTGGAGAGAGAGAAAAAAACACTTAGCGTATGCTCTTGCAAGATTAGATTGGTTTTTATCTTATCTAATCAGGATGGATCCTACCGTTTTTATCAAATCTCCCTTCAAACCCTAAAAGGTAAGACTAGCCGGGATTAATTACACCTTACAAATTCTCCAATCTTTCAGCCAGGCCAGTGTTGGTACTTTGAGGGAGGTTTCCCGTGTTTTCGCACTGACCTAATTAAAATAAACCTCGTTTTTCCAGGGGCGTAACCCCGTCAACACCTTTCTAGACACCTACTTGATCGGCTAATTGCGATGTGTAAAACTCTCCCAGGAGTAACTCTTACTCCAAGTGGGTATCGGGATCCAACTATCTCATAGAAGGTATGCAATCTCATTGCAAATTTCAACACTTGAAATTCCCGATAATACTTTTGCCCCTGGCGTCCTATGACCTTGACGCAGGCCAAACAACCCATAGTCCGCTAGTCAAGTTCAACCCGTACATTTCCTGATTGAATTAAACCCACCCGTACGACCCTTGACGCAGGCCAAACTACGCCGTACGAATACCCTAATCCAATCACATCTCATGCTGCAGATAAGTACTAATCAGCTACCGTACACTACGCCTTGACGCAGGCCAAACTATCGCAGCACGAATGCTAAAATAGCATTTATCTGAAATGTCGGAGGGCTACGCAAGTTTTTAAGAAAACCATGAGCGTAATGAACTTGATATCGTTGTAGAAACAAGTGATTTTGAAAAGGAGTGTTCTTAAGGCTTTTACTAGTTTGGCTAAAGAGGTCACTCCCGGTGAAGGGATTTCGGCTCTTTCCTTATCGAATAAGGTGCACGATATTTCATAAATACTACTATGCAAAGCAAGAATTATAAAAGCAATCAAAAACTAAACCGAGTGAGTTGTAGTATCTACTAGTTTCGCTAAAGAGGTCACTCCCGGTGAAGAGATCTCAGCTTTTTCCATATCGAATAAGGTGCTGGATATTCTACTAGGAATACCGCTATGCAAAGAAAAAACTAGAGCTACCCTGTTTGAAAATTTGATTCTACAACATCTTTTAGGTTTCTTTTCTTTCATTAATCACATTAATGAAGTCCCATCATTTATGCTTCCTACACATCACAGAAGAAACGAAAATACAATGTACGCTTATGCCATCGCATTCGCCACAGTGTCCCGTTATGCACCGTTAGGTTACTTAACTAATGACATACCGGGGTGGGACTAGCGCGGGTAAAAAACATAAGCAACGTTTATTATATATCATATATATAATAGCCATTCGTCTCAAAATCCACAGTGATCACATCACAGAGCAGCAGAAGATAACATATAAAATATTGGATATGCTAGGAGGTCCGTATTTTGTATTTAGCCAACAATAGAAAATACGGATTCCACGGTCGTGATGAATAGCCAATCCCATATCTCTAGACCCCTACGAGAGCGGCAAGCAACCCTACCAATTCTAGAGTTAGGAGACCCAGACTCGACTCCTCGAGATGGTCTCCCACTGGACTCTAGAACCCGGTTACTTGTGCTCCCCACCTTAGATCTATCCTAATGAGGAAAAGTAAATAATATACAGCAATGGTGACAACATCCTCAACCCGGAAGTGCCCCAATAAAAGAATATTACGTACAATGAATTTTACATGAATGAAAATAAAAACTCGCATCTCACATAAAAACCCCGGCTATTCAGAACACGACGATCCAATATAACATATCACAGCAACACATAACATCACATGTCATCAACGTAAGTAAATATGCGTATCCCAATTATCGTTGACGTATAGCAACGAAACCGGCGATACACCACATATTACACTTACGGTCACAGAAAAGAAAAAGTCAAACTACAACATTTGGAATCCATAATCACCTTAGACATCATAAACCCGAAATATCACATATTACAGATTTCATGCCTAATTTTATGAATTCCATATATTATATCACATTCCAGAAAAAGCTAGACGATATTAAACATTCCGATCGAATCAACAAACACCCAAGATTTCCCAAAAAGCTCAACACTTGAGCGTAGTTTAAAAGTATCCATCACATGCCACAGTACCTATGAACCAGCCGTAGAAAGGTCAACCAATGCCTCACCTGTGGAACCGCTGAACTACCACAAACCCTAGGGTTTGGTGGCGGTTCTGACGGTCACAGAATCGAGTTAGGGTTTCGTTCTTTTAAAGGGTCCACAGAATCACTTGCACGATATTTGAATGTTTCAAACTTGGAAAAAATTCAACTCTTGAAAAATTTTTCAGCGAGGGTTAAATGGGTATTTGATATCCGTTCGAACTTTTTAACATCGTCTAAATAACCCGAATAACTGTTAGAATTACGACTACGAAATACTCCGAGTTGCCTTTATAGTAAATCAACATCTCATGCAAATTTAGCAAAAACAAACAACACCTGAAACACCAAAACCTAGAGACTGGAACACAAAAAAAATTTGAACCCAAAATTCCCAAAAGGGGCCGGCCTGCTCGGATTTTAGGGCAAAGTGCTCGGCCAAAAACCGGCCAAATGAGTTCAAATTTCTTCTGTGTTCATATCATATCTCATACAACATTTTGCGGTTGTTTAAAAAAATTTTAGAGTCCATTTAAAAATCGACAGAAACTAGGTTTTCATGTTTTAAGTTTCGGAGTCGTTTCAGTTTCGTAATCCTACACAATCCGTCTAAATCTCTAGCTTGGCTCTGATACCACTATAGGGTTACTTATCACAACAGCAAGGTTTCGGGGGGCATCGTCCATGCCATTTTCTAAATTTTGCTATGCTACTTAACCCTAACCCTAGATCTTAACTAAAGATTTAGACAAAAGCATATGTAAACATCTTTACAACTATGAGTGATGCGGAATACAACCTTTGTAGACCGGTCCTTCACTTCAAATGCTCCAAGTAGTGGTCCCTTCGCTGCGATCAAAAAACTCCCGGACTCTTGAGAGGCTCCACAAGGTGAATGATGCATGCTTGCTAGAAGTCTTCAAAATCCAAGATGATCTACTTCGAGGGAACACAGACTCAATCTATCTCTTTACTAATAAGCAACTAGTGAAGCTAACACCCGAAATTATATGGCTAGTATAGAAGAGGATGATAAAGTAGGAATTTTGCTCATTTTAGAATTCTTTTTCTCACTATTTTTCCTCTCTTGCTCAAAACCTAGAAAGCTCTCACTTGAGCTTGAAGAAGATGAAGCAAATGAAAATGAGAGAGAGTGAAGCTAGAAATGCAACCATGGTGAGTATATGTCATGCTAAACCCTTGTAGAGAATAAACCATGGTAAGAGATAATGGTTAGGTTTATAAATATCTAAAGAAAAACAAAAATGGTGGACTAAGTCAATGGTTATCCACAAGCTAGCAACCATGATAAAATCCACTCATTTTTGAATTTCTCAAATAAATTAAAACCTTTGTATTATCTTTTATATAGTGTAAGTCTCATACACCCATGTTGCATATATAACCTTGCATGTCACAATAATATATATCACATATATATTAATTATGTAACATAAGAAAATAATACAATAAACATATATCACATATACGTTAAATGTATCAAAAGTGAGAAATAGAAATACTTAAGTGAGCATATATTAGTTAATGTAATTTAATATATCAAATATATAATTATACATTAAATTATCGAATCAACACTTGATCCGATAATCCGGCTATATCACATATAACCGACTAATATAATATGTATCATATCATCGAATCAACACTTGATCCGATGACCCGGCTATATCACATATAACCGGCCGATATCACATATCGCGAGAATAGAATACGGCATCACGTACACGTATCAATCTCGGTCCCGCACATATCACATATGTGCTCCTACTCCGTTTTGCCTGAGCCAGGAAACCTCTGTATAGGACTCTAATGACTCGTCTGTTCTCCGCCGAAAATCGGAAAGACAAACGTCTTGCCTGAATTTGGGGGAAGATGCTATTTGGTTTTATCCTTCCACCTCTCCGATGATGCCAAGTTGATTTATGGCACCATGAATCGAAGGTTTAAACGGATGCGGCCGATGTAGCAGATTTCGTCAGATTCCTTCTCATTGTGAGGGGTTTTTTGATTGTGGGGATGCTCTTCCCTGCAGGCGCAAGCCCCTTAAGTTAATTACGCTACCGCATCGCGGTAACCACCTTCTCCTTCTCCAGATGGTCACTTCGTGTCGTGTATGTTTGTTTTGTTTTTGGTTGCCCGTGGATCGTATACGGAGACTAATTTATGTTATCGCCCGTAGGGCGGGGATTAGTCCAAATCCGTATTTTCTTAGATTTGGGTTTGGGTTGGGTTTAAGGATCGCCAATCTCATTTGAGACTAAGATCAACTTAAACGTTTGTTAAGGATACGTTACTCTATTTTAGACTAAGATCTACTTAACATGATCATTTAGATCCAACAAAAGAGTATTTGGGCTCTATTGTTTTAGTTTAGGGACTTTGCGGTCCGGAAGTTTAAGGACATCATAGTCCATGGAGTTTAAGGACATCATAGTCCATAGTTTAAAGACGTCATAGTCTGTAAAGTTTAAAGACATCATAGTCTATGAGTTTAAGGACACCCACAGTCCATGGTAGTTTAGAGACATCATAGTCTGTAAAGTTTAAGGACATCATAGTACATGAGTTTAAGGACTCCACAGTCCGTAAAGTTTAAGGACGTCATAGTCCATGAGTTTAAGGACCCTACAGTCCGTAAAATATATGGTTTGTCGGGACCCGTCATCTCTCTGAAGACGTTGAAGGATTACAACAACATGTATTAGAGGAGTGAAGAGATGTACCCTTAAACCAATATTGGTTGGAGGATCTGTAGTTGGATTGATTTAAGGATCGTTAATCTCATTTGAGATTAAAATCAACTTAAATGTTTGTTAAGGATACGTTAGTCTAATTTTTGACTAAGATCTACTTAACAGGGTCATTTAGATCCAACAAAAGAGCATTTGGGCTCTATTGTTTAGTTTAGGGACATTGCGGTCCAGAGTTTAGATGCAAACATGGATTTGGAAATGCACCGGATAGTTATTGGTCCTCAGGACCCACCACCTCTCTGAAGACGTTGAAGAATTACAATGACATGTATCAGAGGTGTGAAGAGATGCACCCTTTAACCAAATGCCAGATTGAGAAGCAGTGGGATGAATGCTACTTTGAATGCCATCTGAGATCAATTTTGAAAGACCTGAACATAATCAGGGCTCGGTTAAAAACAAGGTTTTGGCTTTGGGAGACTTAGCTAACTTGGGCTAAGATTGGCTTATCATAGTGTTTGTTGGGGTAAAAATTTACACCCCGGTTGACCAAGTCAAAATCAAAGTCAACCCCAAGCCAGGTGGGCCCAAGCCCAGGTCAAGTGGGCCAATGCCCGGGTCGAGCCCGAACATGGAGCGGCCGGCCACCCCCCATGCCAAGATAAAAATTTTGTAATAAATAATTTTGTTGTATTTCTTTTATTTTATTTTATGAATAAATTTAAGAAAAATAGGCATAAAGCAAAATTTTTGTAAAGCCCATGGCTTATGTGCAAAAAGAAATGGCACATGAGACATGGGATAGGCAAAATGCCATTTTGAAAAGCCCAAGGGGCTATATGTAAAGTGTATAGCCTATAAAGGCAAAGATAATGAAATATCTCAACAACTTTTTTTCTCTCTCCAAAAAAAAAGACTCCAGATCTGAGATCTTTCTCCTTCCTCAAGGTTCTAAAACCTTATTCTTTCTTTTGAATTAAATCAAGAGTTTAACTCTCCCTTAATCAAAAATAAATAGTTCTTCACCACAAAACCTACGAAGAGGAGTTCGGATCTCCAATCAGATCTCGAAAAGGGGGGACTTTTAAGTCTTACCCCCCATTTTCTCTAAGATCCTGCCGATCAAGAGGTGGAAGAAGGAGACTCATCCCCATAATCTAACTTTAGACTGACCCAAGGCTCAAAAGAAGAGCCAAAGATTCCTAGGAGTTTAACTCCTTTCTAGATTTGTGGGAGTTTAACTCCATAAATTAATTTCTTGTTAGGAGTTCAACTCCTAAAATCGCCTTGGGAGTTTAACTCCCCAGCCCAGGGGCTAAGCCCCTTTCCGCGGGTGTTTTCCCGTGGTCACGTGTGCGCACGTGACCCTGGGGCGCCAAGACACCCATCGGTCACGTGTGCCCACGTGACCCCGGGGTGCTAGGCGCCCATCGGTCACGTGCGTGCACGTGACCCCGGGGCGCCAAGGCGCCCATCGGTCACGTGTGCGCACGTGACCCCGGGGCGCCAAGGCGCCCATCGGTCACGTGTGCCCACGTGACCCCGGGGCGCCAAGGCGCCCATCGGTCACGTATGCCCACGTGATCCCGGGTTTTAAGGCACCCATGTGCGCCCACATGCCACGCGCGCGGCCCTTGAACGCCATTTCCCCCTCTTATTATTACTATTATTATTATTTTATTTTATTTTATTTATATATACACACACATACTCCACACTAGATATACCTTTCCCGTTAGAAAAAAATTTCTAACGGGGCGCTGCCCCGCACCCCGCAAGGGGGCCGCTAGCCTCCTTGACCCCCAGCCCGCTATCCGAGTAGCGGGACCCCCGTAAAAACTTTGCGGGGCCCCCAATATTCCCAAAACCCCTTCAAAACACAACACTGCACGTTGAGTTCGCATGACCAGTTTAACCCGTTAATCGGAGGTTCTCTCGCTCCAAATGCGAGGGGTAATTAACGGCAGCTCAGTCCGCGGCTGCCGGAGATTCGGATTCCCACAATCAATAAACCCCAGCCTACCCTAGGCAGGGGGATCTGTAATGCGCCCGACAAGCACGCGCGTATTCCCATCTCAATGGGGTGACAAAAAAACACCCTACAGATTCTGGCACGCCCGGTGGGACCAGTCTCTCCTCCCATATCTCGGGTCAAGCGTTCATGCGAACTCACTTAACATACATGTCTATATTTGTACTAAAATAATGCTCTTTCATGCAGGCTTTCAAGCAATCAACTTTCAACAACAATGTCTCCCAAGAGGAATTCAGCTTCCAACGCAACCCCGATTCCGTACGTGGTCAAGATCAACGCTCGTGTGGTTCTCCCCGCAAGCCTCAGTCGACAGTGGAAGGAACTGCCCCGCCAGTTCGGTTCTGTCGTCATCTACCCTGCCGGAAGCGCTCATCTGGCAGAAATCCCGACAAAGCAGGCGGCCAAGCCGGTCTCAAAGGGCAAGAGGCCGAATGTCATGATCGCCAAGGCACCACAACCGAAACTTAAGGCGGTGTCTGAATGACTCTCTGGTGCTCCAGCTGGGGGCAAGACTTCCGGTACAAAGGGCAACATCAAACATTGCGGACGAGCTCAGGCGATGACTCCAACAAATGCACGATCATACGTATCTCCAAAGCCCTCCATCCCCCGGTCTACGGCGGCTTCCCGAGGAGCCGTGACCAGCCAAGTGCTCAAAACAGAAAAGATGAGACAGAAGTGGCTCAGGTATCGAGCCAACAAGAGGGCCAGGACCCCGGCCAGGTGGAATCTTGTGAGATTCCAAGATTAGAGTCATCCTGCGACGATGGCTGAATCGGCCGTAAAAATCAGCAATTCCTTCGAACTTCTGAGGTGGGTCCAAAAAAATGCCATGAACGCCAGAATCAAGAAGACAGCGGTCCGAACGTCACTACAAAGAGACGTGCCTCACCCTCAACAGAAAAAGTATGACACTGTCTCTTCAAGAGTCTATCAGGCGCTCTACGCCGCGCGAAAGCAGCAGGGCAAATCCAGAAAAGGAGCACCAGCACCATTCAAGAATCCGGCCAAGCCATTCTCCTTCAATCAACTGCCCGTTACCAAAACAAGGGGGTCAAGACAGCGATCCATGAAATCGGCCGCCGATAATAAAGAGACGGCTGGATATATCATCCATACGGTCTATATAGCAGGCGGGCGCCCCAGCGACAACCTTCGCAGCAAAAGCAAGGATGGGGCCACCACATCTCAAGCCCAATCTGGCTTGAATGTGGTTGCCGCTTCCCAAGAACAGCCGCCTCCGCTGGAAGAAGAAAACCCTCTCGATGAGGATGATAGGCAGAAAGACCCCTCGGTCCATGCAGAGTCAAGCTCGGACAGCGAGGAAGAGCCGACTTTCCGCCCCAGGACCGCGGAGCAAGAGCTGCTTCAAGAGCTTCGAAAACAGCTCAGTGTTAGTTGTATGTATGCCATAGAGGCCAGTATTGTACAGATGATGTATATTATATTGGATGCTTGGACATATATAGAGATGACTTTCTTGCTCGATATGATAGTATGCTATCTGGTTGCACTTTATCTTAACATGTACACTAGTCTCTTTATACTGTCTTATAGTTACATGTTGGTAAAGCCTTTAGGATGTGTACTTGACTACCTGGACTATGATGCAGATCATACTAGTGGGAACATGGTAGTCCATAGGTATATCCTTCAAGGTCCCTAGTCGTAGGTGTATCGAGACGGGGCATCGATATACCAGTGTAGACTAGCGTATACGCTTCTCGACCCATGAGATGGGCGATGGATGATCCCATATCCATTGGTGTTTGACATCAGAGATGGTATACGGGTGCTCAGTGGAGACTGGGTACACTGGACAGACTCGCCGAGAACTCCCAGATGGTATTATACCTCACGTCAGATGGCAGTTCTCAGGTGACACTTGTACAGGTTAGTCTATGACCCGAGATCGTCATAGAGTCTTGTGTGATTCCCACTGTGCTTTGATCTCCACCTTACCACGTCCATGAGGGCGTGCAAAACGGTGGTTTTTGGGTACAGTCCCGAGTCACATGGAGGCAATGAGCGATAGGAGGGGTTTCGTCTCTCCCGGTATTGGGGGTTGATGTTGCGCTGTGCTCGATTGGCCGTAACAGGGAAGTCCCTGGCCAGGGCTGATCAGAGATTTGCTGGTAAGTGTTACCAGTAGTTTCTCGACCCGTTATGAGCCTCACATCGGCACGACTTATCGGTTATTGGGGTCTGACGTTTACCACCCCTAGACTTGATATGCGACGTATCAGACGAACAGACCGGACTGTACGGTAAGTGTTACTGGTTGGATTCACAGGAGTGTGAGCGGGCTTGCTCGTCGATCTTCTGATCGCTCAGTACCCGGGTGGCCGTTACGTTTAGCAGACTGCTTGCGGCTTGTGGATGCTTGATATGATCATCATCTGCTACCGGCGTATTGACGAGTCTTTAGAGTCCTACATAGAGGTTTCCTGGCTCAAGCGAAACGAAATAGGAGCGCATATGAGATATGTGCGGGACCGAGAATAATGCGTGTATGTGATACCGTATTTCATTCTCACGATGAATGTATCGATTGGTTATATGCGATATAACCTAGATATCGAATCCAGGACTGATTCGATAAGCCGATACATAGGATACTAGTCGGTTATATGCGATATGACCGGATCGTTAAATCAAGTGTTGATTTAATGATTTAATGTATAATTATATATTTGATATATTACTTTGCATTAACTAGTATTGGTTCACTTTAAATGGATTTTCTCACTTGATGTGCAAGTTGTATATGTGATATACTTTTATGCACATGTTTGTATCATGTTTGATGATGCTTGCTCATTTTGTTAAGTGTAAAGAGTTAAACCTTGGTTAAGTAAATGGTTAGGGTTTTTCTTTATTCATTCATTTATCTTTTTATTTGGATTAAAAAGAAATGGCAAAAGAAAACAAAATGGTTGCTTTCATTCTTGAAGCTTGTTGAAGCTTCATGAAGCTTTGACCAAAGTGACCATTTTGTCTTCATGCTTAACCCTAACCATTCATCTAACCTTAGTCAATTCTCTACACCTAACCATGGTCTACATTATGATAAGTATTCATTTTCTTTTTCTTTTTTAATAACTTATCATATCTTTTCTTCTTCTTCATCATCTTCATCAAGAAGGAAAGCTTGTCTTCATCAATGGCATCTTGAGCAAAAGTGTGTTAAATCCAATTCTAAAGTGAACCCACCTCCTATTTCTTCACCCTCTACCTCTTGCCAAGTAGTATAGGGTGTTTTCTTCACAAGTTTCACAACTTGGTGAAGTTGGAGCTTGATCTTGTGTAACCTCGACGTAGATCATCTTCGGCACGAAGCCGACGACCTTGCCCGCCCATTTCTCCGATGAAGCCGATGCTTGAGTCCGGGATTCGAGACGGACAGCGAGAGGACGTCTACGTGGAGCTAAGGAAGTGGAGAACCGGATCTACAAAGGTTGTAGCATCTCACTTTTAGTTAAGATGTTAACTAGTTTCCTTTTTCGCCTAAAATTCTAGTTGACGATCCGTATTACGCTTTCTCAGCACCCATAAAATTTAAAATTGGCATGGTTGATGCCTTGTGAGACTTCATTAGAGAGCCTAGGAACCCTACAATGGTATCAGAGCCTAGCTAGAGCCTTAGGCGAAGTCTAGACGACGTTTGAAACCCGAATGAACATCGAAACCCTAAAACAAATTGCTCTCTGGACTTTTTTCAAAAACTGGGTTTTTTCCAGATTAAAAATGCTTAAAAAATTCAGCACGGAATTATAAGAATTACGATGCAAAATTTTACCAATGATGCCTCAAACATGCGGCGGAACCGCGGCAGAAGCCTAGCTTATGCGGCGGTTCCGCGGCTCTCTGGTGACGTCAACCCTCTATATTTGCACAGTAATTCCTATTTCACAGTGCTGAGTTTTATGGGAATTTTTATTATTTATTCAAGAGTTGAATTTTCTGGGGTTGTTTTGGCGATTCGATGATTCGATCGGATTATCAGATTTTGTCTATGTGGTTTACCGGATATTTAGAATATGTTAAAAGTTTCGACCGGATGTAAATACCCAACTTTTCCCCGGCCGGGAAATTTCCAATTGTTGGACTTTTCCGTAGTTTAATGGCGTTCTAAGTAGTGCAAGTAACGCGATGGTCCCTCTAGAAGACAACAAACCTTAACTCGATTATGTGACCGTCTTGAACTGCCCTTTGAACCTTCGGGTCTGGGGCAGTACGGCGTGCCACATGTGAGGCGTTGGCTTGACCCTTCTACGGCTGGACTGTTGGTACTGAGGCATGAAGTGAATGTCTTTGAACTTATTTCATGTGTTGATCGGTTTCGGGAAAACTTGGGTGTTCGAATGTTCGATCGGAAATTTTAATATTTTCTATTTATCCGGAATGGGATACAATAATTGGAATTCACAAACAGTTATGAGATAACTGGATGAATGTTATAAATCTAGCAGTTTAGTCCCACATGATATTGAAAAGAGTTTTCGATAATGAGACTAAAATGCGGGGTTTATAGCTGTTAGGCATGTGATGTCTAAGTATTTCATTTGATTAGGCATGCGATGTCTAAAGAAGTCGCGGATTCCAATTGTTGTAGTTTTACACTTTCTTTTCTGTGACCGTAAGTGTAATATGTGATATCGCCGGTTTCGTTGCTATATGTCAACGACAATTGGGATGCGCATATTTACTTACGTTGATGACATGTGATGTTATGTGTTGCTGGATATGTTATATTGGATTGTCGTGTTTGAATAGCCGGGGTTTTTTTAATGTGAGATGAGTGTTTTTCATTTTCATTCATGTAAAAACTTGTATGTAATATTCTTTTATTGGGACACTTCCAGGTTGCGGAAGTTGTCACCTTTTGTATATTATTTACTTTTCCGCATTAGGATAGACCCATGGAGGGGAACACAAGTAACCGGGTTCTAGGGTCCAGTAGGAGGCCATTTCGAGGAGTCGAGTCCGGGTCTCCTAACCCTAGAATTGGTAGGGTTGCTTGCCGCTCTCATAGGGGTCTAGGGGTGTGGGATTGGCTATTCATCACGACCGTGGAATCCGTGTTTTATACTGGCTCGTATTCAAAACACGGACGTCCTGGTATATCCAATGTTTCATATGTTTTTTCTGCTGCGATATCTGTGATGTGATCATGTGATATTATGTAATAGATACTTTATATAGTATATATGATATATTATATAGACGTTACTTATGTTTTGCACCCGCACTAGCCCTGCCCTGCTCTGTCGTTAGTTACCTAACCTAACGGTGCACGAGGGGACATCGAGGCGAATGCGGATGGCATAAGTGTACGTCGTATTTATCTGTGATGTTTAGGTGACTTAAATGATGGGACTTCATTAATGTGATTAATGAATGAAAAGAAACCTAAGATGTTGTAGAATCAAATTTTAAATAAAACAGGTAGCTACAGTTCTTTCTTTGCACAGCGGTATATGTGATATATCCTGCACCTTATTCGATGAGGAAAGGACCGAGATCCCTTCACCGGGAGTGACTCCTTTAGCAATAACTGGCAGATGCTACACACTCGGTTTGTCTTTTGATTGCTTCTATAGTTTCTGCTTTCCATAGCGATATATATTATATATCCCGCACCTCATTCGACGAGGAAAGGGCCGACGATCCCTTCACCGGGAGTGACCCCTTTAGCAAAACTAGAAAAGCCTAAAAAACACTCCATTTAAAAATTTCACATGATTCTACGACGATATCAAGTTCAATACGCTCATGGTTTTCTGAAAACCTGCGTAGCCCTCCGTCATTTCAGATAAGTACTACTTAGTATTCGTGCTACGGTAGTTTGGCATTTGTCAAGGCGTAGTGTACGGTAGCTAACTAGTATTTATCTGCTTATGCATATGATGCAGATTGGATTAGGGTATTCGTACGGCGTTGTTTGGCATTCATCAAGGGTCGTGCGGGTGGGTTTAATTCAATCAAGAAATGTACGGGTTGAACTTGACTAGTGTACTATGGGTTGTTTGGCATTCGTCAAGGTCATAGAACACTAGGGGTAAAATATTATTGGGAATTTCAAGTGTTGAAATTTAAAATGAGATTGCATACCTTCTATGAGATAGTTGGATCCTGATACCCACTGCGAGTAAGAGTTACTCCTGGGAGAGTTTTACACATTACAATTAGCCGATCAAGTAGGTGTCTAGAAAGGTGTCAACGGGGTTACGCCTCTGGGAAAACGAGGTTTACTTTAATTAGGTCCGTGCGAAAGCACGGGGAACCTCCCTCAAAGTACCGACACTGGCCTGGCTGAAAGATCGACGAAGTTGTAGGGTGTAATTAATCCCGGCTAGTCTTTCCTTTTTGGGTTTGAAGGATGATTTGATAAAAACCAGTGGGAGCCATCCTGATTAGATAAGATAATAACCAATCCGATCTTGCAAGAGCATACGCTAAAGTGTTTTCTTTTCTCTCTCTCCAGGTAGCGACCATGTCAGGCCATAATCAAGATAATAATATGGATGTATTGACCGAACCCGCATGTTATACTGTGCAGGGGAACGTTGGACCCGTTCTTTCTTATAAGAGTTATAAGACTGAACAGGAAATAGAAGAATATCTGGATTCTCAAGCCGCCCAAAAGAACATGCATGTTGATACATTTTCTTCAGGTGTGTTAGTTATTGAGAACTGTTTCTCAGTTCACCCTACGTCCTGGGTATTAGATACCGGATCAGGATCCCACATATGTAAACAGTTACATGGGCTACGAAAAGGTAGAGAACTGGGAAAAGGTAATCATTCCGTTCAAGTAGGTAACGGTGCAAATGTTGCAGCCAAAGCAGTTGGCGAATATCACCTAGTATTGCCAAGTGGTGATACAATGATTCTGAATGAGTGCTATTATATACCGAACATGATGTGCAACATTATATCAGTTTCTTTATTGAGTAAAGAAGGATATAATTTTGTAGTACAGGATAATGTTATGAACATATTCCTAGATCAAAAGTTGATTGCATCAGGCTCATTACATAATGGCATATTCATTCTAAATCAAAATACAGTCCTCAATATACAAAACACACACAAGAGGAAAAGTTCAGAAATGAACGAATCCTACTTGTGGCATTGTAGACTTGGTCATATCAATGCGACACGACTGGCTAAGTTACATAAGGATGGTTATTTGAATCCGTTCGAATTATCATCTTATGATACTTGCCATTCATGTCTCAAAGGAAAAATGACCAAAGCTCCGTTTAGTGGACACGGAGAAAGAGTTACTGAACTCTTAGGACTGGTACATAGTGATGTATGCGGTTCCATGTCTACCCTTGCCAGGAATGGTTCTTCCTACTTCATTACATTCACTGACGATCTCTCTAGATACGGGCATGTGTTCCTATTGAAACACAAGTCTGAAGCTTTTGAGAAATTCAGAGAATATAAGCATGAAGTAGAGAACCAAACGGGCAAAAGTATTAAGATCCTTCGATCTGATCGAGGAGGAGAATACTTGAGTAATGAGTTCCAAGATTATCTAAAAGAGAATGGGATTCTCTCTCAGCTTACTCCACCTTATACACCACAGCACAACGGTGTATCGGAACGAAGGAATCGCACCCTATTAGATATGGTGCGTTCAATGATGAGTACAGCTGAGTTACCTATTTCCTTCTGGGGGTATGCATTTGAGACAGCCATACACCTATTGAATATGGTTCCTACCAAATCAGTGCCTACCACTCCATATGAGATATGGAAAGGGAAGAGACAATCTCTTAAGTATGTTAAGATATGGGGTTGTCCAGCCTATGTCAAAAGACAAAATCCGGACAAACTCGAGGCAAGATCAGTCTTATGTAAGTTTGTAGGATATCCCAAAAATTCACAAGGGTATATCTTCTACCACACCGAGGAACAAAAGGTGTTTGTTTCTCGACATGCCACTTTCTTAGAAAAAGGTTTTCTTATGAAACAGATTAGTGGCATTGAGGTAGAACTGGAAGAGGTTCCAGCAACACAAACTATAACAGAAGACTTGGTAGAACCAGAGGATTCAGTAGTACCCGACGAACTCCATCCTCTCCGCCGATCTAGTAGGGTTTCTCGTCCACCTGAGAGATACTACGGTTTTCTCATTGACGGTGGGAGCGAGGATTGCATCATGGAGGATGATGACCCAACTAGCTTCGAGCAGGCCATCACGAGTAGGGACTCAGTGAAATGGCTGGATGCTATGCGGTCCGAGATGGAATCCATGTACACCAACAAAGTATGGACTTTGGAAGTTGCTCCTGAAGGGGTAAAACCCATTGGGAGCAAGTGGATCTTCAAGAAAAAACTCGGTGTAGATAGGAAAGTGGAGACTTTCAAAGCTAGACTTGTTGCAAAGGGTTTTCGTCAAAGACCAGGTGTGGACTATGACGAAACCTTTTCTCCAGTGGCTATGCTTAAATCCATCCGGATCATGCTTGCCATCGCTGCATATCATGACTACGAAATCTGGCAAATGGATGTTAAGACCGCCTTTCTAAACGGTGATTTAGAAGAGTGCGTGTACATGACTCAGCCAGAGGGCTTCGTAGACAGTGGGAGCAGCGGGAAGGTGTGCAAGCTGCTTAAATCCATTTATGGATTAAAGCAAGCATCGCGGAGTTGGAACATCTGCTTTGACGTCGTTATCAAAGAGTTTGATTTCGTCAAAAATCCAGATGAACCTTGTATCTACAAGAAGGTAGCAGAGAGTAAGGTTGTCTTCCTCGTATTGTACGTGGACGACATACTCTTGATAGGAAATGATATTCCTATGCTGCAATCGGTCAAGCTCTTCTTATCACAAAGATTCTCAATGAAAGATCTTGGTGATGCCTCCTGCATATTGGGAATTAGGATCTATAGAGATAGATCCAAACGGATATTGGGATTGTCCCAATCCAGGTACATTGACACCATACTAAAGAGGTTTAGTATGGAAGAATCCAAGCGTGGGAACTTGCCCACGATCTCTGGAGTCACTCTCTCCAAAGAGATGTCTCCCAAGACTGATTTGGAGAGAGCTCGCATGCAAGGGATACCCTATGCTTCGGCTGTAGACTCTATCATGTACGCGATGCTATGTACCAGACCCGATGTTGCATACTCACTAAGTGTAGTGAGTAGGTATCAAGCAGATCCTGGAGAGAGTCACTGGACAACTGTGAAGAGCATTCTCAAGTACTTGCGAAGGACTAAAGAGATGCTCTTGGTGTATGGTAACGGAGAACTCCAAATGGAGTCCTTTACCGATTCGAGCTTCCAGAGTGATAAGGACGACTCTAAGTCGCAGTCGGGATTTGTCTTTACCCTTTACGGAGGGGCGGTTAGCTGGAAGAGTTCCAAGCAGGAAACCGTGGCAGACTCGACGATGGAGGCTGAATACATCGCTGCCAACGATGCTGCTAAAGAGGCTGTCTGGATCAAGAAGTTCATTACAGAACTTGGTGTGGTTCCATCCATTGAGCATCCAATACCTTTGTATTGCGATAACAATGGAGCGGTGGCTTTGGCCAAGGAACCCAGGTCCCATCAGCGATCCAGGCATATTCTGAGGCGGTATCACCTGATCCGGGAGATAGTTGATCGCCGGGAGATCGAGGTCAGGAGGGTTGACACGAAGAACAGCACGGCGGATCCACTCATGAAGGCCATTCCCCTGATACAGTTTGAGAGACTCTTCGGGATGCTCGGTATGCGATACTACAGCAGCTGGCCCCAGTGCAAGTGGGAGATTGTTAGTTGTATGTATGCCCTAGAGGCCAGTATTGTACAGATGATGTATATTATATTGGATGCTTGGACATATATAGAGATGACTTTCTTACTCGATATGATAGTATGCTATCTGGTTGCACTTTATCTTAACATGTACACTAGTCTCTTTATACTGTCTTATAGTTACATGTTGGTAAAGCCCTTAGGATGTGTACTTGACTACCTGGACTATGATGCAGATCATACTAGTGGGAACATGGTAGTCCATAGGTACATCCTTCAAGGTCCCTAGTCATAGGTGTATCGAGACGGGGCATCGATATACCAGTGTAGACTAGCGTATATGCTTCTCGACCCATAAGATGGGCGATGGATGATCCCATATCCATTGGTGTTTGACATCAGAGATGGTATACGGGTGCTCAGTGGAGACTGGGTACACTGGACGGACTCGCCGAGAACTCCCAGATGGTATTATACCTCACGTCAGATGGCAGTTCTCAGGTGACACTTGTACAGGTTAGTCTATGACCCGAGATCGTCATAGAGTCTTGTGTGATTCCCACTGTGCTTTGATCTCCACCTTACCACGTCTATGAGGTCGTGCAAAACGGTGGTTTTTGGGTACAGTCCCGAGTCACATGGAGGCAATGAGCGATAGGAGGGGTTTCGTCTCTCCCGGTATTGGGGGTTGATGTTGCGCTGTGCTCGATTGGCCGTAACAGGGAAGTCCCTGGCCAGGGCTGATCAGAGATTTGCTGGTAAGTGTTACCAGTAGTTTCTCGACCCGTTATGAGCCTCACATCGGCATGACTTATCGGTTATTGGGGTCTGACGTTTACCACCCATAGACTTGATATGCGACGTATCAGACGAACAGACCGGACTGTACGGTAAGTGTTACTGGTTGGATTCACAGGAGTGTGAGCGGGCTTGCTCGTCGATCTTCTGATCGCTCAGTACCCGGGTGGCCGTTACGTTTAGCAGACCGCTTGCGGCTTGTGGATGCTTGATATGATCATCATCTGCTACCGGCGTATTGACGAGTCTTTAGAGTCCTATATAGAGGTTTCCTGGCTCAAGCGAAACGAAATAGGAGCGCATATGAGATATGTGCGGGACCGAGAATAATGTGTGTATGTGATACCGTATTTCATTCTCGCGATGAATGTATCGATTGGTTATATGCGATATAACCTAGATATCGAATCCAGGACTGATTCGATAAGCCGATACATAGGATACTAGTCGGTTATATACGATATGACCGGATCGTTAAATCAAGTGTTGATTTAATGATTTAATGTATAATTATATATTTGATATATTACTTTGCATTAACTAGTATTGGTTCACTTTAAATGGATTTTCTCACTTGATGTGCAAGTTGTATATGTGATATACTTTTATGCACATGTTTGTATCATGTTTGATGATGCTTGCTCATTTGGTTAAGTGTAAAGAATTAAACCTTGGTTAAGTAAATGGTTAGGGTTTTTCTTTATTCATTCATTTATCTTTTTATTTGGATTAAAAATAAATGGCAAAAGAAAACAAAATGGTTGCTTTCATTCTTGAAGCTTGTTGAAGCTTCATGAAGCTTGTTGAAGCTTCATGAAGCTTTGACCAAAGTGACCATTTTGTCTTCATGCTTAACCCTAACCATTCATCTAACCTTAGTCAATTCTCTACACCTAACCATGGTCTACATTATGATAAGTATTCATTTTCTTTTTCTTTTTTAATAACTTATCATATCTTTTCTTCTTCTTCATCATCTTCATCAAGAAGGAAAGCTTGTCTTCATCAATGGCATCTTGAGCAAAAGTGTGTTAAATCCAATTCTAAAGTGAACCCACCTCCTATTTCTTCACCCTCTACCTCTTGCCAAGTAGTATAGGGTGTTTTCTTCACAAGTTTCACAACTTGGTGAAGTTGGAGCTTGATCTTGTGTAACCTCGACGTAGATCATCTTCGGCACGAAGCCGACGACCTTGCCCGCCCATTTCTCCGATGAAGCCGATGCTTGAGTCCGGGATTCGAGACGGACAGCGAGAGGACGTCTACATGGAGCTAAGGAAGTGGAGAACCGGATCTACAAAGGTTGTAGCATCTCACTTTTAGTTAAGATGTTAACTAGTTTCCTTTTTCGCCTAAAATTCTAGTTGACGATCCGTATTAGGCTTTCTCGGCACCCATAAAATTTAAAATTGGCATGGTTGATGCCTTGTGAGACTTCATTAGAGTGCCTAGGAACCCTACACTCAGGAGCAAAGATAAGGAGATGGCCAAGCTCTATTCGAAAATTGACGACCTGACGAATGTTGTGATGCAGCTTACGGCTCGAATTGCTCGAGCGCCTCCCAATCAAGCACAAGTCGCTACTCATCATCCGGGTGATGACAATCCGAAGCAGCCAATGCCTGTTCCTTTGGGTCCAAGACTGGTTGAGCCGCACGAAAGCCGGCCACATTCCGCTTCTAGGGACGCCTTGGCTCCAGATAGCACTATCCCGCTAACACAAGATCGGATAATGGATTTGGTCACCAGCAAAGTTAAAACATTGGTGGTTGAAGCTGAAGCTCAGAAAGAAATTAGCAGTAGTGGGCGGCCATATCCCGCACAGTACGATCTGATCGAGTTTCCGAACGGCTACGTCATTCCTAAGTTCGGAAGATTCGACGGGACGGGAAACGCAAATCAGCACGTTGCCCACTTTAAAGCATCGTGCGGAAATACATGGGGCAATGATGCGCTCCTTCTTCGTCAGTTCGTCAACAGCCTGACCGGTGTCGCTTTCGACTGGTACGCGAGTATACCAGATGGGTCCGTCATTACCTTTGCCCAAATGGAGTCTCTGTTTCGGCAAAGGTTCATGAGTGTCAGTGATAAAATCTCCATTGCTGACCTTGTGAGGACCAAGCCGGGGAAGAATGAGAGCAACACCGACTTTATCGTCCGATGACGTAATCTCACGGTCAAGTGAGAACCACCGTTGGAGCAGGACCAGTCCGTCAGCCTTCTCATTGGGAACCTCAGCAATTAGATAGTCCCGTTCTTGTGTACAGCAGGCCTCAAGACGTTTCAAGAGCTAACCAAGAAAGTACAAATGCTAGAACGCTCGAAGCAAGAGTCTACCCCGGACTCTCAGAGAGACAAAACATGGAAAAGCAAGCGGGACGAAAACCGTAGAAGCGGGAGTTCCAGCAGTACCAATGTCTTCAATGCGTCCGACAATGAAGAAAAGCGAAGGGCGGGCGAATCTAAAACCAACCGGTCTCGAAGGCCAGTGCTATGAGGAGAAGGGCCTTCCCTAGAGGAGAAAAAGAACAAGGTTTACTCTTTCAGGAGGGACAAGGTCCGCAAGATATTTAAAGATGCCTTGAACAACGGTCTACAATTGCCAGAGTCAAAAAGACCTCAAGAAGCAAAAATGACCGACAATCCCCTGTATTGCCCGTACCACTGAGCAGTGAGCCATGCGATCGAGGATTGCTATATCTTCAAAGACTGGGTCGAGAAGCAGTACAAGGCTGGAGAGATCGAGCTGTCCAAAAGTGTGTTGGTGAACAATCAAGTTGCAACCACCAACTTTATACAGACAGAAGCTGAAGCCTTCTGGGAGCAGACAGCCGAACCCGCTGCCCTGAGAACTGAGACCGACTCACCACAGCCTCCTTGGAGTAAGCACATATCTAATAAGACGAAGAAGATGCTAAAGCTGCTTCAGAAAGAGCCCAGGACGGAATTGGAAGGACAGAAGAAGCCCACCATTCCAGCTGCCAATTCGGCCCAATCAGGCTCAAAATCCAAAAAGCTCAAGAAGAACAAAAGTGCAGCTCGTCGCAAAAAGGAGTCTGAAGGGAGATCGGTCATTCATAAATATATTGATTCTCTCGAAGACTATGAACAGAAGGAAAGAACTCTAATTCAATTGAAAGAGTTCTTCCCTGTAGGAGCAGCTGAGATTTTGGAGGAGCTAGAAGAAGGCTCCGATGAAGAGGTCCCTATAGTGACCTGCTACGCCATCCATCTTGGCAGTGACTCCGAGGAGGAGCTCTGTTTTCCCGAAGAGGACGAGGAGCTCGCCACAATGGCCAACCAGATCCAGCTCAGAAGCAGCAGGGCTCTACCGCCAAATCAGGGAAACGCCCCAAAAGGAAAGGAAAAACAGGTGGCTAATGAGGAAGATGACAGAGAACCGGCTGATAAAAACTCAAGTCCTTCCTCGGTGGACTATAATGTCTTGGCTCATCTCCGGAAGCTTCCGTCTCTCCTGAGCATCTACGATGCCTTAGTCCTATCTAAGGAGCTTAGAGATGTCCTAATTCACGCTCTACAAAATCCCGAGTGGTATCAGGCTCAATTTGCGGAAATTAATATGAAAGAAGCCTAGTACGCTTTGCATGCTGCCGCGGTCACGTTTAAGGACGAAGACTTGCTACTGGGAACGGCTGAGCATAATCAGCCGCTCTACGTGACCGGGTGCAGCGACGGAGATCGGATTAATCGCATATTGATCGATCCGGGGTCCTCAGTGAACATCATGAACTTGCGGACTCTGAAGAGTTTGTCAATGGACGTCAGACACCTTTCAAGGGAAAGGATTGTCATTCAAGGCTTCAATCAAAACTGCCAGCAAGTTCTGGGGTCTATAGCTTTGCCAATCAAATTTGGGGATCTGCAAACTGAAGCTAAGATATACGTGATCGACGCTGACACGTCTTATAAAATTCTCTTGGGACGACTGTGGCTCCACGATTACGACATCATTCCGTCAACTTTCCATCAATGCATGAAGTATACTAAAGATGGCGAAGAAAGACGCATTGACGGAGACATCCAGCCGTTCGGTGTGCATGAAGTCCGATATGAGGATTCTCGGTACTTTATGAAGCCCCAAAGTACTGAGCCACAGCTGACCAAAGACAGAACGGTCCCGAAACTCAAAGGAAAATCTGAGCCGACTGTCACTTTCAAAAGCAAAAACCCCCAAGTGCGTCCGCATTTCGGCGGTGACACTGATGAGTCCGACGCTGGAAGTCCGTCCTTTCGTAAAACTCGCCCTCGTTTCGGTAGCGATGCAGACGAATCCGATACTGAAATCCCATCTAGCAGCAAAGTCTGCCCTCATCTTGGCAGCGACACTGAAGAGTCGGAGGAAGAGGACCTTCCGTGCAACAGCTGTACAGATTGGGCCCCTATGCAACAAACAAAACTACGAGAGACCTTAGAAATTGCAGAAGGGCCCCTAGCTGTCACAAGGGTGCCGGAGCAGATGTGCAAAGAGCTCGATGCATTATCAGTCTCCACCGTGGACCAGCTGAAAACTTTCTATGTGCCCGGAAGGAAAAGTGGACAGAAGGGCATCCTGTTTTATGGGTCAAATCCTTTTGTGCACCCGGACGATTTGTCTGTCGCGTGCCTTCCCTATGAGAGAGGCATAAGAGCCGTCCTCAATCCCAGATACTATGCACCCGAGATGCAGGAATATTTCAAAAAGTGCGGATGCCGGTTATATCAAATGGAGTCTGAAGCAAAGTTTTATGAAGGGCTATGGTATCCGCCCCAGGTCCGAGCACTCATCGATGGACGAATTCCAGATAGACGGGGCATAGGCTTCATTCAACCTGATTCCAAAGCGTGCTACATGATCTATGTTAGTGAAGCCAGCGAAAGATCAAATGATGATGACGAGATAGCCGAGCCAGAAGAAGCTCCTCAGAACCTCGAAGATAGCGGACAAGCAACCTTCGACGAACTAGATGAGATTGACTTAGGAACGCCCGATGATCCAAGGCTGACCTACATCAGCTCACTCTTATCAGAGAAAATGAAAGCGCAGATAATCGCCCTGCTGCATGAGTTCGTCGATTGCTTCGCATGGACGTATAAAGAAATGCCTGGACTTTCCCCCGAAGTGGCCATGCATAAACTGGCTATATCTCCTGATGCTAAGCCAGTTAAACAAGCTCATCGAAGAATGAGAAGGGAACTAGAAGAAAAGGTCATTGAGGAAACCAAGAAGCTCATCGATGCCGGCTTCATCAGGGAGGAGAAATATGCGGATTGGATCGCATGCATAGTCCCAGTGAAGAAGAAAAATGGGCAGATCCGAGTTTGTGTCGATTTCAGGGACCTCAATAAGGCTTGTCCTAAAGACGACTTTCCGCTACCGGTCATGGAAATGATGGTCGATGACACCTCAAATTACGAACTATTCACCTTTATGGATGGCTTGTCTGGATATAATCAGATCAAAATGTCCCCCGAGGATGAGAAACACACAGCATTTCGAACCCCGATCGGAATATATTGCTACAAGGTGATGCCGTTCGGACTGAAGAACGCATGTGCTACATACCAAAGGGCGATGACCAATATCTTTGATGACCTAATTCATAAAGTCGTCGAATGTTATGTTGATGATCTGGTCGTCAAGACTAAAGCCAAGGCCGATCACATCCAAGATCTTAGGACCGTTCTCACCAGACTGAGGGAATACGATCTGAAAATGAATCATTTAAAGTGCGCTTTTGGCGTGTCATCGGGAAAATTCCTGGGGTTCATAGTCCGACATCGAGGGATTGAAGTTGACCCGTCCAAGATAAAGGCCATCATGGAGATGCCCCTTCCGAAGAGTCTGACGCAGCTAAGATCTTTTCAAGGCAAGCTTTCTTATATACGGAGGTTTATCTCAAATTTATCGGGGAGATGTAGGCCCTTCTCAAAGCTCATGAAGAAAGGAGCTCCTTTTGTCTGGGATGCCGAATGTCAAGAAGCGTTCGAAAGCATCAAACAGTACTTGTTGCACCCTCCAGTGCTGGCCGCTCCCATTCCAAATAAACCGCTGATTCTCTACACTGCCGTGCTGGATGAGTCACTCGGTGCGCTCCTTTCTCAGGACAACGAGGAGGGAAAAGAGAATGCCCTCTACTACCTCAGTCGAACTTTAGTCGGGGAAGAACACAACTATTCCCCGATCGAAAAGCAATGCCTGGCTCTGATATTTGCTGTAAAGAAGCTGAGGCACTGTCTGCTCGCTCATCGGGTTATGCTGATCTCCAAGGTCGACCCGCTCAAACACTTGATGACCAAAGCAAGCCTAGCCGGCAGAATGGCAGGATGGGCTGTCATGCTACTTGAGTTTGACATAGTTTATACTCCTCAGAAAGTAGTAAAAGGGCAAGCTCTTGCAGACTTTCTCGCTGCTCATCCCATACCAGAAGGGTCACCACTCAATTACGAGTTACCCGACGAACAAGTGCTGCACCTTGAGAATGACGATCCATGTTGGGAGCTCTACTTCGATGGGGCCTCATCGATAAGGACCTCCAGTAAATCAAGCGTCCCGGAGATAAAAGCAGGGATAGGATTGGTGTTCATCACACCATCAATGGGAACCCTATGGCGTTCTTTTGCTCTCACCGAGCCTCGCACAGACAATGAGGCCGAGTATGAAGCTCTGATAGCTGGTTTGGAGCTCGCCATAGAAATGGAAATCCTTCGGCTACGGGTTTATGGTGAATCCCAGCTTGTCGTCAACCAAGTAAGCGGCGACTATAAGATATACAAACCTGAGTTAGCTCGATATAGAATCCAAGTGGTGGAACTCATGAAATGGTTCACTCACATTGAACTAATGAGAGTCCCTAGAGCGTTGAATGGAAAGGCTGACGTACTCGCTCGCTTAGCCAAGGAGCTGGATGATCCTAACACGGACGAAATTCTAATCACAGTCAGGAACCGGCAAATTCTACCCCCAGTCTCTCTACGAGAAGAGGAAAGCGCGAAACAGAAGAGCAGTCCTGCCGAAGAAGCTTCGATCATCCAAGACGAGCCCGATTGGAGAGAACCCTTCATAGAGTACCTCCGATACGACAAGCTGCCCAAAAAAAAATCTGCAAGGATTCAGCTGAAGAAGAGAGCTCTCCGATACGTGTTTGTGAATGACACGCTATACCACAGATCATATGACCAACTCTGGCTTAGGTGCCTGTCATCGGCCGAAGCCCAAAAAGTTATGAAAGAAGTTCACTCAGGCATCTGCGGGGCTCACCAGTCCGTCCCCAAAATGCGGCTTCAGATCAAACGGCTTGGGTATTACTGGCCCACCATGATACGGGATTGCGGAGAGCATGCAAAGAAATGTTATATCTGCCAAATTCATGGTGATTTCATTCACAGGCACCCCAATCCGTTGCATCCTACGGTGGCGTCGTGGCCCTTCGAAGTCTAGGGAACTGACATAGTTGGTCCAATTGATCCTCCGTCATCCAAAGGCCACCGGTTCATATTGGCTGCAACAGACTACTTCTCTAGATGGGCTGAAGCTGTCCTGCTAAAAGAAGTCAAGACAGAAGATATTCTGAAATTCTTCTAGCATAATATTCTATACCGCTTCGGTACACCAAGAAGAATCATTTCTGACAACGGGCCCTCTTTCAAGAGCTTCAAAGTCTCAAGGTTCGCTACTCAGCACAAGATAGACTGGAGATATTCCTCCATCTATAATCCAAAAGCCAATGGACTATCCGAAGCCTTCAATAAGACTCTATGCAAGCTCCTGAGGAAAAATGCTTCAGCCAACAAGAGAGACTGGAATCTCAAACTTCACGAGGCGTTGTGGGCATATCGTACCACGCACCGTACTCCAACTCAGTACACTCCATACTCATTGCTCTTCGGAGTGGAGGCGGTCCTCCCCCTCTAAGTCGAAGTTCCAAGCTTAAGAATGGCCGTTCAGCACGAGTTGACGGAGGAGGAAAACGTCCTCCTTCGGCTGGAAGAGCTCGACGCCCTCGAAGAAAAGAGGCTCACTGTGCAGCAAAATCTGGAGCTATACCGATCCCAAATGTCATGGGCCTATGACAAGATAACTCGTCTCCGCGCTTTCAAGAAAGGTGAATTGGTGTTGGTCCTCAATAGACCGATCATCCCCAATCGACATGCCAAGGGAAAATTCGACCCAAACTGGGAAGGACCATACGTCATCGAGAAAGTGTTCGACGGAGGATCCTACCAACTAATAAGTGCCGAGGGAGAAAGGCCCATGCCACCCATCAATGGCCGATATCTCAAGAAGTGCCACACATGAATGCTCCAAGTCACAGGTGAATTGAGCACAGCAGCCCTACGACCCGGAGCATACATCCTGCAAAACCGTATACAATCCATGGGCGTAAACAACCCATATCTCTCCCAAGTCCTGCCGGTGAGACTACTTTTAAAGTCCCACCAGCGACCAAAAAAAATAATAAATAAATAAATAAATACGGTATGTCCAAAAGCAAAACGGGCATGGATGAAAACCCGAAAAGGCTCCGTGTGTAAAAACAGCAGGACTGCCGGCGAGTTTGTGAAAACCCGAAATGGCGCAAACTCGTGAAAAAGAAAGGATAAAACACACTCGCAAAGTCCTCTCGACCTTGTGAGGAGAAAATACCCGCGTGAGATCCTTATGACTCACAAAGGAGCAACACACTTAGGAATCCTCACGATTCCTAAGGAGAACATACACCTACGAGATCCTCATGACTCGTAGGGAGAAAATGCTTTTATGAGACCCTTACGGCTCATAAAATTGAAAAGTCTTGGGTGACAGGGACCTAAACCTGTCTCCTAAGCCATCGCTTCCCAAAGGGAAATGGCAAATGATGAGTCGCTCCTGGCGTTACGCTTCAGTGTTAGTGGTGCAGATGCCGACCTAAAAACCAAATCCCAAGTCCTCCCGGGGCAAATGATGAGTTGCTCCTGGCATTATTCCAGTGCAGAAATACTGATGCCAAACAAGATCCAAATTCCAAGTCCCCAAACGGCGAATGATGAGTCGCTCCTGGTATCATATGTCAGTGCAGCGATGCAGACGCCAACCAAAACCCAATTTCTCAAAATTCTCCCGGCCCTACAGTTAGTCCACAGATCGACTACCGTATACAATCTACGGGCTCAAATGATTCTCATCATACCCATACCCCACCGCAATCACCAGTCCAGCGGCCGGTCTTCGCCCTTGGACTTATGCTCCATTTTGGAAGACCCACTCATGTGTCCTCACGATACATGAGGAGAACAAACCTTTGTGGGATTCTTACGACTCACAAAGGAAAAACACACTTGGGGGTCCTCATGACTCCTAAGGAGAAAATGCACCTACGGGATTTTTACGACTCGTAGGGAGAAAATGCTTTTATGGGACCCTTACGGCCCATAAAATTGAAAAGCCTTAGGTGATAGGGATCTAAACCTGTCTCCTAAGCCATCGCTCCCCAATCCCCAAGCGGCGAATGATGAGTCACTCCTGGTACCATATTCCAGTGCAGTGATGCAGACGCCAACCAAATTCCAAACTCAAATCCCAAACGGTGAATGATGAGTCGCTCCTGGTACCATATTCCAGTGTAGCGATGCTGATGCCAAACCGAAACCAAAATCCCCAAATCCTATCATGACAGATGATGATTCGCTCCTGGTACCATATTCCAGTGTAGCGATGCTGATGCCAACCCGATTCACATCAAATCAGCAAGACAAGCATCGACCGTCCACATCGCAAAAAGGGCAGCACCGACTGTCCAAGTCGCAAAAAGGGCAGAACCGACCGTCCAAGTCGCAAAAAGGGCAGTATCGACCGTCCAAGTCGCAAAAAGGGCAAAACCGACCGTCCAAGTCGCTAAAAGGGCAGCATCGACCGTCCAAGTCGCTAAAAGGGCAGCATCGACCGTCCAAGTCGCAAAAAGGGCAGAACCGACCGTCCAAGTCGCAAAAAGGGCAGCATCGACCGTCCACGTCGCAAAAAGGGCAGCACCGACCGTCCAAGTCGCAAAAAAGGCAGAACCGACCGTCCAAGTCGCAAAAATGGCAGAACCGACCGTCCACGTCGCTAAAAGGGCAGCACCGACCATCCAAGTTGCAAAAAGGGCAGCACCGACCGTCCAAGTCGCTAAAAGGGCAGTATCGACCGTCCAAGTCGTAATAAGGGCAGAAACGACCGTCCAAGTCGCTAAAAGGGCAGAACCGACCGTCCAAGTCGCAAAAAGGGCAGAACCGACCGTCCAAGTCGCAAAAAGGGCAGAACCGACCGTCCAAGTCGCAAAAAGGGCAGAACCGACCGTCCACGTCGCTAAAAGGGCAACAACGACCTCCTCGTCATGCTCCGCCTCGGAATCTAGTCAACCAGACACTCCTTCTCAGAGACACGTCAAGCATCGACCGTCCATGTCGTAAAAAGGGCAGTGCCAGCTTCCCAAAAGGTGGGAGCCGAATCAAGTCGCCTCCACGTGAAAGAAGATCCATCAATTTCATGCACACGACCCACATATGTTGTGTGCATTTATTGATGGGGGGGCAATTTGTTGGGGTAAAAATTTACATCCCGGTTGACCAAGTCAAAATCAAAGTCAACCCCAAGCCAGGCGGGCCCAATCCCAGGTCAAGTGAGCCAATACCCGGGTCGAGCCCGAACATGGAGCGGCCGGCCACCCCCCATGCCAAGATAAAAATTTTGTAATAAATAATTTTGTTGTATTTCTTTTATTTTATTTTATGAATAAATTTAAGAAAAATGGGTATAAAGCAAAATTTTTGTAAAGCCCATGGCTTATGTGCAAAAAGAAATGGCACATGAGTCATGGGATAGGCAAAATGCCATTTTGAAAAGCCCAAGGGGCTATATGTAAAGTGTATAGCCTATAAAGGCAAAGATAATGAAATATCTCAACAACTTTTTTTCTCTCTCCAAAAAAAAGACTCCAGATCTAAGATCTTTCTCCTTCCTCAAGGTTCTAAAACCTTCTTCTTTCTTTTGAATCAAATCAAGAGTTTAACTCTCCCTTTCTAAAAAATAAATAGTTCTTCACTACAAAACCTACGAAGAGGAGTTCGGATCTCCAATCAGATCTCGAAAAGGGGGGAATTTTAAGTCTTACCCCCATTTTTCTCCAAGATCCTGCCGATCAAGAGGAGGAAGAAGGAGACTCATCCCCAAAATCTAACTTTAGACCGACCCAAGGCTCAAAAGAAGAGCCAAAGATTCCTAAGAGTTTAACTCCTTTCTAGATTTGTGGGAGTTTAACTCCATAAATTAATTTCTTGTTAGGAGTTCAACTCCTAAAATCGTCTTGGGAGTTCAACTCCCCAGCCCAGGGGCTAAGAACCTTTCCGCGGGTGTTTTCCCGTGGTCACGTGTGCCTACGTGACCCCGGGGTACTAGGCGCCCATCGGTCATGTGCGTGCACGTGACCCCGGGGCGTCAAGGCGCCCATCGGTCACGTGTGCGCACGTGACCCCGGGGCACCAAGGCGCCCATCAGTCACGTGTGCCCACGTGTTCCCGGGTTTTAAGGCGCCCATGTACGCCCACATGCCACGCGCGCGGCCCTTGAACGCCATTTCCCCCTCTTATTATTGCTATTATTATTATTTTATTTTATTTTATTTATATATACACACACATACTCCACACTAAATATACCTTCCCCGTTAGAAAAAAATTTCTAACGGGGCGCTGCCCCGCATCCCGCAAGGGGGCTGCTAGCCTCCTTGACCCCCAGCCCGCTATCCGGGTAGCGGGACCCCCGTAAAAACTCTGCGGGGCCCCCGATATTCCCAAAACCCCTTCAAAACACAACACTGCACGTTGAGTTCGCATGACCAGTTTAACCCGTTAATCGGAGGTTCTCTCGCTCCAAATGCGAGGGGTAATTAACGACAGCTTAGTCCGCGGCTGCCGGAGATTCGGATTACCACAATCAATAAACCCTAGCCTACCCTAGGCAGGGGGATCTGTAATGCACCCGACAAGCGCGCGCGTATTCCCATCTCAATGGGGTGGCAAAAAAACACCCTACAGTGTTAAAGACTAGCCTATGTTTGGCGCTCTCGTGCTCCTATGTGAAGTCTTAAAGAATTGTCTAAGCACTAGAGATTTGAAGCGCTCACGTGAGGTCACGTGAGGCGTTTGAAGTAGTGTTAAACACTGAAGATATGAAGCGCTCATGTGGGGCCACGTGAGGTGTTTGTAAACACTGAAGATTTAAAGCGCTCACGTGAGGTCACGTTTTGAAGTAGTGTTAAACACTGAAAGTTTGAGGCGCTCACGTGAGGTCATGTGAGGTCTTTGAAATAGTGTTAAACACTAAAGATATGAAGCACTCACGTAAGGTCACGTGAGGCATTTGAAATAGTGTTAAACACTGAAGATATGAAGCGCTCATGTGAGGTCACATGAGGCGTTTGAAGTAGTGTTAAACACTGAAGATTTGAAGCGCTCACGTGAGGTCATGTGAGGCGTTTGAAGTAGTGTTAAACACTGAAAGTATGAGGCGCTCACGTAAGGTCACGTGAAGCGTTTGAAATAGCGTTAAACACTTGAAGATTTGAAGCGCTCACGTGAGGTCACGTGAGGCGTTTGAAATAGTGTTAAACATTGAAGATTTGAAGCGCTTACGTGGGGTCACGTAAGATGTTTGAAGTAGTGTTAAACACTGAAGATATGAAGCGCTCACGTGGGGTCACGTGAGACGTTTGAAATAGTGTTAAACACTGAAGATATGAAGCGCTCACGTGGGTTTACATGAGACGTTTGAAATAGTGTTATACACTGAAGATATGAAGCGCTCACGTGGCGTCACGTGAGACGTTTGAAATAGTGTTTAAACACTAAAGATTTGAAGCGCTCACGTGAGGTCATATGAGGCGTTCCCAAGGACTGAAAACTGCCTCTGTTTTATTCTCTTTTAAAAAGTGCTAAGCACTATTAAGGGGTCACGGGATGTCACGTGAAGCGTCCCAAAAATAGGGTTTATTCCCTTTTCTCTTTTATAAGTGCTGAGCACTTCTCAGGGGTCACGTGATGTCACGTGATTCGTCCCAAAAATAGGGTTTATTCCCTTTTCTATTTTATAAGTGCTGAACACTTCTTAGGGGTCACATGGGGTCATGTGAGGCGCTCCAAAAATAGGGTTTATTCCCTTTTCTCTTTTATAAGTGCTGAGCACTTCTCAGGGGTCACGTGGGGTCATGTGACTAGATCTCAGTCTTTCCCCTTAGGTTTTGGATCTGCATGACAGAATCTCCCCGATGAGAATTAAATTCTCAACTTATGGGGAGATCTGCTTCTGCAGATCTTCAACCAGAGGAAGAACTGAGTTCTTATTTAGAAGAGTTAAACTCTTGGTTTGAGAATTAAATTCTCTTTTGTTTTGTGGGAGCTTATAGAATGATCTCCTTCATTCTCTTACCAAGAGTTTTTTTCTCTGAAGAGATCTTCTTCTCTATTTCTATCTGTTGTTGTATCCTCTCTTCTCTTTTTTTTTTGTATCCCCTTTCTCTTTTTTTCTCGGCTCCTATTTATAGGAGAAAGAAAAGAATCAGTTTGTTCAGTCAATATCTCATTGAGAGATTTTGATTGATTTTATAACCAACATGATCTTTTAGATCACCCGGTGGATTTTATCCACCATTGGATTTTTAATCCAAAAGATATTTTATTTGTTGTTCCTGGCAAATTTTAGGAAAATATTTCATTGTATAGAATCTTTCTATCCATTGGATTTTTAATCACCATTGGATTTTTAATCCAACGGTGCTTCCTTTTACAGAGTGCAATCTTTTTTGTTTGGAAAGATCTAGGGAAATATTTTTCCAATTAGGGTTTTTGATTCCTTTTAATTAGAATTTAATTCTATTAAGTGTTTGCTCAGAAACCCATCACGTGTTGGCACGTGACCCCACTGATAAAACATTTAATTAGAATTTAATTCTATTAGTTCAGAGGGCCCAGGAACCCATCACGTGTTGGCACGTGACCCTACTAATTAAGCATCTAATTAGAACTTAATTCCATTAGTTCAGAGGGCTCAGAAACCCATCACGTGTAGGCACGTGACCCATGTTGTGGGTTTTAGCCTGTTTATGTTCATCGCTTATATGCTTTGCATATGAGCACTCACGTGTTTTACACGTGAGGCCTGTTTGGCCATTGGTGATTTATGTTCAGCGTTTATATGCTTTGTATACGTGCACCCACGTGTTTTACACGTGAGGCCTGTTTGGGCATTGGTGATTTATGTTCAGCGCTCATATTCTTTGCATACGTGCGCCCACGTGTTTTACACGTGATGCCTGTTTTTTTGAGGATTCTCCCTTTTTTGTAAGGGAATAAGTAGCTCTTGGCCGAAAATTTTGGCGGGAACAGCTGCGGCTGAGGGAGGGCCTTGGTGAGTGGATCCGCGGTGTTATTCTTTGTATCTACTCTCCTAATCTCGATCTCGTGGCGATCAACTATCTCCCGGATCAAATGATATCTCCTCAGGATGTGTCTGGACTTCTGATGGGACCTGGGCTCTTTAGCCAACGCCACAGCCCCATTATTATCACAATACAATGGTATTGGATCGATAATGTTGGAACTACTCCTAGCTCCAAGATGAACTTCCTCATCCAGACGGCTTCCTTGGCAGCATCATTTGCAGCAATATACTCAACTTCCATCGTAGAGTCTGCAACGGTATCCTGTTTGGAACTCTTCCAACTCATCGCCCTTCCGTTGAGGGTAAATGCAAACCCTGAGATAGACTTGTTGTCATCCTTATCACTCGGGAAGCTCGAATCGGTAAAGGCCTCCATTTGGAGATCCCCATTACCATACACCAAGAACAATTCTTTAGTCCTTCGTAAGTACTTAAGAATTTTCTTCACAGTAGTCCAGTGATTCTCCCCTGGGTTTGACTGATACCTGCTTACTACACTCAGTGCATAAGCCACATCAGGGCGTGTACACAACATTGCATACATTATTGATCCTACGGCTGAAGCGTAGGGAATAATGCTCATGCGAGCTCTCTCTACATCAGAATTTGGGCAAAAGTCCTTAGAAAGAGTGACTCCATGGCAAGAGGATAAGGCATCCCGCTTGGAGTCTTCCATATTAAACCTCTTCAGGATGGTGTTGATGTACTTGGTTTGGGACAATCCCAATAACCGTTTGGATCTATCCCTATAGTACGTATGCCCAATATGTACGTGGCATCACCCAGATCTTTCATGGAGAACATTTGTGATAAGAATGATTTGACCGACTGTAGCATAGGAATGTTATTTCCTATCAGAAGAATGTCATCTACGTACAATACGAGGAATGCGACAGTCCTCCCTGCAGTCTTCTTATAAACACAAGGTTCATCTGGATTTTTGACGAAATCAAACTCTTTGATAATTTCATCAAAACAGATGTTCCAACTCCGTGATGCCTGCTTTAAATGGATTTAAGCAACCTACATGCTTTCCGGCTGCTCCCAATATCAATGAAGCCCTCTGGCTGATCCATATAAACGCATTCTTCTAAATCACCATTTAGAAATGCAGTTTTAACGTCCATCTGCCAGATTTCATAGTCGTAGTGTGCAGCAATAGCAAGTAGGATCCGAATGGATTTAAGCATGGCTACCGGATAGAAAGTCTCGCCATAGTCCAATCCCGGTCTTTGACGAAAGCCTTTCACTGCTAACCTTGCCTTATAGGTCTCCACCTGCCCATCTACACCGATCTTTCTTTTAAAGATCCATTTGCATCCTAGGGGTTTTACCCCAGAGGGCACAACCTCCAAAGTCCATACATTGTTGGTGTACATAGACTCCATTTTGGACCTCATGGCATCTAGCCACTTCACAGAGTCACCACTCGTGATAGCCTGTTGAAAACTGGCAGGGTCATCATAATCCATGATGCAATCTTCTCTATCACCATCAATGAGAAAACTGTAGTATCTCTCCGGTGGGCGAGAAGTCCTACCAGATTTACGGAGTGGCTGAGGTTCATAAGATTCTGTTGCAACATCAGGTACAACAAGTCATCATTTATAACTTGTGTCTCTAGAACCTCTTCTAGATCTACCACATTGCCATCATTATCATTTAGAAAAATCTCATTTTCTAAAATGTGGCATACTAAGAAACAAACACCTTTTGTTCCTCCTTGTGGTAGAAAAGATACCCAAACAAATGTTTCGGATATCCCACAAATATACATTTGACTGATCGTGTCTCGAGTTTGTCTGGATTCTGCTTTTTGACAAAAGTCGGACAACCCCAAATCTTAACTCGTTTAAGAGACGGTCTCTTCCCATACCATATCTCATATGGAGTGGTAGACACGGTCTTGGTTGGAATTTTGTTCAACAGAAAAGCTGCAATCTCCAATGCATGCCCCCAAAAGGAGAGAGGTAACTCAGTATCACTCATCATGGATCGTACCATATCTAATAGGGTATGATTCCGCTGCTCTGACACACCATTGTGCTGTGGTGTGTAAGGGGGAGTGAGCTGAGAGAGAATCCCATTCTTTTTTAGGAAGTTTGAAAACTCTATACTAAGATACTCCCCACCTCGATCTGATCGAAGTATTTTGATGCTCATTCCTATTTGTTTTTCTACTTCAAGTCTGTACTCCTTGAATTTCTCGAAAGCTTCAGACTTATGCTTTAACAAAAACACATGACCGAATCTTGAGAAATCATCAATAAAAGTTATGAAGTAAGAAAAACCGCCTCTCGCATGTGTAGACATTGGCCCATATACATCACTATGTATGAGGCCTAAGAGCTCTGTAGCTCTTTCTCCGTGTCCAGTAAACAGAGTTTTGGTCATTTTTCCTTTGATACAAGACTGACAAGTCGCATAAGATTTATACTCAAAAGGATTTAAATATACATCTTTATAAAGCTTGTTTAGTCTTGTTTCATTAATATGACCAAGTCTACAATGCCAAAGAAAAGCTTCATTTATATCTAAAATTTTCCTTTTATTTGTGTGTTGTATGTTGAAAACTGTGTGTTGATTTAGGACGTATATCCCGTTATTTAGTGTACCATAACCAATCAAGTCTTGATTCAATTTAATGTTCATAACATTATGCTGCAATACAAAATGATATCCTTCATTGTCTAACAAAGAAACAGATATTATATAACAAAGCATGCTTGGTACAAAATAACATGGGTTCAAAACCAATATACAACCCGACGACAACCCTAGGTGATACTCTCCTACTGAAACTGCATGTACATTGGAACCATTTCCAACTCGGAGAGTATGATCACCGATCTTCAAAACTCTGCTATTTCTCAACGCCTGCACAGAATTGTAGATATGAGAACCCGAACCGGTATCCAATACCTAGAAAGCAGAGTTAATAGAGAAACAGTTTTCAGTTACTAACACTCCTAAAGCGGAAGCATCATCGTGCTTCTTTTTCTTGAGATCTAAGTACTTAGTAAAATTTCGCTTCCAGTGCCCCGTCTTCTTGCAATGAAAACATTCTCTCTTCCCCGACTCCGCAGCTTTGGATTTGTCTTTCCCCTTCGCCTTCTTGATTCCACCTCTCGGTTTGGTGGATTTCTTCTTATTATTTCCCTTGGCCTTGGCTTTTGGGAAGGAAGAGCAAGATTGTCCAACAACCAGAGAGGGAGACTTCGCCTTAAGCGTGCTCTCCGCACTTCTTAACATATTGAGAAGTTCGGGTAGTGACTTCTCCATGTTATGCATGTTGAAATTCACTATGAATGGAGAAAAGGCGGAGAGAGACTGTAGAACAATATCAGTATACTGTTCGTTATCCATTGTCCATCCGAAGTCCACAAGCTTTTCTATAAGAGCTATCATCTTCAACACGTGATCGCCTACTGGTGTGCCAGGAGCCATCCGCATCTGAAACAACTTTCGAAATGCTTCGTATCTCAGGGTCCGAGATTGCTCCCATAAAACTCTTTTATATGGAAAAAGATAGATTGGACATCCATCTGCTTGTGTTGCTTTTGATGTGTACTGTCCATCGATACAAGCGCAAGGCATTTGGCAGTGGCACAGTCAATATCCCACGTTTTGCGGATTTCCCTATCCGCAACAGAAGATTCAGGGCCTGGGGTAGGAGGGGCTAAGGCAGTGAGGACATATGATACTTTATCATATGTGAAATGTTAATGTTCCTCAGCCAGTCTTTATAGTTCGGTCCGGTCAGCTTGTTTTTATCTAGTAAAAGCTTAAGGCCTATCATTGGTATCTGCCATTAAGAGAGAGAAAAAGAATACACTCAGCGAAAGTTCTTGCAAAGATCAGATTGGTTATTATCTTATCTAATCGATGTCTCCCACTGTTTTTATCAAATTTTCCTTAAAACCTTAAAAAGAAAATTAGCCGGGATTAATTACATTCTACAACTTCGTTAACCGTTCAGCCAGGCCAGTGCCGGTACTTTGAGGGAGTTTCCCCGTGTTGTCGCACGGACCTAATTAGAATAAACCTCGTTTTCCTACAGGCATAGCTCCGTTGACACCTTTCTAGACACCTAATGGGTTAGCTACTTGTAAAGTGCAAAACTCTCCCGGGAGAAACTCTTGCTCACAGTTGGATCAGGATCCTACTATCACATAGAAGGTATGCAATCTCATTGCAAATTTCAACTATTGAAACTCCCGATATGGTTTTTACCTCTAGCACTCATGACCTTAACTATAGTCAACATATTATAAGTACTAGTCAAGTTCTTCCCGTCATTTCATGATTAACCAGACCCACCCATATGACCCTTAACTATAGTCAACATAATCATATGAATGTCCTAACTAATCGCATCATATGCGGTGTAGGAAGACATCACTTAGCTACCGTACACTGCGCCTTAACTATAGTCAAAATACGCTGCACGAATACTAAGTACTCTACTTCCTAAAATGACGGAGGGCTGCGAATAGTTTTTAAGAAAACTTTTAACGCTTTAAACTTGATATCGTTGCAGAATCAAATGGGTTTAAAAGGAGTGGCTTAAGCTCCGCACTTTGAAAACTTGCTTTTACATAAAAAGCCGAGTAGGTTTCAAATCTGATTCTACAACATCTTTTAGGTTCATTTTTCTTTACATTAATCTCATTAATGTAGTCCCATCTTTTAAGTCCTTAAGCCATCACAGAAAAGAAACGAAAATAGAACGTATGCTTATGTCATTCACATTCGCCACAATGTCCCATTATGCACCGTTAGGTTACTTAACTAACGACATAGCGGGACGGGACTAGTGCGGATGTAAAACATAAGAAACTTTTATTATATATCATATATATAATACCATTCGTCTCAGCATATAAAGTGATCACATCACAAAATACCAACAGCAGAAGCACATATGAAAATATAGGATATCTAGGAGGTCCGTATTTTGTATTTAGCCAGCAATAGAAAATACAGATTCCACGGTCGCGATGAATAGCTAAGCCCACACCCTTAGACCCCTACGAGAGCGGCAAGTGACCCTACCAATTCTAGAGTTTAGGAGACCCGGTCTCGACTCCTTGAGATGGCCTCCCACTGAACCCTAGAACCCGGTCACTTGTGCTCCCCTCTTTGGGTCTATCCTAATGCGGAAAAGTAAATAATATACAATAATGGTGACATCATCCTCAATCCGGAAGTGCCCCAAATAAAAGAATATTATATACAATTAATTTTACATGAATGAAAATAAAAACTCTCATCTCACATAAAACCCCGGCTATTCAATCACAACGATCCTGCACATCATATCTCAGCAACACATAATATCACATATCATCAACGTAAGTAAGTATGCGTACCCGGATTGTCGTTGATGTATAGCAACGAAACCGTCGATACACCACATACTACACTTACGGTCGCAGAAAAAAAGTGAAAAACAACACTTGGAATCATCACTTTCATATATATCAAGACGATGTTAAACGTTTCGATCGAATCAACAAACACCCATAAATTACCCCAAGAACTCAACACTTGAGCAAAGTTAAAATACCCAAAAACGTGCCACAATGTCTATGGACCAGCCGTAGAAGGGTCAACCCTTGCCTCACCTATGGCGCCACAGAACTATGGCAAACCCTAAGGTTTGGTCACGGTTCCATGGTCATTGGATCGAGTTAGGGTTACGTTCTTCTAGAGGGTCCATAAGGATACTTGCACGATCTTCCGAATATATTGAACTTGGGAAATTCCAACACTTGGAAAATTTCTGCGGGGGTCTTGATGTGCAGTTTGAAGTTCGTTTGAACTGTTAAATATTGCCTAGGTTACCATTACAATGTTAAACTATACGACTACGAAATACTCCGAATTAGCCCCTAATCAAAATAGACATCACATGAAATTTTGGGCTAAACAAACAATACCTGAAACCCCAAATCCTACAGAACAGAGCACTGGTGAAATACGAGGTGGTTTGGAGCAGAGGGGGCCGGCCAGGCCGGTATTTGGAGGGGTTTGCTCGGGTCAAATCCGAGCAATGGGCATCATATTTCACGTGTGTTCATTATATATCACATACAGTCTTCTGCAGTTGCTTAAATAATTTTTAAACGACTTTTTCAAAAAACAACAGAGAGCAATTTTAGAGTTTCTAAATATCGTATTTTTCGGAGTTGTTTTCGTTTTCGTAATAGTTATAACATCGTCTCTAAATTTCTAGTTTGGCTTTGATACCACTGTAGGGTTTCCTTAGCACCTTGCTTGGGATTTGGAAGCATCACACATGCCACAACAAAAATTTAAGGGGGTGCTAAGCAAACTAACCTAGGAATCGAACTAGAATTTTAGGGTAACATCAAACTAGTATCACATACTAGAGGTAATCTAACACTAAGAGGTAAGTGATACAACCTTTGTAGACTTGCCTCCTTGACTTCTTGGATCTCCTAGAGTTTGAACCGGCTTGCTAGAATCCTTCTACGTCCACGACGATCCATCCGAAGTCTCTTTGCTCAAGCTGTTGCGCCACGGCAGCGCCCCGGCCGTCTATCCGAGGCCAAAATGCGGAATCAAAATTTTTCCTTACTTGGAAACTGGCGCTACCGCGGACAATAAACCCAGATCGTAACCATTAACCTATACTAGCTAACAAGAGATGGGGTGAGAGATATACCGAGTGATCCGAGTCCTTCGGTCTTCTCGTCGTCGTCCCGATCTCCCGCGGAAACTCCGGTCGTCGCATCCTGGCCGGAAGGGCACCACATCGTCTACATCTTTTACGGGCTCCCACCTCAATACCGAGGCAACTCGGGCACGAAGCTGGCTAGTCGACGTGCCCAAGATTTGCTGTAGATTGTAGTGCTTTGTCTCTTTGGGGTTATGTTGCCTTGATAGAGGAATGAGGTTGGGAAATGAACTTGGGGATTTTGGTAGCAATGGAAAAATGAGATGGATGATTAATTTCCCACACCAAATGAAATGAACCTCTCTCATTTTTCTCCTCTCCTCCAAGTTGTGGCCGGCCAAGCTCATTTGGAAATGGTGGAGGGAATGAAAACATAATACAAAGGGAGGTGAGTGTAGGAGAGCAAAGGTGGTGACCACAACATAAAGCAAATCTCACATCAACCACTCAAATCACTCTAAATCCTTTCTAATCTCATAAAGCAAGTGATAAGAAGGAAAAAGAAGCTCATCATGAAAAGCTATCATGATGCCACCAATATGCAAGATACCCCCTCCCCAAATGTAATTTGCAAAACTGCAAATTACCCCCTCCATCGGAAAAGTCCGGTCGGGAAAGAACAAAGGAAAACCGGCCGGAACGGAATGCAAACTGGCAACTCCAGAAAACTGGTCCCGTAATAAATTACAGGAAAACCCCGATACTGTGCATACACACCCGCATCTGTATTCCGACCGGATACAAATGCAATGAGACAAAATCTACACTGTACTAAACTAGGATCCGGCTTAAACCAAAGCCGGCTAGTAATATCCGTCCGATCCTGATCCGTACAATACCGCACGTATCTGATCGGACCCTGCCATATCTCTATACGGCCTCTACAGCGTTTCGCCCGAAACTTGAGTAACTGAAAGTGTGGTGGACTCTAAAGACTCGTCAATACTATGGCTGTGGATTTAACCACTAGCACGTCAGAGGTATAAGCCAATACGTGACGGGCCACCAGCTATTGACCAAAAGGGACGTCGATGAGCGAACTCATCCTGACACCCTACTGAGCCTGTCAGTGACAATATCCGTACAGTCCGGTCCGTTCGTCTATGAGCATCGCATGTCGGGCCTAGGGGGTTGGTAAAAGTCAGATCCCCAAAAGCGGTACAAGTCGTGTCGGAGTGTAGCCCAGAACACCCTGAGATACTACTGGAATACCTACCAGTAAATCTCCTGCCTCGGCCGAGGGCTTTGTGTAATGGCTCTCCTAGACACAGCGCGACCTCACCCCTAACACCGGGAGAGACGAACCCCTGCAGATCCGCTCACTGCCTCCATGTGGCTCGGGACTGTACCCAACTAAAACCTGTTTGCACGACTCCTTTGAGCCGTGGTAGGGTAGTAATCAAAGCACAGTGGGAACTCACACGAGACAAATGACGATCTCAGGTCGATGAACTAACCTGTACACATGTCACCAGGGAACTGCTATCTGACATCTGGTATAAGACCAACTAGCAGGTTCCCGGCGAGTCCTGTCCGGTGTACTCATAACCCAATGAGCACCTGTATACATCTTAGGTGAACCAACTGACACCAGCGGCTTGTGAGACCGGCCACCGCCCCTCGTCGGGGTCTCGACTGTATACACTAGTCTACTAATGGAGTATCGATGCCCTGTCTCAAAACTCCTACGACTAGGGACCTTTTAAGGATGTGCTTATAGACTACCAGCTCCCACGTATATGATCGCCATCATACTGCTGGTAGTCAAGCAAGAATCCTAGGGGCTCTATCAACGTGTAGTAGCGACATGTCAGGTCACCTAAAGCAGTACATGATGATAAAGATAAACCAGATAGCATACTATCATCTCGAGTAAGACTGTCCTACCAGGATAGGTCCTCTCTCAATCATTGCAATCACGTTCCTGTGATCCAATAATTGACTCTGAGGGCACTATCTCCAACAATTTCCCACTTGCACTCAAGGCTAATTATTGCGATGTCGCATACTCACAGCCCGTGTGATACCGAACACCCAACTCCTCTACTAGTCAGTCTCACAAAACCCGTTTGCGAAACTATTACGTTCGAGGAATAGCCTCAGTGAGTGGATCCGCAGTGAAGTTTCTTTCTATGTCTCTCTATATCTCAAGTTCGCGGAGAAAGCCATCTCCCGAAATGAGCAATACCTGTCTTGGAACGTCTGGATGTCTGATGGGACCTAGTTCATAAATGAACTCCAAATCCAGACTTCTTAGACTGTATCGTCAACTGAACTTAATCAGTATCCTGCGCCATGCCTTCCTCAGTATTGCCTTGGACCACCTGTCCAAAATATTGCCCCTCGTCAGAAGGAAAAACTATAACTCGGACAGCCACTCTGCCATCCAGGTCACCTTGGAAGCCTGGAATGATAACCGTCTCCTAAAGGAGGCTGCCGTTATCATATCCCTAGAACATCAACTTATGTTCTAAAACTGCTTCCGACTGTTTCTCCAGGATTGGATCAATATCAACTTATTGCATCTACAGCAAGAACAACATCTGGTGTGGTACTTGACATCTCATGATTGACTCAATTGCTTAAGCAAGTGATCTGTCAATCATGCGTATACCTCTCCCCTTTAGTCTGTAAGACACCTTTAGAGAGGGTGACACCATCAACTGCAGGTACACTACCGTGCCAGGAGTCGTCCATTCTAAATACTCATAGAATGCTGTCAAGGTACCCAGATTGGGAAACTACCCAAATCTAGATCTAAAACCATAGATCTAGTAACCAGAATGTCTGATATAATATCCAAGTCCTGTGTGGAGAAACTACTGTGTGACAACCAAAGTATAACCGATCGTAGTATAGGAATATCACTTCCTACTCTGTGTATGTCATCCAAATACCATGACATCACACCCTACTGCCTTCTCAACAGATCCATCCCCTATTCTGATGAAGTCAAACCTATGACTGTCACATCAGAAATAGATGATCTATCTCCGCTGTATCTGCTTTAGTCTATAAATAGACATAAGCCTGATGACCACCAATGCTTCCGCTGCTCCCACTGACTACGACAACCCTCTGCCAGAGTCATATAGATGTGCACTTCTAAAGCTAGTTTAGAACGACGCTATACTCATCCTCCTGCCGGGTCTCACAGTCTGGAACAACAGCAATGGTAAGTCTGGGTAAACAAGAACCTCCCTGCCACCGTCCTTGAGCATACCGAAGTACCTCTCGAGTGCCTGAGGTTACCCATCATATCTGCGGAGTGGCCAATGGAATGTCAAATCAGATTGAATCTTTAGGTTCTTTATCAAATCTTCAGTAATCGTTTGTGGTTCTGGAATCGCTTCCAGTTCTACCATACTCCCACTACTTTTTTCTGAAAAAATCCATTTTTAATTAAAACTGTGGCGAGTTAAGAACAATATCACTATTGATCTTCCAGATGGTAGAAAGTCAACCCTCGTCATAGCCTGGGTCAACCCACAAACAGCCATTACAGAAACGTGCCTTGAGTTGTCCAGTGTCTGGTTTTAAGCATAAGCCGGACAACTCCCCGTACCTTAACAATGTCAAGATATGAACTGTTCTATATCCAATATAGAAACATAGGCACTAATTTAATTTAACCAGATTCAAATCATGCAGCTGTCACCAGTGTTAGTTGTATGTATGCCCTAGAGGCCAGTATTGTACAGATTATGTATATTATATTGGATGCTTGGACATATATAGAGATGACTTTCTTGCTCGACATGATAGTATGCTATCTGGTTACCATTTATCTTAACATGTACACTAGTCTCTTAATACTGTCTTATAGTTACATGTTGATAAAGCCCTTAGGATTTGTACTTGACTACCTGGACTATGATGCAGATCATACTAGTGGGGACATGGTAGTCCATAAGTACATCCTTCAAGGTCCCTAGTCGTGGGTGTACTCGAGACGGGGCATCGCTATACCAGAGTAGACTAGCGTATACGCTTCTCGATCCATGTGATGGGCGATGGATGATCCCATATCCATTGGTGTTTGACATCAGAGATGGTATACGGGTGCTCAGTGGAGACTGGGTACACTGGACGGACTCGCCGAGAACTCCCAGATGGTATTATACCTCACGTCAGATGGCAGTTCTCAGGTGACACTTGTACAGGTTAGTCTGTAGACCCGAGATCGTCATAGAGTCTTGTGTGATTCCCACTGTGCTTTGATCTCCACCTTACCACGTCCATAAGGGCGTGCAAAACGGTGGTCTTTGGGTACAGTCCCGAGTCACATGGAGGCAATGAGCGATAGGAGGGGTTTCGTCTCTCCCGGTATTGGGAGTTGATGTTGTGCAGTGCTCGATTGGCCGTAACAGGGAAGTCCCTGGCCAGGGCTGATCAGAGATTTGCTGGTAAGTGTTACCAGTAGTTTCTCGACCCGTTACGAGCCTCATATCGGCACGACTTATCGGGTTATTGGGGTCTGACGTATACCACCCCTAGACTTGATATTCGACGTATCAGACGAAGAGACTTGACTGTATGGTAAGTGTTACTGGTCGGATTCGCAGGAGTGTGAGCGGGCTAGCTCGTCGATCTTCTGATCGCTCAATACCCGGGTGGCCGTTACGTTTAGCAGACCGCTTGCGGCTTGTGGGTGCTTGATATGATCATCATCTGCTACCGGCGTATTGACGAGTCTTTAGAGTCCTACACAGAGGTTTCCTGGCTCAAGCGAAACGAAATAGGAGCGCATATGAGATATGTGCAGGACCGAGAATAATGCGTGTATGTGATACCGCATTTCATTCTCGCGATATATGTTTCGATTGGTTATATTCGATATGACCTAGTTATCGAATCATTGATTCGATAAATCGATGCATTGAATACTAGTCGGTTATGTGCGACATGACCGGATCATTGAATCAAGTGTTGATTTAATGATTTAATGCATAATTATATATTTGATATATTGCATTGCATTAACTAGTATTGGTTCACTTTAAACGGATTTTTCTCACTTGGATTGCACATTGTATATGTGATATATTTTTGTGTACTTTTTGTATCATGTTTGATGATACTTGATCATATGGTTAAGTGAATAGAATTAAACCATGGTTATTTTGTAATTAGGGTTTTCCATATTTATTTATCCATTTATTTGTTTATTTATGTGGATAAATTCAAAATGAGAATGGTGGCTATATTTGTTTCTTATATGAAGCTTCTTGAACCCTTGACTTTAGCAACCATTCTTATCCTCTTGCTTAACCCTAACCCACTATTCTAATCATGGTTTATTCTCTACACCTAACTTGAGTTAGAGTTATGATAAGTATTGTTTTTCTTTTTATTTTAAAAAACACTTATCATAATTCTAGTTCTTCTTCTTCTTCACCTTCAAAAGAAAAGCTCAAGGTCCATCAATGGCAACTTGAGTTAAAGTGAGCTAAATCCAATTCTAAAGTGAACCCACCTCCTATTTCTTCACCCTCTACCTCTAGCCAAGTTGTAGAGTGTGTTTACTTCACAAATTTCACAAGTTTGTGAAGTCGGAGCTTGAGTTTGTGCAACCTCGACGTAGATCGTCTTTGACACAAAGCCGACGAGCTATTCCGCTTGCTTTCCTGATGAAGCCGTTGATCGAGTCAAGGATTCATGATGGACAGCGAGGACATCACCACGTGGAGCTAAGGAGGCGGAAATCCGGATCTACAAAGGTTGTATATCCGTATCTTAGTAGTTAACTGTTAACTAGCTTTCTAGTTTCGCCTAAACATCTAGTTAAGATCCGTAGTCTAGGGTTTCTCGGCACTAAAAATTTAAATTTGGCATGTTCGATGCTTCATGAGACCTTACTAGAGTGCCTAGGAACCTTTCACTGGTATCAGAGCCTAGCTAGAGCCTTAGGCGAAGCGTAGACGGAATTTGAAGTCCGAACGACACAAAACCGAAACCCAAAACATGCTCTCTGTACAATTTTTAAAATCTGGGATTTTTCAAGATTAAAAATGTCCAGAAAATCAAGCAGGGTTTTCTAAGAATTACTGTAAAATTCGTGGACCTGATTCAACTTTTCCACCGCGTTTCCGCGGCACGAGCTTGGCTCATGCGGCGGAAGCGCGGCCATTTTGTCGTTTCTGGCGTCCAATTTTGTACAGTAATTCACAGTATACTGTGTTGGGTTTCCTGGATATTTTTGATATTTTTTCAAGAGTTGAATTTTTCTGAGTTATTTTGGGGATTCGGTGTTTCGATCGGGTTATCAAATTATTGTCTAAGTGTTTTTCCAGATAACTGTAGAATATGTTAAAGAGTTCGACCGGATATAAATACCCAGGTTTTCCCCCTGCCGGAATATCCAAGTGTTGGATTATTGTATGGTTTAAGGACGTTCTCAGTAGTGCAAGTAACGCGATGGTCCCTCTAGAAGACAACAAACCTTAACTCGATTATGTGACCGTCTTGAACTGCCCTTTGAACCTTCGGGTTTGGGGCAGTACGGCGTGCCACATGTGAGGCGTTGGCTTGACCCTTCTACGGCTGGACCGTTGGTACTGAGGTATGAAGTGAATGTCTTTGAACCTATTTCATGTGTTGATCGGTGTCGGGAAAACTTGGGTGTTCGAATGTTCGATCGGAAAGTTTGATATATTCTATTTATCCGGAATTGGATACAATAATTGGAATTCACAAAAGGTTATGAGATAACTGGATGGATGTTGCAAATCTAGCGGTTTAGTTTCATTGGATATTGAAAAGAGTTTTCGATAATGAGACTAAAATGCGGGGTTTGTAACTGTTAGGCATGTGATGTCTAAAGTAGTTGCGGATTCCAATTGTTGTAGTTTTACACTTTCTTTTCTGTGACCGTAAGTGTAGTATGCACATATCGCCGGTTTCGTTGCTATACGTCAAGGACAATTGGGGTATGCATACTTACTTACGTTGATGACATGTGATGTTATGTGTTGCTGGATATGTTATATTGGATCGTCGTGTTCGAATAGCCGGGGGGTTTTTATGTGAGATGAGTGTTTTTCATTTTCATTCATGTAAAAACTTGTATGTAATATTCTTTTATTTGAGGCACTTCCAGGTAGCGGAAGCTGTCACCCTTTGTATATTATTTACTTTTCCGCATTAGGATAGACCCAAGGAGGGGAGCACAAGTAACCGGGTTCTGGGGTCCAGTGGGAGACTAACTCGAGGAGTCGAGTCCGGGTCTCCTAACCCTAGAATTGGCAGGGTTGCTTGCCGCTCTCGTAGGGGTCTAGGGGTGTGGGATTGGCTATTCGTTATGACCGTGGAATCCGTGTTTTATACTGGCTCGTATTGAAAACACGGACGTCCTAGTATATCCAATATTTCATATGTTTATTCTGCTGCGATATCTGTGATGCGATTCTGTGATAGATTTAGTATATGATATATATGATATATTATATAGACGTTACTTATGTTTTACACCCGCGCTAGCCCTGCCCTGCTCTGTCGTTAGTTACCTAACCTAACGGTGCACGAGGGGACATCGAGGCGAATGCGGATGGCATAAGTGTACGTCATATCTATCTGTGATGTTTAGGTATTTAAATGATGGGACTTCATTAATGTGATTAATGAAAGATAAGAAACCTAAGATGTTGTAGAATCATATTTTAAATAAAACAGGTAGCTACAGTTCTTGCTTTGCATAGCGGTATATGTGATATACCCTGCACCTTGTTCGATGAGGAAAGGACCGAGATCCCTTCACCGGGAGTGACTCCTTTAGCAATAACTGGCAGATGCTACACACTCGGTTTGCTTTTGACTGCTTTTTGGTTTTTGCTTTGCACAGCGATATATATGATATATCCCGCACCTCATTCGACGAGGAAAGGACCGAGATCCCTTCACCGGGAGTGACTCCTTTAGCATAACTAGAAAAGCCTCAAAATCACTCCATTTCAAAACTTTATTTGATTCTACAACGATATCAAGTTCATTACGCTCATGGTTTTTATGAAAAACCTGCGTAGCCCTCCGTCATTTCAGATGAGTAGTAGTTAGTATTCGTGCTACGTTTGTTGGCCTGCGTCAAGGCGTAGTGTGCGGTAGCTAACTAGTATTTATCTGCCTATGCATATGATGCAGATTGGATTAGGGTAGTCGTGCGACTTTGTTGGCCTGCGTCAAGGGTCGTGCGGGTGGGTTTAATTCAATCAGGAAATGACGGGTTGAACTTGACTAGCGCACTATGGTTTGTTGGCCTGCGTCAAGGTCATAGCACGCTAGGGGCAAAATATTATCGGGAATTTCAAGTGTTGAAATTTGCAATGAGATTGCATACCTTCTATAAGATAGTTGGATCCCGATACCCGCTGCGAGTAAGAGTTACTCCTGGGAGAGTTTTACACATTGCAATTAGCCGATCAAGTAGGTGTCTAGAAAGGTGTTAACGAGGTTACGCCTCTGGGAAAACGAGGTTTACATTAATTAGGTTCGTGCGAAAGCACGGGGGACCTCCCTCAAAGTACCGACACTGGCCTGGCTGAAAGATTGGCGAACCTGTAGTGTGTAATTAATCCCGGCTAGTCTTTCCTTTTAGGGTTTGGAGGAAGATTTGATAAAAAGCAGTGGGAGCCATCCTGATTAGATAAGATAAAAACCAATCTGATCTTGCAAGAGCATACGCTAAAGTGTTTTCTTCTCTCTCTCTCCAGGTAGCGACCAGTTCATGCCTTAATCAAGATAATAATATGGATGTATTGACCGAACCCTCATGTTATACTGTGCTGGGGAACGTTGGTTCCGTTCTTTCCTATAAGAGTTATAGGAATGAACAGGATATAGGGGAATACCAGGATTCCCATGCCACCCGAATGAAGAAAGTACATAATGATGTATTTTCTTCGGGTGTGTTCGTTACTGAGAACTGTTTCTCCATTTGCTCTACGTCCTGGGTATTGGATACCGGGTCAGGATCCCATATATGTAATCAGTTACATGGGCTTAGGAAAGGTAGAGAACTTGGAGAAGGTGATAAAGACATTAGAGTTGGAAATGGTGCAATTGTTGCAGCTAAGACTGTCGGGGAATATCACCTTGTATTACCAACTGGTAATACATTGGTTCTGAACGAATGCTATTACATACCGAACCTGATATGCAACATTATATCGGTTTCTTTATTAAGTAAAGAGGGATATAATTTTGCATTACAGGACAATGTTATGAACATTTTCCATAACCAAAAGTTGGTTGGATCAGGCACGTTGTGCAATGGCATTTATGTTCTAAATCAATCAACAGTTCTGAGCATAACAAACACACACAAGAGGAAGAGTTCTGAGCTCAACGAATCCTTCTTGTGGCATTGTAGACTGGGTCACATCAATGCGACACGACTAGCTAAGTTGCATAAGGATGGATATTTAAATCCGTTTGAATTTTCATCCTATGACACTTGCCAGTCATGTCTCAAAGGCAAGATGACCAAGACTCCGTTTACGGGACACGGAGAAAGAGTTACCGAACTCTTAGGACTGATACATAGTGATGTATGCGGTCCCATGTCTACACATGCCAGGGATGGTTCTTCATACTTCATTACATTCACTGACGATCTCTCTAGGTTCGGGTATGTGTTCCTGATGAAACACAAATCTGAAGCTTTTGAGAAATTTAGAGAATATAAACAAGAAGTTGAGAACCAAACCGGAAAAAGTATTAAAATCCTTCGATCAGATCGGGGAGGTGAATACCTGAGCAATGAATTCCTGGACTTCCTAAAAGAGAATGGGATTCTCTCTCAGCTGACTCCTCCATATACACCACAGCACAACGGTGTATCTGAACGGAGGAACCGCACCCTATTAGATATGGTGCGCTCTATGATGAGCACAGCTGAGTTACCTATTTCCTTCTGGGGATATGCACTGGAAACAGCTGCAGACCTATTGAATATGGTTCCCACCAAAACCGTGCCGACCACTCCATATGAGATATGGAAAGGAAAGAGACCATATCTTAATTATGTTAAGATATGGGGTTGTCCGACCTATGTAAAAACGCAAAATCCGGACAAACTCGCGGCAAGGTCCATTCTGTGTAAGTTTATTGGATATCCCAAACATTCGCGAGGGTATATCTTCTACCACCCTGAGGAACAAAGAGTGTTTGTTTCTCGGCATGCCACCTTTTTAGAAAAGGAATTTCTTGAAAAAGAAATTAGTGGTCATGAGATAGAACTGGAAGAGGTTCCAGCTGCACAAGCTACAACAGAAGATCTGGTAGAACCAGAGGATTCCATAGTTCCCGATGAACCCCAGCCTCTCCGCCGATCTAGTAGGGTTCCTCGCCAACCTGAGAGATACTACGGTTTTCTCATTGATGGTGGCAGTGAGGATTGCATCATGGAGGATGATGACCCAACTAGCTTCGAGCAGGCCATCACTAGTGTGGACTCAGTGAAATGGCTGGATGCTATGCGGTCCGAGATGGATTCCATGTACACCAACAAAGTATGGACTTTGGAAGTTGCTCCTGAAGGGGTAAAACCCATTGGGAGCAAGTGGATCTTTAAGAAGAAACTTGGTGTAGATGGGAAAGTGGAGACTTTCAAAGCTAGACTTGTAGCAAAGGGTTTTCGTCAAAGACCAGGTGTGGACTATGACGAGACCTTTTCTCCAGTGGCTATGCTTAAATCCATCCGGATCATGCTTGCCATCGCTGCATATCATGACTACGAAATCTGGCAAATGGATGTTAAGACCGCCTTTCTAAACGGTGATTTAGAAGAGTGCGTGTACATGACTCAGCCAGAGGGCTTCGTAGACAGTGGGAGCAGCGGGAAGGTGTGCAAGCTGCTTAAATCCATTTATGGATTAAAGCAAGCATCGCGGAGTTGGAACATCTGCTTTGACGTCGTTATCAAAGAGTTTGATTTCGTCAAAAATCCAGATGAACCTTGTATCTACAAGAAGGTGGCAGAGAGTAAGGTTATCTTCCTCGTATTGTACGTGGACGACATACTCTTGATAGGAAATGATATTCCTATGCTGCAATCGGTCAAGCTCTTCTTATCACAAAGATTCTCAATGAAAGATCTTGGTGATGCCTCCTGCATATTGGGAATCAGGATCTATAGAGATAGATCCAAACGGATTTTGGGATTGTCCCAATCCAGGTACATTGACACCATACTAAAGAGGTTTAGTATGGAAGAGTCCAAGCGTGGGAACTTACCCACGATCTCTGGAGTCACTCTCTCCAAAGAGATGTCTCCCAAGACTGATTTGGAGAGAGCTCGCATGCAAGGGATACCCTATGCTTCGGCAGTAGGCTCTATCATGTATGCGATGCTATGTACCAGACCCGATGTAGCATACTCACTAAGTGTAGTAAGCAGGTATCAAGCTGATCCTGGAGAGAGTCACTGGACAGCTGTGAAGAGCATTCTCAAGTACTTGCGAAGGACTAGAGATATGTTCTTGGTGTATGGTAACGGAGAACTCCAGGTGGAGTCCTTTACCGATTCCAGCTTCCAGAGTGATAAGGACGACTCTAAGTCGCAGTCGGGCTTTGTCTTTACCCTTTACGGAGGGGCGGTTAGCTGGAAGAGTTCCAAGCAGGAAACCGTGGCAGACTCGACGATGGAGGCTGAATACATCGCTGCCAACGATGCTGCTAAAGAAGCTGTCTGGATCAAGAAGTTCATTACTGAACTTGGAGTGGTTCCATCCATTGAGCATCCAATACCTTTGTATTGTGATAACAATGGAGCGGTGGCTTTGGCCAAGGAACCCAGGTCCCATCAGCGGTCCAGGCATATTCTGAGGCGGTATCACCTGATCCGGGAGATAGTTGATCGCCGGGAGATCGAGGTCAGGAGAGTTGACACGAAGAACAACACGGCGGATCCACTCACGAAGGCCATTCCCCAGATACAGTTTGAGAGACTCTTCGGGATGCTCGGTATGAGATACTACAGCAGCTGGCCCTAGTGCAAGTGGGAGATTGTTAGTTGTATGTATGCCCTAGAGGCCAGTATTGTACAGATTATGTATATTATATTGGATGCTTGGACATATATAGAGATGACTTTCTTGCTCGACATGATAGTATGCTATCTGGTTACCATTTATCTTAACATGTACACTAGTCTCTTAATACTGTCTTATAGTTACATGTTGATAAAGCCCTTAGGATTTGTACTTGACTACCTGGACTATGATGCAGATCATACTAGTGGGGACATGGTAGTCCATAAGTACATCCTTCAAGGTCCCTAGTCGTGGGTGTACTCGAGACGGGGCATCGCTATACCAGAGTAGACTAGCGTATACGCTTCTCGATCCATGTGATGGGCGATGGATGATCCCATATCCATTGGTGTTTGACATCAGAGATGGTATACGGGTGCTCAGTGGAGACTGGGTACACTGGACGGACTCGCCGAGAACTCCCAGATGGTATTATACCTCACGTCAGATGGCAGTTCTCAGGTGACACTTGTACAGGTTAGTCTGTAGACCCGAGATCGTCATAGAGTCTTGTGTGATTCCCACTGTGCTTTGATCTCCACCTTACCACGTCCATAAGGGCGTGCAAAACGGTGGTCTTTGGGTACAGTCCCGAGTCACATGGAGGCAATGAGCGATAGGAGGGGTTTCGTCTCTCCCGGTATTGGGAGTTGATGTTGTGCAGTGCTCGATTGGCCGTAACAGGGAAGTCCCTGGCCAGGGCTGATCAGAGATTTGCTGGTAAGTGTTACCAGTAGTTTCTCGACCCGTTACGAGCCTCATATCGGCACGACTTATCGGGTTATTGGGGTCTGACGTATACCACCCCTAGACTTGATATTCGACGTATCAGACGAAGAGACTTGACTGTATGGTAAGTGTTACTGGTCGGATTCGCAGGAGTGTGAGCGGGCTAGCTCGTCGATCTTCTGATCGCTCAATACCCGGGTGGCCGTTACGTTTAGCAGACCGCTTGCGGCTTGTGGGTGCTTGATATGATCATCATCTGCTACCGGCGTATTGACGAGTCTTTAGAGTCCTACACAGAGGTTTCCTGGCTCAAGCGAAACGAAATAGGAGCGCATATGAGATATGTGCAGGACCGAGAATAATGCGTGTATGTGATACCGCATTTCATTCTCGCGATATATGTTTCGATTGGTTATATTCGATATGACCTAGTTATCGAATCATTGATTCGATAAATCGATGCATTGAATACTAGTCGGTTATGTGCGACATGACCGGATCATTGAATCAAGTGTTGATTTAATGATTTAATGCATAATTATATATTTGATATATTGCATTGCATTAACTAGTATTGGTTCACTTTAAACGGATTTTTCTCACTTGGATTGCACATTGTATATGTGATATATTTTTGTGTACTTTTTGTATCATGTTTGATGATACTTGATCATATGGTTAAGTGAATAGAATTAAACCATGGTTATTTTGTAATTAGGGTTTTCCATATTTATTTATCCATTTATTTGTTTATTTATGTGGATAAATTCAAAATGAGAATGGTGGCTATATTTGTTTCTTATATGAAGCTTCTTGAACCCTTGACTTTAGCAACCATTCTTATCCTCTTGCTTAACCCTAACCCACTATTCTAATCATGGTTTATTCTCTACACCTAACTTGAGTTAGAGTTATGATAAGTATTGTTTTTCTTTTTATTTTAAAAAACACTTATCATAATTCTAGTTCTTCTTCTTCTTCACCTTCAAAAGAAAAGCTCAAGGTCCATCAATGGCAACTTGAGTTAAAGTGAGCTAAATCCAATTCTAAAGTGAACCCACCTCCTATTTCTTCACCCTCTACCTCTAGCCAAGTTGTAGAGTGTGTTTACTTCACAAATTTCACAAGTTTGTGAAGTCGGAGCTTGAGTTTGTGCAACCTCGACGTAGATCGTCTTTGACACAAAGCCGACGAGCTATTCCGCTTGCTTTCCTGATGAAGCCGTTGATCGAGTCAAGGATTCATGATGGACAGCGAGGACATCACCACGTGGAGCTAAGGAGGCGGAAATCCGGATCTACAAAGGTTGTATATCCGTATCTTAGTAGTTAACTGTTAACTAGCTTTCTAGTTTCGCCTAAACATCTAGTTAAGATCCGTAGTCTAGGGTTTCTCGGCACTAAAAATTTAAATTTGGCATGTTCGATGCTTCATGAGACCTTACTAGAGTGCCTAGGAACCTTTCAACCAGTGCATGTCAACTAAATGGAAGGAGGCCGATCAGCGTTTCTCAACTTAGGAATGCTTCCAATTATGAGTAACCTGAAAGAGAAGCTAGTTCTCTTAGTCATTACTAACTGAATACCATATACAAGTATCTACATCTTCAATCACTTTGAAGAATCCTGATACTTGCAATACCTGGTTCTCTACTTTATTCAAATACCTATAACTTCTCAAAATTCGGACCCTGTGTTTCCACGAAACACCTGTCTAAAAACTAGAGAAGTCATAAGTAAACCGAATATAGTACGAGGACCTACCCTTCCGTCCTGATGGACCCTGGACAACATACAATACTCTGTATAAGTCCCTTGAGTCTGATAACTCATTCACTGTGTGTCGTAGGTTGAAAACTGTACTTATGGTAAAGAAGAATTACACCGCTGTTTAATGCTCCTTACCTAACCATCCACTGATTTAGGTAAATGTCGTAGACATAATTTCAAAAAGGTATATCTCACTCTATAAAAATAGACATACAGATATATTAATTTGAAATTGGTGCATAATAGCGGATATTCAAAACCAAATAATTGCCGACCGGCAAACAGCCCAGGTGATTTCCTCAAATATCACCAATTACAACGAATCCCGATATAATGAGGATGATCACCCAATTCCCAATAATTTACTCCCACTCATCATCTATAAAACCATACAGATGTGAGAATCATACCTGGTAAATACATACCCTGGAGTAAGTGTCTAATCGGGAAATCAGTTTTCCTTTAACAGTACACAGTGAAACTGAAACATTTTAATGTCTCGATGGGGTATCCTGGTATTCCTAGTAATGCCTCTTCCATTATCCAGATTCACAACTGTAACCTTGTAATTCTTTGCCATCTTTCTAAATCCCTTTCTATGTCTTTAGTCATTACCTTCTGTACACCCCTTTAGGCCAAATGGTTTTCTTCCTTCCCTACCGTTCGGCACCAGCCTATGGTTTGGAAGAAGACTATCCAATAAGCATAAAGGGTGTACTGTCCTAATCCTAGGAGCACTCGCAATGCGAGAGAAGGTGAAGATAAAAGACAACCGAATGAACCTTATTCCTATTTCTCTTGAACCAGGATCCATCCCCGAACTGGAACAAGTTCCTTTCGAGTTCGTATATAACCATACGATGGATTATCCAATAAACTGGGATCTTCGTAGTAATACGGAGTGTCCTGGAGAAATACAAAGGTGATTTAGGATTGGCGAAGAAATACTTGGTTTGGTCGTGAATATCAGTCGCAATTTACTTTGCCCTCCTACTAATCCCTTGCTTTGTCTTAACTTAATACCTTCTGCACACCATCGTTATGCCAATTGGTTTTCTTCATTCCCCACCGTTCGGCACCAGCCTAAGGTTTGGAAGAAGACTATCCAATTTGCGTAATAGGTGTACTATCTCCTAAGCCAAGGAGTACTCGCAACCTGAGAGAGAAGGTAAAAGGAAAAGACAACTGAATAGTCCTATTCGTTTTCTCCAGAACCGGAAACCATCCTCGAATTCCTTCGAGTTCGTATATAACCATATGATGGTTTTGTCCAATGGAAGTGGACGTTCGTAGTGATACGGGGTGTCCTAGAGAAAAGGGTAAAAGTAGGAGTGGCAATGAGGTTTGCAACTCTGACAATCCAAAAGCCAATGTTTAAGAAGGTTCGGTTAATTTTGGTCACTGAGTCATAGTCTAGGGTCGGGTCAATGGTCGCTGCCAAAGAGAGAGAGAAAAGAAATGCTCAGCGTGCACTCTAACCTAGATCAGAATGGTTATCACTTTGTCTAATCTGGAAACCTCCCACTGTACCTCAAATTCTCCTCCAAACCTGAAAGAAGAATTAGTCGGGGTCACCCGAGGAGTAAACCAACTCATCAGTGGGAATCGGGATCCAACTATCATCGCATGATAACGTGACAGAATCCACTCACGTCACCACACTCCAGAAGGTATGCGCATGTCTGGCAAGTTTCAGTTCTTTTGAAACTCCCGATGTGATTTTTACCCCAAGCGGTTTATGACCTTGACTAGGTCAACAAACCATAAACCGCCATTCAAGTTCAACCCGTCATTATTCTGGATTGCATTAAACCCACCCGTACGTGCCCTTGACTAGGTCAACAAGACCGCACGACTGTCTTAACCAATCCCACTTATGCAACAAACAAGTACCACTTAGCTACCGAACACTACGTCTTGACTAGGTCAACAAACGCAGCACGAATACTAAATAATACCTGTAGGAAATGACGGAGGGCTACGGCTGGTTTTTGGCGAAAAACCTTTAATGTAATGAACTTGATATCGTTGAAGGAACTGCATAACTTTTTATAAAAATATAGTGACGAAAACCTTTGCTAAAGAGGTCACTCCCGGTGAAGGGATCTCGGCTCTTTCCCCGTAGAATGAGGTGCAGGATATTCCAACTGAATACCACGATACAAAGCAATAGTAATCGGCTATAGTGAAGTTAATGCCCTGACGCAAACTTCTGTCCAAGGGGTCACTCCCGGTGAAGGGATCTCGGCCCTTGCCTCGTCGACTGAGGAGCAGGATATTCCAAATGAATACCACGATGCAAAACAAAAGTGAACGTCCTTGCAATAACAGCTTTTGAAAAGTGTTCCAACAATATCAGAATAGGTTTGTTTAGCTTGCATTGATCCGAATCAACGCAGTCCCATCAATTGATCACACCACAAAGAACGAAAATATACTGATGTACGTATATGCCATCCGCATTCGCCACTGGGTCCCGTCATTACCCGTTAGGTTAGCTAACTAATGACAGAGCGGGGACTGGACTAGCGCGGATGCAAAACATATACAACATCTACTAATATATATACCAATATATTATATTCGCTCAAGGCGTGATAAAATGCAACATCACAGAAATGTACAGCATCACAGAACAATACAGATATCTGGAAGCCCCGGGTTTCACAGAGCCGCTGCTGAAACCCGACGTTCCCCTGGTCGTGTGGATAGCCTGTGCAATGAAATCCTAGACCCCTACGGGCGCGGCAAGTCACCCGCCAAAACCTGAAGCGAGGCAGCCCCCTTCAGCACCATGAATGGACCACCCAGCACTTCACGGAATCCGGTAACTTGGGCACCCCTCCTGGGTCAACCTGTACCCCCTACGAGTGCGGCGAATAGCCCACCAATTCTAGAGTGAAGCCCCCTCCGTCTCAATGCCATGAGATGCGGGCCCGTTGCCCTCTAGAACCCGGCTATCCGTGCACCCCTCCACGGGGTAATCCTAGTACAGAAAGTAAAATATACATACAACGGGTACATCGACCGCAACCAGGTCGTGCCCCAAAAGAATAATACAAACAGGCAGTGACGGCAGTCCACATGTCGGACGCTCGCCCCGCAATATGAAATGTACATATAAAACAAAACTGTACTACCACTGCAACCAGGCTATCCCCACGACCGATCCGCAACATCACAGCAATACACAGAACATCAACGTGAAAGTCACGTTCGCAAATCCGTCTAACCGGGCTATAGCAGTTAGACAGGATTTACCGATCAAGTGACATTCACGGTCGCAGATATAATGTAAATACTGTGAAATAATGTGTTTAAAATATCCAATCGATCAAAAATTAACAAGTGGGCCCCCAAGTAATACTGTAGCACTCACAGAAATTCTGGGCCCAAGTTTAATGTTCCAAAACCCCTATCTTAAGCCCAAAAGCCCATTGCAAAAAAATTGGTGGAATGATACACTATTCCTGCGGCGGAACCGCGGCCAAATAGAGGTTACGGCCGCGGTTCTGCGGTCCTATGGAGGGATCATACTACCAAATTTTCACAGTGTTCTTATAATTCCATGTACATCACTTTTCTACAACCTGAAAAATTTTTCGAGCCCGGAAAAAATCGACAGAAAACTGATGCATGCAAAACGCGAATTTTGGAATTTTGGTCGATCGGATAAGTAAAACACATTAGAACAAGCTAGGCAAGGTTAATGGCGTGGCTCTGATACCATGTTGCACCACGGCAGCGCCCCGGCCATCTATCCGAGGCCAAAATGCGGAATCAAAATTTTTCCTTACTTGGAAACTGGCGCTACCGCGGACAATAAACCCGGATCGTAACCATTAACCTATACTAGCTAACAAGAGATGGGGTGAGAGATATACCGAGTGATCCGAGTCCTCCGGTCTTCTCGTCGTCGTCCCGATCTCCCGCGGAAACTCCGGTCGTCGCATCCTGGCCGGAAGGGCACCACATCGTCTGCATCTTTTACGGGCTCCCACCTCAATACCGAGGCAACTCGGGCATGAAGCTGGCTAGTCGACGTGCCCAAGGTTTGCTGTAGATTGTAGTGCTTTATCTCTTTGGGGTTATGTTGCCTTGATGGAGGAATGAGGTTGGGAAATGAACTTGGGGATTTTGGTAGCAATGGAAAAATGAGATGGATGATTAATTTCCCACACCAAATGAAATGAACCTCTCTCATTTTTCTCCTCTCCTCCAAGTTGTGGCCGGCCAAGCTCATTTGGAAATGGTGGAGGGAATGAAAACATAATACAAAGGGAGGTGAGTGTAGGAGAGCAAAGGTGGTGACCACAACATAAAGCAAATCTCACATCAACCACTCAAATCACTCTAAATCCTTTCTAATCTCATAAAGCAAGTGATAAGAAGGAAAAAGAATCTCATCATGAAAATCTATCATGATGCCACCAATATGCAAGATACCCCCTCCCCAAATGTAATTTGCAAAACTGCAAATTACCCCCTCCATCGGAAAAGTCCGGTCGGGAAAGAACAAAGGAAAACCGGCCGGAACGGAATGCAAACTGGCAACTCCAGAAAACTGGTCCCGTAATAAATTACAGGAAAACCCCGATACTGTGCATACACACCCGCATCTGTATTCCGACCGGATACAAATGCAATGAGACAAAATCTACATTGTACTAAACTAGGATCCGGCTTAAACCAAAGCCGGCTAGTAATATCCGTCCGATCCTGATCCGTACAATACCGCACGTATCTGATCGGACCCTGCCATATCTCCATACGGCCTCTACAGCGTTTCGCCCGAAACTTGAGTAACTGAAAGTGTGGTGGACTCTAAAGACTCGTCAATACTATGGCTGTGGATTTAACCACTAGCACGTCAGAGGTATAAGCCAATACGTGACGGGCCACCAGCTATTGACCAAAAGGGACGTCGATGAGCGAACTCATCCTGACACCCTACTGAGCCTGTCAGTGACAATATCCGTACAGTCCGGTCCGTTCGTCTATGAGCATCGCATGTCGGGCCTAGGGGGTTGGTAAAAGTCAGACCCCCAAAAGCGGTACAAGTCGTGTCAGAGTGTAGCCCAGAACACCCTGAGATACTACTGGAATACCTACCAGTAAATCTCCTGCCTCGGCCGAGGGCTTTGTGTAATGGCTCTCCTAGACACAGCACGACCTCACCCCTAACACCGGGAGAGACGAACCCCTGCAGATCCGCTCACTGCCTCCATGTGGCTCGGGACTGTACCCAACTAAAACCTGTTTGCACGACTCCTTTGAGCCGTGGTAGGGTAGTAATCAAAGCACAGTGGGAACTCACACGAGACAAATGACGATCTCAGGTCGATGAACTAACCTGTACACATGTCACCAGGGAACTGCTATCTGACATCTGGTATAAGACCAACTAGCAGGTTCCCGGCGAGTCCTGTCCGGTGTACTCATAACCCAATGAGCACCTGTATACATCTAAGGTGAACCAACTGACACCAGCGGCTTGTGAGACCGGCCACCGCCCCTCGTCGGGGTCTCGACTGTATACACTAGTCTACTAATGGAGTATCGATGCCCTGTCTCGAAACTCCTACGACTAGGGACCTTTTAAGGATGTGCTTATAGACTACCAGCTCCCACGTATATGATCGCCATCATACTGCTGGTAGTCAAGCAAGAATCCTAGGGGCTCTATCAACGTGTAATAGCGACATGTCAGGTCACCTAAAGCAGTACACGATGATAAAGATAAACCAGATAGCATACTATCATCTCGAGTAAGACTGTCCTACCGGGATAGGTCCTCCCTCAATCATTGCAATCACGTGCCTGTGATCCAATAATTGACTCTGAGGGCACTATCTCCAACACAAGCTTCACTTGATCAAGGATGAATATGAAGCAAACAATCTACACTAATGGGCTAGACTAGTATAGAATGATGATATGGTTTGTATGCTCACTTAAAACCCCTTTCTTTTTATAAACCTCACTTACTAGAAATCTCAAGAGAGAATGAAGGAGGAAGAAGAAAGAGATGACAAAGCTTGAGCTCTCTTTTGATAATTACCAATAATAATGAGCATAGAAAATAAATAACAAAGATATATATCTCATGCCAAACTATGGTTAATAAATATCTAGATATTTTTGTGTTGAGTCAAAAGCCAAATGAAAATTAAATCATGGTTTGAATTAGGTCAAGTGTAGAAGAGTGTGGAATATTTTCAACCATGATTTAATCCCATTTTCTTTTTCTCAAAACAAATATATATATATATATATATATATATATATATATATATATATATATATATATATATATATATATATATATAAATGAACCATGTGAGTCTTGCATTGCCATCTCCCATGTATCAACAACCATGACACCATGTATGCATGTATGTGTGCATTCACATCAACATATGCACATACACCCATTCATGCATACATCCAAAAGAAAAGGTTTATTAAAAATGAGCTAAAAGTCTATATTAAATCAACACTTGATTCAATAAACCGGTCATATCACATACGACCCGACCAATAGAAAACCCCCCGATTAAAATATGGTATCACATACACGCATTTAATCGAGCTCCCGCGCATATCTCATATGCACACCATATCGTTTCGCCTGAGCTAGGAAACTCCTGTGTGGGACTCTAAGACTCGTCAATACGCCGGCAGTAGGTGATGATCACATCAATCACCCACAAGCCGCAAGCGGACTGCTAAACGTAACGGCCACCCGGGTATTGAGCGATCAGAAGAAAAACAAGCGAACCTGTCAAAACTCCCATCGAGCCAACTGGCAACACTTACCGTACAGTTTGGTCTCTTCGTCACTTATGTTGCATATCGAGTCTAGGGATGGCATCGTCGACCCCAATAACTCAATAAGTCATGCCGGTGTATGGGTCATAACAGATCGAGAAACTATTGATAACACTTATCAGTAAATCTCAGCAGCCCTGCCCAGGGACTTCCTGTTATAACCAATCGATCATAGTGCAACATCAATCGCCAATACTGGGAGAGACGAAAGCCCTCCTATCGCTCATTGCCTCCATGCGCCTCGGGACTGTACCCAAAATCCACCTGTTTGCACGACTCGGTAGAGCCGTGGTAGGGTGGAGATCAAAGTACAGTGGGAGGACACACAAGACTTTATGACGATTTCGAGTCTACAGACTAACATGTACCAGTGTCACCTTAGAACTACTATCCGACAATAGATATAATACCACATAGGAGTTCTCGGCTAGTCCGTTCAGTGTACCCAGTCTCCACTGAGCACCCGTATACAATCTTTTGTGTCACCACACCAGATGGATATGGAATCTTCCATCACCCATCATATGGGACAAGAACCGTATACACTAGTCTACTCTGGAATATCGATGCCCTGTCTCGATACACCCACGACTAGGAACATTTCAATGATATGCTTATAAACTGCAGATGTCCCACTAGTATGATCTATATCATAATCCCAGTAGTCAAGCAAATATCCTAAGGGCTTTATCAACATATACCAAATGAGTAAGATGCAAGATCAAATGAACATGTCAAGATAAAGTACAACTAGATAGCATACTATCATGTCGAGCAAGAATGTCCTCTGAATATATATATACACATACCGATACATCCACTATCATATAATGGTCTCTAGGGCATACATATATCCAACACCCTACACGTATCCAATACGGCTACTACATCATTTCGCCAGAACCAGGGAAACCCTCTGTGTGGGACTCTAAATACTCGTCAATACGCTGGCAGTGGGTTTAACCACAAGCACGTCAGCGGCACTAGCTGTATGTAACGGCTACCCAGGTATTGAGAGAAAGGAAGGCCGATGAGCAAGCTCATCCAAACCCTTACTGAGCCTGTCAGTGACAATCTCCATACAGTCCGGTCTGTTCGTCTAAAAGTATCGCATATCGAGTCTAGGGGAGTGGATAAAGTCAGACCCCTAATAACGCGAAATTTCGTGTCGGTATGAAATCCATCACCCACTGAAAAACTACTGATCCAAATCAGTAATTCTCGTCCATCTCGGCCGAGGATTTCTGGTGATGGCCACCCGTGCACAACGCGACATCAACCCCCAATACCGGGAGAGAAGAATCCCCGACAATCCACTTACTGCCTCCATGTGGCTCGGGACTGTACCCAACTAAAACCTATTTGCACGACTCCTTTGAGCCATGGTAGGGTAGTAATCAAAGCACAGTGGGAACTCACATGAGACAAATAACGATCTCAGGTCGACAGACTAACCTGTACACATGTCACCTGGGAACTGCTATCTGAAAATAGGTATAATACCAACTAGCATGTTCCCGGCGAGTCTGTCCAGTGTACTCATAACCCAATTAGCACATGTATACTATCTTAGGTGACTAACTGACACCAATGGATTGTGAGACCGGCCACCGCCTCTCGTCGGGGTCTCGATAAGTATACACCAGTCTACTCCGGAGTATCGATACCCGTCTCGATACTCCCACGACTAGGGACATTTAAGGATGTACTTATAGACCACCCAGCTCCCAAGTATATGATCACCATCATAATGCTGGTAGTCAAGCAAGAATCCTATGGGCTCTATCAACATGTAATAGTGATCTGTAATGCCACCTAATGTTGTACATAATGATAAAGACAAACCAGATAGCATACTATCATCTCAAGTAAGACTGTTCTCCCCGTATAGGCCCTCTCTCAATCATCACAATCGTGTGCCTGTAATTCAATAATTGACTTGAGGGCACTATAGCCAACAAGTATAACATATGCACATGTTAAGATAAAGTCAAACTATAATAATATACTATTGTATCGAGTCTTTATCAATATGTGCAAGAAATATAAAGTATCAATAGAAAGAAATACACATATCAAGATAACGATAAAATAATATACTATATACAACTGAGCAAGATTGTCATGTACATACATATCCCTAGCATCCTATATAATACAGGCCTCTAGAGCATACATATCTAACAATCTCCCACTTACACTAAGGACTGTAATTGGCATACCGAATACCCAACATCTGCGCTAAGACCGGTTGTAGGCATACCGCATACCCAACATCTCAAAAAGTCGCTCGAACTGCGCTTGAGGGAGGGCCTTGGTAAATGGATCCGCTGTGTTGTCTTTCGTATCTACTCTCCAGACCTCGATCTCTCGGCAATCTACGATCTCCCTGATCAGGTGATACCACCTCAAGATGTGCCTGGACTTCCGATGGGACCGTGGTTCTTTTGCTAAAACTATAGCCCCATTGTTATCGCAATACAAAGGTATTGGATTAACAATGGACGAAACCACCTCAAGTTCAGTACTGAACTTCTTCATCCAGACTGTTTCTTTTGCGGCATTGTTCGCAATAATGTATTTAGCCTCCATCGTCGAGTTTACGACAGTGTTCGGTTTGGAGCTCTTCCAACACACCGCCCCAAACACAAAACCCGAGACAGACTTGCTGTCATCCTTATCACTTTGAAACCTTGAGTCAGTAAAGGGCTCGACCTGAAGGTCTCCATTACCGTATATCAAGAACATCTCCTTAGTCTTTTTCAGGTACTTGAGAATGTTCTTCACAGCTGTCCAATGATTCTCACCCGGGTTTGACTGATACCAGCTCACCACACTAAGCGTGTATGCTACATCTGGTCTGGTACACAGTATCACATACATTATAGATCCTACCGCCGAACCGTAGGATATAGTGCTCATGCGAACCCTCTCCTCATCAGTCTTAGAAGACATCTCTTTGGAGAGGGTGATTCCGTGCAATGCGGGTATATTACCGCGCTTGGAATCTTCCATACTAAATCTCTTTAGTATGGTCTCTATGTATCTGGACTGTGAAAGTCCCAACAGTCTCTTGGATCTATCTCTGAAGATCTTAATCCCCAGAATGTAGGAGGCATTACCCAGGTCCTTCATGGAGAACTTTTGCGACAAGTACAGCTTGACCTATTGCAGCATAGGAATGTCATTTTCTACCAAGAGAATGTCATCCACATACAAGACGAGAAATACGACAGTTCTCCCTACAATCTTCTTGTAGATACATGGCTCATCTTCATTTTTCATGAAGTCAAATTCCTTGACTGTCTCATCAAACCAATGTTCCAGCTCCGCGACGCCTGCTTTAATCCATAAATGGATTTAAGCATCTTGCACACCTTCCCGCTGCTCCCACTGTCTACGAATTCCTCCGGCTGGTCCATATAAACGCACTATTCTAAACTTCTATTTAGAAAGGCCATTTTTACGTCTATCTGCCAGATATCGTAGTCATGGTAGGCAGCAATGGAAAGTAGGATCCGGATGGATTTTAGTATAGCTACTGGAGAAAAGGTTTTGTCATAGTCTACTCCTGGTCTTTGAAGAAAACCTTTTTGCAACAAGTCTAGCCTTATAGGTTTCCACCTGTCCATCTGCACCAATCTTCTTTTTGAAGATCCACTTGCATCCAACGGGTTTTACCCCAGGAGGAGAAACATCTAAAGTCTAAACTTTGTTGGTGTACACGGACTCCATTTCGGATTTCACAACAACAAGCCATTTTATAGAGTCCCTATTGTAAAGGGCCTGCTTATAACTAGTAAGATCATCTTCTTTCAAGATGCAATCCTCTCGATCCCCATTTATGAGAAAACATTAGTATCTCTCGGGCGGACGAGAAATTCTACTAGATCTGCGGAGCGGCTGAGGTTCGTTCGGGATTATTGAATTCTCTGGTTCCACCAATTCTTCAGTTATAGTTTGTCCTTTTGGAATTTATTCCAGTTCTACCGTGCTCCCACTAGTTTCTTTTGCAAGAAAATCCATTTCTAAGAAAACGGCGTGCTGAGCAAAAAACACCTTCTGTTCTTTGATGTGGTAGAACAGATATCCATAACCATTCCTTAGATATCCCACAAACTTACATAGAACTGACCGTGCCTCTAGTTTGTCCGGATTATGCTTTTTAACGTAAGCCGGACAATCCCATATCTTAAATCTTTTATGATTTGGTCTATTTTTATTCCATATTTCGAATGGTGTTTTAAGCACTGATTTGGACAGAACATGATTCAACAGATATGCCGCTGTTTGAAGTGTATATCCCCAGAATGAAAGAGGCAGATCAGCACTACTCATCATGGAGCAAACCATGTCCAAAAGGGTACGGTTCCTACGCTCCAATACACCATTGTGTTATGGTGTGTATGGAGGAGTAAGCTGAGAGAGAATACCATTATCTTTTAGAAAATCACGGAATTCCGTACTCAAGTACTCACCTCCTCGATCAGATCGAAGGATCTTGATACTCTTGCTAGTCTGGTTTTCTACTTCGTTCTTATCTTCTTTGAATTTCTCAAAAGCTTCAGATTTATGTTTCAAAAGATACACATATCTGAACCTAGAAAGATAGTCAGTGAATGTAATGAAGTATGAGAACCCACCCTTCACATATATAGACATCGGACCACATATATCACTGTGTATGAGTCCCAAGAGCTCTGTAGCTCTTTTTCCGTGTTCGGTGAACGGAGATTTGGTCATCTTTCCTTTGAGACAAGACTGGCAAGTTTTATAAGATGAAAACTCGAACGTATTCAAATATCCATCCTTATGCAACTTACTTAGTATTTTCTGACCGATATGACCAAGTCTACAATGCCATAAGTAGGTTTCGTTCGTATCTTCCTCTTGCGTGTGTTTTGTATATTGAAGACTGTGTTTTGATTTAGAACGTAGATACCATTACACAGTGTACCTTTGACAACCAATACCTGATTAAGGTCAATGTTCATGATATTTCTATCTAGAATAAAGTTATATCCATCTTTATCAAGTAAAGAAACCGATATGATGTTGCAGAGCATGGAAGGTACAAAGTAACAATTGTTCAAAATCATAGTATTACCGCTTGGCAATACTGGGTGATATTCACCGACGGCAGTAGCATTAACCTGTGCTCCGTTTCTTACTCTGAGAAACATATCACCCGGTCCAACCATTCTACTTTTTCTCAGTCCTTGTAATAAATTACAGATATGAGATCCTAACCGGGTATCTAGTACCCAGGAGGTAGGGTTGACCGAAAAATGGTTTACAATAACAAATACACCCGAAGAAGATGTATTAGAACGCTTCTCCTTCGATAGGGTTATCTAGAATTCCTTATAGTCCTCTTTCCCTTACCCATACTCGTCACAGTTGTCACAAGTTAAAGCCGAACCGACGTTCCCCAGCCCAGTGTAATAAGCTGGTTCGGTCAAGTCAAACATTTTATTATCTTGATTAGGGCGTGAAATGGTTTCTACCTGGAGAGAGAGAAAAGAAACATTCAGCGTGTGCTCTTGCAAGATTAGATTAGTTATTAGTTTATCTAATCAGGATGGCTCCAACCGTTTTCTCGAATTTTCCTTCAAACCTTAAAAAGAAAACTAGTCGGGATCATTCGCACCTCACATGTTCGCTAACCGTTCAGCCAAGTGAGTGTTTGTACTCCGAGGGAGGTTCCCCGTGCTCTCGCACGGACCTAATTAAAATAAACCTCGTTTTTGCATAAGCGTAGCCCCGTTAACACTTTTTAGATACCTAATAAGTTAGCTAATTGTGAAGTGAAAAAGATCTCCTAAGAGTAATCCTACACATCAGTGGAATCGGGACCCAACTATCATTGCATGATAACCAAGATGGAAGCCACTCTAGTTACCACACTCTAGAAGGTATGCAATACTAGTAAGTTTCCTGTATATTTGAAACTCGCGATGTGGTTTTTTGCCCCTGACGACCTATGACCTTGACATGGTCAACAAATCATAAGTCGCTAGTCAAGTTCAACCCGTCATTATCTTGATTACCGTGGACCCACCAGCATAAGCCCTTGACAAGGTCAACAAGGCTATGTGACTGTCCTACTTAATCACATCATATGCTACAAATAAGCACCACTCAGCTACCGTACACTACGTCTTGAAAAGGTCAACAAACACAGCACGAATACTGAGTACTACTCATAGGAAATGACGGAGGGCTACGGCTGGTTTTTGGCGAAATACCTTTAATGTAATGAACTTGATATCGTTGAAGGAACCGAGTAGTTTTGAAAAGGAGTAGTTTAGGTTCTACTTTTGAAAACTAGTGGTTTTGAAGAAAATCAAGTATTCTATAGTAACATAAACTTTTGCTCAAGAGGTCACTCCTCTTGAAGGGATCTAGGCTCTTGCCTCCTCGAATGAGGTGCTAGATATTCCTAACCGAATACCACTATGCAAAGTAAAAGAGTATGACTATAGTTTTTCGAAATTTGTTCCAACATCTTTTAGGTTTCTTTTTCTTGCATTAATTAAAATTAACGCGGTCCTATTAATTAAATCCTATCACACTAGAAAAGAATGAAAATAAATTGTACGTATATGCCATCCGCATACGCCATGGGGCCCCGTCAAGCACCGTTAGGTTACTTAACTACCGGCAGAGCGGGGGTAGGACTAGCGCGGATACAAAACATATACAACACCTACTAGTATATATAAATATATATATAACCATTAGTCCCAGGCATGATATAAGCAACATCATAGAACGGCAATAAACAACAAGGAATAGCGGATAGTCTTGGAGTCTCGGGTTTCATTTGAGCCGCAAATGAGACCCGATATTCCTGGTCGTGTGGATAGCCCGTGCAATGAAAAACCTATACCTCTACGAGCGCGGCAAGTTACTCGCCAATCCCGGAAGTGAGGCAGCCCCAATCAACAAAGTGAATGGGCCACCCAGCACTTCACAGAATCCGGTAACTTGAGCACCCCTTCATGGGTCATCCTATATCCCCTACGAGTGCGGCGAACAGCCCGCCAATTCTAGAGTAAGACCTCATCCGTCTCAACGCCATGAGATGCGGGCCCGTTGCCCTCTAAAACCCGGCTATTTGAGCACTCCTCCACGGGGTAATCCTAGTACAGAAAAGAAAAATATATATACAACGGTGATATCGACCTCAACCCGGCCGTTCCCCAATAAAAGAATATACAATCTGGAAGAAACGACAATCCACATATCGGACGCTTGCCCCGCAATAATGAATATACAAATGAATCAAAACTGTACAACTACAATTGCATTATAGGCTATCCACCATGACAATCCATCCATAGCAGCAATGCAACACAGAACATCAATGCGAATATCATGTTTGTAAACCCGTTTAATTGTATATATAGCAATCAGTCGGGTTATACCGCTCAATGATATTCACGGTCGCAGAAAAAAATACACAGAAAAGCAAGAATTTAGAATTTCGATCAATTAAAACTTTTCGCATTTAGCCCCATGTACAAACCAGTACACAAACAAATCTGGGCAAAAACCAAATGTACCAAAAATCACATTTCCATGAACTTCAACCCCAGAAAAAATTCGGAGCACCATAGCCACAATTGGGTCGCGGATCGGCGGCCAAATGACCTATTTGGCCGCGGATTAGCGGTCCAATTTGGTGATTGGGTGCTTAAAATTTTTTCTTGGATCTGAAAAAGCCTGTACATAATTTTAATATGACTGAAAATATTTTTTGAACAACTTTAAAATTCGAACAACGAGTAAGGTTTTTGGAAATGCGATTCGGAAAATTTTGTCGATCGAAGTTCTAGGGGTAGTAAACGTCAGACCCCTACTGACCAGATAAGTCATGTCGATTTGGCTCGGGACCAATCCGAGAAACTACTGATCTAACTATCAATAGTTCTCAACTGCTTTGGCCAAGGTCTTATGGTTCTAGCCAACCGGACACAGTGCGATATCGACTCCTAATACCGGGAGAGACGAATCCCTGACAATCACACTGCCTCCATGTGGCTCGGGACTGTACCCAACCAAAACATGTTTGCACGACTCAGTATAGTCGTGGTAGGATAGTGATCAAAGCACAGTGGGAACTTACGAGACAAATGATGACCTCATGTCCTAAGACTAACATGTATTCATGTCACCTGAGAACCGCTATCTAACGATAGGTTAATACCATCTAAAGGTTCTTAGAGAGTCCATCCAGTCTACTCACCCCCAGTGAGCACCTGTATACAATCTTAGGTGATCACACCAATGGTTGTGGGACTAATCACCGCCCCTCGTCGGGGGTCTAGAAACGTATACACAAGTCTACTCAGGAGTATCGATGCCCGATCTCGATATTCCTGCGACTTGGGACCTTTAAGGATGTGCTTATTGTAGGGTTCCTAGGCACACTAATGAGGTCTCACAAGTGATCAAACTTGGCCAATTCAAATTTTTCCAAGTGCCTACAAACCCTAATACGGATCGTTAACTAGATGTATAGGCGATGCAATGCAAATTAACAACTTTAACTAAAAGGGAAGGGGCTACAACCTTTGTAGATCTGGTCCTCCACCTCCATAGCTCCGTGATGAAGTCCCTCCGCTGTACCCATCGGATCTCGGACTCTCGCGGTGGTTTCATCGAAGAATTGATCGGGCTAGGTCGTCGACTTCGATGCCAAAGATGATCTACGTCGAGGCAACTCAAGATCAAACTCCAACTTCACCAAGTCATGAAACTTGTGAAGAAAACACCCTATACTACTTGGCAAGTGGTAGAGGATGAAGAAGTAGGAAGTGGGTTCACTTTAGAATTGGATTTCTCACTCTTTTTCTCTTGTTGCCATTAATGGTTGCAAGCTTTTTCTTTGTTGAAGAAGAAGAAGAAGAAGAGAATATGATAAGTATTATTCTAAAATAGAAAATAAAATGAATACTTATCATATAGCAACCATGGTTAAGTGTAGAGACTAAACTAGGGTTAGGTTAAATGGTTAGGTTAAGGAAAAGAACAAGAATGGTCAAGCTTTCAACACTTCAAGAAGTATCAACAGAACCACAAAATAAGCCACCATTCTTTTTATCTTTCCAAAATGAATAAATAAATAAATAAATGAATAAGTAAATAAAATCAAAACCCTAATCATTACATAACCATGGTTTAATCTAAACATACACCCTAACATTCATGTATCATCAAACATGATACAATCAAGCGCACAAAAAATATATCACATATAAAATGTGCACAAGAAGTGAGAAAATCCATTTTAAGTGAACAAATACTAGTTAATGTAAAGTAATATATCAAATATATAATTATACATTAAATCATTAAATCAATACTTGATTTAATGATCCGGTCATATCGCATATAACCGACTAATATCTAATGTATCGGCTTATCGAATCAATCCTTGATTCGATAACTAGGTTATATCACATACAACCATTCGATACATTCATCGCGAGAATAGAATACGGTATCACATACACGCATTATTCTCGGTCCCGCACATATCTCATATGCGCTCCTATTTCGTTTCGCTTGAGCCAGGAAACCTCTGTGTAGGACTCTAAAGACTCGTCAATACGCCGGCAGCAGGTGATGATCATATCAAACACCCACAAGCCGCAAACGGTCTGCTAAACGTAACGGCCACCCGGGTATTGAGCGATCAGAAGATCGACGAGCAAGCCCGCTCACACTCCTGTGAATCCAACCAGTAACACTTACCATACAGTCCGGTCTGTTCGTCTGATATGTCGCATATCTCGCCTAGGGGTGGTAAACGTCAGACCCCAATAGCTTGATAAGTCATGCCGACGTGAGGTCCATAACATTCGTGAAACTACTGATAACTCTTACTAGTATATCACTGCAACCCTGGCCAGGGATTTCCTGTTATGGCCAGTCGTGAATAGCGCAACATCAACCCCCAATACCGGGAGAGACGAATCCCCTCCCATCGCTCATTGCCTCCATGTGAATCGGGACTGTACCCAAAAACCACCTGTTTGCACGACTCAGTAGAGCCGTGGTAGGGTGGAAATCAAAGCACAGTGGGAGACACACAAGACTCTATGACGATCTCGGGTCAACAGACTAAGCTGTACCAGTGTCACCAGAGAACTGCCATCTGACGTGAGGTATAATACCATCTGGGAGTTCTCGGCGAGTCCGTTCAGTGTACCCAGTCTCCACTGAGCACCCGCATACCATCTCTCATGTCAAACACCAATGGATATGAGATCATCCATTGCCCATCACATGGGTCGAGAAGATATACGCTAGTCTAGTCTGGAATATCGATGCCCCGTCTCGATATTCCCACGACTAGGAACATTGAAGGATGTACTCATGGACTACCCAGGCCCCACCAGTATGATCTGCATCATAGTCCTGAAAGTCGAGTACACATCCTAAGGGCTTTATCAACATGTAATCAGAGAGACAGAAAGTATACATGTTAAGATAAAGAGCAACCAGATAGCGTACTATCATGTCGAGCAAGAAAGTCCTACCTATATATGTCCCAGCATCCACTACAATATACATCCAATGTACAGTAATGGCCTCTAAGGCATACATATAACTAACAATCTCCCACTTGCACTAGGGCCATCTGTAGCAGTGGTTGTAGTATCTAATACTCAACCATCCCCTAAAAGTCTCTCTTTGGGAAAAGGCCTTCGTGAGTGGATCCGCCGTGTTGTCCTCTGAGTCTACTCTCCTAACCTTGATCAACCTGGAGATCAACTATCTCCATGATCAGGTGATGCTGCCTCAGAATTTGTCTGGGTCACTGATGGGACCAGGGTTCCAGGGCCAAAGCCACACTTCCAATGTCACACAATGGTAGGAACCTAGTTCATCTTATGAACCAATATACACCCAAACTGCCTCTTTGGTAGTATCTTTAATAGCGATGTTACCAGCCTTTATCGTCTAGTTTGCCACAGTATCTAGCTTGGAACTCTTCCAACATACCGTCCCTCCACTGAAGGTAAAGACAATGCCTGTGACTGACATTCAGTCGTATTTATCACCCTGGACCGTTTCCAATGATTCTCCCCAGGATCAACTGATACCATCTCACTACAGCCAGTGAGAATCCTAATATCCATTTAGATCTATCTCATAGATCCAACTCCCAGGATTTAGGAGGTATCATTTTGATCTTGTATGGAAAATCTATGTGATAAGAGGAGATCTACCAATCGTAGCATTGGAAACTCCTTTCCTATCAAGAGTATGTTGTCCACGTACAATACGAGGATGACCACCTTACTCTCTATTACCGTTTTGTATATACAAGGTTCATCTACCATTTTAATGAAGTCAAATACTACATCAAAACAGACGTTCCAACTCCGCTATGCCTGCTTCATTATGTAAAGCAACTTGCACACATTTCCGCTGCTCCCTCTATTTACGAAGCCCTCTGGCTGTGTTCTTATTGACGTTCTCTTCTAAATGATTATTTAGAAAAGCAGTCATGGCACCCAACCACCAGATATCGTAGTCATGGTATGTAGCAATGGCAAGTAGGATCTGGATGGACTTAAGCATAGTCCCTGGAAAAGGTTTCATCATTATCCACGCCTGGTTGATGACGAAAACCTTTAACAAGTCTAGCTTTGAAAGTTTCAACCTTTCCATCTACACCATGTAATCTTCTCAAGATATACTTGCTCCTGATAGGGATTTAACCCTTCAGATATCGCAACCAAAGTCCATACTTTGTTGGTGTATATGGATTCCATCTCAGATCGCTAAGCATCCAGCCATTCGTACAGAGTCCCTACTCTCGATGGCCTTCTCGAAACTAGTTGGGTCATCATCTCATGATGCATTCCTCGCTCCCACTGTCATCGAGAAACCGAGGTATCTCTCAGGCGAATGAGGAACCCTACTAGATCGGCGAAGAGGCTGAGGTTCGTCGGGGACTATTGAATCCTTTGGTTCTGTCAAATCATCAGCTGCAGTTTTGTATAGCTGGAACCTTTCCAGTTCTACAGAACTGACCTTGCCTCGATCTTGTCCGGATTTTGCTTTTGACATAGGCCGGACAATCCCAAATCTTAACTTACTTAAGAGATAGGATCTTCCCACACCATATCTTATATGGAGTGGTAGGCACTGATTTGATTCGAACCCTATTCAATAGGTATTCAACTTCTCAAGTGCATAACCCTAAAAGGAAACAGGTAACTCAGTAGAACTCATCATAGAGCACACTATATCTTATATGGTGCGATTGCTCCGCCCTGATACACCGTTGTGCTATGGTGTATTCAGAGGAGTAATACTGAGAGAGAATCTCATTTTCTTTTAGAATAGTCCAGGAATGCCATACACAAGTATTCTCCTCCCTGATCTTATCATAGGACATAATACTAATACCCGTATTTTGGTTCTCTACTTCCAACTTATATTCTGTGAATACCTCAAAACCTTCGGACTTATGTTTCAACAGAAACATATGACTGAATCTTGAGATATTATCAGAGAATATAATGAAGTATAAAGAACCAGTCCTGGCATGTGTAGACAGGAGACCTTACATACATCATCATGTATCAGTCCCAAGAGTTCATTAACTCTTTCTCTGTTTCCAATAAACAGGGCTATGGTCATCTAATTTTTGTGACATGACTGGCAAGTTTCACAAGATGTAAATTCAAACTGATTTAAATATGCATCAAAAATGTAACTTCAGCCAGTCGGGTCGCATTAATATGACCTAGTCTACAATGCCTCAAGAAGGATCCGTTCATTTCTGAACTCTTCCTCTTGTGTGTGTTCTGAATACTAAGAACTGTAGTTTGATTTAGAACGTCAATGCTTTTAGATAACGTGCCTGAACCGATCAACTTTTGATATAGGAAATGTTCAAAACATTATCCATCAATACAAAATTATATCCTTCTTTACTAATAAAGAGACTGATATGATTTTGTATATCAGGTTCGGTATCTAATAGCATTTGTTCAGAATTAATGCATTGGTAATACAGGGTGACAGTGACCAACAGACTTGGCTGCAACACTTGCTCCGGTTTCTGTCTCAAGAAACTTATCACCCGTTCTCAGTTTTCTACCCTTTTGTAGCCCTATGTAACAGATTACATATCTGGGATCCTGATCCGGTATCAAATACCCAGGATGCAGAGCATACTGAGAAACAGTTCTTTGTAATGAACACACCCGAAGGAGATGCATCATATGCACTTTCTTCGTTTGGGCAACATAGGAATTGTGGTATTCCTCTATTTCCTGCTCTGTCTTATAACAATTATAAGTTGGAGCGGGACCAACGTTCTCCAGCTCAGTATAACAAGCGGGTTCGGTCAATACATCCATATTATTATCTTGATTAAGGCGTGATATGGTCGCTACCTGAAGAGAGAGAGAAGAAAACACTCTGCGTGCGCTCTTGCAAGATCAGATTGGTTATTTATTTTATCTAATCAGGATGGCTCCCACTGTTTTTATCAAATCTTTTTTTAAACCCTAAAAGGAAAGACTAGCCGGGATTAATTACACTCTACAAGTTCGCCAATCTTTCAGCCAGACCAGTGTCGGTACTTTGAGGAAGGTTCCCCGTGCTTTCGCACGGACCTAATTACAGTAAACCTCATTTTCCCAGAGGCGTAACCCCGTTGACACCTTTCTAGACACCTACTTGATCGGCTAATTGTAAAGTGCAAAATTCTCCCAGGAGTAACAATTACTCGCAGTGGGTATCGGGATCCAACTATCACATAGAAGGTATGCAATCTCATTGCAAATTTCAGCACTTGAAACTCCCGATAATGGTTTTTACCCCTAGCACCTATGACCTTGGCTAAGGTCAACAAATCATAGGTACTAGTCAAGTTCTACCCGTCATTTCGTGATTAATTAGACCCACCCACATGACCCTTGGCTAAGGTCAACAAAGCCACATGACTGTCCTAACTAATCGCATCATATGCTGTGTAGGAAGACATCACTTAGCTACCGCACACTACGCCTCGGCTATGGTCGACAAACGTAGCACGAATACTTAGTACTCTACTTCCTAAAATGACGGAGGGTTGCGGATGGTTTTTGTGAAAACCTTTAACGCTTTGAACTTGATCTCGTTGCGGAATCAAATGGTTTTTAAATGGAATGTTTTTGAAGCTTTTCTAGTTTTGCTAAAGGGGTCACTCCCGGTGAAGGGATCGTCGGCCCTTTTCTCGTCGAATGAGGTGCGGGATATATCATATATATCACTGTGCAAAGAAGAAACTATAGAAGCAATCAAAAGACAAACCGAGTGTGTATCATCTGCCAGTTATTGCTAAAGGAGTCACTCCCGGTGAAGGGATCTCGGTCCTTTCCTCATCGAATAAGGTGCAGGATGTTCTACAAGGAACACCGCAATGCAAAGCAAGAATTGTAGCTACCTGTTTTATTTTGAAATTCGATTCCACAACATCAATTAGGTTTATTTTCTTTCATTAATCTCATTAATGAATATCCCATCATTTAAATCCACCTAAACAACACAGATAAATATAACGTACGCTTATGCCATCCGCATTCGCCTCGATGTCCCGTCTGCACCGTTAGGTTAGGTAACTAACTCCAGAACGAGGCAGGGCTAGCGCGGGTGTAAAATATAAGCAACGTCTATATAATATATCATATATACTATATATAATATCTATCTGAACAAATCACATGATCACATCACAGATAATGCAGCAGAAAATATCATATGAAATATTGGATATACTAGGACGTCCGTATTTTTAATACGAGCCAGTATTAAACATGGATTCCACGGTCGTGATGAATAGCCAATCCCACATCCCTAGACCCCTACGAGAGCGGCAAGCAACCCTACCAATTCTAGGGTTAGGAGACCCGGACTCGACTCCTCGAGATGGTCTCCCACTGGACCCTAGAACCCGGTTACTTGTGCTCCCCTCCTTGGGTCTATCCTAATGCGGAAAAGTAAATAAATTACATCAACGGTGACATCTTCCGCAACCTGGAAGTGCCCCAATAAAAGAATATTACATACAAGGTTTTACATGAATGAAAATGAAAAACACTCATCTCACATAAAAACCTCCCGGCTATTCAAACACGACGATCCAATATAACATATCCAGCAACACATAACATCACATGTCATCAACGTAAGTAAATATGCGCATCCCAATTGTCCTTGACATATAGCAATGAAACCGGCGATATCACATATTACACTTACGGTCACAGAAAAGAAAGTGTAAAACTACAACAGTTGGAATCCACAACCTCTTTAGACATCGCATGCCTAATCAAATGAAATGCTTAGACATCGCATGCCTAACAATTATAAACCCCGCATTTTAGTCTCATTATCGAAAACTCTTTTCAATATCAAGTCGGGCAATTCAACAAGATTCCCGATATCCTAATCGAATGCTCGTCGCAAACTTTATTAGGCAGCTGCACCCCCGACGCTGTCGACGAAGTGCACCAAGGCGGAAAACCGCTGCCGCGAGCACCCGAATGGATGCTTTCGGCGACGGGGTTCTCCTACAGTCACTTGGTCGGGGCTATGGGGCGAGGCTGTCTATTAAGTTTACCCGGCGAGTATCTGCGTACGCTACGTGATTGCGACGGACTTTTGATCACATCAAAATTCCGTGGCAACCGATCAAGTGAGACTAAATTACTATATTTATAACATTCATTCAGTTATCTCATAACTACTTGTGAATTCCAAATGTTGTATCACATTCCGGGTAAATAGAAAAATGTTAAACTTTCCGATCGAACAATCGAATACCCAAGTTTTCCCGATACAGCTCAACATATGAAATAAGTCTAAAAACATTCAATTCATGCCTCAGTACCAACGGTCCAGCCGTAGAAGGGTCAAGCCAACGCCTCACATGTGGCACGCCGTACTGCCCCAAACCTGAAGGTTCAAAGGGCAATTCAAGACGGTCACATAATCGAGTTAAGGTTTGTTGTCTTCTAGAGGGACCATCGCGTTACTTGCACTACTTAGAACGTCGTTAAACTACAGAAATATCCAACAATTGGAAATTTCCCGACAGGGGAAAAAGTGGGTATTTATATCCGGTCGAACTTTTTAACATATTCAAAAATTATCCGGAAAAACACATAGACAAAGTTTGATAATCCGATCGAATCTTCGAATTCCCAATACAACCCAGAAAACTCAACTCTTGAGTTCAGATTAAAAATTCCCAGGAAAACAAGCACTGCAAAGTAGGAATTACTGTGCAAAATTCAATGCAAGAGGAGACTAAACGGCCGCGGAACCGCCGCATTAGCCATGCTAATGCCGCGGTTCCGCCGCGCTTTAATGGACTCAGGAGTATGGGCTTCTCAGTAATTCTTAGAATCTCATGCTGGTTTTTTTGCATATTTTTAATTCTCAAAAATCCCCGATTTCAAAAAATGTACAGAGAGCATTTTTGAGTTAGGGTTTCGGTTCGATCGGACTTCTAACTCCATCTACGCATCGCCTAAGGCTCTAGCTAGGCTCTGATACCACTGTAGGGTTCCTAGGCACACTAATGAGGTCTCACAAGTGATCAAACATGGCCAATTCAAATTTTTCCAAGTGCCTACAAACCCTAATACGGATCGTTAACTAGATGTATAGGCGATGCAATGCAAGTTAACAACTTTAACTAAAAGGGAAGGGGCTACAACCTTTGTAGATCCGGTCCTCCACCTCCATAACTCCGTGATGAAGTCCCTCCGCTGTATCCATCGGATCTCGGACTCTCGCGGTGGTTTCATCGAAGAATTGATCGGGCTAGGTCGTCGACTCCGAATTAGCCCCTAATCAAAATAGACATCACATGAAATTTTGGGCTAAACAAACAATACCTGAAACCCCAAATCCTACAGAACAGAGCACTGGTGAAATACGAGGTGGTTTGGAGCAGTGGGGGCCGGCCAGGCCGGTATTTGGAGGGGTTTGCTCGGGTCAAATCCGAGCAATGGGCATCGTATTTCAAGTGTGTTCATTATATATCACATACAGTCTTCTGCAGTTGCTTAAATAATTTTTAAACGACTTTTTCAAAAAACAACAGAGAGCAATTTTAGAGTTTCTAAATATCGTATTTTTCGGAGTTGTTTTCGTTTTCGTAATAGTTATAACATCGTCTCTAAATTTCTAGTTTGGCTCTGATACCACTGTAGGGTTTCCTTAGCACCTTGCTTGGGATTTGGAAGCATCACACATGCCACAAAAAAAATTTAAGGGGGTGCTAAGCAAACTAACCTAAGAATCGAACTAGAATTTTAGGGTAACATCAAACTAGTATCGCATACTAGAGGTAATCTAACACTAAGAGGTAAGTGATACAACCTTTGTAGACTTGCCTCCTTGACTTCTTGGATCTCCTAGAGTTTGAACCGGCTTGCTAGAATCCTTCTACGTCCACGACGATCCACCCGAAGTCTCTTTGCTCAAGCTTCACTTGATCAAGGATGAATATGAAGCAAGCAATCTACACTAATGGGCTAGACTTGTATAGAATGATAATGTGGTTTGTATGCTCACTTAAAACCCCTTTCTTTTTATAAACCTCACTTACTAGAAATCTCAAGAGAGAATGAAGGAGGAAGAAGAAAGAGATGACAAAGCTTGAGCTCTCTTTTGATAATTACCAATAATAATGAGCATAGAAAATAAATAACAAAGATATATATCTCATGCCAAACTATGGTTAATAAATATCTAGATATTTTTGTGTTGAGTCAAAAGCCAAATGAAAATTAAATCATGGTTTGAATTAGGTCAAGTGTAGAAGAGTGTGGAATATTTTCAACCATGATTTAATCCCATTTTCTTTTTCTCAAAACAAATATATATATATATATATATGAACCATGTGAGTCTTGCATTGCCATCTCCCATGTATCAACAACCATGACACCATGTATGCATGTATGTGTGCATTCACATCAACATATGCACATACACCCATTCATGCATACATCCAAAAGAAAAGGTTTATTAAAAATGAGCTAAAAGTCTATATTAAATCAACACTTGATTCAATAAACCGGTCATATCACATACGACCCGACCAATAGAAAACCCCCCGATTAAAATATGGTATCACATACACGCATTTAATCGAGCTCCCGCGCATATCTCATATGCACACCACATCGTTTCGCCTGAGCTAGGAAACTCCTGTGTGGGACTCTAAGACTCGTCAATACGCCGGCAGTAGGTGATGATCACATCAATCACCCACAAGCCGCAAGCGGACTGCTAAACGTAACGGCCACCCGGGTATTGAGCGATCAGAAGAAAAACAAGCGAACCTGTCAAAACTCCCATCGAGCCAACTGGCAACACTTACCGTACAGTCTGGTCTCTTCGTCACATATGTTGCATATCGAGTCTAGGGATGGCATCGTCGACCCCAATAACTCAATAAGTCATGCCGGTGTATGGGTCATAACAGATCGAGAAACTATTGATAACACTTATCAGTAAATCTCAGCAGCCCTGCCCAGGGACTTCCTGTTATAGCCAATCGATCATAGTGCAACATCAACCGCCAATACTGGGAGAGACGAAACCCTTCCTATCGCTCATTGCCTCCATGCGCCTCGGGACTGTACCCAAAATCCACCTGTTTGCACGACTCGGTAGAGCCGTGGTAGGGTGGAGATCAAAGTACAGTGGGAGGACACACAAGACTTTATGACGATTTCGAGTCTACAGACTAACATGTACCAGTGTCACCTGAGAACTACTATCCGACAATAGATATAATACCACATAGGAGTTCTCGGCTAGTCCGTTCAGTGTACCCAGTCTCCACCGAGCACCCGTATACAATATTTGGTGTCACCACACCAGATGGATATGGAATCATCCATCGCCCATCATATGGGACAAGAACCGTATACACTAGTCTACTCTGGAATATCGATGCCCTGTCTCGATACACCCACGACTAGGAACATTTCAATGATATGCTTATAAACTGCAGATGTCCCACTAGTATGATCCACATCATAATCCCAGTAGTCAAGCAAATATCCTAAGGGCTTTATCAACATATACCAAATGAGTAAGATGCAAGATCAAATGAACATGTCAAGATAAAGTACAACCAGATAGCATACTATCATGTCGAGCAAGAATGTCCTCTGAATATATATATACACATACCGATACATCCACTATCATATAATGGTCTCTAGGGCATACATATATCCAACACCCTACACGTATCCAATACGGCTGCTACATCGTTTCGCCAGAAACAGGGAAACCCTCTGTGTGGGACTCTAAATACTCATCAATACGCTGGCAGTGGGTTTAACCACAAGCACGTCAGCGGCACTAGCTGTATGTAACGGCTACCCAGGTATTGAGAGAAAGGAAGGCCGATGAGCAAGCTCATCCAAACCCCTACTGAGCTTGTCAGTGACAATCTCCATACAGTCTGGTCTGTTCGTCTAAAAGTATCGCATATCGAGTCTAGGGGGGTTGATAAAGTCAGACCCCTAATAACACGAAATTTCGTGTCGGTATGAAATCCATCACCCACTGAGAAACTATTGATCCAAATCAGTAATTCTCGTCCATCTCGGCCGAGGATTTCTGGTGATGGCCACCCGTGCACAACGCGACATCAACCCCCAATACCGGGAGAGAAGAATCCCCGACAATCCACTTACTGCCTCCATGTGGCTCGGGACTGTACCCAACTAAAACCTATTTGCACGACTCCTTTGAGCCGTGGTAGGGTAGTAATCAAAGCACAGTGGGAACTCACATGAGACAAATAACGATCTCAGGTCGACAGACTAACCTGTGCTCATGTCACCTGGGAACTGCTATCTGAAAATAGGTATAATACCAACTAGCATGTTCCCGGCGAGTCCGTCCAGTGTACTCATAACCCAATTAGCACATGTATACTATCTTAGGTGACTAAATGACACCAATGGATTGTGAGACCGGCCACCGCCCCTCGTCGGGGTCTCGATAAGTATACACCAGTCTACTCCGGAGTATCAATACCCAGTCTCGATACTCCCACGACTAGGGACATTTAAGGATGTACTTATAGACCACCCAGCTCCCAAGTATATGATCGCCATCATAATGCTGGTAGTCAAGCAAGAATCCTATGGGCTCTATCAACATGTAATAGTGATCTGTAATGCCACCTAATGTTGTACATAATGATAAAGACAAACCAGATAGCATACTATCATCTCAAGTAAGACTGTTCTCCCCGTATAGGCCCTCTCTCAATCATCACAATCGTGTGCCTGTGATTCAATAATTGACTTGAGGGCACTGTAGCCAACAAGTATAACATATGCACATGTTAAGATAAAGTCAAACTATAATAATATACTATTGTATCGAGTCTTTATCAATATGTGCAAGAAATATAAAGTATCAATAGAAAGAAATACACATATCAAGATAACGATAAAATAATATACTATATACAACTGAGCAAGATTGTCATGTACATACATATCCCTAGCATCCTATACAATACAGGCCTCTAGAGCATACATATCTAACAATCTCCCACTTACACTAAGGACTGTAATTGGCATACCGAATACCCAACATCTGCGCTAAGACAGGTTGTAGGCATACCGCATACCCAACATCTCAAAAAGTCGCTCGAACTGCGCTTGAGGGAGGGCCTTGGTAAATGGATCCGCTGTGTTGTCTTTCGTATCTACTCTCCAGACCTTGATCTCTCGGCAATCTACGATCTCCCTGATCAGGTGATACCACCTCAAGATGTGTCTGGACTTCCGATGGGACCGTGGTTCTTTTGCTAAAACTATAGCCCCATTGTTATCGCAATACAAAGGTATTGGATTAACAATGGATGAAACCACCTCAAGTTCAGTACTGAACTTCTTCATCCAGATTGTTTCTTTTGCGGCATTGTTCGCAATAATGTATTTAGCCTCCATCGTTGAGTTTGCGACAGTGTTCGGTTTGGAGCTCTTCCAACACACCGCCCCAAACACAAAACCCGAGACAGACTTGCTGTCATCCTTATCACTTTGAAACCTTGAGTCGGTAAAGGGCTCGACCTGAAGGTCTCCATTACCGTATATCAAGAACATCTCCTTAGTCTTTTTCAGGTACTTGAGAATGTTCTTCACAGCTGTCCAATGATTCTCACCCGGGTTTGACTGATACCGGCTCACCACACTAAGCGTGTATGCTACATCTGGTCTGGTACACAGTATCACATACATTATAGATCCTACCGCCGAACCGTAGGATATAGTGCTCATGCGAACCCTCTCCTCATCAGTCTTAGAAGACATCTCTTTGGAGAGGGTGATTCCGTGCAATGCGGGTATATTACCGCGCTTGGAATCTTCCATACTAAATCTCTTTAGTATGGTCTCTATGTATCTGGACTGTGAAAGTCCCAACAGTCTCTTGGATCTATCTCTGAAGATCTTAATCCCCAGAATGTAGGAGGCATTACCCAGGTCCTTCATGGAGAACTTTTGCGACAAGTACAGCTTGACCTATTGCAGCATAGGAATGTCATTTTCTACCAAGAGAATGTCATCCACATACAAGACGAGAAATAAGACAGTTCTCCCTACAATCTTCTTGTAGATACATAGTTCATCTTCATTTTTCATGAAGTCAAATTCCTTGACTGTCTCATCAAACCAATGTTCCAGCTCCGCGACGCCTGCTTTAATCCATAAATGGATTTAAGCATCTTGCACACCTTCCCGCTGCTCCCACTGTCTACGGATCCCTCCGGCTGGTCCATATAAACGCACTATTCTAAACTTCCATTTAGAAAGGCCATTTTTACGTCTATCTGCCAGATATCGTGTGGATAGCCCGTGCAATGAAAAACCTATACCTCTACGAGCGCGGCAAGTTACTCGCCAATCCCGGAAGTGAGGCAACCCCAATCAACAAAGTGAATGGGCCACCCAGCACTTCACAGAATCCGGTAACTTGAGCACCCCTTCATGGGTCATCCTATATCCCCTACGAGTGCGGCGAACAGCCCGCCAATTCTAGAGTAAGACCTCATCCGTCTCAACGCCATGAGATGCGGGCCCGTTGCCCTCTAAAACCCGGCTATTTGAGCACTCCTCCACGAGGTAATCCTAGTACAGAAAAGAAAAATATATATACAACGGTGATATCGACCTCAACCCGGCCGTTCCCCAATAAAAGAATATACAATCTGGAAGAAACGACAATCCACATATCGGACGCTTGCCCCACAATAATGAATATACAAATGAATCAAAACTGTACAACTACAATTGCATTATAGGCTATCCACCATGACAATCCATCCATAACAGCAATGCAACACAAAACATCAATGCGAATATCATGTTTGTAAACCCGTTTAATTGTATATATAGCAATCAGTCGGGTTATACCGCTCAATGATATTCACGGTCGCAGAAAAAAATACACAGAAAAGCAAGAATTTAGAATTTCGATCAATTAAAACTTTTCGCATTTAGCCCCATGTACAAACCAGTACACAAACAAATCTGGGCAAAAACCAAATGTACCAAAAATCACATTTCCATGAACTTCAACCCCAGAAAAAATTTGGAGCACCATAGCCACAATTGGGTCGCGGATCCGCGGCCAAGTGACCTATTTGGCCGCGGATTAGCGGTCCAATTTGGTGATCGGGTGCTTAAAATTTTTTCTTGGATCTGAAAAAGCCTGCACATAATTTTAATATGACTGAAAATATTTTTTGAACAACTTTAAAATTCGAACAGCGAGTAAGGTTTTTGGAAATGCGATTCGGAAAATTTTGTCGATCGAAGTTCTAGGGGTAGTAAACGTCAGACCCCTACTGACCAGATAAGTCATGTCGATTTGGCTCAGGTCCAATCCGAGAAACTACTGATCTAACTATCAATAGTTCTCAACTGCCTTGGCCAAGGTCTTATGGTTCTAGCCAACCGGACACAGTGCGATATCGACTCCTAATACCGGGAGAGACGAATCCCTGACAATCACACTGCCTCCATGTGGCTAGGGACTGTACCCAACCAAAACATGTTTGCACGACTCAGTATAGTCGTGGTAGGATAGTGATCAATGCACAGTGGGAACTTACGAGACAAATGATGACCTCATGTCCTAAGACTAACCTGTATTCATATCACCTGAGAACCGCTATCTAACGATAGGTATAATACCATCTAAAGGTTCTTAGAGAGTCCATCCAGTGTACTCACCCCTAGTGAGCACCTGTATACAATCTTAGGTGATCACACCAATGGTTGTGGGACTAATCACCGCCCCTCGTCGGGGGTCTAGAAACGTATACACAAGTCTACTCAGGAGTATCGATGCCCGATCTCGATATTCCTGCGACTTGGGACCTTTAAGGATGTGCTTATTGTAGGGTTCCTAGGCACACTAATGAGGTCTCACAAGTGATCAAACATGGCCAATTCAAATTTTTCCAAGTGCCTACAAACCCTAATACGGATCGTTAACTAGATGTATAGGCGATGCAATGCAAGTTAACAACTTTAACTAAAAGGGAAGGGGCTACAACCTTTGTAGATCCGGTCCTCCACCTCCATAGCTCCGTGATGAAGTCCCTCCGCTGTACCCATCGGATCTCGGACTCTCGCGGTGGTTTCATCGAAGAATTGATCGGGCTAGGTCGTCGACTTCGATGCCAAAAATGATCTACGTCGAGGCAACTCAAGATCAAACTCCAACTTCACCAAGTCATGAAACTTGTGAAGAAAACACCCTATACTACTTGGCAAGTGGTAGAGGATGAAGAAATAGGAAGTGGGTTCACTTTAGAATTGGATTTCTCACTCTTTTTCTCTTGTTGCCATTAATGGTTGCAAGCTTTTTCTTTGTTGAAGAAGAAGAAGAAGAAGAAGAGAATATGATAAGTATTATTCTAAAATAGAAAATAAAATGAATACTTATCATATAGAAACCATGGTTAAGTGTAGAGACTAAACTAGGGTTAGGTTAAATGGTTAGGTTAAGGAAAAGAACAAGAATGGTCAAGCTTTCAACACTTCAAGAAGTATCAACAAAACAACAAAATAAGCCACCATTCTTTTTATCTTTCCAAAATGAATAAATAAATAAATAAATGAATAAGTAAATAAAATCAAAACCCTAATCATTACATAACCATGGTTTAATCTAAACATACACCCTAACATTCATGTATCATCAAACATGATACAATCAAGCGCACAAAAAATATATCACATATAAAATGTGTACAAGAAGTGAGAAAATCCATTTTAAGTGAACAAATACTAGTTAATGTAAAATAATATATCAAATACATAATTATACATTAAATCATTAAATCAATACTTGATTTAATGATCCGGTCATATCGCATATAACCGACTAATATCTAATGTATCGGCTTATCGAATCAATCCTTGATTCGATAACTAGGTTATATCACATACAACCATTCGATACATTCATCGCGAGAATAGAATACGGTATCACATACACGCATTATTCTCGGTCCCGCACATATCTCATATGCGCTCCTATTTCGTTTCGCTTGAGCCAGGAAACCTCTGTGTAGGACTCTAAAGACTCGTCAATACGCCGGCAGCAGGTGATGATCATATCAAACACCCACAAGCCGCAAGCGGTCTGCTAAACGTAACGGCCACCCGGGTATTGAGCGATCAGAAGATCGACGAGCAAGCCCGCTCACACTCCTGTGAATCCAACCAGTAACACTTACCATACAGTCCGGTCTGTTCGTCTGATATGTCGCATATCTCGCCTAGGGGTGGTAAACGTCAGACCCCAATAGCTTGATAAGTCATGCCGACGTGAGGTCCATAACATTCGTGAAACTACTGATAACTCTTACTAGTATATCACTGCAACCCTGGCCAGGGATTTCCTGTTATGGCCAGTCGTGCATAGCGCAACATCAACCCCCAATACCGGGAGAGACGAATCCCCTCCCATCGCTCATTGCCTCCATGTGAATCGGGACTGTACCCAAAAACCACCTATTTGCACGACTCAGTAGAGCCGTGGTAGGGTGGAAATCAAAGCACAGTGGGAGACACACAAGACTCTATGACGATCTCGGGTCAACAGACTAAGCTGTACCAGTGTCACCAGAGAACTGCCATCTGACGTGAGGTATAATACCATCTGGGTGTTCTCGGCGAGTCCGTTCAGTGTACCCAGTCTCCACTGAGCACCCGCATACCATCTCTCATGTCAAACACCAATGGATATGAGATCATCCATCGCCCATCACATGGGTCGAGAAGATATACGCTAGTCTACTCTGGAATTTCGATGCCCCGTCTCGATATTCCCACGACTAGGAACATTGGAGGATGTACTCATGGACTACCCAGGCCCCACCAGTATGATCTGCATCATAGTCCTGGAAGTCGAGTACACATCCTATGGGCTTTATCAACATGTAATCAGAGAGACAGAAAGTATACATGTTAAGATAAAGAGCAACCAGATAGCGTACTATCATGTCGAGCAAGAAAGTCCTACCTATATATGTCCCAGCATCCACTACAATATACATCCAATGTACAGTAATGGCCTCTAAGGCATACATATAACTAACAATCTCCCACTTGCACTAGGGCCATCTGTAGCAGTGGTGTAGTATCTAATACTCAACCATCCCCTAAAAGTCTCTCTTTGGGAAAAGGCCTTCGTGAGTGGATCCGCCGTGTTGTCCTCTGAGTCTACTCTCCTAACCTTGATCAACCTGGAGATCAACTATCTCCATGATCGGGTGATGCTGCCTCAGAATTTGTCTGGGTCACTGATGGGACCAGGGTTCCAGGGCCAAAGCCACACTTCCAATGTCACACAATGATGGGAACCTAGTTCATCTTATGAACCAATATACACCCAAACTGCCTCTTTGGTAGTATCTTTAATAGCGATGTTACCAGCCTTTATCTCTAGTTTGCCACGGTATCTAGCTTGGAACTCTTCCAACATACCGTCCCTCCACTGAGGGTAAAAACAATGCCTGTGACTGACATTCAGTCGTATTTATCACCCTGGAACGTTTCCAATGATTCTTCCCAGGATCAACTGATACCATCTTACTACAGCCAGTGAGAATCCTAATATCCATTTAGATCTATCTCATAGATCCAACTCCCAGGATTTAGGAGGTATCATTTTGATCTTGTATGGAAAATCTATGTGATAAGAGGAGATCGACCAATCGTAGCATAGGAAACTCCTTTCCTATCAAGAGTATGTTGTCCACGTACAATACGAGGATGACCACCTTACTCTCTATTACCGTTTTGTATATACAAGGTTCATCTACCATTTTAATGAAGTCAAATACTACATCAAAACAGACGTTCCAACTCCGCGAGGCCTGCTTCATTATGTAAAGCAACTTGCACACATTTCCGCTGCTCCCACTGTTTACGAAGCCCTCTGGCTGTGTTCTTATTGACGTTCTCTTCTAAATGATTATTTAGAAAAGCAGTCATGGCACCCAACCACCAGATATCGTAGTCATGGTATGTAGCAATGGCAAGTAGGATCTGGATGGACTTAAGCATAGTCCCTGGAAAAGGTTTCATCATTATCCACGCCTGGTTGATGACGAAAACCTTTAACAAGTCTAGCTTTGAAAGTTTCAACCTTTCTATCTACACCATGTAATCTTCTCAAGATATACTTGCTCCTGATAGGGATTTAACCCTTCAGATATCGCAACCAATGTCCATACTTTGTTGGTGTATATGGATTCCATCTCAGATCGCTAAGCATCCAGCCATTCTTACAGAGTCCCTACTCTCGATGGCCTGCTCGAAACTAGTTGGGTCATCATCTCATGATGCATTCCTCGCTCCCACTGTCATCGAGAAACCGAGGTATCTCTCAGGCGAATGAGGAACCCTACTAGATCGGCGGAGAGGCTGAGGTTCGTCTGGGACTATTGAATCCTTTGGTTCTGTCAAATCATCAGCTGCAGTTTTGTATAGCTGGAACCTTTCCAGTTCTACAGAACTGACCTTGCCTCGATCTTGTCCGGATTTTGCTTTTGACATAGGCCGGACAATCCCAAATCTTAACTTACTTAAGAGATAGGATCTTCCCACACCATATCTTATATGGAATGGTAGGCACTGATTTGATTCGAACCCTATTCAATAGGTATGAAACTTCTCAAGTGCACAACCCTAAAAGGAAACAGGTAACTCAGTAGAACTCATCATAGAGCACACTATATCTTATATGGTGCGATTGCTCTGCCCTGATACACCGTTGTGCTATCGTGTATTCAGAGGAGTAATACTGAGAGAGAATCTCATTTTCTTTTAGAATAGTCCAGGAATGCCATGCACAAGTATTCTCCTCCCTGATCTTATCATAGGACATAATACTTATACCCGTATTTTGGTTCTCTACTTCCAACTTATATTCTGTGAATACCTCAAAACCTTCGGACTTATGTTTCAACAGGACCATATGACTGAATCTTGAGATATTATCAGAGAATATAATGAAGTATAAAGAACCAGTCCTGGCATGTGTAGACAGGAGACCTTACATACATCATCATGTATCAGTCCCAAGAGTTCATTAACTCTTTCTCTGTTTCCAATAAACAGGGCTATGGTCATCTAATTTTTGTGACATGACTGGCAAGTTTCACAAGATGTAAATTCAAACTGATTTAAATATGCATCTAAAATGTAACTTCAGCCAGTCGGGTCGCATTGATATGACCTAGTCTACAATGCCTCAAGAAGGATCCGTTCATTTCTGAACTCTTCCTCTTGTGTGTGTTCTGAATACTAAGAACTGTAGTTTGATTTAGAACGTCAATGCTTTTAGATAACGTGCCTGAACCGATCAACTTTTGATATAGGAAATGTTCAAAACATTATCCATCAATACAAAATTATATCCTTCTTTACTAATAAAGAGACTGATATGATTTTGTATATCAGGTTCGGTATCTAATAGCATTTGTTCAGAATCAATGCATTGGTAATACAGGGTGACAGTGACCAACAGACTTGGCTGCAACACTTGCTCCGGTTTCTGTCTCAAGAAACTTATCACCCGTTCTCAGTTTTCTACCCTTTTGTAGCCCTATGTAACAGATTACATATCTGGGATCCTGATCCGGTATCAAATACCCAGGATGCAGAGCATACTGAGAAACAGTTCTTTGTAATGAACGTACCTGAAGAAGATGCATCATATGCACTTTCTTCGTTTGGGCGACATAGGAATTCTGGTATTCCCCTATTTCCTGCTCTGTCTTATAACAATTATAAGTTGGAGCAGGACCAACGTTCTCCAGCTCAGTATAACAAGCGGGTTCGGTCAATACATCCATATTATTATCTTGATTAAGCCGTGATATGGTCGCTATCTGGAGAGAGAGAGAAGAAAACACTCTGCGTGCGCTCTTGCAAGATCAGATTGGTTATTTATTTTATCTAATCAGGATGGCTCCCACTGTTTTTATCAAATCTTCCTTCAAACCCTAAAAGGAAAGATTAGCCGGGATTAATTACACTCTACAAGTTCGCCAATCTTTCAGCCAGGCTAGTGTCGGTACTTTGAGAGAGGTTCCCCGTGCTTTCGCACGGACCTAATTACAGTAAACATCATTTTCCCAGAGGCGTAACCCCGTTGACACCATTCTAGACACCTACTTGATCGGCTAATTGTAAAGTGCAAAACTCTCTCAGGAGTAACAATTACTCGCAGTGGGTATCGGGATCCAACTATCACATAGAAGGTATGCAATCTCATTGCAAATTTCAACACTTGAAACTCCCGATAATGGTTTTTACTCCTAGCACCTATGACCTTGGCTAAGGTCAACAAATCATAGGTACTAGTCAAGTTCTACCCGTCATTTCGTGATTAATTAGACCCACCCACATGACCCTTGGCTAAGGTCAACAAAGCCACATGACTGTCCTAACTAATCGTATCATATGCTGTGTAGGAAGACATCACTTAGCTACCGCACACTACGCCTCGGCTATGGTCGACAAACGTAGCACGAATACTTAGTACTCTACTTCCTAAAATGACGGAGGGTTGCGGATGGTTTTTGTGAAAACCTTTAACGCTTTGAACTTGATCTCGTTGCGGAATCAAATGGTTTTTAAATGGAATGTTTTTGAAGCTTTTCTAATTTTGCTAAAGGGGTCACTCCCGGTGAAGGGATCGTCGGCCCTTTCCTCGTCGAATGAGGTGCGGGATATATCATATATATCACTGTGCAAAGAAGAAACTATAGAAGCAATTAAAAGACAAACCGAGTGTGTAGCATCTGCCAGTTATTGCTAAAGGAGTCACTCCCGGTGAAGGGATCTCGGTCCTTTCCTCATCGAATAAGGTGCAGGATGTTCTACAAGGAACACCGCAATGCAAAGCAAGAACTGTAGCTACCTGTTTTATTTTGAAATTCGATTCCACAACATCAATTAGGTTTATTTTCTTTCATTAATCTCATTAATGAATATCCCATCATTTAAGTCCACCTAAACATCACAGATAAATATAACGTACGCTTATGCCATCCGCATTCGCCTCGATGTCCCGTCTGCACCGTTAGGTTAGGTAACTAACGCCAGAACGAGGCAGGGCTAGCGCGGGTGTAAAACATAAGCAACGTCTATATAATATATCATATATACTATATATAATATCTATCTGAACAAATCACATGATCACATCACAGATAACGCAGCAGAAAATATCATATGAAATATTGGATATACTAGGACGTCCGTGTTTTAAATACGAGCCAGTATAAAACACGGATTCCACGGTCGTGATGAATAGCCAATCCCACATCCCTAGACCCCTACGAGAGCGGCAAGAAACCCTACCAATTCTAGGGTTAGGAGACCCGGACTCGACTCCTCGAGATGGTCTCCCACTGGACCCTAGAACCCGGTTACTTGTGCTCCCCTCCTTGGGTCTATCCTAATGCGGAAAAGTAAATAATATACATCAACGGTGACATCTTCCGCAACCTGGAAGTGCCCCAATAAAAGAATATTACATACAAGGTTTTACATGAATGAAAATGAAAAACACGCATCTCACATAAAAACCTCCCGGCTATTCAAACACGACGATCCAATATAACATATCCAGCAACACATAACATCACATGTCATCAACGTAAGTATATATGCGCATCCCAATTGTCCTTGACATATAGCAACGAAACCGGCGATATCACATATTACACTTACGGTCACAGAAAAGAAAGTGCAAAACTACAACAGTTGGAATCCGCAACCTCTTTAGACATCGCATGCCTAATCAAATGAAATGCTTAGACATCGCATGCCTAACAATTATAAACCCCGCATTTTAGTCTCATTATCGAAAACTCTTTTCAATATCAAGTCAGGCAATTCAACAAGATTCCCGACATCCTAATCGAATGCTCGTCGCAAACTTTATTAGGCAGCTGCACCCCCGACGCCGTCGACGAAGTGCACCAAGGCGGAACACCGCTGCCGCGAGCACCCAAATGGATGCTTTCGGCGACGGGGTTCTCCTACAGTCACTTGGTCCGGGCTATGGGGCGAGGCTGTCTATTAAGTTTACCCGGCGAGTATCCGCGTACGCTACGTGATTGCGACGGACTTTTGATCACATCAAAATTCCGTGGCAACCGATCAAGTGAGACTAAATTGCTATGTTTATAACATTCATTCAGTTATCTCATAACTACTTGTGAATTCCAAATGTTGTATCACATTCCGGGTAAATAGAAAAATGTTAAACTTTCCGATCGAACAATCGAACACCCAAGTTTTCCCGATACAGCTCAACACATGAAATAAGTCTAAAAACATTCAGTTCATGCCTCAGTACCAACGGTCCAGCCGTAGAAGGCTCAAGCCAACGCCTCACATGTGGCACGCCGTACTGCCCCAAACCCGAAGGTTCAAAGGGCAATTCAAGACGGTCACATAATCGAGTTAAGGTTTGTTGTCTTCTAGAGGGACCATCGCGTTACTTGCACTACTTAGAACGTCGTTAAACTACAGAAATATCTAACAATTGGAAATTTCCCGGCAGGGGAAAAAGTGGGTTTTTATATCCGGTCGAACTTTTTAACATATTCTAAAATTATCCGGAAAAACACATAGACAAAGTTTGATAATCCGATCGAATCTTCGAATTCCCAATACAACCCAGAAAACTCAACTCTTGAGTTCAGATTAAAAATTCCCAGGAAAACCAGCACTGCAAAGTAGGATTTACTGTGCAAAATTCAATGCAAGAGGAGACTAAACGGCCGCGGAACCCCCGCATTAGCCATGCTAATGCCGCGGTTCTGCCGAGCTTTGATGGACTCAGGAGTATGGGCTTTTCAGTAATTCTTAGAATCTCATGCTGGTTTTTCTGCATATTTTTAATTCTCAAAAATCCCCGATTTCAAAAAATGTACAGAGAGCATTTTTGAGTTAGGGTTTCGGTTCGATCGGACTTCTAACTCCGTCTACGCATCGCCTAAGGCTCTAGCTAGGCTCTGATACCACTGTAGGGTTCCTAGGCACACTAATGAGGTCTCACAAGTGATCAAACATGGCCAATTCAAATTTTTCCAAGTGCCTACAAACCCTAATACGGATCGTTAACTAGATGTATAGGCGATGCAATGCAAGTTAACAACTTTAACTAAAAGGGAAGGGGCTACAACCTTTGTAGATCCGGTCCTCCACCTCCATAGCTCCGTGATGAAGTCCCTCCGCTGTACCCATCGGATCTCGGACTCTCGCGGTGGTTTCATCGAAGAATTGATCGGGCTAGGTCGTCGACTTCGATGCCAAAGATGATCTACGTCGAGGCAACTTAAGATCAAACTCCAACTTCACCAAGTCATGAAACTTGTGAAGAAAACACCCTATACTACTTGGCAAGTGGTAGAGGATGAAGAAATAGGAAGTGGGTTCACTTTAGAATTGGATTTCTCACTCTTTTTCTCTTGTTGCCATTAATGGTTGCAAGCTTTTTCTTTGTTGAAGAAGAAGAAGAAGAAGAGAATATGATAAGTATTATTCTAAAATATAAAATAAAATGAATACTTATCATATAGCAACCATGGTTAAGTGTAGAGACTAAACTAGGGTTAGGTTAAATGGTTAGGTTAAGGAAAAGAACAAGAATGGTCAAGCTTTCAACACTTCAAGAAGTATCAACAAAACAACAAAATAAGCCACCATTCTTTTTATCTTTCCAAAATGAATAAATAAATAAATTAATGAATAAGTAAATAAAATCAAAACCCTAACCATTATATATCCATGGTTTAATCTAAACATATACCCTAACATTCATGTATCATCAAACATGATACAATCAAGCGCACAAAAAATATATCACATATACAATGTGCACAAGAAGTGAGAAAATCCATTTTAAGTGAACAAATACTAGTTAATGTAAAGTAATATATCAAATATATAATTATACATTAAATCATTAAATCAATACTTGATTTAATGATCCGGTCATATCGCATATAACCGACTAATATCTAATGTATCGGCTTATCGAATCAATCCTTGATTCGATAACTAGGTTATATCACATACAACCATTCGATACATTCATCGCGAGAATAGAATACGGTATCACATACACGCATTATTCTCGGTCCCGCACATATCTCATATGCGCTCCTATTTCGTTTCGCTTGAGCCAGGAAACCTCTATGTAGGACTCTAGAGACTCGTCAATACGCCGGCAGCAGGTGATGATCATATCAAACACCCACAAGCCGCAAGCGGTCTGCTAAACGTAACGGCCACCCGGGTATTGAGCGATCAGAAGATCGACGAGCAAGCCCGCTCACACTCCTGTGAATCCAACCAGTAACACTTACCATACAGTCCAGTCTGTTCGTCTGATATGTCGCATATCTCGCCTAGGGGTGGTAAACGTCAGACCCCAATAGCTCGATAAGTCATGCCGACGTGAGGTCCATAACATTCGTGAAACTACTGATAACTCTTACCAGTATATTACTGCAACCCTGGCCAGGGATTTCCTGTTATGGCCAGTCGTGCATAGCGCAAAAAAGGGGGTACGTCCACAAGCAAGAGGGGCACGGATGAAAACCCGAAAGGGTTCCATGAGTAAAAACAGCAGGACTACCGACGATGTTTGTGAAAACCCGAAAGGGCGCAGACTCGTAAAAAAAAAGGTACGTCCACAAGCGAGATGGACACGGATGAAAACCCGAGAGGGCTCCGTGAGTAAAAACAGCAGGGCTACCGGCTAGTGTTTGTGAAAACCCGAAAGGGCGCAACCTCGTTAAAGGACACTTGCAAGGTCCTCTCGACCTTGTAAGGAGAAACCACCCACGTGAGATCCTTACGACTCATAAAGGAAGCAACACACTTAGGAATCTCCACGACTCCTAAGGAGAAATTACACTTATGAGATCCTCACGACTCGTAAGGAGAACCCTCTTATGAGACCCTCACGGCTCATAAGATTCAAAAGTCTTAAGTTACAGGGACCTGAACCTGTTCTTAAGCGCCCCCCCCACAACCTCCAATACTGCCATACAAGAGGTTCAGTATCGACCCTTGTATACAATCCACGGGCGCGAATAAACATTTTCCTAACAAAGTCCCATCCGTGACTAAGGATATGTTTACACGGTGAATAACCCCTGTAAGTCCTCTCGACTTATAAGGAGAAAGCACTCTTGTAAGATCCTTACGACTTATAAGAGACCATGCACTTAGGAATCCTCATGATTCCTAAGGAGAAAACGCGCCTACGAGATCCTCACGACTCGCAGGGAGAAATACCTTCATGAGACCCTTACGGCTCATAAAGTCAAAAGCCTTAGTTGACAGGATCCTAACCCTGTTTACTAAGCCACCTTTGTTCGACCTCGACAGAGGCAAATGATGATTCGCTCCTGGCAATATCCCAGTTGTAGCGGTGCTGATGCTGATATCGGTACCTAATCCCAAGCTTACAGCAAAAAGCCAGCAAGCCACACATGCATACAAAATAGCCGAAATGATGGGGCAACTTGCAACAAAATCAGCAAGTAAAAATGTATGCATGCGAAATAGCCGAAATGATTGGGCAACTCGCAATAAAAAGCAGCGAGTAAATAAAACAAATAGGCGAAATGATTGGGCAATCGCGACTTTCGCGATATAAAAAGCTGAAATGATAGAGCATCGCGGAAAGAATAAAAAAAATAATGAAAGAATGAAACTTTTTGCCCTACAGGTGATATCACATCCATCCCTGTATACAATCCAGGGGCGCAAACAAAGAAGGAATCACACCTTTACTCCTCAGGCTCCATCAGAAAGAAAGCCAAGTCTCGGCGGTCACATCTGCATCCCAAAAGACCGACAATAGCGTTCCTCCTTATGCCAGCAAGGCACGGAAGCGACACAACGAAACAGAGCCACGACATAATCCCCAGAGCCAAACCTTAATGGCCATATCTACAGCCTGGAGACCAACAACGGTGTGCCTCTTCATTCCAGCAGGACACAGATGTTACACCATCAAGCGGAGAGACGATAAAATCCCAGCATCACCTCAGCATTCGTCTCGATACAGCAGACGAGACGTCAACGATGACGTTCCTCCGCAGTCCAGCAGGATGCAGATGCAACGACAACAGAAGACCTCATGTTCGAAACAAAGCGGAGCGACGGCAAAATCCCAAATCTACCTCAGCATTCGTCTCGATACAGCAGACGAGATGTCAACAATAGCGTTCCTTCACAGTCCAGCAGGATGTAGATGCAACGTCAACGAAAGACCCCATGGTCAGCAAAGCGGGGTGACGGCGAAATCCTAGCTCCACCTCAGCATTCGTCTCGTTACAGCATACACAATGTCAACAGCAGCGTTCCTTCGCAGTCCAGCAGGATGCAGATGCAACGTCAATAAAAGACCTCACGGTCAAAGCAAACGAAGCAAAGGCCAAATTCCTAGCTTCAGGGTCTTGACGGTAACTCATATAAAACCTGAAAGACCATCGGAGATCATCTCACACCAGCAAGGAGTGGTCACCACCTCGACGTTCGTCTCGATACAGCAGACGAGATGTCACTACAGCGTCCTTCCTCCAACAGGATTCGGACACGCCAAAGCAAACGAAGCGAAGGCGAAATTCCTAGCTTCAGGGTCTTGACGACAACTCATATAAAACCGGAAAGACCACCGGAGATCATCCCACACCAGCGCGGAGTGGTCACCACCTCGACATTCGTCTCGATACAGCAGACGTAATGCTAGCAAATGAAGCAAAGGCCAAATTCCTAGCTTCAGGGTCTTGACGGTAACTCATATAAAACCTGAAAGACTATCGGAGATCATCTCACACCAGCGCGGAGTGGTCACCACCTCGACATTCGTCTCGATACAGCAGACGCAATGCCAGCAAATGAAGCGAAGGCCAAATTCCTAGCTTCAGGATCTTGACGGTAACTCATATAAAACCTGAAAGACTATCGGAGATCATCCCACATCAGCGCGGAGTGGTCATCACCTCGACGTTCGTCTCGATACAGCAGAAGAGATGCCACTACAGCGCCCTTCCTCCAATAGGATTCGGACGCGCCAAAGAAAACGAAGCAAAGGCCAAATTCCTAGCTTCAGGGTCTTGACGGTAACTCATATAAAACCTGAAAGACTATCAAAGATCATCCCACATCAGCGCGGAGTGGTCACCACCTCGACATTCGGCTCAATACAGCAGACGAGATGTCACTATAGCGCCCTTCCTCCAACAGGATTCGGACGCGCCAAAGCAAACGAAGCAAAGGCCAAATTCCTAGCTTCAGGGTCTTGACGGTAACTCATATAAAACCTGAAAGACTATCGGAGATCATCCCACACCGGCGTGGAATGGTCACCACCTCGACATTCGTCTCGACATAGCAGACGAGATGTCACCACAGCGTTCTTCTTCCAGCAGGATTCAGACGCGACAATCAGACAATGGATCCACGGCAAAATCCCTAGTTCCAAACCTCGATGGTTCACCAACAACCTAGAAACAACCGCAACATTCGTCTCGATACAGCAGACGCAGTGCCAGTAAACGAAGCAAAGGCTAAATTCCTAACTTCAGGGTCTTGACGGCAACTCATATAAAACCTGAAAAACTATCGGAGATCATCCCACACCAGCGCGGAGTGGTTATGACTCATCGGGGCTCTCCAAAATGAACCTAACCTCAAGTAAAAAGCGGCATGGCAAAATTCCTAACGCTTGCTCTTCTGACGGTCAAAATGCCTAAGAAGATTGCTTGAAGACGTCTTGTCCAGCCCCCGAAGGGATCAGAGACATGACAGTCGCAAGGCTACTCGAACAACAAGATTGCCTATCGAGGAATACATCAGCCAACGCGACAGTACGACGGACAAAACTCTAGTACCACAGACCCTAACGGACCTTTGTCGTAAAGAGCAGAGGTCAACTGTGACGTTAGGATATCCTTGCGAGAAATGCTCGATTCGTCTCGACTTGTAGGGAAAAAGCCTTAGGCAATGGGGATAAAAACCTGTTTCCTAAGCACTGGGGCCCTGCAAGTTGGTCCAAAACGGACTCTTGCATACTATTCACGGACCACACTCTCCAAAGTTGAATCTCGACAAGGAGGGAAACAACCACTTATGAGTTCTCTCGACTTATAAGCGGGAAAATTCTCTTGTGAGATCCTTACGACTGTCAAGAGAAAACACACTTAGGAATCCTCACGACTCCTAAGGAGAAAAGACACCTACGAGATCCTCACGACTCATAGGGAGAAAAGTCTTTATGAGACCCTCACGGCTCGTAAAGTTGAAAAGTCTTAGGTGGCAGATCCTAACCCTGTCTCCTAAGCCATCACTGCTCTACAGAGAGGTCAAGATGGACCATCTATGGGCCACACTTGCCATGGCTACATGCCACTGAAATGGAGAAGTTACTCATGAGCATATAAACTACTTCACGCCAGAGTAAAACATAAAGAGATAGGAAGGTGCGGCTCATGGAGTTAAGGGTTTGGAACTATATCTCTTAGGAGTCGAGATTTGAGTCAATGATAAATGACGACGCTTGTGTCCGCTCATTATCTTCTCAGATCAAGATTCTGAAAATTATATACCAACCCGAAACTGGTCATACGCTATGCATAACTCTGCACTACTTCACCCACGTACATACTTACGTGGGCAAAGTAGTGGGGGGCATTTGTTCCCGCCAAATCTCTGCGCAAAAGAGTCCAAGGTATCAAATGGCAGCGATACGCTTAAGAAAATGCGAACCAGTATCTTCCGACCTGTATTTTGATAAACTCCCGAAGGAGAAACAGCTAAATTCTGATGATATTGGAAGCATCTCGGAAAACCCTTCGATTTGATATATTATGGGCTTCATAATTCATCCGGGATCAAAAGTTATGAGCAAATATGCTATACATTGTTCCCTGATTAAAAATCAGGAATTACCACAATGAGGTAGGAATTACCTCAATGAGGTATCACGTGCTCACACGTGATCAATGGTCACGTGTTGACACGTGATAGTTAAAACAGAAATAAACAAATGGCTGAAGAAGGGCCCAATTGGGGGTCACGTGCTCACACGTGACCAATGGTCACGTGTTGACACGTGATAGTTAAAACAGAAATAAAAACAAATGGCTGAAGAAAATACCTCAATGAGGTATCACGTGCTCACACGTGACCAATAGTCACGTGTTGACATGTGATGGTTAAAACTGAAGTGTAAATAAACGCTGAAAAAATGACTCAATTGGGGGTCACGTGCTCACACGTGACCAAGGGTCACGTGTCAGCGCGTGACTGGCTTCGAAAGCCTTACAGTTTAATAAAATTAAATTCTAAAAGCTTCTAAATCTTTCCAAATGGAAAAGAATTATGGGGACCGTTGGATTAAAGATCCAAGGCTGATTAAAAATCATGAATTTATGGAAGGATCTTAGACAAGGAAAGATTTCCCCTAAATCTCACCGAAAATAACAAACAGAATATTTTTGGATTTAAAATCCAATGGTGAATAAAATTCATTGTGTGATCTAAATGATCATATTAATTATGAAATCAATTAAAATCTTTCAATGAAAGATTCACAAAACAAATTGATTCTTTTCTTTCTCCTATAAATAGGAGCCAAGAAGAGAAGAGAAAAGGGATCTACTTTTTTTTAAGAGAAGAACAGAGAGAAAAAAAGAGAGGAGAATTTAATTCTCAAGAGAGAGAAAAAGAGAGGAGAATTTAATTCTCAAGAGAGAAAAGAAAATTTCTTCAGAAGAGAAAAGAAAACCCTAGGTGAGAAAAGAAAGGGGTTCAAAACTTCAAAAAAGAGAATTTAATTCTCAAATCTAAGAGTTTAACTCTTCTGCATAAAAGAACTTAGTTCTTCCTCTGGTTGAAGATCTGCAAAGAGCACATCTCCCCATAAGTTGAGAATTTAATTCTCATCGGGTTGAGATCCTGCCATGCAGATCCAAAACTTATAGGGGGAATTGAGTTTAGAGAATTTAATTCTCCCAAAACAAAGTTAGGGTTTAACCCTATATAAGAATTTAATTCTCCCAAAGTTACAGGAATTTAATTCCTTCAAGATGGACAGAACTAGGGTTTAACCCTAATCAAGAATTTAATTCTTTTACATGTATGGGAATTTAATTCCCGTAAAAGGAAATTAGGGTTTGACCCTATATAAGAATTTAATTCTTGCACAATAGGAATTTAATTCCTCCAAGATCATTATTAGGGTTTAACCCTACAGAGAATTTAATTCTTAAAAAAATAAAGAGACTTAAAAGATCTCCATGCATGCAAAGAACTAAGGTCACGTGGCTCCACGTGACCCCTGAAGAGATCCCCAGAAATGAGAAGGAGGAAAGCTTTGGGGCAATGCCTCACTTGCTCCCACGTGACCTACAAAACACAGAAAGAAAAAGCAAAGGAAATATGAGCTTTGGGCGCTCTCACGTGCCCCTACGTGACCCCTTAGAAAGTACTTTAATGAGCAGTGCATAGATCTCCATCACGTGTCAATACGTGATGCTCAAAAGATGAAAAAGTGTTTAACACTTAATTGCAGAACGAAGAAAAGGGATATGGTCCCACTTTTGGACGCTCTCACGTGTCCACACGTGACCCCTCTTTCTTTAGTGTTTAACACTAATTTGGGGATTATATTTCCAGTGTTTAGCACTGATTGTTTCTAGTGTTTAACACTAAATTGAAGATTATATTTCCAGTGTTTAACACTGATTGTCTTTTAGTGTTTAACACTAATTTGAGAGTTCTACCTCCAGTGTTTAACACTGTTGTACTCCAGTGTTTAACACTACTTTTAGCCAAATTGGCTAATTTTCCAGAGGCAAAAGTCCCTCCTCCAAATGAATCTCAAAATTGAGGAAATCAAAGACAAAATGTTGTCAGAGCCCCCAAACCTCTGTTTAGTACTGTTGAATGTCTAATGGCCCAAATGGCCAATATTTCAAACATAATTGGACTTAGCCCAAACTGGCCATAAGTCCTCAAATCATCTTGAACTGAGCACATCTGCTCTTTCAACCAACTCCTTCGTTCAAGGGTACATCTCTGAACTCCTTTGATATTTGTCGTTGTAATCCTTCAACGTCTTCAGAGAGGTGATGGGTCCCGACAGCCATACATTTTATGGACCACTATGTCCTTAAACTGGTATTGGACTACTATGTCCTTAAACTGGTATTGGACCACCATGTCCTTAAACTGGTAATCGACCGCAATGTCTCTAAACTAAACAATTGAGTCCAAATGCTCTTTTGTTGGATATAAATGATTCCGTTAAGTTGGTCTTAGTCAAAAATTAGACTAATGTATCCTTAACAAACGTTTAAGTTGATCTTAGTCTCAAATGAAACTAACGTATCCTTAAACTCAACCCCAAACCCAAATCTAAGAAAATACAGATTTGGACTAATCCACGTCCTACGGGCGACAACATAAATTAGTCTTCGTATACAATCCATGGACAACCACAAACAAAACAAACACCCATGACACGAAGTGAAATTCTGGAGAAGGAGAAAGTTGTTACCGCGATGCGGTAGCGTAATTAACTGCAGGGGCTTACGCCTGCAGGGAAGAGCGTCCCCACAATAAAAAACCCCTCAAGCAAGGGGGAATCTGATGAAGTCTGCTACATCGGCCGCATCCGTTTAAACCTTCGATACACGGTGTCATAAATCAACTTGGCATCTTCGGAGAGGTGGACCGATAGCACCATTAGCATCTGCCCCGAATATCAGGCAAGACAGTCCGTCTTGCGCAGTTTCCGGCGGTGAACAGCTGTGATATGTTATATTGGATCGTCGTGATTGAATAGCCGGGGGTTTTATGTGAGATGAGAGTTTTTATTTTCATTCATGTAAAATTCATTGTATGTAATATTCTTTTATTTGGGAACTTCCGGGTTGAGGATGATGTCACCATTGTATATTATTTACTTTTCCGCATTAGGATAGACCCAAGGCGGGGAGCACAAGTAACCGGGTTTTAGGGTCCAGTGGGAGATCATCTCAAGGAGTTGAGACCGGGTCTCCTAACTCTAGAATTGGTAGGGTTGCTTGCCGCTCTCATAGGGGTCTAGGGATGTGGGATTGGCTATTCATCATGACCGTGGAATCCGTGTTTTATATAGGCTTAATCTAAAACATAAAAATCCTAGTATATCCAATATTTCATATGTTATGTTCTGCTGCGATATCTGTGATGTGATCATTTGATATGTTGAGATAGATACTGGATATAGTATATGTGATATATTATATAGACGTTGCTTATGTTTTACACCCGCGCTAGCCCTGCCCCGCTCTGCCGTTAGTTACCTAACCTAACGGTGCACGAGGGGACATCGAGGTGAATGCGGATGGTATAAGCGTACGTTGTATTTATCTGTGATATTTAGGTAACTTAAAATGATGGGACTTCATTAATGAGATTAATGAAATAAAAGAAACCTAAAGATGTTGTGGAATCGAATTTTCAAAAAAAGGTAGCTCTAGTTGTTGCTTTGCATAGCGGTATTCCTTGTAGAATATCCAGTACCTTATTCGATAAGGAAAGAGCCGAGATCCCTTCACCGGGAATGACCTCTTTAGCGAAACTAGCAGATGCTACAAACTCGGTTTATCTTTTGATTGCTTTTATAGTTTTTGCTTTGCATAGTGGTATTTGTGAAATATCCTGCACCTTATTCGATAAAGAAAGAGCCGAGATCCCTTCACCGGGAGTGACCTCTTTAGCAAAACTAGTAAAGGCCTCAAAAACATTCCATTTAAATCATTTGATTCTACAACGATATCAAATTCATTACGCAAAAGGTTTTCTTAAAATCTGTCGTAGCCCTCCGTCATTTCAGATAAGTACTTCATAGTATTCGTGCTACGTTTGTTGGCTTTCGTCAGGGCGTAGTGTGCGGTAGCTATTTATGCTTATCTGCATAAGCATATGATGCGATTGAGTTAGGGTATTCGTGCGACTTTGTTGGCTTTCATCAAGGGTTGTGCGGGTGGGTTTAATTCAATCAGGAAATGTACGGGTTGAACTTGATTAGTAGCTTATGGTTTGTTGGCTTTCATCAAGATAATAGGATGCTAGGGGCAAAATATTATCAGGAATTTCAAGTGTTGAAATTTGCAATGAGATTACATAGCTCCTATGAGATAGTTGGATCCCGATACCCACTGCGAGTAAGAGTTACTCTTGGGAGAATTTTACACATTACAAATAACCGATCAAGTAGGTGTCTAGAAAGGCGTCAATGGGGTTACGCCTCTAGGAAAATGATGTTTATTTTAATTAGGTCCATACGAAAGCACGGGGAACCTCCTTCAAAGTACCGGCACTGGCCTGACTGAAAGATTGGCGAACTTGTGGGGTGTAATTAATCCCGGCTAGTCTTTCCTTTTAGGGTTTGAAGAAAGATTTGACTAAAACAGTGGGAGCTATCCTGATTAGATAAAATAATAACCAATCTAATCTTGCAAGAGCATACGCCGAGTGTTTTCTTCTCTCTCTCTCTCCAGGTAGCGACCATGTCACGTCTTAATCAAGATAATAATACGGATGTATTGACCGAACCCACTTATTATACTGAGCTAAAGAACGTTGGTCCCGCTCCAACTTATAATTATTATAAGACCGAGCAGGAAATAGGGGATCACCAGGATTCCCGTGCCGTCCTAACGAAGAAAGTGCATGCTGATGCATCATCTTTGGGTGTGTTCATTGCAGAGAACTGTTTCTCAGTATTCTTTACGTCCTGGGTATGAGATACCAGATCAGGATCCCGCAAATATAATATGTTACATGGGCTAAAGATAGGTAGAGAACTGAGAATGAGTGATAAGTTTTAAGAGTTAAAAATGGTGCAAGTGTGCAGCCAAGTCAGTTGGCAGTTATCACCCTGTATTACCAAATACATTGATTCTGAACGAATGTTATTAGATACCAAACCTGATATACAACATCATATCAGTCTCTTTATTGAGATAAAGAAGGATATAATTTTGTATTGTTGGATAATGTTTTGAACATTTCCTACTTCAAGAGTTGATCGGTTCAGGCACGTTATCTAAAAGCATATATGTTCTAAATCAAACCACAGTTCTTAACGTACGGAACACGCACAAGAGGAAGAGTTCAGAAATGAACGAATCCTTCTTGAGGCATTGTAGACTAGGTCATATCAATTCGACCCGACTAGCTAAGTTACATTTAGATGCATATTTAAATCAGTTTGAACTTACATCTTGTCACAAAGATAAGATGACCATAACTCTGTTTATTGGAAACAGAGAAAGAGTTAGTGAACTCTTGGGATTGATACATGCTGATGTATGAAGGTCCCCTCTTTACATATGCCAGGACTGGTTCTTTGTACTTCATTACATTCACTGATGATCTCTCAAGATTCGGACATATGTTCCTGTTGAAACACAAGTCTGAAGCTATTGAGAAATTCAAAGAATATAAGTCAGAAGTAGAGAACCAAAACGGGTATAAGTATTATGTCCTATGATGAGATCAGGGAGGATAATACTTGAGCACGGAGATCCTGGACAATTCTAAAGGAGAATGAGATTCTCTCTCAGCATTACTCCTCCGTATACACCACAGCACGTTGGTATATCGGGGCGGAGCACTCGCACCCTATGTGATATGGTATGCTCTATGATGAGTACTACTGAGTTGCCTATTTCCTTTTGGGGGTTATACACTTGAGAAGTGTAAGTCGATGTAGTACACCCCAGTACTTATGGGGACGCGGAATTTTCAAAAACGATCAAGTTTAAAGAACGAACATCGACTAACCGCTTGAATCGAAGCTAAACAAATAATAACCGAACACATAGCTATACTAAACTATAGTGTTAAGGGATTATACCTATCGAAACTAGTCCTTCGTCTTTGTGTCCTCCTTTGTTCTCCTCGACCTTCTCTAGGTAGTAGACGATCCACCCGAGAGCAAAACACCAAGCTACACCTCTAACTTGAGGTAACTAATCAACTTTGATTGCTAATCAAAGATGAAAGGATGATATAGAGTAAAGGTAATGGATGCTAAAGTCTAACTAAACCTTTGATCTCAACACATGAGGATTAAGGATTATTATCTTGAAGATGAGAGCTTGAGGAGAGAGAATATGAGATAAGATAATGAGAAGAGAGAGAGTGTATCATAATATATTATGAAGCATTTTCAATAATGAGAAAAGAATAAAGAGTGATGATAAATCATGCTTCATAAAATATCTAGTGGTGATTCATTAGCATGAGTCATTAAGCAATAAATGTGCATTAATGAAATGAATGAATCACCACCATGACTCACAACCTCATCCAAAGTAACCTCCTTAGTCACATCTTCTAGAAGCTTCTCGTACAATTACGAGAACGCCCCTCCAATCCGCAAAAATACGGAAAAACTTTAGACTGTAAAAATCCAATAACCGGATACCAGTAACTGGCTTAAACCAAAGCCGACTGGTAAAAACTGTCCGAAAGTCGTACGTGCGTAAAAGCACGTATGCGTCCGAACCCTTTGTCGCAAAACCATGCAACCTCTATATCGTTTCGCCTGGAGTAGGAAACTCTCTGTGTGGGACTCTAGAGACTCGACTACTACGCTGGCAGTGGGTTTAACCACAGACCGCAAGCGGCACTAGCTGTACGTAACGGTCCCCAAGTAGTTGTCGATAAGAAGGCCGATGAGAAAACCCATCCGAACTCCTACTGAGTCTGATGTGACAATCTCCATACAGTCCGGTCCGTTCGTCCAAGACTATCGCATATCGGGCCTAGGGGGGCGGCAAGCGTCAGTCCCCTAATAGCGGTATAAGTCGTGTCGGAGGGAAGCCCATTACACCCTGAGAAACTACTGGAACCTACCAGCAAATCTCGCTTGCCCTGGCCAGGGACTTTGCGTAATGGCTCTCTGACACAGCACGATATCTACTCCCAATACCGGGAGGGACGAATCCTGTCTAACCGCCACTGCCTCCAAGTGCTCGGGACTGCACCCAACTGCTACCTGTTTGCACGAATCCTTTGAGCCGTGGTAGGGTAGCAATCTAAGAATAGTGGGACACACTCGAGGCGAGGTAGCAGTGTCAAGTCTGCGGACTACGCTGTACTCATGTCACCTGGGAACTGTTCACTGACGACTGGTATCAAACCAACCAACAGTTCCCTGTGAGTCCTGTCCGGTGTACCCGTAACCTAACGAGCACCTGCATACTATCTCCAGTACGACGTACTGACGGCTGTGGGACAGACCATCTCCCCAACTGGGATGAGAAGCGTACACACCAGTCTACTCCGGAGTATCGATGCTCTGTCTCGATAATCCAACGACCAGGGACCTGAATAAGGATGTGCTTGTAGACTACCCAGCCCCCACTAGTGTGACTGCCATCACAACGCTGGTAGACAAGCAAGATCCTAAGAGCTCTATCAATACGTACACTCACATATTAAGATAGAAAAACCAAGTAGCATACTACCATGTTTAGCAAGACTGTTATATACATGTGAATATCCCAAGCTTCCATTAAGTAATATACAAGCTAGTATGATACAGTAATGGCCTTCTAGGGCATAAACACTAACAATCTCCCACTTGCACTAGGGCCATGTACTGGCATATCGTAGACCAATGATCTCGAGTAGCCTCTCGAACTGAATCTGAGGAAGGGCCTTCGTGAATGGATCAGCAATGTTCTCTTCTGAAGCAACTCTCCGAACCTCGATCTCCTGACGATCAATGATCTCCCTGATCAGGTGATACCGCCTCAAGATGTGTCTGGACTTCTGATGGGACCTTAGTTCCTTCGCTAAAGCTATAGCTCCATTGTTGTCGCAATACAGAGGTATTGGATCAACTATGGTAGGAACTACCTGAAGTTCTGTTAGGAACTTCTTCATCCAGACTGCTTCTTTTGCGGCATCGCAAGCAGCTATATACTCCGCTTCCATCGTCGAGTCAGCAACGGTGTCCTGCTTGGAGCTCTTCCAGCACACCGCCCCTCCATTGAGGGTAAAGACATAACCCGACATGGACTTGGAATCGTCCTTATCACTCTGGAAGCCGGAATCAGCAAAGGCCTCCAACCTGAGGTCTTTTCCGCCGTAAACCAAGAACATCTCCTTAGTCCTCCTCAGGTACTTGAGAATGTTCTTTACTGCTATCCAGTGTTTCTCCCCTGGGTCTGACTGATACCGGCTTACCACGCTCAGTGCGTAAGCTACATCTGGTCTGGTACACAACATCGCATACATTATAGAGCCTACCGCAGAAGCGTAGGGTATAATAGACATGCGTTCCCTTTCCAAATCAGTCTTGGGAGACATCTCTTTGGAGAGGGTGATTCCGTGACAAGCCGGTATATTACCGCGTTTAGAATCTTCCATACTGAATCTTTTCAGTACAGTGTCGATATACCTGGACTGCGAAAGTCCCAACATCCTCTTGGATCTATCACGATAGATCCGGATCCCCAGAATGTAAGGGGCATCACCCAGGTCTTTCATGGAGAACCTGTGTGACAAGAATCCTTTGACAGATTGTAGCATAGGAATGTCATTTCCTATCAATAGAATGTCATCCACGTACAGGACGAGGAATACGACACTTCTGGCCACAACTTTACTATATATGCACGGTTCATCTGGATTTTTGATAAAGTCATATTCTTTGACTGTCTCATCAAAACAGATGTTCCAACTCCGCGATGCCTGCTTTAGTCCATAAATAGACTTAAGCAGCTTGCATACTTTCCCGCTGCTCCCACTCTGATTGAAACCCTCTGGCTGATCCATATAGACGCTCTCTTCTAAATTTCCATTCAGAAAAGCCGTCTTTACGTCCATCTGCCAGATTTCATAATCATGGAAGGCAGCAATAGCAAGAAGGACCCGAATGGATTTGAGCATAGCCACTGGAGAAAAAGTTTCGTCATAGTCCAAACCAGGTCTTTGACGAAAACCCTTTGCAACAAGTCTAGCCTTATAGGTTTCCACCTGTCCATCTACACCAATCTTTTTCTTGAAGATCCATTTGCATCCTATGGGTTTTACCCCATCTGGAGCAAAGTCCAAAGTCCATACTTTGTTGGTGTACATGGACTCCATTTCGGTTCGCATTGCATCTAGCCATCGTACCGAGTCGCCGCTCTGGATGGCCTGCTGGAAGTCAGTAGGTTCATCATCATCTATGATGCAATCCTCTCTATCCCCGTCAATGAGAAAACCGTAGTATCTCTCAGGCGGATGAGACGGCCTACTACTCCTGCGGAGGGGTGCGGGAATGTTCTGTTCTTCTTGAACCTCTGGTTCTACTAAACTTTCAGTAACAGCTTGTGGTTCTGGAATTTCTTCCAGTTCTACTTCGCTCCCACTCTTCTGATTTTCTAAAAATTCAGTTTCTAAGAAGTGGGCATGACGAGAAACAAAAACCTTTTGTTCCTCTGCGTAATAGAAATAATATCCCTTGGAGTTCTTTGGATATCCCACAAGCTTACACAGTACTGAGCGTGCCTCGAGCTTGTCCACATGCTGTTTTTTTACAAAAGCTGGGCACCTCCATGTCCTAAAATGTTTTAGACAGGGTTTCTTCCCACTCCACATCTGATATGGTGTGGTAGGCACAGTCTTGGTTGGAACCTGGTTCAAAAGATATGCCGCTGATTCTAGCGCATAACCCCAGAAAGATCGCGGTAACTCAGCATTACTCATCATGGATCGTACCATATCCAATAGGGTTCGATTCCGTCTCTCCGATACACCATTATGCTGTGGAGTGTATGGAGGAGTAAGCTGAGAGAGAATTCCTTTCTCTTTTAGGTAACCTAGGAACTCGGCACTTAAGTATTCTCCACCTCGATCAGATCTTAGTGTCTTAATACTTTTGCCTGTTTGGTTTTCCGCTTCACTCTTGAATTCCAGGAATTTCTCAAAGGCCTCTGATTTATGCTTCATTAAGAAAACATATCCATACCTAGAGAAATCATCTGTAAAAGTAATGAAGTAGGAATAACCACCTCTCGCATGTGTAGACATTGGACCACATACATCGCTGTGTATGAGTCCTAAGAGCTCGCTCGCTCTTACTCCTTGTCCAGTAAATGGAGTCTTTGTCATCTTTCCTTTGAGATAGGATTGACAAGTGTCATAAGTTTGATATTCGAACGAGTCCAAATATCCTTCTCTATGCAACTTAGTCAACCTTGTCTCATTGATGTGACCCAGTCTACAATGCCATAAGAAAGCTTTATTCAAATCTGGAGACTTTCTTTTTAGTGTGTTCTGGACATTGAAAATTTGGAGTTGGTTTAAAACATATATGCCGTTATTTAGAGTACCGGACCCAATCAAACCATGATTAAGGTGGATGTTGACAACATCTCTTACAAACGTGAAATCATAACCTTTATTTGATAACAAGGAAACTGATATGATATTACACGTTAAGCTGGGTACAAAATAACAGTTATGTAAAACCAAAATGTGTCCACTCGTCAATCCTAGGTGATAATCCCCGACGGACGCAGCTCCCACGCTAGCTCCGTTAGCAACCCTGAGGATCATATCACCTTCCTTCAGCACTCTACGGTTTCTCAGTGCCTGCAATGAATTGCAAATATGAGATCCTGATCCGGTATCCAATACCCAGGAAGTAGAGTTGATCGACAGACAATTCTCAATTACAAACACACCTGAAGTCGAAGACACAGCTTGCTTCGGTTCCTGGTTCTTGGCGTTCCACGCCTTGCAATCCTTCTTCCAGTGCCCTTTCCTGTGACAATGGAAGCACTCATCCAGGCCAACTACCGGTGCTGTAAACTTTTTCTTTCCCTTCTTTCCCACCTTACTAACACCTCCTCTAGGTCTGGGTGCGGCCTTCTTCTTCCTTCCTTTGGCCCTAGCCTTGGACCCGGAAGAAGATGCACCGCCAACAAACATAGCGGGTGTTTCCCTTGCCTTCTGCAAGGTGCCCTCTGCACTCCTTAACATGTTCAGGAGTTCTGCAAGTTCAACTTCTTTTCCTTGAAGATTGAAGTTGAGGATAAACTGGGCGTAGGTGGGAGGAAGGGACTGGAGAACAAGGTCTGTATAGAGCTCATTATCCAAAGTCGTCCCAAGGTCTGCGAGCTCTTCTATGTAGCCAATCATCTGTAGGACATGTTCACCTACCGATGACCCGACAGCCAACCTCGCTCGAAACAATTTCTTAGAGGTCTCGTATCTTGCTATACGAGATTGCTCTCCATAAAGTTCCTTTGTATGGAGAAATATGCCATCTAGGGACATATCCTCGTGCCTCCTCTGATGTTCATTGTTCATCGAGGCAAGCACGATGCACTTGGCTCTCGCGCAATCTAAATCCCAGGTTTTGCGGATTTCCTTATCCGCATTGCTGGATTTTGGACCAAGGACAGCAGGTGCTGTAGCGGTGAGGACGTACCCCAGTTTGTCATAGGTCAAAGCCATCTTGACATTCCGCAGCCAATCTTTATAGTTTGGCCCTGTCAGTATATTTTTCTCTAAAAGTAACTTAAGTCCAGTCATTTTCAGGGTCGCTGCAATTAGGAGAGAGAGAAGAAAACTCTTTAGCATGATACTCTTGCAAGTTTAGAATGGTTTTTAGTTTATCTAAACTGGATGGCTCCCACTGTTTCTCGAATCCTTCCTCAAACCATAAAAGAAGAATTAGCCAAGACTATTCTCACCGTACAATACTTGCTTAACCGTTCAGCCAGGCCGGTGTCGATACTTCGAAGGAGGTTTTCCAACGCTTTCGCGAAGTTCCTTAATTAAATAACCTCTTTTCTCTGGGGGCGTAACCCCGCTGACACTTTTCTGGACACCTACTAGGTTTATAGCATTGATCGTTAAGCGACGAATATCCTGATAAGTAGCATATACTCACAGTAGGATCGGGATCCAAATATCATCGTATGATAATGTTGAAGGAATCCTACCAACATTCATCAAACTCCAAATGGTATGCATCTCTTTGCAAATTTCAGTTTCTTTAGAAATTCCCGATATATATTTTTGCCCCATGCTCTTATGATCTTGACTAAGGGCCAACAAATCATAAGTCACATGTCAAGTTCTGCCCATCATTATCCTGTTGATTTGAACCCATCCGTATACTCTTGACTAAGGGCCAAACAAAGTAATACGACTGTCCCAAACCAACTCATCTATCTATGCAACAAATGAATACCCCAGCAGCTACCAAACACTATGTCTTGACTAAGGGCCAAACAAACATAGCTTGAATACTACTGACCATTCATAAGAAATGACGGAGGGCTACGACTGGTTTTGGCGAAACCGTGAACGTAGTGAACTTGATATAACCGAAGGAACCTGATAGCTTTTAAAAGGAGTGGTTAAATCTCCGCATTTAAAAATATCTGTTTTAAAATTAACCGAGTGGTTTCTTTTAAATTGTTCCAACGATTTAAACTTTGGTTTGTTTTACTTTGCATTATAGATAATGCGTCCCATCATTAACCTATCATTGCAGAAAATAACGAAAATACAACGTCCTCTTATGCCATCCGCATTCGCCACGGGGTCCCGTCATCACCCGTTAGGTTACTTAACTAACGACAGAGCGGGGGCTGGGCTAGCGCGGGTGTAAAACATAAGTGGCGTCTAAATAGCTATCATAAATATAGATATTTTACATTCGTCTGACGCAATGATATTCATTCCAGAACACAGATAAACAATATTGGATTTGCAAGCAATCTGTATTTCTTTTGAGCCTGCAAGAAAAGACAGATTACACAGTTGTGATGAATAGCCGCTACCCGACCCTCGACCCCTACGGGTACGACAAACTACCCACCCGGCAGTCTGTGTACCCCATCTTGGGTCAGTCCTAGGAGCAAAAACAGTAAAATGAAATAATACAACGGTGGCTACAACCGCAACCTGGAAGTGCCCCGCGAAAATAATATTACAACAAATTACATTTACAACAAATGAATTAATCAATAACCCATTGCGAACCCCGGCTATACACCACAACAGTCCAATACAGTTTATATGCACAAACAGATATAACCATTTCAGAAATGTGCAAGCCCCTGCCAACCGACATACTAGCAGTTAGGGGAGGTTTACGAACACATTAAACAATCACAGATATAATCCAATACGCAAATACTGTACAATTTCGATCGATTAAACAACATCAATATTGCTCCAAAATCTGCTCTGTTAAACAGTAACCTGAGCAATAATTAAATATTCCAGAAAACCCCAAACACCAGAGAGGACCCACCCATGAAAGATGAGCCCATGACTCGGTAAATCGGCCGCGGAAGCGCGGCGGATCGGTGGGATCCGCCGCCCTTCCGCGGCGCTTTAGTCGAATCATGGGCTCGAATTTCTTGGGTATTCTCCTGTGGTCATGTCAAGCTCTCTGAACACACCTGAAAAATTTTAGGACTTCATTTTAACTTCGACAGAAACTTGACAGAATTAGGGTTTTGCGGCTTTGTTTTTCCGTTCGAAATTCGTACAAATTTGCAATTAAGTTATTTATTGTTTAGCGAGGCTCTGATACCACTGTAAGTCGATGTAGTACACCCCAGTACTTATGGGGAGGCGGAATTTTCAAAAACGATCAAGTTTAAAGAACGAACATCGACTAACCGCTTGAATCGAAGCTAAACAAATAATAACCGAACACATAGCTATACTAAACTATAGTGTTAAGGGATTATACCTATCGAAACTAGTCCTTCGTCTTTGTGTCCTCCTTTGTTCTCCTCGACCTTCTCTAGGTAGTAGACGATCCACCCGAGAGCAAAACACCAAGCTACACCTCTAACTTGAGGTAACTAATCAACTTTGATTGCTAATCAAAGATGAAAGGATGATATAGAGTAAAGGTAATGGATGCTAAAGTCTAACTAAACCTTTGATCTCAACACATGAGGATTAAGGATTAGTATCTTGAAGATGAGAGCTTGAGGAGAGAGAATATGAGATAAGATAATGAGAAGAGAGAGAGTGTATCATAATATATTATGAAGCATTTTCAATAATGAGAAAAGAATAAAGAGTGATGATAAATCATGCTTCATAAAATATCTAGTGGTGATTCATTAGCATGAGTCATTAAGCAATAAATGTGCATTAATGAAATGAATGAATCACCACCATGACTCACAACCTCATCCAAAGTAACCTCCTTAGTCACATCTTCTAGAAGCTTCTCGTACAATTACGAGAACGCCCCTCCAATCCGCAAAAATACGGAAAAACTTTAGACTGTAAAAATCCAATAACCGGATACCAGTAACTGGCTTAAACCAAAGCCGACTGGTAAAAACTGTCCGAAAGTCGTACGTGCGTAAACGCACGTATGCGTCCGAACCCTTTGTCGCAAAACCATGCAACCTCTATATCGTTTCGCCTGGAGTAGGAAACTCTCTGTGTGGGACTCTAGAGACTCGACTACTACGCTGGCAGTGGGTTTAACCACAGACCGCAAGCGGCACTAGCTGTACGTAACGGTCCCCAGGTAGTTGTCGATAAGAAGGCCGATGAGAAAACCCATCCAAACTCCTACTGAGTCTGATGTGACAATCTCCATACAGTCCGGTCCGTTCGTCCAAGACTATCGCATATCGGGCCTAGGGGGGCGGCAAGCGTCAGTCCCCTAATAGCGGTATAAGTCGTGTCGGAGGGAAGCCCATTACACCCTGAGAAACTACTGGAACCTACCAGCAAATCTCGCTTGCCCTGGCCAGGGACTTTGCGTAATGGCTCTCTGACACAGCACGATATCTACTCCCAATACCGGGAGGGACGAATCCTGTCTAACCGCCACTGCCTCCAAGTGCTCGGGACTGCACCCAACTGCTACCTGTTTGCACGACTCCTTTGAGCCGTGGTAGGGTAGCAATCTAAGAACAGTGGGACACACTCGAGGCGAAGTAGCAGTGTCAAGTCTGCGGACTACGCTGTACTCATGTCACCTGGGAACTGTTCACTGACGACTGGTATCAAACCAACCAACAGTTCCCTGTGAGTCCTGTCCGGTGTACCCGTAACCTAATGAGCACCTGCATACTATCTCCAGTACGACGTACTGACGGCTGTGGGACAGACCATCTCCCCAACTGGGATGAGAAGCGTACACACCAGTCTACTCCGGAGTATCGATGCTCTGTCTCGATAATCCAACGACCAGGGACCTGAATAAGGATGTGCTTGTAGACTACCCAGCCCTCACTAGTGTGACTGCCATCACAACGCTGGTAGACAAGCAAGATCCTAAGAGCTCTATCAATACGTACACTCACATATTAAGATAGAAAAACCAAGTAGCATACTACCATGTTTAGCAAGACTGTTATATACATGTGAATATCCCAAGCTTCCATTAAGTAATATACAAGCTAGTATGATACAGTAATGGCCTTCTAGGGCATAAACACTAACAAGAAGCTGCAAACCTATTGAATTGGGTTCCAACCAAATCAGGTGCCTACCACTCCATATTTGATATGGTATGGGAAGAGCCCATCTCTTAAGGATGTTAAGATTTGGGGTTGTCCGGCCTATGTCTAAAAGCAAAATCCGGACAAGCTCGAGGCAAGGTCAGTTCTGTGGAAGTTTGTTGGATATCCCAAGCATTCGCAAGGGAATATCTTCTACCACACTGAGGAACAAAAGATGTTTTGTTTCTCAGCATGCCACCTTTTGGAAAGGAATTTCTTGTGAAGAAATTAGTGGTTATGAGGTAGAATTGGAAAGTGTTCCAGCTATACAAACTATAGCTGATGATTTGGTAGAACCGAAGGATTCAATAGTTCCCAACGAACCTCAGCCTCTCCGCCTATCTGGTAGGGTTCCTCACCCACCTGAGAGATACTTCGGTTTTGTCTATGACAGTGGAAGCGAGGATTGCATCATGAGATGATGACCCAACTAGTTTCGAGCGGGCCATCAGGAGTGGGGACTCTGTGAGAATGGTTGGACGCTAAGTGATCTGAGATGGAATCCATATACACCAACAGAGTATGGACTTTGGTTGCTTTATCTGAAGGGTTAAATCTCCATCAGGGGAAAGTATATCTTGAGAAGATTACTTGGTGTACATGGAAAAGTTGTGACTTTCAAAGCTAAGACTTGTTCTAAAAGGTTCTCGTCATCGACCAGATGTGGATAATGATGAAACCTTTTCTAGTCCCTATGCTTAAGTCCATCCAGATCCGACTTGCCATTGCTACATACCTTGACTACGATATCTGGCGTTTGGGTGTCATGATAGCTTTTCTAAATAGTGATTTAGAAGAGAGCGTCTATAAGTACACAGCCAGGAGGCTTCATAGACAGTGGGAGCAGCGGAAACGTGTGCAAGTTGCTTTATAGGTTAAAGCAGGCATTGCGGAGTTGGAACATCTGTTTTGATGTGGTAGTCAAAGAGTTTGACTTCATCAAAATGGTAGACGAACCTTGTATATTGTTCATACCATAATATTGCATTATTATTTCCCCATTCTTATTCTTTTTATAAATAAACAGGTGCTTTTGACGCATGTCTGCTACATATTACAAGTTACATGTTCTTGGATCTAAAACAGTGAAAACAATGAAAAGACGATGCAAAAGTGGACTTTGACCAACAAACAGAAGACTCTTGATCAAGCCTACATCAAAGATAAAGTTCACAAAGCATAAGGCAATGCAAGGTCCAAGATCGCGAAGCCACGGTTAAAGTCCACCGCAAGTATTCACTGAAAGATCTGGAGAAGACCTAGAATCCAAATAGATAAAAGAACCAAAGAATAAGAAGCCCCAAAGGACCCATAAACAGACCCCAAAAGTTCAGGCCATGATCTCATCAATGGGCCGCAGAACCGCGGCCCAAACCCTACCCAGGCCGCGGTTCCGCGGCTATACGGAGCCTGAAGGAAATAAATTTTTTACCATAATTCTTGTGCGGTGCTGAAAAGATTTTCTAGGGCTATTTTTGTAATTGCAGACATGCGAGTCATTGTAACCCTAGGGTTTCCTATCTTCTATAAATAGAGACTCTAAATCATTGTAAACCCTATGCCTCCTTTTAATAATAAATTTCAGAATTCTTTATGGAGAGCATCGGTGCCACTTTTCAATTCATGAATTCAAATCTGACAACCCTGCGTTGATGTTTGGAGAGAGCCATCTGTAAATAGTTTTATTTAATTGCTCTAGTTTAAATTTTAATTCTTTTCCCTAGGTAAATTTAATTCCTTGCCGTAGATAATTGTTTAGAGTCAGCTTTGGGGAAGGCTTTTGAGAAATGAGATCTCTCATCCCTTTCTTACCCATCATATATTTTCAATAGGACTCCATGCATACACGCACACACCGCGCCCTACGGCATCCTACCCCTCGAGGTAACGATGACACCGTAGTATAAAGGCCCGGTTGCGCGTGTTTTCCATGGAGGTTAGGGTAAGGATCTCTAAAGGAAGGACAAGAACCTAAAGGAAGGAACACCTTCCCGAATGGATCTAATCCCCTTTATTGATAATTACCATAACTCCTTATAGATCTTCATTTGGGTATAGAAAGCGTTGAGATTTACTTGCATTTCCAAACCATCCCTAAACCTAACCCTAACAAGACTAGATCTAGATAATCGTAGTATAGAATAATTAGGTTTTTAGATTTAATAATCAATCCGAACACCCTTCGGAATTAACTCGTAAGAGCGATTAGGAGATTCACAACATCCCTGTGGACCGACCCGTACTCACCGGCTAGCTATCAAGCGACGCCGTTCTTGATTGCGGTTACTAGATAGTTTTTAAGATCAATCAAATGGCGTCGTTGCCGGGGATGGCGTAGTATTTCCTTTTTGCAATTTCGGGTTAATCAAAATCAAAAAAAAAATCTGAAAAATCTGAAAAATCATAAAAAAAAATATAAAAAATATTTCATCTGTTATTTTTGGAAAGGATACTTTTTTGTTTGAATTTTGCAGGATCTACAAACAGAGACGGATCTGGAAATATTCAGAAATCGAAACAACAAACAAACGATCAAAACAGAAGGGTATTTCAACAACATAGCAACTGCAAAAATTTAGTGAACTGATCTATCCAGTAGACCGCGGATCCGCCGTGAAACCCATGCTCAGACCGCGGAAACGCGGCACTGTAGAGACGTCGTCATCACAGAAATTTTTTGGGGACTCGTGCTGACTAGCCTGCCGCGAAAACGCGGCAGGAACGCGTTTACACCACGAAAACGCGGCCTGTTGGTGTCTACAGCTCATGAAAAATCTTCCGTAAGCTCCTTTGTTTCTTCTCTGTACATCCTGATATATTTGTTCTGAAAAATCTCTGCAGAATTTTGTGCGCTTTAAAAATCTTTCTCTTTCCAAATAACAATCTTGTGCAGGATTTTTGCGCCTCACTTAAATTAGAAATTGATTGCAAGTAATATTTTTCTGTTGCATATCTTTTCTCGAAAATCTTTTTGCAACAAATCAAATAAAGATAAAAAGGAAAAGAAAAAAAAAATTATTAGAAAACTTGCCAACTTTTGCCGCAAATAAATCCTTGCACCACAACAAACATTCTTTCTTTTCCCCTTTCTTCTAACATGGGTACCCCACATAATAAATCACTTGCCGAACTTTGGTATCCCGGACCTAATTTTGCCTCGTACGTCAATTTTTTCGGTCAATTTAAAGACGATCCTTCCATGCCTAAAAAATCTTTGAAAGATCAAATAGAAGCGTCTAGGAGAAACAGTTTGACTTTTCAACCCACTTTGTGTCAACCAAGTAAACTTTTACCACCTTCGTACGTTGACACCACCTTTTCAAGTCCTGCTGTAACTCCTAAACCGATGTCCATTGCTGAGCATATTGCTCAATCTCGTAGCCGATCTTTCACCCCTCTCCACACAACTAGTTCTAGGGATCAACAAGTCCATTCACCTTTTTATCCACATGTTGATCCTACCCCTGTCCAACTTACCACTTCCTACCAGTCCTACCCGACTTTCCCACCTTCACTAGACCCTGCCTCTACACAGCCTTTTGGGAGTTTCACATATCCAAACAATTTCGAATCTTTTACCGAAACCCCCTTACCACCTAAGTCTAGTTTGGAAGAGTCGTTGGAGGCTTATATCTTAGCAACAAACAAAATGGTTAGGAATGTGGAAGCATCCATTACCGCCCTTATGCAACCTAGTGAACCGGTAGCTAGTTTCCCGCTAGCTCCAAATTTTTCAATGTATGAGGAGGTGGTAGGACAGAGTGAGAATGTGAGAGGATTTCCAAATCAAACCTACTCATACCCAATTGACGCCCACAACTCCGGTTTTCCATCGATTGTCCAAAATGATGAGTTGTGCGACTTTGTAGTGCTTGATTTGCCAAATTGTGAAGAACCCCTTTCGAGTGAAACCGCACCTAATCCGTTTGAACTTTACACCTCCACTCTAGAACCTAAATCGATAAATATCCATGCTTTTGATGAGGTGTCAGAAAATATTGATTTTCACTTGATTGAGGATATAGACGCCGGGAATATTTCGGATGATGAACCTGTCGATTTGATTGAAATTTTATGTCCAATTCATCATCCCGAATCATTAGATGTTTCTCCCGAACTTCATATGCGTCTTGATTTTGATGATAATGGCATGGATGAGATAAATATTATGGAGAATTATGAGGATAGTATTGAGGAGAGTAGTGAGGATAATATTGAGGTTGAACCATTCTTGTTTGATGTGTCGGATTTTCCAATTCATCCTCTTGAACCTTTACTTAAATCACCCTCCCTCCTTTCCATCGTTCCGACCATGCCTAATATCACGCTTGAAGACTGTGAGTTTGAAAAAATTCTCTTTGAATCTAACACAGTTCTCACAGACGATAACACGTACGGGTGTTTCACTTTTTCGGACGATGTTGATGACTCACCGCCCGAGTTTGAGTCCTTTGAATTTTCAGATGAGTTAGTCGAACCATCAGACTCGATTGCTTACAGTTGTTTCGAACCATTGATGGAATCCTTCAAGTTCGCGACAGATTACTCCGGTGAGAATAACACTATCCCTAATTCACCCCCTTCCCTACCTTCCATTGTTCCGACCGTGCAAGTGACCGTTACGCTTTCATCTCCAATACCAAGTTCGGCGTACCCATGCTTTCTTGCGAATCTTGAGGGATTTGACCCCATTTTTCGACGGGTTGATATGTTAGCACAATCTCTTTTAACACATCGGTCATCATAAATTGTGCTAATTTATTCACTCGATTTACACCCTCAAGATCATACTCTACTTCTTTCTCTTTTCCGCCATTCTTCTCCCCCACCGAGACCGTATCCCTTTTCTACCTCCACACGGTCTCGTGTGTTTCTCATTTCTTTCCTCTACACCCCATTATTTCACCAACTCGGCCATTACCACGATAAGATTTTTGAATGGTTGGTGCTAACCTTTGGCTTGTGTAAGGCCAAGCTTAAGTTTGGGGGGAATCTTGTTGTATATATGTATATATATTTTTTGTTTTCTTTTTCTATAAAAAAATAAAAAAAATTTCAAAACAATATAAAAAAAAAATTTATAAATAAATAAACAGGGAAGTGCCGACATTTTTACCCTCTTGTTATGGAATGACAGTGAGGACACTGTCAAGTTTAAGTTTGGGGGTATGCTCGGTACGTCTTCTTCCTTCGCATTCATATGTATATTTTTGCATTTGCATATTTATTTGAAAACCCATAAAAATTTGAAAATTTTAAAAAAAATTAAAAAAATAAATGTATTCAATTTTGGCCGTATTTTGACTTGAGTTTGACCAATAGGTTAACTGGCTAGGAACAACTAGATTTTAGACTTAGTAAATTAAAAACCCTAAAAATAACCTTCCTTAGAGTCTAACGGTAGAAAGTATATGTTTTTTGTAGTTTATTTAGAAATAGGCAAATTTTGAGTTCACTTCTTGGGCTAAGTCGAAACAAAGGAAAAGTATTGATGTTCTTATTAGAGTATAAGTTTGAAAAATAGTTCTTAGCTTAAGTCTAGATTCTGAAAATGTATACCCTACAATTTGCACAATCACGCATCTTGAAACTTGGAATAGTAGAGGAGACCTTGAAATGCTCTTGTCTAAAGTCCTTAGTACGAAGAAAATAAAAGAAAAAAAAGAGTGAATAAAGAAAAGAAAAAAATGAACACTGGTTTTTGTGATTACTTAAGGCTGTAAAAATAGAAAAATATTTAGCGAGGGTGCTTCATCACCTAGTGCCTTAGACCAACTGGTTTGGGAGTCACTGCTAAAAGCCTTGGGTGTTGCAAGACTAGGAATTACGCTTTAAAGTGCAAACATATCTTGTAATCGGTTGTTGGTACCTCAAGAAGTATTAACGGTCGCATGAAGGATGTGTAAGCAAAATTCATTTAAATTCACCAACTAATTAGTACTTTGGACAATGGACAAGGGTATGATTGCTTGATTTGAATTTCCAAGTGTAGGGGTGACTTATACACACACGTAGGTATATGTGATTGGAGTTTAGATGAGAGAAAGGAGTGAAGAATAGAACTTGTATCTTTAATAGAGTTGATAGAAATTCCTAAGTGGAGATGGAACCCTAGAAGGAAAACTTAGGAAATGCCGAAAGCTAAGTAAGTCTATAGAACATATATAATCTTAAGTTAAATAATGAGGAAGTGTGAAGAATATGGGTGGATAATTTGCAAGTCGAAGATAATAGAGTTCCTTGTTAGAAACCCTAATTGGAGAATTAAAGTCGAAAAAGCCAAATTGATAGGATTTTGTGGGTTGTATCGGCTGAAAACCCTCAGGAGACAACACTCCTCCTACTAGGGACACCTAGAGGTTTAACGGCTTTTTGCACGTGCTCAGTGCAATCGCGTTTCCCTGCGAAAGTGCGGTTAGGTTTTTATCGAGAATAAAAAATAAGTTTGCTCGAGGATGAGCAAAAGATAAGTTTGGGGGTATTTGTTCATACCATAATATTGCATTATTATATTCCCCATTCTTATTCTTTTTATAAATAAACAGGTGCTTTTGACGCATGTCTGCTACATATTACAGGTTACATGTTCTTGGATCTAAAACAGTGAAAACGATGAAAAGACGATGCAAAAGTGGACTTTGACCAACAAACAGAAGACTCTTGATCAAGCCTACATCAAAGATAAAGTTCACAAAGCATAAGGCAATGCAAGGTCCAAGATCGCGAAGCCACGGTTAAAGTCCACCACAAGTATTCACTGAAAGATCTGGAGAAGACCTAGAATCCAAATAGATAAAAGAACCAAAGAATAAGAAGCCCAAAAGGACCCATAAACAGACCCCAAAAGTTCAGGCCATGATCTCATCAATGGGCCGCGGAACCGCGGCCCAAACCCTACCCAGGCCGTGGTTCCGCGGCTATATGGAGCGTGAAGGAAATAAATTTTTTACCATAATTCTTGTGCGGTGCTGAAAAGATTTTCTAGGGCTATTTTTGTAATTGCAGACATGCGAGTCATTGTAACCCTAGGGTTTCCTATCTTCTATAAATAGAGACTCTAAATCATTGTAAACCCTATGCCTCCTTTTAATAATAAATTTCAGAATTCTTTATGGAGAGCATCGGTGCCACTTTTCAATTCATGAATTCAGATCTGACAACCCTGCGTTGATGTTTGGAGAGAGCCATCTGTAAATAGTTTTATTTAATTGCTCTAGTTTAAATTTTAATTCTTTGCCCTAGGTAGATTTAATTCCTTGCCGTAGATAATTGTTTAGAGTCAGCTTTGGGGAAGGCTTTTGAGAAATGAGATCTCTCATCCCTTTCTTACCCATCATATATTTTCAATAGGACTCCATGCATACACGCACACACCGCGCCCTACGGCATCCTACCCCTCGAGGTAACGATGACACCGTAGTATAAAGGCCCGGTTGCGCGTGTTTTCCATGGAGGTTAGGGTAAGGATCTCTAAAGGAAGGACAAGAACCTAGAGGAAGGAACACCTTCCCGAATGGATCTAATCCCCTTTATTGATAATTACCATAACTCCTTATAGATCTTCATTTGGGTATAGAAAGCGTTGAGATTTACTTGCATTTCCAAACCATCCCTAAACCTAACCCTAACAAGACTAGATCTAGATAATCGTAGTATAGAATAATTAGGTTTTTAGATTTAATAATCAATCCGAACACCCTTCGGAATTAACTCATATGAGCGATTAGGAGATTCACAACATCCCTGTGGACCGACCCGTACTCACCGGCTAGCTATCAAGCGACGCCATTCTTGATTGCGGTTACTAGATAGTTTTTAAGATCAATCATATATACAATAAGGTAGTAGGGAGTATGGTGGTGATCCTCATATTGTACGTGGATGACATACTCTTGATAGGAAAGGTGTTTCCTATGCTACGCTCGTTCAATCTCCTCTTATCACAAGGATTCTCCATATAGGATCAAGTTGATGCCTCCTAAATCCTGGGTTTTGGATCTATGAGATAGATCTAAAAGGATGTTAGGATTCTCACTAGGTGTAGTGAGATGGTATCAATCAATCCTGGGGAGAATCACTGGATAGCTTCCAGAGTGATAAGGTCAACTAAATGTCAGTCACAAGCATTGTCTTTACCCTCAGTGGAGGGACGGTATGTTGGAAGAGTTCCAAGCTAGATACCGTGGCATACTAGACGATAAAGGCCGGATACATTACTACCAAGGATGCTACCAAAGAGGCAGTCTGGATATATGTGTAAGTTAATAAGATGAACTTTGTTCCTACCATTGTATGACAATAGAGTTGTGGCTTTGGCCTAGGAACCCCGTCCCATCAGTAATCCAGACATATTCTTAGGCAATATCACCTGATCATAGAGGTGGTTGATCTCCAAGGAGATCGAGGTCAGGAGAGTAGACACGGAGGAGAACCGGGCGGATCCACTACAAAGGCCTATTCCCAGGAGAGACTTATATGGTATGGTTGAGTATGAGATACTTCAACCACTGCTGATTGTTGGGTATGAGATACTACAACAGATGGCCCTAGTGCAAGTGGGAGATTGTTAGTTATATGTATGCCATAGAGGCCATTACTGTACATACAATGTATATTGTAGTGGATGCTTGGACATATAGTGAGGACTTTCTTGCTCGACATGATAGTATACTATTTGGTTGCTCTTTATCTTAACATGTACACTGATTGTCTCTATGTTACGTGTTGATAAAGCCCTTAGGATGAGTACTTGACTACCAGGATTATGATGTAGATCATAATAGTGGGGACAGTGTAGTCGCTAAGTACATCCTTCAAATATTCCTAGTCGAGGGTGTATCGAGACAGGGCATCGATATACCAGAGTAGACTAGCGTATAGCTTCTCGACCCATGTAGATGGGCGATGGATGATCCCATATCAATTGGTGTTTGACATCAGAGACAGTATACGGGTGCTCAGTGGAGACTAGGTACACTGGGCGGACTCGCCGAGAACTCCCAGATGGTATTATACCTCACGTCAGATGGCAGTTCTCTGGTGACACTTGTAAAGGTTGGTCTGTAGACCCGAGATCGTCATAGAGTCTTGTGTGATTCCTACTGTGCTTTGATTTCCACCTTACCACGTTCAAGAGAACGGGCAAAACGGTGGCTTTTGGGTACAGTCCCGAGTCACATGGAGGCAATGAGCGATAGGAGGGGTTTCGTCTCTCCCGGTATTGGGAGTTGATGTTGCGCTGTGCTCGAATGGCTATAACAGGAAGTCCCTGGCCAGGGCAGCTTTAGAGATATACTGGTAAGTATTATCGATAGTTTCTCGACCCGTTATGAGCCTCATATCAACATGACTTATCGAGTTACTGGGGTCTGACATTTACCACCCCTAGACGAGATATGCGATATATCAGACGAAGAGACCAGACTGTACGGTAGTGTTACTGATTGGATTCGCAGGAGTGTGAGCAGGCTTGCTTGTTGATCTTCTGATCGCTCAATACCTGGGTGGCCGTTACGTTTAGCAGACCGCTTGCGGCTTGTGGGTGTTTGATATGATCATCACCTACTGCCGGCATATTGACGAGTCTTTAGAGTTCTACACAGGGGTTTCCTGGCTCAAGCGAAACGGAGTAGGAGCGCATATGTGATATGTGCGGGACCGAGATTGATACGATATATGATACCGTATTCTATTATCGCGATATGTGATATCGGTCGGTTATATTTGATATAGCCGGGTTATCGGATCAAGTGTTGATTCGACAAGTTGATTCATTTGATATTAGTCGGTTATATGCGATATAGCCGGATTATTAAATCAAGAGTTAATTTAATAATTTAATGTATAATTATATATTTGATATATTACATTACATTAACTAGTATTAGCTCACTTATGATTTCTTTTTCTCATTTTGTGCACATTGAATATATGTGATATATTTTTGTGTACATGATATGTGTCATGCTTGATGATACATGAAACAAAGGTGTGTGTGTGACTTACACCATGCTTGGTTTAATCCTAGGGTTTTTAATGGATTAAGTAATTCAAAACTAAAGTCTTTTGTCATGGCAAGAAGCTTTTGGAAGCTTGGATTTGCATTGACTGAAGTCTTCAAGTTTTGTTTTGCCTTAAGATATTTATAAACCCAACCAATTAAACCTAGCCATGGTTAACTCTCTACAAAGGTTAATATATGATATTAACTCACCATGGTTGCCATTATCTTTTGGATAATGATCAAGAAAGCTTTCTTCTTCTTCTTCCTCATAAAAGCTTTCTAGCTTCAATGGAGGTATGAGAAAAATGTGAGAAAATCAAATCTAAAGTGAGCCCACTTCCTACTTCATCATCCTCTACTACTTGCCATTTAGTATAGGGTGTTTGCTTCACTAATTCCGTAATTAGTGAAGAGATAACTTGGGTTAGTGTCTCCTCGACGTAGATCATCTTCGGCCTCGAGGACATCGAAGCAAGCATATTTGTTTCTTCATGGGAGCCTCTCTAGAGTCCGAAGTTCACGATCGCAGCGAAGGGACTACTATACGGAGCTATTGAAGTGAAGGACCGGTCTACAAAGGTTGTATTCCTTGCTCACTTATTATTGCAAAGTGTTTGCATTTCATATTCCGTCGATTTCTAGTTTACGATTCATGGTTAGGGTTAGCTAGAACGGCAATTTTTTGAATTTGGCATAGACGATGCCTCCTGAAACCTTGCTACCATATTAGGTAATCCTGCATATATGATATGAGTGTTTTTAATATTCATTCATGTAATTTTATTTGTATGTAATATTCTTTTAATTGGGACACTTCCGAATTGAGGTTGATGTCTCCATTCGATATATATTATTTACTTTTCCACATTAGGATAGACCCAAGGCGGGGTACACAAGCGACTGGGTTCTAAAGTCCAAAGGGTGGCCATCTCGAGGAGTCGAGACCGGTCAGTCGCCTAACTTTAGAAATGGTAGGGTTGCTTGCCGCACTCATAGGGGTCTAGAGATGCTGGCATGGCTATTCATCACGACCGTGGAATCCGTGATTTCGACATTAGCTAAATCGAAACGCGGAATTACTAGTATATCCTATATTTTATTTTGTTCTGCTGTGATACTTGTGATGCTCTTTTTATTGCATGAGACGAATTCTATATATATATATATATATATATGATATATTAGTAGAAGGTATATATGTTTTGCATCCGCGCTAGTCCTGACCCCGCCCTGCCGTAAGTTAAGTAACCTTACGGTGATGACTAGAGTCCTTGTGGCAAATGTGGATGGCATATATGTTTGTTTTATTTTCGTTTCTTCTGTGATGTTAGGAGCTTTAATGATGGGGAAGACATTAATGAGATTAATGTTAAGAAAAAGAAACCTAAATATGTTATAGAACTAAATTTGAAAACTACTCGGCTTTTTCATGAAAAAGCAATTATTTCAAATGCAGAGCTTAAGCCACTCCTTTACAAATCACTCAGTTCTACAACGATATCAAGTTCAATAGGTTAAGGGTTTTTCATCAAAACCTTTCGTCACCCTCCGTTATTTTAGGAAGTAGAGTACTTAGTATTCATGCTACGCTTGTTAACTATAGTTAAACCATAGTGTACAGTAGCTAAATGATGTCTTCCTATAAAATATATGATGCGATCGGTTAGGATATTCGTACGACTTTTTTGACCATAATTAAGGGTCATACGAATGAGTCCAAATTAATCAAGAAATGACAGGTAGAACTTGACTAGCGCTTATGATTTGTTGACCATAGTTAAGGTCATAGGACGCTAGGGATAAAAACAATATCGGGAATTTCAAGTGTTGAAATTTGCAATGAGATTGCATACCTTCTATTTGGTAGTTAGATCTAGATCCCACTATGACTAATAGTTACTCCCGGGAGAATTTTACACTTTACAATTAGCTAATTCAGTGGGTGTCTGGAAAAGTGTTAACGGGGTTATGCCTTTGTGGAAACGAGGTTTATTTTAATTAGGTCCGTGCGAAAGCACGGGAAACCTCCTTCGGAATACCAACACTGGCCTGGCTAACCGGGAACCTCCCTTTGTGGAAATGAGGTTTATTTTAATTAGGTCCGTGCGAAAGCACGGGGAACCTCCCTCGAACTTATAGAGTGTAACTAATCCTGGCTAATTTTCTTTTTAGGGTTTGAAGGAAAATTTGATAAAAACAGTGGAAAACATCGATTAGATAAGATAATAACCAATCTAATCATGCAAGAGCATACGCTGAGTATTTTCTTTTCTCTCTGCTAATGGCAGATACCAATGACGGGACTTAAGCTTCTGTCAGAAAAAAATAAACTGACGAGACCGAATTATAAAGATTGGATGAGGAACATGATGATTACCCTTATCTATGATAAGGTTGCATATGTCATCACTATCAAAGCCCCCTCCATCCCAGGCCCTGATTTCTCTGTTGCGGATAAAGAGATCCGCAAAACATGGGATATCGACTACGCCACAGCAAAGTACCTCGCGTTGGCTTCGATGGACAATGTGCATCAGAAGCAACACGAGAAGATGGATGTGCATGTTAGATATGTATGCCCTATAGGCTATTATTGTATATGTATACATATGGATGCTTGGACATATATATGTACAGGACAGTCTTGCTCGATATGATAATATGCTATTTGGTTTGACTTTATCTTAACATGTGTATGTTTTACTTGATATTACATACATTTTAGACATGTTGATAAAGCCCGTAGGATCATTGCTAGACTACCTGCGTTGTGATGGAGATCATACTTGTGGGAGCTGGGTAGTCGGTACGCACATCCTTAAATGGTCCCTAGTCGTGGGAGTATCGAGACTGGGCAGCGATATTCTGGAGTAGACTAGTTTATACATTTCTAGACCCCGACGAAGGGCGATGGTTTGGTCCCGCAACCATTGGTCTTCAGACATAAGATCGTATACAGGTGCTCACTGGGGATGAGTACACCGGACGGACTTGCCGAGAACTTCCAGATAGTACTATACCTATCGTCAGGTGAAAGTTCTCAGGTGACATGAGTACATGTTAGTCATTAGACCTGAGATATTCATTTGTCTCGTGTGAGTTCCCACTGTGCTTTGATCACTACCCTACCACGGCTCTACTGAGTCGTGCAAACAGGTTTTGGTTGGGTACAGTCCCGAGCCACATGGAGGCAGTGAGCGATTGTCGGGGATTCGTCTCTCCCGGTATTGGGAGTCGATATCGCACTGTGTTTGATTGGTCAGGACCATAAGACCTTGGCCAAGGCAGTTGGGATTTACTGATAGGCTGATCAGTAGTTTTCCGGATTGGTCCTGAGCCGCATCAGCACGAATTACCAGGTTATCAGGGTCTGACGTTTACCACCCCCTAGACCCGGTATGCGATACTCTCAGACGAAGAGACTGGACTGTATGGAGATTGTCCCAGATAGGATCAGTAGGGATCCGGATGAGTTTGCTTATCGGCCTTCCTTTTCGACAGGTACCTGGGTAGCCGTTACGTACAGCTAGTGCCGCTGACGTGCTTGTGGTTCTGGATTTATCCAGTAACTCACTGCCGGCATACTATCGAGTCTTTAGAGTCCCGCATAGAGAGTTTCCCTGGTTCAGGCAAAATGATGTAGTAGCCGTATTGGATGCGTGCAGGGTCTCGATCGGTTGATGTACTTTGTACTCGGACTTTCGATCGGACAGTTGGTAATACTAGCCGGCTCGAGTATGAGCCGGATTATTAAATAAAGTATTGATTTAATAGTTTACATATATGTATTTCGATATGTATATTCTAGTATAACGTTCTTGGTGTTATTCTATCTCTTTGGGCATTCGGGTTTTTATCCGAATGCAGGTATGTATATACAGCAGACTGTAATCCATATTTATTACAGATTACCTTCTAAAAGGTGGCCACCTCATTATGTTTTTTCCATTTATTTGATAAATGGAAATGAGGTGTAAAGTGTGAGGTATGGGAGGAATGGAGATAACCATGCTTCAATATTTAACAAATGAATTTTTAATTCATTTGGAGTTACTATTGAAGCATGGTTGTTGATTGTTTATTCAAGAAATTCATACACAAAACCTTTGTGTGTAATTTCTCTCTCATGGATGCTTCATTATTTTCTTGAGCTCCCATTTCTCTTCATCTCCTCCCTCATCTTGAGTTTCCTCCACCTTCATCTTCTTCCTCTTCACTACCATTCTCATAAGTTGAGAAACAAGTGAAGAGGCTAGAAAGAGATAGCTAACATATAGATCTTCATACTATATCCTAGAAAACTTGGATTAGCATCCCAAGTTCTCTAGTTGCTCCTTTTGTTGCTTAGTTAGGAGCTAGAGCCATGGATCATATCCCTCTGGTGGATCATCTACGACAAAGGAAGGACGAAGAACAAACTCGATCCCGGAAGACCGATGGAGCCGGAAATGGAGATCGAACAAGTTCAAGGAGGCCACTTGGAGCACATGACGAGGAAAGAAGACCGAAGGACTTAAATCGTTTGGTGAGGCTTCTTTCATAGTAGATAGAACCACTTTAGTTTTGCTATTTAGGTTTATGGTAAGATCCGATTTAAATGTTATTCTAGTGCCAAGTTTCAATTCGTAGAAAAAATTTTGTTCCGCATTTGGTCACAGAAGTTGGCCGGGGCACTAGCGTACCCTTTCAGCGTAATCCATCTTTTTCCATACAAAGGAGGTGTATGAGGGCAATCTCGTGCTCTTCGTTACGAGACCTCACGAAAATTGTTTTAAATGAGAATGGCTGCCAGTACATCTGTAGGAGATCATGTCCTAAAGATGATAAGCCTTATTGAAGAACTTGAGGAACTGGGATGGACTATGGATAATGAACAATACATTGATACCGTTCTACAGTCTCCCTCCGTCTATACTCAATTTGTAGTGAACTTCAACATGCACAACTTGAAAAGGTCACTTCCCGAACTCCTCAATATGTTAAGGAGTGCGGAGAGCACGCTCAAGTAGGAGAAAACTCCCGCTCTACTTATTGGACAATCTTTCTCTTCCATCCAAAAAGCAAAAGCTAAGGGAAGGAAGAAGAAGAAGAAACCTACCAAGCCGAGAGTTGGAGTTAAAAAGGCGAAGGGGAAAGATAAATCTGGGGTTGTGGGATAAAAGAAGGGCGAATGTTTCTATTGTCACAAGATGGGGTATTGGAAGAGGAATTGCACAGAGTACATCACCGATCTCAAGAAGAAGAAGCATGATGATATTTCCACTTCAGGTGTGTTTGTCACCGAAAACTGTTTTTCAGTAAACTCTGCATCCTGGATATTAAATACCGGTTCAGGTTCTCATATCTGTAATTGTGTGCAGGGGTTGCGAAATAGCAAGGTTTTGAAGAAAGGTGATCATACTCTCCGCGTTAGGAATGGTTCAAATGTTGATGTTGCATTAGTGGGAGAGTATCACCTAGGGTTGCCTTCAGGGTGTATATTGATTTTGAATCCCTATTATTTTGTACTGACTATGCTATGTAATATAATATCTGTATCTTTGTTAGACAATGAAGGATATCATTTTGTATTGCAAAGTAATGTTATGAACATTAACCTAAATCAACAGTTGATTGGCTATGCTACACTAAATAACGGAATCTACGTCCTGAATCAACACACAGTTTTCAGCATCCAACAAACAAACAAAAGAAAAACTTCAGACATAAATGAAGCATTCTAATGGCATTGTAGACTTAGTCATATTAACGAAACAAGACTAACCAGGCTACATAAAGATGGATATTTGAATCCGTTTGAATATAAATCTTATGCGACTTGTCAGTCTTGTATCAAGGGTAAAATGACCAAAACTCCGTTTACTGGATACAGAGAGAGAGCTACTGAACTCTTAGACCTCATACATAGTGATGTATATGAACCAATGTCTACGCATGCAAGAACCAGTTATTCTTACTTCATAACTTTTATTGATGATTTTTTGAGATTCGGAAACGTATTCTTAATAAAACATAAGTCGGAAGCTTTCGAAAAATTCTAGGAGTATAAAATTGAAGTAGAAAAACAAACTGGATTGAGCATCAAGAAACTTCGATCAGATCGAGATGGAGAGTACTTAAGTACAGAGTTTCTTAATTTCCTAAAAGAGAATGGGATTCTCTCTCAGCCCACTCCTCCTTACACATCACAGCACAACGGTGTGTCAGAGCGGAGTACCCTATTGATATAGTACGCTCTATGATTAGTGATGCTGAGTTAGCATTTTCCTTCTGGGGGTATGCATTAGAGACTGCGGTATATTTATTAAACAGGGTTTCGACCAAATCCATGCCTACTACTCCATATGAGATATAGTGTAGGAAGAGACCGTCTCTTAAATGAGTTAGGATATGGGGTTGTCCTACTTTTGTTAAAAAGCGGAATCCAGACAAACTCGAAACACGATCGGTTTTGTGCAAGTTTTTGGGATATCCTAAACATTCATATGGATATCTATTCTACCAGAAGGCAGAACAAAGAGTTTTTGTTTCTCAATATACCACATTTTTATAAAATGGGTTTTTTACAAATGATACTATTGACAATGCGGTAGAACTGGAAGAAATTCCAGAGCCACAAACTGCTACTGACGATTTATTTGAACCTGAAGTTTTGATAGAATCCGACGAACCTCAGCCACTCCGTGGATCTAGTAGGTCTTCTTACCCACCAGAGAGATACTACGGTTTCCTCTTTGATGGTGATAGAGAATATTGCATCATGGAAGATGGTAACCCTACTAGTTTTCAACAGGCTATCACGAGTAGTAACAAGGTGAAATGGCTGGATACTATGCAATCCGAAATGGAATCCATGCACACTAAAAAAGTATGGACTTTGGAAGTTGCACATCCTGGAGTAAAACCCATAGGGTGCAAATGGATCTTTAAGAAAAAGATTAGTGTGGATGGATAGGTGGAGACCTATAAAGCTGGACTTGTAGCGTCAAAGGCCATGATTGGACTATGATGAGACCTTTTCTCCAGTAGCTATACTTAAATCCATTTGAATCTGTAACACCTTAGAATGTGTTTTGTGGCTAATTATATTTTAATGTATGGATTTTAATAAAAAGTTTACCAAATTGGTTTTTAATTATTTTATCCTATTTATTGAATATTTTATTAGATTTTTCCTAGGCTTGCACACACTTGTGCATGATAACTAGGGTTGTAATCTGGGGTTAACCATGATTAGCCATCATGGTTAGCTAACCATTTTCCCTAATCTAGTTTTATAAATTTATTTAAGTTTTTTAAGGGTATGGTTGTTATAATTAAAAGGGTTTTATTTTGGGTTGAAGTGTTGACCTTGAGAGAGAGAATGAGCATGGGGCAACATGGCATGAGCCATGCTCATTTAATGAAGTGAGAGAGAGTGAGAAGGGGGGGTTGATTTGTTCCTCTCATTTCTCATTCTCACTCTCATTTCCCTCACACTATCACACACTCACATCAGCAGCTCCAGCAGCAGCAAACAGCAGCAGCAGCAGAGAAGCAAGAAGCAGCACCAGAAACAACATCAGCATCAGTAGCAGCAACCTCAGCTTGTAGCAGCAGCAGCTCCAGACAGCACAGCAGTAGCCACAACATCAACCACAACAACAACATCATCATGGCGTCAGCAGCAGCTCAAGAAGCAGCAGCACCTGAAGCAAGAAGACAACAACAGCATCAGCAGTGGCGACAGCAGCTGTAGCAGCAGCAGCTCCAGCAACCTGCAGCAGCTCTCACCTCCTCCATACACTTCGTATCTTGTTTCCTAGGGTACCTTAGGGTATATTTCTAAACCCAATTTCCCTTTTTTCCAAGCTCTTGTGTTAATTAGCTTCGGTTTGCTTTTAAAGTTAGTTTAGTGCTAAATTATGGTGATTTGTGTGGAATGTTGATTAAGTGATGATTGTGTTAGTTAACCTAGCCTATTTTAGTGTTGTTAGGGTTACTTTAACTGAGAATTGACCCAGATTACACTAAAATACCATAGGGTTTCCTTTTTAGTGCAAATTGGTGTTTTATAGCGATATATTGGCTTTCTGAAATCTGCTTTTGACCCGGACCTTTCAGGTTAAAATTGAGGAAACTGCAACATGCACTCTAGGTCTAGAACACACCGCCAGAGCACGAGCCCCTAACTCTTACTTTGGGCCGTAGATTTATTGGGTTTGGCCGCAATTTGCGGCCAAGTAGGGGGCTGGGGTCTTGGCTAGGGTTCTCTGCAGTGTGTTATAGTGTTTTGGCATGTATAGTTTTGTAAGATTTGGCCTGTAGGAAAATCTGGGATCAAATATCGTATTTCATGTCCGTTTTGTTTGCGCGATACACGCGATACGTGAGTGGGTTCTGCGATCCAGCGTGTCGCGGTAGTTTTAGACGTGTATACACACGTTTTAGCGTATTGTGTACACGCGCGTTTAGTTCGCGACGCGAGTTTCTCGTTTGGGTTCGATATCGCGTTTTGCGGAATATTTGGCTTATATATGATTTCCTTGTCTTATTTTCAGGTTTGCAGGCGTGGACTACGGACACGGCTACAGAGGGAGATAGGTGGTAGGATTCACCTAGCGTGGAGCGTAGGTGAGTAGATTTAACATCTACAGGGGAATCGCCCGCATGGCGTTATGCGTCTGGGCTAGGATTCAAATACTTGTCGCATATTCTACGTCATTGCTAGAATTGCGCCTTTACCCTATTTCTTAGATGTAGTTGTACTGTGACTAGCAGCCGTAGGACACTGCACGTATCATTGACGGTTCATATTGCATGAGCACGGATTGTATGCTACACACACACCGTCAATAATTGCCATGTCACACACCAGCCCCTTATAGATACTATATTGCTTGGTTAGGGATCTTGTGACATTGATTTGTATTGCTTATCACCCATGAGATCTAGCTTGTCAGTATACCTATAGTGTATCATACCATTAGTGATAGGTACATTTACACCTTACGATACAGCTACAGGTATACCTTGCTCATATTTTACTTATACCCAGGGGGTATCCTACATATTCTACTTATACCCAGGGGGTATACGACATCATTTACTTATAGGTAGACACTTATACTTTGCTATACCTTATTGGTTCGCATACATCTGGTTTCAGCTACATATTCTCATTTATATGCTCGCATTTCGGATATATCGCATATATTTATTCCTGGATTTGCGCATTGTTTATTTGGATTTTACATGATGTTTTCTGGATTTGGAAACCACGGGAGTTCATGAAATTATGCATACATTGAAAAACCCGGTTTCCTTGATATGATATTTGCGCAGCCACCATGAGATTTATCGGTTCTGATTATATACTCCATACGAGGTGTGGTTGCTATATGAGGGTACATGGTGGGGCCCGGTATAGTTCCCCTCGGCAAGAAGTGTTGGAGATAGTGCCCTCAGAGTCAATTATTGGATCACAGGCACGTGATTGCAATGATTGAGGGAGGACCTATCCCGGTAGGACAGTCTTACTCGAGATGATAGTATGCTATCTGGTTTACCTTTATCATCGTGTACTGCTTTAGGTGACATGACTGGTCACTATTGCACGTTGATAGAGCCCCTAGGATTCTTGCTTGACTACCGGCAGTATGAGGGCGATCATTTACGTGGGAGCTGGTAGTCTATAAGCACATCCTTAAAAGGTCCCTAGTCGTAGGAGTTTCGAGACAGGGCATCGATACTCCAGAGTAGACTAGTGTATACAGTCGAGACCCCGACGAGGGGCGGTGGCCGGTCTCACAAGCCACTGGTGTCAGTTGGTTCACCTAAGATGTATACAGGTGCTCATTGGGTTATGAGTACACCGGACAGGACTCGCTGGGAACATGCTAGTTGGTCTTATACCTGACGTCAGATAGCAGTTCCCTGGTGACATGTGTACAGGTTAGTTCATCGACCTGAGATCGTCATTTGTCTCGTGTGAGTTCCCACTGTGCTTTGATTACTACCCTACCACGGCTCAAAGGAGTCGTGCAAACAGGTTTTAGTTGGGTACAGTCCCGAGCCACATGGAGGCAGTGAGCGGATCTTCAGGGGTTCGTCTCTCCCGGTATTGGGGGTGAGGTCGCGCTGTGTCTAGGAGAGCCATTACACGAAGTCCTTGGCCAAGGCAAGAGATTTACTGGTAGGTATTCCAGTAGTATCTCAGGGTGTTCTGGGCTACACTCCGACACGACTTGTACCGCTTTTGGGGGTCTGACTTTTACCAACCCCCTAGGCCTGCCATGCGATGCTCATAGACGAACGGACCGGACTGTACGGATATTGTCACTGACAGGCTCAGTAGGGTGTCAGGATGAGTGCGCTCATCGACGTCCCTTTTGGTCAATACCTGGTAGCCCGTCACGTATTGGCTTATACCTCTGACGTGCTAGTGGTTAAATCCACAGCCATAGTATTGACGAGTCTTTAGAGTCCACCACACTCAGTTACTCAGGTTTCGGGCGAAACGCTGTAGAGGCCGTATGGAGATATGGCAGGGTCCGATCAGATACGTACGGTATTGCACGGATCAGGATCGGACGGTTTGTACTAGTGGCCGTATGGATATATGGCAAGGTTCGATCGGATACGTGCGGTATTGCACGAATTAGGATCGAACGGATATTACTGGCCGGCTTTGGTTTAAGCCGGATCCTAGTATAGTACAGTGTAGAGTTTGTCTCGTTGCATTTGTATCCGGTCGGAATACAGATGCGGGTGTGTATGCACAGTATCGGGGTTTTCCTGTAATTTATTACGGGACCAGTTTTCTGGAGTTGCCAGTTTGCATTCCGTTCCGGCCGGCTTTCCTTTGTTCTTTCCCGACCGGACTTTTCTGGAGTTGCCAGTAATATTACTTCGTCGAATTTCTGCAGTATTCCTAAAAAAGCCTGCTTGATTTTCTGGTATGGTCAAAATGACATTTGGACCAGTTTTGAAATTAACAGAAACTGTCAAGCTAAAAATTGCGATTTTTGATTTTCGTTTCGATCGATGTTTTAAACGCGTTAGTACAAGTTAGTATAGCAAAATGGTGAGGCTCTGATACCACTGTAAGTCTACGCTAGCGCCCCGGCCGTCAACAGACGCCAAATGCGGAACAAAAACTTTTAAACTTGGCGCTATCGTATACTTTAACCCGGATCTGCCATTATTGCTAAACTAACAAACTGTAAAGAGTGTAGAATGGTTATACCGAACGATCCGAGTCCTTCGTTCTTCAACCATCATCCCACGCTCCGTTGCGGCTTCTCCGATCTCGTCGATCTCCGATCTCCTCGTCGAGGTGGCACCACATGATCGGTTCTTTAAAAGGGCTCCCGCCTCTGACTCGAGGCAACTCGATCGTCAAGTTTGCTAAAAGAGACGACCAAGAATGATGTAGAGAATGAGTAGATGACTTTGTCTCACTTCGTCCAAAGCCGTGGACGATCGGTTAATGAAGTTGCCGAGGGAATTGGGTGATGGAATGAAATGAACTGTAAAATTCCATACACCCTGAATACTATCATAATCTTTTCTAACCGAAATGAAACATCAAGTGAGAGTATGAGTGAGGAGAGAGAGAGGGCAAGCCATATATAGCAAGAGGGAGGTGACCGTAGGAGAAGGGGGTGACCTTAAGCAAAAGCTTCTCACTTTTAAAATATCTTAACCAAAACAAGAATGCATTAATACAAAGCATGACTCACTAAACCTAGTCACCCTTTAATAAATGCAACCAATGAAAACCCTACACCAATAAGCCTAGTCACCTCATCTAGAATATTCTAGAACACTGACTCACCGCATCTGTAGAAAAGATAAATCCGTCTTTAACCAAATGTTAAAAGACGGCTGATAGAAAACTGGAAACTGGCAACTTCCAAAAGTGATCCTGAAACGAATTTCAGGACAACCCCGAAACTGTATAAATATACCTGCATTTGTATTACGACCGAATACAAATGCAACTGAGACAAAGATATTATACCTACTCAATATAATACTCGGATCCGGCTTAAACCAAAGCCGACCAGTATCTTCTGTCCGAAAATCGACACGTGCGTAAACGCACGTGCATTTTCCGAACCCTGCCATAAAACCATACGGCCTCTACAACGTTTCGCCCGAACTTGGGAAACTGTCTGTGGGGGACTCTAATGACTCGTCAGTACCCTGGCAGTGGGTTTAACCACAAACCGTCAGCGGCACTAGCAATGCGTAACGGCTGCCCACGGACTGACCTCAAGGGAGACCGATGAGCGCACTCAAGGGAGGCCGATGAGCGAACTCATCCAGAAACCCTACTGAGCCTAACAGTGACAATGTATATACAGTCCGGTCCGTTCGTCTATGAGTATCGCATATCTGCCTAGGGGGCTAGTAACGTCAGACCCCCAATAGCAGTATAAGTCGTGTCGGAGTGAAACCCAATAACACTCTGAGATACTACTGGAGTACCTACCAGTAAATCTCCTGCCATGGCCATGGACTTTGTGTAATGGCTCTCCTAGACACTGCACGACCACGCCCCCAATACCGGGAGAGACGAATCCCCTGCCGATCCGCTCACGTGCCTCCATATGGCTCGGGACTGTACCCAAAAGCTACCTGTTTGCACGACTCCTTTGAGCCGTGGTAGGGTAGAAATCAAAGTACAGTGGGAACTCACACGAGACAAATGACGACCTCAGGTCGATGAACTAACCTGTACACATGTCACCAGGGAACTGCTATCTGACGGTAGATATAATACTAACTAGCAGATTCCCGGCGAGTCCTATCCGGTGTACTCATAACCCAATGAGCACCTGTATACATCTTAGGTGATCCAACTGACACCAGTGGCTTGTGAGACCGGCCAGCGCCCCTCGTCGGGGTCTCGACTGTATACACTAGTCTACTCCGGAGTATCGATGCCCTGTCTCGAAACTCCCACGACTAGGGACCACAATTAAGGATATGCATATAAACTACCCAACTCTCACGTATATGATCGCCATCATACTGTTGGTAGTAAAGCAAGATCCTAAGGGCTCTATCAAAGTGTAACATGCAATCAGTCACCTGAACATGTACACGACTGATAAAGGCAAACCAGATAGCATACTATCATCTCGAGTAAGACTGTCCTACCGGGATAGGTCCTCCGCAATCATTGCAATCACGTACCTGCGATCCAATAATTGACTATGAGGGCACTATCTCCAACAATCTCCCACTTGCACTCAAGGCTAATATTGCGATGTCGACTACTCACAGTCCGTGTGAAACCGAACATCCAACTCCTCTACTAATCAGTTTCACAAAGCCCGTTTGTAAAACTATTGTGTTCGAGAAATAGCCTCGGTGAGTGGATCCGCCTAGAAGTTTCTTTCTGTATCTCTCTTAATCTCAAGTTCGCGGAGAAAACCATCTCCCGAATTGAGTAATACCTGTCTTAGAACATGTCTAGATATCTGATGGGACCTTAGTTCATAAATGAACTCCATATCCAAACTTCTTAGACTGAATCGATCACTGAACCTAATCAGTATCGGGCACCTTGCTTCCCACAGTATCCTCTTGGACCACCTGTCCATAATACTGTCCCTCTTCGTCAGAGGGAAAAACTAAAAACTCTGACAGTCACTCTGTCATCCACGTCAACTTTGAAGCCTGGAATGATAACCGTCTCCCGAAAGAGGCTGCCGTCATCAAATCCGTAGAACATGTACTTATGTTCTAAAACTGCTTCCTTATGTTTCTCCAGGATTGGATTAATACAAACTCATTGCAACTAGCGCAAAAACAACATTTGGTGTGGTACTTGACATCTCATGATTGACTCAATTGCCTAAGCAAGTGATCTGCCAATCATGCACATCCCTCTCCCCTTTAGTCTATACGACACCTTTAGAGAAGGTGACTCCATCACCTGCAGGTACACCACCATGCTAGGAGTCAACTATTCCAAAAACCATTAGAATATCTGTCAAAGTACCCACATTGGGAAACTACCCAAATCCAGATCTAAAACCATAGATCTAGAAACCAGAATGTCAAATATTATATCCATATCCTGTCTGGAGAAACAACTGTGTGACGACCACAGTACAACCGATCGTAGTATAGGAATTTTACCTCCTACTCTGTGTATGTCATCCAGATACCATTACATCACACCCTACTACCCTCTTAATTGATCCATCCTTTATTCTGATTGAAGTCAAAAACATGACAGTCACATCAAAATTAGATGATCTATCTCCGCTATAACTGCTCAAGTCTATAAATAGACATAAGATACTTGCCCACCATGCTTCCGTTGCTCCCACTGACTACGACAACCCTCCTACCGGGTCTCATATCCTGGAACAACAGTAGTGTCAAGTCTTGGTAGATAAGAACCTCCCTGTCACCGTCCCTGAGGCTACCGAAGTACCTCTCGGGTGTCTGAGGTTACCTACCATACCTGCGGAGTGGCTATTGGAATGTCAAACCTGATTGAATGTATAGGTCCTATTAAATTTTCCGTAATCGTTCGCGGTTCTGGAATCACTTCCAGTTCTACCATACTCCCACTACTGTTTTCTGAAAAAGATCCATTTTTACTAAAACTGTGGCGAGTCAAGAACAATATTACTATTGATCTTCCAAATGGTAGAATATCAACCCTCGTCATAACCAGGGTCAACCCACAAACAGCCACTACAGAAACGTGCCCTGAGTTATCCAGTGTCTGGTTTTAATCATAAGCTGGACAACTCCCCGTACCTTAATATCTTTTAAGGTATGAACTATTCTATATCCAATACAGAAACTTTGGCACTAATTTAATTGGAACCATATTCAATTCATGCAGCTGTCTCCAGTGCATATCAACTTAATGGAAAGAGGCTAATCAGCATTACTCAACTTAGGAATCCATCCAATTATGAGTAACCTGAAAGAGAAACACGTTTCTCAAAACCATCACTATCATCTGAATACCAATCACAAGAATCTACATCTTCGATCTCTTTGAAGAATCCCGATACTTGTGATACCTGGTTCTCTACTTTATTCTTATACCCACAACTTCTCAAAACTTAGACCTTGTATTTCTACGAAACACTCGTCTAAATACTAGAGAAGTTATAATTAAATAGAACATAGTACGAGGACCTACCCCTTTGTCCTGATGGACACTTGGACAACATACAATACTCTGTATAAGTCCGCTGAGTTAAACAACTCAAAACCTGTGCGTCGTAGGTAGAAAACTGTACCCTGGCGATTTCCTCAAATATCACCAATTACAACGAATTCCGATATAATGAGGATGATCACCTAATTCCCAATATCTTACTCCCACTCATCATCTGTAAAACCATACAGATATGAGAATGAAACCTGGTAAATACATACCCTTGGAGTAAGTGTCTAATCGGGAAAACAGTTTTTCTTTAACAATGCACTGAAACATGAAAATGTTTCGTAGGGGTATCCTGGTATTCATAGCAATGCCTCTTCCATAATCCAATTCATGACTTCAACCGTATATTTTATTGCCATCTCTCCAAATCCCTTTATTTGTCTTTAGTCGTTACCTTCTGTACACCATCGTTAGGCTAAATGGTTTTCTTCCTTCCCTACCGTTCGGCACCAGCCTATGGTTTGGAAGAAGACTATCCAGTAAGCATAATAGGTGTACCCTCCTAAACTAAGGAGTACTCGCATCTCGAGAGAAGGTGACGATAAAAGACAACTAAATAATACCTTATTCTTTTAAAGGTGAAATAGGAGTGGCGATGAAGTACGCGGTTTTGGTCGTGAATGATATCAGTCGCAATTTACTTTGCCCTCTTTCTAATCCCTTTATTTTGTCTTTACATATTACCTTCTGTACACCCTACTTAGGCTAATCGGTTTTCTTCATTCCCTACCTTTCGGCACCAGCCTATGGTTTGGAATAAGACTATCCAATAAGCGTAATAGGTGTACTCTCCTAAACCAAGGAGCTCTCGCAACCTGAGAGAAGGTGATAATAAAAGACAACTGAATAAACCAATTCTATTTCTCCTGAACCTGGATCCATCCCCGAAGAAATCCCTTCGAGTTCGTATATAACCATACGATGGATCTATCCAATGGAAGTGGATATCCGTAGTAATACGGGTGTTCTGAGAAATGCAAAGGGTAGAAGAAGGAGTGGCAATGACTTATGCAACACAGACAATCCAAAAGCCAGTTTTTTAAGAAGGTTCGGTCAACCTGGTCACTGAGTCATAGTCTAGGGTCGGTCAAAGGTCGCTGCCAAAGAAAGAGAGAGAAAAGAAACACTCTGCGTGCACTCTAACCTAGATTAGAATGGTCATAACTTTATCTAATCCGGAAACCTCCCACTGTCCTGTCAAATTCTCCTCCAAACCTAAAGAAGAATCAATCGGGATCACCCGAAGAGTAAACCAACTCATCAGTGGGAATCAGGATCCAACTCTCATCGCATGATAACGTGATAGAATGCATCCACGTTACTCATACTCCAGAAGGTATGCGCATACTCGGCAAGTTTCAGTTTCTTTAGAAACTCCTGATATAGTTTTTGCCCCATGCTCTTATGATCCTGACTAAGGGCCAGCAAATCATAAGTCACATGTCAAGTTCTGCCCGTCATTATCTTGTTAATTTGAACCCACCCGTACTCGCCCTTGACTAAGGGCCAACAAGGCTGTACGACTGTCCCAAACCAACTCATCTATCTATGCAACATGTGAACACCCCAGCAGCTACCAATCACTATGTCCTAGCTAAGGGCTAGACCAACATAGCTTGAATACTACTGACCATCCATATGAAATGACGGAGGGCTACGGCTGGTTTTTGGCGAAAAACCTTTAGCGTAGTGAACTTGATATCGCTGAAGGAACCTGATAGCTTTTTAAAATATAGTGGCGAAAACCTTTTGCTAAAGAGGTCACTCCCGGTAAAGGGATCTCGGCTCTTTCCTCGTGGAATGAGGTGCAGGATATTCCACTGAATACCGCTATGCAAAGCAACATGTAATCGACTATAGTGAAGTTATTACTCTGACGCAAACTTCTGTCCAAGGGGTCAGTCCCGGTGAAGGGATATCGGCCCTTGCCCCGTCGAATGAGGTGCAGGATATTCCACTGAATACCGCTATGCATAACAAAAGGAAACGTCTTTGCAATAACACCTTTTTAAAATTGTTCCAACAACTCAAACAGGTTTGTTTTAACTTTGCATTGATCAGAATCAACGCAGTCCCATCATTCAATCACACCAGAAAAGAACGAAAATAAAATGTACGTATATGCCATCCGCATTCGTCACTGGGTCCCGTCATAACCCGTTAGGTTACTTAACTAACGACAGAGCGGGGACTGGACTAGCGCGGGTGTAAAACATATACAACATCTAATAGTATATAAACCAATATACAATAATCGCTCCAGGCGTGATAATATGCAACATTACAGAAAAGTAATAAGCATCACAGAACAATACAGATATCTGGGATCCCCGAGTTTCACAGAGCCGCTGCTGAAACTCGACGTTCCCCTGTCGTGTGGATAGCCTGTGCAATGAAACCTAGACCCCTACGGGTGCGGCAAGTTACCCGCCAAAACCTGAAGCGAGGTAGTCCCCACAGCATAGTGAATGGAACACCCGGCACTTCACGGAATCCGGTAAATTGAGCACCCCTCCTTGGGTCAACCTGTACCACCTACGAGTGCGGCGAATAGTCTGCCAATTCTGAAGTGGGGTCCCTCTGCCTCTCAAAGCCATGAAATGCGGACCCGTTGCTTTCCCGAACCTGGCTATCCGTGCACTCCGTCGCGGCGTAAAACCTAGTACAGTAATGAAAAATAGTACAATAGGTACATCGACCGCAACCTGGTCGTGCCCAAAAAAGAATATTATACAACAGGCAGTGACGGCTGTCCACAAGTTGGACGCTCGCCCCGCAATCAAATGTACAAATAAACTCAAACTGTACTATTATTGCACACTGCTATCCACCACGACAAATCCGCAACATCACAGCACAACACAGAACATCAACGCGAATGTCACGTTCGCAAACCCGTCTAAAAGAACTATAGCAATCAGACGTGGTTTACCGATCAAATGACATTCCTGGTCGGAGATATAATGTAAGCACTGTAAACTGACGTGTTTAAATTTTGATCGACCAAATATCACAAAGTGGGCCCCACGAAAATCTGCAGAACAGTAACAAAACCTGGGCCCAAACTATATATACCAAAAATCCCAATTTGCAATAGAGAATGCACTGTAGAAATTTCGCAGAGTGATTTGACTTTCCTGCGGCGCTTCCGCGGCCAAACCCATACTTGGGCCGCGGATGCGCGGCGGAACAGTAATATTACTTCGTCGAATTTCTGCAGTATTCCTAAAAAAGCCTGCTTGATTTTCTGGTATGGTCAAAATGACATTTGGACCAGTTTTGAAATTAACAGAAACTGTCAAGCTAAAAATTGCGATTTTTGATTTTCGTTTCGATCGATGTTTTAAACGCGTTAGTACAAGTTAGTATAGCAAAATGGTGAGGCTCTGATACCACTGTAAGTCTACGCTAGCGCCCCGGCCGTCAACAGACGCCAAATGCGGAACAAAAACTTTTAAACTTGGCGCTATCGTATACTTTAACCCGGATCTGCCATTATTGCTAAACTAACAAACTGTAAAGAGTGTAGAATGGTTATACCGAACGATCCGAGTCCTTCGTTCTTCAACCATCATCCCACGCTCCGTTGCGGCTGCTCCGATCTCGTCGATCTCCGATCTCCTCATCGAGGTGGCACCACATGATCGGTTCTTTAAACGGGCTCCCGCCTCTGACTCGAGGCAACTCGATCGTCAAGTTTGCTAAAAGAGACGACCAAGAATGATGTAGAGAATGAGTAGATGACTTTGTCTCACTTCGTCCAAAGCCGTGGACGATCGGTTAATGAAGTTGCCGAGGGAATTGGGTGATGGAATGAAATGAACTGTAAAATTCCATACACCCTGAATACTATCATAATCTTTTCTAACCGAAATGAAACATCAAGTGAGAGTATGAGTGAGGAGAGAGAGAGGGCAAGCCATATATAGCAAGAGGGAGGTGACCGTAGGAGAAGGGGGTGACCTTAAGCAAAAGCTTCTCACTTTTAAAATATCTTAACCAAAACAAGAATGCATTAATACAAAGCATGACTCACTAAACCTAGTCACCCTTTAATAAATGCAACCAATGAAAACCCTACACCAATAAGCCTAGTCACCTCATCTAGAATATTCTAGAACACTGACTCACCGCATCTGTAGAAAAGATAAATCCGTCTTTAACCAAATGTTAAAAGACGGCTGATAGAAAACTGGAAACTGGCAACTTCCAAAAGTGATCCTGAAACGAATTTCAGGACAACCCCGAAACTGTATAAATATACCTGCATTTGTATTACGACCGAATACAAATGCAACTGAGACAAAGATATTATACCTACTCAATATAATACTCGGATCCGGCTTAAACCAAAGCCGACCAGTATCTTCTGTCCGAAAATCGACACGTGCGTAAACGCACGTGCATTTTCCGAACCCTGCCATAAAACCATACGGCCTCTACAACGTTTCGCCCGAACTTGGGAAACTGTCTGTGGGGGACTCTAATGACTCGTCAGTACCCTGGCAGTGGGTTTAACCACAAACCGTCAGCGGCACTAGCAATGCGTAACGGCTGCCCACGGACTGACCTCAAGGGAGACCGATGAGCGCACTCAAGGGAGGCCGATGAGCGAACTCATCCAGAAACCCTACTGAGCCTAACAGTGACAATGTATATACAGTCCGGTCCGTTCGTCTATGAGTATCGCATATCTGCCTAGGGGGCTAGTAACGTCAGACCCCCAATAGCAGTATAAGTCGTGTCGGAGTGAAACCCAATAACACCCTGAGATACTACTGGAGTACCTACCAGTAAATCTCCTGCCATGGCCATGGACTTTGTGTAATGGCTCTCCTAGACACTGCACGACCTCGCCCCCAATACCGGGAGAGACGAATCCCCTGCCGATCCGCTCACGTGCCTCCATATGGCTCGGGACTGTACCCAAAAGCTACCTGTTTGCACGACTCCTTTGAGCCGTGGTAGGGTAGAAATCAAAGCACAGTGGGAACTCACACGAGACAAATGACGACCTCAGGTCGATGAACTAACCTGTACACATGTCACCAGGGAACTGCTATCTGACGGTAGATATAATACTAACTAGCAGATTCCCGGCGAGTCCTATCCGGTGTACTCATAACCCAATGAGCACTTGTATACATCTTAGGTGATCCAACTGACACCAGTGGCTTATGAGACCGGCCACCGCCCCTCGTCGGGGTCTCGACTGTATACACTAGTCTACTCCGGAGTATCGATGCCCTGTCTCGAAACTCCCACGACTAGGGACCACAATTAAGGATATGCATATAAACTACCCAACTCTCACGTATATGATCGCCATCATACTGTTGGTAGTAAAGCAAGATCCTAAGGGCTCTATCAAAGTGTAACATGCAATCAGTCACCTGAACATGTACACGACTGATAAAGGCAAACCAGATAGCATACAATCATCTCGAGTAAGACTGTCCTACCGGGATAGGTCCTCCGCAATCATTGCAATCACGTACCTGCGATCCAATAATTGACTATGAGGGCACTATCTCCAACAATGATGGCATCTTTTCTTTTCAACCATCATTTGATTCTCTTTACATCACTAAAAGGTGATTAGAGTTTGATGTGAGTTTGTTATGATGATGTTTGGTTATGGTCACCCTTTCTCTTTTCCTACACTCACCTCCCTCTTGCTTATGTTTGATTTCCTCCACCATATTCTCACTTGATGAGAGTGGCCACACTTGAGAGAAGAAGAAGAGAGAGTTTCATTTTGAGCTTGTGGGATTTTTCTAGATCTCATTTCATGCTAGGAAAAATGCAAGCACCATTTTTCCTTATCTTGTTTCCTCCATCATCTTCAAATGGCAACAAAACCCCAAATGAGACATAGCCTCTACACTACACTTTCTACAGCAAATCTTGGGCACGTCGACTTGCCAGCTTCGTGCCCGAGTTGCCTCGGTATTGAGGTGGGAGCCCGTAAAAGATGCAGGCGATGTGGTGCCCTTCCGGCGAGGAGGCGACGACCGGAGTTTCCGCAGGAGATCGAGACGACGACGAGAAGACCGGAGGACTCGGATCACTCGGTACATCTCTTCCCCATCTTGTAGTTAGCTAGAACTAGTTGAATGGTCCGATCCGGATGTTTAGTGCGCGGTGGTACCGGTTTGCTAAGTTCGCAAAATTAAAGTTTATCACCGCTTCCGCATTTGGCCGTCGGATTGACGGCCGGGGCGCCGCCGTGCACTTACAAGAAGATCGATGGATTTTGCCGATTGAGCCTGGAGGCGGGCGAGTACTTACCGGTGACAGTACCAATGACTCGGCGAGAATCATGGAGATACCGTTGGGAGTCATGCACGTATGCATACGTTGAAAGGCGAGGGTCAGAGCTAGGCACTCGTGCTTTCGGGATAGCGTATGATACGTACCTATCAGGATTTCTGTGTCGATGCTTGGCACATTGTTTTCATGATATTTCCTTTAAACACCTTTGTATATATAACAGGGGATTTAGCCGTTGTTATATATACCCTTACACCAATACTAGTGGAATGGGACGCTAATATATGTGTATTGACCCCATCATATTTATTTCTGCATATATATATATATATTTAGGATGCTAGAATCTTACTTGAGATTTTGACTTGGGATATCAGGTGATTCATTGAGATTGGACATACATATGGGTTTACTAATTTGTACATTCGGGTTATAGGAGATTACTCATTATTGTACATTGAGGAGATGTGAGACTTATATGATGTGAGAGCCCAACGTGGGGGCTGATTTGAGGAATTGGGATTTGAGTGCCTTGATGGATTGTGATCCTACCACGATGATAGGATTCCGTGGGATGACATATTTCACTCCATACCTCATACCTTTTTCACTTATGCACTGTTCCATGTATTAGGAGTACCTGTTAGTGTACCCTTCATGATTGCTGCATATTTGCATTCTCATATCCCTATTGTATGGTTATTGCATACTATTATCATGTTATTATTGCTTCACATATTGATTGTACCTGCTAGTGTACTTTCCATTATTCTACATTCATATGACATGTTATTGCTGTAATCGCATATCTTAGATTCATGCTGTACGTACATTCCTGCGATTACCTGCATATGTTATTTACTATTCACGAGTTGGCAACTCACCCCCGTTGTGCCACAGGTGTTACAGGTTGTTCCCCAGAGTAGTCGAGGTAGGCTATTCAGCTATTCACCTATCATCTTTTGCTACAGATACCGCATCGGCTCACTGTTAGTGTTTATGCCCTAGAAGGCCATTACTGTATCATACTAGCTTGTATATTACTTAATGGAAGCTTGGGATATTCACATGTATATAACAGTCTTGCTAAACATGGTAGTATGCTACTTGGTTTTTCTATCTTAATATGTGAGTGTACGTATTGATAGAGCTCTTAGGATCTTGCTTGTCTACCAGCGTTGTGATGGCAGTCACACTAGTGGGGGCTGGGTAGTCTACAAGCACATCCTTATTCAGGTCCCTGGTCGTTGGATTATCGAGACAGAGCATCGATACTCCGGAGTAGACTGGTGTGTACGCTTCTCATCCCAGTTGGGGAGATGGTCTGTCCCACAGCCGTCAGTACGTCGTACTGGAGATAGTATACAGGTGCTCGTTAGGTTACGGGTACACCGGACAGGACTCACAGGGAACTGTTGGTTGGTTTGATACCAGTCGTCAGTGAACAGTTCCCAGGTGACATGAGTACAGCGTAGTCCGCAGACTTGACACTGCTACTTCGCCTCGAGTGTGTCCCACTGTTCTTAGATTGCTACCCTACCGCGGCTCAAAGGAGTCGTGCAAACAGGTAGCAGTTGGGTGCAGTCCCGAGCACTTGGAGGCAGTGGCAGTTAGACAGGATTCGTCCCTCCCGGTATTGGGAGTAGATATCGTGCTGTGTCAGAGAGCCATTACGCAAAGTCCCTGGCCAGGGCAAGCGAGATTTGCTGGTAGGTTCCAGTAGTTTCTCAGGGTGTAATGGGCTTCACTCCGACACGACTTATACCGCTATTAGGGGACTGACGCTTGCCGCCCCCCCTAGGCCCGATATGCGATAGTCTTGGACGAACGGACCGGACTGTATGGAGATTGTCACATCAGACTCAGTAGGAGTTCGGATGGGTTTACTCATCGGCCTTCTTATCGACAACTACCTGGGGACCGTTACGTACAGCTAGTGCCGCTTGCGGTCTGTGGTTAAACCCACTGCCAGCGTAGTAGTCGAGTCTCTAGAGTCCCACACAGAGAGTTTCCTACTCCAGGCGAAACGATATAGAGGTTGCATGGTTTTGCGACAAAGGGTTCGGACGCATACGTGCGTTTACGCGCGTACGACTTTCGGACAGTTTTTACCAGTCGGCTTTGGTTTAAGCCAGTTACTGGTATCCGGTTATTGGATTTATACAGTCTAAAGATTTTCCGTATTTTTACGGTTCGGAGGGGCGTTCTCGTAATTACTCGAGAAGCTTCTAGAAGATGTGACTAAGGAGGTTTCTTTTGGATAAGAAAGTGAGTCATGGTGGTGATTCATTCATTTCATTAATGCACATTTATTGCTTAATGACTCATGCTAATGAATCACCACTAGATATTTTATGAAGCATGCTTATTCATTTCCTTTATTCATTATTGTTAAAAAGAAATGCTTCATAATATATTATGATACACTCTCTCTCCTCTCATTATCTAATCTCACATTCTCTCTCCTCAAGCTCTCATCTTCAAACCCTAATCCTTAATCCTCATGTGTTGAGATCAAAGGATTAGTTAGACTAAACAATCCATTACCTTCACTCTATATCATCCTTTCATCTTTGATTAGCAATCAAAGTTGATTAGTTACCTCAAGTTAGAGGTTTAGCTTGGTGTTTTGCTCTCGGGTGGATCGTCTACTACCTAGAGAAGGTCGAGGAGAACAAAGGAGGACACAAAGAAGAAGGACCGGTTTCATTAGGTATAATCCCTAATCACTAGTGAAAAGAAACTCATTGGATACGGTTATTTATAGTTTAGCTTCGATTCAAGCGGTTAGTCGATGTTCGTTGTTTAAACTTGATAGTTTTTGAAAATTCCGCCTCCCCACAAGTACTGGGGTGAAGTACATCGACTTACACTCACAGTATACCATTTTGCTTAGGTGGGTTGGATGATTATCTGTATTTCATATTGTACATTCGTTGTATCTTGTACTCTCCATATACTATTATGTTGTTGATTTAGAGACTTGGTGATGACGTTATTGTATATTAAATGTGGATTTGTCATCTTTTATACAGCTTTCTCTCTATTGTCTTTATTTCTTCGCTACGGCGTCGTATATTTGTGTTGTATTCATCTTGGGCTAGTTTTTACAAAGGGGGTGTTGCCAAAATTTTAAAGAAAGAAAGTAGGACTTTTAAAGAATTTAGGTTGCGATTTCAAATGTTTCAAATACTTTTATTATCTTTTCCGTATTTTCATGGTTTAGATTTCTGGGTTTGGCTTTCTTTTACTGCGTTACGTCTTTAGGCGTTGCGTAGTATTAGGGCCGTCGCGTGCCAATTTCGGGTCGTGACAAAGTTGGTATCAGAGCGCTAGGTTTTACCTTTCGGAGTGTAGGATGACCTTAGTATGATGGAGTAGGTAGCTTAAGCAGAGTAACGTAGTGTGTGTGTGTGTCTGCAACATACCCACGATGTGGTACTTCTCCTAAAGTGACCTAAGTACAAATTACTTGAATTTCCTTACTTGATGATGCATATCCTTGTGATTCGATCTCCTTATTCTTATCGAAACTTATATCTATTCATAGTCTTGCCGCCGATGACTTTGGGGACTCAGAGTGATGCAGCGAGGGCCGAGGTCAGAGTTGGCTCGGGTGAGACGAGTACTGACCAGGATGGCACTCTAGTTGCACAGGTGCAGACGGATCAGCCTACGATATATACTATTGATAGGCTTGTGGCAGAGATGCAGGACTTCCGCCAGATGATGAGTTCATTGGTTGATGTCGTTCTGGAGCTACGACAAGAGGTTGTCACCCCTGTTACTCAGTTGTCACTTACGATCAGCATGCAGCAGTCCGTCATCTACATAGCACCAGTGGTTGTAGTTCCAGTTGACGAGGCGCATATTCCAGAGGCTCAGAGAGTTCCAGGATAGTGGAGGACTCGTACCAGTGTACCAGCCCAGAGACAGAGGTTTGGTCATCGAGACAGATTTCGTAGCCGTCGCGAGAGTACCAGAGGCTTAGGACAAGCACAGTCGTTCAGCTCTCATTCCCAGGACAGTCAGCGGTCACCACGTGGATGTTTTCGATGCAGGAGCCTTCAGCACTTCGTCAGGGATTGTTCCTTAGCACCTCGTCAGGATCATTTTCAGAGAGGCCATGGACGTGGAAGGTTCGCTCAGAGGGCTCGGTCTACCAGAGGAGTTCAGCCAGTTACGGGTAGAGGGCAGACACAGGAGTTTGCTTCTACTCATCGGGACGCGCAGGCGTCCAATGCGGAGTTTTCAGGTATCCTTAATTCACATGTTCTTTTGATGTATTCGTTTGTTTTTCACCTTGTACCGTGGTTGGGTAGATTAGTCGTAGTTGTGCTAACTTCTGTCAGCGATTCTTTTGTTGCGCGACACGTTTTAAGTTGTGTACCAATCGGATAGGAGATAGAGATTCGTCCGTCGTTTTGATCCTTCTAGAGATGTTGGATTTGACGTTCTCCTGGGCACAGACTGGTTAGCTACGTGCTAGGCATCTGTGGACTACCATGAGGAAACAGTCAGGTTTGTTTTCCCCGGCAAGTCAGTTCTTGTTGTGCAGGTGGATAGTTGTGCCGCCTCTCACAGTTTGAATTCAGCCTTTTTCGCTAGTCGGCTATTGAGGAGATGTCGTGGATTCTTGGCGTTCATTCGTGATACCATAGCCACAGGGGGTTTGTTAGACCGGTGTTCCTTTCGTGCGAGAGTTTTTCCGACGTTGTTCCGGATGAGCCGGCGAAGCTTGGGAGCTAAAGGATCAGCTGCAGAGTTGTGGTTTGGGGAGTTTTGTGCGTCTGAGTGTTTCGCTTTTGGAAGCTCCTATTTTTGTTCGTCAAGGAGAAAGACGGCAGTTTAGGGTTGTGTATCGACGGATCATTAATTGAACCGGCTTACGGTGCGGATATGTATCCTTTACCTCGCCGTGACGATTTCTTCGATCAGCTCCACAGTGCGAGACATTTTCCAAGTTTGTTTGGGATCAGGTCATCATTATTACGGTTCGGAGTGATGGCATTCCGAAGACTGCCTTATGCGTGCTACGGGCTTGGTGTGTCTTAGTGGGTCGTTGGATTCACTGATGCCCTAGCAACATTCGTAGATGTGATGAACCAGATTTCTTCAGGCCGTTCCTCGACCAGTTATTGTTGTGTTATTTACGACATTCTGGTCTATTTAATGTGTCTTGAGGAACAGGAGCAGCACTTGAGGATTTGTTATGCAGATACTGGGAGAGCCCCAGCGGTTGCTAGATTCTCGGAGTGTTTCTTCAGGCTTGTTTGTGTTGACTCCTAGGTCTTGTCGTCACGGGAGACGGTTTTGTATGGTCCCGAGGGAGATCGTGGCCGTACAGCTTAGGTCCATACTTGTGTGCAGGACGGAGGTCCGCAGATTTTTGGGCTTAACAGGTTCTTACCACCATTTCGTGCAGGATTTCTAGAGTAGTGCTGCACCGTCGACTGAAAGGACCGGAAATGAGGTTTCTTTCTTTGGACTGAGGCATGTGTGCGGAGTTTTCAGCGGTTGAAGATTCTGTTAACAATTGCATCGGTTCTTTCTTTGCTTTCTAGTTCGGACGACCTTGTTATTTAACTGTAATGTTTCTTGAGTAGGGCTCGAGTGTGTACTTAGGTGACACTATAGAGTTATCGCTTTTGCTTCCCTACATTTGTAGGAAGTACGAGAAGGATATTCCACTCATGATCTAGAGATGACCGCGGTGGTTTAGCGTTGGAGATTTGGAGACACTACTGGTTCGAGAGTCGTGTCAGATTTTCATGGACCACCAGAGCTTATGTACATCTTCCTGCAGCGGATTTCGATTGTTGTGATAGTCTTCTGCAGATTTACAGGTTTTGTGCGATCATTGAGTACAGCTTAAGTTCGTCTCTACGGAGGGGACAGCTTGCTCATGTCCGCGCCCGACCACTTTTCCTTAATCGCTTTCGCGAGACACTGCCCGCCGATGCTCGTTCGTCAGAGATACTTGAGCATACTCGGCTGGGTAATGATTCGGAGTCCTTGATTTGTGACAGGGTGTGCTATGTTTGGGACTCGTTTTTGTACCTGATATCATCGGGTAGAGACGTGCAATCCTAGAGCAGGCACATCTGTCAACTCTCTATATTCATTCAAGAACATTGACGTGACTTGTGAGATAGCTACGGGTGGACAGGGATGTAAAGAGAAGTTTCAGGTTTCGTTTCAAGGTGTCTGTCTTTTGTGTGTTTGGGTTGAGTATCTGAGGACGGCTGGAGAGTTGCAACCTTTTACCGTTCCGAAGTAGGAGTGGGAGCAGATCTCCACGAATTTCATTATGGCTTCTACCCAGGTTTAGTCAGGGTGTGAATCCATTCGGATTCTTGCCGTCCGGTTATACTCAGTTTGCTCAGTTGTTCTTTGTTAAGTTGTGTGTTTGTGTTAATTGTTGTCGGCAGTTGGGGATCGTCACTCGCCATCGTTAGGGTTCTCCTTCGATAGCTTCTATCAGGAGACACTCCAATTGGCAACCTATAGGTTTAGGGGTTAGATTGTGTCGATCACCAGTCTGTTGTTTTCTGACTCTGCGTAAGTAGGATTTTGGACCCCAGCTATGTCTAGAGACTTCGGAGATGGTCCAGTTGTGTTAGGTCAGGATGGAAATTGTACATTGCAAACTGAGGTCTTATGCCGACTGTGTTGGTCATAGACTCGAGCTCGCAGGGACAGATCATGTATTCCTACGGACTTTTCCGATGAATTGACGTGTTGGATTTTGGGAAGCTTGTCCCAGGATTTTAGGTCCTTTTGAGATCCTATAAGCGAGTTAGTTTCGTTGCCTTTAATTTGGCACTTCCGCCCAGATTATTGAATTTTCACCCTGTATTCCTTGTGATGATACTTTACAATTACCTTCTTGACCTTTCTCACATGATTTAGCACCAGACCATGTAGCTTAGACACGATCTTTCATTCACCGGTAGCCACTTGTGTTAATGGCTCAGCAGGTGGAGAAACGTCGGTCAAGGGTCTTGCCATCTGTGAAGGGTTTTCTTAGACGTAGCCGTATAGTGAGGTAATCACTTGGGAGGCTGCGAGCGAGATTTGAGAGTTGTTATCTTCTCTTTGAAGATACGCGTAACAGTATATTTTTAAATTCGTGGACGAATTTCTTTTAAGGGGGGAGATTGTAACACCTTAGAATGTGTTTTGTGGCTAATTATATTTTAATGTATGGTTTTTAATAAAAAGTTTACCAAATTGGTTTTTAATTATTTTATCCTATTTATTGAATATTTTATTAGATTTTTCCTATGCTTGCACACACTTGTGCATGATAACTAGGGATGTAATTTGGGGTTAACCATGATTAGCAATCATGGTTAGCTAACCATTTTCCCTAATCTAGTTTTATAAATTTAGTTAAGTTTTTTTAGGGTATGGTTGTTATAATTAAAAGGGTTTTATTTTGGGTTGAAGTGTTGACCTTGAGAGAGAGAGAGAGAATGAGCATGGGGCAACATGGCATGAGCCATGCTCATTTAATGAAGTGAGAGAGAGTGAGAAGGGGGGTTGATTTGTTCCTCTCATTTCTCATTCTCACTCTCATTTCCCTCACACTCTCACACACTCACATCAGCAGCTCCAGCAGCAGCAAACAACAGCAGCAGCAGCAGCAGAGAAGCAAGCAGCAGCACCAGAAACAACATCAGCATCAGTAGTAGCAGCCTCAGCTTGCAGCAGCAGCAGCTCCAGACAACACAGCAGTAGCCACAACATCAACCACAACAACAACATCATCATGGCATCAGCAGCAGCTCAAGAAGCAGCAGCACCTGAAGCAAGCAGACAGCAACAGCATCAGCAGCACAGGCATCAGCAGCAGCAGCTCCAGCAACCTGCAGCAGCTCTCACCTCCTCCATACACTTCGTATCTTGTTTCCTAGGGTACCTTAGGGTATATTTCTAAACCCAATTTCCCTTTTTTCCAAGCTCTTGTGTTAATTAGCTTCGGTTTGCTTTTAAAGTTAGTTTAGTGCTAAATTATGGTGATTTGTGTGGAATGTTGATTAAGTGATGATTGTGTTAGTTAACCTAGCCTATTTTAGTGTTGTTAGGGTTACTTTAACTGAGAATTGACCCAGATTACACTAAAATACCATAGGGTTTCCTTTTTAGTGCAAATTGGTGTTTTATAGCGATATATTGGCTTTCTGAAATCTGCTTTTGACCCGGACCTTTCAGGTTAAAATTGAGGAAACTGCAACATGCACACTAGGTCTAGAACACACCACCAGAGCACGAGCCCCTAACTCTTACTTTGGGTCGCAGATTTATTGGGTTTGGCCGCAATTTGCGGCCAAGTAGGGGGCTAGGGTGTTGGGGTCTTGGCTAGGGTTCTCTGCAGTGTGTTATAGTGTTTTGGCATGTATAGTTTTGTAAGATTTGGCCTGTAGGAAAATCTGGGATCAAATATCGTATTTCATGTCCGTTTTGTTTGCGCGATACGCGCGATACGTGAGTGGGTTCTGCGATCCAGTGTGTCGCGGTAGTTTTAGACGCGTATACACACGTTTTAGCGTATCGTGCACACGCGCGTTTAGTTCGCGACGCGAGTTTCTCGTTTGGGTTCGATATCGCGTTTTGCGGAATATATGGCTTATATATGATTTCCTTGTCTTATTTTTAGGTTTGCAGGCGTGGACTACAGACACGGCTACAGAGGGAGATATGTGGTAGGATTCACCTAGCGTGGAGCGTAGGTGAGTAGATTTAACATCTACAGGGGAATCGCCCGCATGGCGTTATGCGTCTGGGCTAGGATTCAAATACTTGTCGCATATTCTACGTCATTGCTAGAATTGCGCCTTTACCCTATTTCTTAGATGTAGTTGTACTGTGACTAGCAGCCGTAGGACACTGCACGTATCATTGACGGTTCATGTTGCACGAGCACGGATTGTATGCTACACACACCGTCAATAATTGCCATGTCACACACCAACCACTTATAGATACTATATTGCTTGGTTAGGGATCTTGTGACATTGATTTGTATTGCTTATCACCCATGACATCTAGCTTGTCGGTATACCTATAGTGTATCATACCATTAGTGATAGGTACATTTACACCTTACGATACAACTACAGGTATACCTTACTCATATTTTACTTATATCCAGGGGGTATCCTACATATTCTACTTATACCCAGGGGGTATACGATATCATTTACTTATAGGTAGACCCATACTTTGTTGTACCTTATTGGTTCGCATACATCTGGTTTCAGCTACATATTCTCATTTATATGCTCGCATTTCAGATATATCGCATATATTTATTCCTGGATTTGCGCATTGTTTATTTGGATTTTACATGATATTTTCTGGATTTGGAAACCGCGGGAGTTCATGAAATTATGCATACATTGAAAAACCCGGTTTCCTTGATATGATATTTGCGCAGCCACCATGAGATTTATCGGTTCTGATTATATACTCCATACGAGGTGTGATTGCCGTATGAGGGTACATGGTGGGGCCCGGTATGGTTCCCCTCGGCAAGAAGATCGATGGATTTTGTCGGTTGAGCCTGGAGGCGGACGGGTACCTACCGGTGACAGTACCAATGACTCGGCGGGGATCATAGAGATACCGTTGGGAGTCATGCACGTATGCATACGTCGAAAGGCGAGGGTCAGAGCTAGGCACTCGTGCTTTCGGGATAGCGAATGATACGTACCTATCAGGATTTCTGTGTCGATGATTGGCACATTGTTTTCATGATATTTCCTTTAAACACCTTTGTATATATAACAGGGGATTTAGCCGTTGTTATATATACCCTTACACCAATATTAGTGGAATGGGACGCTAATATATGTGTATTGACCCCATCATATTTATTTCTGCATATATATATATATATATATATATATATATATATTTAGGATGCTAGAATCTTACTTGAGATTTTGACTTGGGATATCAGGTGATTCATTGAGATTGGACATACATATGGGTTTACTGATTTGTACATTCGGGTTATAGGAGATTACTCATTATTGTACATTGAGGAGATGTGAGACTTATATGATGTGAGAGCCCAACGTGGGGGCTGATTTGAGGAATTGGGATTTGAGTGTCTTAATGGATTGTGATCCTACCACGATGACAGGATTCCGTAGGATGACATATTTCACTCCATACCTCATACCTTTTTCACTTATGCACTGTTCCTTGTATTAGGAGTACCTGTTAGTGTACCCTTCATGATTGCTGCATATTTGCATTCTCATATCCCTATTGTATGGTTATTGCATACTATTGTCATGTTATTATTGCTTCACATATTGATTGTACCTGCTAGTGTACTTTCCATTATTCTACATTCACATGACATGTTATTGATGTAATCGCATATCTTAGATTCATGCTGTACGTACATTCCTGCGATTACCTGCATATGTTATTTACTATTCACGAGTTGGCAACTCACCCCCGTTGTGCCACAGGTGTTACAGGTTGTTCCCCAGAGTAGTCGAGGCATGCTATTCAGCTATTCACCTATCATCTTTTGCTACAGATACCGCATCGGCTCACAGTATACCATTTTGCTTAGGTGGGTTGGATGATTATCTGTATTTCATATTGTACATTCGTTGTATCTTGTACTCTCCATCTACTATTATGTTGTTGACTTAGAGACTTGGTGAGGACGTTATTGTATATTAAATGTGGATTTGTCATCTTTTATACAGCTTTCTCTCTATTGTCTTTATTTCTTCGCTACGGCGTCGTATATTTGTGTTGTATTCATCTTGGGCTAGTTTTTACAAAGGGGGTGTTGCCAAAATTTTGAAGAAAGAAAGTAGGACTTTTAAAGAATTTGGGTTGCGATTTCAAATGTTTCAAATACTTTTATTATCTTTTCCGTATTTTCATGGTTTAGATTTCTGGGTTTGGCTTTCTTTTACTGCGTTACGTCTTTAGGCGTTGCGTAGTATTAGGGCCGTCACGTGCCAATTTTGGGTCGTGACAGAATCCTACTTGCTATTGCTGCTTACTACGACTATGAAATCTGGCAGATGGACATTAAAACTGCATTTCTAAATGGTGATTTAAAAGAATGTGTTTTATAGATCAGCTAGAAGGCTTCATTGACAGTAGGAGCAGCGAAAAGGTATGCAGGTTGCTTAAATCCATTTATGGATTAAAGCAGGCATTACGGAATTGGAACATCTGCTTTGATGATATGATCAAAGAGTTTGATTTTATCAAAAACGTAGATGAACCTTGCATTTATAAGAAGATTGTAGGGAGTACGATCACATTCCTTGTATTATACATATATGACATTCTTTTGATAAGAAATGATGTTCATATGCTACAATTCCTCAAACTATTCATATCACAAAGATTCTCTATGAAAGACCTGGACGATGCCTCATACATCCTAGGCATTAAGATCTACAGAAATAGATCGAAGAGAATGTTGGGATTGTACCACATCTTTAAAGAGCTGTGCAAGCAGGTAGTAGTTAGGTACAGTCCCGGATCATATGGAGACGGTGAGCGATAGGAAGGGTTTCGTCTCTCCCGGTATGGGGAGTTGATGTTGTGCTATGCTTGATCGGCTATAACCACAAGTCTCTGGCCAGGGCATGTGAGATTTACTAATAAGTGTTATTAGTAGTTTCTCGGATGGTTATAGGCCAGACATCGGCACAACTTATTAGGTTATCGGGGTCTGACGATTCCAAACCCCAGACCCGATATGTAACATATCAGACGAAGAGGCCGGACTGTATGGTAAGTGTCGCTTGTTTGCTCTGTAGGAGTTTGGATAGGCATGTCTGTCGATCTTCCTCCTTGACAAATACCTGGGTAGCCGTTACGTACAACTAGTACCGCTGACGTACTTGTGATTAAGGATATGGTCCTGAACTACTACCACCGTATTATCGAGTCTTTGGATTCCCACATAGAGGTTTTCCGGCTCGGGAAAAATGTAGGGTATGTATAGTGATACGTACGAAAGCGTATAATGATATGATGTAGTTCGATTAAATACGTGTATTTGATACATGTCTTTTAATCGGACAATTTATAATACTAGCCGGTATATATTGATATAACCGGATTATTAAATCAAATATTGATTTAATAATTATATATATATATATATATATATATATATATCTTCTAGTATTTTGCTCATATGTATTTTCTCTCTTTTGTTATAAGTATTTGATACATATATTTTATGTATGTGTGTTTGATACATAATGTTAGTGTGTATGAGATGCACATGGAAGATAATTAGTTTACATTTCATTTACTTTATGAAAGAATGATGTGTATAAGAAAAGAAGTGGGTAGAATGTGTTGGACCGTTCTTGAATGGTTGTGAAGATAAGAATGGCTGCCATTATTCTTGTCTCATTCTTGTATCATTATCTTCATCTTCTTTCTCTTTCTCTCTTGATTTTTTTGGAGAAAAAGAAAACTAAAAAGAGAAGGAAAAATCATGAACTAAAATCCTACATCTTCTTTCTAAACTCATTTAGCAAATTAGTGTAGTTAGTTGCTTCACTACTAGTTCTAGTTAATGAGGTAAAAGCTTGTGTTGATACAATCTCAAGATGGATCATCTAGGAGCTTGAGGATCTTCTTCTTGCAAGCTTGAACCATCTTTTTAGAGCCATTAGAGTGAAGGACTTGTTCATCAAGGTTGTAAACCTTAACTTCATATGCAAACTAGTTCCTTTTTGTTGCAAGTTTATGTTTTTAGCATGATTCATAGGGTTTGTTCTATATTAGCTCTCTTGAATTTTTGTAATCCTTTTTACCTTGCTTCTAAATTAATATTAAGAGTGCTAAGATGAACTTACAGGTTCATCTCTATCATCATTTACATGGTATTATGGATCACTATTACATGTTGATAGAGCTCATTTGATTCTTGCTTGACTACCACGATTATTATGGAGATCACACTTATGAGAACTGGGTAGTCTATAAGCAAATCCTTAAATGACCCTATTCGTGGGAATATCGAGACTAGGCATCAATATTCCAGAGTAGACTAGTGTATACGTTTCTTGACTCCGACGAAGGGCGATGGCCGGTCTCACAGCCATTGGTGTCAGTTAGTCACCAAAAATAGTATACAGGTGCTCATTGAGTTATGAGTTACACTGGACGGACTCGCCGGGAACATACTAGATGGTATTATACCTATTATTAGATAGTAGTTCTCTGGTGACATGAGTATATGTTAGTCTTGTAAGGCTACGGCAGCGCCCTGGCCGTCTTTCCGAGGCCAAATGCGGAATAAAAACTTTTCAAAATGGCGCTAACGTAACCCTAAAACCCGGATCGTGCCATTAACCTTATACTAGTAAACTGTAAAAGAGTTTGGAGAGATTATACCGATCGATCCGTGTTCCTCGGTCTTCAATGTCTTCGCCAAGCTCCTCGCGGCTGCCCCCGAACAAGCTTGCTCTCTGGTCTCTCTCGTCGAAGACGAACCACTGTTAGATATGCCCTAGAGGCCATTATATGTATAGTGGATGCTTGGACATGTATATATGTATATAGATGACTTTCTTGCTCGACATGATAGTATGCTATCTCGTTCACTTTATCTTGACATGTTCATTTGATCATGCACCTTACTCATTTGGTACATGTTGATAAAGCCCATAGGATATTTGCTTGACTACTGGAACTATGATGCAGATCATAATAGTGGGACACCTGTAGTTTATAAGCATATCCTTTAACTATTCCTAGTCGTGGGTATATCGAGACGGGACATCGATATTCCAGAGTAGACTAGCGTATACCATTCTTGTTCCATATGATGGGCGATGGATGATCCCATATCCATCTGGTGTGGTGACACCAAAGATTATATGCGGGTGCTCAGTGGAGACTGGGTACACTGAACGGACTCACCGAGAACTCCTATGTGGTATTATATCTATCGTCGGATAGCAGTTCTCAGGTGACACTGGTACAGGTTAGTTTGTAGACCCAAGATCGTCATAGAGTCTTGTGTGTCCTCCCACTGTACTTTGATCTGTACCCTACCACAGCTCTACTGAGTCGTGCAAACAGGTGGATTTTGGGTACAGTCCCAAGGCACATGGAGGCAATGAGCGATAGGAGGGGTTTCGTCTCTCCCGATATTGGGGGTTGATGTTGTGCTATACTCGATTGGCTATAACAGAAAGTCCCTGGCCAGGGCTGCTGAGATTTACTGATAAGTGTTATCAGTAGTTTCTTGATCTGTTATGAGCCATACACCGGCATGACTTATTGAGTTATTGGGGTCGACGATTCCATTCCTAGACTTGATATGCAGCATATCTGACGAAGAGACCGGACTGTATGGTAAGTGTTGCCAGTTGGCTCAACGGGAGTTTTGACAGCTTCGCTGGTTTTCTTCTGATCGCTCAATACCCGGGCGGCCGTTACGTTTAGCTGACCGCTTGCGGCTTGTGGGTGTTTGATATGATCATCACCTACTGCCGGCGTATTGATGAGTCTTAGAGTCCCACACATGAGTTTTCTAGCTCAGGCGAAAAGATGTGGTGTGCATATGAGATATGCGCGGGGACCCGATTAAATACGTGGATGTGATACCGTATATTAATCGGGAGTTTTTCTATTGGTCGGATCGTATGTGATATGACCGGTTTGTTAAATCAAGTGTTGATTTAACATTTGACTTTTAGCTTAATTCTTTATTTAACCATTTTCTTTATATTTGATGTATGCATGCATGTATGCACATGTTGATGTGCATGGACACATACATACATACATGGATGTGTGTCATGGTTGTTGATACACAAATGGTGGCAATGCAAGACTCACATGGGAATAAAAATATATGTATTTATTTTAGAATTAAAGAAATAGAAAATCAATTCATGGTGGATAATTATCCTTGACCTTTCTCTTAACCTTAGCTCCCACCATGAGTTAACTTTCTAAGGTTCTTTTTCTCCTAAATAAATATCTAGATTTTTATTAACCCATGGTTAATGATGAGAGTGGAAAATATATATATATATATATATATATATATATATATATATATATATATATATATATATATATATATATATATATATATATATATTCTATTCTCATTTTATCTTTCATCATATATCATTATCTCTTGAGAAAAGCTTAGCCACCATTATCTTCTTCCTCCAAGCTCTCCTTAGTTTTCTAAAGAGTGAGGTTGATAAAAAGAAAGGGTTTTGATTATAGAATACAAACTACATCATCATTCTACACCTCTCTAGCCCATTTTTGTAGGGTGTTTGCTATACTTCTTTCAAAGATCAAGTAAAGCAAGGAGCTTTGGGCAAAGGGACTTCGGGTGGATCATCGTGGACGAGGAAGGCCTCTAGCGATCCGTTCCAAACTCTTAAAGGTCCAAGGAGTCACCAAGGGAGGTCTACAAAGGTTGTAATCTATACACTTAGTGATAGATTCTCATTTGTATATGATACTAGTTCAATGTTACTCTAAAATTCTAGTTAAGATTCTAGTTTAGTTAACTTAGCACCTTAAAAATTTAATTGTGGCATGTGTGATACTTCCAAACTCTTGATTAGGTGCTAGGTAAACCCAACAATGGTATCAGAGCCAAGCTAGAGCTTTAGAGTAATCTAGATGATGTTAAAACCCTCGAACGAACGAAACATGTCGCCCGAATCATGCTCTCTGGAAATTTTTCAAAAAGTTGGATTTTTTCACATTAAAAATACTCAGAAAAATGTGCAGGGAATTGTATGGGCCCACGGGAGAACGAAGCCCTAACTCGACCTAACGACCGCGGAACCACGGCCAAAATGTCATTTTGCGGCGGTTCCGTGGCGCCGTTGGTGAGGCGTGGACTGTGCTTTCCGTATGAGCTTGTAGCGGTCTCTGGTGTATTTTAATATTGATTAAGTGTTGAGCTTTCTGAGAATATTTTGGGTAATTGATCGTTCGATCGAATGTTTTAACTGCGCCTAGTATTTGAGAATGTGATACAATAATTGGAATCTACAAATTTGTTTATTGCATGTAAATCTAACATTTCGGTCTCGGGTTTAATCGGAAATATTGTTGAATTATCCGACTTAATTTGAAAAGTGTTTTCATGGATGAGACCTAAATGTGAGCTTTACATTGTTGGACATGAAATCTTTGATATGTGATATCCCAGGTTTATGTTGTCTAAGGGTGGTTACGATTCCAATTGTTGTAGATTTTCAATTTCTTTTCTGCGACCGTAAGTGTAGTATGTGGTGTATCGCCGATTTCATTGCTATACATCAACGACAATCGGGATACGCATACTTACTTACGTTGATGATATATGATATTATGGGTTGATGAGATATGATATGCAGGATTGTCGTGATGCAATAACCGGGGGTTTTATGTGAGATGAGAGCTTTATTTTTCATTCATGTAAAATTTAATTGTATGTAATATTCTTTTTTTTTGGGGCACTTCCGGGTTGAGGATGATGTCGCCATTATTGTATATTATTTACTTTTCCGCATTAGGATAGACCCAAGGAGGGGAGCACAAGTGACCGGATTCTAGGGTTCAGTGGGAGGCCATCTCGAGGAGTCGAGACCGGGTCTTCTAAACTCTAGAATTGGTAGGGTCACTTGCCGCTCTCGTAGGGGTCTAGGGTTGTGGGCTTGGCTAATCATCACGACCGTGGAATCCGTATTTTCTATTGTTGGCTAGATACAAAATACGGACATCCTAGATATCCTTTTATTTTCATATGTGCTTCTGCTGTTGATATTCTGTGATGTGATTACTTAATATCTGAGACGAATAGATTATTATTATATATATGATATATAATAAACGTTGCTTATGTTTTACAACCGCGCTAGTCCCGCCCCTCTATGTCATTAGTTAAGTAACCTAACGGTGCATAACGGGACACTGTGGCGAATGCGGATGGCATAAGTGTACGTTCTATTTTCGTTTCTTTTCTGTGATGGCTTAGGAACTTAAATGATGGGACTACATTAATAAGATTAATGTAAAGAAAAAGAAACCTAAAGATGTTGTAGAATCGGATTTGAAACCCACTCGGCCTTTTTATGAAAAATGCAAGTTTCAAAAGATGCGGAGCTTAAGCTACTCCTTTTCTAAACTGTTTTGATTCTACAACGATATCAAGTTCAAAGCGTTAAAGGTTTTCATAAAAACCATCTGCAAGCCTCCGTCATTTTAGGAAGCAGGGTACTTAGTATTCGTGCTACGTATGTTGATCATAGTCAAGGCGTAGTGTACGGTAGCTAAGTGATGTCTTCCTACAAAGCATATGATGCGATCAATTAGGACATTCATGTGATTATGTTGATCATAGTCAAGGGTCATATGGGTGGGTCTAGTTAATCTCAAAATGACGGGTAGAACTTGACTAGTGCTTATGATATGTTGACCATAGCCAAGGTCATAAGCAGCTAGGGGTAAAAACCATATCGGGAGTTTCAAGAGTTGAAATTTGTAATGAGATTGCATACCATCTATATGATAGTTGGATCTCGATCCCACTGTGAGTAAGAGTTACTCCCAGAAGATTTTTGCACTTTACAATTAGCTAATCCAGTAGGTGTCTAGAAATGTGTTAACGGGGTTTGACATCTGGGAAAACGAGGTTTATTTTAATTAGGTCCGTGCGAAAGCACAGGGAACCTCCCTCAAAGTACCGACACTGGCCTGGCTGACCGGTTAGCGAAACTGTAGAATGTAATTAATCCTGTCTAGTTTTCTTTTCAGGTTTTGAAAGAAAATTTGATAAAAAGCAGTGGGAGATATCCATTAGATAAGATAATAACCAATCTAATTCTTTGCAAGAGCATTTCGCTGAGTTTTTTCTTTTCTCTCTCCTAATGGCAGATACTGATGACGGGATTTAAGCTTCTTTTAGAGAAAAATAAACTGACAGGACCTAATTATAAAGAATGGTTGAGGAACTTGAACATTGCACTCACATATGATAAAGTATCATATGTCCTCACCTCCAAAGCCCCACCCGTCCCAGGACCTGAATCATCTGTTTCGGATAGGGAGATCCGAAAAACATAGGATATTGATTGTAACACGGCCAAGTGCCTCGCGTTAGCTTCTATGGACACTATTCATCAGAAACTACACGAGAAGATGGATGTGCAATCCATCTTTCTTCATACAAAGGATTTGTATGCAGAGCAATCTCGGACTTTACGATACGAGGCATCTAAAAAGTTGTTTCAGATGTGTATGGCCTCTGGCACATCAGTAGGAGAATATGTCTTGCAGATGATTGGTCTTATAGAAGAACTCGAGAATCTGGGATGGACCATGGATAATGAGAAATATACAGATATTGTTCTGCAGTCTCCCCCCTGCCTTTGCTCCGTTCATAGTAAATTTCAATATGAACAATTTGGAGAAATCATTGCATGAACTTCTCAATATGTTGAAAAGTGCAGAGAGCACGCTTAAGACAGCGAGAACTCCCGCTCTGCTTGCTGGTCCATCTTCCTCTTCCGTTCCAAAAGCTAAGGCCAAGGGAAAGAAGAAGAAGAAACCCATCAAACCTAAAGGTGGAGTTCAAAAGGCAAAGGGGAAAGACAAATCCGGGGCTGCGGGAAGTGGAAAAGGAGAATGTTTTTATTGTCACAAGTCGGGACATTGGAAACACAACTGTGCTCTGTATCTTGCTGATCTCAAGAAGAAGAAGCATGTTGATGCTTCCGCTTCAGGTGTGTTTGTAACTGAAAACTGTTTTTCTATAAACTCTGCATCTTAGGTATTAGATACCGGTTCTTGTTCTCACATCTGCAATTGTATACAGGGATTGAGAAACAGTAGAGTTTTGAAGACTGGTGACCATACTCTGCGGGTTGGAAATGGTTCTAATGTACATGTTGTATCCGTAGGAGAGTATCATCTGGGGTTGCCTTCGGGTTGTATTATAGTTTTGAACCCGTGTTATTATGTACCTAGTATGCTATATAATATAATATCCGTTTCTCTGTTGGACAATGAAGGATATCATTTTGTGTTGCAAAATAATGTTATGAACATTAACTTGAATCAACAGTTGATTGGGTATGGTACACTAAATAACGGTATTTACATCCTGAACTAACACACAGTCTTCAGTATACAACATATTAATAAAAGAAAGTTTTTAGATATAAATGAGGCTTTTCTTTGGCATTATAGACTTGGTCATATTAATGAAACAAGACTAAACAAGCTACATAAAGATGGATATTTGAATCCTTTTGAATATAAATCTTATGCGACTAGTCAGTCCTGTATCAAAGGTAAAATGACCAAAACTCCGTTTACTGGACACGGAGAAAGTATTGTGGAACTCTTAAGCCTCATACATAGTGATGTATGCGGGCCAATTTCTACACATGCAAGAGGCGGTTTTTCATACTTCATTACTTTTACTGATGATTTCTCAAGATTCAGACACGTGTTTTTGTTAAAGCATAAATCCGAAGCTTTCGAGAAATTCAAGGAGTACAAACTTGAAGTAGAAAAGCAAACATGCTTGAACATCAAGAAACTTAGATCAGATCGAGGTGGAGAGTATTTGAGTACAGAGTTTTCAGACTTCTTAAAAGAGAATGGGATTCTCTCTCAGCTCACTCCTCTTTACACACCACAGTACAACGGTGTGTCAGAACGGAGGAATCGTACCCTATTAGATATGGTACGGTCCATGATGTGTGATACTGAGTTACCGCTTTCCTTTTGGCGACATGCATTGGAGACAGCAATGTATCTGTTAAACAGGGTTCCAACCAAGACCGTGTCTACCACTCCATATGAGATATGGCGTGGAAAGAGACCATCTCTTAAAAGAGTTAGGATATGGGGTTGTCCGGCTTTTATTAAAAAAGTAGAATCCAGACAAACTCGAGACACGATCGGTCATGTGTAAATTTGTGGGATATCCAAAACATTCATATAGATATCTATTCTACCACAAGGAGGAACAAAAAGTGTTTGTTTCTCAGCATGTCGCATTTTTAGAAAATGAGATTTTTACAAATGGTACTGATGGAAATGCGGTAGAACTAGAAGAGGTTCTAGAGACACAAATTACTCATGACGAATTGGTTGAAACTGATGTTGCAGTAGAACTTCAAGAACCCTAGCCGCTCCGGAGATCTAGTAGAACTTCTCGCCCACCGGAGAGATACTATGGGTTTCTCATTGATGATGATAGAGAAGATTGCATCATGGATGATGATGACCTACTAGTTTTCAGCAAGCTATCACGAGTGGTGACTCAGTGAAGTGGCTGGAAGCCATGAGATCCGAAATGGAGTCCATGTATACCAACAAAGTATGGATTTTGGACGTTGCACCTCCTGAGATAAAACCCGTAGGGTGCAAATGGATCTTTAAGAGAAAGATTGGTATGGATGGACAGGTAGAGACCTATAAAGCAAAGCTTGTAGCGAAAGGTTTTCGTCAAAGACCAGGATTGGACTATGATGAAACTTTCTCTCTGGTAGCAATGCTTAAATCCATTCGAATCCTACTTGCTATTTTTTCTCACTATGACTATGAAATCTGGCAGATGGACGTTAAAATTGCATTTCTAAATGGTGATTTAGAAGAATGCGTTTATATGGATCAGCCAGAGGGCTTCATTGATAGTGGGAGCAGCGAGAAGGCATGTAGGTTGCTTAAATCCATTTATGGATTAAAGCAGGCCTCGCGGAGCTGGAACATCTGCTTTGATGATACAATCAAAGAGTTTGATTTTATCAAAAATATAGATGAACCATGCATTTATAAGAAGATTGTAGGGAGTACTATCGCATTCCTCGTATTGTACGTGGATGGCATTCTCTTGATAGGAAATGATATTCCTATGCTACAATCGGTCAAATTATTCTTATCACAAAGGTTCTCCATGAAGGACCTGGGTGATGCCTTGTGCATTTTGGGCATCAGGATCTATAGAGATAGATCCAAGAGGTTATTGGGATTGTCCCAAACAAAGTACATTGACACCATACTAAAAAGGCTTAGCATGGAAGATTCTAAGCGTGGTGCCTTGCCCGCTTGTCATGCAATCACTCTCTCCAAGGACTTCTGTCCGAAGACAGATGAAGAGAGAGCTCACATGAGCATTATACCCTACGCTTCAGCCATAGGATTTATAATGTATGCGATATTATGTACTCGCTCTGATGTATCTTATGCACTAGCTGTAGTAAGCAGGTATCAATCCAACCCAGGGGAGAAACATTGGATAGCAGTGAAAAACATTCTGAAGTACTTGCGAAGGACTAAAGAATTTTTATTGGTGTATGGTAATGGGGATCTCCAGATGGAGGCCTTTACCGATTCCATCTTCCAAAGTGATAAGGATGACAGCAAATCTATCTCAGGGTTTGTATTTACCCTCAATGGAGGGGCGGTTAGTTAGAAGAGTTCCAAACAGGATACCATTGCAGACTCCACGATGGAAGCTGAGTATATTGCTGCAAATGATGATGCCAAGGAAGCCGTCTGGATGAGGAAGTTCATCGCGGAACTAGGAGTAGTTCCAACCATTATTGATCCAATACCATTGTATTGTGATAATAATAGAGCTATGGTGTTAGCCAAAGAACCAAGGTCCCAACAGAAGTCCAGACACATCCTGAGGCGATATCATTTGATCCGAGAGATAGTAGATCGCCATGAGATCGAGATTCGGAGAGTAGATACAAAGAATAATACCGCGGATCCACTCACCAAGGCCCTTCCACAGCCGCAGCATGAGCGACTTTTTGAGATGTTGGGTATGAGATACGCCAATAATTGGCCTTAGTGCAAGTGGGAGATTGTTAGATATATGTATGCCCTAGAGGCCATTATATATATAGTGGATGCTTGGACATGTATATATGTATATAGATGACTTTCTTGCTCTACATGATAGTATGCTATCTGGTTTACTTTATCTTGACATGTTCATTTGATCATGCACCTTACTCATTTGGTATATGTTGATAAAGACCATAGGATATTTGCTTAACTACTGGGACTATGATGCAGATCATACTAGTGGGACACCTGTAGTTTATAAGCAAATCCTTTAACTATTCCTAGTCGTGGGTATATCGAGACGGGGCATCGATATTCAAGAGTAGACTAGCGTATACCATTCTTGTCCCGTATGATGGGCGATGGATGATCCCATATCCATCTAGTGTGGTGACACCAAAGATTGTATACGGGTGCTCAGTGGAGACTGGGTACACTGAACGGACTCGCCGAGAACTCCTATGTGGTATTATATCTATCGTCGGATAGTAGTTCTCAGGTGACACTGGTACATGTTAGTCTGTAGACACGAAATCGTCATAGAGTCTAGTGTGTCCTCCCACTGTACTTTGATCTCCACCCTACCACGACTTTACCGAGTCGTGCAAACAGGTGGATTTTGGGTACAGTCCTGAGGCGCATGGAGGCAATGAGCGATAGGAGGGGTTTCGTCTCTCCCGGTATTGGGGGTTGATGTTGTGCTATGCTCGATTGGCTATAACAGGAAGTCCCTGGCCAGGGCTGCTGAGATTTACTGATAAGTGTTATCAGTAGTTTCTCAATCTGTTATGAGCCATACACAGGCATGACATATTGAGTTATTGGGGTAGACGATTCCATCCCTAAACTTGATATGCAGCATATCTGAAGAAGAGAACGGACTGTACGGTAAGTGTTGCCAGTTGGCTCGACGGGAGTTTTGACAGCTTCGCTGGTTTTCCTCAATACCCGGGTGGCCGTTACGTTTAGCTGACCGCTTGCAGCTTGTGAGTGTTTAATATGATCATCACCTACTGCCGGCGTATTGACGAGTTTTAGAGTCCCACACAGGAGTTTCCTAGCTCAGGCGAAAAGATGTGGTGTGCATATGAGATATGCGTGGGGACCCGATTAAATACGTGTATGTGATACCGTATATAAATCAGGCATTTTTCTATTGGTCGGGCCGTATGTGATATGACCGGTTTGTTAAATCAAGTGTTGATTTAACATTTGACTTTTAGCTTAATTCTTTATTAAACCCTTTTCTTTATATTTGATGTATGCATGCATGTATGCATATGTTGATGTGCACGGACACATACATATATACATGGATGTGTGTCATGCTTGTTGATACACAAATGGTGGCAATGCAAGCCTCACATGGGAATAAAAATATATGTATTTATTTTAGAATTAAAGAAATAGAAAATCAATTCATGGTGGATAATTATCCTTGACCTTTCTCTTAACCTTAGCTCCCACCATGAGTTAACTTTCTAAGGTTCTTTTTCTCCTAATTAAATATCTAGATTTTTATTAACCCATGGTTAAGGATGAGAGTGGAAAATATATATATTTTCTATTCTTATTTTATCTTTCATCATATATCATTATCTCTTGAGAAAAGCTTAGCCACCATTATCTTCTTCTTCCTCCAAGCTCTCTTGAGTTTTCTAAAGAGTGAGGTTGATAAAAAGAAAGGGTTTTGATTATAGAATAAAAACCACCTCATCATTCTACACCTCTCTAGCCCATTTGTGTAGGGTGTTTACTATACTTCTTTCAAAAATCAAGTAAAGCAAGGAGCTTTGGGCAAAGGGACTTCGGGTGGATCATCGTGGACGAGGAAGGCCTCTAGCGATCCATTCCAAACTCTCAAAGGTCCAAGGAGTCACCAAGGGAGGTCTACAAAGGTTGTAATCTCTACACTTAGTGATAGATTCTCATTTGTATGTGATACTAGTTCAATGTTACTCTAAAATTCTAGTTAAAATTATAGTTTAGTTAACTTAGCACCTTAAAAATTTAATTGTGGCATGTGTGATGCTTCCAAACTCTTGATTAGGTGCTAGGTAAACCCAACAACTACATCGAGGATTAGCAATACGTGCTTTCGCTTCAAACCGAAGCAACTCGAACAACTAGTTTGCTAACCTAGGTGCTCAAGATGAAGTAGAGATAGTGTGTGATTACTTTGTCTCAATACACTCTAGGATTCTCAACACATGAGAGGGATAGAGTGGAGGTTAAAGATGAAGCCATTGATGGAAATTGTGAGCTCAAGAAAAACTAGTGAAGAAAAATGGCATTGCTCTTTTTGTGTGAGATCTTTTGTGTGAGCTCTCTTAACAACTCAAGGCCAACCCTTAGCCATATATGGCTTCCCTCTCATTGCTCCACAAAATATCCCACACACAGAATCAATAAAGAAATGGTCATGGCACAAAAAAACACACCATGAATCACCAAAATAGCACATGCCTAATTTAATGCCCTAGGTTAAAACTTGCACTCACAATTTCCACATAATTAAACTTTAAACCAATAGTTTAATCTAAAAAGAGATGGCATCAACTAAAGTTATCTTGTGACGGATCACAAGAATACCCCCCATCCATATATACATACCCGCATCCGTATTCCGACTGAATACGAATACAACAAGACGAAAGTAATCCAACCAATCTAATACTAGGATCCGGCTTAAACCAAAGCCCACTAGTATGATCTGTCCGATCATGATCCGTGCACAAGTGCACGTATATGATCGAACCCTGCCATAAAACCATACGGCCTCTACAACGTTTCGCCCGAACTAGGGAAACCTTCTGTGTGGGACTCTAAAGACTCGTCAATACGCTGGCAGTAGGTTTAACCACAAGCACGTCAATGGCACTAGCTGTATGTAACGACTACCCAGGTATTGAGCAAAAGGGAGGCCGAAGAGCAAACTCATCCTGAAACCCTACTGAGCCTGCCTGTGATAATATCCGTACAGTCCGGTCCGTTTGTTTATGAGTATCGCATATCGGGCCTAGGGGGATGGTAAACGTCAGACCCCCAATAGCGGTATAAGTCGTGTCGGAGTGTAGCCCAGAACACCCTGAGAAACTACTGGAATACCTACCAGTAAATCTTACTTGCCTTGGCCAAGGACTTTGTGTAATGGCCCTCCAGACACAGCGCGATATCACCCCCAATACCAGGAGAGACGAATCCCCTGCCGATCCGCTCACCGCCTCCATGTGGCTCGGGACTGTACCCAACTAAAACCTGTTTGCACGACTCCTTTGATCCTTGGTAGGGTAGTAGTCAAAGCACAGTGGGAACTCACATGAGAAAAATGATGATCTCAGGTCGATAGACTAACCTGTACACATGTCACCAGGGAACTACTATCTGACGAAAGGTATAATACCAACTAGCATGTTCCCGGCGAGTCCGTCCGGTGTACTCATAACCAAATGAGCACCTGTATACATCTTAGGTGAACCAACTGAAACCAATGGCTTGTAAGACCGGCCACCGCTCCTCATCGGGGTCTCGATCTGTATACACTAGTCTACTCTGGAGTATCGATGCCCTGTCTCGAAACTCCCTCGACTAGGGACCATTTAAGGATGTGCTTATAGACCCCAGCTCCCATGTATATGATCGCCATCATACTGCAGGCAGTCAAGCAAGAATTATATGGGCTCTATCAACATGTAATAGTGATCTATAATGTCACCTGAAGCATGTCCACGATGATAAAGACAAACCAGATAGCATACTATCATCTCGAGTAAGACTGTTCTACTGGTATAGGTCATCCCTCAATCATTGGAATCATGTGCTTGCGATCCAATAATTGACTTTGAGGGCACTATATCCAACAATCTCCCACTTGCACTTAAGGCTAATTATTGCGATGTCGCATACTCACAACCCGTGTGATACCGAACATCCAACTCCTCTACTAATCAGTTTCACAAAGCTCGTTTGTAAAACTATTGTGTTCGAGAAATAGCCTCAGTGAGTGGATCCGCCCTGATGTTTCTTTCCATATCTCTCTTTATCTCAAGTTCGCGGAGAAAGCCATCTCCCGAAATGAGCAATACCTGTCTTAGAATATGTTTGGATATCTGATGGGACCCGGTTCACAAATGAACTCCAAATCCAGCAAACTTCTTAGACTGTATCGTCAGCTGAATTTAATCAGTATCCTGCGTTATGCCTCCCTCGGTATCCGCTTGGACCACCTGTCCAAAATATTGCCCCTCGTCAGAGGAAAAACTATAACTCTGACAATCACTCTGTCATCCAGGTCATCTTGGAAGCCTGGAATGATAACCGTCTCCAGAAGGAGGTTGCCGTTATCAAATCCCTAGAACATCCACTTATGTTCTAAAACTGCTTCCGAACGTTTCTCTAGTATTGAATCAATATCAACTTATTGCAGCTAGTGCAAAAAACAACATCTGGTGTGGTACTTGACATCTCATGATTGGCTCAATTGCCTAAGCAAGTGATGTAGGGTTCCTAGGCAATCTCAAGAGGTCTCACAAGGCATCAACCATGCCAATTTCAAAAATACGGTGCCGAGAAACCCTAGACTAGATCGTTAACTAGAATTTTAGGCGACAAAAGCAAGTAGTTAACAACTTAACTAAGAGTTTAACGGAAATACAACCTTTGTAGATCCGGTGCTCCACCTCCATAGCTCCGCAATGAAGTCTCCTCGCTGTCCATATCAAATCCCGGGCTCTAGCGTCGGCTTCATCGGAGAATGGACGGGCTAGGTCATCGACGACGTGCCGAAGATGATCTACGTCGAGGCATCGCTAGATCAAGCTCCAACTTCACCAAGTCAAGAAAACTTGTGAAGGAAACACACTCTACTACTTGGCAAGAGGTAGAGGATGAAGAAATAGGAAGTGGGTTCACTTTAGAATTGGATTTCTCACTCTTTTTCTCACTTTGCCATTAAAGCTTTCAAGCTTTTTCTAGAAGTGAAGAAGAAGAAGAAGATGAAGAATATGATAAGTTATTTAAAAAGATAATAAAAATGAATACTTATCATAATCTTAACCTTAGTTAAGTGTAGAGAATTGACTAAGGTTAGGTTGAATGGTTAGGGTTAAGGATGAGAACAAAAAGGTCAATTAGTCAAAGCTTCATGAAGCTTCAACTAAAAACAAATGAAGCCACCATTCATTTATCTTTCAATTTATTCAAAATGAATAAATAAATAAGACAAATGAATAAGTAAAAACCCTAATCAATAACTTAACCATGGTTTAATTCTTTACACTTAACCCAAAAAGCATGTATCATCAAACATGATACAATCTTGTGTACAAAAGTATATCGCATATACAATGTGCACAATCCAAGTGAGAAAATCCAATTAAAGTGAACCAACACTAGTTAATGCAAAGTAATATATCAAATATATAATTATGCATTAAATCATTAAATCAACACTTGATTCAATGATCCGGTCATGTCGCACACAACCGACTAGTATACAATGTATCGGCTTATCGAATCAACGCTTGAATCGATAACTAGGTTATATCGCATACAACCATTCGACACATTGATCGCGAGAATGAAATATGGTATCACATACACGCATTATTCTCGGTCCCGCACATATCTCATATGCGCTCCTATTTCGTTTCGCTTGAGCCAGGAAACCTCTGTGTAGGACTCTAAAGACTCGTCAATACGCCGGCAGCAGATGATGATCATATCAATCACCCACAAGCCGCAAGCGGTCTGCTAAATTTAACGGCCACCCGGGTATTGAGCGATCAGAAGATCGACGAGCAAGCCCGCTCACACACCAGTGAATCCAACCAGTAACACTACCGTACAGTCCGGTTTCGTCGTCTGATATGTCGCATATCTTGCCTAGGGGTGGTAAACGTCAGACCCCAATAGCTCGATAAGTCGTGTCGATATGAGGTCTATAACAATTCGAGAAACTACTGGTAACACTTACCAGTATATCTCAGCAACCCTGGCCAGGGATTTCCTGTTATAGCCAATCGAACACAGCGCAACATCAACCCCCTATACCGGGAGAGACGAATCCCCTCCTATCGCTCATTGCCTCCATGTGACTCGGGACTGTACCCAAAAACCACCGTTTTGCACGTCCTCTTGGACGTGGTAAGATGGAAATCAAAGCACAGTGGGAACCACACAAGACTCTATGACGATCTCGGGTCAACAGACTACTCTGTACCAGTGTCACCAGAGAACTGCCATCTGACGTGAGGTATAATACCATCTGGGAGTTCTCAGCGAGTCCGTCCAGTGTACCCAGTCTCTACTGAGCACCCGTATAACATCTCCTATGTCAAACACCAATGGATATGGGATCATCCATCGCCCATCTGTATGGGTCGAGAAGGTATACGCTAGTCTACTCTGGTATATCGATGCCCCGTCTCGATACACCCATGACTAGGGACCTTGAAGGATGTACTTATGGACTACCATGTCCCCACTAGTATGATCTGCATCATAGTCCAGGTAGTTAAGTACACATCCTAAGGGCTTTACCAACATGTAACAGAGAGACAATCAGTGTACACGTTAAGGTAAAGATCAACCAGATAGCATACTATCATGTCGAGCAAGAAAGTCCTCCCTATATATGTCCAAGCATCCACTACAATATACATCCTATGTACAGTAATGGCCTCTAGGGCATACATATAACTAACAATCTCCCACTTGCACTAGGACCATCTGTAGCAGTGGTTGCAGTATCTCATACTCAACCATCCCATAAAAGTCTCTCTCTGGGAATAGGCCTTCGTGAGTGGATCCGCTGCGTTATCCTCTAAGTCTGCTCTCCTTGCCTCGATTACCCTGGAGATCAACCATCTCCATGATCAGGTGATACTTCCTTAGAATAAGTCTGGATCACTGATAGGACCGGCGTTCCTCGGCATAAGCCACAACTCCATTGTCTCACAATAGTAGGAACGTAGTTCATCTCATGAACTAATATACACCCAAACATCCTCTTTGGTAGCATCTCAAGTAGCGATGTATCCAGCCTTTATCGTCTAGTATGTCACGGTATCTAGCTTGGAACTCTTCCAACATACCGTCCCTTTACTGAGGGTAAAGACAATGCCTGCGACCGACATTCAGTCGTCTTTATCACTATGGAACACTTCCAGTGATTCTCCTCAGGATCGATTGATACCATCTCACTACTACTAGTGAGTATCCTAACATCCAATTAGATCTATCTTATAGATCCAAAATCCAGGATTTAGTAGGTATCACTTTGATCCTATACGGAGAATCTTTGTGATAAACGGAGATTGATCGAGCGTAGCATAAGAAACTCCTTTCTTATCAAAAGTATGTCATCCACGTACTCTACGAGGATCACCACCATACTCCCTACTACCTTTTTGTTTATACAAGGTTCATCTACCATTTTGATGATGTCAAACTCTTTGACTACTTCATCAAAACAGATGTTCCAACTCCGCGATGCCTGCTTTATTACATAAAACATCTTGCATACGTTTCCGCTGCTCCCACTGTCTATGAAGCCCTCTGGCTGTGTACTTATAGACGCACTCTTCTAAAACATCATTTAGAAAAGCAGTCATGACACCCAACCGCCAGATATCGTAGTCATGGTATGTAGCCATGGTAAGTAGGATCTGGATGGACTTAAGCATAGGTACTAGAAAAGGTTTCATCATTATCCACGCCTGGTCAATGACGAAAACCTTTAACAAGTCTAGCTTTGAAAGTCTCAACTTTTCCATTTACACCAAGTAATCTTCTCAAGATATACTTGCTCCTGATGGGGATTTAACCCTTCAGATATAGCAACCAAAGTCCATACTTTGTTGGTGTATAAGGATTCCATCTCAGATCGCTAAGCATCCAGCCATTCTTACAGAGTCTCACTCCTGATGGCCAGCTCGAAACTAGTTGGGTCATCATCTCATGATGCAATCCTCGCTCCCACTGTCATAGAGAAACCGAAGTATCTCTCAGGTGGGTGAGGAACCCTACTAGATCGGCGGAGAGGCTGAGGTTCGTTGGAATCTACTGAATCCTTTGGTTCTACCAAATCATCTGCTGTAGTTTGTATAGCTGGAACCTTTCCAGTTCTACATAACTGACGTTGCCTCGAGCTTGTCCGGATTTTGCTTTTAGACATAGGCCGGACAACCCCAAATCTTAACTAACTTAAAACATAGGCTCTTCCCTTTCCATATCACATATGAGATAGTAGGCAACTGATTTGATTGGAACCCTATTCAATAGGTATGCAGCTTCTCAAGTGCATAACTCCCAAAAGGAAAAAGGTAACTCAGTAGTACTCATCATAGAGCACACCACATCAAATAGGGTGTATCTTCTCCGCCCCGATATACCATCGTGCTATGGTGTATATAGAGGAGTAATGCTGAGAGAGAATCTCATTCTCCTTTAGAATAGTCCAGGAATTCCATGCACAAGTATTCTCCTCCTTGATCACATCAAAGGACATAATACTTATACCCATATTTTGGTTCTCTACTTCTAACTTATATTCTGTGAATATCTCAAAAGGTTCGGACTTGTGTTTCAACAGGAACATAGGTCTGAATCTCGAAAGATCATCAGAGAATGTAATGAAGTATAAAGAACCAGTCCTGGCATGTGTAGACAGGAGACCTTGCATACATCATCATGTATCAGTCCCAAGAGTTCACTAACTCTTTCTCTGTTTCCAATAAATAGAGCTATGGTCATCTTATCTTTGTGGCATGACTGGCGAGTTTCACAAGATGTAAATTCAAACTGATTTAAATATGCATCTATATGTAACTCTAGCTAGTCGGGTCACTTTGATCTGACCTAGTCTACAATACCTCAAGAAGAATTCGTTCATTTCTGAACTTCTCCTCTTGTGTGTGTTCTGTATACTAAGAACTGTAGTTTGATTTAGAACATTAATGCTTTTAGATAACGTGCCTGAACCGATCAACTTTTGATATAGGAAATGTTCAAAACATTATCCAACAATACAAAATTTTATCATTTCTTTATTAATAAAGAGACTGATATGATTTTGTATATCAGGTTCGGTATCTAATAACATTCGTTCAGAATCAATGTATTACAATACAGGGTGACAGTGACCAACAGACTTGGCTGCAACACTTGCCCCGTTTTCTGCCTCATGAAACTTATCACCCGTTCTCAGTTTTTCTACCCTTTTGTAGCCCTATGTAACATCTTACATATCTGGGATCCTGATCCGGTATCAAATACCCAGGATACAGAGGATACTGAGAAACAGTTCTGTGTAACGAACACACCCGAAGATGATGCATCATCATGCACTCTCTTCGTTTGGGCGGAACGGGAAATCTGGTATTCCCCAATTTCCTGCTCTGTCTTATAACAATTATAAGTTGGAGCGGGACCAACGTTCCCCAGCTCAGTATAACAAGCGGGTTCGGTCAATAATCCGTATTATTATTTTGATTAAGGCGTGATATGGTCGCTACCAGGAGAGAGAGAGAAGAAAACACTCAGCGTGCGCTCTTGCAAGAATAGATTGGTTTTATTTTATCTAATCAGGATGGCTCCCACTGCTTTTTATCAAATCTTCCTTCAAACCCTAAAAGGAAAGACTAGCCGGGATTAATTACACACTACAAGTTCGCCAATCTTTCATCCAGGCCAGTGTCGGTACTTTGAGGGAGGTCCCCCGTGCTTTCGCACGAACCTAATTAATGTAAACCTCGTTTTCCCAGAGGCGTAACCTCGTTAACACCTTTCTAGACACCTACTTGATCGGCTAATTGTAATGTATAAAACTCTCCCAGGAGTAACTCTTACTCGCAACGGGTATCGGGATCCAACTATCTCATAGAAGGTATGCAATCTCATTGCAAATTTCAACACTTGAAATTCCCGATAATATTTTGCCCCTAGCGTGCTATGACCTTGACGAAAGCCAACAAACCATAGCCCGTTAGTCAAGTTCAACCCGTACATTTCTTGATCGAATTAAACCTACCCGCACGACCCTTGACGAAAGCCAACAAAGCCGCACGACTACCCTAATCCAATCGCATCGTATGCTGGCAGATAAGCAGCATATAGCTACCGCACACTGCACCTTGACGAAAGCCAACAAATGCAGCACGAATACTATATACAACTTATCTGAAATGACGGAGGGCTACGACAGGTTTTTCTGAAAACCTATTGTGTAATGAACTTGATATCGTTGTAGAATCAAATGATTTTAAAAATGGAGTGCTTTTGAGGCTTTTCTAGTTTTGCTAAAGGAGTTACTCCTGGTGAAGGGATCGTCGGTCCTTTCCTCGTCGAATGAGGTGCGGGATATATCATATATATCACTGTGCAAAGCAAAAACACTTAAAAGCAATCAAAAGACAAACCGAGTGTGTAGCATCTGCCAGTTATTGCTAAAGGAGTCACTCCCGGTGAAGGGATCTCGGTCCTTTCCTCATCGAATAAGGTGCAGGATATATCACATATACCGCTGTGCAAAGCAAGAACTGTAGCTACCTGTTTTATTTTTGAAATTCGATTCTACAACATCTTAGGTTTCTTTTATTTTATTAATCACATTAATGAAGTCCCATCATTTAAGTACCTAAACATCACAGATAAATACGACGTACACTTATGCCATCCGCATTCGCCTCGATGTCCCCTCGTGCACCGTTAGGTTAGGTAACTAACGGCAGAGCGGGGCAGGGCTAACGCGGGTGTAAAACATAAGTAACGTCTATATAATATATCATATATACTATATACTGTATCTATCACAGAACATCACATGATCACATCACAGATATCGCAGCAGAAGAAACATATGAAATATTGGATATACTAGGACGTCCGTGTTTTCAATACGAGCCAGTATAAAACACGGATTCCACGGTCGTGATGAATAGCCAAACCCACACCCCTAGACCCCTACGAGAGCGGCAAGCAACCCTACCAATTCTGGAGTTAGGAGATCCGGACTCGACTCCTCAAGTTGGTCTCCCACTGGACTCCAGAACCCGGTTACTTGTGCCCTCCTCCTTGGGTCTATCCTAGTGCGGAAAAGTAAAAAATATACAACGGGTGACAACTTCCGCAACCTGGAAGCGCCCCAATAAAAGAATATTACATACAAGTTTTTACATTAATGAAAATGAAAAACACTCATCTCACATAAAAAACCCCGGCTATTCAAACACGACGATCCAATATAACATATCCAGCAACACATAACATCACATGTCATCAACGTAAGTAAATATGCGCATCCCAATTGTCGTTGACATATAGCAACGAAACCGCGATATCACATATTACACTTACGGTCACAGAAAAGAAAGTGTAAAACTACAACAGTTGGAATCCGCAACCACCTCAGACATCGCATGCCTGACCAAATGAATTACTTAGACATCACATGCCTAACAATTATAAACCCCGCATTTTAGTCTCAAAATCGAAAACACTTTTCAATATCAAGTCGGGCAATTCAACAAGATTCCCGACATCCTGATCGAATGCTCGTCGCAAACTTTAGTAGACGGCCGCACCCCCGACGCCGTCGACGAAGTGCACCAAGGCGGAACACCGCCACCGCAAGCACCCGAACGGATGCTTTCGGCGACGGGGTTCTCCTACAGTCACTTGGTCGGGGCTATGGGGTGTAGCTGTCTATTAAGTTTACCCGGCGAGTATCCGCGTACACTACGTGATTGCGACGGACTTTTGATCACATCAAAATTCCGTGGCAACCGATCAAGTGAGACTAAAGTGCTACATTTATAACATTCATTCAGTTATCTCATAACTACTTGTGAATTCCAATTATTGTATCCCATTCCAGATAAACAGAAAATGTTAAACTTTCCGATCGAACATCCGAACACCCAAGTTTTCCCGATACAGATCAACACATGAAACAAGTCTAAAAACATTCATTTCGTGCCTCAGTACCAACGGTCCAGCCGTAGAAGGGTCAAGCCAACGCCTCACATGTGGCATGCCGTACTGCCCCAAACCCGAAGGTTCAAAGGGCAGTTCAAGACGGTCACATAATCGAGTTAAGGTTTGTTGTCTTCTAGAGGGTCCATCGAGTTACTTGCACTACTTAGAACGTCTTTAAACTGCGGAAAAATCCAACGCTTGGAAATTTCCCGACAGGGGAAAAATTAGGTATTTTTATCCGGTCGAACTTTTTAACATATTCTAAAATACCCAGAAAGCCACACAGACAAAATTTGATAATCCGATCGAACATTCAAATCCCCAAAACAACCCAAAAAATTCAACTCTTGAAAAAATATTAAAAATTCCCAGGAAAACCAGCACTGAAAACTAAGAATTAAGGTGCAAATTTCGATGCACAAAAAGACAAAGTGGCCGCGGAACCGCCGCATGAGCATGCTCATGCCGCCGATCTGCGGCGAGATTAAGGAATTAGGCGCTCGAATTTTGCAGTTATCCTTAGATCTTCCTACTGATTTTTCTGAATATTTTTAATCTGGAAAAAACCACGATTTTGAAAATTGTCCAGAGAGCATGTTTGTGTTAGGGTTTCGGGTTCGTTCGGACTTCAAACGTCGTCAGGACTTCGCCTAAGGCTCTAGCTAGGCTCTGATACCACTGTAGGGTTCCTAGGCACTCTCAAGAGGTCTCACAAGGCATCAACCATGCCAATTTCAAAAATACGGTGCCGAGAAACCCTAGACTAGATCGTTAACTAGAATTTTAGGCGACAAAAGCAAGTAGTTAACAACTTAACTAAGAGTTTAACGGAAATACAACCTTTGTAGATCCGGTGCTCCACCTCCATAGCTCCGTAATGAAGTCTCCTCGCTATCCATATCAAATCCCGGGCTCTAGCGTCGGCTTCATCGGAGAATGGACGGGCTAGGTCATCGACGACGTGCCGAAGATGATCTACGTCGAGGCATCGCTAGATCAAGCTCCAATTTCACCAAGTCAAGAAAACTTGTGAAGGAAACACACTCTACTACTTGGCAAGAGGTAGAGGATGAAGAAATAGGAAGTGGGTTCACTTTAGAATTGGATTTCTCACTCTTTTTCTCACTTTGCCATTAAAGCTTTCAAGCTTTTTCTAGAAGTGAAGAAGAAGAAGAAGATGAAGAATATGATAAGTTATTTAAAAAGATAATAAAAATGAATACTTATCATAATCTTAACCTTAGTTAAGTGTAGAGAATTGACTAAGGGTAGGTTGAATGGTTAGGGTTAAGGATGAGAACAAAAAGGTCAATTAGTCAAAGCTTCATGAAGCTTCAACTAAAAACAAATGAAGCCACCATTCATTTATCTTTCAATTTATTCAAAATGAATAAATAAATAAGACAAATGAATAAGTAAAAACCTTGATCAACAACTTAACCATGGTTTAATTCTTTACACTTAACCCAAAAAGCATGTATCATCAAACATGATACAATCTTGTGTACAAAAGTATATCACATATACAATGTGCACAATCCAAGTGAGAAAATCCAATTAAAGTGAACCAACACTAGTTAATGCAAAGTAATATATCAAATATATAATTATGCATTAAATCATTAAATCAACACTTGATTCAATGATCCGGTCATGTCGTACACAACCGACTAGTATACAATGTATCGGCTTATCGAATCAACGCTTGAATCGATAACTAGGTTATATCGCATACAACCATTCGACACATTAATCGCGAGAATGAAATACGGTATCACATACACGCATTATTCTCGGTCCCGCACATATCTCATATGCGCTCCTATTTCGTTTCACTTGAGCCAGGAAACCTCTGTGTAGGACTCTAAAGACTCGTCAATACGCCGGCAGCAGATGATGATCATATCAATCACCCACAAGCCGCAAGCGGTCTGCTAAACGTAACGGCCACCCGGGTATTGAGCGATCAGAAGATCGACGAGCAAGCCCGCTCACACTCCAGTGAATCCAACCAGTAACACTACCGTACAGTCCGGTCTCGTCGTCTGATATGTCGCATATCTTGCCTAGGGGTGGTAAACGTCAGACCCCAATAGCTCGATAAGTCGTGTCGATATGAGGTCTATAACAATTCGAGAAACTACTGGTAACACTTACCAGTATATCTCAGCAACCCTGGCCAGGGATTTCCTGTTATAGCCAATCGAACACAGCGCAACATCAACCCCCTATACCGGGAGAGACAAATCCCCTCCTATCGCTCATTGCCTCCATGTGACTCGGGACTGTACCCAAAAACCACCGTTTTGCACGCCCTCTTGGACGTGGTAAGATGGAAATCAAAGCACAGTGGGAACCACACAAGACTCTATGACGATCTCGGGTCAACAGACTACTCTGTACCAGTGTCACCAGAGAACTGCCATCTGACGTGAGGTATAATACCATCTGGGAGTTCTCAGCAAGTCCGTCCAGTGTACCCAGTCTCTACTGAGCACCCGTATAACATCTCCGATGTCAAACACCAATGGATATGGGATCATCCATCGCCCATCTGTATGGGTCGAGAAGGTATACGCTAGTCTACTCTGGTATATCGATGCCCCGTCTCGATACACCCATGACTAGGGACCTTGAAGGATGTACTTATGGACTACCATGTCCCCACTAGTATGATCTGCATCATAGTCCAGGTAGTTAAGTACACATCCTAAGGGCTTTACCAACATGTAACAGAGAGACAATCAGTGTACACGTTAAGGTAAAGATCAACCAGATAGCATACTATCATGTCGAGCAAGAAAGTCCTCCCTATATATGTCCAAGCATCCACTACAATATACATCCTATGTACAGTAATGGCCTCTAGGGCATACATATAACTAACAAGTGATATGCCAATCATGGACATCCCTGTCCCCTTTAGTCTGTAAGACACCTTCAGAGAGGGTGACTCCATCACCTGCAGGTATACTACCATGCCAGGAGTCGTCTATTCTAAAATACCTTTAGAATACTCTCTAAGTACCCGGATTAGGAAACTACCCAAATCTAGATCTAAAACCATAGATCTAGTAATCAGAATGTTTGATATTTTATCCATATCCTATGTGGAGAAACCACTGTGTGACAACCACAGTATAACCGATCGTAGTGTAGGAATAATACTTCCTACAAGTGTATGTCATTCAAATACCAGGACATCACACCCTACTACCTTCTTAACAGATCCATCTCCTATTCTGATGAAGTCAAAGCCCATGACTGTCACATCAAAAATAGATGATCTATCTCTGGTATATCTGCTTTAGTCTATAAATAAACACAGGCTACTTGTCCACTATTCTTCCGCTGCTCCCACTGACTACGACAACCCTCTGGCAGAGTCAAATACATGTGCACTTCTAAAGCTAGTTTAGAACGACGCTATACTCATCCTCCTGCCGGGTCTCATAGCCTGGAACAACAGTAGTGTCAAGTCTGGGTAAACAAGAACCTCCCTGCCGCCATCCTTGAGGCCACCGGAGTACCTCTCGGGTGCCTGAGGTTACCCACCATATCTGCGGAGTGGCTAATGGAATGTCAAACCTGATTGAATATTTTGGTCCTACTAAATTTTCAGTAATCGTTTGCGGTTCTGGAATCACTTCTAGTTCTACCATACTCCCACTACTGTTTTCTGGAAAAGTCCATTTTACTAAAACTGTGGCGAGTCAAGAACAATATCACTATTGATCTTCCAGATGGTAGAAAGTTAACCCTCGTCAAAACCCGGGTTAACCTACAAATTGCCATTACAGAAACGTGCCTTGAGTTATCCAGAGTCCGGTTTTAAGCATAAGCCGGACAACTCCATATACCTTAACTTCGTTAAGATATTAACCATTCTATATACAACATAGAAACAGAGGCACTGATTTAATTGGAACTTGATTCAAATCATGCAGCTGTCTCCAGTGCATGTCAACTAAATGGAATAAGGCCGATCAGCATTACTCAACTTAGGAGTGCATCCAAATATGAGTAACCTGAAAGAGAAACAAGTTCTCAAAACTATTACTATCAACTGAATACCAAACACAAGTATCTACATTTTCGATCATCTTGAAGAATCCTGATACTTTCAACACGTGGTTCTCTACTTTACTCTTATACCTATAACTTCTCAAAACTTGGACCTTGCATTTCTACGAAACACATGTCTAAATCTTGAGAAGTCACAAGTAAAACAAAATATAGTACGAGGACCAACCCCTCTGTCCTAATGGACACTGGACAATATATAATACTTTGTATAAGTCCACTGAGTTGAATAACTCAAACCCTGTACGTCGTAGGTTGAAAACTGTACTATGGTTATGAAGAATTACACAGCTGTTGAATGCTCCTTACCTAACCATCAACTGATATAAGTAAATGTTATGGACATAATTTCAAAAAGTTATATCTCACTTTATAAAATAAACGTATAGATATATCAATTTGAAATTGGTGCATAACAACGGATATTCAAAACCAAATATTTGTCGTCCGGCAAAAAACCTAGGCGATTTCTTCAAATATCACCAATTACAACGAATTCCGATATAATAAGGATGATCACCTAATTCCCAATAACTTACTCCCACTCATCATCTGTAAAACTATACAGATGTAAGAATCAAAACTGGTAAATACATACCCTGGAGTAAGGATCTAATTGGGAAATCAGTTTTCAATTAACGACGCGTAGTGAAACTGAAACATGAAAATGTTTCGATGGGGTATCCGCGTATTCCTAGTAATGCCTCTTCCATTATCAGATTCACATCTGTAACCATTTATTTCCTTGCCATCTCTCCAAATCCTTTTATTTGTCTTTACTCATTACCTTCTGTATACCATCGTTAGGCTAAATGGTTTTCTTCCTTCCCTACCGTTCGGCACCAGCCTATGGTTTGGAAGAAGACTATCCAATAAGCGTAATAGGTGTACTCTTCAATCCTAGGAGCCCTCGCAACCTGAGAGAATGTAAAGATAAAAGACAACTGAATAAACCTTATTCTATTTCTCCAGAACCAGAATCCATCCTCGAACTGGAACAAGTTCCATCGAGTTCGTATATAACCATACGATGGATTATCCAAGTGGAAGAGCTTGCTCAAGAACCGAGAGCCGGCCGGGGACTGGCCGGCCCTCGTTTGATCAGGTGTTCTTCACTATAGACGCCACCAAGAACAAGAAAGAGGTATTGAAGACTGTGGATCTTCGTAGTGATACGGGGTGTTCTGGAGAAATACAAAATTGAAATAGGAGTGGCGATGATATACGCGGTTTGGTCGTAAATGGTAGCAGCCGCAATTTACTTTACCCTCTTTCTAATCCCTTTATTTTTCTTTACTCATTACCTTCTGTACACCACACTTAGGCTAATTAGTTTTCTTCATTCCCTACCTTTCGGCACCTGCCTATGGTTTGGAAGAAGACTATCCAATAAGCGTAATAGGTGTACCCTCATAATCCTAGGAGTACTCGCAACCGGAGAGAAGGTAAAAGGAAAAGACAACTGAATAGTCCTATTCTTTTTCTCCAGTACCGAAAACCATCTCCGAATCTGAAACAAGTTTCTTCGAGTTCGTATGTAACTATACGATGGTCATATCCAAAAATTGGGATCTGCGTAGTGATACGAAATGTTCCGGAGAAAAGCAAAGGGTAAAAGTAGGAATGGCAATGAAGTATGAAACTCAGACAATCCAAAAGCCAGTGTTTTAAGAAAGTTCGGTTAACTTGGTCACTGAGTCATAGTCAAGGGTCGGGCCATGGTCGCTGCCAAAGAGAGAGAGAAAAGAAATACTTTGCGTGCACTCTAACCTAGATCAGAATGGTTAATCACTTTATCTAATCAAGATGTCTCCCACCGTAACCTCAAATTCTCCTCCAAACTTGAAAGAAGAATTAGTCGGGATCACCCGAGGAGTAAATCAACTCATCAGTGGGATCTGGATCCAACTATCATCGCATGATAACCTGATGGAATCCACTCAAGTTATCACACTCCATAAGGTATGTGCATGCCTGGCAAGTTTCAGTTTCTTTAGAAACTCCCGATGTGATTTTTACCCCATGCTCTTATGACCTTGACGAAGGCCAATATATCATAAGTCACATGTCAAGTTCTACCCGTCATCATCCAGGTTAATTTGAACCCACCCGTACATACCCTTGACGAAGGCCAAAATAGTAGTACGACTGTCCCAAACCAACGCATCAGAAAAGTAACAAATAGCAAGCATACACTATTCCTTGACGAAGGCCAACATACATAGCATGAATACTAAGTGCTACCTGTCTGAAATGACGGAGGGCTACGAATGGTTTTTGGCGAAAAACCTTTAACGTAATGAACTTGATATCGTTGAAGGAGCTGGATAGCTTTTTACAAATATATAGTAGCGAAAACCTTTGCTGAAGAGGTCACTCCCGGTGAAGAGATCTCGGCTCTTTCCTCGTAGAATGAGGTGTTGGATATTCATAACCGAATACCGCGATGCAAAGCAAAAAGTAATCGACTATAGTAAAGTTATTACCCTGACGTAAACCTCTGCCCAAGGGGTCACTCCCGATGAAGGGATCTCGGCCCTTACCTCGTCGAATGAGGTGCTGGATATTTATAACCAAATACCACTGTGCAAAACAAAAGAGAACGTCCTTATAATAACAGCTTTTTGAAAAAATTTCCAACAACATCGAATAGGTTTGTTTTCCTTGCATTGATCTGACTCAACGCAGTCCCATCAATTAATCACACCACAAAGAACGAAAATATGATGTACGTATATGCCATCCACATTCGCCACTGGATCCCGTCATCACCGGTTAGGTTACTTAACTAACGATAGAGCGGGGACTGGATTAGCGCGGGTGTAAAACATATACAATATCTACTAGTATATATATATATATATATATATATATATATATATCAATATATAATAATCGCTCCAGGCGTGATAAATGTGTTGGGTATATGTATGTCCTAGAGGCCATTATATGATAGTGGATGTATTTATACATGTATATATATACAGAGGAATTTCTTGCTCGACATGATAGTATGCTATCTGGTTACTCTTTATCTGACATGTTCACTTGATCATGCTTTTATTCATTTGTACATGTTGATAAAGCCCTGAGGATATTTTCTTGACTACTGTGATTATGATGCAGATCATACTAGTGGGACATGTGTAGTTTATAAGCATATCCTGAAATGTCCCTAGTCGTGGGTGTATCGAGACGGGGCATCGATATTTCATAGTAGACTAGCGTATATGATACTAGACCCGTATGATGAGCGATGGATGTTCCCATATCCATTGATGTTAGAAATCAAGATCGTATGCGGGTGCTCAGTGGACACTGGGTACACTGGACGGACTCACCGAAAACTCCTATATGGTATTATATCTATCGTCGGATAGCAGTTCTCAGGTGACACTGGTACAGGTTAGTCTGTAGATCCGAGATCGTCATAGAGTCTCATGTCTTCTCCCACTGTGCTTTGATTTCCACCCTACCACGGCTCTGCTGAGTCGTGCAAACAGGTGGCTTTTGGGTACAGTCCTGAGACATGTGGAGGCAATGAGTGATAGGAGGGGTTTCGTCTCTCCCGGTATTGGGGGTTGATGTTACGCTGTGCTCGATTGGCTATATCAGTAAGTCCCTGGCCATGGCTGTTGAAATTTACTGATAAGTGTTATCAGTAGTTTCTCGGTTTGATTATAGGCCATACATCGGCATGACCTATTGAGTTATTGGGGTCAACGATGTCATCCCTAAACTTTATATGCAGCATATCTGACGAAGAGACCGGACTGTACGGTAGTGTTACCAGTTGGCTCAACGGGAGTATTGACAAGTTCGCTTATTTTCTTCTGATCGCTCAATACCCGGGTGGCCGTTACATTTAGCTGACCTCTTGCGGCTTGGGGTGCTTGATATGATCATCACCCACTGCCGGAGTATTGACGAGTCTTAGAGTCCCACAGAGGAGTTTCCTAACCCAGGCGAAACGATGTGGTGTGCATATGTGATTTGCGCAGGGACCCGATTAAATGCGCGTATGTGATACCGTATATTAATCGGGCGATTTACTATTGGTCGGGTCGTATGTGATATGGCCGGTTTGTTAAATCAAGTGTTGATTTAACATTGACTTTATTGCTCACTTTGTTTAAACCCTTTTCTTTATTGTATGCATGCATGTATGCATATGTTTATGTTGATGCACATGTTGATGTGCATGCACACATACATGCATACACTTGTGTGTATCATGGTTGTTGATACACTAGTGGTGGCAATGCAAGACTCACATGGAAGTATTTATCTAAATATTTATTTTTGAGTTAATGTAAATAGAATTAATTCATGGTTGATATTTATCCTTCATTCTCTACACTTAACCTTGCATTAACCATGAGTTAATTTTCTATGGCTCTCTTTTCTCCAAAGTAAATATCTAGATATTTATTAACCCATGGTTTAGGATGAGAGTGGAAATTATATATAATTTCTATTCTCATTTTTATTATTAGAATTATCATAACTTGAGCTCTTGAGTTGCCATCATCTTCTTCCTCCTCTCTCTTGCTCTCTTGACTTTGTTAGTGAGTGAGATAGTGATAAAGATAGGGTTTTGAAGTGAGAAAACAAACCACATCATCATTCTACACAGGTCTAGCCAATTAGTTTAGAGTGTTAGCTTCAACTTCATCTTTTGATCAAATGGAGCTTAGAGCTTGGACAAAGAGGACTCCGGGTGGATCATCGTGGACTCGGAAGATCACTAGCAAGCCCGTTCAAACTCTCAAGTAGACAAAGAGTCAAGCAAAGAGAACTACAAAGGTTGTATTCTTTTTACTTAGTGTTTTATTACTTGTAGTATGAGATACTACTTCATATGTTACTTTAAATTTCTAGTTTGATCCCAGGTTAGTTTGCTTAGCACCCTAAAAAATTAAATTGTAGCATGTTTGATGCATTACAAACCCTTGTAAGGTGCTAGGTAAACCCAACAGTGGTATCAGAGCCAGGTTAGAGCATTAGAGTAACCTAGACGGCGTTAAAACAATTCGAACGATCATCGATTGCCCGAAAAAACCATTCTCTGGAAATTTTTCAAAATGTTGGAATTTTTCACATTAAAAATATTCAAAAAATCATGCAGGTAATTCTATGGACCCTCTAGAAGAACGATACCCTAACTCGACTAAATGACCGCGGAACCGCGGCAGAAACCTGGTTTTGGCGGCGGTTCCGCGGCGCCGTTTGTGAGGCTCGGGTCGGCCCTTCTACGGTTGGTCCATAGGTACTGTGGCATGCTTCTGGGTAATTTTAATACTGCTCAAGTATTGAGCTTCTCTGTGGATTTTTGGGTCATTGATCGATCGATCAAATGGTTTAACATCGCCTAGTTTATTTGCATATATTGACATGAGATGTTATATATTGCTGTGTAATGATGTATAGGATCGTCGTGATGAATGGCCGGGGTTTTTATGTGAGATGAGAGTTTTCTTTTCATTCATGTAAAATTTATTTGTATGTAATATTCTTTTATTGGGACACATCCAGGTTGAGGATGATGTTTCCTTCGATGTATATTATTTACTTTTCCGCATTAGGATAGACCCAAGATGGGGAGCACAAGTGACTGGGTTTTAGAGTCCAGTGGGAGGCCATCTCGAGGAGTCGAGACTGGATCTCCTAACTCTAGAATTGGTAGGGTCACTTGCCGCTCTCGTAGTGGTCTAGGGTGTGGGATTGGCTATTCATCACGACCGTGGAACCCGTATTTTCTATCGTTGGCTAAATATAAAATACGGAATTCCTAGTATATCCTAGATTTTCATGTATGTGCTTCTGCTGTTTATATTCTGTGATGTGATCGCTTGATATATCTGAGACGAATGCAATATTATATATGAGATATATAGTAGGCGTTGCTTATGTTTTGCACCCGCGCTAGTCCCGTCCCGGTATGCCGTTAGTTAAGTAACCTAACGGTGCATAACGGAACATTGTGGCGAATGCGGATGGCATAAGCGTACGTTGTATTTTCGTTTCTTTTCTGTGTTGGGCTTAAGGACTTAAATGATGGGACTACATTAATATGATTAATGTAAGGAAAAATAAACCTAAAAAGATGTTGTAGAATCGAATTTAAAAACCACTCAGCTTTTTGTGAAAAAGCTACATTTCAAAATTGCGGAGAATAAGCCACTCCTTTTGAAAACCGTTTGATTCTACAACGATATCAAGTTCAAAGAGTTAAGGATTTTCTTAAAAACCATCTGCAACCCTCCGTCATTTTAGGAAGTAGAGTACTTAGTATTCGTGCTACGTTTGTTGACTATAGTTAAGGCGTAGTGTACGGTAGCTAAGTGATGTCTTCCTACACAGCATATGATGTGATTAATTGGGACAATTTTATGACTTTGTTGACCATAGTTAAGGGCCATATAACTGGGTTTAATTAATCAAGAAATGACGGGTTGAGCTTGACTAGTGCTTGTGATTTGTTGACCATAGTTAAGGTCATGAGTACTAGGGGTAAAAACCATATCGGGAGTTTCAAGAGTTGAAATTTGCAATGAGATTACATACCTTCCATATGATGGTTGGATCCCGATCCCACTGTGAGCAAGAGTTGCTCCCAGGAGTGTTTTGCACTTTACAATTAGCTAACTCATTAGGTGTCTTGAAAGGTGTTAACGAGGCTACGCCTCTGGGAAAATGAGATTTACTTTAATTAAGTCCGTACGAAAGCATAGGGAACCTCCCTTAAGTACTGACACTGGCCTGGCTGAATGGTTAGCGAAGTTGTAGAATGTAATTAATCCTGGCTAGTTTTCCTTTTAAGGTTTGAAGGGAAATTTGATAAAAGCAGTGTGAGACATCGATTAGATAAGATAATAACCAATCTGATCTTTGTAAGAGCTTTCGCTAAGTGTATTCTTTTCTCTCTCTTAATGGCAGATACCAATGACAGGACTCAAGCTTCTACTAGATAAAAATAAACTGAATGGGACCAATTATAAAGACTGGCCGAGGAACATTAACATAGCCTTGACTTATGATAAGGTATCATATGTCCTCACGGCTCCAGCCCCGCCCGTCCCAGGTCCTAAATCTTCGGTTGCGGATAGGAAAGTCAGCAAGACATGGGACACTGACTATGCCACGGCCAAATGCCTCGCTCTTGCATCGATGGATAACAGACATCAAAAGCAGCACGAGCAGATGGATGTTCAATCCATTTTTCTCCATACAAAAGAGTTGTATGGGAAGCAATCTCGTGTCTTACGATACGAAGCATCACGAAAGTTGTTTCAGACGCGGATGACTCCTGGCACGCCAGTAGGTGACCATGTTCTGAAGATCATAGCTCTTATAGAAGAGCTTGAGGACCTAGGATGGACAATGGACAATGGACAACGAACAATATATTGATATCATTATACATTCTCTCCCCCACCTTTGCTCAGTTTGTAGTTAACTTCAACATGCACAACATGGAGAAGTCACTACCTGAACTCCTCAATATGTTGAGGAGTGCAGAGAGCACGCTGAAATCAGTGAAGTCTTCTGCTTTGATTGCTGGGCCATCTTCCTCCTCTCACCCGAAGGCCAAGGCCAAGGGAAAGATGAAGAAGAAACCCGCCAAACCTAGAGGTAGAGTTAAAAAAGTTAAGGGGAAAGACAAGTCCACGGCTGGGGAATCGGGGAAAGGGGAATGTTATCATTGCCACAAATCGGGACACTAGAAGCGCAACTGCACTGAGTACTTGGATCTCAAAAGGAAGATGAATGGTGATGCTTCCGCTTCAGGTGTGTTTGTGACAGAAAAATATTTTTCTATAAACTCTGCTTCTTAGGTATTAGATACCGGTTCAGGTTCTCACATTTGCAATTCCATGCAGGGGCTGAGAAATAGCAAAGTTTTGAAGACAGGTGTCCATACTCTCCGGGTTGGAAACGGTTCCAATGTACATGCGGTTTCAGTAGGAGAGTATCACCTGGGGTTGCCGTCAGGGTGTATATTGGTTTTAAACCCATGTTATTATGTACCTAGTATGCTTTGTAATATAATATCCGTTTCTTTGTTAGACAATGAAGGATATCATTTTGTATTGCAGAATAATGTTATGAACATTAACCTGAATCAAAAGTTGGTTGGGTATGGTACACTTAATAACGGGATATACGTCCTAAATCAACACACCGTTTTCAGCATACAACACACTAACAAAAGAAAAAAATTAGATATAAATGAAGCTTTTCTTTGGCACTGTAGACTTGGTCATATTAACAAAACAAGACTAAACGAGCTACATAAAGATGGATATTTAAACCCTTTTGAATATAAATGTTATGCGACTTGCCAGTCTTGTATCAAGGGTAAAATGACCAAATCTCCATTACAGGACACGGAGAAAGAGCTACTCAACTCTTAGCCCCCATACATAGTGATGTATGTGGGCCAATGTCTACACAGGCTAGAGGCGGTTTTTCTTACTTCATAACTTTTACTGATGATTTCTTAAGATTCGGTCATGTGTTTTCGTTAAAGCATAAGTCTGAAGCTTTCAAGAAATTCTCTGAGTACAAACTTGAAGTAGAAAAACAAACCGGATTGAGTATCTAGATGCTCCGATCAGATCGAGGTGGAGAGTATCTCAGTATAGAATTTGCAGACTTTCTAAAAGAGAATGGGATTCTCTTTCAGATCACTCCTCCTTACACACCACAGCACAACGGTGTGTGAGAATGACGGAATCGAACCCTATTAGATATGGTTCGTTCCATGATGAGTGATGCTGAGTTACCTGTCTCATTTTGGGGGTATGCATTGGAGACTGCAGCGTTTCTATTGAACAGGGTTCCAACCAAAACTGTGTCTACCACGCCATATGAGATATGGCATGGGAAGAGACCATCTCTTAAACGAGTTAAGATTTGGGGTTGTCCGGCCTATGTCAAAAAGCAAAATCCGGACAAACTCGAGACACGGTCAGTCATGTGTAATTTTGTGGGGTATCCAAAGAATTCCTATGGATATCTATTATACCACAAGGAGGAACAAAAGGTGTTTGTTTCCCAGTATGCCACATTTTTAGAAAAAGAATTTTTTACAAATGATACAGATGGCAGTGTAGTAGACCTAAAAGAAGTTCTAGAAACACAAATTATAAATGACGACTTGGTTGAACCGGCTGTTGCAGCAGAAACAAATAAACCTCAACCACTCTGTAGATCTGGTAGGACTTCTCGCCCACCGGAGAGGTACTACGGTTTCCTCATTGATAGTGATCGAGAAGATTGCATCATGGAGGATGATGATCCTACCAGTTTTCAGCAAACTATCACGAGTGGAGACTCTGTGAAGTGTCTGGATACCATGAGATCTGAAATGGAGTCTATGTACACCAACAAAGTATGGACTTTGGACATTGTACCCCCTGGGGTAAAACCCGTGGGGTGCAAATGGATCTTTAAAAGAAAGATTGGTGTAGATGGGCGGGTGGAGACCTATAAGGCAAGACTTGTGGCGAAAGGATTTTGTCAAAGACCGGGTCTGGACTATAACGAAACTTTTTCTCCCGTAGCCATGCTTAAATCCATTCGTATTCTACTTGCTATTGATTCTCACTACGACTATGAAATATGGCAAATGGACGTTAAAACTGCATTTCTAAATGGTGATTTAGAAGAATGTGTTTATATGGATCAGCCAGAGGGCTTCGTTGATAGTGGGAGCAGCGGGAAAGTATATAGATTGCTTAAATCCATTTATGAATTAAAGTAGGCATCACGGAGTTGGAACATCTGTCTTGATGATGTTATCAAAGAGTTTGATTTCATCAAAAATCCAGATGAACCTTGTGTTTATAAGAAGGCTGTAGGGAGAGCTGTCACATTCCTCGTATTGTACGTGGATGACATTCTTCTGATAGGAAATGACATTCCTATGCTACAGTCGGTCAAATCATTCTTATCAAAAAGGTTCTCCATGAAGGACCTGGGTGATACCACGTACATATTGGGCATTCGGATCTATAGGGATAGATCCAAAAGGTTATTGGGATTGTCCCAAACCAGGTACATCAACACCATCCTAAAGAGGTTTAGTATGGAAGACTCCAAGCGGGGTGCCTTACCCGCTTGCCATGGAGTCACTCTCTCCAAGGACTTTTGCCCAAAGACTGATGATGAGAGAGCTCGCATGAGTATTATACCCTATGCTTCAGTCGTAGGATCTATAATGTATGCAATGTTATGTACACGCCATGATGTAGCTTATGCACTAGGTGTAGTAAGCAGGTATCAGTCCAACCCAGGGAAGAATCACTAGATAGATGTGAAGAACATTCTTAAGTACTTGCGAAGGACTAAAGAATTGTTCTTGGTGTATGGTAACGGAGATCTCCAAATGGAGGCCTTTACCGATTCGAGCTTCCAGAGTGATAAGGACGACAACAAATCTATCTCTAGGTTTGTATTTACCCTCAATGGAGGGGCAGTGAGTTGGAAGAGTTCCAAACAGGATACCGTTGCAGACTCCATGATGGAAGCTGAGTACATTGCTGCAAATGATGCCGCAAAGGAAGCAGTCTGGATGAGGAAGTTCGTCTTGGAGCTAGGAGTGGTTCCAACCATTATTGATCCAATACCATTGTATTGTGATAATAATGGGGCTATGGAGTTAGCCAAGGAGCCCAGGTCCCATCAGCGGTCCAGACACATCCTGAGGCGATATCATTTGATCCGGGAGATAGTTGATCGCCGCGAGATCGAGATTCAGAGAGTAGATATAAAGAATAACACTGCGGATCCACTCGCCAAGGCCCTCCCTCAGCCGCAGCATGAACGACTTTTTGAGATGTTGGGTATAAGATACGCCAATAACTGGCCTTAGTGCAAGTGGGAGATTGTTGGGTATATGTATGCCCTAGAGGCCATTATATGATAGTGGATGTATTTATACATGTATATATATACAGAGGACTTTCTTGCTCGACATGATAGTATGCTATCTGGTTACTCTTTATCTGACATGTTCACTTGATCATGCTTTTATTCATTTGTACATGTTGATAAAGCCCTGAGGATATTTGCTTGGCTACTGTGATTATGATGCAGATCATACTAGTGGGACATATGTAGTTTATAAGCATATCCTGAAATGTCCCTAGTCGTGGGTGTATCGAGACGGGGCATCGATATTCCAGAGTAAACTAGCGTATATGTTACTAGACCCATATGATGGGCGATGGATGTTCCCATATCCATTGATGTTAGACATTAAGATCGTATGCGGGTGCTCAGTGGAGACTGGGTACACTGGACGGACTCGCCGAGAACTCCTATATGGTATTATATCTATCGTCAGATAGCAGTTCTCAGGTGACACTGGTACAGGTTAGTCTGTAGACCCGAGATAGTCATAGAGTCTCGTATGTTCTCCCATTGTGCTTTGATTTCCACTCTACCACGGTGATTGATATCGAATTTTGCGTATGTGTTTTTAAAATCAAGATCAAGAATATACCGCAATCAATAACGGTGTCGCTTGGTAGCTAGCCGGTTGAGTACGGGTCGATCCACAGGGAAAACGTGTTCTTTCTTTAAGTTCTTACGAGTTAAGTCATATTTTTGGTAGGTTTTGATTTAAAAATCTAAGATTGAAATTAATTTGATTTAAAGTCTTGCTAGGCTTAGGATTAGGTTAGTTTGGAAAAAAATTCAACTCACTGCTTTCTTTGCCCTAGTTAAGAACATAGGTGTTAGGGTAATAGTCAACAAAGGGGATTAGCATGACTAGGAAGAAACGTAGTTTCTTCCTTTTGGTCCTTGTCCATCCTTTCTTGGCTCTTAGCCCTAACCTCTATGTAAATCAACCACAACCGGTCTAACTAGGGAATCACCGCTATCTCGTAGGATAGGGTGCCGTAGTGAGCGGTGTGTGGTTAATTTAAATAGAGTCCTAATTAATTAATTTATACGAGCAATGAAAGGAACTAGAGAGATTTCCATCTCTCAAGCCTTCCCTATCATAACCCTAACAAGTGAGGAATTACTCACTCATTAGGAAAGTTACGATGAAATTCAATTTTATAATTTTTTTTCTTTTTAATTAACTAATTAACTTGCAGATAAATAAAGACAGATAAAAAATTGCAGAAAAATAAATTTCAATTAAGAAGAATGCAAGATAAAAGGAAAAACATTTACTTTTATTGATGACCTCTTCAACGATTACAAGGAAAGAAAATTTTAATCTAGAAAAATAAAAAGAGGCATGCCTAATTAGGCTTTCGGGTTTCCTATTTATAGACAGGAGAAACCCTAGGTTTTACATCCGATCCACATTTGAAATTACAAGACTACCCTAAGAAAGCCGGGTCAAAGCACCGACACCCACCGATACGTGCACCGACACGTGCACAGCACGGCCGCGGATCCGCGGCAGAATGCCATGTTTGGTCGCGGTTCCGCGGCCATATGGTGAGATCTTGAGTTCAACTTCTCAGGGCTGCTTCATGTTGCTTTTTCCTTCTGTTTTCTTCACTTGGTTCCTCGGAATCTTTTCTACTTTCTTCCAGATTTCCAACAGTGCAGAATTTGTGGACTTTTACCGTTAGCTTCGCGTTGAAGTCTTGAATCTTGTGCTGCCTTTGTGCTTTGTGCAATTGAACTGTTTACTGATCTTTATTTGATCCTTAAACTGGTAGGCGACATCATATAGATTCATCTATTTGTTGGTCGCAGTCTCACATTTGTAGCATCTTTTCATGAATTTCACTGTATTGTTCTGAAAACCTGTAACCTGTAACTATTTAGCAGACATGGATCAAACGCAACTATTTATTCATAATATGATTAAGAATAGGCGATATAATAATACAAAATTCTGATATAAACAAATACCCCCAAACTTATCTTTTGCTCGTCCCGAGCAAAACCGATTTATTCTCGAAAAATCCTAACCTCACTTTCGCAGGGAATCGCGATTGCACTGAGCTCGTGCAACAAGCCGTTAAACCTCAAGGTGTCCCTAGTAGGAGGAGTGTTGTCTCCTGAGGGTTTTTAGCGGATACTACCCACAAAATCCGATCAATTTGGCCTGTCGACTTTTCATTCTTCAATTCGGTATTCTAGCAAGAAATTCTATTATCTTCAACTTAGAAACCATCGACCCATATTTTTCACACTCACTTATCATTTAACTTAAGATCGTATATATTCTGCAAATTTATTAAGCTTTCAGTATCTTTTGAATTTTCCTTCTAAGGTTCCGTCTCAACTTAGGAATTTTTATCATCTCTACCGAAGGTATAAGCCCTATCATTCATTTCGATCTCTCATCCAAACCCCAATCATATACCTCTACATGTGTGTATGTATCACCCCTACACTTGGAAATTCAATTCAAGCTATCATACTCTTGTCCATCGTCCAAAGTACTTTTAGTTGGTGAATTTTAGATGAAATTGCTCACACATCCTTCATGCGACCGTTAAAACTTCTTGAGGTACTGATGAACGATTACAAAACGTGTTCGCGCATTAAGGCGTAATTCCTCGTCTTGTAATACCTAAGGCTTTAGCAGTGACTCCCAAACCAGTTGGTCTAAGGCACTAGGTGATGAAGCACTCTTGCTATAAATTTTTTTATTTTATGCAGCCTTAAGTAATTACAAAACCAGTGTTCATTTTTTTTTATTCACACTTGTACTTTTATTTTATTTTCCTTCATACTAAGGATTTTAGACAAGAGCATTTCAAGGTATCCTCTACTATCCCAAGTTTCAAGGTGCGTGTATGTGCGAGTTGTAGGGTATATATTTTCAGAATTTAGACTTAAGGTTTGGAATTATTTTTCAGACTTACAGTTCATATAAAAATTTCAACACTCTTCCCTTATTTTGACTTAGCCCAAGAACTGAACTCAAAATTTGCCTATTTCTAAATAATCTAGAAGGACATATATTTCCTATAGCTAAACTTTAAGAAAGGTTATTTTTAGGGTTTTTAATTTACTAAGTTTAGCATCTAGTTTTTCCCTACTATTCAACCGTCTTGTCAAACTTAAGTCAAATATGGCCAAAATTGAATTTTTCAATTTTTATAATTTCTAAAAAATTTCAATTTTTTATTTGATTTTATTTTTATAATTTTTTTTATTTTCATTTTTTAGTTTTTATTTTTTTTATAAAGATACAATGCGGAATTAAATATGCAAAGAAAGAAGAAACAAATATGTACAAAAATAAAAATATGCAAATGCAAAGATAACTATTTACAAACCACCTCCACCCCCAAACTTATCAAAAGCAGTGCCCTCACTGCTCATGGCCTCGCCGTCCCCTCGAACGTGAACGGGAACGTTCCTCTCTCGCCGGCAGAGTGGTCATGCCATGCTCTATTTCCGTCACTCGGTGATCCAGGTTGGTCACCATCCCAATCAATCTGTCTATCCCCCTAGTGGCTCTCCTAAGTAAACGTGCATGTGCTGCCGGGGTAAGCTCTTCCCCGCTCGCGGTCGAGCTGGATCTGGGTGTCCTGGCGGGTACATTCTCGGCCGGCTCAGTGCGCGACCATACATCATTTAATCGTGTGTAGGACGTGGATACACCCTCAACAAGAGGTCTAATAGGGATACCTCCATGCATATAAAACTCAAATTCCTCCACAGGGAGGAAATAGCGACACAGTTGTGTCACTAACATAGGGCATGGATAATTGGCAGCCCTTTTGCCCGCACCGATTGAATGAAGTAATACCGTGCACATATCATAGCTGGGGTTCCTATTCATCAAGGTGTGCACGATATGAAGGGATGGTGTGAAAAATGTAGTATTGTGCGAACTACCAAAAATGTTATTTTTTGCCCAACGGCACACAGTGAGTACATTCGCAAAGAGGGTTCTAGCTTGGATGCCCTTACGTGGCTCCCTCGAACAGTCATTACCCATCAAGGGTAAGTAATCCTCAAATTGGAGGGGTTGTTCATGGGTAGGTAGTCTAGCAATTTGTAAGTCTACGCTAGCGCCCCGGCAGTCTACAGACGCCAAATGCGGAACAAAAACTTTTAAACTTGGCGCTATCGTATACTTTAACCCGGATCTGCCATTATTGCTAAACTAACAAACTGTAAAGAGTGTAGAATGGTTATACCGAACGATCCGAGTCCTTCGTTCTTCAACCATCATCCCACGCTCCGTTGCGGCTGCTCCGATCTCGTCGATCTCCGATCTCCTCCGTCGAGGTGGCACCACATGATCGGTTCTTTAAACGGGCTCCCGCCTCTGACTCGAGGCAACTCGATCGTCAAGTTTGCTAAAAGAGACGACCAAGATTGATGTAGAGAATGAGTAGATGACTTTGTCTCACTTCGTCCAAATCCGTGGACGATCGGTTAATGAAGTTGCCGTGGAAATCGGGTGATGGAATGAAATGAACTGTAAAATTCCATACACCCTGAATACTATCATAATCTTTTTTCCGAATGAAATCAACAACCATGAGAGAGAGAGAGGGGCCGGCCTCTTTATAGAATGAGGGAGGTGACCGTAGGAGAGGGGGGTGACCATAGGATGCAACCTTATCATAACCTAAAGATATTATGAACAAATATCAAGCATAAAGATCTTAAGCAAAACAAGAAAGTAATGAAATCAAAGCATGAGTCACTTAGCCTTGTCACAAATTCTAGAACCTTCTAGAACCTTCTAGAACCTTCTAGAAGTACGACTCACTCTCATCCAAGAAAAGATAAATCCGTCTTTAACCGAATGTTAAAAGACGGCTGATAGAAAACTGGAAACTGGAAACTTCCAAAAGTGATCCTGAAACGACTTTCAGGATAACCCCGAAACTGTATAAATATACCCGCATTTGTATTACGACCGAATACAAATGCAACTGAGACAAAAGATATTATACCTACTCAATATAATACTCGGATCCGGCTTAAACCAAAGCCGACCAGTATCATCTGTCCGAAAATCGACACGTGCGTAAACGCACGTGCATTTTCCGAACCCTGCCATAAAACCATACGGCCTCTACAACGTTTCGCCCGAACTTGGGAAACTGTCTGTGGGGAACTCTAATGACTCGTCAGTACCCTGGCAGTGGGTTTAACCACAAACCGTCAGCGGCACTAGCAATGCGTAACGGCTGCCCATGGACTGACCTCAAGGGATGCCGATGAGCGCACTCATCCGGAAAACCCTACTGAGCCTAACAGTGACAATGTATATACAGTCCGGTCCGTTCGTCAATGAGTATCGCATATCCGCCTAGGGGGCTAGTAACGTCAGACCCCCAATAGCAGTATAAGTCGTGTCGGAGTGAAGCCCAATAACACCCTGAGATACTACTGGAGTACCTACCAGTAAATCTCCTGCCATGGCCATGGACTTTGTGTAATGGCTCTCCTAGACACTGCACGACCTCGCCCCCAATACCGGGAGAGACGAATCCCCTGCCGATCCGCTCACGTGCCTCCATATGGCTCGGGACTGTACCCAAAAGCTACCTGTTTGCACGACTCCTTTGAGCCATGGTAGGGTAGAAATCAAAGCACAGTGGGAACTCACACGAGACAAATGACGACCTCAGGTCGATGAACTAACCTGTACACATGTCACCAGGGAACTGCTATCCGACGATAGGTATAATACTAACTAGCAGATTCCCGGCGAGTCCTGTCCGGTGTACTCATAACCCAATGAGCACTTGTATACATCTTAGGTGATATAACTGACACCAGTGGCTTGTGAGACCGGCCACCGCCCCTCGTCGGGGTCTCGACTGTATACACTAGTCTACTCCGGAGTATCGATGCCCTGTCTCGAAACTCCCACGACTAGGGACCACAATTAAGGATATGCATATAAACTACCCAACTCTCACGTATATGATCACCATCATACTGTTGGTAGTAAAGCAAGATCCTAAGGGCTCTATCAAAGTGTAACATGCAATCAGTCACCTGAACATGTACACGACTGATAAAGGCAAACCAGATAGCATACTATTATCTCGAGTAAGAATGTCCTACCGGGATAGGTCCTCCGCAATCATTGCAATCACGTACCTGCGATCCAATAATTGACTATGAGGGCACTATCTCCAACACAATTAAGGTGACTTCATGGATGAAGTCCCTATCGATTATGATTTCCCTATCCCCCCAAATCAGCCTAATATATCCGTGTTGAGCGAGGCATCCATCTTCCATGCACTCGTAAAATCATGTGACGAGATCTGGAAGAGCAAAGAAGTTTGGATGATTAAAACGTAAGAAATTCCACCCTCACCTTCGGATTTCTTCACCGAAGTAACTACCGTAGATTGTGTGTGCAAAGATTTGGGAAAAGTCCCTCTCAAATTGCAAAGCGGGTGCCATAACAGAGAAGTGCAGAATATTTATAAAATTTTAACAGAGAAGTTCAGAAAATGCAAACCTCCTCTGAAGTTTTCAAAGGGAAAGGAGGCAGATCGGCGGCAGTTGTGCGGTCAGAAGACCTCTTGTGCGGCGTAAGCGCGGCTTCGGGAGGCGATCGCTCTGATTTTTCGGCTGCGGCGGCTAGGGTTTTGAGGAAAAGAAAATTAGGGTTTGGTAATTGCAGAGGAGAGGTCGGGTTCTATTTATAGAGGGAATGTTTTGGTTATTTGCAAAAAGCCCCTCTTAAAAAGAGGAAATTATTTGTAAATAAAAATTTTATTTTATTATTTTTTTTATTAAAACTGGAAATTTACAAAAATACCCCAAAATTTTTTTTTTAGTTTTTAATTTTTTATTTTTATTTTGTTTTATATAATTACAAGTGATACATACCCCCAAACTTATTTGAAACAGTGTTTTAGCTGGATAATCGAAATTTAGGGGTAGATGGAGGAAGATCAGTCAATGTAAATCGGCTCCTGCAAAAACAGGAGCTCCTCCGAAGGGTCAGCAGTGAAGAACGGTTTAAGTCTATGTCCGTTCACTTTGAATAATGAACCGTCCTCCGGATTTTCTAAATCGACCGCACCATGCGGATATACAGTGCGTACCAAAAATGGCCCTTTCCATCGAGATCTGAGCTTGCCGGGATGGAAATGTAACCAGCTTTCGTAAAGTAAAACCTGTTGACCAGGTTTGAAAGTTTTTCAGTGTTTATGGTGGAACACCTTCGTTCGGTTTTTAATGATTACTGCGTTCTCGTAAGCTTCATCCCGAAGCTCGTTCAATTCGTTTAATTGCAGCTTTCTATGGCTGCCCGCATCTCCTAGAGATAAATTCAACTCTTTTATTGCCCAAAATGCCCGATGCTCAATTTCAACTGGAAGGTGGCAAGCCTTTCCATAAACAAACCTATAAGGAGACATGCCAAGATCGGTCTTATAGGCAGTTCTAAATGCCCAAAGGGTATCAATAAGTTTTGACGACCAATCTTTAAGGTTTTGGGAAACCGTTTTCTCCAATATCTGTTTAATTTGCCGATTTGAAATATCAGCTTGCCCACATGTTTGGGGATGATAGGGTGTTGATAGCTTGTGAGTAATGGAATATTTCCACATTAAGGACTCGAAAGTCCTATTACAAAAATGAGATCCATTATCATTGATAATTGCACGGGGGTGCCAAAACGAGAGAAAATGTTTTCTTTGAGGAATCTAACGACGACCTTGTTGTCATTAGTCCGGCTGGGCACAGCCTCGACCCACTTAGAAACATAGTCAACAGCGAGGAGAATATACATGTTCCCAAAAGATTTGGGAAACGGTCCCATAAAATCTATCCCCTAAATATCAAAAATTTCAACAACCAATATTGGTTGGAGCGGCATTTCGTTTCTCCTAGATATCCGGCCCAAGTGTTAGCACCAGGAGTATGTCTTGCAGTAACCATGTGTGTCTTTAAAAAGTTGTGGCCAATAGAAACCACACTGCAAGATCTTTTCAGCTGTCTTTTTAGGGCCAAAATGCCCGCCATACGCTTGATTGTGGCAAAATGACAGCACACTCTTAAACTCATTGTCGGGGATACACCGACGAATGATTTGGTCGGGACAGTATTTGAATAGATATGGTTCATCCCAGTAAAAATGTTTTACCTGGGATAGAAATCGGAGTCTGTCCTGATTCGACCATTCGTTTGGTATAAGTCCAGTGGACAAATAATTCACAATATCTGCGAACCAAGGTTCGCATGACACAGTTAAGAGCTGCTCATCTGGAAAAACGTCTTTTATAGGAATTTGAAGCGTCAGTGAAGAAGGAAGGCATGAAAGATGGTCGGCGACTACGTTTTCGCATCCTTTTTTGTCTCTGATGACAAGGTCAAACTCTTGTAGTAAGAGGATCCAACGTATCAGCTGAGATTTAGCGTCCTTCTTCGCAAAAAAATGGCGAAGAGCTGAGTGGTCAATGTAAACGATGACTGGAAAGCCGATTAAATAGGGCCTGAACTTTTCTAATGCAAACACAACAGCTATGAATTCCTTCTCGGTTGTTGTGTAATTTAATTGGGCCTCATTCAAAGTTCGGCTAGCGTAATAAATTACATGCGGCATCTTATTGATGTGTTGTCCAAGGACAGCACCAATGGCAAAATCAGATGCATCACATATAATCTCAAATGGATGCGTCCAGTCAGGAGACAAAAGAATGGGAGCGGAAGTAAGTGAGTTTTTCAATGACTTGAATGCCTTCATACAGCTTGATTCAAAATCAAATGTGGTGTCCTTGGCCAACAAAAGAGTCAAGGGTCTAGCAATCTTGCTAAAATCCTTGATGAACCGTCTATGGAAACCGGCATGGCCATGGAAGGCTCGAATGTCTCGGACGCATTTGGGAGGAGGAAGATTGGAAATGACTTCAATATTAGCTTTATCTACCTCAATGCCATTTTGCAAGATGATATGTCCTAAGACAATACCTTCTCGTATCATAAAGTGGCACTTCTCCCAATTTAAAGTAAGGTTCTTATCCTTACAACAGGTAAGGACTGCGTCTAAATGTAGCAAACACTCATCAAAAGAGTCGCTGAAAATGGAGAAATCATCCATGAAGATCTCCAAGAATTTTTCAACCATGTCAGAAAAAAATACCCATCATACACCGCTGGAAGGTAGCGGGTGCATTGCATAACCCAAAGGGCATGCGACGGTAAGCAAACGTACCGAAAGGATAAGTGAATGTGGTCTTGTCTTGGTCCTTTTCGGCGATGGGAATTTGATTATAGCCGGAGTAGCGATCCAAAAAGCAATAAAATTCATGCCCAGCCAATCGTTCTAGCATTTAGTCAATAAAAGGTAATGGAAAGTGGTCTTTCCGTGTCGCGGCGTTGAGTTTTCTATAATCGATGCATACTCGCCACCCAATTTGGATGCGAGTAGGTATTAACTCATTCGCCTCATTAGTTATGACCGTTATGCCCGATTTCTTTGGGATAACATGAATGGGGCTAACCCATTGGCTATCAGAGATAGGGTAAATGATACCACTATCAAGACATTTTACAATCTCCTTTTTAACAGCCTCCTTCATTATTGGGTTGAGTCGTCTCTGTGGATCCCTTGCTGGCTTGGCATCATCCATCATATGAATATGATGTTCAACAATTAGGGGACTAATCCCCTTGATGTCCGCCATAGTCCAGCCAAAAGCTTTCCAATTGCTTTATAAGACCGTTAAAAGGGCTTTCTCTTGCTTGGGGGCTAAAGAAGCCGAGATGATAACAGGAAGGGTCTCATTCTCATCTAAGTAAGCGTATTTAAGGTGAGACGGTAATAGCTTGAGTTCGAGTGTTGGAGGCGAAACAATTGAAGGTAAAATTTGTGAAATTGTCTCAAACTCGAAGGATTCCAACAGAGTTTCAAAACGAGTGTAAGCAACCGAGTCGGATGGTTCAGCTGACTCATCCGAAAATTCAAAAGATTCGAACTCAGGTGGTGATTCTTCAAAATCTTTCGTGAAAGTGAAACGCTTGTAATCATTATCGGTCGTGAAAGCAGTATCAGAATCAAGGAGGAACGCAGTAGTGACGTCAAAATTGTTGTGATCGAACAGAAATTTTTCGAACTCACAGTCCTCCTGGGTGATCTCTTGGATCAAGCAAACATCAAGTATATTAGCATTAGGTTCAGAAAGCTGATTCCCCAACTTAAAAATGTTGGGTTCAATTGTCATATTTCCAAAATATAGGTTCATCGAACCATTTCGACAATTGATCACCGCATTAGAAGTCGCAAGGAATGGTCGACTGAGTATCACCGGAATTTGATTCCGGGGGTTAGCTACAGGCTGTGTGTCCATAACAATGAAATCAACGGGGAATATGAAGTCCCCTACTTTAATCAACACATCCTCTAACTCACCCCTAGGATGGGTGATTGATCGGTCGGCCATTTGGAGAGTACAATGTATGGGTTTCAGCTCTCCAACGCCTAATTGCTTATATACTGAATAAGGAAGCAGGTTAACACTGGCATCAAGATCTAAAAGTGCGCGGTTTATGTTCTTATCCCCAATAGTTATTGAAATTGTAGGACAGCCAGGGTCCTTTCGTTTTTAAGGTAAAGATTGGGTAAGAGCATCACTTACTGCACTAGCCAAGAAAACTTTCTTAGGTACCTGGGATTTCCTCTTATTGGTGCATAAGTCTTTCAAGATTTTTGCGTAAGAAGGGACTTGTTGGATTGCATCCAATAGAGGAATGTTAATACTAACCTGTTTAAATAACTCCACAATCTTCTCCATTTGTGGAGTTTGTTTATTGGATCTCAACCTGTTTGGAAATGGAATATTTTGAAAAGTGGTTGAGTCCAATGTTTGTGGAGGAGATTGCGGAGTTGGAACGGATCCCAGTGTTGGTGTTTTCGTGGAGTGAGATGAGGGTCCGTTCGGAATAGTAGAAGAAGTAGAGCCTTGCGAAGAATGGAGAACAGGCTCTGAAGACGAAGAAAATGAAGATGAAGAAGAAGCGGCGGCCGGGGTGTCATCATCAATGCCAACATTGTTGTGCAACGTCCTTCCAGATCTCAATGTAGTCATGGCACTCACATTATGATTTTGTTGTTCATGAGCAACATGTGCATTTTGTGGGTGGCTGGGATTTGGCAGTGGTTGAGATGGAAGCTTTCTCTTCTCTCGCTCGCTTAAAGAAGCATTCAGTTGTGCAATTTGGGCTTCAATGGTTTTGATGCTTTGCTCATGTGATGCAGTGTGTTGCACCAAAGACTGAATAGAAGACTGGATGTTCGTAGAGAATTGAGTAGATTGTTTTAAAAACGCATCCAGACTTCGTTCTAGCAAAGAAACCTTATCGTTATTTGGCTGAACAAAATTGTTTTGAGGAAAAGAGTTGTTGGGTGCAAAATTGTTCATTTGATTTTGGTAAGGTTGGGGTTAGAAAAGTTGCTGATATTGAGTTTGTTGAGGAGCTTGTTGTTGTGGAGGAGGCCTCTGGAAATTGTTATTGCCTTGAAATTGTTGTTGATTTTGATTCCAAGCAAAATTGGGGTGGTTCCTCCAACCAGGATTGTAAGTTGAAGAGTACGGATCATTTCTTTGTCTCTGCTGAAAGGCAGCATTGACTTGATCATGTCCTTGAGCAGGTGGGTTGTAAGGACACTCTTCGGTCAAATGGGACGGATCCGAACAACAAGCGCATATAGTGCGTGGGGGTAAAGCGGGGGCAGGAGAAGGCGATGAGAATTTGCTCTCAATTGCTTCTAATTTTCATGTAATTGCGGCCATTTTGGCTTTCATTGCAATTGACATATCAAGTTGATGAACGCCTACCCTAGACGGACCGGATGAAGTAGATGAAGTGGACGAAGCGGTCTGTCTAGTGCTTTCCCACTGAAGTGTTTGTTCAGCAAGATCGTCGAGAAATTGCCAAGCTTCCTCGTCAGATTTGGTAAGAAAGTGACCTTGACAAATGGTTTCCAGCAACCGCTTAGTTGCTGGGTTCAGTCCTTCGTATAAAGTTTGGCAAAGTTGCCATCTCTCGATACCGTGATGAGGGCACTGAACAAGAAGGTCTTTAAATCGTTCGAAACACTTCCAAAAGGGTTCGGAAGGAAGCTGGGAAAATTGGTTAATTTCATTGCGAATTCTCACGGTCTTGTGATGTGGGTAAAACTTTTTAAGAAATGCCTTAACAAACTCTTCCTAACTTTTTATGGAATGGGATGCTGTACTATATAGCCACTTTTCAGTTAGGTCACATAAAGTGAAGGGAATGACTCGTAGCTTTATAGCATCATCGGAAAGTTGGGTCGTCTTCATCATTGCACAAACATTCTGGAATTTGTTAATGAAGATATAGGCATCTTCGGATTCCAGCCCGTGAAATTTGGGCAACATATTGATGAAGTGGGGCTTAATTTCGAAATTATTCCCATTAGCCGGCGGAAGTGAAAGACAGGTGGGAAGTGCGGTGCAGGTTGGATAGAAAAGATCCTGGGCGCGATTCGCTGGGGCGCTTCAACAGGCGGTTGTTGCGGGTTATTCGTACCCAGTTGAGGTGGAATCAGTCCCGAGGTAGGTAAGGGGTTGTTAGGATTGAATCCTGACATTTCCTTAGAAGATGGTGAATGTGAAGATGAAGGTAAAGAAGTGGAGGAAATTTCGACTTCGGAGTCGAACTCGTCGTCAGTAGCGACTAACGAGACACGGACTAAACGGGCGCTAGTGTCCCTAGTCCAACCGGACATACACTAAAAGAGTTGTAGTGTAGTCAAACGTAGAATGTAAGGGTAAAAAAACGTCAATGGGGAAATGTGGGTGAAGGCTGGGTGCAATGGAATTCTAGCGACAAATGGCAAGTTTTTGTAAAAATTTTGTTTTGTGTTTTTTTTATTTTTATAAAGAGTTTTGCAAAAGATTTTGTACGGAACTACGACACACTTTCAAACAGTCACAATTTAAGCATGCACAATCAAGCCCAGAGTTAGGGTCTCCTAAGTCAACTAGACTGCTCCTAACTTGTCCAAAATGACAAGTTGTGAGATATCCCTCAAATCGCCTCTTCACCGCCAATTGTGGCCAGGTAAGCACAAGTGAAGAAAGGAGGGATCCGCTCACGAATCACTGTGAGACGGGCCTTTTAAAATTACCTTTCCCACTTGTCTAGCCTAGGCACCACAAAGTCAGGTTTAGATAAACGACTGAATGCCCACAACCTTCCTCTGTCCTAATGAGCACGACAGTCCTTAATTAGCTGAGTCTAGATATTTTTTAATTAACTCGAGGGTTGATGCATATGCTTTTTGTGATTTCTGGGGTCTTAGGAAGGGTAATGAAATCCCCACCCAATCTTAATTGGTGTTATAGCCCCTTAAAAGTCCGTTTTAAATATGCAAAGCAATTAACACACAAAATCTAAAACACTTGCCAAAAAAAATTCTTTTTATTTGCGGCGCAAAGAATCCTGCACAAAAACGATTTATTAGAGAGGGAGAAGAAGTTTTGCGCAAAGAACCCTGCAGGAAAATTTTTCAGAGGAGATCAGAGGGTAGAAGAGAAGAGAAGAAATAATCATAAAAAAATGGGATGCTGACGTCCGCAATTTGACCGCGGTTCCGCGGTCAAACGCCTCCTTTAGCCGCGGTTCCGCGGTTGTTCTGTTGGATCAGGCCGTCAAAATTTTTCTATTTTCTGTTGTGGTTCTCCTCTGTCTGTTCAGATCCTTTGTTTCTTGATTTGTTCACTGGGCTTTTTCCAGATCTGAATCTGTTCGTCTTCCGTTCCTGCACAATTCGCACAAAAACCGATCAAAAAGAACAAGATGAATTTTTATGTTTTTATATTTTCAATTTTTAAATTTTTTCAATTTCAATTAACCCGAAATTACAAAAAGAAAATAACTACCGTTTCCCCGGCAACGACGCCATTTGATTGATATCGAATTTTGCGTGTGTGTTTTTAAAATCAAGATCAAGAATATACCGCAATCAATAACGGTGTCGCTTGGTAGCTAGCCGGTTGAGTACGGGTCGGTCCACAGGGAAAACGTGTTCTTTCTTTAAGTTCTTACGAGTTAAGTCCTATTTTTGGTAGGTTTTGATTTAAAAATCTAAGATTGAAATTAATTTGATTTAAAGTCTTGCTAGGGTTACAATTAGGTTAGTTTGGAAAAAGAATTCTACTCACTACTTTCTTTGCCCTAGTTAAGAACATGGGTGTTAGGGTAATAGTCAACAAAGGGGATTAGCACGACTAGGAAGAAACGTAGTTTCTTCCTTTTGGTCCTAGTCCGTCCTTTCTTGGCTCTTAGCCCTAACCTCTATGTAAATCAACCACAACCGGTCTAACTAGGGAATCACCGCTATCTCGTAGGATAGGGTGCCGTAGTGAGCGGTGTGTGGTTAATTTAAATAGAGTCCTAATTAATTAATTTATACGAGCAATGAAAGGAATGAGAGAGATTTCCATCTCTCAAGCCTTCCCTATCCTAACCCTAACAAGTGAGGAATTACTCACTCATTAGGAAAGTTACGATGAAATTCATTTTTATAATTTTTTTTCTTTTTAATAAACTAATTAACTTGCAGATAAATAAAGACAGATAAAAAATTGCAGAAAAATAAATTTCAATTAAGAAGAATGCAAGATAAAAGGAAAAACACTTACTTTTATTGATAACCTCTTCAACGATAACAAGGAAAGAAAATTTTAATCTAGAAAAATAAAAAGGGGCATGCCTAATTAGGCTTTCGGGTTTCCTATTTATAGACAGGAGAAACCCTAGGTTTTACATCTGATCCACATTTGAAATTACAAGACTACCCTAAGAAAGCCGGGTCAAAGCACCGACACCCACCGACACGTGCACTGCACGGCCGCGGATCCGCGGCAGAATGCCATGTTTGGCCGCGGTTCCGCGGCCATATGGTGAGATCTTGAGTTCAACTTCTCAGGGTTGCTTCATGTTGCTTTTTCCTTCTGTTTTCTTCACTTGGTTCCTCAAAATCTTTTCTACTTTTTTCCAGATTTCCAACAGTGCAGAATTTGTGGACTTTTACCGTTAGCTTCGCGTTGAAGTCTTGAATCTTGTGCTGCCCTTGTGTTTTGTGCAATTGAATTGTTTACTGATCTTCATTTGTTCTTTAAACTGGTAGGTGGTATCATACAGATTCATCTATTTTTTGGTTGTAGTCTCACGTTTGTAGTGTCTTTTCATGAATTTCACTGTATTGTTCTGAGAACCTGGAACCTGCAACTATTTAGCAGATATGGATCAAAAGCACCTATTTATTCATAATATGATTAAGAATGGGCGATATAATAATGCAAAATTCTGATATGAACACACGGCTCTGCTGAGTCGTGCAAACAGGTGGCTTTTGGGTACGGTCCCGAGACATGTGGAGGCAATGAGCGATAGGAGGGGTTTCGTCTCTCCCGGTATTGGGGGTTGATATTGCGCTGTGCTCGATTGGCTATATCAGTAAGTCTCTGGCTAGGGCTGTTGAGATTTACTGATAAGTGTTATCAGTAGTTTCTCAGTTTGATTATAGGCCATACATCGGCATGACTTATTGAGTTATTGGGGTCGACGATGCCATCCCTAGACTTTATATGCAGCATATCTGACGAAGAGACCGGACTGTATGGTAGTGTTACCAGTTGGCTCGACGGGAGTTTTGAAAGGTTCGCTTGTTTTCTTCTGATCGCTCAATACCCGGGTGGCCATTACGTTTAGCTAGCCTCTTGCGGCTTGGGGGTGCTTGATATGATCATCACCCAGTGCCGGAGTATTGACGAGTCTTAGAGTCCCACATAGGAGTTTCCTAGCCCAGGCGAAACGATGTGGTGTGCATATGTGATATGCGCAGGGACCCGATTAAATGCGCATATGTGATACCATATATTAATCGGGTGATTTACTATTGGTCGGGTCGTATGTGATATGGCTGGTTTGTTAAATCAAGTGTTAATTTAACATTGACTTTATTGCTCACTTTGTTTAAACCCTTTTCTTTATTGTATGCATGCATGTATGCATATGTTTATGTTGATGCACATGTTGATGTGCATGCACACTTACATGCATACACTTGTGTGTATCATGGCTGTTGATACACTAGTGGTGGCAATGCAAGACTCACATGGAAGTATTTATCTAAATATTTATTTTTGAGTTAATGTAAATAGAATTAATTCATGGTTGATATTTATCCTTCATTCTCTACACTAACCTTGCATTAACCATGAGTTAATTTTCTATGGCTCTCTTTTCTCCAAAGTAAATATCTAGATATTTATTAACCCATGGTTAAGGATGAGAGTGGAAATTATATATAATTTCTATTCTCATTTTTATTATTAGAATTATCATAACTTGAGCTCTTGAGTTGCCATCATCTTCTTCCTCCTCTCTCTTGCTCTTTTGACTTTGTTAGTGAGTGAGATAGTGATAAAGATAGGGTTTTGAAGTGAGAAAATAAACCACATCATCATTCTACACTAGTCTAGCCAATTAGTTTAGAGTGTTAGCTTCATCTTCATCTTTTGATCAAGTGGAGCTTGGAACTTGGACAAAGAGGACTCCGGGTGGATCATCGTGGACTCGGAAGATCACTAGCAAGCCCGTTCAAACTCTCAAGTAGCCAAGGGGTCAAGCAAAGAGAACTACAAAGGTTGTAATCTCTTTACTTAGTATTTTATTACTTGTAGTATGAGATACTACTTCATATGTTACTATAAATTTTTAGTTTGATCCTAGGTTAGTTTGCTTAGCACCCTAAAAAATTAAATTATAGCATGTTTGATGCATTACAAACCCTTATGAGGTGCTAGGTAAACCTAACAAAATGCAATATCACAGAAAAGTAATAAGCATCACAGAACAATACAGATAATCTGAGAGCCCTGGGTTTCCTTTGAGCCGCAACTGATACCCAACATTCCCCTGGTCGTGTGGATAGCCTGTGCAATGAAAACCTAAACTCCTATGAGTGCGGTAAGTTACCCGCCAAAATCAGAAGCGAGACAGCCCCCTTCAGCAAAGTGAATGGACCACCCAGTACTTCCCGGAATCCGGTAACTTGAGCACCCCACCTTGGGTCAACCTGTACCCCCTACGAGTGCGGCGAATAGCCCGCCAATTCTAGAGTGAAGCCTCCTCCGTCTCAAAGCCATGAGATGCGGGTCCGTTGCCCTCTAGAACCCGGCTATCCATGCACTCCACCGCGGGGTAATCCTAGTATAGAAAAGAAAATATGTACAATGGTGACATCGAGCTCAACCCGGTCGTGCCCTAAAAGAATAATATACAAACTGGCAGTGACGACAGTCCACATGTCGGATGCTCACCCCGCGATTTCAAGTGTACAAATATATCCAAATTGCACTACCATTGCACGCAAGCTATCCACCACAACAAATCCGCAACAATACAGCACAGCACAGAACATCAATGTGAATGTCACGTTTGCAAACTCGTCTAAAAGAGCTATAGCAATTAGACAAGTTGTACCGCTCAAATGACATTCACGGTCGCAGATAGTAATGTAGGTACTGTAAATTTTAAACAATGTTAGAAATTATCGAGTTCAAAATAACCCCGAATAGCCCCAAACAACTAGATAAAACCATATCCAAACCGGGCTAAATAAACAATACCACTGAACCAACATTCCAAAGACTAAACTACACTGCCCAGAAGCCTCAATGTGGCCGGCCTCCTCGGAATTTTGGCCAATGTGGCCGGTCCAAATTTTGAATTAGGCTATCGTATTTGCAGTGTGTTCTAGTGGTCATGTCAGTAGTCTTCTGCAGTTGTTTAAATAATTTTTGAAGACACTTAAAATTCGACAGAAACTGGAATGGTTTGTGCAGTGAATCGGAGTTGTTTCGGTTTTGATAGTTTAACATTGTCTAAACCAACTATTATGCAGTTAATGGTTTGGCTCTGATACCATGTAAGGCTGCGGTAGCGCCCAGGCCGTCTTTCCGAGGCTAAATGCGGAACAAAAGCTTTTCAAAACGGCGCTAACGTAACACTAAAACCCGGATCGTGCCATTAATCTTATACTAGTAAACTGTAAAAGAGTTTGGAGAGATTATACCGATCGATCCGTGTCCATCGGCCTTCAATCTCTTCACCAAGCTCCTCGCGGCTGCGCCCGAACAAGCTCGCTCTTTAGGAAACCGTTGATCCGTGTCCCAAACCAGGCTTGCGGCTTGTGGGTGTTTGATATGATCATCACCTACTGCCGGCGTATTGACGAGTCTTAGAGTCCCGCACAGGAGTTTCCTAGCTCAGGCGAAAAGATGTGGTGTGCATATGAGATATGCGCGGGGACCCGATTAAATACGTGTATGTGATACCGTATATTAATCGGGCGTTTTTCTATTGGTCGGGCCGTATGTGATATGACCGGTTTGGTAAATCAAGTGTTGATTTAACATTTGACATTTAGCTTAATTCTTTATTAAACCATTTTCTTTATATTTGATGTATGCATGCATGTATGCACATGTTGATGTGCATGGGCACATACATACATACATGGATGTGTGTCATGGTTGTTGATACACAAATGGTGGCAATTCAAGACTCACATGGGAATAAAAATATATGTATTTATTTTAGAATTAAAGAAATAGAAAATCAATTCATGGTGGATAATTATCCTTGACCTTTCTCTTAACCTTAGCTCCCACCATGAGTTAACTTTCTAAGGTTCTTTTTCTCCCAAATAAATATCTAGAATTTTATTAACCCAAGGTTAAGGATGAGAGTGGAAAATATATATATTTTCTATTCTCATTTTATCTTTCATCGTATATCATTATCTCTTGAGAAAAGCTTAGCCACCATTATCTTCTTCTTCCTCCAAGCTTTCTTGAGTTTTTTAAAGAGTGAGGTTGATAAAAAAAGAAAGGGTTTTGATTATAGAATACAAACCACATCGTCATTCTACACCTCTCTAGCCCATTTGTGTAGGGTGTTTGCTATACTTCTTTCAAAGATCAAGTAAAGCAAGGAGCTTTGGGCAAAGAGACTTCGGGTGGATTATCGTGGACGAGGAAGTCCTCTAGCGATCCGTTCCAAATTCTCAAAGGTCCAAGGAGTCACCAAGGGAGGTCTACAAAGGTTGTAATCTCTACACTTAGTGATAGATTCTCATTTGTATGTGATACTAGTTCAACGTTACTCTAAAATTCTAGTTAAAATTATAGTTTAGTTAACTTAGCACCTTAAAAATTTAATTGTGGCATGTGTGATGCTTCCATACTCTTGATTAGGTGCTAGGTAAACCCAACAACCACATTGAGGATTAGCAATACGTGCTCCAACTTCAAACCGAAGCAACTCGAACAACTAGTTTGCTAACCTAGGTGCTCAAGATGAAGTAGAGATGGTGTGTGATTACTTTGTCTCAATACACTCTAGGATTCTCAACACATGAGAGGGATAGAGTGGAGGTTGAAGATGAAGCCATTGATGGAAGTTGTGAGCTCAAGAAAAACTAGTGAAGAAAAATGGCATTGCTCTTTTTGTGTGAGATCTTTTGTGTGAGCTCTCTTAACAACTCAAGGCCAACCCTTAGACATATATGGCTGCCCTCTCATTGCTCCACAAAATATCCCACACACAGAATCAATAAAGAAATGGTCATGGCACAAAAAAACACACCATGAATCACCAAAATAGCACATGCCTCATTTAATGCCCTAGGTTAAAACTTACACTCACAATTTCCACATAATTAAACTTTAAACGAAAAGTTTAATCCAAAAATAGATGGCATCAACTAAAGTTATCTTGTGACGGATCATAAGAATACCCCTCATTCGTATATACATACCCGCATCCGTATTCCGACTGAATACGAATACAACGAGACGAAAGTAATCCAACCAATCTAATACTAGGATCCGACTTAAACCAAAGCCTACTAGTATGATCCGTCCGATCATGATCCGTGCACAAGTGCACGTATATGATCGAACCTTGCCATAAAACCATACGGCCTCTACAACGTTTCGCCCGAACAAGGGAAACCCTCTGTGTAGGACTCTAAAGACTCGTCAATATGCTGGCAGTGGGTTTAACCAAAAGCACGTCGGTGGCACTAGCTGTATATAATGGCTACCCAGGTATTGAGCGAAAGGGAAGACGATGAGCAAACTCATCCTGAAACCCTACTGACCTGACAGTGACAATATCCGTACAGTCCGGTCCATTCGTCCATGAGTATCGCATATCGGGCCTAGGGGGATGGTAAATGTCAGACCCCCAATAGCGGTATAAGTTGTGTCGGAGTGTAGCCCAGAACACCCTGAAAATCTACTGGAATACCTACCAGTAAATCTCACTTGCCTTGGCCAAGGACTTTTTGTAATGGCCCTCCAGACACAACGCGATATCACCCCCAATACCGGGAGAGACGAATCCCCTGTCGATCCGCTCACTGCCTCCATGTGGCTCGGGACTGTACCCAACTAAAACCTGTTTGCACGAATCCTTTGAGCTGTGGTAGGGTAGTAGTCAAAGCATAGTAGGAACTCACACGAGACAAATGACTATCTCAGGTCGATAGACTAACCTGTACACATGTCACCAGGGAACTTTTATCTGACGACAGGTATAATACCAACTAGCAAGTTCCCGGCGAGTCCGTCCGGTGTACTCATAACCCAATGAGCACCTGTATACATCTTAGGTGAACCAACTGACACCAATGGCTTGTGAGACCGGCCACCGCCCCTCGTCGGGGTCTCGATCTGTATACACTAGTCTACTCTGGAGTATCGATGCCCTGTCTCGAAACTCCCTCGACTAGGGACCATTTAAGGTTGTATTTATAGACCTCAGCTCCCACGTATATGATCGCCATCATACTGCTAGTTGTCAAGCAAGAATCCTATGGGCTCTATCAACGTGTTTTAGTGATCTGTAATATCACCTGAAGTATGTACATGATGATAAAGACAAACTAGATAGCATACTATCATCTCGAGTAAAACTGTTGGAGATAGTGCCCTCATAGTCAATTATTGGATCGCAGGTACGTGATTGCAATGATTGCGGAGGACCTATCCCGGTAGGACAGTCTTACTCAAGATGATAGTATGCTATCTGGTTTGTCTTTATCAGTCGTGTACATGTTCAGGTGACTGATTGCATGTTACACTTTGATAGAGCCCTTAGGATCTTGCTTTACTACCAACAGTATGATGGCGATCATATACGTGAGAGTTGGGTAGTTTATATGCATATCCTTAATTGTGGTCCCTAGTCGTGGGAGTTTCGAGACAGGGCATCGATACTCCGGAGTAGACTAGTGTGTACAGTCGAGACCCCGACGAGGGGCGGTGGCCGGTCTCACAAGCCACTGGTATCAGTTGGATCACCTAAGATGTATACAGGTGCTCATTGGGTTATGAGTACACCGGACAGGACTCGCCGGGAATCTGCTAGTTAGTATTATATCTACCGTCAGATAGCAGTTCCCTGATGACATGTGTACAGGTTAGTTCATCGACCTGAGGTCGTCATTTGTCTCGTGTGAGTTCCCACTGTGCTTTGATTTCTACCCTACCACGGCTCAAAGGAGTCGTGCAAACAGGTAGCTTTTGGGTACAGTCCCGAGCCATATGGAGGCACGTGAGCGGATCGGCAGGGGATTCGTCTCTCCCGGTATTGGGGGCGAGGTCGTGCTGTGTCTAGGAGAGCCATTACACAAAGTCCATGGCCATGGTAGGAGATTTACTGGTAGGTACTCCAGTAGTATCTCAGGGTGTGATTGGGCTACACTCCGACACGACTTATACTGCTATTGGAGGTCTGACGTTACTAGCCCCCTAGGCGGATATGCGATACTCATTGACGAACGGACCGGACTGTATATACTTAGTCACTGTTAGGCTCAGTAGGGTTTTCCGGATGAGTGCGCTCATCGGCATCCCTTGAGGTCAGTCCATGGGCAGCCGTTACGCATTGCTAGTGCCGCTGACGGTTTGTGGTTAAACCCACTGCCAGGGTACTGACGAGTCATTAGAGTCCCCCACAGACAGTTTCCCAAGTTCGGGCGAAACGTTGTAGAGGCCGTATGGTTTTATGGCAGGGTTCGGAAAATGCACGTGCGTTTACGCACGTGTTATTTTTCGGGCAGATAATACTGGTCGGCTTTGGTTTAAGCCGGATCCGAGTATTATATTGAGTAGGTATAATATCTTTGCCTCAGTTGTATTTGTATTCGGTCGTAATACAAATGCGGGTATATTTATACAGTTTCGGGGTTGTCCTGAAATTCGTTTCAGGATCACTTTTGGAAGTTGCCAGTTTCCAGTTTTCTATCAGCCGTCTTTTAACATTTGGTTAAAGACGGATTTATCTTTTCTTGGATGAGAGTGAGTCATGCTTCTAGAAGCTTCTAGAAGCTTCTAGAATTGGAGAGGTGTTATGTGACTCATGCTTTGATTTTAACCATTTCTTGTTTAGCTAAAGATCTTTATGCTTGATATTTCTTCATGATATTTATCCTATAGTCACCCCCCTCTCCTACGGTCACCCCCCCTCTCTTTATAAGAGGCCGGCCCCCTCCTCTCTCTCTCAGGGTTGTTGATTTCATTTGTAGAAAAGATATGACAGTATTTGGGGTGCATGGAATTTTACAGTTCATTCCATCACCCGATTCCCTCGGCAACTTCATTAACCGATCGTCCACGGATTTGGACGAAGTGAGACAAAGTCATCTACTCATTCTCTACATCATTCTTGGTCGTCTCTTTTAGCAAACTTGACGATCGAGTTGCCTCGAGTCAGAGGCGGGAGCCCGTTTAAAGAACCGATCATGTGGTGCCACCTCGACGAGGAGATCGGAGATCGACGAGATCGGAGCAGCCGCAACGGAGCGTGGGATGATGGTTGAAGAACGAAGGACTCGGATCGTTCGGTATAACATTCCTACACTCTTTACAGTTTGTTAGTTTAGCAATAATGGCAGATCCGGGTTAAAGTATACGATAGCGTCAGTTTAAAAGTTTTTGTTCCGCATTTTGGCGTCTGTAGACGGCCGGGGCGCTAGCGTAGACTTACAGTGGTATCAGAGCCTAACCATTTTGCTATACTAACTTGTGCTAACGCGTTCAAAACATCGATCGAACCGAAAAACAAAAACGGCAAAATCCTAGCCCGACAGTTTCTGTTAATTTTAAACGGTCTCAAAATTTATTTCTGGATGTCTTAAAAATCTGTGAAGGCGTTTTTAAGAGCCACGACAAAATTTGGGGTCGTGATTCCTCCAATCTGCCGCGGAAAGGCGGCCAAACCCATGGTTTGGCCGCGCTTCCGCGGCCACGTGGGGAGCACGTGCTCCCAAATTTGGTCAGTGGGTTCTGTGTAGGATTTTGGGGTTTTTGGTATATATCATTTGCGCCCAGGTTTTGTTACTGTTCACCAGTAAGCAGTGGGGCCCACTTTTTGATATTTGGTCTTTGGTCGATCGAAATTTAAACACGTTAGTTTACAGTGCTTACATTATATCTCCGACCGGGAATGTCATTTGATCGGTAAACCGCGTCTGATTGCTATAGTTCTTTTAGACGGGTTTGCGAACGTGACATTCGCGTTGATGTTCTGTGTTGTGCTGTGATGTTGCGGATTTGTCGTGGTGGATAGCAGTGTGCAATGGTAGTACAGTTTGAGTTTATTTGTACATTTGATATTGCGGGGCGAGCGTCCAACTTGTGGACTGCCGTCACTGCCTGTTGTATAATATTCTTTTGGGGCACGACCAGGTTGCGGTCGATGTACCTATTGTACTATTTTACATTACTGTACTAGGTTTTGCCCCGAGACGGAGTGCACGGATAGCCGGGTTCTGGAGGGCAACGGGTCCGCATTTCATGGCTTTGAGAGGCAGAGGGTCCCCACTTCAGAATTGGCAGACTATTCGCCGCACTCGTAGGGGGTACAGGTTGACCCAAGGAGGGGTGCTCAATTTACCGGATTCCGTGAAGTGCCGGGTGTTCCATTCACTATGCTGTGGGGACTACCTCGCTTCAGGTTTTGGCGGGTAACTTGCCGCACCCGTAGGGGTCTAGGTTTCATTGCACAGGCTATCCACACGACAGGGGAACGTCGAGTTTCAGCAGCGGCTCTGTGAAACTCGGGGATCCCAGAATATCTGTATTGTTCTGTGATGCTTATTACTTTTCTGTAATGTTGCATACTATCACGCCTGGAGCGATTATTGTATATTGGTTTATATACTATTAGATGTTGTATATATTTTACACCCGCGCTAGTCCTGTCCCCGCTCTGTCGTTAGTTAAGTAACCTAACGGGTGATGACGGGACCCAGTGACGAATGCGGATGGCATATACGTACATTTTATTTTCGTTCTTTTCTGGTGTGATTGATTGATGGGACTGCGTTGATTCTGATCAACGCAAAGTAAAACAAACCTGTTTGAGTTGTTGGAACAATTTAAAAGGTGTTATTGCAAAGACGTTTCCTTTTGTTATGCATAGCGGTATTCAGTGGAATATCCTGCACCTCATTCGACGGGGCAAGGGCCGATATCCCTTCACCGGGACCAACCCCTTGGACAGAAGTTTGCGTCAGGGTAATAACTTCACTATAGTCGATTACAAGTTGCTTTGCATAGCGGTATTCAGTGGAATATCCTGCACCTCATTCCACGAGGAAAGAGCCGAGATCCCTTTACCGGGAGTGACCTCTTTAGCAAAAGGTTTTCGCCACTATATTTTAAAAAGCTATCAGGTTCCTTCAGCGATATCAAGTTCACTACGCTAAAGGTTTTTCGCCAAAAACCAGCCGTAGCCCTCCGTCACTTCTTTTGGGTATTCAGTAGTATTCAAGCTACGCATTTTGACCAACGCCAAGGCATAGTGTTTGGTAGCTGCTGGGTATTCAATTGTTGCATAGATAGATGAGTTAGTTTGGGACAGTCGTTCTGCCGATTGGCCAACGTCAGGGGCATGTGCGGGTGGGTTCAAATTGACAAGATAGTGATGGGTAGAACTTGGCATGTGACTTATGACATTTTGACCAACGCCAAGGTTATAAGAGCATGGGGCAAAAATAATATCAGGAGTTTCTAAAGAAACTGAAACTTGCCGAGTATGCGCATACCTTCTGGAGTATGAGTAACGTGGATGCATTCCATCACGTTATCATGCGATGAGAGTTGGATCCTGATTCCCACTGATGAGTTGGTTTACTCTTCGGGTGATCCCGATTGATTCTTCTTTAGGTTTGGAGGAGAATTTGACAGGACAGTGGGAGGTTTCCGGATTAGATAAAATGATGACCATTCTGATCTAGGTTAGAGTGCACGTTGAGTGTTTCTTTTCTCTCTCTCTCTTTGGCAGCGACTGTTGACCGACCCTAGACTATGACTCAGTGACCAGGTTGACCGAACCTTCTTAAAATACTGGCTTTTGGATTGTCTTAGTTGCATAAGTCATTGCCACTCCTTCTTTTACCCTTTGCATTTTTCAGAACACCCGTATTACTACGGATATCCACTTCCATTGGATAGATCCATCGTATGGTTATATACGAACTCGAAGGGACTTCTTCGGGGATGGATCCAGGTTCAGGAGAAATAGAATTGGTTTATTCAGTTGTCTTTTATTATCACCTTCTCTCAGGTTGCGAGAGCTCCTTGGTTTAGGAGAGTACACCTATTACGCCTATTGGATAGTCTTATTCCAAACCATAGGCTGGTGCCGAAAGGTAGGGAATGAAGAAAACCAATTAGCCTAAGTAGGGTGTGCAGAAGGTAATATGTAAAGACAAAATAAAGGGATTAGAAAGAGGGCAAAGTAAATTGCGACTGATATCATTCACGACCAAAACCGCGTACTTCATCGCCGCTCCTATTTCACCTTTAAAAAGAATAAGGTATTATTCAGTTGTCTTTTATCGTCACCTTCTCTCGAGATGCGAGTACTCCTTGGTTTAGGAGGGTACACCTATTATGCTTACTGGATAGTCTTCTTCCAAACCATAGGCTGGTGCCGAACGGTAGGGAAGGAAGAAAACCATTTAGCCTAACGATGGTGTACAGAAGGTAATGACTAAAGACAAATAAAGTGATTTGGAGAGATGGCAATAAAATATACGGTTGAAGTCATGAATTTGATTATGGAAGAGGCATTGCTAAGAATACCAGGATACCCCTACGAAACATTTTCATATTTCAGTGCATTGTTAAAGGAAAAACTGTTTTCCCGATTAAACACTTACTCCAAGGGTATGTATTTACCAGGTTTCATTCTCATATCTGTATGGTTTTACAGATGATGAGTGGGAGTAAGATATTGGGAATTAGGTGATCATCCTCATTATATCGGAATTCGTTGTAATTGGTGATATTTGAGGAAATCGCCAGGGTACAGTTTTCCACCTACAACACACAGGTTTTTGAGTTGTTTAACTCAGCGGACTTATACAGAGTATTGTATGTTGTCCAGTGTCCATCAGGACAAAGGGGTAGGTCCTCGTACTATGTTCTGTTTACTTATAACTTCTCTAGTATTTAGACAAGTGTTTCGTAGAAATACAAGGTCTAAGTTTTGAGAAGTTATGGGTATAAGAATAAAGTAGAGAACCAGGTATCACAAGTATCGGGATTCTTCAAAGAGATCGAAGATGTAGATTCTTGTGATTGGTATTCAGATAATAGTGATGGTTATGAGAAACGTGTTTCTCTTTTAGGTTGCTCATAATTGGATGGATTCCTAAGTTGAGTAATGCTGATTAGCCTCTTTCCATTAAGTTGATATGCACTGGAGACAGCTGCATGGATTGAATCTTGGTTCCAATTAAATAAGTGCCAAAGTTTCTATATTGGATATAGAACGGATCGTACCTTAAAAGAAGTTAAGGTATGGGGAGTTGTCCAGCTTATGATTAAAACCAGACACTGGATAACTCAGGGCACGTTTCTGTAATGGTTGTTTGTGGGTTGACCCTGGTTATGACAAGGGTTGATATTCTACCATATGGAAGATCAATAGTGATATTGTTCTTGACTCGCCACAGTTTTAGTTAAATGGATCTTTTTCAGAAAACAGTAGTGGGAGTATGGTAGAACTGGAAGTGATTCCAGAACCGCGAACGATTACGGAAAATTTAATAGGACCTATATATTCAATCAGGTTTGACATTCCAATAGCCACTCCGCAGATTTGGTAGGTAACCTCAGACACCCGAGAGGTACTTCGGTAGCCTCAAGGACGGTGACAGGGAGGTTCTTATCTACCCAGACTTGACACTACTGTTGTTCCAGGATATGAGACCCGGTAGGAGGGTTGTCGTAGTCAGTGGGAGCAGCGGAAGAATAGTGGGCAAGATGCTTATATCTATTTATAGACTTGAGCAGTTATAGCGGAGATAGATCATCTAATTTTGATGTGACAGTCATGGGTTTGACTTCAATCAGAATAGGGGATGGATCAGTTAAGAAGGTAGTAGGGTGTGATGTCATGGTATCTGGATGACATACACAGAGTAGGAAGTAAAATTCCTATACTACGATCGGTTGTACTGTGGTCGTCACACAGTTGTTTCTCCAGACAGGATATGGATATAATATTTGACATTCTGGTTTCTAGATCTATGGTTTTAGATCTGGATTTGGGTAGTTTCCCAATGTGGGTACTTTGACAGATATTCTAATGGTTTTTGGAATAGTTGACTCCTAGCATGGTGGTGTACCTACAGGTGATGGAGTCACCCTCTCTAAAGGTGTCGTATAGACTAAAGGGGAGAAGGATGTGCATGATTGGCAGATCACTTGCTTAGGCAATTGAGTCAATCATGAGATGTCAAGTACCACACCAAATGTTGGTTTTGCACTAGATGCAATAAGTTTGTATTAATCCAATCCTGGAGAAATATAAGGGAGCAGTTTTAGAACATAAGTACATGTTCTACGGATTTGATAACGGCAGCCTCTTTCGGGAGACGATTATAATTCCAGGCTTCAAAGGTGACGTGGATGACAGAGTGACTGTCAGAGTTTTAGTTTTTCCCTCTGACGAAGAGGGACAGTATTATGGACAGGTGGTCCAAGAGGATACTGTCGGTGGCATGGTGCCGGATACTGATTAGGTTCAGTGATCCATACAGTCTAAGATGTTTGGATATGGAGTTCATTTATGAACTAAGGTCACATCAGATATCCAGACATATTCTAAGACAGGTACTACTCAATTCGTGAGATGGCTTTCTCCGCGAACTTGAGATTAAGAGAGATACAGAAAGAAACTTCTAGGCGGATCCACTCACTGAGGCTATTTCTCGAACACAATAGTTTTACAAACGGGCTTTGTGAAACTGATTAGTAGAGGAGTTGGATGTTCGGTTTCACACGGGCTGTGAGTAGTCGACATCGCAATATTAGCCTTGAGTGCAAGTGGGAGATTGTTGGAGATAGTGCCCTCATAATCAATTATTGGATCGCAGGTACGTGATTGCAATGATTACGGAGGACCTATCCCGGTAGGACAGTCTTACTCAAGATGATAGTATGCTATCTGGTTTGTCTTTATCAGTCGTGTACATGTTCAGGTGACTGATTGCATGTTACACTTTGATAGAGCCCTTAGGATCTTGCTTTACTACCAACAGTATGATGGCGATCATATACGTGAGAGTTGGGTAGTTTATATGCATATCCTTAATTGGGGTCCCTAGTCGTGGGAGTTTCGAGACAGGGCATCGATACTCCGGAGTAGACTAGTGTGTACAGTCGAGACCCCGATGAGGGGCGGTGGCCGGTCTCGCAAGCCACTGGTGTCAGTTGGATCACCTAAGATGTATACAGGTGCTCATTGGGTTATGAGTACACCGGACAGGACTCGCCGGGAATCTGCTAGTTAGTATTATATCTACCGTCAGATAGCAGTTCCCTGGTGACATGTGTACAGGTTAGTTCATCGACCTGAGGTCGTCATTTGTCTCGTGTGAGTTCCCACTGTGCTTTGATTTCTACCCTACCACGGCTCAAAGGAGTCGTGCAAACAGGTAGCTTTTGGGTACAGTCCCGAGCCATATGGAGGCACGTGAGCGGATCGGCAGGGGATTCGTCTCTCCCGGTATTGGGGGCGAGGTCGTGTTGTGTCTAGGAGAGCCATTACATAAAGTCCATGGCCATGGCAGGAGATTTACTGGTAGGTACTCCAGTAGTATCTCAGGGTGTGATTGGGCTACACTCCGACACGACTTATACTGCTATTGGGGGTCTGACGTTACTAGCCCCCTAGGCGGATATGCGATACTCATTGACGAACAGACCGGACTGTATATACTTAGTCACTGTTAGGCTCAGTAGGGTTTTCCGGATGAGTGCGCTTATCGGCATCCCTTGAGGTCAGTCCATGGGCAGCCGTTACGCATTGCTAGTGCCGCTGACGGTTTGTGGTTAAACCCACTGCCAGGGTACTGACGAGTCATTAGAGTCCCCCACAGATAGTTTCCCAAGTTCGGGCGAAACGTTGTAGAGGCCATATGGTTTTATGGCAGGGTTCGGAAAATGCACGTGCGTTTACGCACGTGTTATTTTTCGGGCAGATAATATTGGTCGGCTTTGGTTTAAGCCGGATCCGAGTATTATATTGAGTAGGTATAATATCTTTGTCTCAGTTTTATTTGTATTCGGTCGTAATACAAATGCGGGTATATTTATACAGTTTCGGGGTTGTCCTGAAATTCGTTTCAGGATCACTTTTGGAAGTTGCCAGTTTCCAGTTTTCTATCAGCCGTCTTTTAACATTTGGTTAAAGACGGATTTATCTTTTCTTGGATGAGAGTGAGTCATGCTTCTAGAAGCTTCTAGAAGGTTCTAGAATTGGAGAGGTGTCATGTGACTCATGCTTTGATTTTAACCATTTCTTGTTTAGCTAAAGATCTTTATGCTTGATATTTCTTCATGATATTTATCCTATAGTCACCCCCCTCTCCTACGGTCACCCCCCCCCTCTCTTTATAAGAGGCCGGCCCCCTCCTCTCTCTCTCAGGGTTGTTGATTTCATTTGTAGAAAAGATATGACAGTATTTGGGGTGCATGGAATTTTACAGTTCATTCCATCACCCGATTCCCTCGGCAACTTCATTAACCGATCGTCCACGGATTTGGAAGAAGTGAGACAAAGTCATCTACTCATTCTCTACATCATTCTTGGTCGTCTCTTTTAGCAAACTTGACGATCGAGTTGCCTCGAGTCAGAGGCGGGAGCCCGTTTAAAGAACCGATCATGTGGTGCCACCTCGACGAGGAGATCGGAGATCGACGAGATCGGAGCAGCCGCAACGGAGCGTGGGATGATGGTTGAAGAACGAAGGACTCGGATCGTTCGGTATAACATTCCTACACTCTTTACAGTTTGTTAGTTTAGCAATAATGGCAGATCCGGGTTAAAGTATACGATAGCGCCAGTTTAAAAGTTTTTGTTCCGCATTTTGGCGTCTGTAGACGGCCGGGGCGCTAGCGTAGACTTACAAAGACTGTTCTACCGGTATGGGTCCTCCCTCAATCATTGCAATCACGTGCCTGCAATCCAATAATTGACTTTGAGGGCACTATATCCAACAAGTCTATCAACCTGAGATCGTCATTTTCCTCATGTGAGTTTCCACTGTGCTTTGATTACTACCCTACCACGGCTCTACTGAGTCAAGCAAATAGGTTTTAGTTGGTTACAGTCCCAATCCAGATGGAAGCAGTGAGCGGATCGTCGGGGATTCGTCTATCCTGGGATTGGGGGTAGATGCCGCGCTGTGTACGGGGGACCATCACCAGAAATCCTTGGCCAAGGTAGACGAGAATTACTGATTTGGATCAGTAGTTTCTCGGTGGGTGATGGGATTTACACCGACACGACTTATCGCATTATTAGGAGTCTGACTTTATCCACTGTCACGACCCGAAATTTAGTTCATGAACGGCACTTAAATCACGCAACGTCTAAAGGCCTAACGTGACTTAAGTAAGCCGAAGCCCGGAAATCTAAACCTTTTTAAAGAAAATAAAAGATGTGAAGTTTTGAAATAAAGGTATGATGAAATCAAACGTTTTCTTGAATGCATTGATAATGGAACATGAAAATGCAAGTGGATTATACTAGTTGAAAAACATGTTTCGTCTTTTTAAAAAAATTGGGCAGCACATCCCTTGTATATTTTGATCCAAAACCACATATACATGATAATAATAAAGGCATCCCCAAGCGGGAGCTAGCTCTTCTCCAATCGGCGGAATCACAAACACGCAAGTCAGAAATATATGTATACGACGCACAACGGCGAAGATCAACACAAAAAGATAATGTAAAGAAGCAAGACATCAAATCCCCCAATATAGAACATATAATCCGTCGCTCTAAGTCTCGCAAGCACAAGTCTTTCTAAGTCTTACTAATTATACAAATACTAGTTTCTGATTGATGGAGTTGACTAGATACAACAGGAATAATAATACAAGAGTGGGCACGATCCAATATGTCCCACCTACCATAGCAAATCACCCGAATGCAAGCTGTGTGCCAGCGATACCGCTACCGATCCATGCGGTCAAACCTGCAAGAACTGTGGCACAATGGGGGTGAGTTGCCAACTTGTGAGTAGAAAACATCAGTAGGTAGAAATCGAATAAAACAACGATTTCCTAGGTCAACTATATCATGAAGGTAATACTATGATATCTAGGGTGACCGTGTCCGCATATATGCCAACAATAATCAATGCCTGTATGCATGTGGATATCATCCACGTGTCCATCAATGACACAACAACATCATGGAACCTGAGTGTCCAACATAGACACTCAAAACATCATGAAAGCATATGCATGTAAATATGAGGATATCAACCAATGTGTGTCCATCAACGACACATCAAAATCATGGAACCTGAGTGTCTAACACCGACACTCGAAACATCATGAAACCCGTGTCCAGCATCAACACGTAAATCCTCATATCTCGGGCTCCATCAGTCCGGATCAGCCCACGGGCTCCGTCGGTCCGGATCGGCCCATTTCATCTCGCGACTCTGGTCGGTATCCTCCGGATAATCGCCAAGTCCAATACTAACACCGGTAGGCAGTAGTCCCTGTTAGTTATATGTATGCCCTAGAGGCCATTATTGTACATGTGATGTATATTATAGTGGATGCTTGGATATATATAGAGAGGACTTTCTTGCTCGACATGATAGTAGTCTATCTGGTTGCTCTTTGTCTTAACATATAGATTAGTATTGTGGTATTGTCTTGCTCTCACATGTTGATAAAGCCCTTAGGATGTATACTTGACTATTAGGACTATGATGGAGATCATACTAGTGGGGCCAGGGTAGTCCACAAGTACATCCTATAATTGTTCCTAGTCGAGGGTGTATCGAGACAGGGAATCGATACTCCAGAGTAGACTAGCGTATACTCTTCTTGACCCATATGACGGGCGATGGATGATCCCACATCCATTAGTGTTTGACATCAAAGATGGTATACGGGTGCCCAGTGGTGACTAGGTACACTGAACGGACTCGCCGAGAACTCCTAGCTAGTATTATACCTATCGTCAGATAGCAGTTCTCTAGTGACACTGGTACAGATTAGTCTGTAGACCCAAGATTGTCATAGAGTCTTGCGTGATTCCCACTGTGCTTTGATTTCCACCTTACCACGTTCAAGAGAACGTGCAAAATGGTAGCTTTTGGGTACAGTCCCGAATCACTTGGAAGCAATGAGCGATAGAAGGGGTTTCGTCTCTCCCAATATTGGGGGTTGATATTGCGTTGTGCTCGATTGGCTATAACAGGAAGTCCCTGGCCAAGGCTGATATGGAGATCTACCGGTAAGTGTTATTGGTAGTTTCTCGACCCGTTATGTCACGACCCGAAAAGTACGGAACATGACCGGCACTTAAACTACGAAACGTCTCGAGGCGTACGTAATCTAAGTAAAGCTAAAACCCAGAAATCTAAATCAAGTAAAGCAGTAGAGTGAAGGGAAAAAAAATTTAGAGCAAGAAGTTTAACAACATATGCCGAAGTATGCAATTTTAAAATCTCAAGACTTTTCTAAAAATTCCGGCAGAGTTTCCTTTGTAAAAACTGACCCCAAATGCGTACAAACCTGATAAAGCATATATAATGAATAAAGGCATCCCCAAGCGAGATCTAGCTCTTCGTCAATTGACGGTCACAACCATGCAAGCAATATAATATACAACGCCGAAAGGCAAGGATCAAACTCAGGATAAAAATCCAACATCATCAAGAAAACCAGAGGAAAACCACAATAATACAGCGCGCGACTCTAAGGTCGAAAGAATATACACTGGTCATCTATCTTTATCAAATATACAAGTCTGGTTGATGGAGTTTACTAGATACAACTGAAATAATAAATGTACAATGGTGGTCACGATGCAAGTGAACCCACCCACCAAAGCAATCACCCGGAAGGAACAATGTGCCAGTAAAGCCGCAACGAAACCTGTACGGCAAAACCTGCAAGGAACTATGGCACAACGGGGGTGAGTTGCCAACTCGTGAGTAGAAAACATCTACGAGTAGAAATTGTATGTATGACTCAATCCTAGATCAAAACGATCAAATATATATAAAACCTCAAATGATAAAGTCTGAAGCATGAAAGGTGGCAAGGGTAAACATCTATACCAAAGTGTAATCCCATGTGCTCGTGTCAGTGCCTCAGGTAGCAATATATTATATGTATAAGGTATGAATGTAATGTAATGAAAACAGAATACATGTAGATGAAGAAACTTTTTTCTTTCTTTAATGAGATTTCTGTATGTATATAAATCGAGTATCATCAATGAAATCAACTTAATCGGTGTCTAGCATCGACACAAAACATAAATCCCAATATCTCAATATCTCATGCTCCGGCTATCCGGACTGGCCTGTATCATCAAATCTCAATACCTCAATATCTCAAATCTCAATATCTTAATACCTCGGGCTCCGTCAGTCCAGATCGGCCCATATCATTAATCACACGACCACAAACGGTATCTTCCGGATATCCGCTACGCCAACCAATCACCGGTAGGCAGTCTGCCCCTGCCAGGCTCATCATCCTCCATGAAATCACTCTCGCCCCGGGGTACCATACCGGGTCCACCATGTACCCGAAACGATTCCTACTACTCCTCGAATCGGGTCTCAAAATCCAACAACTATCATGAAAACTCATGGTGGACGACTCATACATCACGAGAAAACCGCAACTTGCATTTTAAAAAGAGGGAGAGAGAGAAGTTTATATATATTCTTGCGGTTTTCCCCCAAATCCCGAAATCTCATGAAAATCCGAAATCCAGAAATCAGGAGTAAGTAACAGTGAATATCGGCATAAAACCCCAAAATACTACATAACCAATGAATATATGAATGCATCTGATATCATGCAATGAGTGCAATAGTTAAACTAGCATATGGAAACGATAACATATAGCAACTATCAGCTAGCAGGCTATATCAATGAAATAATATTCACTAAAGTGTACGTGACATGGCAATTACTGATGATGATGTGTGTGGGCCGGCAAGCAAGTATACGTGGAGCATACGCATCATCGGTAATGGTGCTGGTGTCCTGACAGCATGATCTTAATAATGGCATATGAAAACACAAAATAAGCATGCAAATGCGATGCGAACAGCAATAATATGCGAAAGCTGAATAATAAACACAACAATGAAGAATCTACATCAATATATATAAATATGTCATACAGTTTTGCCATTTAAAATAACACTAGTCGTGGTGTTTAGAAAATAAGGGCTAAGGTGTTTTAGGAAAAGGTGCGTCTTTTGAAAATATCCGTATAATCCCTTGGCCTGTCTTTAAAATACTCACGATTCGTTAGTTTTGAAATAGGTATGACTCGAGTCTAGTCTAACATCTACAAGTAAACTACAGGACTAAACGAACAATCTAACCGAAAGGGTAAGGGAAACCATCTAAATCTGAGTCGATACATATAAATATAATAGTCGGTGATCCCGTCTCAATAATATCACATACGATACAATACACAATATGACATCCTCGAGTCAAGAGTGCAGATCTATCATCAATATGGCTCATACGGTAAATCTATCGTACGGCATCCCAAATCTAGGTACGGGTCGAATATCACATATAACACAACGTCCATATGGTATCATCATCACATATCATGAACTATCACATATAACACAACATTCATATGGTATCATCATCACATATCAAGAACTATCACATATAACACAACATCCATATAGTATCATCATCACATATCATGAACTATCGCATATAACACAACATCCATATGGTATCATCATCACATATCATGAACTATTACATATAACACAACATCCATATGGTATCATCATCACATATCATGAACTGGAGGGTACTGATCTAAAGTCTATTACAAAATGATACCAATATCATCATACATATGTCCTCGTGTGAATAAAATCACATCACCCAATGATCCACTATAATGTTAGTGTTTATGCCCTAGAAGGCCATTACTGTATCATACTAGCTTGTATATTACTTAATGGAAGCTTGGGATATTCACATGTATATAACAGTCTTGCTAAACATGGTAGTATGCTACTTGGTTTTTCTATCTTAATATGTGAGTGTACGTATTGATAGAGCTCTTAGGATCTTGCTTGTCTACCAGCGTTGTGATGGCAGTCACACTAGTGGGGGCTGGGTAGTCTACAAGCACATCCTTATTCAGGTCCCTGGTCGTTGGATTATCGAGACAGAGCATCGATACTCCGGAGTAGACTGGTGTGTACGCTTCTCATCCCAGTTGGGGAGATGGTCTGTCCCACAGCCGTCAGTACGTCGTACTGGAGATAGTATACAGGTGCTCGTTAGGTTACGGGTACACCGGACAGGACTCACAGGGAACTGTTGGTTGGTTTGATACCAGTCATCAGTGAACAGTTCCCAGGTGACATGAGTACAGCGTAGTCCGCAGACTTGACACTGCTACTTCGCCTCGAGTGTGTCCCACTGTTCTTAGATTGCTACCCTACCGCGGCTCAAAGGAGTCGTGCAAACAGGTAGCAGTTGGGTGCAGTCCCGAGCACTTGGAGGCAGTGGCAGTTAGACAGGATTCGTCCCTCCCGGTATTGGGAGTAGATATCGTGCTGTGTCAGAGAGCCATTACGCAAAGTCCCTGGCCAGGGCAAGCGAGATTTGCTGGTAGGTTCCAGTAGTTTCTCAGGGTGTAATGGGCTTCACTCCGACACGACTTATACCGCTATTAGGGGACTGACGCTTGCCGCCCCCCTAGGCCCGATATGCGATAGTCTTGGACGAACGGACCGGACTGTATGGAGATTGTCACATCAGACTCAGTAGGAGTTCGGATGGGTTTACTCATCGGCCTTCTTATCGACAACTACCTGGGGACCGTTACGTACAGCTAGTGCCGCTTGCGGTCTGTGGTTAAACCCACTGCCAGCGTAGTAGTCGAGTCTCTAGAGTCCCACACAGAGAGTTTCCTACTCCAGGCGAAACGATATAGAGGTTGCATGGTTTTGCGACAAAGGGTTCGGACGCATACGTGCGTTTACGCGCGTACGACTTTCGGACAGTTTTTACCAGTCGGCTTTGGTTTAAGCCAGTTACTGGTATCCGGTTATTGGATTTATACAGTCTAAAGATTTTCCGTATTTTTACGGTTCGGAGGGGCGTTCTCGTAATTACTCGAGAAGCTTCTAGAAGATGTGACTAAGGAGGTTTCTTTTGGATAAGAAAGTGAGTCATGGTGGTGATTCATTCATTTCATTAATGCACATTTATTGCTTAATGACTCATGCTAATGAATCACCACTAGATATTTTATGAAGCATGCTTATTCATTTCCTTTATTCATTATTGTTAAAAAGAAATGCTTCATAATATATTATGATACACTCTCTCTCCTCTCATTATCTAATCTCACATTCTCTCTCCTCAAGCTCTCATCTTCAAACCCTAATCCTTAATCCTCATGTGTTGAGATCAAAGGATTAGTTAGACTAAACAATCCATTACCTTCACTCTATATCATCCTTTCATCTTTGATTAGCAATCAAAGTTGATTAGTTACCTCAAGTTAGAGGTTTAGCTTGGTGTTTTGCTCTCGGGTGGATCGTCTACTACCTAGAGAAGGTCGAGGAGAACAAAGGAGGACACAAAGAAGAAGGACCGGTTTCATTAGGTATAATCCCTAATCACTAGTGAAAAGAAACTCATTGGATACGGTTATTTATAGTTTAGCTTCGATTCAAGCGGTTAGTCGATGTTCGTTGTTTAAACTTGATAGTTTTTGAAAATTCCGCCTCCCCACAAGTACTGGGGTGAAGTACATCGACTTACAGTGGTATCAGAGCCTCGCTAAACAATAAATAACTTAATTGCAAATTTGTACGAATTTCGAACGGAAAAACAAAGCCGCAAAACCCTAATTCTGTCAAGTTTCTGTCGAAGTTAAAATCAAGTCAGAAAATTTTTCAGGTGTGTTCAGAGAGCTTGACATGGCCACAGGAGAACACCCAAAAAATTTGGGCTTCTGATTCGTCTACAGTGCCGCGGAAGGGCGGCGGATCCCACCGATCCGCCGCGCAACCGCGGCCGAGTTGACGAGTCAGGAACTCATTTTTTTTGGGTGGGTCCCCTGTGGTGTTTTGGGTTTTCTGGAATATTTAATTATTGCTCAGGTTACTGTTTAACAGAGCAGATTTTGGAGCAATATTGATGTTGTTTATTCGATCGAATTGTACAGTATTTGCGTATTGGATTATATCTGTGATTGTTTAATGTGTTCGTAAACCTCCCCTAACTGCTAGTATGTCGGTTGGCAGGGGGTTGCACATTTCTGAAATGGTTATATCTGTTTGCGCATATAAACTGTATTGGACTGTTGTGGTGTATAGCCGGGGTTCGCAATGGGTTATTGATTAATTCATTTGTTGTAAATGTAATTTGTTGTAATATTATTTTCGCGGGGCACTTCCAGGTTGCGGTTGTAGCCACCGTTGTATTATTTCATTTTACTGTTTTTGCTCCTAGGACTGACCCAAGGTGGGGTACACAGACTGCCGGGTAGGTAGTTTGCCGTACCCGTAGGGGTCGAGGGTGGGGTAACGGCTATTCATCACAACTGTGTAATCTGTCTTTTCTTGCAGGCTCAAAAGAAATACAGATTGCTTGCAAATCCAATATTGTTTATCTGTGTTCTGGAATGAATATCATTGCGTCAGACGAATGTAAAATATCTATATTTATGATAGCTATTTAGACGCCACTTATGTTTTACACCCGCGCTAGCCCAGCCCCCGCTCTGTCGTTAGTTAAGTAACCTAACGGGTGATGACGGGACCCCGTGGCGAATGCGGATGGCATAAGAGGACGTTGTATTTTCGCTGTTTTCTGCAATGATAGGTTAATGATGGGACGCATTATCTATAATGCAAAGTAAAACAAACCAAAGTTTAAATCGTTGGAACAATTTAAAAGAAACCACTCGGTTATTTTTAAAACAGATATTTTTAAATGCGGAGTCTTAACCACTCCTTTTAAAAGCTATCAGGTTCCTTCGGTTATATCAAGTTCACTACGTTCACGGTTTCGCCAAAACCATTCGTAGCCCTCCGTCATTTCATCTGGGTATTCAGTAGTATTCAAGCTATGTATTTTGACCTAACGCCAAGGCATAGTGTTTGGTAGCTGCTGGATATTCATTTGTTGCATAGATAGATGAGTTAGTTTGGGACAGTCGTATTATCATTTTGGCCGAACGTCAAGGATATATACGGATGGGTTCAAATTGACAAGATAATGATGGGTAGAACTTGACATGTGACTTATGACATTTTGACCTAACGCCAAGGTCATAAGAGCATGGGGCAAAAACTTATATCGGGAATTTCTAAAGAAACTGAAATTTGCAAAGAGATGCATAACATTTGGAGTTTGATGAATGTTGGTAGGATTCCTTCAACATTATCATACGATGATATTTGGATCCCGATCCTACTGTGAGTATATGCTACTTATCAGGATATTCGTCACTTAACGATCAATGCTATAAACCTAGTAGGTGTCCAGAAAAGTGTCAGCGGGGTTACGCCCCCAGAGAAAAGAGGTTATTTAATTAAGGAACTTCGCGAAAGCGTTGGAAAACCTCCCTCGAAGTATCGACACCGGCCTGGCTGAACGGTTAAGCAAGTATTGTACGGTGAGAATAGTCTTGGCTAATTCTTCTTTTATGGTTTGAGGAAGGATTCGAGAAACAGTGGGAGCCATCCAGTTTAGATAAACTAAAAACCACTCTAAACTTGCAAGAGCATCATGCTAAAGAGTTTTCTTCTCTCTCTCCTAATTGCAGCGACCCTGAAAATGACTGGACTTAAGTTACTTTTAGAGAAAAATATACTGACGGGGCCAAACTATAAAGATTGGCTGCGGAATGTCAAGATGGCTTTGACCTATGACAAACTGGGGTACGTCCTCACCGCTACAGCACCTGCTGTCCTTGGTCCCAAATCCAGCAATGCGGATAAGGAAATCCGCAAAACCTGGGATTTAGATTGCGCGAGAGCCAAGTGCATCGTGCTTGCCTCGATGAACAATGAACATCAGAGGAGGCACGAGGATATGTCCCTAGATGGCATATTTCTCCATACAAAGGAACTTTATGGAGAGCAATCTCGTATAGCAAGATACGAGACCTCTAAGAAATTGTTTCGAGCGAGGTTGGCTGTCGGGTCATCGGTAGGTGAACATGTCCTACAGATGATCGGCTATATTGAAGAGCTCGCGGACCTTGGGACGACTTTGGATAATGAGCTCTATACAGACCTTGTTCTCCAGTCCCTTCCTCCCACCTACGCCCAGTTTATCCTCAACTTCAATCTTCAAGGAAAAGAAGTTGAACTTGCGGAACTCCTGAACATGTTAAGGAGTGCAGAGGGCACCTTGCAGAAGGCAAGGGAAACACCCGCTATGTTTGTTGGCGGTTCATCTTCTTCCGGGTCCAAGGCTAGGGCCAAAGGAAGGAAGAAGAAGGCCGCACCCAGACCTAGAGGAGGTGTTAGTAAGGTGGGAAAGAAGGGAAAGAAAAAGTTTACAGCACCGGTAGTTGGCCTGGATGAGTGCTTCCATTGTCACAGGAAAGGGCACTGGAAGAAGGATTGCAAGGCATGGAACGCCAAGAACCAGGAACCGAAGCAAGCTGTGGCTTCGACTTCAGGTGTGTTTGTAATTGAGAATTGTCTGTCGATCAACTCTACTTCCTGGGTATTGGATACCGGATCAGGATCTCATATTTGCAATTCATTGCAGGCACTGAGAAACCGTAGAGTGCTGAAGGAAGGTGATATGATCCTCAGGGTTGCTAACGGAGCTAGCGTGGGAGCTGCGTCCGTCGGGGATTATCACCTAGGATTGACGAGTGGACACATTTTGGTTTTACATAACTGTTATTTTGTACCCAGCTTAACGTGTAATATCATATCAGTTTCCTTGTTATCAAATAAAGGTTATGATTTCACGTTTGTAAGAGATGTTGTCAACATCCACCTTAATCATGGTTTGATTGGGTCCGGTACTCTAAATAACGGCATATATGTTTTAAACCAACTCCAAATTTTCAATGTCCAGAACACACTAAAAAGAAAGTCTCCAGATTTAAATAAAGCTTTCTTATGGCATTGTAGACTGGGTCACATCAATGAGAGAAGGTTGACTAAGTTGCATAGAGAAGGATATTTGGACACGTTCGAATATCAAACTTATGACACTTGTCAATCTTGTCTCAAAGGAAAGATGACAAAGACTCCATTCACTGGACAAGGAGTAAGAGCGAGCGAGCTCTTAGGACTCATACACAGCGATGTATGCGGTCCAATGTCTACACATGCAAGAGGTGGTTTTTCCTATTTCATTACTTTCACGGATGATTACTCAAGATACGGATTCATTTATCTGATGAAACATAAATCCGAGGCTTTTGAGAAATTCCAAGAGTATAAGAATGAAGTAGAAAACCAAACCGGCAAATGTATAAAGACACTTAGATCTGATCGAGGTGGAGAATACTTGAGTGCCGAGTTCCTGGGTTACCTAAAAGAGAAAGGAATTCTCTCTCAGCTTACTCCTCCGTACACTCCACAGCATAATGGTGTATCGGAGAGACGGAATCGAACCCTATTGGATATGGTACGATCCATGATGAGTAATGCTGAGTTACCGCGATCTTTCTGGGGACATGCGCTAGAATCAGCGGCATATCTTTTGAACATGGTACCTACCAAGACTGTGCCTACCACTCCATATCAGATGTGGAGTGGGAAGAAACCCCATCTACAGTATATAAAGATTTGGGGATGTCCAGCTTTTGTTAAAAAGCAGCATGTGGACAAGCTCGAGGCACGATCAGTAAAGTGTTTGTTTGTGGGATATCCAAAGCACTCCAGGGGATATCTATTCTATTACGCAGAGGAACATAAGGTATTTGTTTCTCGTAATGCCCATTTTCTAGAACATCAGTTTTTAGAAAAGGAATCAAGTGGGAGCGAAATAGAACTGGAAGAAATTCCAGAACCACAAACTGCTACTGAAAGTTTGGTAGAACCAGAGGTTCAAGAAGAACAGAACATTCCCGCACCCCTCCGCAGGAGTAGTAGGCCGTCTCGTCCGCCTGAGAGATACTACGGTTTTCTCATAGACGGGGATAGAGAGGATTGCATCATAGATGATGATGAACCTACTGACTTCCAGCAGGCCATCCAGAGCGGCGACTCGGTACGATGGCTAGATGCAATGCGGACCGAAATGGAGTCCATGTACACCAACAAAGTATGGACTTTGGACTTTGCTCCAGATGGGGTAAAACCCATAGGATGCAAATGGATCTTCAAGAAAAAGATTGGTGTAGATGGACAGGTGGAAACCTATAAGGCTAGACTTGTTGCAAAGGGTTTTCGTCAAAGACCTGGTTTGGACTATGACGAAACTTTTTCTCCAGTGGCTATGCTCAAATCCATTCGGGTCCTTCTTGCTATTGCTGCCTTCCATGATTATGAAATCTGGCAGATGGACGTAAAGACGGCTTTTCTGAATGGAAATTTAGAAGAGAGCGTCTATATGGATCAGCCAGAGGGTTTCAATCAGAGTGGGAGCAGCGGGAAAGTATGCAAGCTGCTTAAGTCTATTTATGGACTAAAGCAGGCATCGCGGAGTTGGAACATCTGTTTTGATGAGACAGTCAAAGAATATGACTTTATCAAAAATCCAGATGAACCGTGCATATATAGTAAAGTCGTGGCCAGAAGTGTCGTATTCCTCGTCTTGTACGTGGATGACATTCTATTGATAGGAAATGACATTCCTATGCTACAATCTGTCAAAGGATTCTTGTCACACAGGTTCTCCATGAAAGACCTGGGTGATGCCTCTTACATTCTGGGGATCCGGATCTATCGTGATAGATCCAAGAGGATGTTGGGACTTTCGCAGTCCAGGTATATCGACACTGTACTGAAAAGATTCAGTATGGAAGATTCTAAGCGCGGTAATCTACCGGCTTGTCACGGAATCACCCTCTCCAAAGAGATGTCTCCCAAGACTGATTTGGAAAGGGAACGCATGTCTATTATACCCTACGCTTCTGCGGTAGGCTCTATAATGTATGCGATGTTGTGTACCAGACCAGATGTAGCTTACGCACTGAGCGTGGTAAGCCGGTATCAGTCAGACCCAGGGGAGAAACACTGGATAGCAGTAAAGAACATTCTCAAGTACCTAAGGAGGACTAAGGAGATGTTCTTGGTTTACGGCGGAAAAGACCTCAGGTTGGAGGCCTTTGCCGATTCCGGCTTCCAGAGTGATAAGGACGATTCCAAGTCCATGTCGGGTTATGTCTTTACCCTCAATGGAGGGGCGGTGTGCTGGAAGAGCTCCAAGCAGGACACCATTGCTGACTCGACGATGGAAGCGGAGTATATAGCTGCTTGCGATGCCGCAAAAGAAGCAGTCTGGATGAAGAAGTTCCTAACAGAACTTCAGGTGGTTCCTACCATAGTTGATCCAATACCTCTGTATTGCGACAACAACGGAGCTATAGCTTTAGCGAAGGAACCAAGGTCCCATCAGAAGTCCAGACACATCTTGAGGCGGTATCACCTGATCAGGGAGATCATTGATCGTCAGGAGATCGAGGTTCGGAGAGTTGCTTCAGAAGAGAACATTGTTGATCCATTCACGAAGGCCCTTCCTCAGATTCAGTTCGAGAGGCTACTCGAGATCATTGGTCTACGATATGCCAGTACATGGCCCTAGTGCAAGTGGGAGATTGTTAGTGTTTATGCCCTAGAAGGCCATTACTGTATCATACTAGCTTGTATATTACTTAATGGAAGCTTGGGATATTCACATGTATATAACAGTCTTGCTAAACATGGTAGTATGCTACTTGGTTTTTCTATCTTAATATGTGAGTGTACGTATTGATAGAGCTCTTAGGATCTTGCTTGTCTACCAGCGTTGTGATGGCAGTCACACTAGTGGGGGCTGGGTAGTCTACAAGCACATCCTTATTCAGGTCCCTGGTCGTTGGATTATCGAGACAGAGCATCGATACTCCGGAGTAGACTGGTGTGTACGCTTCTCATCCCAGTTGGGGAGATGGTCTGTCCCACAGCCGTCAGTACGTCGTACTGGAGATAGTATACAGGTGCTCGTTAGGTTACGGGTACACCGGACAGGACTCACAGGGAACTGTTGGTTGGTTTGATACCAGTCGTCAGTGAACAGTTCCCAGGTGACATGAGTACAGCTTAGTCCGCAGACTTGACACTGCTACTTCGCCTCGAGTGTGTCCCACTGTTCTTAGATTGCTACCCTACCGCGGCTCAAAGGAGTCGTGCAAACAGGTAGCAGTTAGGTGCAGTCCCGAGCACTTGGAGGCAGTGGCAGTTAGACAGGATTCGTCCCTCCCGGTATTGGGAGTAGATATCGTGCTGTGTCAGAGAGCCATTACGCAAAGTCCCTGGCCAGGGCAAGCGAGATTTGCTGGTAGGTTCCAGTAGTTTCTCAGGGTGTAATGGGCTTCACTCCGACACGACTTATACCGCTATTAGGGGACTGACGCTTGCCGCCCCCCCTAGGCCCGATATGCGATAGTCTTGGACGAACGGACCGGACTGTATGGAGATTGTCACATCAGACTCAGTAGGAGTTCGGATGGGTTTACTCATCGGCCTTCTTATCGACAACTACCTGGGGACCGTTACGTACAGCTAGTGCCGCTTGCGGTCTGTGGTTAAACCCACTGCCAGCGTAGTAGTCGAGTCTCTAGAGTCCCACACAGAGAGTTTCCTACTCCAGGCGAAACGATATAGAGGTTGCATGGTTTTGCGACAAAGGGTTCGGACGCATACGTGCGTTTACGCGCGTACGACTTTCGGACAGTTTTTACCAGTCGGCTTTGGTTTAAGCCAGTTACTGGTATCCGGTTATTGGATTTATACAGTCTAAAGATTTTCCGTATTTTTACGGTTCGGAGGGGCGTTCTCGTAATTACTCGAGAAGCTTCTAGAAGATGTGACTAAGGAGGTTTCTTTTGGATAAGAAAGTGAGTCATGGTGGTGATTCATTCATTTCATTAATGCACATTTATTGCTTAATGACTCATGCTAATGAATCACCACTAGATATTTTATGAAGCATGCTTATTCATTTCCTTTATTCATTATTGTTAAAAAGAAATGCTTCATAATATATTATGATACACTCTCTCTCCTCTCATTATCTAATCTCACATTCTCTCTCCTCAAGCTCTCATCTTCAAACCCTAATCCTTAATCCTCATGTGTTGAGATCAAAGGATTAGTTAGACTAAACAATCCATTACCTTCACTCTATATCATCCTTTCATCTTTGATTAGCAATCAAAGTTAATTAGTTACCTCAAGTTAGAGGTTTAGCTTGGTGTTTTGCTCTCGGGTGGATCGTCTACTACCTAGAGAAGGTCGAGGAGAACAAAGGAGGACACAAAGAAGAAGGACCGGTTTCATTAGGTATAATCCCTAATCACTAGTGAAAAGAAACTCATTGGATACGGTTATTTATAGTTTAGCTTCGATTCAAGCGGTTAGTCGATGTTCGTTGTTTAAACTTGATAGTTTTTGAAAATTCCGCCTCCCCACAAGTACTGGGGTGAAGTACATCGACTTACATATAATATCCTGCCGCATCTCATATCATGACCCAAACACATATTACAACTCACGGCATCATGCCCGATCATATCGACTCGCCTCCAAATATCATATATTATCCTCAACATCCGTGTATACGTGTATGTATATATATATATATATAAGCACCAAAACATCCACATAAACCTATATATATACATATGACGTATACACCCAAAACCAAATCCCGTATGTATATATGTATGTGTTCAACCTTACTCTAGGGTTCACGACTAAGAAACCAACTAAATCCTTCCTTCAATTCTCGCAACACTAACCCATGATCTCCTAAACCTTTTCTTTTTAGGTGTTCATATCTCTCAATAACATATCTAAGTAAATCTATATCACATCATACCATTTCTTACGACATTGCGGGGTGCTATACGCCATCCACCCGACTTCCCCCGTAGATATAAATCTATTCACCTTGATCTTCGCTTGCCGATGCCGATGTCGCCACGCGCTTTCTTGTCGTCTCGAAGTTCTCGTGAGGGTACCTACATATCATAACACGTCGTATCGCATTAAAATCCAATTCGCAAATCGAAATGACACACGAATCACTCATAGGTTGAAACCTATGGTCTACTCACGCAAATCAACCAAAAATTACCCGATATAGACGTACAAACGTCAAGTGATCGATACCAAACAAAAATATCAAAACTCTAATTCATAAACATCGCAAAACATAAAGCAGCAGCTTTGAAAACATGCTCCAGATTTTACCCTAAGTCAAATTAGCAAATTTTGCATATATGGAGGGTCAAATTTAAAGATACTGGAGCCACAGAACAAACACGAACCAGTTCCAACCTACCCAGGCCGCAATTTGCGGCCCAAATGAATAAATTTGCGGCCACAGTAAGGGATTAGGGGCTAGGGTTTCAGTGGGGGGTCATAGGTTGCCTGCACACTTCTCTGTGTTTGCTAAATAATTTTCATGTCCCCCGGGTGTTAGCGGATTTCATTATACTCTCACAAAATTCACAGTTTTCTGATATTGGGTTTCTAAGTTCGTATTCCGGAGTTAAGTCTCAGGTTTTAGTCCAATATGATATCACTAACAGGGGTTTAGGGTCACTACTAACCCAATTACACTACCACAACTCAATTCAAACCCTAACCTCTTCTAGAATTTTTCAAAGCTCACAAAACCGCATCCAAACACTTCTAAACTTGCATAGGTGCTAAAGTAAAGGAAATACAATGCTAATGATGCAGAATTTAACTCATTTGGCAACTCAAGAAAATTCTTGAGTTGCCCCAAGTCTCCAAAATCCTTGCTTTCTTGGTCCAAAGTGTTGCTAAAGGGCTTGTGCACATTTTTTATGAAGTGGGGATGGAGTTTTGGATGAGTTTTTAATGGTGTTTGAGAGGATGAAGAGGGGGAGGGAGTGAGGGCAGCAGCCATTGAGGATGAGGAAGAGGAAAAATGAAGAAATGATGAAGGAGGAAACAATAGGAGCTTGGTCAAGTTGACCCCTCACCCTCTCTCTCTCATGCCCATCCCTCATTACTTTATTCTTTTTCTTTTCTTTTCTTTTCCATTCAAAACAAATCCAAGCAAATCAAAAAGAAAAGCCATGGTAGAAAAGATGAAAAAGTGTAGAATATGACACGGTGCGGGTTATGTGCACAATTTCGGCTTAAAACATGATTAGCGATATTTAATCGCGATTAGCACTAAAATAGTGTATAATAAATCGTAAAACTTCATAATTTGCATAAATCATATAAAACACCCTCATTTCAGTAATTTCCATAATTTTCCAAATTTTTCCCAATTTATCGGTATTTAATTATACCGTCTTATTAAAATATTCAATATAATATTATTTAATTATAAAAATTCCCAAAAATAATATTTTATTTTTCTGAAATGTTACGGTCTTCCCCCTTAAAGAAATTCGGTCCCCGAATTTAAATTTAAACCCTCAAGTACTAAAACATTTCAGTAAAAAGTCCAAGTCGCCGGGGCTCCGAAATCATCAATACATAAAACGCATCATAGCACAATGCATGCGCATGAAAAATGAGCAGATAACTCAAAATCGAAACTCCGTCAAGCATCCCGCAATCATCGGAGTCATGGTGAAGACACAAATGTCAAATCCAAAACGAACCCAATATGATATACATCAAAACTATACATGTAAACATCTGAAGGAAATGCACGCCAAACCTTTCATGTTATTGTGCGATGCGCATAACACTGCACAGTGGCGGACGTCTATTATAAAAAATAATCATATATGTATGTATCTTTTGTTTAATATGCACATCCCGCCGTTTTGAAAACAATTTAAAAGGGTTTCCTTGTTTTTAAACGTTTCATTTCATGTCAGACACGTAGGCAACTACTGAGACTATAGCTCCCTTTTTGGAAATCCCTTCGATAACTATCAATGCATGCAAAATATATCCAGGTACTGTCCTCTGACTAGTTCTGCTCAGTACGAAAACAAATAGCAAATATCATAAAAACGTACTGGTCCATAAGAAATCAATCCCAAAATGTATATAAGAATACCCTGTGCCTCTGGTGCGCACGGAAATCGAAATCCATGAATGTGTCATACATGTGCACAGAAACAAAATCTAAGTGTAACGGGTGTGCACGAAACACCAGTCAGAGGCAACGTGTGTGCCTGACAGCAAAATCAGGTGCATCTAATATGCACGAAGAATCTCGATTTAGTGCATCTGGCATGCACCAAAATCGCATTTCATATCATGCGCCCAACATACGCGAAAATCCAAATCAGGTGCATCCATCATGCACGAAAGCACGAAATCCAATATCAAGCGCCGAACATGCACAAAATCCAAGCCAAGCGCGTCAAATATGAGAAAGAATCCAATCAGGTGCACAAGGTGCACAAAACAAATATCGAGTATCACAACCGAAATCGACGGTATACAACACATTTCAATCCAAATCCAAATCAGGTATACCGTGGTACATAATCTCACAACTATGTGCATCAGCGTGCACAAAAGCAAATCAAAATACTAAAAGTGCATGAAAACTATGTCGAAAGCATGAGTCAAGTCACATGCATAACATATGCATGAAATCAACAACAACATCTCGGATGATATCAAATCAAAATCAAGTGCAACCGTGGTGCACAAAATCTCAATCCAGTGCAACTAACATGCATGAATGGAAGTCCCAATCAAGTGCATCCGGTGTACACAAAACCAAATATCATATCATGCGCTCAACATGCGCGAAAATCCAAATCAAGTACATCCGTCATGCACGAATGAAGGCTAAATCAAGGGCATCGAACATGCAGGAAAATGAACATCAAGTGCAGACGCGCACAAAACACAAATCTGGTAACATATGCTCAAAGACATAAATCGGGTGCAACCAAGGTACGGAGTATAATTCCGGTGCAACCAATGCACAAAATACCTAGCTGGTGCAACAAATGCTCGAAATATGAATCCGGTGCATCCAGTGCACGAAATACAATACATTGCAACAATCGCACAAAAATACAAATAAGGTGCATCAAGTGCACAAAATACCAACTCCAGTGCATCCAGTGCACGAAATATCAAATACAGTGCATTCAGTGCACGAAATGCCGAATACAGTGCATCCAGTGCACGAAATACAATACAGTGCAACAATCGCACAAAAATACAAATATGGTGCATCAAGTGCACAAAATACCAACTCCAGTGCATCCAGTGCATGAAATATCAAATACAATGCATTCAGTGCACGAAATGCCGAATACAGTGCATCCAGTGCACGAAATACAATACAGTGCAACAATCGCACAAAAATACAAATATGGTGCATCAAGTGTGTTGGAATTCCTCAGCACCTAGCCTAGGGTTTGCAAGCATCACACATGCCACAACAAAAACTAAAGGGGGTACTAAGCAATCAAACTACAAATCGTACTAGAAAACTAGGGTAACAAAAACTTGTAATCTAATATTACAAAGAGAAGTGAATGAAAATACAACCATTGCAGATCCGGTCCTTCACTTCTAAAGCTCCGTGTTGACGTCCCTTCGCTGTGATCATCGTAGTCCCGAACTCTAGAATGGATTTCCCCGGAGAAATGATCAAGCTAGCTTGTTGACTTCGAGGCCGAAGATGATCTACGTCGAGGTGACTCAAACTCAATCTCCCTCTTCACTTGGTCAAGAACTTTGTGAAGAGAACATCCTAAACTAAATGACAAGTAGTAGAGGATGATGAAATAGGAAATGGGTTCACTTTATATTTTGATTTCTCACTTTGTTTCTTCACAAAAAAAATCTAGCAAGGTTTTCTTCTTTTGGATGAAGAAGAAGAAGAAGAAGAAGAAGAAATGAATAAACAAGTGAAGATAATTATCATAATGCAACCATGGGTGAGTTAGTATCATCCACTAACCTTTGTAGGGACAAAACCATAGTTTAAGTTAATGGTTTGGTTAATAAATATCTTTAGTAAAACAAAGTATGTCGACTTTGTCAAAGATGCTTTAAGCTTCATGAAACTTCAAGTTAAGACAAAGAAAGCCACCACTTTGAATTACAAAATAAATAAAAACCCTAACCATTATCATAAATATGGTGTAAGTCATACACACACCCAAGTTTGCATGTATCATCTAGCATGATACAATCATGAACACAAACATATATCACATATACATCATGTGCACATCAAGTGAGAAAAACAATCTTAAGTGAACCAATACTAGTTAATGTAAAGTAATATATCAAATATATAATTATACATTAAATCATTAAATCAACACTTGATTTAATGATCCGGTCATATCGCATATAATCGACTAATATCTAGTGTATCAACATATCGAATCAACACTTGATTCGGTAGCCCGGCTATATCGCATATAACCGACCGATGATACAAATCACGAGAATAGAATACAGTATCACATACTGGTATTATTCTCGGTCCCGCATATATCTCATATGCGCTCCTATTTCATTTCGCTTGAGCCAGGAAATCTCTGTGTAGGACTCTAAAGACTCGTCAATACGCCGGCAGTAGGAAGTGATCATATCAGTCACCCACAAGCCGCAAGTGGCCTGCTAAACGTAACGGCAATCCGGGTATTGAGCGATCAGAAGATCAACGAGCAAGCCTGCTCACACTCCCGCGAATCCAATCAGTAACACTTACCGTACAGTCCGGTCTGTTCGTCTGATATGTCGCATATCTCGCCTAGGGGTGGTAAACGTCAGACCCCAGTAGCTTGATAAGTCATGCCGATGTAAGGTCCATAACGGTCGTGAAACTACTGATAACACTTACCAGTAAATCACAGCAACCCTGGACAGGGATTTCCAGTTATGGCCAATTGAACATAGCGCAACATCAACCCCCAATACCGGGAGAGACGAATCCCCTCCTATCGCTCATTGCCTCCATGTGACTCGGGACTATACCCAAAAACCACTTGTTTGCACGACTCGGTAGATCCGTGGTAGGGTGGAAATCAAAGCACAGTGGGAGACACACAAGACTCTATGACGATCTCGGGTCAACTGACTAAGCTGTACCAGTGTCACCAGAGAACTGCCATCTGACGTGAGGTATAATACCATCTGGGAGTTCTCGGCGAGTCCGTTCAGTATACCCAGTCTCCACTGAGTACCCGCATACCATCTCTGATGTCGAACACCAATGGATATGGGATCATCCATCGCCCATCACATGGGTCGAGAAGATATACGCTAGTCTACTCTGGAATATCGATGCCCCGTCTCGATATTCCTATGACTAGGAACATTGAAGGATGTACTCATGGACTTCCCAGGCCCCACTAGTATGATCTGCATCAGAATCCTGGAAGTCGAGTACACATCCTAAGGGCTTTATCAACATGTAACAGAGAGACAATAAGTATACATGTTAAGATAAAGAGAAACCAGATAGCGTACTATCATGTCGAGCAAGAAAGTCCTCCCTATATATGTCCAGCATCCACTATAATATACATCTTATGTACAATAATGGCCTCTGGGGCATACATACAACTATCAATCTCCCACTTGCACTAGGTTCATCATATAGCAGTGGTTGTAGTATCTCATACTCAACCATCCCATAAAAATCTCTCTTTGGAAAAAGGCCTTTGTGAGTGGATCCGCCGTGTTGTCCTCTGAGTCTGCTCTCCTAATCTCGATCTCCCTGGAGATCAACTATCTCCTTGATCAGGTGATACTGCCTTGGAATATGTCTGGGTCACTGATGGGACCGGGGTTCCTGGGCCAAAGCCACACTTCCATTGTCACACAATGGTAGGAACCTAGTTCATCTCATGAACTAATATACACCCAAACTGCCTCTTTGGTAGTATCTTTGATAGAGATGTCACCAGCCTTTATCGTCTAGTTTGCCACGACATCTAGCTTGGAACTCTTCCAACATACCGTCCCTCCACTGAGGGTAAAGAAAAAGCATGTGACTGACATTCAGTCGTCCTTACCACCCTGGAAGCTATCCAGTGATTCTCCCCAGGATCAATTGATACCATCTCACTACACCTAGTGAGAATCCTAACATCCATTTAGATCTATCTCATAGATCCAAAACCCAGGATTTAGGAGGTATCACCTAGATCCTACATAGAGGATCAATGTGATAAGAGGAGATTGACCGAGTGTATCATAGGAAACTCTTTTCCTATCAAGAGTATGTCATCCATGTACAGTACGAGGAAGACCACCTTACTCTCTATTACCTTTTTGTATATACAAGGTTCATCTATCATTTTGATGAAGTCAAACTCTTTGACTACCACATCAAAACAAATGTTCCAACTCCACGATGCCTGCTTTAACCTGTAAAGAAACTTGCACATATTTCCGCTGCTCCCACTATTTACGAAGCCCTCTGGCTGTGTTCTTATGGACGTTCTTTTCTAAATCAATATTTAGAAAAGCAGTCATGACACCCAACCACCAGATATCGTAGTCATGGTATATAGCAATGGCAAGTAGGATCCGGATGGACTTAAATACAGCCACTGGAAAAGGTTTCATCATTATCCACGCCTGGTCGATGACGAGAACCTTTAACAAGTCTAGCTTTGAAAGTCTCAACTTTTCCATCTATACTAAGTAATCTTCTCTAGATATACTTGCTCCTGATGGGGATTTAACCCTTCAGATATAGCAGTCAAAGTCCATACTTTGCTGGTGTATATGGATTCCATCTCAGATCTCTTAGCATCTAGCTATTCTTACAGAGTCCCCACTCTTGATGGCCTGCTCGAAACTAGTTGGGTCATTATCTCATGATGCAATCCTCGCTCCCGCTGTCATCGAGAAACCGAAGTATCTCTCCGGCGGATGAGGAACCTTACCAGATCAGCGGAGAGGCTGAGGTTCGTCGGGAATTGTTGAATCCTTTGGTTCTACCAAATCATTAGCTGTAGTTTGTATAGCTGGAACTCCTTCCAGTTCTACAGAACTGACCTTGCCTCGAGCTTGTCCGTATTTTGCTTTTAGACATAGGCCGGACAACCCCAAATCTTAACTTGCTTAAGAGATGGGCTCTTCCCATACCATATCTCATATGAAGTGGTAGGCACTGATTTGATTTGAACCCAATTCAATAGGTATGCAGCTTCTCAAGTGCATAACTCCCAAAAAGGAAACATGTAACTCAGTAGTACTCATCATAGAGCGCACCATATCATATAGGGTGCGATTGCTCCGTCCCGATATACCGTTGTGCTGTGGTGTATACGGAGGAGTAATGCTGAGAGAGAATCTCATTCTCCTTTAGAATAGTCCAGGATCTCCATGCCTCAGCATCCTCTTCCCTGATCACATCAAAGGACATAATACTTATCCGGTTTTGGTTCTCTACTTCTGACTTATATTCTTTGAATTTCTCAAAAGCTTCAGACCTGTGTTTCAACAGGAACATGTGTCCGAATCTTGAGAGATCATCAGTGAATGTAAGGAAGTACAAAGAACCAATCCTGGCATATGTAGACCGGGGCCCTTCATACATCACTATGTATCAGTCCCAAGGGTTCACTAACCCTTTCTCTGTTACAAGTAAACATAGCTATGGTCATCTTATCTTTGTGACATGACTGGAAAGTTTCACAAGATGTAAATTCAAACTGATTTAAATATGCATCTAAATGTAACTTAGCTAGTCGGGTCGCATTGATATTACCTAGTCTATAATGCCTCAAGAAGGATTCATTCATTTCTGAACTCTTCCTCTTGTGTGTGTTCTGTACGTTAGAAACTGTGGTTTGATTTAGAATGTATATGCTTTTAGATAACGTGCCTGAACCGATCAACTCTTAATATAGGAAATGTTCAAAACGTTATCCAACAATACAAAATTATATCCTTCTTTACTAAATAAAGAGATTGATATGATGTTGTATATCAGGTTCGGTATCTAATAGCATTCGTTCAGAATCAATGTATTTGGTGATACAAGGTGATAACTGCCAACACCTTGGCTGCAACAATTGCACCATTTTCAACTCATGAAACTTATCACCCGTTCTCAGTTCTCTGCCTATCTGTAGCCCATGTAACAGATTACATATTCGGGATCCTGATCCGGTATCAAATACCCAGGACGTAGAGGATACTGAGAAACAGTTCTATGTAATGAACACACCCGAAGGAGATGCATCATCATGCATTTTCATCGTTTGGGTGGCATGGGAATCCTGGTATTCCTCTATTTCCTGCTCGGTCTTACAACAATTATAAGTTGGAGCGGGACCAACGTTCCCCAGCTCAGTATAACAAGCGGGTTCGGTCAATACATCCATATTATTATCTTGATTAAGGCGTGACATGGTCGCTACCTGGAGAGAGAGAGAGAGAAGAAAACACTCTGCGTGCGCTCTTGCAAGATTAGATTGGTTATATATTTTATCTAATCAGGATGGCTCCCACTGTTTTTATCAAATCTTCCTTCAAACCCTAAAAGGAAAGACTAGCCGGGATTAATTACACTCTACAAGTTCACCAATCTTTCAGCCAGGCCAGTGCCGGTACTTTGAGGGAGGATCCCCGTGCTTTCGCACGGACCTAATTAAAATAAACCTCGTTTTCCCAGGGGCGTAACCACGTTGACACCTTTCTAGACACCTACTTGATCGGCTAATTGTAAAGTGCAAAACTGTCCCAGGAGTAACAAATACTCGCAGTGGGTATCAGGATCCAACTATCATATAGAAGGTATGCAATCTCATTGCAAATTTCAACACTTGAAACTCCCGATAAAGGTTTTTACCCCTAGTACTTATGATCTTAACTATGGTGAACAAATCATAAGCACTAGTCAAGCTCTACCTGTCATTTCGTGATTAATTAGACCCACCCACATGACTCTTAACTAAGGTCAACAAAGTCACGTGACTGTCCTAACTAATCGCATCATATGCTGTGTAGGAAGACATCACTTAGCTACCGTACACTGTGCCTTAACTAAGGTCAATAAACACAGCACGAATACTAAGTACTCTACTTCCTAAAATGACGGAGGGTTGCGGATGGTTTTTAAGAAAACCTTTAACGCTTTGAACTTGATCTCGTTGCAGAATCAAATGATTTTAAATGGAGTGTTTTTGAGGCTTTTGCTAGTTTCGCTAAAGAGGTCACTCCCGGTGAAGGGATCTCGGCTCTTTCCTCGTCGAATGAGGTGCAGGATATTCACAATACCACTGTGCAAAGCAAGAACTAGAAAAGCAGTCAAAAGACAAACCGAAGGTTGTAGCATCTGCTAATTATTGCTAAAGAGGTCACTCCCGGTAAAGGTATCTCGGCTCTTTCCTCGTCGAATAAGGTGCTGATATTCTACAAGGAATACCACTATGCAAAGCAACAACTAGAGCTACCCAATTTTTGAAATTTGATTCCACAACATCTTTTAGGTTTATTTTCTTTCATTAATCTCATTAATGGATGTCCCATCATTTAAGTCGCCTAAACATCACAGATAAATACAACGCACGCTTATGTCATCCGCATTCGTCTCGATGTTCCGTCATGCACCGTTAGGTTAGGTAACTAACGGCAGAGCGGGGCAGGGCTAGCGCGGGTGAAAAACATAAGCAACGTCTATATAATATATCATATATACTATATACAGTATCTATCTGAACATATCACATGATCACATCACAGATAACGCATTAGAAAACAACATATGGAATATTGGATATACTAGGATGTCCGTGTTTTATTTTGAGCCTGTATAAAACACGGATTTCACAGTCGTGATGAATAACCAAACCCACATCCCCAGACCCCTACGTGAGCGACAAGCAACCCTACCAATTCTAGAGTTAGGAGACCCGGTCTCGACTCCTCGAGATGGTCTCCCACTGGACTCTAGAACCCGGTTACTTGTGCTCCCCTCCTTGGGTCTATCCTAATGCGGAAAAGTAAATAATATACATCAACGGTGACATCTTCCTCAACCCGGAAGTGCCCCAAATAAAAGAATATTACATACAAGTTTTTACATGAATGAAAATGAAAAACACTCATCTCACATAAAAAAAAACCCGGCTATTCAAACACGACGATCCAATATAACATATCCAGCAACACATAACATCACATGTCATCAACGTAAGTAAATATGTGTATCCCAATTGTCATTGACGTATAGCAACGAAACCGGCGATACCCCACATATTACACTTACGGTCGCAGAAAAGAAAGCGAAAAACTACAACAGTTGGAATCCGCAACTGCCTTAGACATCACATGCCTAACAATATGAATTCCTTAGATATCGCATGCCTAACAATTATAAACCCCGCATTTTAGTCTCAATATTGAAAACACTTTCCAATAATCAGTCGGGCAATTCAACAAGATTCCCGACATCCCGATCGAATGCTCGTCGGAAACGTTTGTAGACAGCCGCATCCCCGATACCGACGACAAAGTGCACTTAGGCGGAACACCGCGGCCGCAAGCACCCAGACGGATGCTTTTTGGCAACGGAGTTCTCCTACAGTCACTTTGTCGGGGCTATGGGGTATGGCTATCTAGTAATATTACCCGGCTATATCGCATATAACCGACCGATGATACAAATCGCGAGAATAAAATACAGTATCACATACTGCTATTATTCTCGGTCCCGCACATATCTCATATGCGCTCGTATTTCGATTCGCTTGAGCCAGGAAACCTCTATGTAGGACTCTAAAGACTCTTCAATACGCCGGCAGTAGGTGGTGATCATATCAGTCACCCATAAGCCGCAAGCGGTCTGATAAACGTAACGGCCACCCGGGTATTGAGCGATCAGAAGATCAACGAGCAAGCCTGCTCATACTCCCGCGAATCCAATCAGTAACACTTACCGCACAGTCCGGTCTGTTCGTCTGATATGTCGTATATCTCGCCTAGGGGTGGTAAACGTCAGACCCCAGTAGCTTGATAAGTCATGTCGATGTTGTAAGTCGATGTACAACACCCCACGAATTGCGGGGAGGCGGAAATATGAAAAACAATCTTGTTCTTTGGATTAACATCGACTAACCGAAGAATCTTTACTAAACTATAACTAACAAATACATAGGAGTTGTTAACTACTATGAGAAGTGATTATACCTAGTGAACCTTGTCCTTCGTCTTTTCGTTCTCCACGTCCTCCTCGGTCTCCTCAACGTGATAGATGATCCGCCCGAGAGCTTCTATTCCAAGCTTCACCTCTAATCTTGAGGTAACTAAGTTTCTTTAGTTGCTAATCAAAGGAACCTAGGTGATATAGAGTGAGGTTATGGATTAATTAGTCTATCTAATCCTTGATCTCAACAAATGAGTGGTAGGATTAGGGTTTGATGAGAGAGTGAGCTTGAGGAGAGAGAAGGTGAACATAATAATTATAATGAAAATGTTTCTCACTTGAATATATATGAAGCATAATCTTTTATCAAATAAATGAATAAATATGATTAATCATCATGCTTCATTAATTCTATATGTGTGATTCACTATATGAGTCATTAACCATTTAATGATGCATTAATGATATGGATGAATCACACAAATGAGTCACAAATACATTTAATGAAAATGCCACCTAAACCCTCAAGTTACCATACTTCTAGAAGCTTCCCGTCAAATTACGAGAACGCCCCTCCTATCCGTGAAAACACGGAAAAAAAATTTAGACTGTATAAATCCAATAATCCGATACTAGAATCTGGCTTAAACCAAAGCCGGCTAGAAAAAACTGTCTGAACGTCGTACATACGTAAACACACGTATGCGTCCGAACCCTTATCGTAAAACCATACGACCTCTATATCGTTTCGCCTGGAGCAGGGAAACCCTCTGTGTGGGACTCTAAATACTCGACTACTACGCTGGCAGTGGGTTTAACCACAGACCGCAAGCGGCACTAGCTGTACGTAACGGTCCCCAGGTAGATGTCGATAAGAAGGCCGATGAGGAAACCCATCCGAACTCCTACTGAGCCAGTCCGTGACAATATCCGCGCAGTCCGGTCTATTCGTATAAAAGTATCGTATGTATGGTCTAGGGAGGTGGTGAACGTCAGACCCCTAATAACCGTACAAGTCATACCGGTATGGCTCAAGACCATCCGAGAATCTACTGATCAGTGCACCAGTAAATCTCAATCAGCCCTAGCCAGGGACTTATGGTAATGACCAACCGATCACAGTGCGATATCAACTCCCTATGCCGGGAGAGACGAATCCCTAACAGTCGCTCACTGCCTCCATGTGGCTCGGGACTGTGCCCAACTAAAACCTGTTTGCATGACTCCTTTGAGCCGTGGTAGGGTAGTAATCAAAGCACAGTGGGAACTCACACGAGACAAATGACGACCTTAAGTCAACAGACTATCTGCACACATGTCACCTGAGAACTGCTATCTGACGTTAGGTATAATACCATCCAGTCAGTTCTCTGCGAGTCCTGTCCGGTGTACTCACACCCAGTGAGCATCTGTATACAATCTTAGGTGCACATCACCAATGGCTGCAGGACCAATCCATCTCCCCTCATCAGGGTCTAGATATGAATACACTAGTCTACTCTGGAGCATCGATGCCCAGTCTCGATACTCCTGCCACCAGGGACATTTAAGGATGTGCCTATTGACTATCCAGCTCCCACAAGTATGACTGCCATCACAACGCCGGTAGTCAGGCAAACACCCTATGGGATTTATCAACATGTATATAAATACAAAGTAAAATATATCATACGTTAAGATAAAGACAAACCAAATAGCGTACTATCATATCAAGCAAGATTGTAATGTATATACATATCCCTAGCATCATATACAATGAAGGCCTCTAGGGCATATATATCCAACAATCTCCCACTTGCACTAAGGCCTATAATTTGCGCAATGAGTACCCACTGTCTGCACTAGATCCAGTTGCTGGTGTACCGCATGCCCAACATCTCAAACAGCCTCTCGAACTGGACTTGAGGGATGGCCTTGGTGAATGGATCTGCCGTGTTGTCTTTTGTGTCCACTCTCCGCACCTCGATCTTCCGACGATCCACGATCTCCCAGATCAGGTGATACCGCCTTAAGATATGCCTGGATTTCTGATGGGACCTTGGTTCCTTCGCTAATGCTACAGCCACATTGTTATCACAATACAAAGGTATTGGATTGGCAATGGACGGAACAACCTGAAGTTCAGAGATGAACTTCCTCATCCAGACAGTTTCTTTCGCGGCTTCGCTAGCAGCTATATACTCAGCCTCCATAGTTGAGTCTGCAACGGTATCCTATTTGGAACTCCTCCAACATACCGCCCCTCCATTCAGGATAAACACAAAACCCGAAACGGATTTAGAGTCATCTTTGTCACTTTGGAAGCTGGAGTCGATAAAAGCCTCGACCTGGAGGTCCCTATTACTGTAAACCAAGAACATCTCCTTAGTCCTTCTCAGGTACTTGAGAATGTTCTTTACCGCTATCCAATGCTTCTCATCTAGTCTGGTACATAACATCGCATACATTATTGATCCTACTGCCGAAGCGTAGGGTATAATGCCCATGCGAGCCCTCTCTTCATCAGTCTTTGGAGGCATTTCTTTGGAGAGGGTGATCCCGTGACAAGCGGTTAATTACCGTGCTTGGAATCTTCCATACTAAATCTCTTTAGTATAGTGTCAATATACCTGGACTGTAAAAGTCCCAACATTCTATTGGATCTATCACGATAGATCTTAATGCCCAGAATGTATAATGCATCTCCCAAGTCTTTCATGGAGAATTTCTGTGACAAGAAGAGCTTTACTGATTGTAGCATAGGGACATCATTCTCTATCAGTAGTATGTCGTCGACGTACAAAACGAGGAAGACTACTGCTCCTTCTACAATCTTCCTATAAATGCATGGCTCATCTATATTTTTGATAAAGTCAAATTCTTTGACCGTCTGATCAAAGCAGATGTTCCAACTCCGCGATACTTGCTTTAATCCATAAATGGATTTAAGCAACTTGCACACTTTTCCGCTGCTCTCACTGTCTAAGAAACCTTCTGGTTGATCCATATAAACACTCTCTTCTAAATGTCCATTTAGAAAAGCTGTTTTTACGTCCATCTGCCAGATTTCATAGTCATGGAAGGCAGCAATGGCAAGCAGGATCCGAATGGATTTAAGCATAGCTACTGGTGAAAAGGTTTCATCATAGTCCTATCCTGGTCTTTGACGAAGACCTTTTGCAACGAGTCTAGCTTTGTAGGTTTCCACTTGTCCAAATGCACCAATCTTCTTTTTGAAGATCCATTTGCATCCAACTGATTTCACCCCGGGAGGAGCAACTTCTAAAGTCCATACTTTATTGGTGTACATGGATTCCATTTCGGATCTCATAGCATCCAGCCACTTCACCGAGTCTTTACTCGTGATAGCCTGCTGAAAATTAGCAGGCTCATCATCATCGATGATGCAATCCTCTCGATCCCCATCTACAAGAAACCCATAGTATCTTTCAGGAGGATGAGAAAGCCTACTAGATCTGCGGAGTGGCGTTGGTTCGTCGGGTTCTATTGAAACCTGAGGTTCTACTAAGTCCTCGGCAGCAGTTTGAGGTTCTGGAATTTCTTCCAGCTCTACCGCGCTCCCACTAATTTCTTTTGCAAGAAATTCGCTCTCTAAGAAGACAATGTGGTGAGCGACAAACACCTTTTGTTCTTCAGTGTGGTAGACCAGATATCCCCTTGAATGCTTGGGGTATCCTACAAACTTGCACAAAACCGATCGTACCGCGAGCTTGTCCGGATTATGCTTTTTAACATATACCGGACATCCCCATATCTTGATATATTTGAGATATGGTCTCTTCCCGCTCCACATTTCATATGGAGTTGTAGGCACAGACTTAGTCGTAACTTTATTCAATAGGTATGCTGCTGATTCTAGCGCAAAACCCCAGAAGGAAAGTGGCAACTCAGCATTATTCATCATTGAACGCACCATGTCCAGTAGCGTGCGATTCCTCCTTTCTGATACACCATTATACTGGGGTGTATAAGGCGGAGTAAGCTGAGAGAGAATTCCATTCTCTTTTAAGCATTCAAGGAAACTGGTACTTAAGTATTCTCCACCTCGATCAGATCGAAGTGTCTTGATACTTCTACCAGTCTGTTTCTCCACTTCAATTTTGTACTTCTTAAACTTCTCAAAGGCCTCTGATTTATGCTTCATTAAGAACACATGTCCATACCTAGAGAAGTCATCGGTAAAAGTGATGAAGTAGGAGTGACCGCTTCATGCATGTGTAGACATTGGACCACATACATCACTGTGTACAAGTCCCAAGAGTTCTGTGGCTCTTTCTCCGTGTCCGGTGAACGGAGATTTGGTTATTTTTCCTTTGATACATGATTGACAAGTTGCATATGATGAATATTCAAACGGATCTAAATATCCATCTTTATGTAACTTAGTCAACCTTGTTTCGTTTATATGACCAAGTCTACAATGCCATAGGAAGGCTTGGTTTGAATCTGGAGCCTTTCTTTTAAGCGTGTTTTGAATATTGAAAATTTGATGTTGATTAAGTATGTATATGTCGTTTTCCAGTGTGCCAAACCCGATTATTTCTTGATTTAGGAGAATGTTCATGACATTTCTTTCAAGCGCAAAATTATATCCTTCATTAAATAACAAAGATACTGATATAATATTACACAGCATACTGGGAATACAAAAACAGCTGTACAACACCAAAATGTGCCCACTAGTCAACCCTAGGTGATATTCTCCTATTGCAATAGCATCTACGTGCATTCTATTGCCCATCCGGAGAGTCATATCACATGTCTCCAGTGCTTTACTATTTCTCAGATCCTGCAAAGAATTACAGATGTGAAAACCAGAACCGGTATCAAGTACCCATGATGTAGAGTTTACTGAAAGACAATTTTCGATTACAAACACACCTGAAGCAGAAGCAACAGCTTGCTTCGTGTCCTTGGCCTTGAAGGCCATGCAATCCTTCTTCCAGTGCCCTTGCTTGTGACAATAATAGCATTCGTTTTTATCTGCCTTCACCCTTCCTGCCTTGTTCGTTCCCTGCACCTTTTTGACCCCGCCTTTCGGTTTGGTGGCTTTCAAATTCTTCTTCCCTTTAGCTTCGCTTTAGATTTAGAAGAGGATGATTGGCCAACATACAGAACGGGGGTCTTCTCCTTTTTCAAGGAGGTCTCTGCTACCCTCAACATGTTGAGGAGCTTTGGAAGATCAGCTTCCATTTCGTGCATGTTGAAGTTCAGCACGAACTAAAAGAAGGTGTGGGGAAGGGACTGCAAAATCAAGTCGATGTACAAATCATTCTCTAGCACGCATCCCAGGTTTGCGAGTTCCTCAATGAGGCTGATCATTTTGAGGACGTGCTCTCCTACAGGTGATCCTGGAGCTAACCTCATCTGGAAGAGTTTCCTTGAGGTCTCGTACCTCGCGATACGGGAGTGCTCCCCATACAATTACTTGCAATGGAGAAAGATGGATATAATATCCATACTCTCGTGCTGTTTCTGGAGTTCATTGTTCATGGACGCCAGCACGATACACTTAGCTCTCTCACAGTCTAGATCCCAGGTTTTGCGAACCTCCTTGTCCGCAACTGAGGAATCTTGTCCTGGGATAAGGGGAGGAACAGCGGTGGTAACATATGCTACTTTGTCATAAGTCAGTGCAATGTTGACGTTCCTTAGCCAATCTTTATAGTTCTGCCCGGTCAGTATATTTTTTTCAAGTAATAGTTTTAGTCCTGTCATGGTAGCTGCCAGAGAGAGAAAAGAAACACTCAGCATATGCTCTTGCAAGTTTAGATTGGTTTATTAGTTTATCTAAACAGGATGGCTCCCACTGTTTCCTCAAATCCTTCTTCAAAACCTAAAAGAAGAATTAGTCAGGATTTAATTACACGTCACAATACTTGTTTAACCTTTCAGCCAGGCCAGTGTTGGTACTTCGAGGGAGGTTTTCCAACACTTTCGCGAAGTTCCTTAATTAAAGAACCTCTTTTCCCTGGAGGCGTAGCCCCTCTAACACCTTTCTAGACACCTACTTGGTTTATAGCATTGATTGTTAAGTGAGAAAATTTTCCGAGAGTAATCCTACTCATCAGTGGGATCGGGATCCAACTATCATTGTATGATGCACTAGATGGAAACTACTCTTAGTCACCACACTCCAGAAGGTATGCTAAAACTGCAAGTTGCCTTTATGTTTGAAACTCCCGATGTGACTTTTACCCCAAGCTCTTATGACCTTGACGTAGGCCAACAAATCATAAGACACAAGTCAAGTTCTACCTGTCGTTGTCCTGATTAATTTAGATACATCCGTACTCGCCCTTGACGTAGGCCAACAAGGATGTACATCTGTCCTAAACTAATGCATCTATCTATGCAACAAATAAGCAACACATTGCTACCATACACTATGCCTTGACGTGGGCCAACAAACATAGCATGAATACGATGTGCTGTTTATTTGAAACGACGGAGGGTTACGGCTGGTTTTTGACAAAAAACCGTTAACGTAGTGAACTTGATATGATCGAAGGAACCAAGATAGCTTTCCTTTTTTAAAAGGAGTGGTTTAAGCTCCGAATTTAAAATTTGCTTTTTGAAGAAAACCGAGTGGTTTTGAAATTGTTCCAACGATTTAGTTTAGGTTTTATTTTCTTTGCATTAATGATAATGTGTCCCATCATAAACCTATCATTACAGAAAACAACGAAAATACAACGTCCTCTTATACCATCCGCATTCGCCACGGGATCCCGTCATCACCCGTTAGGTTACTTAACTAACAGCAGAGCGGGGGCTAGGCTAGCGTGGGTGTAAAACATAAGTGACGTCTAAATAGCTATCATATATAGATATTGTACATTCGTCAGACGCAATAATAGGCATTCCAGATCACAGATGAACATTATTGGATATAAAAGCAATCCGCGTTTCTTTTTAGCCTGTAACGAAAGACGGATTACACAGTTGTGATGAATAGCCATTACCCCACCCTATACCCCTACGGGTACGGCAAACTACCCGCCAAGTACCCGAAGTGAAGCGGTCTCCCTCAACAACGTAAGTAGGCCATTAAACACTTCAAAATACCCGGTAGTTTGTGCACCCCACCTTGGGTCTATCCTAGGAGCAGAAAACAATAAAAAGAAATTATACAACGGTGGCTACAACCGCAACCTGGATGTGCCCCGCAAAATAATATTACAACATATAATAATTACATCGAATGAAAGAATATAATAACCCATCTCAAATACCGGCTAATCATCACAACAATCCAATACAGTTCATAATCACAAACAATTAAATCATTACAGAAATGTGCAACCCCCTGCCAACCGATATACTAGCAGTTAGGGGAGGTTTATGAACACATTAAACAGTTCACATATATAATCTAATTAGCAAATATCGTATAATTTCGATCGATCAAACACTTTAGATTCTACTCCAAAACTTCTCTGTGCACCTGAGATTTGAGCAGAAAATAAACATTCCAGAAAAGACAAAAACATCACAAAAGAGTTACTAGGGAGAACTAGGCTGAATCGGCTTCAACTCGGCCGTGGATCCGCAGCGGATCGGTGGGATCGGCCGCGGTTCCGCGGCTGTTTGGCCGATTCATGCACCCAATTTTCTCCAGTAACCTTAGGTTTCCCTGCTTGTATTTTTAGAGGCCCCTGAAAAATTTTTAGACCTCGATTTAAATTCGACAGAAACTATGTGATTTCGTTGTTTTTTCCGGTTCGTTTTGGGTTCGAAATTCTTACGACTTTGCTAATAAGTTAATTATTGTTTAGCGAGGCTCTGATACCACTGTAAGTCCATGTACAACACACCACGAATTGCGGGGAGGCGGAAATATGAAAAACAATCTTGTTCTTTGGATTAACATCGACTAACCGAAGAATCTTTACTAAACTATAACTAACAAATACATAGGAGTTGTTAACTACTATGAGAAGTGATTATACCTAATGAACCTTGTCCTTCGTCTTTTCGTTCTCCACGTCCTCCTCGGCCTCCTCAACGTGATAGATGATCCACCCGAGAGCTTCTATTCCAAGCTTCACCTCTAGTCTTGAGGTAACTAAGTTTCTTTAGTTGCTAATCAAAGGAACCTAGGTGATATAGAGTGAGATTATGGATTAATTAGTCTATCTAATCCTTGATCTCAACACATGAGTGGTAGGATTAGGGTTTGATGAGAGAGTGAGCTTGAGGAGAGAGAAGGTGAACATAATAATTATAATGAAAATGTTTCTCACTTGAATATATATGAAGCATAATCTTTTATCAAATAAATGAATAAATATGATTAATCATCATGCTTCATTAATTCTATATGTGTGATTCACTATATGAGTCATTAACCATTTAATGATGCATTAATGATATGGATGAATCACACAAATGAGTCACAAATGCATTTAATGAAAATGCCACCTAAACCCTCAAGTCACCATACTTCTAGAAGCTTCACGTCAAATTACGAGAACGCCCCTCCTATCCGTGAAAACACGGAAAAAAATTTAGACTGTATAAATCCAATAATCCGATACTAGAATCTGGCTTAAACCAAAGCCGGCTAGTAAAAACTGTCCGAACGTCGTACGTGCGTAAACACACGTATGCGTCCGAACCCTTGTCGTAAAACCATACGACCTCTATATCGTTTCGCCTGGAGCAGGGAAACCCTCTGTGTGGGACTCTAAAGACTCGACTACTACGCTGGCAGTGGGTTTAACCACAGACCGCAAGCGGCACTAGCTGTATGTAACGGTCCCCAGGTAGATGTCGATAAGAAGGCCGATGAGGAAACCCATCCGAACTCCTACTGAGCCAGTCCGTGACAATATCCGTGCAGTCCGGTCTGTTCGTCTAAGAGTATCGTATGTATGGTCTAGGGAGGTGGTGAACGTCAGACCCCTAATAACCGTACAAGTCGTGCCGGTACGGCTCAAGACCATCCGAGAATCTACTGATCAGTCCACCAGTAAATCTCAATCAGCCCTGGCCAGGGACTTATGGTAATGACCAACCGATCATAGTGCGATATCAACTCCCTATACCGGGAGAGACGAATCCCTAACAGTCGCTCACTGCCTCCATGTGGCTCGGGACTGTGCCCAACTAAAACCTGTTTGCACGACTCCTTTGAGCCGTGGTAGGGTAGTAATCAAAGCACAGTGGGAACTCACACGAGACAAATGACGACCTTAAGTCAACAGACTATCTGCACACATGTCACCTGAGAACTGCTATCTGATGTTAAGTATAATACCATCCAGTCAGTTCTCTGCGAGTCCTGTCCGGTGTACTCACACCCAGTGAGCATCTGTATACAATCTTAGGTGCACATCACTAATGGCTGCGGGACCAATCCATCGCCCCTCATCAGGGTCTATATATGTATACACTAGTCTACTCTGGAGCATCGATGCCCAGTCTCGATATTCCTGCCACCAGGGACATTTAAGGATGTGCCTATTGACTATCCAGCTCCCACAAATATGACTGCCATCACAACGCCGGTAGTCAGGCAAACACCCTATGGGCTTTATCAACATGTATATAAATACAAAGTAAAATATATCATACGTTAAGATAAAGACAAACCAAATAGCGTACTATCATATCAAGCAAGATTGTCATGTACATACATATCCCTAGCATCCTATACAATGAAGGCCTCTAGGGCATATATATCCAACAGATGTAAGGTCCATAACGGTCGTGAAACTACCGATAACACTTACCAGTAAATCACAGCAACCCTGGCAAGGGATTTCTAGTTATGACCAATCGAACATAGTGCAACATCAACCCCCAATACCGGGAGAGACGAATCCCCTCCTATCGCTCATTGCCTCCATATGAATCGGGACTGTACCCAAAAACCACCTGTTTGCACGCCTCAGTAGAGCCATGGTAGGGTGGAAATCAAAGCACAGTGGGAGACACACAATACTCTATGACGATCTCGGGTCAACAGACTAAGTTGTACGAGTGTCACCAGAGAACTGCCATCTGACGTGAGGTATAATACCATCTGGGAGTTCTCGGCGAGTCCGTTCAGTGTACCCAGTCTCCACTGAGCACCCGCATACCATCTCTGATGTCAAACACCAATGGATATGGGATCATCCATCGCGCATCACATGGGTCGAGAAGATATACGCTACTCTACTCTGGAATATCGATGCCACGTCTCGATATTCCCACGACTAGAAACATTGAAGGATGTACTCATGGACTTCCCAGGCCCCACTAGTATGATCTGCATCATAATCCTGGAAGTCGAGTACACATCCTAAGGGCTTTATCAATATGTAACAGAGAGACAGTAAGTATACATGTTAAGATAAAGAGCAACCAGATAACGTACTATCATGTCGAGCAAGAAAATCCTCCCTATATATGTCCCAGCATCCACTATAATATACATCTCATGTATAATAATGGACTCTAGGGCATACATACAACTAACAAAGTGCATAAAATACCAACTCCAGCGCATCCAGTGCACGAAATATCAAATACAGTGCATTCAATGCACGAAATGCCGAATACAGTGCATCCAGTGCACGAAATACAATACAGTGCAACAATCGTACAACGTAAAAACCTAGTGCAACAACTGCACAAAATACAAATCGAGTGCAACAAGTGCACGGAAATGCATCAATAACTCAAATGCGTATAAAAATAAACACCGAGTGTGCCAAGGTGTATAAAATCATAAACGCGTCCAACTGCGTGCACAAAACACGTATTCACGCACTGCAAGCACATGTAAAGTATACCGAGTGCAAAAACCAAATCGAGTGCATACTACCTGCACAAAAATCAAATCAGTTGTATGTAATCCATGAAATCATAAACATGTGCAGCCAAGGCATAAAACTGAATCAAGTGCAATAAACTTGCACAATCATAACTCAACACAACGGTGTATAAAGCATATCTCAAGTGCAAAAACTATGCACAAAACGTAAATACTCAGTAGGTGCAGCTATGGTGCACAAAAACAATACCATAAAGCCCAATCATCAAAACTCAAATCCAAGCGATATAAGCGTGATACTCGGATCACAAACGCGAATCGCAACAATTGACATTGAGGTACACCTCCTACAATGTCGAAAAGTGTCAGTATGTCCAAAACTGGAAGAGAAAGAACATCCGCTGCCTCCTGCTCACGGTCTGGCGTCTTCTGTCTCTGGGTCCTTATTTCTCTGTGGATTACCGATCTCGCAGTCCCTTGGCTCGTCGGCCCGGTCCGGTGTACTAACGGAAACGATCCGCTCTAGTACTCCTCTGGTCCTCTCACGGCCAATTAGCACGACCATTCATCAAGCGGCACGTCTCTGGCGTCGATCTCTGGTTCTCTGAATATACGTCACGCATCTGATCCTCGGTGTAAATCTCATTGCAGCAGTGTCCTGGGAAGAACCTGCTCAAGGTCTCTTCCGATCTCGCCTATGCCGAACTGTACGGAGGCTAGTACTCTAGCATAATCCTTTCTCTTCTTCTGGACATCTGCGTTCTCAGCACAACTCTTCCTAGAAAACTGGTCGTATCTCAACGCCTCTGTATGCATATCAGCTCTCTGATGTCAGCGGAGTGGAATGTCGTCTCGTCACAATCTCGTACGAACTTCTTACTCCACTTTTCTCTAATGTCGACTGACTCGGACTCGTCTCCTCGTGACTGCATGGACTGCGCTCCAACAGCTATACTCGTATCTGGAGTCTCCCCGGTAATATATCCCATCACATGATATCCGAATGATATCAAACTTTTCGATCGATTCGTCAAGGTTCCATAATCCCCCAAGAGCTCAACATCTTGGGTACAGTTTAATAGTATCGAATACATGCCACAGCACCTGTGGACCGACCGTAGAAAGGCAAATCCAAGCCCCACTAATGGCACCGCTGAACAGCCGCAAACCCTAAGGTTCAAAGGCGTTCCATGGTCATTATGTCGAGTTAGGATTTCATTCTTCTAGAGGGTCCATAGCATTACTTGCATTTGTCTCTGAATACTTTAAACTTGGAAAATGGGCTCCTGACATTCGATCGTCTCTATCGACTACCAACGTACCTACGTAAAGTCGTCTCTAGCTGGAATCAATCAATCCGATGACCTCGCATCGGGGTAAGCGAACGAACCACATGTCCTAGTCATTCATCCTCGGGTGACTAGCGACCTGCTATCATATCTCTAAGTACAACTCGTACTGCAATAACTCCAACATCTAGGGCGATATCTCATCATTCGCAGCAATGACTGGCTCATTCGTCTGCACACTGAACAGTGCCTCAATCATCATGAATAAGTGATACATCAATGGTCATCACATTCTGGCTGGCTTCTATCAGTGGCTCAATCCTCTAGTGTAAATCTGCACATCCGAGAAATCTCATAACAGCGATCCATCAAACGCTCACGGCCCGAAAACACAATAAAACGACGCCTCTATGCAATCGTATGTCCCTGGAATCATGCCCTGGTCAGTCCTCGTCCATGACGAGCTCGTGCTGACACAACTCTAGCCGTAGCTCTCTCTTCCCATGTAATCGTGGCAGCAAACCATAAACCGATACTGAAGAGGATAGATCATAAGAATGAGTATAATGTTGTGCAAGGAAATGTACATCCTAAGGCTTCTTAAGCAGAGTAGCGTATCGTAAGTATGTCGTGGAACATACACACGGTACGTCACTCTTCCTAAGTCACCTACTCCATCAACCAAGGATCATCCTACACTCAGAAAGTAAAACCTAACACTCTGATACCAACTTTGTCACGACCCAAAAAGTACGGAACATGACCGGTACTTAAACTACGAAACGTCTCGAGGCGTACGTAATCTAAGTAAAGCCAAAACCCAGAAATCCAAACCAAGTAAAGCAGTAGAGTGAAGGAAGAACCAATTTTAGAGAAAGAAGTTTAACAACATATGCCGAAGTATGCATTTTTAAAATCTCAAGTCTTTTCTGAAAATTCCGGCAGAGTTTCCTTTGTAAAAACTGACCCCAAACGGGTACAAACCTGATAAACCATATATAATGAATAAAGGCATCCCCAAGCGGGAGCTAGCTCTTCGTCAATTGATGGTCACAACCATGCAAGCAATATAATATACAACGCCGAAAGGCGAGAATTAAACTCGGGATAAAAATCCAACATCATCAAGAAAACCAGAGGAAAACCACAATAATACAGCGTGCGACTCTAAGGTCGAAAGAATATACACTGGTCATCTATCTTTATCAAATATACAAGTCTGGTTGATGGAGTTTACTAGATACAACTGAAATAATAAATGTACAATGGTGGTCACGATGCAAGTGAACCCACCCACCAAAGCAATCACCCGGAAGGAACAATGTGCCAGTAAAGCCACAACGAAACCTGTACGGCAAAACCTGCAAGAAACTGTGGCACAACGGGGGTGAGTTGCTAACTCGTGAGTAGAAAACATCTACGAGTAGAAATCGTATGTATGACTCAATCCTAGGTCAAAACGATCAAATATATAAAAAAAAAACCTCAAATGATAAAGTCTGAAGCATGAAAGGTGGCAAGGGTAAAATCTATACCAAAGTGTAATCCCATATGCTCGTGTCAATGCCTGAAGTAGCAATATATCATATGTATGAGGTATGAATGTAATGTAATGAAAACAGAATACATGTAGATGAAGAAATTGTTTTCTTTCTTTAATGAGATTTCTGTATGTATATAAATCGAGTATCATCAATGAAATCAACTTAATCAGTGTCTAGCATCAACACAAAACATAAATCCCAATATCTCAATATCTCAGGCTCCGGCTATCCGGACTGGCCTGTATCATCAAATCTCAATACCTCAATATCTCAAATCTCAATATCTCAATATCTCAATACCTCGGATTCCGTCATTCCAGATCGGCCCATATCATCAATCACACGACCATGAACGGTATCTTCCGAATATCCGCCGCACAAACCAATCACCGGTAGGCAGTCTGCCCCTGCCAGGCTCATCATCCTCTATGAAATCACTCTCGCCCCAGGGTACCATACCGGGTCCACCATGTACCCGAAACGGTTCCTACTACTCCTCGAATCGGGTCTCGAAATCCAACAGCTATCATGAAACTCATGGTGGACGACTCATACATCACGAGAAAACCGCAACTTGCATTTTAAAAAGAGGGAGAGAGAGAAGTTTATATATATTCTTGCGGTTTTCCCCCAAATCCCGAAATCTCATGAAAATCCGAAATCCAGAAATCAGGAGTAAGTAACAGTGAATATCGGCATAAAACCCCAAAATACTACATAACCAATGAATATACGAATGCATCTGATATCATGCAATGAGTGCAATAGTTAAACTAGCATATGGAAACGATAACATATAGCAACTATCAGCTAACAAGCTATGTCAATGAAATAATATTCACTAAAGTGTACGTGACATAGAAATTACCGATGATGATGTGTGTGAGCAGGCAAGCAAGTGTACGTGGAGCATACGCATCATCGGTAATGGTGCTGGTGTCCTTACAGCATGATCTCAATAATGGCATATGAAAACACAATATAAGCATGGAAATGCGATGCGAACAGCAATAATATGCGGAAGTTGAATAATAAACACAACAATGAAAAATCTACATCAATATATATAAATATGTCATACAGTTTTTCCATTTGAAATAACACGAATCGTGGTGTTTAGAAAATAAGGGCTACGGTGTTTTAGGAAAAGGTGCGTCTTTTGAAAATATCCGTATAATCCCTTGGCATGTCTTTAAAATACTCATGATTCGTTAGTTTTGAAATAGGTATGACTCGAGTCTAGTCTAACATCTACAAGTAAACTACAGGACTAAACGAACAATCTAACCGAAAGGGTAAGGGAAACCATCTAAATCTGAGTCGATAGATATAAATATAATAGTCGGTGATCCCGCCTCAATAATATCACATACGATACAATACACAATATGACATCCTCGAGTCAAGAGTGCGGATCTATCATCAATAAGGCTCGTACGGTAAATCTATCGTATGGCATCTCAAATCTGTGTACGGGTCGAATATCACATATAACACAACGTCCATATGGTATCATCATCACATATCATGAACTATCACATATAACACAACATCCATATGGTATCATCATCACATATCATGAACTATCACATATAACACAACATCCATATGGTATCATCATCACATATCATGAACTGGGGGGGTACTGATCTAAAGTCTAGTACAAAATGATACCAATATCATCATATATATGTCCTCGTGTGAATAAAATCACATCACCCAACGATCCACTATAATATCCTGCCGCATCTCATATCATGACCCAAACACATATTACAACTAACGGCATCATGCCCGATCATATCGACTCGCCTCCAAATATCATATATTATCCTCAACATCCGTGTATACGTGTATGTGTGTGTGTGTGTGTGTGTGTGTGTATATATATAAGCACCAAAACATCCACATAAATCTATATATATACATATGACGTATACACCCAAAACCAAATCCCGTATGTATATATGTATGTATACAACCTTACTCTAGAGTTCACGACTAAGAAACCAACTAAATCCTTCCTTCAATTCTCGCAACACTAACCCATGATCTCCTAAAGCTTTTCTTGCTAGGTGTTCATATCTCTCAATAACACATCTAAGTAAATCTATATCACATCATACCATTTCTTACGACATTGTGGGGGTGCTATACGCCATCCACCCGACTTCCCCCGTAGATATAAATCTACTCACCTTGATCTTCGCTTGCCGATGCCGATGTCGCCACGCGCTTGCTTGTCATCTCGAAGTTCTCGTAAGGGTACCTACATATCATAACACGTCATATCGCATTAAAATCCAATTCGCAAATCGAAACGACATACGAATCACTCATAGGTTGAAACCTATGACGCAAATCAACCAAAAATTACCCGATATAGACGTACAAACGTCAAGTGATCGATACCAAACACAAATATCAAAACTCCAATTCATAAACATTGCAAAACATAAAGCAGCAACTTTGAAAACATGCTCCAGATTTTACCCTAAGTCAAATTAGCAAATTTTGCATATATGGAGGGTCTAATTTAAAGATACTGGAACCACAGAACAAACACAAACCAGTTCCAACCTACCCAGGCCGCAATTTGCGGCCTAAATGAATAAATTTGAGGCTACAGTGAGGGATTAGGGGCTAGGGTTTTAGTGGGGGGTCATAGGTTTCATGCACACTCCTCTGTGTTTGCTAAATAATTTTCTGGTCTCCCGGGTGTTAGCAGATTTCATTATACTCTCACAGAATTCACAATTTTCCGATCTCGGGTTTCTAAGTTCGTATTCCGGGGTTAAGTCTCAGGTTTTAGTCCAATATGATATCACTAACAGGGGTTTAGGGTCACTACTAACCCAATTACACTATCACAACTCAATTCAAACCCTAACCTCTTCTAGAATTTTTCAAAGCTCACAAAACCGCATCCAAACACTTCTAAACTTGCATGGGTGCTAAAGTAATGGAAATACAATGCTAATGGTGCAGAATTTACCTCATTTGGCAACTCAAGAAAATTCTTGAGTTGCCCTAAGTTTCCAAAATCCTTACTTTCTTGGTCCAAAGTATTGCTAAAGGGCTTGTGCACATTTTTTGTGAAGTGGGGATAGAGTTTTGGATGAGTTTTTAATGGTGTTTGAGAGGATGAAGAGGGGGAGGGAGTGAGGGCAGCATCCATTGAGGATGAGGGAGAGGAAAAATGAAGAAATGATGAAGGAGGAAACAATGGGAGCTTGGTCAAGTTAACCCCTCACCCTTTCTCTCTCATGCCCATCCCTCATTACTTTATTCTTTTTCTTTTCTTTTCTTTTCTTTTCTTTTCCATTCAAAACAAATCCAAGCAAATCAAAAAGAAAAGCCATGGTAGAAAAGATGAAAAAGTGTAGAATATGACACGGTGCGGGTCATGTGCACAATTTCGGGTTAAAACGCGATTAGCGATATTTAATCGCGATTAGCACTAAAATAGTGTATAATAAATCGTAAAACTTCATAATTTGCATAAATCACATAAAACACCCTCATTTCAGTAATTTCCATAATTTTCCAAATTTTTCCCAATTTATCGGTATTTAATTATACCGCCTTATTAAAATATTCAATATAATACTATTTAATTATAAAAATTCCCAAAAATAATATTTTATTTTTCTGAAATGTTACACGTTATGAGCCTCACATTGGCACGACTTATCGGTTACTGGGGTCTGACGTTTACCACCCCTAGACTAGATATGCGACATATCAGACGAAGAGACCGGACTGTACGGTAGTGTTACTGATTGGATTCGCAGGAGTATGGACAGGCTTGCTTGTTGATCTTCTGATCGCTCAATACCCGGATGACCGTTACGTTTAGTTGACCACTTGCGGCTTGTGGGTGTTTGAAATAATCATCACCTACTGCCGGCGTATTGACGAGTCTTTAGAGTCCCACACAGAGGTTTCCTGGCCCAGGCGAAACGGAGTAGGAGCACATATGTGATATGTGCGGGACCGAGATTGATACGCGTATGTGATACCGTATTCTATTCTCGTGATATATGATATCGGCCGGTTATATGTGATATAGCCGGGTTATCGGATCAGGTGTTGATTCGATAAAATGATACATATTATATTAGTCGGTTATATGTGATATAGCCGGATTATTAAATCAAGTATTGATTTAATAATTTAATGTATAATTATATAGTTGATATATTAAATTACATTAACTAATATATGCTCACTTAAGTATTTATTTTTCTCACTTATTATACATTTAACATGTATGTGATATATGTTTAGTGTATAGTTTTCTTTTGTTCACAAAATTATATATGTGATATATAATATTGTGACATACTGGGTTACACATGCAACAAGGGTGTATGAGACTTACACCATGCTAGGATTAATATGGGTTAATATTTATTATTAAGCAAATTCAAAATTAGTAGAGAATTAGTCATGGTTATGAGCTTGGATGAAGCTTGTAGAACATTGACTAAGTCCACCTCTTTTGTTGTTACTTAAGATATTTATTAACCTGACCTTTAACCTTTAGCCATGGTTTATTCTCTACATGGGTTAAGGATGACATAATCTCACCATGGTTGCATTTCTAACCGCAAGCTAATGATTCATTCATCTTCTTCATCTTCATCTCTCTTAAGCTCTCTCTTTAGTTTTGAGGAGATAAAGAAAATAGTAAGAAATTAAATTCTAAAGTGAGAAAAATTCCTACTTCATCATCCTCTGCTATACTAGACATATAGTTTAGGGTGTTAGCTTCACTAATTCATAATTAGTGAAGAGATAGCTTGAGTCCGTGTTTTCTTGAAGTAGATCATCATCGACTTAGAAGACTTCAAGCAAGTATGCATCATTTACCTTGTGGAGTCTCTCAAGAGTCCGGGAGTTAGATGATTGCAATGAAAGGACCACTACAAGGAGCTATAGAAGTGAAGGAACAGACTACAAAGGTTGTAATCCCTACTCACTTAGTTGTAAAATTGTTTACATTATGTTTCGTATGATTCTCTAGTTAAACATCCTATGTTAGAGTTCTTTAGATGGCAAAAATTTGAAAATGGCATGGACGATGCCACCCGAAACCTTGTTGTCGTGCTTAGGAACCTTACAGTCCCTCTGCCAGGCTCATCGTCTACTGCACAACATACCTTTCTTGCCCCGGGGTACCATACCGGGTCCACCATGAACCCGCAAACGGATCATCCATCTCCTCGAATCGGGTTTCACATACCAATCTCAGAACCGAGAAAACTCATGGTGGACGCCTCGAAATATCATATCAAGAGAAAGCGGGGTTTTAAAACAATACATAATTTCCTTTGAAATATAACCACGGTTCTCAAATCCAGAATCTCATGAAAACAGCATCTCAATGCGTATAATCATAAAGCATGATGTATGCAAACATAGAACAGAAATATTAGCATATCAAGTATATCATGCAGCATAGCATAATGATGTGAGCATAGCAATATAAATGATGTGAGCATAGCAATATATCATTCCAACGAGTCATGTGACAGTACTGAACAATTAAGAGTAATAGCATGATGTAGCAATTCTACTGTGTAAGTGACATAGCAATTATCGATGATGAAAGTGTGTGAGCTGGCAATCTGTGTAAGTGTAACATACGCATCATCGATAATTGTGTAGGTGTACTAGTACAGGTATATATAATGCAATGAGAATATCATGGACGTAGCAGAAGGTAAATCGTGACCGCAATGCTATAAGGTATACGTATCTAATCTAACATCTACGTAAAGGCTATACTAAGCAGTGTAGGCGAGGATTAGATATCTATAACATATTTGAGTCGGTGAATCTATCAATAGGCATCCAGCCTCACAACATCACGTACGGTATAATCCATCGTACGGCATCCTCTAGTCAAGGGTATGGATCAATCATCCGGTAAAACATCGCGTACGGTAATCTATCGCACGGCGGCATTCAACAAATAGGGATTCTATCAACCTATACAACAATGAGGGTACGGATCTAACGTCTCGTACAGTATCTCACTCATTATTCTCATAAATATATATATACACATATCTCTCAAGTCACATCCGTATCAATCTCATATCACCTCGCATCCGTATATCGACATAACAAGCCAAGTCATCTTATTTCATCACATCAAGTCATCTTATTAATCTCATGTCGTATTTATCGACCTCATAACATGCCACTATAATCTCATACTTATTCTCTTGCAACTACATATATATATCGTGATTCACATTCACGTTTCATATCCTTATATATCAATTCGAGACATCCTTTCTATCATATCATTCCACGCTAAAACCATTAACTATAACCTTAAGTCGTGGCATATCTTGTCTCCAAATTATAAATCACATATCAATGGTTGCGGGGGTGCTATACGCCATCCACCCGACTTCCCCCGTAGATATAAATCCACTCACCTGCGGAACTCCTTATTCAGCCGTAGTCGATGTGCTTTGTCGTCTCGGAATCTACGCGAAGGTACCTACAATAAATACACAGTCGCAATGCTATTAAAATCAAGTCCGGAAAACCGATACGGCACACGGTGCGCTCATAGGTTAGAACCTATAGCCTACGCATGCAAAAACAACCAAACAACTCTCGTCGTTGACGTACAAACATCCAACGACCAAATACAATATCAAATATCAAAACCAAGAATTCCAATATCGAGAAAACTTAACCAAAACCAACCCAATATGCTCCCAGATTTTAGCTCAGGTTAAAAGGGACTAAACAAGCAAGTACAGGGGATAGGTTATAGGGTAAGTGAGCTACAGGAAAAAGCTCAACACCAGACCCCTACAGAAATCCGGCGACATCACCCTGAAATCCGAGCTCGCCGGCCATATCAGGTTAGAATTGGCTCGAACTTTGGTGGTGGGTTTCTAGGGGTTTATCTAAGTTAATGATATTGCTTGTTTTCCTCATAAACATTTCAGGGTGCTCCAGATTCCCTGTAGGCTATAAAACATCATAAAACCGACACGGGGAAATTTCTAAGTTCGTATTTTGGTTTCTATTCCATGTTCTGGGCCAGAAAAGATATCTCTCAGGTCTTGCAACACTCACTACTCATCACAAGTCCACACAATCACCCAAACCCCCTCTTGGAATTTCCAAACATCATAATCTAAATCGATTCAACTCTAAACTACTATAGGGTGCTAGGAAACACAAAAGTAAACTAGAAGTGTAGGAATTATCTCATTTGGCAACCCAAGAATTTTCTTGAGTTGCTCAAAGTCTTCAAAATCTAATTTTGAAAAGGTCCAATGGGTTTGTAGAGAGGTTGTGATCATTTTTAGTGAAGAGAGTATGGGGTTTTAGTGAAGGAATTAAGATGATATATGATAGTATAAGTGGGGAAGCTTGAAGATGAAGAAGACAAAGGGAGAAATGTGAAGGGGGAAGCCCACTCTCTCTCTCTCTCTTATCCTCACTCTTTCTAATCTCACCCTCTCAATCATTCATGCCATGTCACACTCTCTCTCCAATAATTATCTTTTTTATTTTCTCACAATAACCACATAATACCACTAAACAAACACAAAGGAAACAACATGTAACAAAATGTAACATGTCATGGTGTACTAGCCATGATTAATTAAAAAGACGGATTTGGCCTAATTGCGATTAGTAGTGCGCTAATCAATTTTTATTTAAACTGCATATAATTAATTATAAAAATGTCAAATCCAATAAATATCTTTTTAATAAATAAATCATTTTAATCTCCCATTATTTTTCCAAATATTGGTATATAATTATACCATTTTACGAAAATCCCCATTTCGCAAATCGACTAGTTTTCGCGAAATATATTATTTTAATATTAAATTCCAAAAATAATATTATATATTTTCTGAAATGTTACATCCACCCCTATAGACTAGATGTGCAATACTCTTAGACAAACAGACCAAACAGTACAGAGACTGTCACTTTCAGGTTCAGTAGATACGAACAAGTTTGCTTGTCGGCCTTCATTTCGTTCAATACCTGGGTAGCCGTTACGGACAGCTAGTGCCGCTGACGTGCTTGTGGTTAAACCCACTACCAGCGTATTGTCGAGTATTTAAAGTCTCACACAGAGGGTTTCCTAGCTTAGGCGAAATGATGTAGTGTGCGTATTTTGATACGTACTCAAGTTCAATTAAAACATGTGTTTTTGTACACGTGCTTTTAATCGGACGTTTTGTTAATACTAACCAGTTTGAAAAATAGCCAGGTTATTACATTTTAGATTAAATATGATCTAGTATTATATCTCTCTTTTTAGTATCTCTCTTTTCGGTATTCATATTTTGACAGAATATGGTATTTATACGAATACGAGTATTTGTATAAATACGTGTATTTGTGTCTTGATACAAATATGAGTATTCGTATCTTAGTACAAATACGGGTATTTGTATCTTATACAAATACGGTATTTATATTTTGATATGAATACGGGTGTATGTATTTGTAGCATATATTTGTATTAGTATATTTGGATATATTTATATATACATATACATATGTATATGTGTACAATGAGGTGTCCTCTTTTCTCTTCTCATCTCTTCTTGAGTTCTTTGGAATGGTGTGAGCTTATGACTCACCATGGTGAGTCAGAACCCCACTCATTTCAAATATTAAAAGAAAAGAGAGAAAGAAAGGAGATTAGATAATGATTGATTTTCATGCTATGCTTGCTAACACTCACCAAAGCTTCTTCTTCCTCCTCTCTTGGTTTTTTCCAAGTTGAGAATGGAAAAGGATAAAGAGATAAACTTTAGAGATTAACCACTACTATATTTCTAGTGATCATTTCCTAACAAGTTTTGATCACTAGTTGCTTTACTTGTGAAGCTAAAGCCTAAGTTAGGGATCCTTCAAGGTGGATCATCTTCAACGAAGAAGACCGGCTCCCAAACTCTTTCCCGACGACCTAGAAGATTAAGAAGTGGCGTAGAAGACAAAGTACACAACTACAAAGGTTGTAATCACTAACCGAGTAGTTAACTCCTTCTAGTATGTTTTCTAGTTTAGTATTTGGATTCGATTCTAGGTCATAGAGTTCGTGCTCTTGTGTAGAAAATTTTTGTTTTGTAATCCGCATTGGCCGCTTATTTGCAACATGAGCACGAACGTCTACATACATGGTATCAAAGCTTCCCAAACACTAGAACTAGTTTTAGGCAATGTTTACGTTTCAAAACTAAAAATTTCCGTTTTTCGATAACTTAGAAATCAAGTTTCTGTCGAATTTTTTTTATCTCTAAAAAAACTTTAAACATGTGCAAAGATCTTGTTATGAGATATAAAAACTTGGAAAGAAAAACAGGGGCCTGATTCATATATAAAATCGCCCATTTTGGTGTTTTTCCCGCTACGGTCAGTTTTACTATACCTTCTGGTCTCTAGTTTTTTACAGGGGCTTATACTCATTAAAACTTGGTTTTTGGTTATGTTTGATTTGCCCTAGATTTTATCTACTGTTATCTTTACATTCACGCAACACGGAAAGTTTTAAATCGAAACTTTTGCATCGTTTATCTTTCGTGTTTGTATACGTCATCTAATTGCTATAGGTCGATTAGAAGGGATTGCAAACACTTACTTCCGCTGTGATGATATATATCTTGTGATGGATTAGATGGATAGTCATGTCGGATAGCCCCTCATGCAATTTGTTTGTACAAGTTTGTGTTTCATGTATTTGTTTTTCCGGGACGAGCGGCCAGATTGTGGCTGTCGTTTCCATTTGATGTATATTCATTTTGGGACATGTCCAGCTTGCAGGCATAGTGACCGTTATATATATTTTTCATTACTTATACTAGGATACCCCGAGACGGAATGCTTGGGGTAGATGGATTCGAGAATGCAGAGGGTCACCATCTTAAGGAGTCGAGACCAAGCCACCTCATTCTCGGATTGGCGGGTTGCGCACTTATAGGGGGTGTAGCTCTGACCCACGGAAGAGTGCTCAAGTTACCGGATTCTAGAAAGCGAGGGGTATCCCGTTTCTAGAATTGGCGGGCAGCTTGCCATGCTCGTAGGGGTCTTGGTTCGAGATTGTACAGGCTATCCACACGACTGGGGAACGTTGGTTTTCGTTTGCGGATCGAACGATGGTTTTCGTTTTCAGTTCAAACGAAACACAGGGCTCGTAGTTTATCCGCTATTCCATCTTGTTTATCGCATGCCTGTGATATTTATTACCTACCTTAGATGATATATATATATATATATATATATATATATATATATGTTGTATTTGTTTTGCACCCGCGCTAACCCTGCACATGCACTGCCATAAATTAAGTAACCTTACGGTGAAGTTCCCGGACCCTGTGGCGAATATGGGTGGCATATACGTATTCTATTTTGGTTATTTATATGATGCTTAGAAACTTAATTCATGGGATCACATTATAGGTTTAATGCAAGGAAAATAAACCTAAAAGGATGTTGTTGGAATCAAATTTCAAAACCACTCGGTTCTTTTCAAAACTACTCGGTTTTCGACAAAACCACATGTTTTCAAAATTGAGCTTGAACCATGTAAGTCGATGTGCAACACCCCACGAGTTACGGGGAGGCGGAAATATGAAAAACGATTTTGTTCTTGAAGCATACATCGACTAACCGAAGATCTTCGCTAAACGATAATCAACAACTACCATAGAAGTTCTAAACTACTATGTAAAGAGATTATACCTAGTGATACGTGTCCTTCATCTTTACGATCTCTTCGTCCTCCTCGACCTCCTCCAAGTGATAGATGATCCACTCGAGAACCCTAATCCAAGCTTCACCTCAAGACTTGAGGTAACTAAGTTTCTCTAGTTACTAACCAAAGGGACTTAGGTCATATAGTGTTAGGTTATGGGATGTTTAGTCTTTTCTAACCCTTGTACTCAACTCATGAGTGGTAGGATTAGAGCTTGAAGAAAGAGAGAGCTTGAGGAGAGAGAAGGTGAACTAGCATAATGAAATGAAATTGCTTCTCACTTAATATATCAAGCATAATGAAATATCAATAAAATGAATAATAATAGATTATTCATCATGCTTCATAAATGAATATGAGTGATTCACTATGTAAGTCATTAAGCATTTAATGATGCATTAATGACATAGTGAATCACACATAATGAGTCACAATTACATTAATGACAATACCACCTAAACCCCTCAAGTCACCATGCTTCTAGAAGCTTCCTGGAAGTTACGAGAACGCCCCTCTCATCCGTGAAAACACGGAAAAACTTTAGACTGTATAAATCCAATAACCTGATATTAGAATCTGGCTTAAACCAAAGCCATCTAGTAAAAACTGTCCGAATGTCGTACGTGCGTTTAAACACGTATTCGTCCGAACCCTTGTCGTAAAACCGAACGACCTCTATATGGTTTCGCCTGGAGTTGGGAAAACTCTGTGTAGGACTCTAAAGACTCGACTACTACGCTGGCAGTGGGTTTAACCACAGACCGCAAGCGGCACTAGCTGTACGTAACGGTCTCCAGGTACATATCGATAAGAAGGCCGATGAGGATACCCATCCGAACTCCTACTGAGCCTGTGCGTGACAATATCAGTGCAGTCCGGTCTGTTCGTCTAAGAGTATCGCATGTATGGTCTAGGGAGGTGGTAAGCATCAGACCCCTAATAACCGTATAAGTCGTGTCGGTATGGCTTTATCACCATCCGAGAATCCATTGATCAGTCTATCAGTAATTCTCAATCAGCCCTAGCCAGGGACTTATGGTAATGACCAACCGATCACTGTACGATATCAACTCCCTATACCGGGAGAGACGAATCCCTAACAGTCACTCACTGCCTCCACGTGGCTCGGGACTATGCCCAACTAAAACCTGTTTGCACGACTCCTTTGAACCGTGGTAGGGTAGTAATCAAAGCACAGTGGGAACTCACACGAGACAAATGACGACCTTAAGTCAACGGACTATCTGCACACATGTCACCTGAGAACTGCTATCTGACGTTAGGTATAAATACCATCCAGTCAGTTCTCGGCGAGTCATGTCCGGTGTACTCACACCCAGTGAGCATCTGTATACAATCTTAGGTGCACTCCACCAATGGCTGTGGGACCAATCCATCGCCCCTCCTCAGGGTCTAGATATGTATACACCAGTCTACTCCGGAGTATCGATGCCCGGTCTCGATACTCCTGCGACCAGGGACATCTAAGGATGTGCCTATTGACTATCCAGCTCCCACTAGTATGACTGCCATCACAACGCCGGTAGTCAGGCAAACACCTTATGGGCTTTATCAACATGTATATATGTATCAATACTACGCAAAATATATCATATGTTAAGATAAAGACAAACCAAATAGCATACTATCATATTAAGCAAGACTGTCATGTACATACATATCCCTAGCATCCTATACAATGAAGGCCTCTAGGGCATATATATCCAACAATCTCCCACTTGCACTAAGGCCTATAATTGGCGCAATGAGTACCCACTGTCTTCACTAGATCCAGTTGTTGGAGTACCGCATGCCCAACATCTCAAACAGCCTCTCGAACTGAACTTGAGGGATGGCCTTGGTGAATGGTTTTGCCGTGTTGTCTTTTGTGTCCACTCTTCGTACCTCGATCTCCCGACGATCAACGATCTCCCTGATCAGGTGAAACCGCCTTAAGATATGCCTGGATTTCTGATAGGACCTCGGTTCCTTTGCCAATACTACGGCCCCATTGTTATCACAATACAAAGGTATTGGATTGGCAATGGACGGAACCACCTGAAGTTCAGAAATGAACTTCCTCATCCAGACAGCCTCTTTTGCGGCTTCACTAGCAGCTATATACTCGGCCTCCATAGTTGAGTCTGCGACGGTATCCTGTTTGGAACTCTTCCAACATACCGCCCCTCCATTGAGGGTAAACACAAAACCCGAAATGGATTTAGAATCATCTTTGTCACTTTGGAAGCCGGAGTCGGTAAAAGCCTCTACCTGGAGGTCCCCATTACCGTAAATCAAGAACATCTCCTTAGTCCTTCTCAGATACTTGAGAATGTTCTTTACCGCTATCCAATGTTTCTCACCTGGGTCAGACTGATACCTGCTTACCACACCAAGTGCGTAAGCTACATCCGGTCTTGTACATAACATCGCATACATTATAGATCCTACCGCCGAAGCGTAGGGTATAATGCCCATGCGATCCCTCTCTTCATCAGTCTTTGGAGACATCTCTTTGGAGAGGGTGATCCCGTGACAAGCGGACATATTACCGCGCTTGGAATCTTCCATACTAAATCTCTTTAGTATAGTGTCAATATACCTGGACTGTGAAAGTCCCAACATTCTATTAGATCTATCACGATATATCTTAATGCCCAAAATGTAGGTTGCATCACCCAAGTCTTTCATGGAGAATTTTTGTGACAAGAAGAGCTTTACTGATTTTAGCATAGGGACATCATTCCCTATTAGTAGTATGTCGTCGACGTACAAAACGAGGAAGACTACTGCTCCTTCTACAATCTTCCTATAAATACATGGTTCATCTATATTTTTGATAAAGTCAAACTCTTTGACTGTCTCATCAAAGCAGATGTTCCAACTTCGCGATACTTGCTTTAATCCATAGATGGATTTAAGCAACCTGCACCCTCTTCCTCTACTCCCACTGTCTAAGAAACCTTCTGGTTGATCCATGTAAACACTCTCTTCTAAATGTCCATTTAGAAAAGTTGTTTTTACATCCATTTGCCAGATTTCATAGTCATGGAAAGCAGCAATGGCAAACAGGATCCGAATGGATTTAAGCATAGCTACAGGTGAAAAGGTTTCATCATAGTCCAATCCTGGTCTTTGACGAAAACCTTTTGCAACGAGTCTAGCTTTGTAGGTTTCCACTTGTCCAAGTGCACCAATCTTCTTTTTGAAGATCCATTTGCATCCAACTGGTTTCACCCCAGGAGGAGCAACTTCTAAAGTCCATACTTTATTGGTGTACATGGATTCCATTTCGGATCTCATAGCATCCAGCCATTTCATTGAGTCAATACTCGTGATAGCCTGCTGAAAACTAGTAGGCTCATCATCATCGATGATGCAATCCTCTCGATCCCCATCTAGAAGAAAACCATAGTATCTCTCAGGAGGATGAGAAAGCCTACTAGATCTACGGAGTGGTATTGGTTCGTCATGTTCTATTGAAATCTGAGGTTCTTCTAAGTCCTCGGTAGCAGTTTGAGGTTCTGGAATTTCTTCCAGTTCTACCGCGCTCCCACTAATTTCTTTTGCAAGAAATTCGCTTTCTAAGAAGACAATGTGGCGAGCGACAAACACCTTTTGTTCTTCAGTGCGGTAGACCATGTACCCCCTTGAATGTTTGGGGTATCCTACAAACTTGCACAAAACCGATCGTGCCTCGAGCTTGTCCGGTCTATGCTTTTTAACATATGCCGGACACCCCCATATCTTGATATACTTGAGATATGGTCTCTTCCCGCTCCACATTTCATATGGAGTGGTAGGCACAGACTTAGTTGGAACTCTGTTCAATAAGTATGCTGCTGATTCTAGAGCAAATCCCCAGAAGGAAAGTGGCAACTCAGCACTACTCATCATTGAACGCACCATATCTAATAGCGTGCGATTCCTCCTTTCTGATACACCATTATGCTGAGGTGTATAAGGCGGAGTAAGCTGAGAAAGAATTCCATTCTCTTTTAAGTATTCAAGGAAACTGGTACTTAAGTATTCTCCACCTCGATCAGATCGAAGTGTCTTGATGCTTTTACCAGTTTGTTTCTCTACTTCATTTTTATACTCCTAAAAATTCTAAAAGGCCTCGGATTTATGCTTCATTAAGAACACATGTCCATACCTAGAGAAGTCATCAGTAAAAGTGATGAAGTAGGAGTGACCGCTTCTCGCATGTGTAGATATTGGACCACATACATCACTGTGTACAAGTCCCAAGAGTTCAGTAGCTCTTGCTCCGTGTCCGGAGAAAGGAGATTTGGTCATTTTTCCTTTGATACATGATTGGCAAGTTGCATATGATGAATATTCAAACGGATCTAGATATCCATCTTTATGTAACTTAGTCAACCTTGTTTCGTTTATATGACCAAGTCTACAATGCCATAGGAAGGCTTGATTTGAATCTGGAGCCTTTTTAAGTGTGTTTTGAATATTGAAAATTCGAGGTTGATTAAGTATGTATATGTTGTTTTCCAGTGTGCCATACCCAATCAGTTCTTGATTTAGGAGAATGTTCATGACATTTCTTTCAAGCACAAAATTATATCCTTCATTAAATAACAAAGATACTGATATAATATTACACAACATACTGGGAATACAAAAATAGCTGTACAACACCAAAATGTGCCCACTAGTCAGCCCTAGGTGATACTCCCCTATTGCAATAGCATCTACATGCACTCCATTGCCCATCCGGAGAGTCATATCACCTGCCCCCAGTACTCTACTATTTCTCAGATCCTGCAATGAATTACAGATGTGAGAACCAGAACCGGTATCAAGTACCCATGATGTAGAGTTTACTGAAAGACAATTTTCGATTACGAACACACCTGAAGCAGAAACAACAGCTTGCTTCGTGTCCTTTGCCTTGAAGGCCATACAGTCCTTCTTCCAGTGCCCTTGCTTGTGACAATAATGGCATTCGTTTATATCCGCTTTCACCCTTCCTGCCTTGTTCTTTCCCTGCACCTTCTTGATCCCACCCTTCGGTTTGGTGGCTTTCATCTTCTTCTTCCCTTTAGCTTTCTCTTTAGATTTAGAAGAGGATGATTGGCCAACATACAGAACGGGGGTCTTCTCCTTTTTCAAGGAGGTCTCTGCTACCCTCAACATGTTGAGGAGCTTTGGAAGATCAGCTTCCATTTCGTGCATGTTGAAGCTAAGCACGAAATGAGAGAAGGTGTGGGGAAGGGACTGCAAAATCAAGTCGATATGCAAATCATTCTCTAGCACGCATCCCAGGTTTCCGAGTTTCTCAATGAGGCTGATCATTTTGAGGACGTGCTCTCCTACAGGCGATCCTGGAGCTAACCTCATCTGGAAGAGTTTCCTTGAGGTCTCGTACCTTGCGATACGGGAGTGCTCTCCATATAATTCCTTAACATGGAGAAAGATGGATACAATATCCATACTCTCGTGCTGTTTCTGGAGTTCATTGTTCATGGACGCCAGCACGATTCACTTAGCTCGCTCACAGTCTAGATCCCAGGTTTTGCGAACTTCCTTGTCCACAACTGAGGAATCTTGTCCAGGGATAAGGGAAGGAACAGCGGTGGTAACATATGCTACTTTGTCATAAGTCAGTGCAATGTTGACGTTCCTTAGCCAATCTTTATAGTTCTGCCCGGTCAGTATATTTTTTTCAAGTAATAGTTTTAGTCCTGTCACGGTAGCTGCTAGAGAGAGAGAAAAGAAAACACTCAGCATATGCTTCTTGCAAGTTTAGATTGGTTATTAGTTTATCTAAACAGGATGGCTCCCACTGTTCCCTCAAACCCTTCTTCAAAACCTAAAAGAAGAACTAGTCAGGATTTAATCACACGTCACAATACTTGCTCAACCTTTCAGCCAGGCTGGTGTTGGTACTTTGAAGGAGGTTTTCCAACACTTTCGCGAAGTTCCTTAATTAAATAACCTCTTTTCCCTGGAGGCGTAGCCCCTCTAACACCTTTCTGGACACCTACTTGGTTTATAGCATTGATTGTTAAGTGAGAAAGTTTCCCGAGAGTAATCCTACTCATCAGTGGGATCGGGATCCAACTATCATTGCATGATGTACTAGATGGAAGCCACTCTAGTCACCACACTCCAGAAGGTATGCTAAATCTGCAAGTTTCCTTTATGTTTGAAACTCCCGATGTGATTTTTACCCCAAGCTCTTATTGACCTTGACGTAGGCCAACAAGTCATAAGACGCAAGTCAAGTTCTACCCGTCGTTGTCCTGATTAATTTAGGTACATCGTACATTCCCTTGACGTAGGCCAACAAGGTTGTACGTCTGTCCTATACTAATGCATCTATCTATGCAACAAATAAGCAAGCCACACTACTACCATCCACTATGCCTTGACGTAGGCCAACAAGCATAGCATGAATACGATGTGCTGTCTATTTGAAACGACGGAGGGTTACGGCTGGTTTTTTGGCAAAAAACCGTTAACGTAGTGAACTTGATTTGATTGAAGGAACCAAGATAGCTTTTATTAAAAGGAGTAGTTTAAGCTCCGCATTTAAAATTTGCTTTTTCAAGAAAACCGAGTGGTTTTTAGAAATTGTTCCAACGATTCAGTTTAGCTTTTATTTTTCTTTGCATTAAAAATAATGCGTCCCGTCTTTAACCTATCATTACAGATAACAACGAAAATACAACATCCTCTTATGCCATCCGCATTCGCCACGGGATCCCGTCATCACCCGTTAGGTTACTTAACTAACGGCAGAGTGGGGGCTGGGCTAGCACGGGTGTAAAACATAAGTGACGTCTAAATAGCTATCATATATAGATATTATACATTCGTCATACGCAATAATAGGCATTCCAGATCACAGATAAACTTTATTGGATATGCAAGCAATCCGCGTTTCTTTTGAGCCTGTAAGAAAAGACGGATTACACAGTTGTAATGAATAGCCATTACCCCACCCCAGACCCCTACGGGTACGGCAAACTACCCGCCAAGTACCCAAAGCGAAGCGGCTCCCTCAGCAACGTGAGTAGGCCACTAAGCACTTCGAAATACCCGGTAGTTTGTGCACCCCACCTTGGGTCTATCTTAGGAGCAAAAACAGTAAAAAGAAATAATACAATGGTGGCAACAACCGCAACCTGGATGTGCCCCGCAAAATAATATTACAACTTATTACAATTACATCGAATGAATTAATACAATAACCCATCACAAAACCCCGGCTAATCATCACAACAGTCCAATAGAGTTCATAATCATAAACTGTTAAAACATTACAGATATGTGCAACCCTCTGCCAACCGACATACTAGCAGTTAGGGGAGGTTTACGAACACATAATACAGTTCACAGATATAATCAAACAAGCAAACATCGTATAATTTCGATCGATCAAACCCATTAGATTCTGCTCCGAAGCTTCTCTGTAAACCTGAGACCTGAGCAAAAAATAAACCATGCCAGAAAAGACAAAATATCACAGAAAATGCACAGAGAAAAACTGGGCTGAATCGGCCCTAACTCGGCCACGGATCCGCGGTGGATCGGTGGGATCGGCCGCGGTTCCGCGGCTCAGTGGCCGATTCAGGAGCCCATTTTTTTGTGTGTGTTCTTATAGTTTCATGTAGGGTGTTCTGGAGGAACCTGAAAAATTTTAGGACCTCATTTTAAAATCGACAGAAACTATGTGATAGCGGGGTGTTTTCCGGTTCGTTTTGCGTTCGAAATTCATACGACTTTGCAAGTGAGTTAATTATTGTTTAGTAAGGCTCTGATACCACTGTAAGTCGATGTGCAACACCCCACGAGTTGCGGGGAGGCGGAAATATGAAAAACGATCTTGTTCTTGAAGCATACATCGACTAACCGAAGATCTTTGCTAAACGATAATCAACAACTACCATAGAAGTTCTAAACTACTATATAAAGAGATTATACCTAGTGATACGTGTCCTTCGTCTTTAAGATCTCTTCGTCCTCCTCGGCCTCCTCCAAGTGATAGATGATCCACTCGAGAACCCTAATCCAAGCTTCACCTCAAGACTTGAGGTAACTAAGTTTCTCTAGTTGCTAACCAAAGGGACTTGGTCATATAGAGTTAGGTTATGAGATGTTTAGTCTTTTCTAACCCTTGTACTCAACTCATGAGTGGTAGGATTAGAGCTTGAAGAAAGAGAGAGCTTGAGGAGAGAGAAGGTGAACTAGCATAATGAAATGAAATTGCTTCTCACTTAATATATCAAGCATAATGAAATATCAATAAAATGAATAATAATAGATTATTCATCATGCTTCATAAATGAATATGAGTGATTTACTATGTGAGTCATTAAGCATTTAATGATGCATTAATGACATAGTAAATCACATACAATGAGTCACAATTACATTAATGACAATGCCACCTAAACCCCTCAAGTCACCATGCTTCTAGAAGCTTCCCGGAAGTTACGAGAACGCCCCTCTCATCCGTGAAAACACGGAAAAACTTTAGACTGTATAAATCCAATAACCTGATACTAGAATCTGGCTTAAACCAAAGCCGTCTAGTAAAAACTGTCTGAATGTCGTACGTGCGTTTAAACACGTATTCGTCCGAACCCTTGTCGTAAAACCGTACAAGCTCTATATGGTTTCGCCTGGAGTTAGGAAAACTCTGTGTGGGACTCTAAAGACTCGACTACTACGCTGGCAATCGGTTTAACCACATACCGCAAGCGGCACTGGCTGTACGTAACGGTCCCCAGGTAGATGTCGATAAGAAGGCCGATGAGGATACCCATCCGAACTCCTATTGAGCCTGTGCGTGACAATATCCGTGCAGTCCGGTCTATTCGTCTAAGAGTATCGCATATATGGTCTAGGGAGGTGGTAAACGTCAGACCCCTAATAACCGTACAAGTCGTGTCGGTATGGCTTTATCACCATCCGAGAATCCACTGATCAATCTATCAGTAATTCTCAATCAGCCCTGGCCAGGGACTTATGGTAATGACCAACCGATCACTGTGCGATATCAACTCCCTATGCCGGGAGAGACGAATCCCTAACAGTCGCTCACTGCCTCCATGTGGCTCGGGACTGTGCCCAACTAAAACCTGTTTGCACGACTCCTTTGAACCATGGTAGGGTAGTAATCAAAGCACGGTAGGAACTCACACGAGACAAATGACGACCTTAAGTCAACGGACTATCTGCACACATGTCACCTGAGAACTGCTATCTGACGTTAGGTATAAATACCATCCAGTCAGTTCTCGGTGAGTCCTGTCCGGTGTACTCACACCCAGTGAGCATCTGTATACAATCTTAGGTGCACTCCACCAATGGCTGCGGGACCAATCCATCGCCCCTCCTCAGGGTCTAGATATGTATACACCAGTCTACTCCGGAGTATCGATGCCCAGTCTCGATACTCCTGCGACCAGGGACATCTAAGGATGTGCCTATTGACTATCCAGCTCCTACTAGTATGACTGCCATCACAACGCCGGTAGTCAGGCAAACACCCTATGGGCTTTATCAACATGTATATATGTATCAATACTACGCAAAATATATCATATGTTAAGATAAAGACAAACCAAATAGCGTACTATCATATTAAGCAAGACTGTCATGTACATACATATCCCTAGCATCATATACAATGAAGGCCTCTAGGGCATATATATCTAACAAACCACTCGTTTAGAAATCACTAGATTCCTTACGTTTAAGGTTTTTTGCCAAAATCAGCCGTAGCCCTCTGTCATTTCCTATGAGTAGTGCTTAATATTCGTGTTGCATTTGTTGACTCAGTCAAGGCGTAGTGTGTGGTACCTAAGTGGTGCTTGTTTTTTGTGTGTATTGCGATTAGTTAGGATAGTTGTATGGCCTTGTTGACTCAGTCAAGGGCTCATGTGGATAGGTTTAAGGCAATTAAGATAATGACTGGTTGAACTTGACTAGGACCCTTTAATTTGTTGACTCAGTCAAGGTCACTTGGGTTTTAGAGGTAAAAACCATTTCGGGAGTTTCAAATATAAAGGAAACTTGCCAGGCATGCGTATACCTTCTGGAGTGTGGTGACTTGAGTGGCTTCTATCAGGTTATCATGCAATGATAGTTGGGTCTCGATTCTCACTGTGAGTGGGTATTACTCTTCAGGAGATTTTCACTTCACAATTAGCTAACCTATTATGTGTCTGGAAAGTGTTAACGAGGTTACGCCTCTGCGGAAATAGGGTTATTTAATTAGGTCCATGCGAAAGCATGGGGAGCCTCCCTCGGAGTACCAATGCTGTCCTGGATGAACGGTTAGCGAATTTGTAAAATGTAAATGATCCCGAGTAGTTCTCCTTTTAGGGTTTGAAGGAGAATTCGAGGAAACAGTGGGAGCCATCCTGATTAGATAAATTGATTAACCAATTTAATCTAGATTAGAGTGCATGCTGAGGGTTTCTTTTCTCTCTCTCTTTGCCAAAGACCATGACCCGCCTTAAACTAAAACTCGTAAACTAAGTTGGCCGAACCTTTTTACAAACCTGGTTTTGTTTTGTCATGATTCACGACAAAGTCTCATATATCCATGTCACTCCTGCTTTACCCTTTGATTTCTTCATAACATTTCGTATAACTACGAAGATCCATATAGAATGGATAAAACCATCTCGTATAGGTACATACGAACTCGCAGAAATTTATTTCAGTTCGAGGATCGATTCCGGTTATGGGGAAATTGAATAGGATTATTCGGTTGTATTTTCTCTTTACCTTCTCTCAGGTTATGAGGGCTCCTAGTATTAGGAGAGTACACCAATTATGTTTATTGGATAGTCTTCTTCTAAATCTTAGGCTGGTGTCGAAAGGTAGGGAAAGAAGAAAACCAATTAGCCTAAGTATGGTGTACAGAAGGAAAGAAAGAAAGACATATAAATGGATTGGAGTAAGGGAAATAGAAATTGTAACTAATGTCATGAGTTTGGTATTGGAAGAGGCATAACTAGGAATACTCGGACACCATCTCGAAACATTTTCATGTTTCAGTTTTGATGTACGGTATTAATTGAAAACTGCTTTCCCAATTAGATTCTGACTCCAGGGTATATATTTACCGGAATTGAATCTCATATCTGTATAGCATTACAGATGATGAGTGGGAGTAGAATATTGGGAATTGGGTGATTACATTCTCAATATCAGAATTCTTTGTAATTGGTGATATTTGAGGAAATCACCTGGCTTTTGCTTAACGGCAAATATTTGGTTTTAAATATCCGTTGTTATGCACCAATTTCAAACTAACATATATGTACGTTTATTTTATAAAGTAAGATATAACTTTTTGAAACTATGTTTATAACATTTACCTTTACCAGTTGATAATTAAGTAAGGTACATTCAATAATGGTGTAATTCTTCTTAACCATAATACAGTTTTCAACCCACAACACATAGGGTTTGAGTTATTAAACTTGGAGGACTTATACAAAGTATTATATGTTGTCCGATGTCCATTAGGATAAACGGTTGGTACTCGTACTATATTCCGTTTACTTATAAGTTCTCTGGTTTTATACATGCATTTTGTTGAAATACAAAGTCCAAATTTTGAGAAGTTATAGGTATAAAAATAAAGTAGAGAACCATACATTGGAAGTATCAGGATTCTTCGAAATAATCGAAAATGTAGATACTTATGCTAGGTATTCCGTCATAGTAATTTTGAGAACTTACTTCTCTCTCAGATTACTCATCCGTGGGTGCGCTCCTTGATGAGTAATGTTGTATGGCATTTTTCTCTTTGATTGTGCACTGGAAACAGCTGCATAATATTTGAATCTGGTTCAAATTAAATTAGTGCATTTGTTTCTATGTTGGATATAGAATGGATTCATATCTTAATGATGTTAAGGTATATAGAGTTGTCCGGCTTATGCTTAAAACCAGAATCCGGATAAACTCAATGTACGTTTTCAGTAATGGCAGTTTGTGGGTTTTTCCGGGCTTTGACAAGGGTCAACTTTCTATCATCTGTAGAATCAATAGTTTTATTGTTCTTGACTCACCACCTTTTAGTAAAATGAATTCTTTTCAGAAAACATTAATGGGAGTATAGTAGAACTGGAAGTGATTCCAGAACCACAAACGGTTACTGAATATTTAATAGAACCTAAGGGTTCAATTGGATTCGACAATCCTTTAGCCACTCCGCAAATTTAGTGGGTAACCTCAGGCACCCGAAAGGTATTTCGGTCTCCTCAAAAACGATGACAGAGAGGTTTTGATGACCCAAGTTTATCACTACTATTGTCTTAAACTATGAGATCTGGCAGGTGGATGACTATAACGTCATTCTAAATTAAATTTATAAGTGAACGTGTATATGACTCTACCAGAGGGTTGTTGTAGTCAGTGGAGCAGCGGAAACATGGTGGGACAGTAGTTTATGTCTATTTATAGATTAAAGCAAGTATGGTGGAGATGGGTCATCTATTAAGAAGGTTAAGTAGGGAGTATTGTCTTAGTTTATAGATGACATACTCCTGATAGGAAGTGTTATTCATATACTACGATCGGTTAAACTGTTGTTGTCACAGATGCTTCTTCACATAGTAACTGGATAAAATATCAGATATTCTGATGACTAGATCTATGGTTTTAGATCTAGATTTAGGAAGTGACCCAATTCAGGTACTTTGACGCTGTTTTAAAGTATTTTAGAATGGATGACTTTTGACGTGGTGGTCTACCCGTAGGTGATGGAGTCACCCTCTCTAAAGAGATGTCCTCTGGACTGATGAGGAGAGCGATTTGCATGATTGACATATCACTTGTTTAGGCAATTGAGTCAATCATAAGATATCAAGTATCACACCAAATATTGCTTTTGCACTAGCTGCAATAAACAGATATTAATCCAATCCTGGAGAAATATTGGAAAGCAGTTATGAACATGAGAATGTTCTTAGTATATGGTAATGGTGGCCTCCTTCTGGAGGCGGTTATCATTTCAGGCTTTCAAGATGACCTGGATGACAGACTGACTGTCAGAATTAAAATTTATCCTCTTCTGAGGGGCAGTATGTTGGATAGTGATCTAAACGGATACTAAGATAGACATGGCGCGGGATATTGATTAAACTTAGTAGAAGATACATTCTAAGAATTTTTTTGGATTTGGAGTTCATTTATGAACTTGGTCCCATCAGATATCCAGACAAGTTCTAAGACAGGTATCGCTCATTTCGAGAGATAGTCGTTCTCCGCGAAATTAAGATATCAACAGATAAAGACAGAACCATTGGAGCGGATCCACTCACTGAGGCTATTTCTCGAACGCAAAAGATTCGCAAACATGTTTGCGAAACTGATTAGTAAAGAAGTTGGGTGTTCAGTATCACACGGCCTGTGAGTATGCGACACCGCAATAATTAGCCTTAAGTGCAAGTGGGAGATTGTTAGCTATAGTGCCCTCAAAGCAATTATTGTAATCGCAGGCAGGCGATTATGATGATTGAGGGAGAACCTATACAGATAAAACAGTCTTACTCGAAATGATAGTATGCTATCTGGTTCATCTCTATCATCATGTACACGGTATTACGGATCACTATTACATGTTAATAGAGTCCATAGGATTCTTGCTTGACAACCAGGGTTATTGTGGCGATCACACTTATGAAAACTGGGTAGTCTATAAGAAAATCCTTAAATGTCCCTAGTCATAGGAATATCGAGGCTGGGCATCGAGATTTCAGAATAGACTAGTGTATACATTTCTTGACCCCGACGAGGGGTGATAGTCGGTCTCACAGCCATTGGCGTCGATTAGTCACCAAAGATAGTATACAGGTGCTCATTGGGTTATGATTTACATTGGACGTACTCGCCGGGAACATGCTAGATGGTATTATACCTATTGTTAGATAGCGGTTTTCTGGTGACATTAGTACATGTTAGTTTGTCGGCCTAAGATCATCATTTATCTCGTGTGAGTTCCCACTGTGCTTTGATTACTACCCTACCATGGCTCTACTGAGTCGTGCAAACAGGTTTTAGTTGGGTACAGTCCCGAGCCAGATGGAGGTAATGAGCGGATCGTCGGGGATTCGTCTCTCCCGGTATTATGGGTAGATGTCGCGCTGTGTATGGGTGGCCATCACCAGAAATATTTGGCCAAGGTGGACGAGAATTACTGATTTAGATCAGTAGTTTCTCGGTAGGTGATGGGATTTACACCGACATGACTTATCACATCATTAGGAGTCTGACTTTATCCACCCCTCTAGACTAGATATGCGATACTCTTAGACGAACAGACTAAACAGTACAGAGACTGTCACTTTCAGGTTCAGTAGAGATACGAACAAGTTTGCTTGTCGGCCTTCCTTTCATTCAATACCTGGGTAGTCGTTACGTATATCTAGTGTCGCTGACGTGCTTGTGGTTAAACCCACTGCCAGTATATTGTCGAGTCTTTAAAGTCCCACACAGAGGGTTTCCCAGCTTAGGCGAAATGATGTAGTGTATATATTTTGATACGTACTCAGGTTCGATTAAAACACGTGTTTTTGTACACGTGCTTTTAATCGGACGTTTTGTTAATACTAGCCGGTTTGAAAGATAGCCAGGTTATCAAATTTTAGATTAAATATGAGCTATCTCTTTTTAGTATCTCTCTTTTCGGTATTCGTATTTTGACAGAATACGGTATTTATACGAATACGAGTATTTGTACAAATACGTGTATTCGTTTCTTGATACAAATACAGGTATTCGCGTCTTGATACAAATACGGGTATTCATATCTTAGTACGAATACAGGCGTATGTATTTGTACCATATACTTGTATTGGTGTATTTGTATATATTTATATATACATATACATATGTATATGTATATAATGAGGTGGCCTCTTTTCTCTTCTCATCTCTTCTTGAGTTCTTTGGAATGGTGTGGGCTTGTGACACACCATGGTGAGTCACAACCCCACTCATTTCAAAGATTAAAAGAAAAGAGAGAAAGAAAAAGGAGAGTGGATAATGATAGATTTTCATGCCATGCTTTCTAACACTCACCCAAGCTTCTTCTTCCTCCTCTCTTGGTTTTTTCTAAGTTGAGAATGGAAAAGGATAAAGAGATAAACTTTAGAGATTAGCCACTACTGCATCTCTAGTGATTATTTCCTAGCAAGTTTTGATCACTGGTTGCTTCACTTGTGAAGCTAAAGCCTAGGTTAGGGATCCTTCAAGGTGGATCATCTTCAACGAGAAAGACCGACTCTCAATCTTGTTCCCGATGGCCTAGGATCTTAAGAAATGGCGTAGAAAACGAAAGACATGACTACAAAGGTTGTAATCACTAACCGAGTACTAACTCCTACTAGTATGTTTTCTAGTTTAATGTTTGGATTCGATTCCAGGTCGTAGAGTCCATGCTCTTGTTTAGAAAATTTTCGTTTTGTATTCTGCATTGGCCGCTTGTTTGCAGCATGAGCACGAGCGTCTACCTACAGATGTGCTTGTAGTTATAGATTTATCCTGTAACCCACTGACAGCGTATTATCGAGTCTTTAAAGTCCCACACAGAGAGTTTTCCCGGTTCAGGTGATACAATGTAGAGGACGTACGTTAATACGTACATGAGTCCGATTAAATATGTGTATTGGCTACTCGGACTTTAATCGAACGTTTAATAATACTAGCCGGCTTAGATTTAAGCCGGATTATTAGATCAAGTACTGATTTAATAATATATATATATATACAAGGTTAATGGAGGAAAGGTGCTATAGGAGGAAATTTCCTCCTATGGCGTCGAAAAAATACACCCTCCATGATTTTTTTTGAAGATCGACATACATCACGTCCATTTTTATCATCTAAGATGCGGATACACCAAATTTCATGTGATTATACCATTTTTTCACCGTTGATTTAGTTCGTGCAAAATTAATGGTTTACCGACAATAGAACTTTTTACAGTGCTAATTCAACGGTGAAAAAGTGGTGGAATCACATGAAATTTGGTGTATGCACATCTTAGATGATAACGATGATGATGATGGATGCCAATCGTCGTAAAAAATGGTGAAAGTTGTATCTTTTCGACGCCATAGGAGGAAATCCCCTCCTATGGCCTCTTTCCTCCATTATTATATATATATATATATATATAATCTAGTATTATGTTCACTATTCATTCTCTCTCTTTGGTTATTCGTATTTTTATACGAATACGCGTATATGTATTCGATATATATACCGGGGTTGTATTCCATATTTATACGAAATGCATCTAGAAGGAGGACACATCATTTAGGATTTTCTTTTTATTAAATGAAAATAAACTGAGGCGGAGGGTGAGGTGGCATGAGAGTATGGTTGAGAGTGATGGGCTCATTTTTATATTGAAAATGGTTGACATATTTTTAAGGGTTGGAAAATATCACTCGCTCTCTCATTCATTTTGTTATGTTACACTCTCTCTCCTCTCAACCTCATTCTTCTTCTTCGTGATCTTTGGAGCTCTCTTGAGTTTGTAAAATGAGAGAAAATGAATAGTGATAATTTCTACATCACTCACACTTCATTTCTAGCAAATTTGGAGTGTTAGTTGTTTCACTTGTGGTTCTTGGTATGAAGCTGAAGCTTGGATCGGTTTCCCTCAGGTGGATCATTTTCGTTAAGGACGATCGACTCTCAAGCGTGTTCTCGACGGCCTACGGAGCTTGGAGGGGTCTTCCACGATTGGGTGGATACGCTACAAAGATTGTAGTTTCTATAACCTTATAGATAGCTTGCTTAATAGTTTCTAGTTTAGTGTTTGTTGGATATATATGCCCTAGAGGCCTGTATTGTATAGGATGTTGGGGATATGTATGTACAGGACAATCTTACTCAGTTTTATATAGTATATTATTTGAGTTGTCTTTATCTTAATATGTGTATTTCTTTCTATTGTTGTTTTATATTGCTTGCACATATTAATAAAGACGCGATACAGTAGTATATTATTATGGTTTGATTTTATCTTAACATGTGCATATGTTATACTCGATATCACATATGGCGAATACATGTTTATAAAGCCCGTAAGATTTTGCTTGACTACAAGCGTTATGATGGCGATCATATTTGTGGGAGCTGAGTTGTCCATAAGCACATCCTTAAAGGTCTCAAGTCGCAGGAGTATCGAGACCGGGCATCGATACTCCAATGTAGACTTGTGTATACGTTTCTAGACCCTGACGAGGGACGGTGGTTAGTCCCACAGCCATTGGTGTGATCACCTATGATTGTATACATGTGCTCACTAGGGGTGAATACACTGGACGGACTCGCCGAGAACGTCTCGTCAAATAGCGGTTCTCAGGTGACATGAGTACAGGTTAGTCTTTAGACCTGAGATCATCATTTGTCTCAAGTGAGTTCCCACTGTGCTTTGAACACTACCCTACCACAGCTCTACTGAGTCGTGCAAACAGGTTTTGGTTGGGTACAGTCCTGAGCCACATGGAGGCAGTGAGTGATTGTCAGGGATTCGTCTCTCCCGGTATTAGGAGTCGATGTCGCACTGTGTCCGGTTGGCCAGAACCATAAGACCTTGGCCAAGGCAGTTGAGATTTACTGATGATTAGATTAGTGCTTTCTCGGATTGGTCCCGAACCAAATCGACATGACTTATCAGGTTATTAGAGGTCTGACACTTACCACCCCCTAGACCCGATATGTGATACTCTTAGACGAAGAGACCGGACTGTACGGAGATTGTCACAGATAGGCTCAGTAGGGGTTTCGGATGAGCTTGCTCGTCGGCCTTCTTTTCAACAGGTACCTGGGTAGCCGTTACGTACAGCTAGTGCCGCTGACGTGCTTGTAGTTAAATTCACTGTCGGCGAACTATCGAGTCTTTAGAGTCTCATACAGAGGATTTCTCTGGTTCGGACGAAACGATTTGGATGTCGTATGTTTATACGTGCAGAGCTCCGATCGAATGATAATACTAGCCGATTTAGGAATAAGCCGGATTATTAAATCAGGTATTGATTTAATAATTTACATATATATATTTCGATATGTATATTCTAGTGTTATCCAGGCCTTCGATCAGACGGTTGATGATACTAGCGGGCTTAGAATTAAGCCGGTTTGTTAAATCAGATATTGATTTAATGCTAGTATTATATTAGTAGTAGTATTCTATCTCTTAGGTATGAATACGGATATGTATATACGGTAGAAAGTATTTTGTATTTATACAAAATACCTTCTAGAAGATGACACCTCATCATGCATTTTTCTATTGTTGAAAATAGAAAATGAGGTGGAAAAGGTTGAGATGACATGAAACATGGATGAATTATGGCTTTGGTATTTATTGCATATACTATTTGAGTATAGTTGTGTTTTTTAAATAAAAGAAAAATACTTCATAGAAAAGAGCTTAGACATTCTTCTTCTTGATATTCATTCTTCATTTTGCCTCTCTCTCTCTTCTTCTTCTTGAGTTCACTCTCTTCAAACCCTTATCATTCTCATGTGTTGAGAGCCAAAGGGATTTAAGATAGAAAACTACTACTAAATATCACCACTTCTTCTAAACAAACTAGATTAGCAAACTAGTTTGCTTAGTTTGCTTCTTTTTGAAGTAGGAGGTTGAATCAAGAACCTTCAGGTGGATCATCTAGGACCGAGGAGGCCGGCCATCAAGGTTGATCTAGGAGACCTCTAGGAGCTTAAGAAGAGGAGTGAAGACCCGAAGGACACGGATCTCAGGTATAACACCCTTTCAGCGTAGCTAGACTCCTCTAGTTTACTAGTTTCGATATTTGGTTAGATTCTAGGATGTGTTTTCTAGCGCCAAAGTTTTAAAAGTCAAAATTTTTAGTTCCGCAACGGCCGCAGTCAGCGGTCAGGGCGCTAGAAAACCCAACAGTATTTGAACGGATTCTAGGTTGCGGTTTCTTCACGCTCGCACGATTTTTTTGTTCACCGTTTCCGCTTCCGCTGCGCCGCGAGCGCCGAGGAACCCAACATATTTCAGTTGAGAATGAGAAAGACTTGATTAATTCTATGGAGTTGAGTGGTTGAGATGAGATAGAGATGGTTAATCTCAACCATCACCTAAGTTTATTTCATAATGAAATGCTTGTGCACCAAGCATTTCATAATAAAACAAAAATGGTGAAAGTTGGATATACTTTAGGTGAAAAATGCATATTGTGGTGTTCATGAAGTGCAAGTTAAGTTAATGGTTCACTTAGGGGGAGAATCCTATCATTTAGGTTTGACAAGTCAATGAGTCATTGATTATTGCTAATCAAGTGTTTGATTAAATGACCAACTCAATGAACCCATAATCCCATATATTCAAATCTATTGCAAATGATTTCCGAATGACCTCAAATTTTATAGGTAATCTTGAAATGATGGAAAATGAATTTTCAAGAATTTTTGACTACTCAAGAGACCATTTTCAAAAAATGCCCAACGAGGCTCGACGATATGCAACACGGATTTTTGAACGTCTTGAAAATGGTGTTTCGGTCATTTCAGGCAATTTTGAACCATACACTTAAGTTGCTTTCATGTATACCATGAATTATTCTTATGCAAAAGATGAGGTGAATGATATGATACAAATGCACTAGGAAGATGAAGAAGCAAGGTTATGATGCAAAAATTGAAGGGTAAAAGGATAACTTTGCAAATAGCTGCTTTGCTGGGGTTCCTACAATAGGACTGAAGAATGGAATTGTACATGTGGTTTGCATACTTTGTTCGTCAATCTAAAGATGTAAAATTTTCCGTTATGATTCAAAAGAAAAGTTTATAATTAGTTCAAGATCAAAAAGTATCCAAACCATGTGAAAATTGATGTACACGTGCATGAAACCATGAAGATCTAGATGACCAGTGTCGGCCGTCCAAAAAAATGGTGAAAATAAGTTGTTCTCGAAGAGATTAGAGAAATTCCTCGGAGCAAATTTTCTCTTACAACTTTTACTCAAATTTATCCGATTCTCAATTTAAAATTTCAATTAACCGACTAATATTAGATAAAATCAATGAGGTATAGCTCGGTTGGTATTGGCACTTTCCCTCTTGCGGGGTTCGAACCATAGGAAGGAAAGTGACCACAAATTAACGCTTTCGGATTAAATTCACGGCTCCCCTGCGTGTGTGGGTTGTGTGCCTGTGTGTGATGTGTGCATAGATTAAGACCTACGGGCAAATGGAAAAAAAAGACACATATTAGATAGGTGCAAGGTGAAATCTTAAAAACAGAACATTTCCACTTCTAGCTAAAAGGTTTTGAATAGAAAACCTTAGTGGGTTCTAGCTAAAAGGTTTTGAATAGAAAAACCGAGAATTATTATTCACCGTAGGAAAAACAGAGAATTACATGCGATCTAACTATCTATCTATATAATCTATATAAAAGCTATATCAAAGCATATTCCATGGAACATTTCCACTTCTATCTTGTATGGTTGTGCAAACATTAGTTTAAACCCCTAATTTTCTATAAAATGTGAACTAATCTCATTCTAAGATTATATTTATATGCAACAATTAGTTAGGTCCCTGACAAAATTAGTTTAGGTCCCTAACTTTCTACAAAATAAAAATTAATTCCATTCTAAGCTCATTTGTATGTGAAAAAATTAGTGTAGATCCCTAATTTTCTATGAAATGTAAACTAATCCCATTCTAAGCTTTAGCACAGAAATAATATTCACCAAAATTACGTTAGGTGTGCAATTTAGGAAATATTCCCACTTCTATTTGTTTGTATGTGCAAAAATTAGTCTAGGTCCCTAACTTTCTATAAAATATAAACTAATCACATTCTAAGCTCATATCTATGTGAAAAAATTAGTTTAGGCCCCTAACAAAATTAGTTTAGGTCCATAACTTTCTATAAAATATAAACTAAAATGAATGTGAAAAAATTACTTTAGCTTCCTAACTTTCTATGAAATATAAACTAATCCCATTCTAAGCTCCAGCAAAGAAATAATATTCACCAAAATTAAGTTAGGTATGTAATTTTCTTCAAAATTTAAATTGATCCCATTTTAGACCTATCCCAGTATATAAATAATATTAATAGAATAAAAATAAACTTTAATCCCTTGATATTTTAATAATACTCGCATGTTGAGAACTTAATTGTATTTTTTCTTTTTGTTCTGTTTTTTCATCTTTCAATTTTTTCATTTTGCAGGTTTTAGCATGGCAACAAATTTGAAAATTATTTAATCTTTTCTCCCACGCAATGTGTGGGCACGAACTCCAAAGTCAAGAATAATTATATAATTTCAAAGTTTATTATTATATTATTTGTAGATTGTGATATCTCATATTTATGAATTTCATACGAAAATATATATGAAAAATTAACTTTCAAATTCCCAGGCATCTTTTCCAGATTTTCAAAAAAATTCTTGCTGAAACATACAGAAATTGTGAAATTTGTAATAATTTTAGATTTTTTTCGGTTTTCGATATTTTGATTGTTATAACACACGAGAATCACGTAATATACAAAACTCTCAATTTTTCGTTTTCTTCGAATTTTCAACATATTGCATGCAATATAGTACACAAATATGATGTAATTTTAATAATCTCAAAATTTCTATTTTCCAATATTTTATTTGCTATAATATAAGAAAATCATAAAATATTCAAGAATAAATTATTTTTTTTATCGGTAATTCAATATTTTCTATGATATATAACACAAGAAAATCTTCAAATTTTTCTGTTTTCTTTCTTTTTCCAATATTTTGCATGTTATACAATTTTTTAATAAGAATTTGTTTGAACAACAATGTATTGTATGTAGATGATGATGATGATTATGCTCGATAAAAATTTTATTTCGAGGAAAATTATTACACAGATAATCATAAATTTCTTGCGACCAAATAAAAAACTATTTGAAGCGCAAAAAAAATTCAACTATGTCTCCCACAGAACATGTCAAATAAGGAAAGAAATATCATAATTTCGAATTTATATATTTCAATCAATACAGGTAATAATTGTAAAGGTAAAATGATGGAAAAAGAAAGAAAGCGGTTTTTTTTAGATTTTTGAAAATTTATGATTTTCATGTGTTCTATCATTCCAAATATTGAAAAAGTGAAGACAACTTTTTTTTGATAATTCTATAAATTTTGCAATTTTCATTTATTATAGCATGCAAAATATTGGAAAAGCTGAAAAGACAAAAACTTTTGCAATTTTCATGCTCTATATGCCAAAAAAAAATTTTAAAACCATAAATAAAAAGAAATTTTGAGATTTTTGAAATTCATGATATCAAATTATAAAACCGAAGAAAAAAAAAGGAAAATTAATATTTTTTAAGGTTTGTGCTTTCCGCGTGCTATAAAAAGAAATGGATTGAGAAACGGGATAAAACAAAAACAAAATTGAAAAGTTCGTGACCTTTAAGTTCTAGATCAAACAAAATATAGAAAAACCAAATAAAACAAAAATATTGTGGTTTTTTAAATTTTCATAATTTCCGTGTTGCAAAAAATTGGAAATTTGAAGAAAAATTTTGAATTTTAAAAATTGTTATTTTTATGTGCTATAGCATGAAAAATATTACTAATATGAAGGAAACAGAAAACTTTGATATTCTTGAAAATATCACGATTTTCGTGCGCTATATATAATAAGCAAAATATTGAAAACCCGAATAAAAAAAGAAAATTTTGAGATTTTTAAAAATTACACAATTTTAGGTGCAAAATATTGTAAATTTGAAGAAAATATTTTTGTAAATTTCGTGATTATCATGTGCTATAGAATGCAAAATATTTAAAACCCCGAACAAGATAGAAACATTTGAAATTTTTAAGAAATTAATGTAACATGCATAATACTGAAGAAAGAAAGAAACAAAAAAAAATTGAAATTTTCGTATGTTATATTATAGAAAATATTGAATAACCGATAAGAAAATAATTTATTCTTGAATATTTCATGATTTTTTCTATTATAGGAAATAAATTATTGGAAAATAGAAATTTTTTGGTTATTAAAGTTCACCATATTTGTGTACTACACAACATGTAAAATGTTGAAAATATGAAGAAGAAAAAACAAAAAAAAAATGGGATTTTTTGACATTACGTGGTTCTTATGTGTTATAACAATTAAAATATTGAAAAACCGGATTTTTTTTAAGATTTTAACTAATTTCACGATTTCTATATGTTATATCAAGAAAAATATTGAAAATATGAAGGAAAAAAATGTCTAAGTATTTGAAAATTAATCTTTCATATATTTTCGTACAAAATTCATAAATATGAGATATTACAACTTACAAATGATATAACAATAAATTTTGAAATCAATATGATTATTCTTGAATTTGGATTTCGTGCTCACGCATTCCGTAGGGTCCATTGCTAGTTATGAAATATAGATCAATTATTACCTCTTTCACTAAAAGATCTTTCTTCCACAATGTCGTCTACCTTGATTCAACGGCCCGAGGATGATCACACTGTTAGACAAAAAATCCCTGCTTGTTGGAGAAGGCAGAGACTAAGGCCATGTTTGGGTAGTTTGGAAAATAATTCTAAAGATTCCATTTTGGATAAATAAATCTTGGAACACACATGAATTCCATTGTATAAAATTTCTAAGGATTTTTTTAATTTGTAGATGTTTGGATAGTTTGGGATAAAAGAATGCATTTAATGCTTACCTTTTTCTTTTCATGTATGGATGAGTTAAAATATTCCTTTTTCAAAGAAAGAGAAAGAGGGAAAGAGGTTTTCAAAAAGATGGAGTGAAAAGGTTTGGGGCAAAAATTAGATCTTAGCTAATTTTTTTAATCTCATGAATGGACATATTTGGGGTATTTTTTTAAAGGATTGCGTTGATCCGGGAGGGAAAATGGAATCTAGCACTTTTATCCTATGGATCGTGTATATCCAAACATGCCCTGACAGAGACCAGAAAACCCTAGATAAAATTTGCACTGAATTAATTGATCCATAACCCCTCGTACACTTACTAGTTATACTAGGCTTCGGCCTTCTCCAAACCAGCTTGAGCCAGGTCAGCTCCCACACCGATCCATGCCCGACCCGCTCATTTGGACGGGTCTTAGGGCAGATCGACCCAACAAATCCAACATAACGAAATAGGCCCTCAGCTAAAAGTTATTAATCAATAAGTTTTAAGCTATTTGAGAGCTATGAAGAAAAGACACTAAACAAGAACTTATTAATACTAGATTTAAACTGTTACAAAGTTGTACGAAGATACTAAAACAAGGTATTCCCAACAAACCACCCAAAATACCCAATACACCAAACCTGCAAAATTTAGTATTAAGAGGGTCCAAAATATCAACATAATTGATATTCCTCCCACTGATAAAACACCTTCTGCATGGTCACATTTGGTCTTTATAGAATCAACCTCCTACAATTATATACGGAAACTAAATCATGAAAGGATTACAAACACAGAAGTAAACATCAAATCAGAAAGTCCTGTTAGATTAAGCTGGGGACTGTTGCGTAGATTAAATTTATCCGAAAACACACGATTAATCAGTCTCACACACACGTGCACGCTACAAGCTAAATCACGCACTCAAACATTCTACAAATACATCAACCCTATGGTCCCTATATACAGCTGATCAGATCAAGATGCTTGTAAAATGAAATTCTCACATGACCAAACCGAAACGCCTCATGATTAAAATGATTAAAATTCAGTAACGCCTCATGATTAAAATGATTAAAATTCAGTAGCCGTGGTGCCAGTTTTGGTGCGGAGCAGGCCCTTGAGAGTTGTTTAGATTCACTTCATTCGGGTTCTGATGATGGTGGTGGTGGTGTTCTTGAGTTTGACCGCCCTGTGATTGATACATGTTCAGATACCCCATTGTGGGCCCATACTGCGATGGCTGCTGCTGAGCCTGTCGAAGCCCGATGTTTTGTTGAGTTTGCTGCCCTTGAAAGCCGTAGAATGCATTGCCCGGAAGAGCTGACACGGACCTGGAGCCGGCTCCATGGACCCACATGGCAGGGTTCTCGTTCTAGAAACAAAAGACATGACAAAGAGCAAGATGATAATTTTGCAGAAAGGAAAGGCTAAATTGCAGGAAACCCCATTTTCCTCTCTCGTTTTGCCTCCATAGCAGAAAGCCATTCTAAATTTAATAAAAAATGCACATCACCCCAACTTCAGCATGTGAGGTTCATCCTGTTTCTTTCTTTCCAAAATTACCCCTTGGTCATATTTGGGTCTCTGAGTTCTACAGTGAAAGGTAATTTGGAAGAGAGGTTGCAGAGATGTGCATGTTAGATTTGATGAACATGTTTTTTATAATTTGCAGAACTCTCCCCTACAGTTTACTCCGTATAGAACTTGGCACCCCCTCAAGTGATCCATTAACACAAACAAAACCTTTCTGCTTGTTGGCCAGAACCATAAAAGCACTCGAATTCCAATCTAAACTCAGATGTTCTGGAAATTTGTGTAGTCTAAAGTAGAATTCAGGTGCTTTTGATGGTTTTGTTGGCAGAGGGGCTGGTTGCGCTAATAAATCACATGAGGGGGTATAAGTGCTATATGGGTTAACTCCAAGGAAGTTAACCCTATTTAAAAATTATGGTAGTTTCCTACTATGGGCAGAATAAGCAAAGATTTCCTGCAATTTTAGATTAGAAAAACAAAATTGCATTAAACAGATATAGAGTGAATGAGAAATTACATGCTGAAGAGGAAGGTAATGTGACCCCTCTTTGTACTGGGAGTTCAAAGCATCCTCAAATCCTAAAGGCGTGCTGGCAGAGGCAGTGGAGGACATGTTCAAGGAAAAGTTTCCGGGGATGTTGCCAGTCGAGTTAGCGAAACCTCCATAGCCTGGGGGAAAAGCCGGAGACTGAGGCAAGCTGCTACCAGAAACCCCAGTTTTGTACTGTGGTAGCGGACTGTACTTCATAGCTGCTGCCATTGGAGATTGATGGAAAGGGGAAGTGCCTGTACCTGTGTATGCCTGCTGAAACGCTGCTGAAGGTAGATAAGCATAGCTTTGAGGAAGGAAAGGGTAGCCAATCATGTTGGCGAAATGGGCTAAAGGAAGGGTTTGCTGAGAGTAGGGATGGATTGGTAGATGTTGAGGGAGTGTGGGGGGGCCGGCATTGTGGATACTGGAGGTGGGTAAGGCTTGTGGAGTTTGTTGAGAGAATAACTCCGGCTTCACCTGCAAAGACGCAAGTTATTAGTGTTAGAATCAGTTTGTTGCCGTTGGAAGAAATTTGTATGGAGTGAACTTTCGATGAAGGACCAGTTAGTTATACTCGGTCAGAGGGGAAAATGACGGACTGCACATTGATTAACGTTTTTTAGAAGACTCACATTATAAGTAGCACAAATTCAGATTTAGATTTGGGATAAGTTACAAGTTTGATTAGTCGATTCACAATTTCCCAGAAGTACACACTAGTTTCATATTATTAAAATATACATGATAACCAAAAATCTAATTTCAGAAAAATCTAAAGCTAAGAATACAAAATTCTTTTCCCACCTTCTAGATTGACCACTAGTTTACAAGAATTTGAAGTACAGCAATAGTCACTATATTTATGTAAAAATATGCTTACCAAAACAAGCAGTTCTTTAATATTCCTTATCGGAGGATTGGGCAAATACATATATGAATATATACAGTAGATTGAATAATGGGCTCAGATATTGTCGCGTGGATTATTGGTATCGTATTCATTGAGTGGAATAAATAATGAACTCCGTTATTGATTCACTGATTATTAATATCATATTCATTGATACATGTTTGTATGTACAGTTAATGATACATAAAATGTGCCAAAATGAGTATCCTGCAAGTTCTCGCCAAGCATCAAAGTATCACGTGTCGGATACTAAGCATCCAAGTTTCTTGCAAGTGTCACCAATAAAGGATTTCGCTGTCATACCCTTGCAATATAACTCGAATGATTGAAAAACATATAGAGAACTAGAATTAAACTAAAAGCCAAGTATGTGATCCATCAGGAGGAATATGGTATACTCAAAGTTGGCGCATAAACAAGAAAATTTAGCTCAGCTCAGATCCTTGTTTAGAAGTTAGAGAACGCATAAATTAATTTAGGAATACAGCTTCAATCTTCATTATTAAGGAAACTATGTTACTTCTTGTCCCTTGGTAAGAACGATATTGGAATATAGTTAGATCTAGGCTCAGCAGGTTCGAACTCACTATAATCAGGAGCTGGAATTAATCACATGCAACATTCAAAACTTAAGGACCCAAAAGTAACCTCCCAAATAGCCTTGTCATGTTAAGCTGACTAATAATGCAAATTTCATATGCACTGTTACTTATTTAATATGGTTGTATAATCTCTGCCTGGTATCTAAATAAGTATGCCACCATTTCGTTTTTGTAGCTTAAAGTGCACAAGGCCAGAGCCAAATCAAGTCACAAGCATGGTGCCAATATAAGCATCTAAAATGATGAAAAGATAATATGGTTATGTCTAGTGGGGAAATGACAAAGTTCAGGAGATATATACCTCTGGAATGGAAATGGGGCCACTGATAGAGGGTGTTGCTGTGTTGTATTTTGTAGGCATTGACTGGGTCGTGAGTAGAGATGACAAAGGGTTGTCCAATTCTCGGAGAGGATGTACGGTCGATGCCAATAAACTGTTTGGCAGAGAGTTGCTATATGGTGGCTGCACAGGAAGATGCACTTTGAAAATCAACAATAGTGATCATGGAGTATAAGTGAAAGCAGTTTGCAGGTGACAACATGACTAATTAAATGGGAATAATCGCCTTTTTGAAAACCATTAATAATTTTGAAAATCACAAATTAATTGATAATTCAGCTCTGAATATTCAAGATCTTAAATGAACCATGTTTTGAGTCTTTGTTCTGTGTTTTATTAGAGTTTGGCTCATGCTGAGTCTAGCTGTGCCCCTCTCTTTTTTCATTTGTCTTGATTAAGTTATAGATACGAGTTGTTATTAGGTTTTTTACTTATTTGGTGGCAAACTTGTAAGTAACAGGAACCAGCCATCTTCGTATATATATAGCTTACCTAGTGCTCAAGACTCCGATGATAATTTCCCATAAGATTCAATGATTTTGGAGGTGACTTCCGCCTTAAGAAGATGATATTCCTTTCTTTATTGGTCAATCTGTTATCTTTTAAATTTCTTCACCGGCGAAGAAAATTTCTAATGATGGCCGCTGATCATTTAGGATATTGAAAAGCCACTTTTTCCAGAATTTTTTCTGTAGCCTGGTCTTTAGGATTGACGGGAAAAGGCTTAGATTATGATTATTAGGAATCAACTGCTTGAATCACGATTCATGTAGACAAACAAGAGAATTGTAAAGGATAAAAGCTGGAACAAGCAAATCAGATACCACTTAGCTTGCCTTACCCAAACTCTCACTTACCGAGATAAAGAAGTTGTACAGGGAATAATCTAATAAATTGCAAAGAATGTAATCGTTTTTAGCGAAGTTCAGGAAAGCGTTTGAATTATCAATTGCACACACTTACACTGAGTGTAATCAGACACACTTATCCCAAAATATTTATCATGAAATAATATAATATAACTTATTTAAGAAAGGATCAATGAATAATCATACTCAATATCGAAAAATTGTTCTCAACGAAGATAGAAGCTATTGAAGATTTAATAGTCAGTCAGGGACAGGGAACGGTATATTACCATTAGACTTGAAAAAGGTGAAAGATTCTGCATTTGTAAAGTAGGGTCCGGATAAGTGTATGTAGCAGTAGGTTGGGTTGTGGCTGAAAATGTATAATCAGATCCAGATGGAATATTTCCCTGAAGTCCATGTGCAGCACCCAATGCATCATCTCTAATGATCTCAGGTTGAGATGTTGAAGGCATATCGTAACTCCTGCTCGGACTAGTCCTAGATGCCACATTTTCATCTAAGGTAGACTTTAGCTGATCACCATCATAGTACTCAGGGTTCCTGCCATTAGATATACATTACATCATTAATAAAAGGAAGAACATAATAATTTCGAAATGATGAGCAAAAATTACCTAGAATTCAGCTCATTAAAAGAAGTCTCTTCTGGGACTGGGGCCATCTCCAAATTACTTATCTGGGTTTGAGATGGAAATGGTCCAGAATGTGTAGCATTGACAGCAGAGCCAAAACTACCAAAGCTCAAATGCGAGCAGTCGGCATTAGTAACCTGGAGGTGACTAGGAATTATAACCGCAGGACTATCGTCTGCAGTTGGGATGCCAAGCTCTTCCTTCTGTGGATTTAACTGATGCAGATTTGCAGTAACTGATGATACTTCTTCATTGACATCCTCGACTGGTAAAAACCAAAGTAATTAAGAGAGGTGACAGAAGAGGTGATCAGACATCAAAAGTAAGAGTTGGGATCAACTAACATATGATTTTAATTAAAGAGAAAGAATTCTTAATTGATTTCATCATTAGAACTTCAGAAGTTCGGAACTAAAGAGGTGATCAGACATTAAAGTATAACTTGGGAGCAATTAACATATGACCTTAATTAGAAAAACAATCTCATATGGTTCCTTTGTTAGACCTTCATAATTCTATGATGTTCAGAACTAAATTTAGAATATTGACCTCATACCATATTTGTGTTAAAAAAGAATTTTGATTATTGCAATCCACCTTACAACATGGAGTTCCCTCCCTCACACCCACGAACCATGTGTGTCTGCGTGCGTCTGTGTGTGGGCTCACAGAACACACTCACAGAGAGAGAGAGAGACAGACATACGTCTGGGGGGGGGAGCTTCACTAAACGGTAAAATATAGAGATAAACAGCGACCTTCCAATTCTAGAACTGTGTATGTGCTAAGTGACAATAACTGCATTAAGTGAGATTATCCATGTCAATTAACCATAAACATCAAACATTACCAGCAAGAAGCAAAAAAGTGTTTGGTAATAAACATTAAATGCTTCAGCATAAGTTGCTCCGCCCCTACTTGAACAAATTACTTCAAGTAATGAACGCCATGGAAGCGGAAGAAACCCCTCAAGGTTTTTATGGACTTCAAAAATTGTAAGCAGCTGTCAAGTAAACTTTTACCTTCGCGAAACAGGTTCTTCAAAAGTTTTTGGAAATATGTTTAATTTCTCTCATCTTTATTTGTGCCTTAAGGCACATAATTTTGTATGGCACATTGTAACTATTCCCCTTCTCTAGTAGAATCTGAAGAATGTAATTAATCATTTTGAAGTGTACCAGGGCCTCACTCTTGTCATGTTTTCTCAACAAGGAATTTGGGACCAAGCAAGGGATGGTTGACATATGATGACGGCCTGTCATAAATTTCTCAAATCTTTCATGGATCTTAACCGACCTCATTTTTTTGTGGAAAAGGGTTATATGATGATGAGTTGATCAAAAGGGATCTATATATATTCCTTAAGCAGGGTATGTTGCTCAATGGCTAAAACCTAGCGGGACTCATGAGTAAGCCGAAAGTTAAAAAACTGTCACTGACAATTTCACTATTAATAGGATAAGAAAGTCCGCTGTAATAAATATGAACAAATTTACCTTCAAGATGATCAAATGCATGGCTTTGAGGGTGGTAATTATTCATGCCATTTAGTGGGCCATCATCCGCATGGGTACTATCCCCAGAATCATCTGTCTCTATTTGTCCATCAGTTATTGATCCTGACCTAATGGACTCTGTTGCAGAGTCACCATCAACATCACCCTCTTGTAATTGATTGTCATCTAAACAAGGATCTTGCTCTAAGTTAGCCTCATCAGCAAGCAAACCAGATGGCACTGCTGGATCAGCACAGATGGATGAACGAGATAATTCTTGGTGAGTTAACGCACTTCCAGCAGATGTCTCGTCAACTAGGGACCAATCATCAAGGGAATTATAATGTCCTGCACCCTTATCAAGCTCATGGCATCTTTCTTCATCTGCTGGTGCAATTGCTGTAGGCAGTTGCTTTGCACTCTGGCTTGAAGTGTTTGACATAACTGGATCATGTGATGTGTGCAATGTGTTGCTTGCCACAGTAGGAGTGCTTGAAGACTTGCTTTGAGGCTTGCCCAGTCTAACAATATCGGCCATTGACATTTGACCCGGCACCCGTGACCAGTTATGTTGAAACCCTGATGGCGGCTGTGAAGGTAAAGCGGGACCATCAGCTATTGCCATTGAGTATGACATGTGTTGCACGGAAACAGTGTCCCTGCAACAGATGAAATCAAAGGAAAATGTTGGGTGTAAAATGCATGAGAGACAATTATAGCATATGTAAACTGCACCATTATTGACAAATAACTCTAGGATTGGATGAAAACACACATGCCCGTTAAAGTTTTGATACAAGAAAACATGTCATGGAATTTTTATTAAAAAAAAGTTGATGTTTTAGCCAAAACCCACATAAAATATAATCGGGTCTATGCAAAATAAATCCTAAGTTATAGATTTTAATTCATGAGGCAACCCTTAACAGAGTTTGAGGGCATATAGCTGACCCTAAAAGTTTGGGATAAAGGCTTGATGCCATTGGCTCTTGGCTTTGACTATGCCTCAGAATTTGAATGGACATTTAAAATAGTAAAATCTATATTATTGCCCCTTCTTCTTGACCTTTTACCCTACTCCAGTCTGAGAAATTGGACTATAGGAAAATGTCAGCTAGTCTTTTAGGCTTATGGTAACCCCTCTGCACAATTTGACTTAAGAATTTGGAACTAATAAAAAAGGATTGGCATCAGGTTGGAAAAATCCTCGTAAATGTTTCACGGAATTTTCAGATGATGATCATATCATAATGCAGGAGGTTTTCTAGGCATGAATTGAAGTTGATTCTATAAATTTTAGAAAAGTTATTTCTACGCAGGACACCCGGTAGAGTTACATTGGGAATTTATTCCTGGTCACCCTGTTACTAATGCTCCTAAGACATAAGACAGTACAAATGGTTTTCAAGTACCCTGATGTATTTAACAAAGCAGTTCTAGATTTAAAAAGGAAAAATAAAATTATATTTGAAATTGGAAGGTGAAACAGAATATATTTATGATGGTCCTATTTAACCATTATTTTTCCAAATTTCCTGAATTCAGAGGCTCTACAAATATATTAGTCATGATATTAGTAAACAGAACAATCATCATGTAATATAATCAGTTTCTGATAAAGCTATTTCAAAATAGTTAAATAACATCGTCTATGGCTTGTGAAATTTTTTATTAACTTTATATGTTTATGAACAACATCTAGAAGTTACTACTGCCCTTAAGTGAAAAATATTAATATGTATACGATATATGTAGTATGCCTGATATGAAGGTACAAGACTCAAATTATCGACATATCTTTCAATATACGTCGAAAAATCAAATCCAATAGTAATCAGACATCTGATATTTAAAACCTTGCCATAAATTACAATGCACCTCCGGCTCAGATGGTCTCACCTCCCAAATGGCAAGGCAACCTGCCGTACCAAATTACCAACTTCATAAATTTTGAGATGAAGTCACGATATATCGCATTCTGGTCACTGCTAGTCTGCTGCTACAACAAGCTAGACACAAGTAATGGCTAATCATAGGTTCATAGATATCCCGACAACGGTAGTAAGCATATGAAACTTGAGCATTATTCTGTGTTAGAATACCCGTATTGTACATGGGTTTCATATATGTAATTAGATACTAAGTAAGAGTGTAATAGCAAAATGACATTGCCTATATAAAGAGGATTAGGATTAGTCCAATACATCCATTATATTCCCTAATCACTCTCTCTCTCTCTCTCTCGCGTGCATGGTATCAGAGCCCTAATCTGAACAACTCATTTCTTTCCAAGATCTAATCCTAGCCATCCATCAAACAAAACAGATCTAATCCTAACCACTCATCCAAACCCTAACCCTAGCCACCACTAACCCTAACCTCACCTCGCCGGACTCCTAGCAGCCTCACCGGAGCTCGCCAGACCTCCAGGAGCCTTGCCGGAGGCATCTCAAGCTCAATCGAAGCTGAGGGATACATCGATCTCGATGGCGGCCATCTGAAGACTTGAAGTTCGTCGATCTCAGCATGGCATCCATCGATCTCGTTGTTGAAGACACGAGGACCTCAATTTGTTGATTTAGGGTCGATTTGTGCTTTGGCCTGCAGATCTGAGGTTGATTTGGAGCTCAGCTTGGTCGATTTGGGGGCTGAATTTGAGTCAACTTGTTGTCTTTTGTGTCGATTTGAGTTCGAGGGGGCGATTTGAGTTCGGCTTGATATTTTTGGTGTCGATTTGGCAGTTGAGCCTCAGTTCTTGGTGTTCTTGAAGTTTTCTTCCTTGTTCTTCCCTGTTCTTGATTATTCTTGGCAGTTTTTTTGGCTATTTTTAGGAATTTCTTGATCTATTTGGGGCTGATTTGGAGTTTTTGCCATGGATTGTTATGTTGGTTGTGTTGTTGAGAGGTTTGTACTCTCGGAGATTGTGATCCGATTGAGTGTGGTGTTTGCTTGATTTGTGGTTGTTTGTTTGATTGTTTGGATATTGGGTGGTAAATTGTTGGGAGGTCAATTGTTGTGATTTCTTTCTTTCTTTCTTGAAAGGAGTATCTTGAAGGTAGATTGCTGGGAAGTTCCTTGAAGGTTGTTCTTGGTTAAGGAGTATCGGAGATGGAGTAAAATAGAAGGGAAGTCGATCTCTTCGACGGATGTTTTATCCACCAAGATGGTGGATTTCAAACTTGATGATCAGAATTTTCATAATTGGAAGCTTTATATCAAAGGGAGAGAATAATTACTTAACGAAGCCTCCCCATGATCCGATTATCACCAATTGAGAGGCAGATGATGCACAGCTTAGACACCTTATGCTTAGCTCGATGGAGCGACGGATCATAGATGGGCTTGTCCGCTTAGGATCCGTGAAGATGATTTGGGATTTGCTTCATGAGCTTTATTCATCGCAGCAGAGCCTCTCGAAGGCTAATGATTTGGTACATCGGTTATACAAGATTCGGCAAGAAACCCGTTCACTGTATCGATATTACTCAGAGTTTCGACGTCTCGCCCAGCTAGTCTCAGAGTAGTTCCCAACCACTAGTGACGTTGTGGAGATGAGGAGGCGACATAAAGCCATTCTTATGATCATTTTTCTTGGTGGGCTATGACCTGAATACCAGTCTGCACATCTAACCTTGCTTGGGAAGACGGATATTACTCTTGCGGCCAATTATCACACACTCCACCAAATATTTCAGTAGGAGATTATCGATAAGCCGCCTTCCTCTGGTGAGCACAGTGCACTTATCACGCCGGAAGATTATCCCACCTATTACTCTCCACGAGGGAGAAGGAGAGCAGGTCATGGAGGAAGGAGGGCCGGAGGCCGAGGAGAATCGTTTTTGTGACTACTGCCATCAAGAGAGACATTCGCAGAACCTGCTGGAAGTTGAATGGCGGCCTCCTCGCCCTGTGCACATGTTGGGACCCACTACTTCGACGGAATCAGCATCCTCCGAGAGTTCCATCAAGTCTATGGAAAAGGAGATTGCCCGATTGAGGATTCATGTGAGCTGTGACCACTTTGGGTCTTTCAAGAGGTAACCATACCATTTTTATTACTTCGATTTCTGTATGTCGTCTTTGGGTGATCGATACAGGAACGACGGGTCATATGACAGGAGAAAGAGACATATTGTCCTCATATAGGCTAAAACTTGGGTATACCCCAATAACCTTAGCGAACGGCACCACCTCTGCTACAGAGGGGGTGGGGTCTGTCCATGTCACATCCCAGTTACCTCTCTATTGTCTTATACTTGCATGGTTTTCCTTTGAACTTGCTTTCTATTATCCAGCTGACTCGATATTTGAACTGTAACGCAACTTTCTTTTCTGGTGGACGCGTTTTTCAGAAGCTTGGGACGAAACGGACGATTGGCACAGGGACTGAGGTTAACGGGTTGTACCACCTCGATAAGCATCCACGCCCTATAGCCTGCCTAACAGTATCCACATCTGTCGTTAATGCCCATTGTCAGTTCGGTCACCCCTTTTTGCAGACCTTAACGAGGATTGTTCTATGTCTTAGTACTTTGTCTAGTTTAGAATGTCTTATGAGTTGGGTAAGCAATATCGCTCTAACAACCCATCTCGTATCAATAAGAGAGCGGTTACCCAAGGAGGCTTCCGCTACTTTGCGACTTCTATTGATGATTTTTCTCGAGTATCGTGGTTGTATTTGATGAAATCCAGGAATGAAGTGTTTTCTCATTTCTAAATCTTTTGTTATAGAGTTCAGACTCAATTTGAGGTCACTATTGATATCTTGAGAAGTGATAATGCTAAGGAGTATTTTAGTATCTTTTAGGGAGTATGTGGAGAAACTTGGTATTACTTATGAATCTTCTTGTCCTTATACCCCAACAAAATGGGGTGACAGAAACGAAAAACATGCATTTGTTAGAGATCACTCGTACCCTTTTATTTCATATATGAGTGCCTAAATCCTTTTGGGAATGCAGTTCTTACTGCAAATTACTTAATCAATCGTATGCCCTTCTCTGTACAGATTCATCATTCTATATTGTCTGTAGTCTCTTTCCATGTTCCTTTGCGAGTCTTTGGGTGTGTTTTGTCCATGATCTACAACCTGAGGGTCTAAACTGGACCCCAAGGCTATTAAGTATGTTTTTCTTGGGTACTCTCGGACTCAAAAGGGATTCATTGTTATAATCCTGGGTTACATCGTCGATTTATATAGACTGATGTGACTTTTCATGAGTCCGCCCCATACTTTTCTACGTCTCATACTCTTGTAGATATGGGCAGTGACTTTCCTTTAGATATCTCATATCGTCTGCCATAAGAAAGCACCCTTTCTGAGTCGATTGATTTTCCACCCCCGTGTTGGAGGTCATCCGCTATGTAGCACTGGGACGGGGATAGGGACGGATATGCAATTTTCAAAAAACCTAAGATACGGAAAACGTTTTTTCGAATTTTTAATTATTTAAATATAAATCCCAATTAATATATATATATGCGTAACAACTAATAAGTAATAAAAAGGGCATTTGGTCTAAATGATATGATTGTCGCTTTAAGTGCGAGAGGTCCAAGTTCAATTCTCGAAGTGCCCAATCTATACATAACAAAAAAAATACCATTGAACTATATAAAAATAGAACTCTAAAACATAGACATGAACTATATAAAAATAGAGATTATGAAACCTGGCACCAAAACCGTAAAAAAAATCCCGGTTTGATTTTGAGACGGAAGGCATAAAAAATAAAACTGTAATAGTAGAATCCCCTCCACCAAAACCGTACAAAAATCCCTAGTAGCATGAAACCCAACACCAAATTTCTTGTCAAAACTGCTAGCCCCCAACCTGATTTGCAATGAACCCAACCATCCTCTCTCTCAATCACTAAATTCATTCATTCAAACCCCTTGTATCCCATGCAAAAAGACAAAACACTCCCATCCACCCATCCAATCTGAATATACTTCCTTAAAATAAACTAATATAAAACAAAACACAACAATTACATACATTAACACTACATTCTTTGTATATGTTCATTGAATTAGAAAAAAATTAACAAATCATTAAGAAGAAACATCCACTTAAATGTCATGTGTAAAGTCTGAGAGAGCGGAATATATGCCATGTATGAAGTCTGAGAGAGAGAAAGAGAGAACTTGAGAGCTTCGAGAGTTGAGATTGAGAGCTTCAAATCGAGATGAGGCCAGATCTTGGAAGAGACCAGATCGAGAAGTTCGAGCCAAGATCGAAAGCTTGGAGGAGGCTTCGACCATCGACTTCGATCATGGAGGAGGCTTCAAGAATCGACTTCGATCATGGAGGCGGCTACGAGCTTCGACTTCGATCTGGAGGGGACCGAGAGATGAAGCCTCGTTCGATGTCCTAGAAATTGGAGGAATTTTTCTGGTAAGTAATCTAAACCAATAGCTTATTGGATATTAGGTTTTTTTTGCAGCTGAAACTTCACCCGACCCGAAACTCAAGCTGGGGACGCGAATCGGAGCGTTTCCGGCCGACTTTTCGAATAAAAATAATGGGAAATGGCCGAGTCGCAACTCTGGGACACGTTTCCGACCATTTCCAACTCCAAAACGCGATTGGGGTCGATATGGAAGGCGATTATAAGTATCCGTGCTACATAGGTTATCCATACCGTTCCTATTGACCCACCTCCCACCCATGACTCCCCATTGTTAGATCCCACATCACCGGTTACAAGAGTGTATGCTCGTCGAGCCTGTACGGCTCCTGAACCTCAGCCTCATGCTGCTTATCTCCTAAAGTCTCAAGCTCCGCCGGAGGCTGACATTAACCTCCTTATTATCTTACGGAAAGGCACCCGAAGCTATACTTCTCACCCTATAGCTCATCATGTGGCGACTTCTCATTTCTCTCCAGCATATCGGGCGTTTCTCTTCTACCTCGACTCCCATGCTTTACTTAAGTCCATCTTTGATACTGTATCTCAAAGGGTAGACCGATGATATGATTGATGAGATGCTCGTCCTATATCAGAATCAGACTTGGGATTTGGTTCCTCTTCCGATTGGGAAGAAGACGGTCGAATGCCGCTGGGTCTATACCGCAAAGCTTCATCCTGATGGGACCCTTTTCCCGCTTGAAGGCATGTTTGGTTGCTTAGAGGTATTCACAGACTTATGGGATTGATTATGATGAGACTTTTTCTCCCGTGACCAAGATGGCCTTTATTCGTCTACTTATGTCTCTTGCAGCTACTCATCATTGGTCGTTGCATCAGCTTGATGTGAACAACGCGTTCCTCCCTGGTTCTTTGGTAAAGGGAGTCTATATGGAGCAACCACCGGGCTTTGTTGTTCAGAGGGAGTCTGGTCTAGTTAGTCGATTGAAGTCATTATATGGCTTGAAAATCTCCTCGAACATGGTCCAGGAAGTTTACTGAAGTGATTATTTCGTTTGGCCTCGGACGGTGTGCTAATGACCATTCGGTGTTCAGCAGTAATAACACCAATGGCCTTCGTATTCTATTGGTGGTATACGTTGACATAGTGATTACTGGAAATAATATGGCCTGTATTGCACAGCTTAAGTATCACCTTCAAACAAAGTTTCAAACTAAGGACCTTAGAAGCCTTAAATATTTTTTAGGTATCGAGGTTGCTCGATCGAAGGATGGCATCTATATCTCACAACGAAAGGATGTGCTTGATATGCTGGCTAAAGCTGGGATGCTAGGGTGCACATCCATAAAGGCTCCAATGGATCCTAATACTAAGCTGCTTCCGGAACAAGGTGATTTGTTTGAAGATTCCGAAAGATACCAGCAATTGGTCGGTAAACTGAATTACCTCACCATCACTCAGCCTTATATTGCATATCATGTTAGTGTTGTGAGCCAATTCATGGCCGATCATCGAGTTGCTCATTGGGATGTGGTGATTCGGATACTTCGATATTTGAAGAATGCTCCAGAGAAGGGTCTACTCTATTCAGATCATGGACATTCTTGGGTAGCAAGATCCACTAATGCATATTGGGCTGGGTCTCCATCTGATCGCAAATCTACTACATGATATTGTGTGTTTGTAGGAGTTAATTTGATCTTTTGGGAAAGTAGGAAGCGTATTGTCTCGTACCAGTGCTGAGTCAAAGCACCGAGTCATAGCAAATACTTGTATGGATCCGCCTTCTGCTTGGAGGGCTTGGTTTTGGGCCCGTTTCCTCTATGCGGCTATATTGTGATAATAAAGCTGCAATCTATGTCCTCTCTAATCCTGTATTCCATAAGCGAACAAAACACACCGAGGTAGATTGTCATTTTGTGAGGAAGAAGGTTGAAGATGGGAGAGTAGACACTATGTTCAATCACCTTTTCAGTTAGCAGAATTATTCACAAAACCTTTGGGAAGGAATAGGACGCATCTTTTTTGTAACAAACTGGGCATGTATGATATGTATGCTTCGGCTTGAGGGGATGTGAAAGTCACGGTAGTAACCATATGAACCTTAAGCTTTAATTTATATATGAGGTAGAAAATGTGACAATTAAAACACATACATAAAATATAAGAAATGAGCATAAATAAATGGAAAACGCAGACCCCAAACAATGGAAAATGCAGACCCCCAACATCATCAACAAGCCTTTATCTCAGATTTTGGGGTCGGTTGTTATATGAATCAGTTTTAACCATTCTACTATGTTAAGGATCATCCCCAGGGTTTAATTAACATTTCGTTCTTACTTGCTCTATCCAAGTTTGTTTAAGTTTAACCCTACCCCTAGTTGCACCATTGATTATAATTTTGTCACTGCTTCTAACTTTGACGTTTACTGGTATGAAAAAGACACCTTTCAAAAGTTTCGGAATATATTAGAATAATACTGCACATTGTCAATCAGAATTGTGCGGTTGTGCAATATGCCAAGTACAGCCAATTACCAATCATCTTTCTTTTTTTTGAATGAACCAGTTACCAATAATCTGCAAGCACGTAAAGTTTTTGTTAAAAGTACCAACCAAAGCACTGCTGGTCTTGGATTGGGATTGCTTCCTGAAGTGCCTGCCCCGGAAATAAAGGAAGTAGGAAGAGTATTTGCTCCATTTTCTTTCTTGTGCAAAGGTTTCACATGAGTAACTCCATAATCTAGCAAAACAGAAAAACGAAAAACAGTTTTGGATTGGATATATAGCTGAGATATTGAGGATGCCTTCTTAACTAACATATATCGGGATACGGGAAAAAGGAGTGATACAGCACCATAAGAACTACTTTGGCTGGAACTACGCCCCACAGGGTCATTACCACCTCTGGCGCCACGATTTGTATTGTTGCTCAGTGATCGAGACCTGGCCTCTCCGGTGTCTTTTGTCTAAAGAAAGAAGGCAAAAGAAATGGACAGAAAAAATATTAAACATTATAGCTGAGAGACAGGCATACCAACCTTAATATAGTTAATAAAATCGAATTAATGTAAGAAAGAAAGAGCAAGGTGTTAAAAAATAATAACGAGGACACAACGTCAAGGACCTGAGAGTAGCTTTTTGATTTTGGGAAAATGTCATCCTAAAAGCAAATGATAAAAAGGGATCCACACACACACACATACGTGTGTGTGCGAGAGAAATATGTTTAACCAGTACCTATGTCGAGCTGAAAGCATTTATATTCTTAAAGATATTAAAAATATAAATAAAAAACTTTCGGAACTCTAAGAATGATTAATAAACAAGTGAAAGAAATGGGAATCCATTCATAACAACCAGGTGTCTGTTTTGCAGCATTTCTTGCATGCTAAATAAATTGCAGAACATACTAACCTCCTTTTTCTTTTCCCGTTTGCTCTTCACCTCATGAAAAGTATCTACACATTGAGATTAATTTAATTAGGCGATGAACTAATTAATTATCATACAAACTTCATGCATATGATCTCAAAAATTGCAGAAATTCTGAAATGTGCTAGTGAGGATTGAAGCACTAGAGCAAGAAACTAGCAACAACATGGATGTTCTAACAAATGTAACCGCGGGTTTTTTTGGGGGGGTCTCAAAAATTGCAGAAATTCTGAAATGTGTGTGAGGATTGAAGCACTAGAACAAGAAACTAGCAACAACACGGATGTTCTAACATATGTAACCGCGGTTTTTTTTTTTGGTTTTTTTGGTTTTTTTTATGTGGGGGTGGGGGGTGGGGGGGTTTAAAGCATGTCATAATCTGAAACATGATTGAGAAATACATGCAACATACAAACAACTAGAAGTTCCATTTAACAACAAAATACAGAGAGAAAAAATTAGAGAGATACAGAAGAAAATAATTAGATACATCATATTAGCCAATAGTCACTTCAAGAAAATTGAACTAATAATGATTCCCAAATAATACCTCAAAGCTCCATGGTATTTGAGTTTTCACTCCATTGAACAATCATTGGTATTCTTACTGACCTCCAATTCCAAATCTAAACGAAAATAGTCAAGCTCATCTTCTTTGTTTTTACATTAACCTAAAAACTGCTACATCTAACCGATAATATTCAAGCTCATCTTCTTTGAGTACTCCTTTGAACAATGGATCGAATTTTTACATTAACCTAAAAACTGCTACATCTATCAATAAAACTGCTATATTTATCTCTTCTACTTTGTTTTGCTTTTTTTTATCTACTCCATCCTCGTCTTCTTCTTCAAAACCCTATTAAATCCAAAACCCAATTTTCTTATCAACCACAAAGCGTATTTCTTTTCTCTTCCAAAGTCTCTCCTTGAAAACGTATAAAATCCAAAAAAAACTCAATTCCTCCTACTTCCTCTTCTCCCTAGAACCCATAACAACAACAACTACAACGACTGAGCATTTATTCCAAAGTCTCTCCTCTTCTCCCTAGAACCCATCAAACCCAAATTTGTTTATTCTCGTCATATCTTCATTTCTCATATCCTTCTTGAAAAGTCAACGCCAATCAAATCCATACTCATTTTCCCTCATCACCTTCTCCTTCCTCATTTCCTTCTCCAAAGCTCCATCAATCCCAAAGCCCATTTGATGGGTTTTCATATTGATGGAGTTTTGAAAAGGAGGCCATGGAAAGAGATCTTAAAGGGTAGGGTTTATTATTAGAATGAATAGAAAAGAGAGAGGATTTTCTAATACACATATACAATATACAAGTATTAAATACTATAGGGGCCTTTAAACTTTAAACTTGAAACTTCTTTTGGGACCTACGGCCCTAAACACAATTTTACCAAAATCTAATAAACTGATTTATCTTGGACATTTGAGTCTAGCAAAAAACTGCTAGTCTAGCACAAAAACTGCTAAGGCTAAAAGGGGTCTCAAAACAAAAATACGGAACCAACTTTATATTAACTTAAAACTAGGATTATTAAGAAAAGTGCTTACTTCGATCTGAAATTTCAATATATTTAAATTAGACTGCCAATTAGATCATTACTGATGTAAAGTTTGTAAACTTCCTGGTCCCCACAGATTATCGTTGATTTAAGTTTCCTGGCTCACAAACTAATTGAGTTTAGGAAACAAAAGGTCTAAGGAGACTTTATACACTAAACAACATATATTCAAAAAGCATGTTGATTAAATTATCAAATTAAAACATAGTTATGAAGTTGAAGTTTTGCTATTAAAATTTGAAAGATGTTGACTATTTTCTCACTATTTTACGGGCACATCAGTATGTAATATTAGGGCAACCGACACATCATAGGGAAATCACAAAGTTAATATGAAACTACCATAGAAAAATATAGAATTTGGAAATTTTTAGCTACACAAAAACTTATATACAAGGGTATGATGCAATAGGAAGCTTCCATAGGAATATAGGATGGTGTGATATGTTAGGTAGCATAATATCACTATTCACTAGGGTGTAAACGTGAGCAAGCCATTATGAATGGTTCATATGGCCTTAATAGTGACCAACAACATTACTATTATATGAAGCCAAACTCAAGAATGAATAGAAAAGAGAGAGGATTTTCTAATACACATATACAATATACAAGTATTAAATACTATAGGGGCCTTTAAACTTTAAACTTGAAACTTAAGAATTATGGGATTTTTGACAACTTTTTGGGCCCAAGGACTAAAAGCTATTGCTTTTGGGACCTACGGCCCTAAACACAATTTTACCAAAATCTAATAAACTGATTTATCTTGGACATTTGAGTCTAGCCAAAAACTGCTAGTCTAGCACAAAAACTGCTAAGGCTAAAAAGGGTCTCAAAACAAAAATACGGAACCAACTTTATATTAACTTAAAACTAGGATTATTAAGAAAAGTGCTTACTTCGATCTGAAATTTCAATATATTTAAATTAGACTGCCAATTAGATCATTACTGATGTAAAGTTTGTAAACTTCCCGGTCCCCACAGATTATCGTTGATTTAAGTTTCCTGGCTCACAAACTAATTGAGTTTAGGAAACAAAAGGTCTAAGGAGACTTTATACACTAAACAACATATATTCAAAAAGCATGTTGATTAAATTATCAAATTAAAACATAGTTATGAAGTTGAAGTTTTGCTATTAAAATTTGAAAGATGTTGACTATTTTCTCACTATTTTACGGGCACATCAGTATGTAATATTAGGGCAACCGACACATCATAGGGAAATCACAAAGTTAATATGAAACTACCATAGAAAAATATAGAATTTGGAAATTTTTAGCTACACAAAAACTTATATACAAGGGTATGATGCAATAGGAAGCTTCCATAGGAATATAGGATGGTGTGATATGTTAGGTAGCATAATATCACTATTCACTAGGGTGTAAACGTGAGCAAGCCATTATGAATGGTTCATATGGCCTTAATAGTGACCAACAACATTACTATTATATGAAGCCAAACTCAAGAATGAAGAGAAAAGAGAGGATTTTCTAATACACATATACAATATACAAGTATTAAATACTATAGGGGCCTTTAAACTTTAAACTTGAAACTTAAGAATTATGGGATTTTTGACAACTTTTTGGGCCCAAGGACTAAAAGCTATTGCTTTTGGGACCTACGGCCCTAAACACAATTTTACCAAAATCTAATAAACTGATTTATCTTGGACATTTGAGTCTAGCAAAAAACTGCTAGTCTAGCACAAAAACTACTAAGGCTAAAAGGGGTCTCAAAACAAAAATACGGAACCAACTTTATATTAACTTAAAACTAGGATTATTAAGAAAATTAAAATTTGAAAGATGTTGACTATTTTCTCACTATTTTACGGGCACATCAGTATGTAACATTAGGGCAACCGACACATCATAGGGAAATCACAAAGTTAATATGAAACTACCATAGAAAAATATAGAATTTGGAAATTTTTAGCTACACAAAAACTTATATACAAGGGTATGATGCAATAGGAAGCTTCCATAGGAATATAGGATGGTGTGATATGTTAGGTAGCATAATATCACTATTCACTAGGGTGTAAACGTGAGCAAGCCATTATGAATGGTTCATATGGCCTTAATAATGACCAACAACATTACTATTATATGAAGCCAAACTCAAGGTGATTCTTAGCTATGGTACAATCGGATGTGATTCAGCTGTGTGTGTACATGTGTGCACTTTGAAATTATTGTATCCATTCATGCTAGGTATAAAGATTAGACATATGTGTCATGTAATGTCGTGATTAAATGGCATAGCAAATAACACCATTGTTTTAGACATCAAACTCTTCAACAAAATATTCCTCAGTTAACTCGTACTCGCACCGACCTACTAATGGGTCTGTGCACCATGCCACCAAGTAACCAGATTTAGTTGCACGGTCCAGAATAACCACCATGCCCCAAAACCATAACATGGAAATTTAGCAGGGGCGCTCTAATGATTCACCCTCCGCCACTCAATGTACTGTGCACGTGTCCATAATTCTAGGTCCTAAGTCCCAACTGCTTGGTAATGTCATAACCCTAGAGTAGTAGGGGAGTAAATGGGGAACCTTTTATTCATTGGTGTCATATGCTAGAACGTTTGTTGTAAGAGAATAATGTTATATGTAATCTACCCTTGTTTGCTGGATTTTTTAGTTTATTGATGGCATTCATCGTAGATGTCCACTTCATTTTGTGTTTCTTCGATTCGATGAGTGCTCTTATAAATACATAATATGCGGATAGACATAAGTGGGAATGTTGGAGGGAAAGCACAAGAACCCTGAAAAATTATAAATGACAGATAAAGAAATAATACCACCAAACAAGCCCAAAAAAAATTAAGTTCCAGTGACTTGAGGGAAGAAGAACCACAGAAGTAGTTCAAATAAATGAGAAAACCATGCAAGAAATACAATTCTTATGACCAATCAATGCAGAATACATCAAAAACAGTAGCCTAAATCTAATCAATAAAACCTAAAAGAACCACTTCTTTTAATCTAATTATATCTACTTTTCAGTAGTTCGGTTCCTCAAATTGTAGGGCAGCTGTTTTCTTCTTTTATATTAATAAGATTGGATAGATGTGGTGCATACCCCGTCTTCAAAATAGATAGAAATGGTCTGAGGATCTCAACTCCCCTTGGGTTGATTGCATGCCTTCACCTTGTGGCATCCTCAACAAATTCTCATACCCAATCAATTTTATGTCTACATTATGATCGTATGAAGAGATTGGAAAACAGAGAAGAAACGTGAAGAGCGCCCAAACACACATGTTCAAAAGGTTAAAGTTTGTGGAATGTTGATATATACAATGAAGCACATACATCTTCAAAAAAAAAAAATTTAAATTAACTCAAAGTAAAAAAATTATTTTTAAAAAATCCAAGAAAAGGCCCAATTTTGTCCTAGCAAATCAAGTGAGGTTTTCTTTTCCCCATAAAATCACTCCTTCAAAGTCTCCCCAGGTCTACACTTACTACTTTAAGTAATGTTTCAGTAGATAAAAGTGATGGTAAGTCGACATATGTAATATGATCTACTCGAGATGGACAGCGCTAAAGGGCAAAATGGAGCTTAACCGCTAAATTCACTGGAGTAAAATAAGAGAAACAAGTTATTTGCACCTTCACCACCCAATTCCAAGATTTTTCTTCTTTTCAAGTGATTCAATTCTATAATTAAAACAAGCAGCTTCCTCAAAAGGAAAAATGATGCGCCTTGCCAAAACCTATTGAAAAGGTTGCATTTTTATGACAAACCAAAGTACTAAAATCAACAAGGAAGCATAAAACAACTAATCAAGTAACTTACACACAACCATTTCTTTCCCCTTAGATTCCCCTTCCTAATTTTTACTTCAATTATTCAAATCCCACCAACAAGCAAAGAAATTTATCGCAAAAGAGCATCAACAAGTAGAAAAGAGTGCAATAAACACAAAAATAGCGAATTTTGTTGAAAACCAATGAAAATGATGGCATTTTTTAGGGTTACCTTGAGTGAGGAGACGATGGACAGCGTCGCTGGGGTCCATGTTGCACTCCTTGAGCATCGCGTAGATCTCGGCTTCAGAGCAATTCGTGATCTCTTTCAAGCTCCGCACTATCTTCCTCGACCCCGCAGGGATCGGCGCCGCCTCCGCCCCGCTCCCCTTCTTCATCCTCTCTCTCTCTCCCTCTCTCCTCTATCTACTCTCTCTCTCTCTCTCGCGTAAGCGTAGGCGAAGGCGAAGAGGGAATGGAATTAGGTCTTGTTTGATTGTGGGCAGCGGCCAACAAAACCCTCGTCGCCTCTTTTGCTCTCGCTTCGATGCATTTTTGGTGCCCTTTGAGCAATTAAATATTTGCGGAGGTGCTGCTTATCTTTGCACAGGATTTGGGATTCAGCGCTCGTTAAAAACTAATTACGGATTTACGGTAGCTTTAAAACTATTTGGGGATTTACCAGATCAAATCAATGATACGTGCGCCACGTATCATTGATGGTTGGCAGAGAATGAGTTTTTTAAGCCACACTTGCAAAATGCGGCTTATACATGAGACTCCCAAAATTATTCCGCATTTTGTAACTGCGGAATAGACTAAAATCACCATCCAGAAAGCCAAGGTATCAGACTTGGCTCTCTGGTTTGGGGGCCAGGTCTTATTCCACTCTTTACAAGTATGAAATAGACTAGAATCTCAACCTAAAGAGTCAAAACATCAGACCTGGCCCTCTGCCTTTGGGGGCCAGGTCTTATTCCGCATTTTGCAAGTGCGGAATAAACTGGAACCCCCATCCAAAGAGCCAAGACATCAGACTTGGCTCTCTGGTTTGGGGGTCAAGTCTTATTCCGCACCTGCAAAGTGCGGAATAGACTGAAACCCTTTGCCTTCCAATCCTGAAACCCTTTGCCTTTGGTTACAATGCTCAATTTGTTAATTTTTGCAGCTTGCCAAACTGAGCCGAACTTCAATTTTTTTGTTAAACCAAAAACCCAATGTCTAAAAGTTCAAACAAAAATCAGGTAACACCCCCTTTGTAAATTTTGAATAAATTCATGTATAACATCAATAAAATAAACGTTACCCAACACGGATGCTGACTCGCGCCAAACACGGCGGAGACACAACCCACGCAAAATACACGACGCCTAAAAGCGAAGAACAACAAGCAGAACGCAATAAACAGTATATATAAATAAATACATGCATCTCATGAAATTCAATTAAAAAAACAAATACAAAAGAGGGCGTCGCATCAAGCAAGACAATGCCCGTGGAATCTTAGATCGGCCGGGGCCAGGTATATCCTCCGGTTGTGCGGCTGGTTGTGAGGGTCTAGGTTGGTTCGTAGCTTTAGAAGGACCAGCTTCTCCTCTGTGTCGACGACGTTGACGTTGATAACTCACGGTCTCCGGTGCTTTAGGCAGTGGAGGAGGAGGATCCAGAAGTCGTATCGAACGGCGCTGGAAAAAACGACCGACTGGTCTCCAAATGGTCTCGATCCCACCAGCTGATATTGTATGTCCGCCCCGCCTATGACGCTATCTGCGACATCATGGACCTGAAACAAGACATCCTCCTGTAATATAGATAAGTAAATATCTCAAATACATAATATTTTACATGATAGAAAATATAAAGCAAGAACAAAGTGTTTGCCATTTCACACTCTACGGGTCCCTGCGGCTCATACGTCACCCGTGGAGGAAATGCCGTCTGAATGTACCGCCGAATAATCCTCGAGTACCAGCCCTGGTAACCTTATAGCGGTAAAAGCGGCTCTCTCTGGTGTACGACAAGCAAAGCTCGTGCATCCCATTGAACGGTGCAGGTATGTCGAAAAGTCCTCCAATCAACAGCTCTACCTCCCCGTGTAACCCGATCAATAAGCTCTACCGGATCCGGGATGTGTTGTATAAGTCCGAACTGTCGTAACACACGGTCGGGGACATGATATGCGACTATGCCGAAACAGATAATAGGTGTCCGGGCACGCCAAATATCTGGAAACTGTAAACACAAATCCGGTAGAGCTCGGTAGATATCCAGAGTATATGGCATTCAGAGGACAGCTCGGTCCGGGAGCATATCTAACTCATTTCGGTAAAACTCGAGCGACCCGGCGGGTGTCCTATCCCATGTCCGACCGACGTTAAACCTGTAACGCAGCAATAAAGTATTGTAATTCAGGAGTGACACCAATGATTCACAGCCTAAAATTTCCAAAAAATTGATTTTAATTATATCACTTTGAAAGTATGTCTTAGCACCTCTACTAGGTTTCAAAGAGCATCAAGTATACAATTTTAAAAAATCTAGAGGTCTAAAACATACAAACCTAAAATCGAACTAGAGAATTAGGGTTTTAGAACAATCAAACAAGTTCTAAACTAAGTGATAGGAGTATACAACCTTTGTAGACCAGTTCTTCACTTCTAAGGCTCCAAGTAGTAGTTCCTAGAACTCTTCTTCAACTCCACTTGAGAAAGGATCGAGCTTTCTTGAAGTCTTCGAAGCCGAAAATGATCCACCTTGAAGTCTCTCTAACTCAAGCTCATTCTTCACTAATCAAAGTATTAGTGAAGCAAACAACCTATACTAAAGGGCTAGGATAGTGCATGTTGATGAAGTAAAAATCTTTATCTTTTTTCTTTTATCCAACTCAAGAAAATTCTAAAGAGGAGAATGAAGAAGGAGATGAGCTTTGAACTTGGATGTTAGAATGAGAGAGTGAACCATGAGCTAGAGATAAGGCTGTGATGAATAAATATCTAAAAGTAGGAACAAAAATGAGGAGATGAGTCATGGCTTCTCAATGCTTCTCGAAGCATCCAAAGCCATGACTCATTTCCATGCATTTTCTATTTTTCTCCAAAATAAATCATCCCAATAATCTATATCCCATGTGTGATTCTCATACACCCCATGTTCTATGTATCATCAACCATGATACAAATCATTATATATATATAGAGAGAGAGAGAGAAGAAAATCTAAAGTGAGCTATATTAGTTAATATATATAAATATATCAAATATAAATATATATATATATATATATATCAAATTATTAAATCAACACTTGATTCAATAATCCGGTTATATCATATATAACCGACTAATATTATATATATATATATATGTATATCAAAATATCAAATCAACACTTGATTCAATTACCTGGTTATATCATATATAACTGACTAATATTCAATATTCGATATTAAATCAACACTTGATTCAATAATCCGGTCATATCATATATAACCAGCCAATATCAAATATATATACATATAACAAATCATTGAATCAATACTTGATTCAATAATCCGGTTATATCACATATAACCTAACCGATATTAAATATCGCTAGATTAGAATACGGTATCACATACTCGTATTTAATCAAGCTCCCGCACATATCACCATATGTGCCCTACATCGTTTCGCTTGAGCCAGGAAACCTCTGTGTGGGACTCTAAAGACTCGTCAATACGCCAGCAGTAGGTAATGATCATATCAGATACCCACAAGCCGTCAGCGGTGCTAGCTGGACGTAATGGCTATCCAGGTATTAAACGAATAGAAGATCAGCAAGCAAACTTGTCCAACCTCCCGTAAAGCCTATTAGAAACACTTACCGTACAGTCCGGTATCTTCGTCTGATATATCGCATCGAGTCTGGGGGTGGAATCGTCAGACCCCCATTAACTTGATAAGCCATGCCGATGTGTAGCCTATAACCTTTTGAGAAACTACTGATAACACTTACCAGTAAATCTCATCAGCCCTGGCCAGGGCTTGTTGTTATAGCCAATCGAGCATAGCACAACATCAACTCCCAATACCGGGAGAGACGAAACCCCTCATATCGCTCACTGCCTTCATGTGACTCGGGGCTGTACCCAAAATCCACCTGTTTGCACGACTCCTTTGAGCCATGGTAGGGAAGAAATCAAATCACAGTGGGAACCACACAAGACACTATGACGATCTCGGGTCTACATACTAACCTGTACAAGTGTCACCAGAGAATTGCTATCTGACGATAGGTATGGTACCATCTAGGAGTTCTCGGCGAGTCCTGTTCGGTGTACCCATTCTCTAATGAGTACCTGTGTACAATTTTTGATGTCAAACACCAATGGTTGTAGGATCAACCATCGCCCTATACAGGGTCAAGAAACGTACACACTAGTCTACTCTGGAACATCGATGCCCTGTCTCGATACTCTCTCGACTAGGAACTGTTAAAGGATGTGCTTGCGGACTACATAGGCCCCACTAGTACGATTTGGATCATAGTCCTGGTAGTCAAGCCAACATCCTAAGGGCTTTATCAACATGTATCAGAGAGACAGTACAAAATCAAGTGTACATGTTAAGATAAAGAGCAACCGGATAGCATACTATCATGTCGAGCAAGAAAGTCCTCTATGTACATGTCCAAGTATCCACTATATCATACAATAATGGACTATAAGACATACATATTCCTAACAATCTCTCACTTGCACTAAGGCCGGTTGTTGTAGTATCTCATACCCAACATCCCAAAAAGTCTCTCAAACTGCGTCTGCGGAAGGGCCTTCATGAGTGGATCCGCTGTGTTGTCCTTCGTATCAACTTTCTTGATCTCGATCTCCCAGCGATCAACTATCTCCCGGATCAGGTGATACCACTTCAGAATATGTCTGAATCGCTAACGGGAACCCCGGTCCCTTAGCCAAAGCCACAGCTCCATTGTTATCACAATACAATGGTATTGGATCCTTAATGGATGGAACTACACCAAGTTCAGCAATGAACTTCTTCATCCAGATAACCTCTTTGGCAGTATCGTTGGCAGCAATATATTCAGCTTCCATTGTCGAGTCAGCTACGGTATTTTGCTTGGAACTCTTCCAACATATCACCCCTCCATTGAGGGTGAAGACAAAACCCGAGACAGACTTGTTGTCATCCTTATCACTCCGGAAGCTTAAATTGGTAAATGACCCCATCTGGAGTTATCCGTTACCATACACCAAGAACATCTCTTTAGTCCTTCTCAAGTACTTAAGAATGTTCTTCACAGCTATCCAGTGCTTATCCTCTAGGTCTGATTGATACCTACTTACCACACTAAGTGCGTAAGCTACATCAGGTCTGGTGCATAACATCGCGTACATGATAGACCCAACTGCAGAAGCATAGAGTATCACTTGAATGCGAGCCCTTTCCAAATCAGTCTTGAGAGACATCTCTTTAGAGAGAGTGATTTCTGAACAAATGGGTAAATTACCATGCTTAGAATCTTCCATACTAAACCTCTTTAGTATGGTGTATATGTACCTGGATTGGGACAATCCCATCATCCTTTTAGATCTATCCCTATAGATCTTTATCCCTAGGATGTAGGAGGAATCATCCAGATCTTTCATGGAGAACTTTTGTGATAGGAAGAGTTTGACCGAGTGTAGCATAGGAACATCATTTTCTATCAAAAGTATGTCATCCACGTACAATACGAGGAAGACAACCTTACTCTCTACAACCTTTTTGTATATACATGGTTCATCTACGTTTTTGTTGAAGTCAAACTCTTTGACTGCCATATCAAAACAGATGTTCCAGCTCCGCGATGTCTGCTTTAATCCGTAGATTGATTTAAGCAGCTTGTACACCTTTCCGCTGCTCCCACTGCCTACGAAGCCCTCTGGTTGTGTCATATACAAGCTAGTTGGGTCATCATCTTCCATGATGCAATCCTCGCTCCCACCGTCTATGAGAAAACCGTAGTATCTCTTGTAAGTCGATGTACAACACCCCACGACTTGCGGGGAGGCGGAATAATGAAAAACGATCTTGTTCTTTGCGTAAACATCGATTAACCGAGAATCTTTGCTAAACTATAACTAACAAGAATTTATTAACTACTATGAAAAGTGATTATACCTAATGAACCGTGTCCCTCGTCTTTTCGTTCTCCACCTCCTCTCCGGCCTTCTCTATGTAGTAGATGATCTACCCGAGAGCTTTACTCCAAGCTTCACCTCTAACTTGAGGTAACTAGGTTTCTTAAAGTGCTAATCTAAGCAATCTAGGTGAAATAGAGAAGGGTTATGGATTAATAAGTCTATTCCAATCCTTGGTCTCAACACATGAGAGGGGAGGATTAGGGTTTGAAGAGAGAGATCTTGAGGAGAGAGAAGGTGAGCGAGAGAATGAGAAGAGATAATGAACTCATTTGAATATATGAAGCATAATGTTTAATGAAATAAATAAATTAAATCATTTAACAACCATGCTTCACTCATTCATATGAGTGATTCATCTCATGAGTCATTAGATCAATAAATGATGCATTAACTCCATGGATGAATCACACAAATGAGTCATTAACACAATAAATGCAAATGCCACCTTAACCCTCAAGTCACCATCCTTCTAGAAGCTTCTCGCGAAATTATGAGAACGCCCCTCCTATCCGTGAAAACACGGAAAAACTTTAGACTGTATAAATCCAATAACCTGATACTAGAAACTGGCTTAAACCAAAGCCGGCTAGTAAAAACTATCCGAATGTCGTACGTGCGTAAACACACGTATGCGTCCGAACCCTTGTCGTAAAACCATACGACCTCTATATCGTTTCGCCTGGAGTAGGGAAACTCTCTGTGTGGGACTCTAAAGACTCGACTACTACGCTGGCAGTGGGTTTAACCACAGACCGCAAGCGGCACTAGCTGTACATAACGGTCCCCAGGTAGATGTCGATAAGAAGGCCGATGAGGAAACCCATCCGAACTCCTACTGAGCCTGATGTGACAATATCCGTACAGTCCGGTCTGTTCGTCTAATACTATCGCATATCGGGCTTAGGAGGCGGCAAGCATCAGTACCCTAATAGCGGTATAAGTCGTGTCGGAGCGTAGCCCATTACACCATGAGAAACAACTGGAACCTACCAGTAAATCTCGCTTGCCCTGGCCAGGGACTTTGCGTAATGGCTCTCTGACACAGCGCGATATCAACTCCCAATACCGGGAGAGACGAATCCTGTCTAACCGCCACTACCTCTAAGTGCTCGGGACTGCACCCAACTGCTACCTGTTTGCACGACTCCTTTGAACCGTGGTAGGGTAGCAATCTAAGAACAGTGGGACACACTCGAGGCGAAGTAGCAGTGTCAAGTCTGCGGACTATGCTGTACTCATGTCACCTGGGAACTGTTAACTGACGACGGGTATAATACCAACCAATCAGTTCCCCTGCGAGTCGTGTCCGGTGTACCCGTAACCTAACGAGCACCTGCATACTATCTCCAGTACGACGTACTGACGGCTGTGGGACAGACCATCTCCCCAACTGGGATGAAAAGCGTACACACTACTCTACTCCGGAGTATCGATGCTCTGTCTCGATAATACTACGACTAAGGACCTGAAAAAGGATGTGCTTGTAGACTACCCAGCCCCCACTAGTGTGACTGTCATCACAACGCTGGTAGTCAAGCAAGATCCTAAGAGCTCTATCAATACGTATACTCACATATTAAGATAGAAAAAACCAAGTAGCATACTACCATGTTTAGCAAGACTGTCATATAACTGTGAATATCCCAAGCTTCCATTAAGTAATATACAAGCTAGTATGATACAATAATGGCCCCTAGGGCATATACACTAACAATCTCCCACTTGCACTAGGGTCATGTACTGGCATATCGAAGACCGATGATCTCGAGTAGCCTCTCGAACTGAATCTGAGGTAGGGCCTTTGTGAATGGATCAACAATGTTCTCTTCAATAGCAACTCTCCGGACCTTGATCTCCCGACGATCAATGATCTCCTTGATCAGGTGATACCGCCTTAAGATGTGTCTGGACTTCTGATGGGACCTTGGTTCCCTCGCTAAAGCTATAGCTCCGTTGTTGTCGCAATACAGAGGTATTGGATCAACAATGGTAGGAACCACCTGAAGTTCTGTTAGGAACTTCTTCATCCAGACCGCTTCTTTTGCGGCATCGCAAGCAGCAATATACTCCGCTTCCATCGTCGAGTCAGCAACAGTGTCCTGCTTGGAACTCTTCCAGCACACCACCCCTCCATTGAGGGTAAAGACATAACCTGACATGGACTTGGAATCGTCCTTATCACTCTGGAAGCCGGAATCAGCAAAGGCCTCCATCTTGAGGTCTTTTCCGCTGTAAACCAAGAATATCTCCTTAGTCCTTCTCAGGTACTTGAGAATGTTCTTTACTGCTATCCAGTGCTTCTCCCCTGGGTCTGACTGATACCGGCTTACCACGCTCAGTGCATAAGCTACATCTGGTCTGGTGCACAACATCGCATACATTATAGAGCCTACCGCAGAAGCGTAGGGTATAATAGACATGCGTTCCCTTTCCAAATCAGTCTTGGGAGACATCTCTTTGGATAGGGTGATTCCGTGACAAGCCGGTAGATTACCGCGCTTAGAATCTTCCATACTGAATCTTTTCAGTATAGTGTCGATATACCTGGACTGCGAAAGTCCCAACATCCTCTTGGATCTATCACGATAGATCCGGATCCCCAGAATGTAAGAGGCATCACCCAGGTCTTTCATGGAGAACCTGTGTGACAAGAATCCTTTGACAGATTGTAGCATAGGAATGTCATTTCCTATCAATAGAATGTCATCCACGTACAAGACGAGGAATACGACAGTTCTTGCTGCAACTTTACTATATATATATGGTTCATCTAGATTTTTGACAAAGTCATATTCTTTGACTGTTTCATCAAAACAAATGTTCCAACTCCGCGATGCCTGCTTTAATCCATAAATGGACTTAAGCTACTTGCATACTTTCCCGCTGCTCCCACTCTGATTGAAACCCTCTGGCTGATCCATATAGACGCACTCTTCTAAATTACCATTTAGAAAAGCCGTCTTTACGTCCATCTGCCAGATTTCATAATCATGGAAGGCAGCAATAGCAAGAAGGACCCGAATGGATTTGAGCATAGCCACTGGAGAAAAAGTTTCGTCATAGTCCAAACCAGGTCTTTGACGAAAACCCTTTGCAACAAGTCTAGCCTTATAGGTTTCCACCTGTCCATTTACACCAATCTTTTTCTTGAAGATCCATTTGCATCCTATGGGTTTTACCCCATCTGGAGCAAAGTCCAAAGTCCATACTTTGTTGGTGTACATGGACTCCATTTTGGTCCGCATTGCATCTAGCCATCGTACCGAGTCGCCGCTCTGGATGGCCTGCTGGAAGCTAGTAGGTTCATCATCATTTATGACGCAATCCTCTCTATCCCCATCTATGAGAAAACCGTAGTATCTCTCAGGCGGATGAGACGGCCTACTACTCCTGAGGAGGGGTGCGGGAATGTCCTGTTCTTCTCGAACTACTGGTTCTACCAAACTTTCAGTGGTAGTTTGTGGTTCTGGAATTTCTTCCAGTTCTATTTCGCTCCCATTTATTTCCTTTTCTAAAAACTGATATTCTAGAAAATGGGCATTACGAGAAACAAAAACCTTTTGTTCCTCTGCGTAATAGAATAGATACCCCTTGGAGTTCTTTGGATATCCCATAAACTTACACTGTACTGATCGTGCCTCGAGCTTGTCCACATGCTGCTTTTTAACAAAAGATGGACATCCCCGTATTTTCAGATACTGAAGATAGGGTTTCTTCCCACTCCACATCTGATATGGCGTGGTAGGCACAGTCTTGGTAGGAACCATGTTCAAAAGATATGCCGCTGATTCTAGCGCATAACCCCAGAAAGATCGTGGTAACTCAGCATTACTCATCATGGAACGTACCATATCCAATATGGTTCGATTCCGTCTCTCCGATACACCGTTATACTGTGGAGTGTATGGAGGAGTAAGCTGAGAGAGAATTCCTTTCTCTTTTAGGTAACCTAGGAACTCGGCACTTAAGTATTCACCACCTCGATCTGATCTTAGTGTCTTGATACTTTTGCCGGTTTGGTTTTCTACTTCATTCTTATACTCTTGGAATTTCTCAAAAGCCTCGGATTTATGTTTCATCAGATAAATGAATCCGTATCTTGAGTAATCATCCGTAAAAGTAATGAAATAGGAAAAACCACTTCTTGCATGTGTAGACATTGGACCACATACATCGCTGTGTATGAGTCCTAAGAGCTCGCTCGCTCTTACTCCATGTCTAGTGAATGGAGTCTTTGTCATCTTTCCTTTGAGACATTATTGACAAGTGGCATAAGTTTGATATTCGAACGATTCCAAAAATCCTTCTCTATGTAACTTAGTCAACCTTGTCTCATTGATGTGACCTAGTCTACAATGCCATAAGAAAGCTTTATTTAAATCTGGAGACTTTCTTTTTAGTGTGTTCTGGACATTGAAAATTTGGAGTTGGTTTAAGACATATATACCGTTATCCAGTGTACCGGACCCAATCAAACTATGATTAAGGTGGATGTTAACAACATCACTTACAAACGTGAAATCATAACCTTTATTTGATAACAAGGAAACTGATATGATATTACACGTTAAGCTAGGTACACAAAAACAGTTATGTAAAACCAAAATATGTCCACTTGTCAATCTTAGGTGATAATCCCCTACGGACACAGCTCCCACGCTAGCTCCGTTAGCAACCATCGGGATCATATCACCATCCTTCAGCACTCTACGGTTTCTCAGTGCCTGCAATGAATTGCATATATGAGATCATGATCCGGTATCCAATACCCAGGAAGTAGAGTTGATTGACAGACAATTCTCAATTACAAACACACCTGAAGTCGAAGCCACAGCTTGCTTCGGTTCCTGGTTCTTGGCGTTCCACGCCTTACAATCTTTCATCCAGTGCCATTTCCTATGACAATGGAAACACTCATCATGGGCCACTACTGGTACCGCAAACTTTTTCTTTCCCTTCGCTCCCACCTTACTAACACCTCCTCTAGGTTTGGTGGCGGCCTTCTTTTTCCTTCCTTTGGCCCTAGCCTTGGACCCGGAAGAAGAAGCACCGCTAACAAACATAGCGGGTGTTTCCCTTGCCTTCTGCAAGGTGCCCTCTGCACTCCTCAACATGTTAAGGAGTTCCGGAAGTTCAACTTCTTTTCTTTGAATGTTGAAATTCAGAATAAACTGGGCGTAGGTGGAAGGAAGGGACTGGAGAATAAGGTCTGTATAGAGCTCATTATCCAAAGTCGTCCCAAAGTCTGCGAGCTCTACTATATAGCCAATCATCTTTAGGACATGTTCTCCTACCGATGATCCGACGGCCAACCTCGCTCGAAACAAGTTCTTAGAGGTCTCGTATCTTGCTATACGAGATTGCTCTCCATAAAGTTCTTTTGTATGGAGAAATATGGCATCAAGATCCATATCCTCGTGCCTTCTCTGATGTTCATTGTTCATCGAGGCAAGCACGATGCACTTGGCCTTCGCGCAATCATACTCCCAGGTTTTGCGGATTTCCTTATCCGCATTACTGGATTTGGGACCTGGGACTGCAGGTGCCTTAGCGGTGAGGACGTACCCCAATTTGTCATAGGTCAAAACCATTTTGACATTCCGCAGCCAATCTTTATAGTTTGGCCCTGTCAGTATATTTTTCTCTAAAAGTAACTTAAGTCCAGTCATTTTCAGGGTCGCTGCAAGTAGGAGAGAGAGAAGAAACACTTTAGCTTGATGCTCTTGCAAGTTTAGAGTGGTTTTTAATTTATCTAAACTGGATGGCTCCTACTGTTTCTCGAATCCTTCCTCAAACCATAAAAGAAGAATTAGCCAGGACTATTCTCACTGTACAATACTTGCTTAACCGTTCAGCTAGGCCGGTGTCGGTACTTCGAGGGAGGTTTTCCAACGCTTTCGCGAAGTTCCTTAATTAAATAACCTCTTTTCTCTGGGGGCGTAACCCCGCTGACACCTTTCTTGACACCTACTTGGTTTATATCATTGATCGTTAAGTGACGAATCTCCTGATGAGTAGCATATACTCACAGTAGGATCGGGATCCAAATATCATCGTATGATAATGTTGAAGGAATCCTACCAACATTCATCAAACTCCAAATGGTATGCATCTCTTTGCAAATTTCAGTTTCTTTAGAAATTCCCGATATAAATTTTTGCCCCATGCTCTTATGACCTTGGCGTTGGTCAAAATGTCATAAGTTACATGTCATGTTCTACCCATCATTATCTTGTTAATTTGAACTCATCCGTACATATCCTTGACGTTGGCCAAAATGATAATACGACTGTCCCAAACTAACTCATCTATCTATGCAACAAATGAATACCTAGCAACTACCAAACACTATGCCTTGGCGTTGGTCAAAATACATAACTTGAATACTACTGAATACCCAAATGAAATGACGGAGGGCTACGAATGGTTTTGGCGAAACCGTGAACGTAGTGAACTTGATATGACCGAAGGAACCTGATAGCTTTTAAAAGGAGTGGTTAAAGCTCCGCAATTTAAAAAATATCATCTGTTTTAAAATAACCGAGTGATTTCTTTTAAATTGTTTCAACGATTCAACTTTTGGTTTATTTTCTTTGCATTAATAATAATGCGTCCCATCATTAACCTATCACTGCAGAAAACAACGAAAATACAACGTCCTCTTATGCCATCCGCATTCGCCACTGGGTCCCGTCATCACCCGTTAGGTTACTTAACTAACGGTAGAGCGGGGGCTGGGCTAGCGCGGGTGTAAAACATAAGTGACGTCTAAATAGCTATCATATATAGATATTGTACATTCGTCTGACGCAATAATAGGCATTCCAGATTACATATGAACATTATTGGATTTGCAAGCAATCCGCGTTTGTTTAGAGCCTGCAACAAAAGACGGATTACACAGTTGTGATGAATAGCCATTACCCCACCCTAGACCCCTACGGGTACGGCAAACTACCCGCCAAATACCCGAAGTGAAGCGGTCTCCCTCAACAACGTGAGTAGGCCACTAAACACTTCAAAGTACTTGGTAGTTTGTGCACCCCACCTTGGGTCTATCCTAGGAGCAAAAACAGTAAAAAGAAATAATACAACGGTGGCTACAACCGCAACCTGGATGTGCCCCGCAAAATAATATTACAACATATTACAATTACTTTGAATGAATGAATATAATAACCCATCATAAACCCCGGCTAATCATCACAACAGTCTAATACAGTTCACAACAACAAACAGTAAAAAACCATTACAGAAATGTGCAACCCCCTGCCAACCGACATACTAGTGTAAGTCTACGCTAGCGCCCCGGCCGTCTACAGACGCCAAATGCGGAACAAAAACTTTTTAACTGGCGCTATCGTATACTTTAACCCGGATCTGCCATTATTGCTAAACTAACAAACTGTAAAGAGTGTAGAAAGGTTATACCGAACGATCCGAGTCCTTCGTTCTTTAACCATCATCCCACGCTCCGTTGCGGCTGCTCCGATCTCGTCGATCTCTGATCTCCTAGTCCAGGTGGCACCACATCACTGATTCTTTAAACGGGCTCCCGCCTCTGACTTGAGGCAACTCGGTCGTCAAGTTTGCTAAAAGAGACGACCAAGAATGATGTAGAGAATGAGTAGATGACTTTGTCTCACTTCGTCCAAGTCCGTGGACGATCGGTTAATGAAGTTGCCAAGGGAATTGGGTGATGGAATGAAATGAACTGTAAAATTCCATGCACCCCAAATACTATCATATCTTTTACAACCATATGAAAACATCAATCAAGTGAGAGAGTGAGAGGAGGGGCCGGCCACATATAGGGAGTGGGAGGTGAGTGTAGGAGAGGGGAGAGTAACCATAAGACTAAATATCATGAACAAATATCTTAACCAAAACAAAATTCATTAATGAAAACAATGACTCATATCCTTAGTCATCATTTCATTAAATGCAACCAATTAAAACACAACACCACTTAATCCTAGTCACCTCATCTAGATGCTTCTAGAACACTGACTCACCTCATCAGAAGAAAAGATAAATCCGTCTTTAACCGAATGTTAAAAGACGGCTGATAGAAAACTGGAAACTGGCAACTTCCAAAAGTGATCCTGAAACAACTTTCAGGATAACCCCGAAACTGTATAAATATACCCGCATTTTTATTACGACCGAATACAAATGCAACTGAGACAAAGATATTATACCTACTCAATATAATACTCGGATCCGGCTTAAACCAAAGCCGACCAGTATTATCTGCCCGAAAAATAACACGTGCGTAAACGCACGTGCATTTTCCGAACCCTGCCATAAAACCATACGGCCTCTACAACGTTTCGTCCGAACTTGGGAAACTGTCTGTGGGGGACTCTAATGACTCGTCAGTACCCTGGCAGTGGGTTTAACCACAAACCGTCAGCGGCACTAGCAATGCGTAACGGCTGCCCATGGACTGACCTCAAGGGAGGCTGATGAGCGAACTCATCCAGAAACCCTACTGAGCCTAACAGTGACAATGTATATACAGTCCGGTCCGTTCGTCTATGAGTATCGCATATCTGCCTAGGGGGCTAGTAACGTCAGACCCCCAATAGCAGTATAAGTCGTGTCGGAGTGAAGCCCAATAACACCCTGAGATACTACTGGAGTACCTACCAGTAAATCTCCTGCCATGGCCATGGACTTTGTGTAATGGCTCTCCTAGACACAGCACGACCTCGCCCCCAATACCGGGAGAGACGAATCCCCTGCCGATCCGCTCACGTGCCTCCATATGGCTCGGGACTGTACCCAAAAACTACCTGTTTGCACGACTCCTTTGAGCCGTGGTAGGGTAGAAATCAAAGCACAGTGGGAACTCACACGAGACAAATGACGACCTCAGGTCGATGAACTAACCTGTACACATGTCACCAGGGAACTGCTATCTGACGATATGTATAATACCAACTAGCAGGTTCCCGGCGAGTCCTGTCCGGTGTACTCATAACCCAATGAGCACCTGTATACATCTTAGGTGATCCAACTGACACCAGTGGCTTGTGAGACCGGCCACCGCCCCTCGTCGGGGTCTCGACTGTACACACTAGTCTACTCCGGAGTATCGATGCCCTGTCTCGAAACTCCCACGACTAGGGACCACAATTAAGGATATGCGTATAAACCACCCAACTCTCACGTATATGATCGCCATCATACTGTTGGTGGTAAAGCAAGATCCTAAGGGCTCTATCAAAGTGTAACATGTAATCAGTCACCTGATCATGTATACGACTGATAAAGGCAAACCAGATAGCATACTATCATCTCGAGTAAGACTGTCCTACCGGTATAGGTCCTCCGCAATCATTGCAATCACGTACCTGCGATCCAATAATTGACTATGAGGGCACTATCTCCAACAATCTCCCACTTGCGCTCAAGGCTAATTATTGCGATGTCGACTACTCACAGCCCGTGTGAAACCGAACATCCAACTCCTCTACTAATCAGTATCACAAAGCCCGTTTGTAAAACTATTGTGTTCGAGAAATAGCCTTAGTGAGTGGATCCGCCTAGAAGTTTCTTTCTATATCTCTCTTAATCTCAAGTTCGCGGAGAAAGCCATCTCCCGAATTGAGTAATACCTGTCTTAGAATATGTCTGGATATCTGATGGGACCTAGTTCATAAATGAACTCCAAATCCAAACTTCTTAGACTGTATCGATCACTGAACCTAATCAGTATCGGGCACCATGCCACCCACAGTATCCTCTTGGACCACCTGTCCATAATACTGTCCCTCTTCGTCAGAGGGAAAACTATAACTCTGACAATCACTCTGTCAACCATGTCACCTTTGAAGCTTGGAATGATAACCGTCTCCCGAAGGAGGCTGCCGTCATCAAATCCGTAGAACATGCACTTATGTTCTAAAACTGCTTCCTTATGTTTCTCCAGGATTGGATTAATATAAACTCATCGCATCTAGTGCAAAAACAACATCTGGTGTGGTACTTGACATCTCACGATTGACTCAATTGCCTAAGCAAGTGATCTGTCAATCATGCACATCCCTCTCCCCTTTAGTCTATACGACACCTTTAGAGAGGGTGACTCCATCACCTGCAGATACACCACCATGCTAGGAGTCATCTATTCTAAAAACCATTAGAATATCTGTCAAAGTACCCACATTGGGAAACTACCCAAATCTAGATCTAAAACCATAGATCTAGAAACCAGAATGTCAAATATTATATCCATATCCTGTCTGGAGAAATAACTGTGTGACGACCACAGTTCAACCGATCGTAGTATAAGAATTTTACTTCCTACTCTGTGTATGTCATCCTGATACCATGACATCACACCCTACTACCTTCTTTAACAGATCCATCCCCTATTCTGATTGAAGTCAAAACCATGACTGTCATATCAAAATTAGATGATCTATCTCCGCTATAACTGCTCAAGTCTATAAATAGATATAAGCTACTTGCCCACTATGCTTCCGATGCTCCCACCGACTACGACAACCCTCCTACCGGGTCTCATAGCCTGGAACAACAGTAGTGTCAAGTCTTGGTAGATAAGAACCTCCCTGTCACCGTCCTTGAGGCTACCGAAGTACCTCTCGGGTGGCTGAGGTTACCCATCATATCTGCGGAGTGGCTATTGGAATGTCAAAACCTGATTGAATATATAGGTCCTATTAAATTTTCCGTAATCGTTTGCGGTTCTGGAATCACTTCCAGTTCTACCATACTCCCACTACTGTTTTCTGAAAAAGATCCATTTTTACTAAAACTGTGGCAAGTCAAGAACAATATCACTATTGATCTTCCAAATGGTAGAATATCAACCCTCGTCATAGCCAGGGTCAACCCACAAATAGCCATTACAGAAACGTGCCCTGAGTTATCTAGAGTCTGGTTTTAAGCATAAGCTGGACAACTCCCCGTACCTTAATATCTTTTAAGGTACGAACTATTCTATATCCAATATAGAAACTTTGGCACTTATTTAATTGGAACCAGATTCAAATCATGCAGCTGTCTCCAGTGCATATCAACTTAATGGAAAGAGGCTAATCAGCATTACTCAACTTAGGAATCCATCCAATTATGAGTAACCTGAAAGAGAAAACTCGTTTCTCAAAACCATCACTATCATCTGAATACCAATCACAAGAATCTACATCTTCAATCTCTTTGAAGAATCCCGATACTTGTGACACCTGGTTCTCTACTTTATTCTTATACCCACAACTTCTCAAAACTTAGACCTTGTATTTCTACGAAACACTTGTCTAAATATTAGAGAAGTTATAAGTAAACAGAACATAGTACGAGGACCTACCCCTTTGTCCCGAAGGACACTTGGACAACATACAATACTCTGTATAAGTCCGCTGAGTTAAACAACTCAAAACCTGTGCGTCGTAGGTTGAAAACTGTACCCTGGCGATTTCCTCAAATATCACCAATTGCAACGAATTCCGATATGATGAGGATAATCACCTAATTCCCAATAATTTACTCCCACTCATCATCTGTAAAACCATACAGATATGAGAATGAAACCTGGTAAATACATACCCTTGGAGTAAGTGTCTAATCGGGAAAACATGTTTTCTTTAACAATGCACTGAAACATGAAAATGTTTCGTAGGGGTATCCTGGTATTCATAGCAATGCCTCTTTCATAATCCAATTCATGACTTCAACCATATATTTTATTGCCGTCTTTCCAAATCCCTTTATTTGTCTTTAGTCGTTACCTTCTGTACACCATCGTTAGGCTAAATGGTTTTCTTCCTTCCCTACCGTTCGGCACCAGCCTATGGTTTGGAAGAAGACTATCCAGTAAGCATAATAGGTGTACCCTCCTAAACCAAGGAGTACTCGTATCTCGAGAGAAGGTGATGATAAAAGATAACTGAATAATACCTTATTCCTTTAAAGGTGAAATAGGAGTGGCGATGAAGTACGCGGTTTTGGTCGTGAATGATAACAGTCGCAATTTACTTTGCCCTCTTTCTAATCCCTTTATTTTGTCTTTACATATTACCTTCTGCACACCCTACTTAGGCTAATTGGTTTTCTTCATTCCCTACCTTTCGGCACCAGCCTATGGTTTGGAATAAGACTATCCAATAAGCGTAATAGGTGTACTCTCCTAAACCAAGGAGCCCTCGCAACCTGAGAGAAGGTGATAATAAAAGACAACTGAATAAACCAATTCTATTTCTCCTGAACCTGGATCCATCCTCGAAGAAGTCCCTTCGAGTTCGTATATAACCATACGATGGATCTATCCAATGGAAGTGGATATCCGTAGTAATACGGGTGTTCTGAGAAATTCAAAGGGTAAAAGAAGGAGTGGCAATGACTTATGCAACTCAGACAATCCAAAAGCCAGTATTTTAAGAAGGTTCGGTCAACTTGGTCACTGAGTCATAGTCTAGGGTCGGTCAAAGGTCGCTGCCAAAGAGAGAGAGAAAAGAAACACTCTGCGTGCACTCTAACCTAGATCAGAATGGTCATCACTTTATCTAATCCGGAAACCTCCCACTGTCCTGTCAAATTCTCCTCCAAACCTAAAGAAGAATCAATCGGGATCACCCGAAGAGTAAACCAACTCATCAGTGGGAATCGGGATTCAACTCTCATCGCATGATAACGTGATGGAATGCATCCACGTTACTCATACTCCAGAAGGTATGCGCATACTTGGCAAGTTTCAGTTTCTTTAGAAACTCCCGAGATGATTTTTGCCCCATGCTCTTATAACCTTGGCGTTGGTCAAAATGTCATAAGTCACATGCCAAGTTCTACCCGTCACTATCTTGTCAATTTGAACCCACCCGCACATGCCCTTGACGTTGGCCAAAATGGCAGAACGACTGTCCCAAACTAACTCATCTATCTATGCAACAATTGAATACCCAGCAGCTACCAAACACTATGCCTTGGCGTTGGTCAAAATACACAGCTTGAATACTACTGAATACCCAAAAGAAGTGACGGAGGGCTACGGCTGGTTTTTGGCGAAAAACCTTTAACGTAGTGAACTTGATATCGCTGAAGGAACCTGATAGCTTTTTAAAATATAGTGGCGAAAACCTTTTGCTAAAGAGGTCACTCCCGGTAAAGGGATCTCGGCTCTTTCCTCGTGGAATGAGGTGCAGGATATTCCACTGAATACCGCTATGCAAAGTAACTTGTAATCGACTATAGTGAAGTTATTACTCTGACGCAAACTTCTGCCCAAGGGGTCAGTCCCGGTTAAGGGATATCGGCCCTTGCCCCGTCGAATGAGGTGCAGGATATTCCACTGAATACCGCTATGCATAACAAAAGGAAACGTCTTTGTAACAACACTTTTTAAATTTGTTCCAACAACTGCAAACAAGTTTGTTTTACTTTGCATTGATCAGAATCAACGCAGTCCCATCAATTAATCACACCAGAAAAGAACGAAAATAAAATGTACGTATATGCCATCCGCATTCGTCACTGGGTCCCGTCATCACCCGTTAGGTTACTTAACTAACGACAGAGCGGGGACTGGACTAGCGCGGGTGTAAAACATATACACCATCTAATAGTATATAAACCAATATACAATAATCGCTCCAGGCGTGATAATATGAAACATTACAGAAAAGTAATAAGCATCACAGAACAATACAGATAATCTGGGATCCCCGGGTTTCACAGAGCCGCTGCTGAAACCCGACGTTCCCCTGTCGTGTGGATAGCCTGTGCAATGAAACCTAGACCCCTACGGGTGCGGCAAGTTACCCGCCAAAACCTGAAGCGAGGCAGCCCCCTACAGCATAGTGAATGGACCACCCAGCACTCCACGGAATCCGGTAATCTTGGGCACCCCTCCTTGGGTCAACCTGTACCCCCTACGAGTGCGGCGAATAGTCTGCCAATTCTAGAGTGGGGCCCCTCTGCCTCTCAAAGCCATGAGATGCGGACCCGTTGCTTCTTAGAACCCGGCTATCCGTGCACTCCGTCTCGGGGCAAAACCTAGTACAGTAATGAAAAATAGTACAATAGGTACATCGACCGCAACCTGGTCGTGCCCTAAAAGAATATAATACAACAGGCAGTGACGGCAGTCCACAAGTTGGACGCTCGCCCCGCAATATCAAATGTACAAGTAAACTCAAACTGTACTACCATTGCACACTGCTATCCATCACGACAAATCCGCAACATCACAGCACAAAACAGAACATCAACGCGAATGTCACGTTCGCAAACCCGTCTAAAAGAACTATAGCAATCACACGCGGTTTACCGATCAAATGACATTCCCGGTCGGAGATATAATGTAAGCACTGTAAACTAACGTGTTTAAATTTCGATCGACCAAATATCAAGAAGTGGGCCCCACGACTTACTGGTGAACAGTAACAAAACCTGGGCGCAAATGATATATACCAAAAACCCCAAAATCAAACAGAGAACCCACTGTACAAATTTGGGAGCATGAGCTCACCAAGTGGCCGCGGATGCGCGGTCAAACCATGGGTTTGACCGCGTTTCCGCGGCGGTTTGGTGGAGTCACGTGCCCAAATTTGGTGGGGGTTCTTAGAAAAGCCTGCACACATTTCTGAGACATGTAGAATAATTTTACGAGATCATTTGAAATCGACAGAAACTGTGAGCATGGAATTTTGTAGTTTTCGATTTCCGGTTCGATCGATGTTTTAAACGCGTTAGCACAAGTTAGCATAGCAAAATGGTTAGGCTCTGATACCAATGTAAGTCTATGCTAGCGCCCCGGCCGTCTACAGACGCCAAATGCGGAACAAAAACTTTTTAACTGGCGCTATCGTATACTTTAACCCGGATCTGCCATTATTGCTAAACTAACAAACTGTAAAGAGTGTAGAAAGGTTATACCGAACGATCCGAGTCCTTCGTTCTTTAACCATCATCCCACGCTCCGTTGCGGCTGCTCCGATCTCGTCGATCTCTGATCTCCTAGTCCAGGTGGCACCACATCACTGATTCTTTAAACGGGCTCCCGCCTCTGACTTGAGGCAACTCGGTCGTCAAGTTTGCTAAAAGAGACGACCAAGAATGATGTAGAGAATGAGTAGATGACTTTGTCTCACTTCGTCCAAGTCCGTGGACGATCGGTTAATGAAGTTGCCAAGGGAATTGGGTGATGGAATGAAATGAACTGTAAAATTCCATGCACCCCAAATACTATCATATCTTTTACAACCATATGAAAACATCAATCAAGTGAGAGAGTGAGAGGAGGGGCCGGCCACATATAGGGAGTGGGAGGTGAGTGTAGGAGAGGGGAGAGTAACCATAAGACTAAATATCATGAACAAATATCTTAACCAAAACAAAATTCATTAATGAAAACAATGACTCATATCCTTAGTCATCATTTCATTAAATGCAACCAATTAAAACACAACACCACTTAATCCTAGTCACCTCATCTAGATGCTTCTAGAACACTGACTCACCTCATCAGAAGAAAAGATAAATCCGTCTTTAACCGAATGTTAAAAGACGGCTGATAGAAAACTGGAAACTGGCAACTTCCAAAAGTGATCCTGAAACAACTTTCAGGATAACCCCGAAACTGTATAAATATACCCGCATTTTTATTACGACCGAATACAAATGCAACTGAGACAAAGATATTATACCTACTCAATATAATACTCGGATCCGGCTTAAACCAAAGCCGACCAGTATTATCTGCCCGAAAAATAACACGTGCGTAAACGCACGTGCATTTTCCGAACCCTGCCATAAAACCATACGGCCTCTACAACGTTTCGCCCGAACTTGGGAAACTGTCTGTGGGGGACTCTAATGACTCGTCAGTACCCTGGCAGTGGGTTTAACCACAAACCGTCAGCGGCACTAGCAATGCGTAACGGCTGCCCATGGACTGACCTCAAGGGAGGCTGATGAGCGAACTCATCCAGAAACCCTACTGAGCCTAACAGTGACAATGTATATACAGTCCGGTCCGTTCGTCTATGAGTATCGCATATCTGCCTAGGGGGCTAGTAACGTCAGACCCCCAATAGCAGTATAAGTCGTGTCGGAGTGAAGCCCAATAACACCCTGAGATACTACTGGAGTACCTACCAGTAAATCTCCTGCCATGGCCATGGACTTTGTGTAATGGCTCTCCTAGACACAGCACGACCTCGCCCCCAATACCGGGAGAGACGAATCCCCTGCCGATCCGCTCACGTGCCTCCATATGGCTCGGGACTGTACCCAAAAACTACCTGTTTGCACGACTCCTTTGAGCCGTGGTAGGGTAGAAATCAAAGCACAGTGGGAACTCACACGAGACAAATGACGACCTCAGGTCGATGAACTAACCTGTACACATGTCACCAGGGAACTGCTATCTGACGATATGTATAATACCAACTAGCAGGTTCCCGGCGAGTCCTGTCCGGTGTACTCATAACCCAATGAGCACCTATATACATCTTAGGTGATCCAACTGACACCAGTGGCTTGTGAGACCGGCCACCGCCCCTCGTCGGGGTCTCGACTGTACACACTAGTCTACTCCGGAGTATCGATGCCCTGTCTCGAAACTCCCACGACTAGGGACCACAATTAAGGATATGCGTATAAACCACCCAACTCTCACGTATATGATCGCCATCATACTGTTGGTGGTAAAGCAAGATCCTAAGGGCTCTATCAAAGTGTAACATGTAATCAGTCACCTGATCATGTATACAACTGATAAAGGCAAACCAGATAGCATACTATCATCTCGAGTAAGACTGTCCTACCGGTATAGGTCCTCCGCAATCATTGCAATCACGTACCTGCGATCCAATAATTAACTATGAGGGCACTATCTCCAACAATTAGCAGTTAGGGGAGGTTTACGAACACATTATACAATCACAAATATAATCAAATTAGCAAACATCGTAAGATTTCGATCGAGCAAACACTTTAGATTCTACTCCAAAACTTCTCTGTGCACCTGAGACTTGAGCAGAAAAATAAACATTCCAGAAAACACAAAAATATCACAGAAGAGTTACTGGAGCAAACTGGGTTGAATCGGGTTCAACTCGGCCGCGGATCCGCGGCGGATAGGTGGGATCGGCCGCGGTTCCGCGGCCGTTTGGCCGATTCAGGAACCCATTTTTCTCCAGTAACCTTATAATTGCTTTCTTGTTATTTTTAAGGTCCCTGAAAAATTTTTAGGGCCTGTTTTAAAAAATGACAAAAACTTAGTGATATCGATGTTTTTTCCGGTTCGTTTTGCGTTCGAAATTCATACGACTTTGCTAATAAGTTAATTATTGTTTAGCGAGGCTCTGATACCACTGTAAGTCGATGTACAACACCCTACGACCTGCGGGGAGGCGGAATAATGTAAAATGATCTTGTTCTTTGCGTAAACATCGACTAACCGAGAATCTTTGCTAAATTATAACTAACAAGAATCATAGAAGTTATTAACTACTATGAAAAGTGATTATACCTAATGAACTGTGTCCCTCGTCTTTTCATTCTCCACCTCCTCTCCGGCCTTCTCTATGTAGTAGATGATCCACCCGAGAGCTTTACTCCAAGCTTCACCTCTAACTTGAGGTAACTAGGTTTCTTAAAGTGCTAATCTAAGCAACCTAGGTGAAATAGAGAAGGGTTATGGATTAATAAGTCTATTCTAATCCTTGGTCTCAACACATGAGAGGGGAGGATTAGGGTTTGAAGAGAGAGAGCTTGAGGAGAGAGAAGGTGAGCAAGAGAATGAGAAGAGATAATGAACTCATTTGAATATATGAAGTATAATGTTTAATGAAATAAAAATAAATTAAATCATTTAACAACCATGCTTCACTCATTCATATGAGTGATTCATCTCATGAGTCATTAGATCAATAAATGATGCATTAACTCCATGGATGAATCACACAAATGAGTCATTAACACAATAAATGCAAATGCCACCTTAACCCTCAAGTCACCATCCTTCTAGAAGCTTCTCGCGAAATTACGAGAACGCCCCTCCTATCCGTGAAAACACGGAAAAACTTTAGACTGTATAAATCCAATAACCTGATACTAGAAACTGGCTTAAACCAAAGCCGGCTAGTAAAAACCGTCCGAATGTCGTACGTGCGTAAACACACGTATTCGTCCGAACCCTTGTCGTAAAACCATACGACCTCTATATCGTTTCGCCTGGAGTAGGGAAACTCTCTGTGTGGGACTCTAAAGACTCGACTACTATGCTGGCAGTGGGTTTAACCACAGACCGCAAGCGGCACTAGCTGTACGTAACGGTCCCCAGGTAGATGTTGATAAGAAGGCCGATGAGGAAACCCATCCGAACTCCTACTGAGCCTGATGTGACAATCTCCGTACAGTCCGGTCTGTTCGTCTAAGACTATCGCATATCGGGCCTAGGGGGCGGCAAGCGTCAGTCCCCTAATAGCGGTATAAGTCGTGTCGGAGCGTAGCCCATTACACCCTGAGAAACAACTGGAACCTACCAGTAAATCTCGCTTGCCCTGGCCAGGGACTTTGCTTAATGGCTCTCTGACACAGCGCGATATCAACTCCCAATACCGGGAGAGACGAATCCTGTCTAACCGCCACTGCCTCCAAGTGCTCGGGACTGCACCCAACTGCTACCTGTTTGCACGACTCCTTTGAGCCGTGGTAGGGTAGCAATCTAAGAACAGTGGGACACACTCGAGGCGAAGTAGCAGTGTCAAGTCTGCGGACTATGCTGTACTCATGTCACCTGGGAACTGTTAACTGACGACGGGTATAATACCAACCAACGGTTCCCCGTGAGTCCTGTCCGGTGTACCTGTAACCCAACGAGCACCTGTATACTATCTCCAGTACGACGTACTGACGGCTGTGGGACAGACCATCTCCCCAACTGGGATGAGAAGCGTACACACTAGTCTACTCCAGAGTATCGATGCCCTGTCTCGATAATCCTACGACTAGGGACCTGAAAAAGGATGTGCTTGTAGACTACCCAGCCCCCACTAGTATGACTGCCATCAAAACGCTGGCAGTCAAGCAAGATCCTAAGAGCTCTATCAATACGTATACTCACATATTAAGATAGAAAAAATCAAGTAGCATACTACCATGTTTAGCAAGACTGTCATATAACTGTGAATATCCCAAGCTTCCATTAAGTAATATACAAGCTAGTATGATACAATAATAGCCCCTAGGGTATGTACACTAACATCTCTCAGGTGGATGAGAAACCCTACTAGATCTGCGGAGTGGTTGAGATTCGTCGGGAACTATCGAATCCTCTGGTTCTACCAAATCTTCAGTTGTAGTTTGTGTATCTGGAACATCTTCCAGCTCTACCTCATTACCTCTAATTTCTTTCACAAGAAATTCCTTTTCTAAAAAGTTAGCAATGTTGAGCAACAAACACCTTTTGTTCATCACTGTGGTAGAATAGATATCCATGTGAATTCTTTGGATATCCCACAAACTTGCAAAGAACCGATCGTGCTTCAAATTTTTCTGGATTCTGTTTTTTAACATAGGCTGGACAACCCCATATCTTAACTCGTTTAAGATATGGTCTCTTTCCACTTCATATCTCATATGGTGTTTTAGGCACGGATTTTGATGGAACTTGATTCAATAGGTATGCAGTTGTCTCAAGTGCATAACTCCAAAAAGAGATAGGTAACTCAACAACACTCATCATAGAGCACACCATATCTAATAGGGTGCGATTCCTCCGCTCCGATACTCCATTATGCTGTGGTGTATACGGAGGAGTAAGCTGAGAGAGAATCCCATTCTCTTTTAGATAAGCTCGGAATTCCGTGCTTAAGTATTCACCTCCTTGATCAGATCAAAGGATTTTAATTTTTTTACTCGTCTGGTTCTCTACTTTATTCTTATATTCCTTGAATTTCTCAAAAGCTTCAGATTTGTGTTTCAACAGGAACACATATCCGAATCTTGAGAGATCATCGGTGAATGTAATGAAGTACGATGAACCATTCCTGGCATGTGTAGACATAAACCACATACATTATTATGTATCAGTCCCAAGAGTTCAGTAGCTCTTTCTTCGTTTTCCTAAACGGAGTTTTGGTCATCTTGCCTTTGAGACATGACTGGCAAGTTTCATAAGATGTAAATTCGAACAGATTCAAATATCCATCTTTATGCAACTTAGCTAATCTGGTCGCATTTATATGACCAAGTCTACAATAGCACAAGAAGACTTCGTTCATTTCTGAACTTTTCCTCTTGTGTGTGTTCTGTATATTTAGAACCGTGTTTTGATTTAGAACGTATATACTATTACACAACGTACCAAACCCAATCAACATTTGATTTAAGAAAATATTCATAACATTTTTCTCTAGTGCAAAGTTATATCCTTCTTTATCTAATAAAGAAAAGGATATGATATTGCACATCATCGATAGTACGAAATAACAGTCGTTCAAAACCAATGTATTACCATTTGGCAATACTAGGTGATATTCGCCGACAGCTTCGGCAGCAACAATTGCTCCGTTCCCTACTCTGAGGGACATATCACCCTTTCCTAGTTCTCTACTTCTCTTTAACCCTTGTAACATATTACAAATTTGGGATCTTGATCCGGTATCTAATACCCAGGATTTAGAGCAGACTGAGAAACAGTTCTCAATAACTAACACACCCGAAAAAGATGCATCAATATGCTCTTTCTTCGTTCGGGTTGCGTGGGAATCCTTGCATTCCCCTATCCCTTGCTCAGACTTATGACAGTTATAAGATAAAGCAGAACCAAAGTTCCCCAGCTCAGTATAATAAGCAGGTTCGGTCAATACATACATATTATTATCTTGATTAAGATGTGTCATGGTCGCTACCTGGAGATGTTAGTGTATATGCCCTAGGGGCCATTATTGTATCATACTTGTATGTATATTACTTAATGGAAGCTTGGGATATTCACAGTTGTATATACAGTCTTACTAAAAATGGTAGTATGCTACTTGGTTTATGTCTACTTTAACATGTGCATATGTTTCTTGTAACGTATCACTTATACATATTAGTAGAGCCCATAGGATCTTTGCTTGATTACCAGCGTTGTGATGGCAGTCACACTAGTGGGGGCTGGGTAGTCTATAAGCAACATCCTATACTTGTCCCTAGTCGTAGGATTATCGAGACAGGGCATCGATATTCCGGAGTAGACTAAGTGTGTACGCTTCTCATCCCAGTTGGGGAGATGGTCTGTCCCACAGCCATCAGTACGTCGTACTGGAGATAGTATACAGGTGCTCGTTAGGTTACGGGTACACCGGACAGGACTCGCAGGGGAACTGATTGGTTGGTATTATACCCGTCGTCAGTTAACAGTTCCCAGGTGACATGAGTACAGCATAGTCCGCAGACTTGACACTGCTACTTCGCCTCGAGTGTGTCCCACTGTTCTTAGATTGCTACCCTACCACGGCTCAAAGGAGTCGTGCAAACAGGTAGCAGTTGGGTGCAGTCCCGAGCACTTGGAGGCAGTGGCGGTTAGACAGGATTCGTCTCTCCCGGTATTGGGAGTTGATATCGCGCTGTGTCAGAGAGCCATTATGCAAAGTCCCTGGCCAGGGCAAGCGAGATTTACTGGTAGGTTCCAGTAGTTTCTCAGGGTGTAATGGGCTACGCTCCGACACGACTTATACCGCTATTAGGGGACTGACGCTTGCCGCCCCCTAGGCTCAATATGCAATAGTCTTAGACGAACAGACCGGACTGTACGGAGATTGTCACATCAGGCTCAGTAGGAGTTCAGATGGGTTTCCTCATCGGCCTTCTTATCGACATCTACCTGGGGACCGTTACGTACAGCTAGTGCCGCTTGCGGTCTGTGGTTAAACCCACTGCCAGCGTAGTGTCGAGTCTTTAGAGTCCCACACAGAGGGTTTCCCTGCTCCAGGCGAAACGATATAGAGGTCGTATGGTTTTACGACAAGGTTTCGGACGCATACGTGTTTAAACGCACGTACGGCGTTCGGACAGTTTTTACTAGTCGGCTTTGGTTTAAGCCAGTTTCTAGTATCAGGTTATTGGATTTATACAGTCTAAAGTTTTTCCGTGTTTTCACGGATTGGAGGGGCGTTCTCGTAATTTTCCGGGAAGCTTCTAGAAGTATGGTGACTTGGGGGTTAAGGTGGCATAAGCATTTATTGCTTAATGACTCATCTGTGTGATTCATCCATAGAGTTAATGCTTCATTTATGAAGCTAATGACTCATGAGATGAATCACACAAGGTGAATGCATCAACCATGATGATTAATCATATATATTATTTATTTGATAAATTGTTATGGTTGATATATTCTAATGAGTTCATTTTTCAATATGATTCTCATCATCACCTTCTCTTTCCTCAAGCTCTCTCATTCTTGAAACCCTAACCCTAACCTCTCATGTGTTGAGATCAAGGGTTAACTAGACTAATACATCCATAACCTCACTCTATATCCCCTAGGTAGCTTAGATTAGCACTTTGAGCAACCTAGTTATCTCAAGTTAGAGATCAAGCTTGGCGTAGGAGCTCTCGGGTGGATCGTCTTTGACTCGAGGAGGCCGTTGAGGTACCGATGTTCCAAGGAGCCTACGAGGAGTGGAGGACAGCGATGAAGATCCGAAGGACAAGTAACGTGAGGTATAACTTCGAATCCGAGTAGTTAAACCTCTCGTAGTTTGCTAGTAACGGTTTAGATACGATTCATGCGCTCAAGTCCGTGTTACGAAGCTTTGATAATCGTTTTTCATATATTCCGCCTCCCTGCAAGTTCGTGGGGTGCGTGACATGGACTTACAGGAGAGAGAGAGAGAGAGGAAAACACTTTAGCATGCACTCTTGCAAGATTAGATTGGTTATTATCTTATCTAATCAGGATGGCTCCCACTTGTTTTATCAAATCTTCCTTCAAACCCTAAAAGGTAAGATTAGTCGAGATTAATTATACCCTACAAGTTCGCCAATCGGTCAGTCGTATTGGTATTCGAGGGAGTCTCCCCATGCTTTCGCATGGAACTAATTAAATAACCTCGTTTTCGCAGGGGCATAACTCCGTTAACACACCTTTCTTAGACACCTACCGGATTAGCTAATTGTAAAGTGGAAAACTCTCTCAGGAGTAACACTTACTCGCAGTGGGTATCGGGATCCAACTATCATATAGAAGGTATGCAATCTCATTGCAAATTTCAATACTTGAAATTCCCAATATCTGTTTTTACCCCATGCGGTTTATGACCTTGACAAGGTCAACAAATAATAACCCGCAAGTCAAGTTCAACCCGTCATTTCGTGATTGAATTAAACCCACCAGCACGACCCTTGACAAGGTCAACAAGGCCGTACGACTACCCTAATCTAATCGCATCATATGCGGCAGCTAAGCACTAATCAGCTACCGCACACTACGCATTGACAAGGTCAATAAACGCAGTACGAATACTAAATAGTACTTATCTGAAATGACGGAGGGCTACGCCTGGTTTTGAAGAAAACCTTTAACGTAATGAACTTGATATCGTTGTAGAATCATGTGATTTGAAAAAGAAGTGGTTTAAGCTCCGCATAAAATTGAGTAGTTTTCAAAATGAACCGAGTGGGTTGTAGCATATGCTAGTTTTGCTAAATAGGTCATTCTCGGTGAAGGGATCTAGGTTCTTTCCTTATCGAATGAGGTGCTGGATATTCATAATGGAATACCGCTATGCAAAGCAAGAACTAAAGCTAGCTTTTTTGAAAAAATTGATTCTATAACATCTTTGGGTTTCTTTTCATTTCATTAATCTCATTAATGACGTCCCATCATTTATGTTTCCTAAACACCACAGAAGAAACGAAAATAAAACGCACATATATGCCATCCGCATTCGCCATAGGGACCGGGGTCTTCACCGTAAGGTTACTTAACTTACGACAGGACGGGGTCAGGACTAGCGCGGATGCAAAATATATATAGTGTCTAATAGTATATCATATATATAAGTAGCATTCGTCTCACGCAGTTATATGATCACATCATATTACAGAAACCAGCATAAGCAAATATATGAAATATAGAATATATTAGGAGGTCCGTATTTTAGATTAAGCCAGTAATGAAAAACACGGATTCCACGGTCGTGATGAATAGCCAAGCCCACATCCATAGACCCCTACGAGAGCGGCAAGCAACCCTACCAATTCTAGAGTTAGGCGACCGGTCTCGACTCCTCGAGATGGCCTCCCACTGGACTCTAGAACCCGGTTACTTTTGCTCCCCTCTTTGGGTCTATCCTAATGCAGAAAAGTAAATAATATACATCAATGGAGACAACAAACTCAACCTGGAAGTGTCCCAATAAAAGAATATTACATACAAATTTTTACATGAATGAAAATTGAAAAACTCCCATCTCACGCAAAACCCCCGGTTATTCAATCACGACGATCCAATATAACATATCAACAACAACACAATAACATCACATGTTATCAATATAAGTAAATATGCGTATCCCTAATGTCGTTGACGTATAGCAACGAGATCGGGGATACTGCCACATATTACACTTACGGTTGCAGAAAAGAAATAAAAACCACAATAATTAGAATCTGCATTATCCTTAAACATCATAAACCCAGATTATCACATATTCCAGATTTCATGCCTAACCTCATAAACATTGCATTTAAGTCTCGAATTTGAAAACACTTTTCAAAAAACAAGTCGGTTAATTCAACAAGATTCCCGATTATAAGATTGAATGCTCATGGGAACTTTAGTAGATGGCCACACCCCCGAGGCCGTCAACGAAGTGCACTTGGGCGGAACACCGCGGCCGCGAGCACCGTAGTGGATGCTTTTGGCCACGGGGTTCTCCTATAGTCACTTGGTCGGGGATATGGGGCGTGGTTGTCAACTAGTGTCTCCCGGCGACTATTCGCGTACAATACGAGATTGCGACAGAGTTTTGATCCGAATCGAAACTCCGTGACAATCCATCAAATGAGACTAAAATGCTAGATTTACAAATAGATAACTAGTTTTCATAAAACTAATCAATGTGGATTCCAAAAATTGTATCACATATCCATAATATCTAGACGATATTAAACATTTCGATCAACGTTTCAAACAATACCAAATCACAGAGACCTCAACAACTTGAGCGTCACTAAAAATACCCAGAAAGTCCAAAAGATCAACATGAAGCTCCAGGAGAAAAACGATGCAATAACACCTCAAGTCAGCGGTGGAACCGTGACCAAACCAAGATTTAGGCGGTGGTTCCACGGCCACTTGAGAGAGTCAACCTCTCATACTTCTTCTGGCTCCATAGGATTACCTGCAAGATTTTCTGAGAATTTTCAATCTGGAAAATTTCAACGTTTGAAAATTTGGACAGAAACTCATATAAAACGGGTTTCGAAACTTCGATCGAACACTTTAACGTCGTTTAGACTTCGCCTAATTCTCTAGCTTGGCTCTGATACTATGATAGTATGTCTTAGCATCTCTACTAGGTTTCAAAGAGCATCAAGTATATAATTTTAAAAAATCTAGAGGTCTAAAGCATACAAACCTAGAATCGAACTAGAGAATTAGGGTTTTAGAACAATCAAACAAGTTCTAAACTAAGTGATAGGAGTAAACAACCTTTATAGACCGGTCTTTCACTTCTAAACCTCCAAGTAGTAGTCCCTAGAACTCTTCTTTGACTCCACTTGAGAAAGGATTGAGCTTTCTTGAAGTCTTCGAAATCGAAAATGATCCACCTTGAAGTCTCTCTAACTCAAGTTCACTCTTCACTAATCAAAGTATTAGTGAAGCAAATAACCTATACTAAAGGGTTAGGATAGTGTAGCTTGATGAAGTAGGAATTTTTCTTATTAGAAATCTTTATCTCTTTTCTTTTATCCAACTCAAAAAATTCTAGAGAGGAGAATAAAGAAGGAGATGAACTTTGAACTTGGATGTTAGAATGAAACAGTGAACCATGAGCTAGAGATAAGGTTGGGATGAATAAATATCTGAGAGTAAGAACAAAAATGAGGAGATGAGTCATGACTTCTCAGTGCTTCTCCAAGCATCCAAAGCCATGACTCATTTCCACACATTTTCTATTTTTCTCCAAAATAAATCATCCTAATAATCTATAGCCCATGTGCGATTCTCATACATCCATATTCTATATATCATCAACCATGATACAAATCATTATATATATATATATATATATCATATATATATACAGTTATATAGAGAGAGAAGAAAATCTAAAGTGAGCTATATTAGTTAATACATATAAATATTGTTAGGAATATGTATGCCCTAGAGGCCATTATTGATGAAATTGTGGATGCTTGGACATATATATAGAGGACTTTCTTGCTCGACATGATAGTATGCTATAAGGTTACCTTTATCTTAATAGTAGACTGGTATTTATACTGTCTGTCTCTTACATGTTGATAAAGCCCTTAGTATATGTACTTGACTACCAGGATTATGATGAGATCATACAAGTGGGGCCAGGGTGGTCCAAAAGTACATCCTTTAATCAGTTCCTAGTCGAGAGAATATCGAGACTAGGGCATCAATATTCCAGAGTATACTAGTGTGTACATTTCTTGTCCCTTAGAGGGCGATGGTTGATCCCACAACCATTAGTGTATGACATCAAAGATTATACACAGGTGCTCATTGGAGAATGGGTACACCGAACAGGACTCGCCGAGGACTCTTATATGGTAGTATACCTATCGTCAGATAGCAGTCCTCTGGTGACACTGGTACATGTTAGTCTGTAGACCCGAGATCGTCATAGAGTCTTGTGTGGCTCCCACTGTGATTTGATTTCCTCCCTACCACGCTCAAGAGGAGTTGTGCAAACATGTGGATTTTGGGTACAGTCCCGAGTCACATGGAGGCAATGAGCGATAGGAGGGGTTTCGTCTCTCTCGGTATTGGGGGTTGATGTTGCGCTATGCTCGATTGGCTATAACTGGAAGTCCCTGGCCAGGGCTGCTGCCGAGATTTACTGATAAGTGTTATCAGTAGTTTCTCGAACCGTTATAGGCCAGACATCGGCATAACTTATCACGTTACTGGGAACTGACGTTTACCACCCCTAGACATGATATGCGACATATCAGATGAAGAGACCAGACTGTACGGTAGTGTTACTGATAGGCTTCATGGAGACTATGGACAAGCTTTCTTGTTGATCTTCATATCGCTCAATACCCGAGTAGCCGTTACGTCCAGCTAGTAACGCTGACGGCTTGTGGGTAACTGGTGTGATCATCACCTACTGCTGGTGTATTGACGAGTCTTTAGAGTCCCACACAGAAGTTCCCTCGTTCAAGCGAAATGAAGTACGGCACATATGTAATATGTGTGTGGGCCTGATTAAATATGTGTATGTGATACCGTATTGTAATCTGGCAGTTATCTGTTATCAGTTCGGTTATATATGATATAACCAGATTGTCGAATCAAGTGTTGATTTGATAATGTGATATACAGATAAATGATATTAGTCGGCCATATGTGATATAACCGGATTATTAAATCAAGTGTTGATTTAATAATGTGATATATATTATATGTGATATAATTATATCTTAACTAATATCATTAGCTCACTAAATATTTTCTTATATTTATTAATATATATATGATATAAATATAAATATATATATATGTAGCATGACATGATTTCTATTTTTGAGTAAAATAGAAATGAGGTGGAAAATGATAGCATGGTTGCAAGCATGGGATTTATATTTGTTTATTCATCTTGACTCACTATTCAAGTATGGTTGCAATTTTATATTGCAAAATTTCATGCTTGAATGAGTGGGGGTTAAGGGTTGCCATTCATACTAACTCATTCTCAACACTTAGCCATTTTTCTTGAGTTGCTCCCATAGTTGCTCTCTAGCTTCTTCTTCTTCCTCAATGTCATGGTTCAAGTTTCAACCCTCACATGTGATGTGAACCATGTGTTAGTTATATGTATGCCCTAGAGGCCATTACTGTACATACGATGCATATTGTAATGGATGCTTGGACATATATAGGGAGGACTTTCTTGCTCGACATGATAGTATGCTATCTGGTTGTACTTTATCTTAACATGTACTCTAATTGTCTCTATGTTACATGTTGATAAAACCCTTAGGATATGTACTCGACTACTGAGACTATGATGAGATCATACTAGTGGGGCCACGGTAGTCGACGAGTACATCCTATAACTGTTCCTAGTCGAGGGTGTATCGAGACAGGGCATCGATACACCAGAGTAGACTAGCGTATACGCATCTTGACCCATATGATGGGCGATGGATGATCCCATATCCATCGGTGTTTGACATCAAGGATGGTGTACGGGTGCTCAGTAGAGACTAGGTACACTGGACGGACTCGCCGAGAACTCCCAGATGGTATTATACCTCACGTCAGATGGCAGTTCTCCGGTGACACTGGTACAGAGTAGTCTGTTGACCCGAGATCGTCATAGAGTCTTGTGTGATTCCACTGTGCTTTGATTTCCATCATACCACGTCCAAGAGGGCGTGCAAAAAGGTGGCTTTTGGGTACAGTCCCGAATCACATGGAGGCAATGAGCGATAGGAGGGGATTCGTCTCTCCCGGTATAGGGAGTTGATGTTGTGCTGTGTTCGATTGGTTATAACCGGAAATCCCTGGCCAGGGTTGTTTAGATTTACTGGTAAGTGTTATCAGTAGTTTCTCGAACTGTTATAGACCTCATATCGACACGACTTATCGAGCTACTGGGGTTTGACGTTTACCACCCCTAGGCGAGTTATGCAACATATCAGACGACGAGACCGGATTGTACGGGAGTGTTACTGTTTGGATTCACAGGAGAATGTACAGGCTTGCTTGTTAATCTTCTGAGCGCTCAATACCTGGGTAGCTGTTACGTTTAGCTGACCGCTTGCAGCTTATGGGTGTTTGATATGATCATCACCTACTGCCGGCGTATTGACGATTCTTTAGAGTCCTACACAGAGGTTTCTTGACTCAGGAAAAACGGAGTAGGGGCACGTATGAGATATGTGCGGGACCGAGGATAATACGATATGAGATACCGTATTGTATTCTCGCGATATTTGATATCAGCCGGGTCATCGGATCAAGTGTTGATTCGATGAATCGGTACGGATAAATATTAGTCGGTTAAATGCGATATAGCCGGATATATGCGATATAGCCGGATTGTCGGATCAAGTGTTGATTCGATAATTTAATGTATAATAATATATATATGATATATTAAATTACATTAACTAATATTAGCTCACTAAAAGATTCTTTTTCTCACTCGGGTAATACATTGATATATATGCGATATATGTTAAATGTATTATTTTATTTGGTTACAATAAATATTATATATGTGATATATAATATTGTAACATGATATGATAACTACTGCAACATGTTTAGTGGAGTTTAAACATGATTAGGGTTTGGATTAGGGTTAAGCTTTCTAGATGATTCTAGAAGGTTTTGGTTTTGTTTTGTGAAAGATATTTTCAAGTGACTCATTCTTAACCTAACCCAAACCCTAGCCTTGGTTAATTCTCTACAAATGTTTAGTCAACCATGGTTGCATTATTGATCATTATCTCCTTTGCATTATTCATCACAAAAGGAATTCTAATATAATTCTATTATTCATCATCTTCTTCCTTCTTCTTCTTTGCTTACAAAGCTTTCTTGCTTTGATATTTGTGATGAAAATATGTGAGAAAAAGATAAATAAAGAGAGCAAAAATCCTACTTCATCATCCTCATCTTCCCTTGCCATTTAGATGAGGGTGTTCACATCATTTCATGAGTGTTAGCTTGTGTTAACGAAACTTCAAGGTAGATCATCTTTGTATCGAAGATCGGAAGCAAAGGTTGCATCTTTCTCTTCGTGGAACCTCTCGAGAGTCCGGAACCCGATGATCGCAGTGAAGGGACCACAACACGGAGCATATGAAGTGAAGGACCGGATCTACAAATGTTGTAATCCCTCTCACTTAGTGTTAAAGTGTTTAGCATGTTTGTTTTCGCCTAATCTCTAGTTTAAAGATCCGTATTCGGGTTGTTCGGCACGGCTAATTTTATAATCGGGCATGGTTGATGCCTCGTAGACCCTTGTGCGCGTGCCCAGCAACCCTACACAATGAAGCTTGAACACAAACTTGTGAGCTTTAAACACCCTTACCTCATCATCTTACACTTGACTACCGATCGAGTGGAGCGTGTTTACTACGCTAAAGAGTTTAGTGTAGAGGTAGCTTGAGTTGGAGGGACTTCGCGTGGATCATCTTCGGCACGAAGGATATCGGAGAAAGCTCGTCCAAAATCTCAAGTGGAGCCTAGTGGAGTCGCGGGACTACTACACGGAGCATGTGAAGTGAAGGACCCGATCTACGAGGGTATAGCCATCTTTCACTTCTATAGTTTTCTTGATATCAAACTTTAAACCCTAATCACCTAGCTAAAGATCTTCGATAGTCTAGCGTAGCGCCCTAAAAATTTGAATTTGGCATGCTTGATGTCACGCCCCGCTTCCCAGAGTGCGCAAGATTTGGGCACGTGACATAGCCAACCATGCTACCTGTGGGTAGGAAGTATCCATCCACAGTCACATTACGGTTGTAAAGATATCAAGAACAGTAAAATAGACTAAACTAATACATGTCCAAATCCATAATAACAAGAATCAATAAACAATAAATGCGGAAGCTAATGATCCAATACAATGAATAAACAGTATGTCCCATAATGCGGGCTCACATCTGGAAATGAAATGACATAAATAAACTAAACTCTCAAGAACTCACAGTTCAGCCTGCTGGCTGAAGTACTCCTGCTCGGTCGACGTCGAGGGCACGGAATCTGGGCCATGCAAAACCCAGACGTCAGCGCGTCATGATATCAAGTATATAGCATAAATGTGGTAATAAACAATGCAAGCATGAACATGAATAAAGCAGCAATAAGGAGTAATAAACAGGGTAATGTGCAGTAGTGACTAAACTGTCCTATCAGGTTTTCTACTCTATAGTCTTTGAAACCAATTGATGAATCGTCGATGTAACTCAATAGTATCCCGTGCGTGCCCGGGACCACGGTCATGATTCTCGGGGCTGAATCCGAGACGTGCCGCTAAGCAGTAAAAGGTAGTAGGATAGATGAGTGATGTCAGCATCAACACTCCGGAGCTGGCCAAGCCCGTAAGACTGATCAGAACAATGTGTCGAACTGTTGAGTTACAAGTCGGTTTCACCTTTGATTTCCCCATACCCCCAAGCTATGTATGTCAGTCAGGTATTCAGTAGTCAAGGTCTAATACCAACACAAGTCAAGTAAAGGTAGGTCTGTCTGGATCGACAGCAGGAATGGTTAGGTCTGTCGGCATTAGGCACGAGATCAGGTAACAGGTCAGGTTACGTTCAACAGGTAGAGTCGATATGTACAGGGGTTGTGTCCGGTGTATTAGTACATGTGACAGGTGTGTCAAGATCGGTCAATATGTAATGCAATCAGGTATATGATGATAACAGGTATAGTGACAAATAATGAACAGTAGCAGGGAACAGCAATAAACAATTATTATTCTATGTGAACACTGTGGTATTTGTATTCTCTTATTAATCCGGTTCACGCACCTTTGAGGTGCAAAAACCACAAGACGAGCAATATCGATGATATGCGTAAATGGAGTTACAGTATTTGAACTAAGTATAATAATTGCCTCATGAGAGGCCTTAACCAATGAAGTGAGGATGATCTAGCAATTTAGGCAAGGATGTGCCAGATTGGTTAATTAGTTAAGGCGTTGATTAAAAGCATACCGATTAACTACAAGTAACTACTACAATGGTTTAACATTACGGATGATTGTAATTGTCATCAAATCATGTGGTTATAACAGATAACATAATTATTAAGTTTGTAGCATGTTAAAGCAAGTATTCGGATACTTGCCTCGGCGGTTCCGCAAACCGAGACACGGATGCGATGTCGGTAGAAACTGCGTTCTGGAAGCACGGGCCACGGATCGAGTCCCAACAGGGGTCACTGGAATCACACGGACCAGGGGGCCTCGCTGGAGCGTCGGTTCGTCAAACGGCACGGTCGGGTTCCGGCAACAACCGAAAACAAAGTTAGCAACAAGGATACGATACGCCAAAACGACCAGCGGGGGTTGTACCAAAACGAAAAGAGAAGGAAACTTACAGGGATACACCAAGAGTGCGACCACGGCGGGTTCGACGGCACTGGAACGCCGGCGAGGCCGCGACGGTGGCTGCAGCAAAGGGAAGTGGCCTCGGGTGAGCAGGGTAGGGTGCTGCGGCGAGTTGGAGAGGGGTGTGGTCGGCTAGGGTGGTCGATGGGGAAAGGAGGTGGCGCGGGAGACGTCGACGAGGGTCGTCGGCGCGGTTTCCGGCGACCTGGAGATGGTGCAGACGTTGGGTGAGGGTCGGGTTCACTGTTCCGGCGAGGGAGGAGGGGGTGACGGCGAGGTCTCGACGAGGAGGGTGCAAGGGAGTCGCGGGAGGCCTCGGCGGTCGGAGTCGACGTCGACGGCGAGGTCGCGAGGGACGGAGGCGTCGGGAGAAGGTTGCAGGCGCGGGAAGGAGTGGGCGAACGGAAGGAAGAGGGTAGGCGAGTGCGGTGGAGGTCGTGGTGGTGAGGGCGGCGACGGCGAGGTCGCGAGGCGGCCGGCGGTGAGATCTGCGTGAGCTAGGGTTAGGGTTTCGTGTGGGTTCTCGCGAAGAAAAGAAATGGCGAGGGGCGGCTGCATGGCCACGAGAGATATATAGAGGAGAGAGAGAGAGTTGATTGGAGAGAGAAAGGGAATTCGTGAGGATGAGAGAGAGAGACTGAGGGAAAGAGAGAGAGATTGAGATAGATTGAGGGAGAGAGAGAAAGAGATAGGGAAAGAGAGAGAGAAGGAGGGGGCCCACGAGCTTAGCCTCGTGATTGGCTGCAGGTGTAGAGAAAATTTAGAATTGAAGATTTCTGGGGATATAACTGTTGGGTTAATATATTCGTGGTATAATTAGTTATATATATTAAATTGAAACGGGCCCTTTTTGGCGCGAAATGAAACATTTCCAAATCGCGCCCGGATTGCGCCCAAATGTTCCAAATTCAAATTATAAGATTTTAAGCGGGTTCCAAACTTTGAAAAGAGGTGTTTAGTGATTAAAATGCATGCCCCCAAGTCGGACACTTGCACGCGCGCGTAGTCGCCCAAACTTGCCCGTTTAGCCAAACGGAACGGAATCTCGACACGCGGACGCTACCACGCGACTAGTAGCGACGAGTAGGCCAACATGGACATCTTAAATTTCATTTTCGGAGTTAAAATTTGTTATGTGCCAAAATGACTTAACCGGGTAAAAATTTAGCAATAAACACCAGAAAATCAGGAAAATTGGAAAGAGCGATAAATAACCCTCAACTAGTAATATACATAGTATTATTGGGCTCGGGTGTTACACTTGATGCCACTTGGACCCCTTGCTGGTGCTAGGGTAGACTTTCATGGTATCAGAGCTACTAGGCATTGGATGTCGACCAATGGAGGGTTCTCACTGTGTAACAGTGTGACGAAATATAGGCTCTTACCCTCAGGGTGTCCCGAGACCAGAAGGTATTCTGACGGGTTGTAGTCCTCGCGAGGGGGCATGCGTAAAAAGTAGCTGCTGAGGGACCTGTAGGTGCCATGGCGTCCTCATTGGATGGGGTAGCTGCCTGACTTTCATAGTATCGGAGCCTAAGCTAGAAGATTAGACAATATAATTAGAATCACGAAACTGGAAAACTCCGAAACACCGAAACCCAAGATCACAGTTTCTATCAATTTCAAAATGATTTGTAAAAATTATTTAATTAACTGCAGAAACTTGTATTTGATGTACTAAGAACATTGGAGAAATTCGAGGCAATTCCACCGGTTTTGACCGGTGAAAACTTCAATTTTGGCCGGCATGGCCGGTTCCCCTTTGTCCAATTTGCCTCGTTTTTCTAGGGTGTTTTGGTCTGTAGATTTTGGGGTTTCAGGTATTGTTTGTTTAGCCCAGTTTGCATGTGATGTTAACGGTTCTATTGGGGCTAATGCAGAGTGTTTCGTAGTCGTAATTGTTACGTCGTTTCGGGTTTAGTTTGATATGGATGCAGTAGCATGGATCCGCATTTAATTGGTTTTGTGAAAACTGGTTAGTGTTTGTAAATATAGCGTTTTAGTCTCGGTAGATCGATTGCCACGAAGTTTCGATTTGGATCGAAACTCCGTCGCAATCGCGTATCGTACGCGAATACTCGCCGAATAACTATACTAGGTAGCCACACCCCATTGCCCCAACCAAGTGACTGTAGGAGAACCCCGTTGCCAATAGTACCCACTCGGGTGCTCACGACCACGGTGTTCCGCCTAACTGCACTTGGTCGACGGCATCAGTGGTGCGGCCATCTACTATAGTTTCCGATGTGTATTCGATCGGTTAGTCGGGAATCTTGTTGAATTACCCGACTAAACTATCGAAAAGAGTTTTTGATATGAGACTAAAATGCGGGGTTTATAAAGTTAGGCATGAAATTCGGAATATGAGATATTCCGGGTTTATGATGTCTAAGGATATGCGGATTCTAATTATTGCAGTTTTACATTTCTTTTCTGCGACCGTAAGTGTAATACGTGGGGTATCCCAAATCTCGTTGCTATATGTCAACGGAATTTGGGATACGCGTATTTACTTACGTTGATGATATGTGATATTATGTGTTGCTGATATGTTTTATTGGATCGTCGTGATTGAATAGCCGAGGGTTTTATGTGAGATGAGAGTTTTTCAATTTTCATTCATGTAAAATTTGTATGTAATATTCTTTTATTAGGGCACATCCGGGTTGAGGATGATACCACCACTATTGTATATTATTTACTTTTCCGCATTAGGATAGACCCAAGGTAGGGAGCACAAGTAACCGGGTTCTAGGGTCCAGTGGGAGACCATCTCAAGGAGTTGAGACCGGGTCTCCTAACTCTAGAATTGGTAGGGTTACTTGCCGCTCTCGTAGGGGTTTATGGGATGTGGGTTTGGCTATTCATCACGACTGTGGAATCCGTGTTTTACATTACTGGCTAAATTTAAAACACGGAAATCCTAGTATATCCAATATTTCATATGTTGCTTCTGCTGTTTGGTTCTGTGATGTTGATCATATAACTGCGTGAGACGAATGTGATATTATATATATGATATATAATAAACTTTGCTTATATTTTGCACCCGCGCTAGTCCAGCCCCCGCTCTGCCAGTAGTTAAGTAACCTAACGGTGCATGACAGGGCCCAGTGGCGAATGCGGATGGCATAAGCGTACGTTCTATTTTCATTTCACTTTTCTGTAATGTTTAGGATACATTAATTGATGGGACTTCATTAATGAGATTAATGAAAAGAAAGAAACCTAAAGATATTGTAGAATCAAATTTTCAAAAAGGGTAGCTCTAGTTTTGCTTTGCATAGTGGTATTCCTTGATGAATATCCAACACCTCATTCGATGGGGAAAGAGCCGAGATCCCTTCACCGGGAGTGACCTCCTTAGCGGAACTAGCAAATGCTACAACCAACTCGATTTTGCTTTTGATTGCTTCTCTAGTTTTTGCTTTGCATAGTGGTATTCCTGAATATCCTGCACCTCATTCGATGAGTAAAGAGCTGAGATCCCTTCATCAGGAGTGACCTTTTTAGCGAAACTAGCAAAAGCCTAAAAAATATTCCTTTTCAAAATCATTAGATTCTACAACGATATCAAGTTCATTACGCCCATGGTTTTCTTAAAAACCTGTGTAATACCCATCCCCTTTTTATACCAATATCCGTATTTTGTTACTCTAAAAATTTATTTATTCTATTTTATAATTATTTTGGCATTATAACTTTCCCTAACCCCATTTTATCTAAAACCCGATTACCTATCTCTTTTATATTTTCCGTATTCTTTTATTTTATTTCCCAAAACCCAGCCCAACTCAACCACTATATTTTCTTTCCTTTTAATAAAATCCCACAGCAAAATACCCCAGCCCAAACTCTGTTTTCTTTCCATTATCTATTCCAGCCCGACCCATATTTTTCCCTTTTATTTTTTTAATAAAACCCCCGAGCTCGGCCCATTCTCTCTTTTCTCCTCAAATTTCCTTTATTTTTCTCCTCGGCCCAACCCCTGGTCCAGCTCGCACCCAAGCCCGCTCCCGACCCGCTTCACCAACCCGACCTGGCACTTCATCTTCCCAACGGCTCCCTTCCATTTTTCCCGCTCCACTGTTCCCTCGATCCACCATCTTCGCCGCACTTCGCGCCCACGCCTACGCCCACGCCCGAGCGCCGTTACACCCACGATGCGCAACCCTCGCGATCCCCTCGTCGTCCCTATCTCTCTCCCCCTCACGTTCTCTCTCTCGCTTTCTCCCATACTTCTCCTCTTCTCGCTCCTTCTCTAGAACCCACGCCGTGCCCTTGTCCCCTCACCGTTGCTCGCCTCCTCCTCGCCTTCATTCTTTCCACCTTCTCTCTCCCTCCACCTACTTCCCCGACTCACTCCTCTGCACCCAACTGAGTCGCTGCACACCCGCTTCCCTCGACGACGACGACGAATCACCTCGTACTTCTCCCTCCCTCACTCCTCCACCATCACCGCTACCTAACCTCCAGCTCCGGCCACCATGAGAACCCGAGCCTCCCCAAACAATCGCTCACCTCCATTCCATAGCCACTCGACCCAAAACCATCTAGCTCGCCACTGCCCCTCACCGTCAACGATCCATCGACGATGAGCCTCTACTTGCCTTACCGACGAGCTCCCCACTGCCCGAGCCGCCTCGTCGACACCTCCACACCATCGTCGAACACATCATCATCATCATCATCGCCATCATCCCCTCTCTTTCTAACCCACTCTCTCTCTGTCTCTCTCTCTCTAATTCTCCCCCCCCTCTCTCTCCCCTCTAAATATCTCTAATTCTCCCTCTCTCTCCGGTTCTCTCTCCCCCCTCTCAACATCTCTGTTTCTCTCTCTCTCTCTCAAATTCCCTCTCTCTCTCAATTTCTCTAATTCTCTCTCTCTGTCTCTCTCTCTCTCTAATCCCTTCTCTCTCTCTCTCTAAATCTCACTCTCCCTCTCTCTGCAACGCCTCTCCCCTACTCCGGCCAACCAACGCCGCTCTTCGCTACCCCCAGAACAGACCCAAGCTCACCCTGAGCCGTTGCCGTCGACGTTGTTGTGCCGCGCGTGTGTCGTTGTCGTACCGCGCGTGTGTCATTGCCGCTGTCGTGTGCCCCAAAACGTCTCCAGGAAAGTTCCCTACTTGCTACATGCAATGTTATGTTAATTACAAATTACAATCGTATAGATTCCATATTTTACTTTTCCGTTAAACTGTACGGCGTAACTGTTCGATGCATGATCCCTATGGAAATCCTCATCTGATTTGACGGAACTCAATTGCATGGTCTGGCCCGTAGGGTAGTGAACCTAGTGTGTAAATTTCACTGGATAATACAACTATTAACGACTAAAACGACTACCCCCAAGTTTACATGTAAAACTGGAAATTTCCCGTATCTGAAAATTATTAAAATCACCGTAAATTATGTACATACTGGAATGATGCGTTCGAGGGTTCAAATCAAAGCCGACTCGGCGAACTATAACCCTATGCAAGTTTCTAATTGTTTCTGTACTTAAACTGTGACAATATTTGGATCGGAGTGCGACTCTGGACTGCAGTCCAGAGCGACTCCAGTTGTTGTTTACTGTCCCGCAATGAACGCCACCCTGTTTCCTTAACTTGTAGGTTGCGGAACTCTGCTGTTTATTATAGGAGAATGTGTTAGCTAGATAACACAAGTGGTTTCATCCTGTTTCGCTATCGTTTGTTATTTAATCTGTAATTTAATAGATGTGGACGTATAACAGTCCAGAACAGATTCTGATATGACATATTAATGTTAAACAGTGTATAACTCCTGATGTGCAGATGCGATTGAAGATCCGTCTGTTGTGTTGAAAGCCTTACTGAAAACCCTAGATTTCATCCAACTGTAGTGTCGCTAAAACCTGATCCCAACTGGGATTAAAATGCGTTGCGAAACGGACTTCCGATTCTGAAACCGGCTTTTCAGCCGTGAACGCTTAAAATGTAATAGCTATAATTAATGATCCTGGAACCCGATTGGCGTGAAACTAAATTCAATGGATAGATAACTAAACATACTATTTAGTTCCCCGTTCATCGTTTCACTAAACTATAACCGTATGATTTATGATATATTATTCAAGTGGTAGATTACTAATTCATGACATCCTAAACATGCTTTATATACTGTTTACGCATCATATCATACACATGTCACTGCATTGATAACCTAGTGATAACGTGCATTACCCAGTGTTAGGTATTAGTGATGATTGTGGCAAGTACGTTAGTGTTCGTGTATCAGTGAATAAGTGAAAGTGATACGTACTTGTACACAATCAGTGAACCTTATGATTCTATTGCATTGTCGACGTCTGTGAGATGCGTGTACGTATGACTATAAGTGGTATGGGACACTTATGGAAGCCCTTGCACGGGTGTTACAGATAAGGCACCAGACACTGCTATTTATCTTAAGTATTAGTTGGGATGTGCTTGATGGAGGTCCTGCCTCCAGTTCTCGCGCAGACTTGTCACAGACCGATTGGTATTTAGGGTTATGGTTAGCGTTTGATGTAGACCACGGGGTGTGGGGTAGTTTGAGTGTGAGTTCAACAGAATCTCGGGAGTCCCATGTCGGCTTATATATTTAGGGAGATATATGGAGATTTACAGGGTACATGATTATTACCGTGATTTACATGTTGGGCCCGTGGTCTCTTGCCCTTGGGTTCTACCCTTGGGTGGAGGACACTCGCGAGTGGTTGGCTCTCACACTTGGACTGACGATAGGTTTAGTGACCTGTACAGTGAGACTTAGAGACTGATAGGGATGATAGCATCGATATACATACTTGCTGTGTTGATATACGTGGCATATCATTCTACTGCTTTTACTGCTCCGCTGCATTGATTACTGCATGTTCATGCCTATACCGTCATTGATTTACTGTTATATATATCTATTTTCACTGTTAAAATTGTCACTTGAATTTATATATTATATTGCTATTGTGTCGCTCTGACGACCTGAGTATGCATGCTCAGTGTGAGGTGAAGATTTAGCCTGGATCAGGACTAGACGTATATCACAGACACATCGACTTGCTATCCAGAGTTATATTCTTTTGTTTCCCCTCAGGTCAGTTCTTTTTACTGTTTTGTTTTTGTTACTGCATTTATCATTACCTGCGCAACATTTACTGTTTACCATAAAAAACTAGAAGCCGAAGTGTGACTACGGCAGGACATTTCCTTGACCGTAGGAGCATGGCTGACCTTGTCAACCCCTCGTATTCCGTATTTTGGGAAGCGGGGCGTGACAACCTGCATAGCCCTCCATCATTTCAGATAAGTACTATTTAGTATTCGTGCTACGTTTAATGGCCTTCGTCAAGACGTAGTGTGCGGTAGCTAATTAGTGCTTATCTGCCAACATGTGATGCGATTGGATTAGGGTAGTCGTCCGACTTTGTTGGCCTTCGTCAAGGGTCGTGCGGGTGGGTTTAATTCAATCAAGAAATGAACGGGTTAAACTTGACTAGCGGCCTATGGTTTGTTGGCCTTCGTCAAGGTCATAGAAAGTTAGGGGTAAAAACCATTATCGGGAATTTCAAGTGTTGAAATTTGCAATGAGATTGCATACCTTCTATATGATAGTTGGATCTTGATACCCACTGCGAGTAAGAGTTACTCCTGGGAGAGTTTTGCACTTTACAATTAGCTAATCCAGTAGGTGTCTAGAAATGTGTCAACGTGGTTATGTCTCTAGGGAAACGAGGTTTATTTTAATTAGGTCTGCGCGAAAGCATGGGGAACCTCCCTCGGAGTACCGATACCTACCTGGCCGAACGATTGGCGAACCTGTAGGGTGTAATTAATCCCGGCTAATCTTACCTTTTAGGATTTGAAGGAAGATTTGATAAAAACAATGGGAGCCATCCTGATTAGATTAAATAACCAATCTAATCTTGCAAAGAGCGCACGCAAAGTGATTACCCTTCTCTCTCTCCTGGTAGTGACCAATGAAATGCCTAAATCAAGATAATAATATGGATGTTTTAGCCGAACCTACTTATTATACTGGGCTAGGTTCTGCTCTATCTTATGATTGTCATAAGTCTGAGTAAGGAATAGGGGAATATTTGGGTTTGCACGCCACCCAAACGAAGAAAAAGCATGTTGATGCATTGTCTTCAGGTGTGTTCGTAACCTAGAACTGTTTCTTAGTTTACTCTGCGTCCTGGGTATTGGATACTGGATAAGGATCCCACACATGTAATTTGTTACATGGGCTATAGAAAGGTAGAGAACCGGGAAAGGGTGATATGTCTCTAGTAGTAGAGACGGTGCAATTATTGCAACCAAAGCAGTTGACAAATATCATCTAGTGTTACCAACTAGTAATACAATGATTCTGAGCGACTCTTATTTTGTACCAATAATATTATGAATATTTTCCTAAATCAAGTGTTGATTGGGTAAAGGTGTGTTGTATAGCAGTGTACACGTTCTGAATCAAACTACAGTTCTAAACGTACATAACACACATAAGAGAAACAGTTCAGAAATGAACGAAGTCTTCTTGAGGTATTATAGACTAGGTCATGTCGATGAGACAAGACTAGCTAAAGTTCCATAAGGATGCATATTTGAATCCGTTCGAATTTACATCTTATGAAACTTGCCAGTCATGTCTCAAAGACTAGGTGACCAAATCTCCGTTTACTGGAAACAGAGAAAGAGCTACTGAACTCTGGGACAGATACATGTGATGTATGCGGTCCTATGTTTACACATGCCAGGGATGGTTCCACGTACTTTATTACATTCTCACCGATGTTCTCTCAAGATACGGACATGTGTTCTTGTTGAAACACAAATCTGAATCTTTTGAGAATTTCAAGGAATATAAGTACGAAGATGAGAACTAGATGGGTAAAGGTATTCAAATCCATCGAAATGATCGGGGAGAAGAATACTGGAGCACGGAATTCTGAGACTATTTAAAAGAGAATGAGATTCTCTCTCAATTTACTCCTCCGTATACACTACAACACAATGGTATATCGGGATGGAGGAATTGCACCCTATGAGATATGGTGCGCTCTATGATGAGTACTGCTGAGTTTCCTATTTCCTTTCAAGGAATACACTTGAGAAGATGCATACTTATTGAATAGAGTTCCGATCAAATCCGTTGCCTACGTCTTCATATGAGATATGGAATGGGAAGAGACCATCTCTTAAACGAGTTAAGATATGGGGTTGTCCGGCCTATGTTGAAAGGCAAAATCCGGACAAGCTCGAGGCAAGGTCAGTTATATGCAAGTTTGTAGGATATCCTAACCATTCGAGAGGGTATAACTTCTACTACACCGAGGAACAAAAGATGTTTTGTTCCTCGACATGCCACCTTTTTAGAAAAGGAATTTCTTGTCAAAGAAATTAGTGGCAAAGAGGTAGAACTGGAAGTAGTTCCAGCAAAGCAAACTATAACTGACAATTTGTTGGAACCGGAGGATTCAATAGTCCCTGACGAACCGAAGCCACTCGCAGATCTAGTAGGGTTCCTCATCCACCAGAGAGATACTGCGGTTTTTTCATAGACGGTGGGAGCGAGGATTGCATCATGGAGATGATGACCCAACTAGTTTCGAGCAGGACATCGCAAGTGGAGACTGTGTGAAATGGCTGGATGCTATGCGATCTGAGATGAAATCCATGTACACCAACAAAGTGTTGATTTTGGAAGTTGCTCCTGAAGGGGTAAAACCCATCGGGAGCAAGACGATCTTTGAGAAAGATAATTTGATGTAGATGGAAAAGTGGAGACTTTCAAAGCTATGCTTAAGTCCATCAGGATCCTACTTGCCATTACTGCATACCATGACTACGAAATCTGGCAGGCTGCACGTCAAAACCGCTTTTCTAAATGGTGATTTAGAAGAGAGCGTGTATATGACACTGCCAGAGGGCTTCATAGACAGTGGGAGCAGCGGAAGCATGTGCAAGCTGCTTAAATCCATCTACGGGTTAAAACAGGCATCGCGGAGATGAAACATCTGTTTTAATGAAGCTGTCAAAGAGTTTGACTTCATCAAAAAGGTAGATGGACCATGTATATATAAGGAGGTTGTAGAGAGTATAGTTGTCTTCCTCGTATTGTACGTGGATGACATACTCTTGATAGGAAACGATGTTCCTGTGCTACAATCAGTCAAGCACGTCTTATCACATAGGTTCTCCATGAAAGATCTAACTGATGTCTCCTACATCCTTGGGATATAGATTTATAGAGATAGATCTAAATGGATTTGAGATTGTCCCAATCCAGGTACATAGACCCCATGCTAAAGGGGTTTAGTATGGATGATTCTAAGCTTGGTAATGTACTCGCTTGTTCAGGAATCACTCTCTCCAAAGAGATGTCTCTCGAGACTGTTTTAGAGAGGGCTCACATGCAAGGAATGCCCTATGTTTTGCCAGACGGGTCAATCATGTATGCGATATTATGTACCAGACCAGATGTAGCTTACTCACTAAGTGTAGTGAGTAAGTATCGATAAGATCTTTGGGAAAACCACTGGACAGCTGTGAAGAACATTCTTAAGTGCTTGAGAAGGACTAAAGAGATATTCTTGGTGTGCGGTAACGGTGAACTCCAGATGGAGTACTTTACCGATTTGAGCTTCCAGAGTGATAAGGACGACTGAAAGTCAGTCTCGGGTTTTGTCTTCACCCTCAGTGGAGGGACAGTATGTTGGAAGGGTTCCAAGCTATATACTGTAGCAGATTCGTTGATAGAGGCTAATTATATCGCTACCAACGATGCTGCCAAAGAGATTGTCCGGATGAATAGAGTTCATGAGATGAACTAGGTTCCTACCATTGATCATCCAATACCTGTGTATTGGGATGACAATGGAGTTGTGGCTTTGGCCTAGGAACCCCGGTCCCGTCAGCGATCCAGACATATTCTTAGACAGTATCACCTGATCAGAGAGATAGTTGATCTCCGGGAGATCGAGGTTAGGAGAGTTGACACAGAGGATAACACAGCGGATCCACTCACTAAGGCCATTCCCCAGATACTATTTGAGAGACTTTTGGGACGTTGGGTATGAGATACTACAACAACTGGCCTTAGTGCAAGTGGGAGATTGTTAGGAATATGTATGTCCTAGAGTCCATTATTGATGAAATACTGGATGCTTGGACATATATATAGAGGACTTTCTTACTCGACATGATAGTATGCTATTGGGTTACCTTTATCTTAACATGTAGACAGGTATTTATACTGTCTATCTCTTACATGTTGATAAAGCCCTTAGGATATGTACTTGACTACCAGGATTATGATCAGATCATACTAGTGGGGCCAGGATGGTCCAAAAGTACATCCTTTAATCAGTTCCAAGTCAAAGGAATATCGAGACTAGGGCATCGATATTCCAGAGTAGACTAGTGTGTACGTTTCTTGTCCCTTAGAGGGCGATGGTTGATCCCACAACCATTGGTGTGTGACATCAAAGATTGTACACAGGTGCTCATTGGAGAATGGGTACACCGAACATGACACGCTGAGGACTCCTATGTGGTAGTATACCTATCGTCAGATAGCAGTCCTCTGGTGACACTGGTACATGTTAGTCTGTAGACCCGAGATCGTCATAGAGTCTTGTGTGGCTCCCACTGTGCTTTGATTTCCTCCCTACCACGCTCAAGAGGAGTTGTGCAAACATGTGGATTTTGGGTATAGTCCCGAGTCACATGGAGGCAATGAGCGATAGGAGGGGTTTCGTCTCTCCCGGTATTGGGGGTTGATGTTGTGCTATGCTTGATTGGCTATAACTGGAAGTCCCTGGCCAGGGCTGCTGCCGAGATTTACTGATAAGTGTTATCAGTAGTTTGTCGAACCATATAGGCCAGACATCGGCATGACTTATCACGTTACTGGGGACTGACGTTTACCACCCCTAGATATGATATGCGACATATCAGACGAAGAAACTGGACTGTACGATAGTGTTACTGATAGGTTTCATGAAGAATATGGAAAAGCTTGTTTGTTGATCTTCATATCGCTCAATACCCGGGTAGCCGTTACGTCCAGCTAGTACCGCTGACGGCTTGTGGGTGACTGATGTGGTCATCACCTACTGCTGGCGTATTGACGAGTATTTAGAGTCCCACAGAGAAGTTCCTTGGTTCAAGCTAGGACACATATGTAATATGTGTGTGGGCCTGATTAAATACGTGTATGTAATACCGTATTGTAATCTGGCAGTTATCTGTTATCGGTTCGGTTATATATGATATAACCAGATTGTCGAATCAAGTGTTGATTTGATAATGTGATATACAGATAAATGATATTAGTCGGTCATATGTGATATAACCGGATTATTAAATCAATTGTTGATTTAATAATGTGATATATATTATATGTGATATAATTATATCTTAACTAATGTCATTAACTCACTAAATATTTTCTTATATGTATTAATATATATATGATATATATATAAATATATATATGTAGCATGGCATGATTTCTATTTTTGAGAAAAATAGAAATGAGGCGGAAAATGAGAGCATGGTTGCAAGCATGGGATTTATATTTGTTTATTCATCTTGACACACTATTCAAACATGGTTGTAATTTTATATTGCAAAATTCCATGCTTGAATGAGTAGGGGTCAAGGGTTGCCATTCATACTAGCTCATTCTCAACACTTGGCCATTTTTCTTGAGTTGCTCCCATGGTTGCTCTCTAACTTCTTCTTCTTCCTCAATATCATGGTTCAAGCTTCAACCCTCACATGTGATGTGAACCATGAAGCTTGAACACAAACTTGTGAGCTTTAAACATCCCCTACTTCATCATTCTACACTTGACTAGAGATCGAGTGTAGCGTGTTTACTACGCTAAAGAGTTTAGTGTAGAGGTAGATTGAGTTGGGGGGACTTCGCGTAGATCATTTTCGGCACGAAGGTCATTGGAGGAAGCTCGTCCAAAACCTCAAGTGAAGCCTAGTGGAGTCGCGGGACTACTACACGGAGCATGTGAAGTGAAGGACTCGATCTACGACGGTATGGCCATCTTTCACTTCTATAGTTTTCTTGATATCAATTTTTAAACCCTAATCACCTAGCTAAAGATTTTGGATAGTCTAGCTTAGAGCCCTAAAAATTTGAATTTGGCATGTTTGATGCCACTTGGACCCCTTGCTGGTGCTAGGGTAGACTTTCAAATATATCAAATATAAATATATATATCAAATTATTAAATCAACACTTGATTCAATAATCCGGTTATATTATATATAACCGACTAATATCATATATATATATATATATATATATATATATCAAAACATCAAATCAACACTTGATTCAATTACCCGGTTATATCATATATAACCGACTAATATTCAATATTCGATATTAAATCAACACTTGATTCAATAATCCGGTCATATCATATATAACCGGCCAATATTAAATATATATACATATAACAAATCATTGAATCAATACTTGATTCAATAATCCGGTTATATCATATATAACCTAACTGTAACAACCTTAAATTTCCTGTACAACTTTCTGTACAAATTTTTCAAAAAAATACAGAAAGGGGTATTTTTGCCTGAGCACAAGTTATAAGTTTGTTTTGCTTTTTAATAGGAAGAAGGAGCTTGTAGCTCATTGGTAAGACCTTGCACTGCTGTTATAAAACACCAGAGTTCAAATCCCATCACCCACATTATTTTTAATATTGTTTTATTTTAGATTTTTAGAATTCCAAGGGTCTACACGTGCATAACTCGTAAAAACTCCACTACACATGTAAAACAAACTGACCCAGGGGCCACACCAAGCGACGAGGGACACGTGGCGGCGAGCCCCAGCCCGACTCGGCCGACTCGGGCCGGCGACTCGGCCGACTCGGCCCGCCGCCGCCTGCCGGACTCGGCCGGACCGCCGAGTCATCAACATGGAAGTTGTGACTTTTGGGATCCCCTGCACACCTGCATAGTTTAAATCCCTAGACCAGTAACAGAGCACCTTTAAAACACCAATTACTCCACTTTTAATACATTTTAATACATTTTATCACTTTTTTCATTTTAACCTTTCACCTATCCTAACCCTAGCCTAACCCTATAAATACAACCCTAAACACTACCCTCTCACTCAAAAATTCTGAACAAACTCTCAAGAATTTCCTAGAACCCTAGTGTGCTTTGGAAGAAGCAAAAGACGAAGCTCCGGCGATTTTTCCGGCGACAACCCTAGGAGACCCCGGCGACGAAACGACGCAACGGAAGCTACGTCCACTCCCTCTCCCTCTCCTCTTTAAGCTAAACCCGTAAGTCTCATTTTCCCTCTTTTCTATTCTTTCTAAAAACACGTATTTCTAAAACCCGACGGAATCGGAGTAAATCCGATTTCCGATTCGGTTCTTCGTAAAACCTCACTTTTTCTTAAATACAATCATTCTAAACCATTACATGTTGACTATTAAACATTAACAAATATGTTGAACAAGTTTCATGACAACCTATTTCATTTTGTAACTTTTACCGTACTTTTCCACTAAAATACCATGTAGTTTCATTACGACATTAAAATATCACAAACTTGTTATACTTTTAAGTAGATCACAAGGTAATGACCTACCTCCTCACACACTCATATGCAACATAGCACAATACCTCTCGGGAATATAGAATACGGGAAAACGAAACTTACACAAAACTACCTTTTACTATTAAAACCGTTTTCTACAAGATTGAGTATTTTTTACAAATCTTTGCAAAGCGCCGCTACAACCCATTTTGGGGAACCCGTTCGGGATGGTGCGGATTATCGCACATCCTCGGGCTTAGTAGTGCGAGATGCAGACCTCCGCAAGGAGCATTCGGTCTCGAAAGATTTACAAATACAAATATCTTTAGAAAAATGAAATTTCTAGAAATATAATATATTAAAATTATTATATATATATATGTATCATTAAAATATCTATTTTTGATATAAAATGAATATTCCAACTTTTTCTAAAAATCACAAGAATCACTTTACATTAAAATACCATGAATTCCATACAAGTTCAATATTACAATTAAATACCCTATATTATAAAATTAGGATATTTTCACTAGAAATATCACAAATATAAAATCTACATTTATGATAACTTTAAAGACGATAATTAAATACTTCGGGTGTATTTTGAAAATTATATAAAGGTATTTTTACATAAAACCCCCTCAAGTTCTATAAATTACACTAAGGACCCTAGTAAATATAGGTTTAAGCGGGACCAATCTCTTGAGCCTCAGGGAGCCGGAGAAGTGGGTGCTTGCCTATTTAAGGTAGACAACTTAACAACAGTGTTATCAATACGGTAATCGTCTTTGAAAAAGAAACAAATCCTGCCGCCCATGTGCAGCGGTTGCCGATAACATCAAAACCTAATTCAGGACTTCAGTTTCTCTTTCTAATTGTTCTGATTTAGACCGAGTCTCATTATTAATAATCTGATTTGAATATGATTCAAATACAATCTACAATACTACAATTCAATATGAATCCATGAATCCATATATTCAAACTATTCAATCTATATTGACCGAACCGAACCATGGATATACTTTCATTTACATGATTCTCCAGCTACATCCATGATTCTCCAGTTACACCCATTTACTGATATCATGGTTTCGGCAAGTCATCTATACAATTCAATTTTCAAGACAATACAATACAATACCATCAATACAATTATTACTATCAATACAATAAATACACGGGGTATTGGGGTAGTTCATTCGTGAATCCAACGGAATCTCGAGAGTCCCCCTAAATCATGAATCCATGTCTACTAACAAAAACAAGCTATCATGAGGGCCCGTGTTTCCATGCTCCTGGATTACAGCCTGTTGAGTTTGGAATACTTCGACGACGGTCGAAGTCCCGTTACTAACATTTGATTCGGGCCCGTGGTTCCCTACCCCTGAATTAGAGCATGTTGGGTTTGAGAACACTCTTGAGATTGGTTGACATTCATCCTTGAACTTACGATAACAACAACATTAATACTAAATACAACAGTATAACAATATAATACAACTTTTAAAAGCTACACTCTCTCTGTCTATTCTATTTCTCCCTTATCTTTGGGACTTACCGAGCGATTTGTTCGCTCACGACATTCTCTTTCTTTCTTCTTTGAATGTCGTCAGGTGTTTGGACCTTCCAGAGATCGAGTCTAGCATTGAAGACTTGGACCAGTTTATTGAAGATCCCGAGCTGTAGTTTCACTTGTACATTTCCTTTACATTCTGCATTTCCTTTTCTGTTATGCCATTGTTTAGGCATTGCTTTCATTCAGATGTATTTACTTTTCCATGTACTGTAAAAGAATGTGAATAAATAAAGTTGCTGTTCAATTATATCTTTTGTCTCTTGTGTATTTCTTTTATATTACTTAGATACGCTTAGCGTATTTACTTCAGAGTAAATACGTAGCGGCCTCGTCGCGTCCTCTACCCGTACACTGGGAAGCGGGGAGTGACACTAACCGATATCAAATATCGCTATATTAGAATACGGTATCACATACTCGTATTTAATCAAGCTCCCGCACATATCACCATATATGCCCTACTTAGTTTCGCTTAAGCTAGAAAACCTCTGTGTGGGACTCTAAAGACATGTCAATATGCCAGCAGTTGGTAATGATCACATCAGATACCCACAAGCCGTCAGCGGTACTAGCTGGACGTAACGGCTACCCAGGTATTGAACGAATAGAAGATCAACAAGAAAAGTTGTCCAAACTCCCGTAAAGCCTATTAGCAACACTTACCGTACAGTCCGGTCTTTTCGTCTGATATGTCGCATATCGAGTCTGGGGGGTAGAATCTTCAGACCCCCATTAACTTGATAAGTCATGCCGATGTGTGGCCTATAACCTTTCGAGAAACTACTGATAACACTTACCAGTAAATCTCATCAGCCCTGGCCGGGGACTTGCTGTTATAACCAATTGAGCATAGCGCAACATCAACTCCCAATACCGGAAGAGACGAAACCCCTCCTATCGCTCACTGCCTCCATGTGACTCGGGACTGTACCTAAATTCCACCTGTTTGCTTGACTCCTTTGAGCCGTGGTAGGGAGGAAATCAAAGCACAGTGGGAACCACATAAGACACTATGACGATCTCGGGTCTACAGACTAACCTGTACAAGTGTCACCGGAGAACTGTTATCTGACGATAGGTATAGTACAATCTAGGAGTTCTCGGCGTGTCTTGTTCGGTGTACCCATTCTCTAATGAGCATCCGTGTACAATCTTTGATGTCAAACACCAATGGTTATAGGATCAACCATCGCCCCATACAGGGTCAAGAAACATACACACTAGTCTATTCTGGAATATCGATGCCATGTCTCGGTACTCCCTCGACTAGGAACTGTTAAAGGATGTGCTTGCGGACTGCATAGGCCCCACTAATACGATCTGCATCATAGTCCTGGTAGTCAAGCTAACATCCTTAGGGTTTTATCAATAAGTATCAGAGAGACAGTATAAAAACAAGTGTACATGTTAAGATAAAGAGCAATCAGATAATATACTATCATGTTGAGCAAGAAAGTCCTATATATATATATATGTCCAAGCAACCACTATATCATACAATAATGGCCTCTAGGGCATACATATTCCTAACACACTTATAGTTTTACATGCACCCTAATGGCTGATCTCTATCTAGCTGGACCTCCTGAATAAATGTAGGACATCCGGTGGATAGTCTGGTCCAGCACCACATCTGCAGATATGTCACGACCCGGAAAAGGCACGTGACTGGCACTTGAATCATGTGAAGTCTATAGGACCCCACCTAATTCAAGTAAGCCAAAAGCCTAGAAATCTAAACCTTTTTAGGGGAAAATGGTGGAGGTGCAGTTTTGAAATAAGGTTTACTGAAATCAAACTTATTAATATAAGTCCATAAGTAGTAATATGTGAAAACACTATATTTATATCTAACTTGAAAACCCTTTTTGTCGTTCGAAATTTGGGCAACACCTCCTTTGTATATTTAAACCCGAAAAATGGTACAAGCAATAAATATAAGCATCCTCAAGCGGGAGCTAGCTCTTCGCTAATTGGCGGAAACAATCACGCAAGATAATATCAGTATACAACGTCGAAGGCGAGGATCAAAACTCAGAAAGGAATCAAAAAACTAAACATCAACAAGAATACTAGAAATAAATAATACATAAGCGCGACTCTGAGGCCGAAAGAATATACAACTGTGGTTATCTAAGTCTACTAAATATACAAGTCTGGTTGATGGAGCTTTTAACTAGATACAACTGAAATAAATAACAAGTACAAGTGAAATATAAAGTGCAACAACGACGGTGGTCATGATGCAATGTATCCCACCTACCAAAGCAATCACACGAAAGAAAGTGGTGTGCCAGCGAAACCGCTACGGAACCTGCACGGCTAAACTTGCAAGAAACTGCGGCACAACGTGGGTGAGTTGCCAATTCATGAGTAGAAGACGTCACCGAGTAGAAATTGCATGTATGACGATCTCCTAGGTCATACAATACCATAATATTAGAATAATAATGATACGACAACATCGAATAGCGGTAAAGGTGGTACTATAAGCATATGTGAAATGTCAGAACTCGTGTCCGTGTCACAAGGCAACTATATGTCATGTATAGTATGTATGAATGCATCATCAAATGGGTGTGTCCAGCATCGACACACAAAATCATCAGAAAATCTGAGTGCCCAACATCGATACTCGAAATATCATGAAAACCGTGTCCATCAGCGACACATCATCCTCGTATCTCGGGCTCCGTCAGTCCGGATCAGCCCAAATCATCTGATCACACGACTACGGTCGGTATCCTACGGATCTCCGCCGCGTCAAATATCACCGGTAGGTAGTTCTCCTCTGCCAGGCTCATTGTTTACATCTCGAGCTTCTCGCCCCGGGGTACCTTACCGGGTCCACCATGTACCCGCAGAAGGATCATCCTACTCCTTGAATCGGGTCTCGAAAACCAACTTAGAACCGAGAAAACATCATGGTGGACAATACTCATCACTGCTGGGTTCGCTTAGCACCCCGCTATGTTTCGGCACGCATCAAGTATGCAATTTCAAAAAAATCTAGGGTGCCGAGAAAGCCCGAACCAAGGATCTAACTAGAGAATTAGGGGTTTTATAGCATGTAAACAAACTTTACACTAAGTGATATAAGAACACAACCTTTGTAGACTGGTCCTTCACTTCTAAAGCTCCATGCAGTAGTCCTTTTGTTCCAAGTAGTGGTTTCCCGGATTCTTCTTAGGCTCCACTAGGCGAAAAGAACGAGCTTGCTCAAGGATCTTCGAGGCCGAAGATGATCTACGTCGAAGAATCTATAACTCAAGCTACCTCTTCACTAATGGAAGGATTAGTGAAGCAAACAACCTATACTAAATGGCTAGTTTGGTATAAATTGATGAAGTAGGAATTTTGCTCGCTTTAGAATTATTTTTCTCCTTTTCTTTTTCACCTCTCTCAAAAGCTAGAAAGTAAAGAAGATGAAGAAGAAGATGAATGAATGAACCATGGTGAGAAAATATCACAAGTGATATTAGTAGAGACTTAACCATGGCTAAAGATAATGGTTGGGTTAATAAATATCTAGAGTAAAACAAAATTAGTGGAGTTAAGTCAAGGCTTCAAAATGCTTCCACAAGCATCTTTAGCCATGCTAATTTCCACCTAATTTTGATTTTTTCCTTAATAATTAATCACCCAAATTATCTTTAGTTAGGTATGAGTCTCATACACCCAAGTCCAATGTATCATCAAGCATGACACAAAATAAATATATTAATATATATCACATATATATTTAAATGTATTATTGGAAAAGAAATTCTTAAGTGAGCTAATATTAGTTAATATATATTAATATATCAAATATATAATTATATATTAAATTATTAAATCAACACTTGATTTAATAATTCGGCTATATCACATATAACCGACTAATATCATTTATACCAACTTATCGAATCAACACTTGATTCAATAACCCGACTATATCTCATATAACCGACTGATATCATATATCACGAGATTAGAATACTGTATCACATACACGTATTAATCTCGGTCCCGCATATAACACATATGTGCCCTACTTCGTTTTGCTCGAGCTAGGAAACCTTTGTGTAGGACTCTAAAGACCCGTCAATACGCCAGCAGTAGGTAATGATCATATCAGTCACCCATAAGCCGTCAGCGGTACTAGTTGGATGTAACGGCTACCCAGATATTGAGCGATCAGAAGATCAACAAGCAAGCTTGTCCATACTCCCGTGAATCCAGTTAGTAACACTACCGTACAGTCCGGTCTCTTCGTCTGATATGTCTTATATCAAGTCTGGGGGTGGTAAATGTCAGACCCCAATAACTTGATAAGTCATGCCGATGTGAGGCTCATAACGGGTCGAGAAACTACTGATAACACTTACCGGTAAATCTCAGTATCATCCCCGGCCAGAGACTTTCTGTTATAGCCAATCGAGCACAGCGCAACATCAACCCCCAATACCGGAAGAGACGAAACCCCTCCTATCACTCATTGCCTCCATGTGACTCGGGATGTACCCAAAATCCACCTGTTTGCACGCTCTCTTGAACTTGGTAGGGAGGAAATAAAAGCATAGTGGGAATCACACAAGACTATATGACGATCTCGGTCTACATATTAACCTGTACCAGTGTCACCAGAGAACTGCTATCTAACGTTAGGTATAATACCATCTAGGAGTTCTCGGCGAATCCTGTTCGGTGTATCCATTCTCCAATGAGCACCTGTGTACAATCTTTGGTGTCAAACACCAATGGCTGTGGGATCAACCATCGCCCCATACAGGGTCAAGAAATGTACACACTAGTCTACTCTGGAATATTGATGCCATGTCTCGATACTCCCTCGACTAGGAACAATTAAAGGATGAACTTGTGGACTACCCTGGCCTCACTAGTATGATCTGCATCATAATCCTGGTAGTCAAGTACATATCCTAAGGGCTTTATCAACATGTGAGAGAAATACAGTATAACAATACTAGTCTACATGTTAAGATAAAGAGCAACCAGATAACATACTATCATGTCGAGCAAGAAAGTCCTCTATATATATGTCCAAACATCCATTATAATATACAATCATGTACAACAATAGCCTTTAGGGTATACATATAACTAACAATCTCCTAGTTGCACTAAGGCCAGTTGTTGTAGTATCTCATACCCAACATCCCAAAATCTCTCAAATTGTATATGGGGTATGGCCTTCGTGAGTGGATCCGCCGTGTTATTCTTCGTCTTAACTCTGACCTCGATTGCCCGGAGATCAAATATCTCCCTGATCAGGTGATACCGTCTAAGAATATGTCTGGATCACTGATGGGACCGGGGTTCCTAGGCCAAAGCCACAACTCCATTGTTATCACAATACACAAGTATTGGATGCTGAATGGTAGGAACCTCACCAAGTTCATCTCATGAACTTGTTCATCCAGACAGCCTCTTCGGCAGCATCATTGGTAACAATGTATTCAGCCTTTATCGTCGAGTCTGCTACGGTATCTAGCTTGGAACACTTCCAAAATATCATCCCTCTACTGAGGGTAAAGACAAAACCCGAGACCGCTTTACAGTCGACCTTATCACTCTGGAAGCTCGAATTGATAAAGGACTCCATCTGGAGTTCACCGTTACTATACACCAAGAACATTTCTTTAGTCCTTCTCAAGCACTTAAGAATGTTCTTCACACCTGTCCAGTGATTCTCCTCAGGATGTAAGAGGCATCACCCAAATCCTTCATGGAGAACCTTTATGATAAGAAGAGCTTGACCGAGTGTAGCATAGGTGTTAGGCCACGGCAGCGCCCCGGCCGTCAGAACGAGGCCAAAATGTGGAATCAAAACTTTTCTTTAAACAAGAAACCGGCGCTACCACGGACTATAAACCCGGATCGGGCCATTAACCTACTCCTAGCTAACTAGAGAAGGGGTAGAGAGATATACCGAGCGATCCGTGTCCTTCGGTCTTCTCGTCGTCATCCCGATCTCCCCGCGGAATCTCTGGTCTTCATTTCCTCGTCGGAAGGGCACCACATCGCCGGGTTCTTTTACGGGCTCCCACCTCTGGACCGAGGCAACTCGGGCACGAAGTTGGCGAGTCGACGTGTCCAAGAATACTGTAGGCTAAGTGTAGAACTCTTTTGTCTCATGGGGTCATTCTTAGTTGCCATTTGGAAGTGGGAAGGAGATATGAACCTTTTGGATGAGCAATGGGATTTTTGTGCAAACCAAAATGAGAACCACCCCACCCAAAAATATGGGACAGCCCCCTTGCAAGCTTGGCCGGCCATAGCAAGAAGAATGAGAAGGGGGAGTGATTGGATCAATAATAATGCAAGAAGGAATGATGAGTGATGATGAGAGAATCAAATGATCACAACAAAGTCCAACACTCCATCAACCATCATATCTCCAAAAGTCAAGCAATCATGATCAAAAGAAAGTCAAGGGATGGTGGAACCATCATGAAACCATCATGATGCAACTACTTGCAAAAAAACCCTCCAAATTGCTAATTTGCACATTTGCAAATTAGCCCTCCTCCACCATTTTTCAGCCAAGGAAAGAAACAAAGGAAAACGGCCGAAACGGAATGCAAACTGGCAACTTCAAAAAACTGATCCCGTAATAAATTACAGGAAAACCCCGCGACTGTATATACATACCCGCATTTGTATTCCGACCGAATACAAATGCAATGAGACAAAATCTACACTGTACAATACTAGGATCCGGCTTAAACCAAAGCCCGCTAGTATTATCCGTCTGATCATAATCCGTGCAATACCGCACGTATATGATCGAACCCTGCCATATCTCCATACGGCCTCTACAGCGTTTCGCCCGAAACTTGAGAAATTGTCTGTGGGGGACTCTAAAGACTCGTCAATATTTTGGCTGTGGATTTAACCACTAGCACGTCAGAGGTATTAGCCATACGTAACGGGCTACCAGGTATTGACCAAAAGGGACGTCGATGAGCGAACTCATCCTGACACCCTACTGAGCCTGTCAGTGACAATATCCGTACAGTCCGGTCCGTTCGTCTATGAGTATCGCATGGCGGGCCTAGGGGGTTGGTAAAAGTCAGACCCCCAAAAGCGGTACAAGTCGTGTCGGAGTGTAGCCCAGAACACCGTGAGATACTACTGGAATACCTACCAGTAAATCTCCTGCCTCGGCCGAGGGCTTTGTGTAATGGCTCTCCTAGACACAGCGCGACCCACCCCCAATACCGGGTGAGACGAACCCCTGCAGATCCGCTCACTGCCTCCATGTGGCTCGGGACTGTACCCAACTAAAACCTGTTTGCACGACTCCTTTGAGCCGTGGTAGGGTAGTAATCAAAGTAAAGTGGGAACTCACATGAGACAAATGACGATCTCAGGTCGATGAACTAACCTGTACACATGTCACCAGGGAACTGCTATCTGACGTCAGGTATAAGACCAACTAGCATGTTCCCGGCGAGTCCTGTCCGGTGTACTCATAACCCAATGAGCACTTGTATACATCTTAGGTAAACCAACTGACACCAATGGCTTGTGAGACCAGCCACTGCCCCTCGTCGGGGTCTCGACTGTATACACTAGTCTACTCTGGAGTATCGATGCCCTGTCTCGAAACTCCCATGACTAGGGACCTTTTAAGGATGTGCTTATAAACCCCAGCTCCCACATATATGATCGCCATCATACTGCTGGCAGTCAAGCAAGAATCCTAGGGGCTCTATCAACGTGCAATAGTGACCTGTAAGGTCACCTAAAGCAGTACACGATGATAAAGATAAACCAGATAGCATACTATCATCTTGAGTAAGACTGTCCTACCGGCATAGGTCCTCCATCAATCATTGCAATCACGTGCCTGTGATCCAATAATTGACTCTGAGGGCACTATCTCTAACAATAGGAACATCATTTCCTATCAAGAGTATGTCATCCACGTACAATACGAGGAAGACAACCTTACTCTCTACAACTTTCTTGTATATACAAGGTTCATCTACGTTTTTGATGAAGTCAAACTCTTTGACTGCCACATCAAAACAGATGTTCCAGCTCCGCGATGCCTGCCTTAATCCGTAGATTGATTTAAGCAGCTTGCACACCTTTCTGCTGCTCCCACTGTCCACGAAGCCCTCTGGCTGTGTCATGTACACGCTCTCTTCTAAATCACCATTTAGAAAAGCGGTCATGACGTCCATCTGCCAGATTTCATAATCATGGTATGCAGTGATGGCAAGTAGGATCCTGATGGACTTAAGCATAACCACTGGGGAAAAGATTTCATCATAATCGACACCAGGTCATTGACGAAAACCTTTTGCAACAAGTCTAGTTTTGAAAGTATCAACTTTTCCATCTACACCAAGTTTCTTCTTAAAGACCCATTTGCTCCCAATGGGTTTTACCCCTTCAAGAGCAACTTCTAAAGTCCATACTTTGTTGGTGTACATGGATTCCATCTCAGATCTGTGGAGAGGCTGAGGTTCGTCAGGGACTATCGAATCCTCCAGTTCCACCAAATCATCAGTTGTAGTTTGTGTAGCTGGACCTCTTCCAGTTCTACCTCATGACCACTAATTTCTTTTGCAAGAAATTCCTTTTCTAAAAAGGTGGCATGTCGAGAAATAAACACCTTTTGTTCCTTGCTGTGGTAGAATAGATATCCATGTGAATTCTTTGGATATCCTATAAACTTACAAAGAACTGCTCGTGCCTCGAGTTTGTCCGGATTTTTCCTTTTGACATAGACCGGAAAACCCCATATCTTAACTCATTTAAGACATGGTCTTTTTCCACTCCATATCTCATATGGTGTTTTAGGCACCGATTTTGATGGAACTTGATTCAATAGGTATGCTGCTGTCTCAAGCGCATAACCCCAAAAGGAAATAGGCAACTCAGCAGTACTCCTCATAGAGCACACCATATCTAATAGGGTGCGGTTTCTCCGCTCCGACACACCGTTGTGCTGTGGTGTATATGGAGGAGTAAGCTGAGAGAGAATCCCATTCTCTTTTAAATAGTCCAGGAATTCCGTGCTTAAGTATTCTCCTCCCCGATCTGATCGAAGGATTTTAATACTTTTACCCGTTTGGTTCTCTACTTCGCACTTATATTCCTTGAATTTCTCAAAAGCTTCAGACTTGTGTTTCAACATGAACACATGCCCGAATCTTGAGAGATCATTGGTGAATGTAATGAAGTACGGGGAACTATTCCTGGCATGCGTAGACATGGGACCGCATACATCACATGTATCAGTCCCAAGAGTTCAGTAGCTCTTTCTCCATGTCCAGTAAACTGAGTTTTGGTCATTTTACCTTTGAGACATGACTGAAAAGTTTCATATGATGTAAATTCAAACTGATTCAAATATTCATCTTTATGCAACTTAGCTAGTCCTGTCGCATTGATATGACCTAGTCTACAATGCCACAAGAAGGATTCGTTCATTTCTGAACTTTTCCTCTTGTGTGTGTTCTGTACGTTAAGAACTGTGGTTTGATTTAGAACGTATATGCCATTACATAACGTGCCTGATCCAATCAACTTTTGATTTAGGAAAATATTCATAACATTATCCTGCAATACAAAATTATATCCTTCTTTATTTAATAAAGAGACTGATATAATATTGCATATCAGGTTCGGTATGTAATAACATTCGTTCAGAATCAATATATTACCACTTGGTAATACAAGGTGATATTCGCCAACTGCTTTGGCTGCAAAAATTGCACCATTCCATACTCTTAGACAATCATCACCTATTCCCAGTTCTCTACCTTTCTTTAGCCCATGTAACATATTACAAATATGGGATCCTGATCCGATATCTAATACCCATGACGTAGAGTGTACTGAGAAATAGTTCTCGGTAACGAACACACCCAAAAAAGATGCATCAACATGCTGATTCCTCGTTCAGGTCGCGTGGGAATCCGAATATTCCCCTATTTCCTGCTCAGACTTATAACAATTATAAGATAGAGCGGAACCAATGTTCCGCAGCTCAGTATAACAAGCGGGTTCAGTCAATATATCAATATTATTATCTTGATTATGGCGTGTCATGGTCGCTACCTGGAGAGAGAGAAGAAAACACTTAGCATATGCTCTTGCAAGATTAGATTGGTTATTATCTTATCTAATCAGGATGGCTCCCACTATTTTTATCAAACCTTCCTTCAAACCCTAAAAGACAAGACTAGCCGGGATTAATTACACCCTACAGTTCACCAATCTTTCAGCCAGGCCAGGTCAGTACTTTGAAGGGGGTTCCCCGTGCTTTCGCACGGATCTAATTAAAATAAATCTCGTTTTCCCAGAGGCATAACCCCGTTGACACCTTTCTAGTCACCTACTTGATCGGCTAATTGTAAAGTGCAAAACTCTCCCAGGAGTAACTCTTACTCGCAGTGGTTATCGGGATCCAACTATCTCATAGAAGGTATGCAATCTAATTGCAAATTTCAACACTTGAAATTCCCAATAATGTTTTGCCCTTAACGTCCTATGACCTTGACAAAGGCCAATAAACCATAGGGCGCTAGTCAAGTTCAACCCGTCATTTCCTGATTGAATTAAACCCACCCGTATGACCGTTGACAAAGGCCAACAAGGTCGTATGACTACCCTAATCCAATCGCATCATAGGGTTGCAGATAAGCACTAATCAGCTACCGCACACTACGCCTTGACAAAGGCCAATAAACACAGCACGAATACTAAATAGTACTTATCTGAAATGACGGAGGGCTACGACAGGTTTTTAAGAAAACCTTTTGCGTAATGAACTTGATATCGTTGTAGAATCGAGTGATTTTGAAAAGGAGTGGTTTAAGATCCGCATTTAAAATCAAGTTTTTCAAAATAAACCGAGTGGGTGTAGCATCTGCTAGATTTTGCTAAAGAGGTCACTCCTGGTGAAAGGATCTAGGCTCCTTCCTCATCGAATGAGGTGCTGGATATTCATAAAGGAATACCACTATGTAAACCAAGAACTAGAGATAACTTTTTGAAAATTTGATTCCACAACATCAGTAGGTTTCTTTCTTTTCATTAATCTCATTAATGAAGTCCCATCATTTATGCTTCCTAAGCATCATAGATAAAGAAACGAAAATACAACGTACGTTTATGCTATCCGCATTCGCCACGGGGTCCCGTCATACACAGTTAGGTTAGTTAACTAACGACAGAGCGGGGACAGGACTAGCGCGGATGCAAAACATAAGCAACGTTTATTATATATCATATATATAATATAAAGCATTCGTCTCATGCACTTATATGATCTCATCACAGAACATTGCAGCAGAAGTCAACATATGAAATATTAGATGTACTAGGAAGTCCGTGTTTTAAATTAAGCCAGTAAAAAACACGGATTCCACGGTCGTGATGAATAGCCAAACCCACATCCCTAGACCCCTACGAGAGTGGCAAGCAACCCTACCAATTCTAGAGTTAGGAGACCCGGACTCGACTCCTCGAGATGGTCTCCTACTGGACTCTAGAACCCGGTTACTTGTGCTCCCCGCCTTGGGTCTATCCAAATGTGGAAAAGAAAATAATATACATCAATGGTGACATCATCCTCAACCCGGAAGTGTCCCAATAAAAGAATATTACATACAAGTTTTTACATGAATGAAAATGAAAAACTCTCATTTCACGCAAAAAACCCCGGCTATTCAAACACGACGATCTAATATAACATATCACAGCAACACATAACATCAAATGTCATCAACGTAAGTAAATATGCGTATCCCAATTTTCGTTGAGGTATAGCAATGAAACCGGCGATACACCACATATTACACTTACGGTCGCATAAAAGAAAGTGAAAACTACAATAGTTAGAATCCGCAACATTCTTAGACATCATAAATCAAAAATATCACATACTTCGGATTTCATGCCTAACCGTATAAATTCCTTAGACATCATAATCGCGGAATATCACATTTTCCGAATTTCATGCCTAATGTTATAAACCCGGCATTTTAGTCTCAAATTGAAAACATTTTTCAATAACCAGTCGGGCAATTCAACAAGATTCCCGACAAATGATCGAATGCTCGTCGGAAACATTAGTAGACGGCCGCCCCCCTATGCCATCGACAAAGTGCACTTAGGCGGAACACCACGGCCGTGAGCACCCGTACGGATGCTTTTAGCAACGGGGTTCTCTTACAGTCACTTGGTCGGGGCTATGGGGCGTGGCTATCGAATAGTGTTACCCGGCGAGTGTTCGTGTACCATACGAGACTGCGATGCAGTTTTGATCCGAATCAAAACCCCGCGGAAACCGATCAAAAGAGACTAAATTGCTAGATTTACAAAGTACTAATTAGTTCTCACAAAACTAATTATTGTGGATTCTAAATATTATATCACAAACTACAGATATCTAGACGATGTAAAATATTTCGATCGATTTATCAAACATCCAAAATTCCCAGAGACCTCAACAATTGAGTCATAGTTAAAAATACCCAGAGAGTGCCCCAAGTACCTACGGACCAACACAAGAAGGTACGCTCCCTGCCTCACTAACGGCGCCGCGGAACCGCCGCTAAAAGCATGTTTTGGCCGCGCTTCCATTGTCGTTTGGTCGAGTTGGGCCGTCGTTTTTCTTAGGGATCCATAGAAAACCCTGCACTATTTTCTGAATATTTTTAATATGAAAAATTCCAACTTTTGAAAATATTTCCAGAGAGGGTATTTCGGGTTTTGAAAAGTCGATCGCACAATTTAACTTCGCCTAGACTACTCCTAATGCTCTCGTAAGGCTCTGATACCACTGCTGGGTTCGCTTAGCACCCCGCTATGTTTCGGCATGCATCAAGTATGCTATTTCAAAAATATCTAGGGTGCCGAGCGAGCCCGAACTAAGGATCTAACTAGAGAATTAGGGTTTTTATAGCATGTAAACAAACTTTACACTTAGTGATATAGGAATACAACCTTTGTAGACCGGTCCTTCACTTCTAAAGCTCCGTGTAGTAGTCCCTTTTCTCCAAGTAGTGGTCTTCCAGACTCTTCTTAGGCTCCACTAGGCGAAAGGAACGAGCTTACTTAAGGATCTTCGAGGCCGAAGATGATCTACGTCGAAGAATCTCTAATTCAACCTAACTCTTCACTAATTGATGGATTAGTGAAGCAAACAATATATACTAAATAGCTAGTTTGGTATAGATTGATGAAGTAGAAATTTTACTCACTTTAGAATTATTTCTCTTTTTCTTTTTCACCTCTCTAAAAAACTAGAAAGCAAAGAAGATGAAGAAGAAGATGAATGAATGAACCATGATGAGAAAATATCACAAGTGATATTAGTAGAGACTTAACCATGGCTAAAGATAATGGTTGGGTTAATAACTAGACTACTCCTAATGCTCTAGTAAGGCTCTGATACCACTGCTGGGTTCGCTTAGCACCCCGCTATGTTTCGGCATGCATCAAGTATGCTATTTCAAAAATATCTAGGGTGCCGAGCGAGCCCGAACTAAGGATCTAACTAGAGAATTAGGGTTTTTATAGCATGTAAACAAACTTTACACTTAGTGATATAGGAATACAACCTTTGTAGACCGGTCCTTCACTTCTAAAGCTCCGTGTAGTAGTCCCTTTTCTCCAAGTAGTGGTCTCCCGGACTCTTCTTAGGCTCCACTAGGCGAAAGGAATGAGCTTACTCAAGGATCTTCGAGGCCGAAGATGATCTACGTCGAAGAATCTCTAATTCAACCTAACTCTTCACTAATTGATGGATTAGTGAAGCAAACAATCTATACTAAATAGCTAGTTTGGTATAGATTGATGAAGTAGAAATTTTACTCACTTTAGAATTATTTCTCTTTTTCTTTTTCACCTCTCTAAAAAACTAGAAAGCAAAGAAGATGAAGAAGAAGATGAATGAATGAACCATGATGAGAAAATATCACAAGTGATTTTAGTAGAGACTTAACCATGGCTAAAGATAATGGTTGGGTTAATAATATCTAGAGTAAAACAAAATTAGTGGACTTAAGTCAACTCTTCTACATGCTTCCACAAGCATCTTTAGCCATGCTAATTTTCACATAATTTTGATTTTTCACTTAATAATTAATCACTCAAATTATCTTTAGTCAGGTATGAGTCTCATACACCCAAGTCCAATGTATCATCAAGCATGACACAAAATAAATACATTAATATATATCACATATATATTTAAATGTATTAGTAGAAAAGAAATTCTTAAGTGAGCTAATATTAGTTAATATATATTAATATATCAAATATATAATTATATATTAAATTATTAAATCAACACTTGATTTAATAATCCGGCTATATCGCATATAACCGACTAATATCATTTATATCAATTTATCGAATCAACACTTGATTCAATAACCCGGCTATATTTCATATAACCGACTAATATCATATATCGCGAGATTAGAATACGGTATCACATACACGCATTAATCTCGGTCCCGCACATATCACATATGTGCCCTACTTTGTTTCTCTTGAGCTAGAAAACCTCTGTGTAGGACTCTAAATACTCGTCAATACGCCAGCATTAGGTAATGATCATATCAGTCACCCACAAGCCGTCGGCGGTACTAGCTGGACGTAACGGCTACCCAGGTATTGAGCGATCAGAAGATCAACAAGCAAGCTTGTCCATACTCCCGTGAATCCAATAAGTAACACTACCGTACAGTCCGGTCTCTTCGTCTGATATGTCGCATATCGAGTCTTGGGGTGGTAAACGTCAGACCTCAATAACTTGATAAGTCATGCCGATGTGAGGCTCATAACGGGTCGAGAAACTACTGATAACACTTACCAGTAAATCTCAGCATCAGCCCTGGCCATGGACTTCCTATTATAGCCAATCGAGCACAGCGCAACATCAACCCCCAATACCGGGAGAGACGAAACCCCTCCTATCGCTCATTGCCTCCATGTGATTCGGGAATGTACCCAAAATCCACCTGTTTGCACATTCTCTTGAACGTGGTAGGGAGGAAATCAAAGCACAGTGGGAATCACATAAGACTCTATGACGATCTCGGGTCTACAGACTAACCTGTACCAGTGTCACCAGAGAACTACTATTTGACGTTAGATATAATACCATCTAGAAGTTCTCGGCAAGTCTTGTTCGGTGTACCCATTCTCCAATCAGCACATATGTACAATCTTTGATGTCAAACACCAATGGTTATGGGATCAACCATCGCCCCATACAGGGTCAAGAAACGTACACACTAGTCTAGTCTAGAATATCGATGCCCTGTCTCGATACTCCCTCTACTAGGAGCAATTAAAGGATGAACTTGTGGACTACCCTGGTCCCACTAGTATGATCTGCATCATAATCCTGGTAGTCAAGTACACATCCTAAGGGCTTTATCAACATGTGAGAGAAAGACAGTACAACAATACCAGTCTACATGTTAAGATAAAGAGCAACCAGATAGCATACTATCATGCCGAGCAAGAAAGTCCTCTCTTTATATATCCAAGCATCCATTATAATATACAATCATGTACAACAATGGCCTCTAGGGCATACATATAACTAACAATCATATCAAGGAAAACCGCATCTTTCTCTTTTAAAATAATCATAAGTTTATAAAATTCACATGCGGTTTCCCAAATCCAGAAATCTCATGAAAGATCCGAAATCTCATGAAAGATCCGAAATCTCAAAATCATGAGTCAATGAACAGTGAATATCGACTTAAAGCCCCACAACAGTACATAACCGAATGAATATATGAATGCATCGGGTATCTAAGTAAGGAATGCAATATCTAAACTAGCATATGAGAGCAAGCATATTAATAATATATTTAAACTACCAGTTAGCAAGTTATGCCGATGAAGTAACGTTTTCTAAAGTGTACGTGACATGGCAATTACCGATGATAATGTGTGTGATCCGGCAATCAAGTATGCGTGCAACATACGCATCATCGATAATGGTGCTGGTGTCCTAGCAGACGAGATCATAATAGCTAAAGGAAAACACATGTATATATATGAAATGCAAAGAGAACAACATGCGTATAACGAAAGATGAATAGTAAACGCAACAATAGACTATAAATATCTGTATGCGAGTCATACAGTTTTAGTGTTTGAAGTAGTACGAATCGTGGTTTTTAGAAAAGTAGGGGCTACAGTGTTTTGAGAAAAGATATGTCCTTTGAAAATCTGTAACATCCCTCGGATTGTCTTTTGAAAATACTCACGATTCGTTGGTTTTGAAAATAGGTATGACTCGAGCCTAGTCTAGCATCTACCTAAACAACTAAAAGACTAAACTAAGAAACTATTCAGAATGATAAGAAAAATCTAAACATATTCCGAGTCGATATATCTAATAGTCGGCGATCCAGCCTCATAGTATCACGTACGGTAATATCTAACATACGGCATCCTCGAGTCAAAAGTGCGGATCAATTATCATATGTATCTCGTACGGTAAAATCTATCGTATGGTATCCCCAATATCGAGGGTACGGGTCAAATATCATATATACATCATCATTCGTACGGTATCATCATCGTACAATATCATGATCATGGGTACGGATCTAAGGTCTCGTACAATCTACCTTTCATCAAGTTACATGTTATCGCATGTTTGCATATTTTTCGCCCAACAATCCTTTATTATATCAAATCATAAACGATAGCTCGACTCAATCACATATCATAATCTCACGGTATCATGCCCGATCATATCGACTCATATCCGTTCAACATCTTATGTCCTCATCTTATACGTATATGTATACCATATATATATATATATATCAATGCATCCACACACACACACACATATACATATACACCCATATATCATATCTCGTGTGTGCGTGTGTGCGTGCGTGCGTGTGTGACAGCCTATATACTACAGGTTCGCGATTAAGAAACTAAACTAGGTGCAATCTTCTTTCAAGTATGCTTAATCTAACCTATGGTCTCCTAGAAACCTTATTTGCTAAGTATCCGTACTACACTATACATACCATACGCATCCTAATCTACGAATTTGCGGGGGTGCTATACGCCATCCACCCGACTTCCCCCGTAGATATACATCTACTCACTTTGATCCTCGCTTGTCGAAGTTGATGACGCCACGCTCTCCCTTATCGTACGATGTCCACGCGGGGTACCTACAGTGAATACACAATCGAAATGCCATTAAAACTAAGTCTGAAACCTGATACGGTACACGGAGTGCTTATGGGTTAGAACCTATAGCCTACGCATGCAAAACAACCAAATAAATCCTTGTTGTTGACGTACAAACGTTCCACGGCGAAATCTAGTCTCAAATACAAAAACTAAGTTTTAAGAAATCACAAAACTAAATACGGCAACTAAGGAAATCACTCCCAGATTTTGGTACAGGTAGTGTAGGGCCAAACTAACAATACAGAGGCTAGATTATAGGGAGTGTGAGATACTGGACCAACCCCATCATCAACACCCACAGTAAGCCCGGCGAGATTGCCCAAAACCCCGGCACCGCCGACCTCATCAAGGAATTTGTTTCTCGTCTCTCTGTGGTGGTCTTCTAGGGGTCTATATAGGTCTCTATACTTGTTTGATTATCTATTAGAGATCCCTGGTTTCACCAGATTCCCTGTAGTCCTAAAGAATTCACAAAATACGATATCAGAACAATTTAACTCAAGTCTTGGGTTTACTCTCAGGTTTAGTCTATAAGATTAACACTACATGGGTTTAAGGTCACAACTAAACCTCAATTGCACCATATCAATTCAAAATAAACCCTAACCTCAACTTGGAAAATTCTATCATCACTAAACTACATCGTTTTGGCTCAAAACTACAATAGAACACATGGAAAGCTAAAATCTTGACTAAAGATGTGGAATTATACCTCATTTGGTAACTCAAGAAAATTCTTGAGTTGCCCAAAGTGCTCAAAATTGAAACTTGATAGGTCCATGATTGGTAGAGTTTTTGCGTGCTAAGTTTGTTACCGCAATCAAGACGGTTTCGTTTGTAGCTAGCCGGTTGAGTACGAGTCGTCCGCAGGGAGATGGGAATCTTTTTCTATGTGCTTTAACGAGTTAAGTCCAATTGTCCAGGTTTGTTTTTAGATTACTTAAGTGCTAAAATGATATATATAGAGAGCTTGTTAGGGTTAGGATTAGGTTAGTTTGAGTTAGGAGTCGCTCACTTCTTTCGTTGCCACTCTTAATATGGTGTTACGGTAATCGGCAACAACGGGGATTAGCACGACTAGGAAGGAACTTGCGAGTATAAGCTAGGCTTTCCAACGCATAAGTTCTTCCTTTTGGTTCTTGTCCGTCCGTTCTTGGCTCTTAGCCTTAACCTCCGGTTAATTCAACCACAACCGGTCTCACTAAGGAATCACCGCTATCATGTAGGATAGGGTGCCGTAGGGAGCGGATTGTGGTTCAATTAACGGGAGTTCGAATTAAGATGTTGGGCAAGAAAAGAGTGAGAGAGATTTCCTTCTCTCAAACTTTCCTTATCCTACCCTAACAAGTATGAAAACTACTCACCCATTATAAGGAAAAGAAAATAAAACAAAGGAGAAAGATAGAAAGAAAGAGGTTAGAAGATTACAACTAGCTATTTGCGACCTCACCTTGGCAAGGATCAAGCGTAAGCATCATGGTTGTTTAAGGATAAAGGAAAAGAGAACAAGAAAGAAACAAACAACCAAATAACAACAACTAGATTAACAAAAGAAAAATTACAAGCAATTATAAAAAGAACAAGACAAGCATGATAACAAAGAGAACTCTTTTATTCATTCTTCACTCACAAAAGCTCACTACAAGTTTGTCACGACCCGAAAATACGGAACATGACCGGCACTTAAACTACGAATGTCTCGAGACGTACGTAATCTAAGTAAACCGAAAACCCAGAAATCCAAACCAAGAAAATAGTAGAGTGCAGGAAAAACCAAATCAAAGCAAGTAATTTCAATAGCATAAGCCGAATTATGCGGTTTTTAAAACATCAAAAATTTACTGAAAATTTCGGCAGAGTCTCCTTTGTAAATACTGGCCCCCAAACGGGATACAACATGAATAGTATACGAAATCAAGAAAAGGGCATCCCCAAGCGGGAGCTAGCTCTTCGTCAATCGACGGTCACAACCACACAAACAATATGATATACAACGCCAACGGCGAGGATCAAAACTCAAAAGGAAACTCAAAACCACCAGAAATATAACGAGCGACTCTAAGGTCGAAAGAATAACCAACACTGGTCTCTATCTCAATAAATACATGTTTGGTTGATGGAATTTACTAGATACAACTGAATAATATCATACAAGGTAAATAATGGGGATATGATACAAGTAAACCCACCTACTAGCAAATCACCCGAATGAAACTATGCCCGCAAAGCCGTAAGGAAACCTGTACGGCAAACCTGCAAGAAACTGGGGCACAACGGGGGTGAGTTGCCAACTCGTGAATAGAAAAACATCTACGCACAGAAATCGCATAAATAACGCAACCTAGGTCAATGATCATAATATATCCTCAAATATAAGTATAACAGGCAGCCTATAACAATGACTAGGGTAATATCTAACCCGAGTAATATTTCATGTGCCCGTGTCAGTGCCTCAGGTAGCAATATATCATATGAATGAGGTATGAATGCATGAAACAGAATACATGTAAATGAAGAAACTGTTTTCATAAATTAGTGAGATTTCCTTCGTATTTTTAAACTGAGGTATCATAATGAAATCAGTATCAACAGTGTCTAGCATCGACACAAAACATAAATCTCACTGTCTCGAAATATCAATATCTCAAGCTCAATATCTAGGGCGCCGTCAGTCCGGACCGGGCCCTACCATCCATCTCAAGACCACGACGGTATCCTCCGGATATCCAACGCGTCGGGTAATATCACCGGTAGGTAGTGCTCCCCAGCCAGGCTCAACGTCAACACCACATTCCTCTTGCCCCGGGATACCATACCGGGCCCACCATGTACCCGTGACGGTTCCTCCACTCCTCGACACGGATCTCCAAAACCACAGCAAACTCATGGTGGACGACACTTTAAATCACTAGAAAACCGCAACATTTTATATTTTAAAAGATCATAAGTTGTAAATTTTGCGGCTTTCCCCGAAATCCAGAAATATCATAAATCTCAAGAAATCATCACAAGTGCATATGTCAATGATAATGAACTAGGCATGAACAACTGAATAACCGTATGCATGAAGTGGTAGGTAATAACTACAATGTCTAATATGGCATATAAGGGAAGTACACTAATATCATATCAAAACTACTGGCTAACAATCTAAGTCAAGCAATTATATTCTCTAAAGTGTACGTGACATGGCAATTACCGATGAAGATGTGTGTGAGCCGGCAAGTAGGTGTACGTGGTACATACGCATCATCGGTAATGGTGCTGGTGTCCTAACAGCATGATATCAATAATGGAATGTGCAGCAAAATAAATATGCGAGGCAGAGCGAACAGCAATAATGTGCGGGAGCTGAATACTAGACACAACGATAACTAATCTGCAATAATCTAATATAAGTCCTACGACTGGTGCCTTTTGGAATAACAAGAATCATGGGGTTTTGAAAATAGGGGCTACGGTGTTTTTATGAAAAGATACGTCATTTTTGAAATATCCGTAGATTCCCTTGAGCTGTCTTTAAAAATGCCCACGATTCGTTAGTTTTTGAAATAGGTAAGAAGTCTAATCTAATCTAACAACTACACTAAACTATACGGCTGAACTAACAAGCTGAACTACAGGTAAGGAAACCGCCTATCATCTGAGTCGATACATATACATACCTGTATATGTATAGTCGGTGATCCCGCTTCAATAATATCATATCCGATACCATATCTATAATCAGGCATTCCAAGTCAAGAGTGCGGATCAATCATCAATATAGCTCGTACGTAAATCCGTCGTACGGCATCCCAATCTGGGTACGGGTCAATATCACATTCATCATACTATTCACCTGGTATCCTCTTTATCAAATATCATGGTCGGGGTACTGATCTATGTCTAGTACCATACTGATACCGCCTACGTATGCATGGACGTGTGTGAAACACTACGTCAAGGACCCGCTACAACGTCATGTCGTATCTGAGATACGAACCCTGCTATATCACCGATCTCACGGCCTCAAATCAAATCTCATCGACTCAGCTCAATCCCAAGTATCATCATCAATCCGTATGTGAACACATAGTCCCATACCCATGTGAACACATAACTATAAAGAATCCCATGAGCACATATCAATAGGAATGTATGCAAGTATGTATGTGTGTATGTGTAGTGCAACACTACCCTAGGGTTCGCAACACTAAAAATAGTCCAACACACCAATATCCATCCTAAGCATCGTTATTAATCCTAAATAACATATAATAAATGTTGGTGTGTATACGCATCCGTATACACCACCACGGACTGCGGGGGTGCTATACGCCATCCACCCGACTTCTCCCCGTAGATATAAATCTACTCACCTGGTCCTCGCTAGCCGGTGCCGACGTCGCCACGCGCTTGCTTGTCGTCTCGAAGTCCACATAGGGTTACCTACATATCATAACGCACCATATCTCATTAAAATCCGACTCATGATCAAAACGACGCACGAATCCCACATAGGTCAAAACCTATGGTTGCTTTCACAAATCAACCTAAAAACCCTCGACGTCGGCGTACAAACGCCAAACCATCGAGAAAAACCCAAATACACTCATTTGCACATTCACGAACACTAATTTTAATATAAAATAGCTTAAAATTCCCAAAAACCCCAATTTCACTTAAAAGGTCGTTTTTCCGAAAATCTAGCAAGCACAATTCGCCGTTTGTACAAAACATGATGTTTAAATGAATGTAGCGGCCAATATACTTATTAAATATCTTAAATAAGTCATAGAAAAAATTTCCGGAATTTAATCTCATTAAATTCCAAAAACCCTAATATTCTAGTTTACAAAATACCCTTTTTACAATTTCATAGCAAAAATGCACAAACTACAATTTAGGTTGGATTTCCATGAACTAAAGTGTTAAACTACACTTAATAAAGTTAATAATATGATAAAAACCCTAACCATATTTTAATTCTCAATTTAACACAATATTTACAAAAACTAGTTTGCAATTTTAACCAATTTCGACCATTTTAGATGTAACAATTTACAATTTATCTTCTAGATTAGGTTTAACATGTCTTAACATGCTAACTACACCATGCAACCTTAAACAAGTGACAACAACCCTATTGAATTGAAAACCCTAACTTTTCAATTCAAACTCCTTCTCTTTAGATTTCCAAACTTGCAATTAAACCACATTTAAGCACCTAATAAGATACATTAAGGAATTTAACCCAACAATTGAACAATAGGTTAGAATTTATACCTTAAAACCATCTTGAGATCAACATGAAACTAGACCTCCAAATTGAAATCTTTGCACCAAGATCCATGCTTAAAGAGATAAGAGAAAATGGGTAGGGCTTTGATTTGCATTTTAGCTTTGATTTTTGATGGAAATGGATGAATTTTTTGATGGAAAATGAGAGGAGAAGAGGGAGGGAGGGGCTGCTGTTTTGGGCTGAGAATTTTCGGCCAGAAATGGGAGTGAGGAGAGAGAGGGAGGTAGAGAAAGTGGGGGGGGGGACAAAGTCAAGGTCAAAGCAAGTCAAAAGTCTAACTACTTTATCCATTTTCTATTCTTTTCTTCATTTCCTTTCATATGAAAATCAAGTGAGGAAAACATAGGGTGGCTGCTGATTTCAGCCATGGGGAGGAGTAAGTGGGTGTGTGTGGGTGTGGGTACGGGTGTGGGGTGATGAAAAATGATAAATACAATACCCACAAACATCCATTTACGCTAAAAAAAGCCTTTTTTCTTCAATAATTTCTAAACCGTTTTGGCAAATAATTTTGTTCCAAAAACCACATGATGAAATTTTATTTAATGTTTTATGATGCACAAAATTTGTTTCAACTCATTCCAATTTGTAATTTTCCCTAATTAAATGTATTAGTGACGGCTTAAATAATAATAAAATAATATTTTTTTTCAGAAAATTTGAAATTTCACCAGCGGCTCAATAAACACCAAATAATAGCAATTACATAGCTAGAATATGTATATTTAAGTTTTATAATAAGATATTTGTATTTTGACTTTTTACAGAAAACCCCCTTATTTTACCGATTTTTTCGAAATTTCACCGAAAAGATTTTCAAAACGTTACAAAGTTTTTAATGGAGAAGAGATGAGAAGAGGAAGAAGAACAAAATATGTATTCTAAAATTCTAAATACAAGATTACGGACCATTGGCTTTAACAAGTTCTGGACTATTTATAGGCAGGGAACTGGAAACCTAGGGCAAAATTCTGCCTCTTCATGAAAAGTCCAAACTACCCCTGAAATTTCATCATTTGATACGCCAGTACGGCCGCGGATCCGTGGCCTAGACCTCCTATTGGCCGCGGATCCACGGCCCTATAGGGGAGTTGGGGCATGAGCTTTTGTGTGCTTCCCTGGTCTGCTATGCCCTTTAGTCTGGTATATGTTTTTTCTCAGATTTTCTTCACGATTTTTCCAGAATTTCTGTTGATCAAAAGGTGATGTGATGTGGATATTTTTCCATGATTTCCTCGAGCTCCATGTAGATATGTTGGATCTTGTGTTGCCATTGAGCTTTGTGCATGAAAATGACATTGATTTTCCATTTTGTCTCTTAACCTGGTGTGCGGCAATATACGGATAGAGAGCGGAGACCCGTGTTTTATCCGTGGTTGGCAGTAATTCGGATTTTGTCGTACTTTTCTATGAATTTCACCGTTTAGAGCCGAGAACCTGTATCCTGCAATTGACTAGCAAACCCGACTCAAGAGTACCTACCGATAAGCAATGTGATAAAAATTGGGCGGTATAAAAATGCAAAAATCTGATATGAACAAATACCCCCAAACTTATCATTTGCTCGTCCCGAGCAAAGCCAATTTATTCACAAAAAATTCCTGACCTCACTTTCGCAGGGAATGCGATTGCACTGAGCATGTGCAACAAGCCGTTAAACCTCTAGGTGTCCCTAGTAGGAGGAGTGTTGTCTCCTGAGGGTTTTCAGCGGATACTACCCATAAAATCCGGTCAAGCTAGTTTTGCAAAATTATTATGATTCAAACCCCTAAAGTTTTATTTCAGAAAATAACAATTCCATGATCCTAATTCTAGACTATTGAACCCTTATTTTTCACACCTCGCTTCTTATTTAACTTAAGATTTTATATGTCTTTATGTGCAATGTAAATAGTGTCGTTAAGTTCCAGAAGGGTCGAATAAAGTCATCATGTCACACAATAAAGCCCAGATAAATTTTTTAAAAGGATCACATAAGTTTTATAAAGAGTTAAGCATTTTTCAAGTTTCGTTTTCCAGTAAGGTTTCAACTTCAGAATTTCTATCTTCCTTAACAGGAAACTAGGTCTTATTTTTCACTCCACCTTTTTCTTGTTTTCATTTCATACACACCTCTGTGAACGTGCAATAGTCTTTATCATAGAATAAAACCTTCATATCTCCGCTAGAAATATTTTTTATAAAAACCTATCTTTTGTCAAGATTATTCTCACACAAAGAACCGTTAGGAATTTTAACTCGGAGAGAACAGTTGCTTGACTTTGTTTTAATCTGGACTTTCTAGGCTTCTTAACGAGTTTTGGGCCAATGCACCCAAACCAGTTGGCTTTAGGGCATTAGGTGTAGAGACACCCCAGCGGACTTAATTACTCAAGTTACCTAGGCCCAAAAACAAAAGACAATTTAACGTGAAAATCATGATGATTCAATGCGAACGGAGATATAACCGGCAGTTCAGTTATTTTTTTAGATAAAAGACGTGTTTAGTGGGTTAGGTGTGTAATCATTCCAATCAAGTTTCAGATGAGTTATTTTTCAGACTTAGTTCCAATTAAGGCATCAATAACATTCCTTCATATTCACTTCACTTCATAAACTATTCTTGATATTAATTATTTCAGAACAAACCTATTTGATCCCAGAAAATCATTTATCCATTTAAAAGTTCTTAGACATAAAAGACTTGTCATCTAATTTTCAAAACTCACGACACGTGTAGTGTGATGTAAATACGTATATCAGCTATAGTTAACTTCAAAGGAGAGTTATCTTTCAGGTTTTCAAAATCTAAAAATAAGATTTAGTTATTCTTATCTTATCAAACAAAAACCATCGAAATGTTGAATCAGAGTTCTCCCACTAGCTAACTTGACAGAAAAGTTTTTATATTTTAGAAATTTTTTTGATTTTTATGGATTTTATGGATTTTAATATGCAGATGCAAAATATACATATGAATGCGAAGGTTAGAAATGCGTACCGAGCGTACCCCCAAACTTAAACTGGACAGTGTCCTCACTGTCAGTGCATGAAGAGATCATTTGAAGGGTCAAAATTGTCGGTTAGATATACACAATTTTTTTTAATGTTTTTTAAAGAGTAAAAATGGAAAAGAATATCCACAAATAAATACAAAATGGTATATACATACCCCCAAACTTATTTGGAACAGTGTCCACTATTCTTGGCTGGATAACCGAAGTTTGGTGGTAGGCAGAGGAAGATTATGCAGGGTAAACCGGCTCCTGTAAGACCAGGAGCTCCTTTGTTGGTTCGGCGCTAAGGTACGGTTTTAGTCGGTGTCCGTTCACTTTGAAAAATGAACCGTCCTTTGGATTCTCCAAATCCACAGCGCCCTGCGGATACACATTCCGCACAAAACACGGCTCTTTCCAGCGAGATCTGAGCTTTCCTAGATGGAAGTGTAGCCGGGTGTCGTAAAGCAGTACCTGTTGACCAGGTACGAAAGTTTTGAACAAAAGGTGTTTATCGTGAAACACCTTCGTTCGGTTTTTAACGACAACCGTGTTATTGTAAGCCTCATCCCTAAGTTCGCTCAATTCTTTCAACTGCAGCTTTCGATGGCTGCCCGCATCTTCGAGAGACAGATTCAGTTCTTTTATCGCCCAAAATGCGCGATGCTCTATTTCGACAGGGAGGTGGCAAGCCTTTCCGTACGCAAGCCGATAGGGAGACATGCCAAGATCGGTCTTATAAGCGGTTCGAAATGCCCAAAGGGCATCAGTGAGTTTCAGCGACCAATCCTTACGGTTTTTGGAAACTGTCTTCTCCAGTATCTGCTTGATTTACCGATTTGAAACTTCGGTCTGCCCACAGGTTTGGGGGTGGTAGGGCATAGATAGCTTATGATTAATGGAATATTTCCGCATCAAGGCCTCGAAAGTCTTATTGCAGAAATGGGTTCCATTGTCGCTAATGATCGCTCGGGGGTGCCCAAACCGGGAGAAAATGTTTTCTTTAAGAAACCTAACGACAACCTTGTTGTCGTTAGTCCGGCTGGGCACAGTCTCGACCCACTTAGAGACGTAATCAACAGCGAGAAGGATGTACAAGTTCCCAAAAGAGCTGGGAAACGGCCCCATGAAATCTATCCCCCAAACGTCGAAAATCTCCACAACCAAGATTGGTTAGAGCGGCATCTCGTTCCTCCGGGATATCCGGCCCAAGTGTTGGCACCGGGAGCAGGTCTTGCAATAGTCATGGGCGTCTTTGAAGAGTTGTGGCCAGTAGAAACCACATTGCAAGATCTTCTCAGCTGTCTTTCTGGGGCCAAAATGCCCGCCACATGCTTGATCGTAGCAAAATGACATCACACTCTTGAATTCATCGTCAGGGACACACCGACGGATAATCTGGTCGGGACAGTACTTGAACAGATAGGGTTCGTCCCAATAAAAGTGTTTTACTTGGGATAAGAATCGAAGCCTGTCCTGACTTGACCATTCAGTCGGTAGTAGCCCTGTGGCCAAATAGTTCACAATATCTGCAAACCAGGGTTCGCGAGATACTGTCAAGAGTTGTTCATCCGGAAAAACGTCATTAATCGGAAGTTGAGGCGACGGCGAAGAAGGAAGTCGTGAGAGATGGTCGGCGACCACGTTTTCACATCCTCTTTTGTCCTTAATGACAAGGTCAAACTTTTGAAGCAAGAGGATCCAACGTATTAACCGAGATTTTGCATCTTTCTTCGCAAAAAGATGGCGCAGAGCAGAATGGTCTGTGTAGACAATGACTGGAGAGCCGATGAGGTAGGGCCTGAACTTTTCTAAAGCAAATACAACAGCTAAGAATTCCTTCTCAGTTGTTGTATAATTTAGTTGGGCGTCGTTCAGGGTTCGGCTAGCATAATAGATTACGTGTGGCATCTTGTTGATGTGTTGTCCAAGGACAGCATCAATAACAAAGTCGGATGCATCGCACATAATCTCAAATGGGTGCGTCCAGTCAGGTGAAGAAAGAACGGGAGCAGAAGTGAGTGAGCTTTTTAATGACTCGAATGCAGTCACACAGCTCGAGTTGAAGTCGAATGGCGTGTCCTTGGCCAGTAGAAGAGTCAAGGGCCTAGCAATCTTGCTAAAGTCCTTGATGAACCGTCTATAGAAACCGGCATGGCCAAGGAAGGCTCGGATGTCTCTGACGCATCTGGGAGGAGGGAGATTGGAAATGACCTCAATCTTCGCTTTGTCAACCTCTATGCCATTTTGCGAAATGATATGTCCTAAGACAATACCTTCGCGCACCATGAAGTGGCACTTCTCCCAATTCAAAGTGAGGTTCTTGTCCTTACATCGGGTAAGGACAGCGTCAAGATGCAGCAAACACTCGTTGAAGGAATCGCCGAAGATGGAGAAATCGTCCATGAAGATCTCCAGGAATTTCTCCACCATGTCTAAGAAGATTCCCATCATACACCGCTGGAAGGTAGCGGGCGCATTGCATAACCCAAAGGGCATGCGACGATATGCGAACGTGCCGAAAGGACAAGTGACTGTGGTCTTGTCCTGGTCTTTTTCGGCGATAGGAATCTGATTATAGCCGGAGTAGCCATCAAGAAAGCAGTAGTACTCATGTCCGACCAATCGTTCAAGCATTTGGTCAATGAAAGGTAGCGGAAAGTGGTCTTTCCGCGTTGCGGCGTTGAGTTTTCTGTAATCGATGCAGACTCGCCACCCAGTTTGGGTGCGAGTAGGGATTAACTCATTCGCCTCGTTAGTAATGACCGTTATGCCTGATTTCTTGGGGACAACGTGAATGGGGCTAACCCACTGGCTATCAGAGATAGGGTAAATGATACCACTATCCAGACACTTCACGATTTCCTTTTTCACAGCCTCCTTCATGACTGGGTTGAGTCGCCTTTGTGGATCCCTGGCTTGTTTGGCATCATCCATCAGATGAATATGATGTTCAACGATCAGGGGATTAATCCCCTTGATGTCCGCCATGGACCAGCCAAAAGCTTGCCTATTGCTGTGCAAGACCGTAAGAAGGGCTTTCTCTTGCTCTGGAGCTAGAGAAGCCGAGATGATAACAGGGAGGGTCTCGTTCTCACCCAAGTAAGCGTACTTAAGGTGAGACGGCAAAGGCTTGAGTTCGAGCATTGGAGGTGAAACGATTGAAGGCAAGATTGGTGAAAAGGTCTCGAACTCAAAGGATTCCAGCAAAGCTTCAAAACGAGTGTAAGCGACCGAGTTGGATGGTTCAGGTAACTCATCCGGAAATTCGAAGGATTCAAACTCGGGCGGTGAGTGGCTAAGATCGTTCGAGAAAGTGAAACACTCGTAGTCATTGTCGGGCGCAGAAACAGCAGCAAGTTCGAAGAGGAACGCACTAGTGGCGTTAAGGTTATCGTGATCGAACAAAAACTCCTCGAATTCACACTCTTCAGGGGTGATCTCCTGGATTGAGCAAACGTCTAGTATATGAGCATTAGGTTCGGAGGGATGATTCCCCAACCTAAAAATGTTGAGTTCAATTGTCATATTTCCAAAAGATAGGTTCATCGAAAAATTTCGACAATTGATCACAGCATTTGAGGTTGCGAGGAATGGGCGACCGAGTATCACCGGAATTTGATTCCGGGGGTTAGCTACAGGCTGTGTGTCTAATACAATGAAGTCAACGGGGAATATGAAGTCCCCAACCTTGATTAACACATCCTCTAGCTCACCCCTAGGATGGGTGATCGATCGGTCGGTCATTTGGAGAGTGCAGTGTGTAGGTTTCAGCTCTCCTACACCTAATTGCTCATATACTGAGTACGGAAGCAGGTTAACACTGGCACCAAGATCTAATTGTGCGCGGTTGATGTTCTTATCCCCAATGGTAATAGAAATCGTAGGACAGCCAGGGTCCTTCCGTTTTTGCGGTAAAGATTGGGTAAGAGCATCACTCACAGCACTAGCCAAGAAAACTTTCTTGGGTACCCGAGACTTCCTCTTTTTCGTGTACAAGTCCTTTAAGATTTTCGCGTAGGACGGGACTTATTGGACAATATCTAAAAGGGGAATGTTGATGTTAACCTGCTTAAACAACTCCAGAATCTTTTCCATTTGTGGATTTTGTTTATTGGACCTCAACCGGTTTGGAAATGGAACGTTTTTAAAATTGGTTGAGTCCAATGCTTGTGGAGGAGATTGTGGAGCTGGAACGGATTCCAGAGCTGGTGTTTTCGTGGAGTGAGAAGTGGGTCTGTTCAGAGCAGAAGAAGAAGAAGAAGAAGAGCCTTTTGACGAATGGAGAATAGGCTCAGAAGACGAAGAAGAAGAAGAAGAAGAAGAAGCGGCCGGGGTGTCATTATCCTCAATTGTTGTGCCGATGTTGTTGTGCAACATCCTTCCCGATATCAATGTAGTTACGGCACTCACATTATGGTTCTGTTGTTCAAGAGCAACATGTATATTATGTGGGTGACCGGGATTTGGGAGTGGTTGAGATGGAAGCTTCCCCTTTTCTCGCTCGCTTAACGCCGCATTCAGCTGTGCAATCTGGGCTTCGATGGTCTTGATGCTTTGCCCGTGTGTAGCCGTGTGTTGCACCAAAGACTGAATAGACGACTGGATGTTGGCGGTGGATTGTGTCGATTGTTTAACGAACGCCTCCAGACTTCGTTCTAGCGAGGAAACCTTATCGTTGTTTGACGGAACAAAGTTGTTTTGCGGAAAAGAATTGTTGGGTGCAAAGTTGTTCGTCTGATTTTGAAAAGGTTGGGGTTGGAAGGGCTGCTGAAACTGTTGTTGAGTTTGTTGTTGCGCTTGTTGTTGCGGAGGAGGGGGCCTCTGGAAATTATTGTCTTGGAATTGTTGCTGATTCTGATTCTAGGCGAAATTAGGGTGGTTCCTCCAACCGGGATTGTAGGTGGAAGAGTATGGATCATTTCTCGGTCTTTGCTGAAATGCAGCATTAACCTGATCCTGTCCTTGAGATGGTGGATTGTAAGGACACTCTTCGGTTAAGTGAGAAGTATCGGAACAACAAGCACAAATGGTACGAAGGGGAAGAACAGGGGCAGGAGAAGGAGATGAATATTTGCTCTCTATCGCTTCAAGTTTTCTCGTTATTGCAGTCATTTCAGCTTTCATCGCAATAGAGACATCGAGTTGGTGAATTCCTACCCTAGACTGACCAGTAGAAGTGGAGGAAGAAGAAGAAGTAGTTGGTCTGGTGCTCTCCCATTGAAGCGTTTGTTCCGCAAGGTCGTCGAAGAATTGCCACGCTTCCTCGTCAGATTTCGATAGGAAGCGGCCCTGACAAATGGTTTCTAACAACTGCTTAGTTGCTGGGTTCAGGCCCTCGTATAAGGTTTGGCAAAGTTGCCATTTCTCGATACCATGGTGAGGGCACTGAACAAGAAGGTCTTTATACCGGTCAAAGCACTTCCAGAAGGGTTCAGTAGGAAGCTGAGAGAATTGGTTGATTTTATTACGGATCCTTGCGGTTTTATGATTCGGATAGAATTTCTTGAGAAACGCTTTCACAAACTCGTCCCAACTAGTTATGGAGTGGGAAGCGGTGCTATACAACCATTTTTCAGCAAGATCGCATAAAGTGAACGGAATGACCCGTAGCCGTATAGCATCGTCCGACAGCTGGGTAGTTTTCATCATGGCACAAACATTTTGGAACTTGTTGATGAAGATATAGGCATCTTCAGATTCAAGCCCATGAAATTTCGGAAGCATGTTAATGAAGTGGGGCTTAATTTCAAAATTATCCCCATTGGCCGGTGGAAGAGAAAGACATGTGGGAAGTGCAGAACGGGTGGGATAGAAATGATCCTGGAGCGCGATTCGCTGCGGCGCTACAACAGGCGGTGGTGGTGTGTTAGTTGCCTCCATAGGAGGTGGAGTCAATCCCGGGGGAGTCAAAGAGATGTTTGGATTAAATCCTAACATTGCGGAAGAAGAGGTTGGTGATGGTGAAGGTGAAGATGTATGAATAGAATTCCGATCAACGTCGGAGTTGGCCGGCAAAGGTAAGGGTGAAAGAGGCATGGACGGAGTTTCGACGTCTGAGTCGATCGCGTAGTCGGTAGCGACTAACGTAACGCGGACTAGGCGGGCTCTAGTGTCCCGAGTCCAAGCGGACATACACTAAACGAGTTTAGTATAGTCAAAGCGGAGAAGGTGAGGGTAAGAAAACGTCAATGGAGAAATACGATGGGTGGTGGGTGAAAAAAATGGATTCTGGCGACAAAGGGCAAGTTTTTATAAATGTTTTTGGTTTTGTGTGTTTTTTTTCTTTTTTTTTTTAGAAAGAGCTTTACAGAAATATGTATGGGCTTACGGCTTCAAGCAATCACAAACAAGATATGCACAATCACACCTAGATCTAGGGTCACCTAGGTCAGCTAGACAGCTCCTAACTGTTCCAAAGGGCTAGAAATAGGACCTCAAACCGCCTCTTCTCCAACAATTGCGGCCAGGTAAGTGCTAGGTAAGTGGGAGGATCCCCACTACGTAAGTAGTGGTCCTAATTAAGTAACCACTTGTCTTGGACACACTTGCCTAAACACCGCAAAAGTCAGGATAGGATAAACGGCCGATGCCTGTAACTAGTCCTCGGTCCTATTGAGCGCGAAGTCTTTAGGGCTGAGTCTAGTATTTTTTTAATTTAAGCAATGGTCAATGCATATGCTTTTTGTGATTTCTGGGGTCCTGGGAAGGGTGATGAAATCCCTATCCAATCTGGATTGGTTTCAAGCCCCTTAAAGTCCGTATTAATATATGCAAAGCAGTAACAATCAACTGCAAACAATTTTTTATTTTAGCGCGGCGCAAAGAATCCTGCACAAAAATAATTTATTGGAAGAGGGAAGAGAGTTTGCGCAAAGAATGCTGCAGAAAACACAGTTTAGTGGAGTTCAGAGGAGTGGGGGAGAGAAGAGAGACACTTACAGGGAATTTGGCACCCTGAAGGCACCAAACGGCAGCGGTTTCGCGGCCTAAGCCTGCTTATGCCGCGGTTCCGCGGCGGTTTGTTGGCCTTGGTGCTTGATTTTTCTTGTCGGTGCTTCCTTGGTTGTCCTCTACTTGTCTGGATTTCCTGAATCTTGATTTACTCACTGTATCTGCTCCAGATTTTTACAGTAGACCGTTGGCTTCGTCTTGATCCGTCGCGGTGTAGCCGCGAGATATGGGTCTAACTTCCCACGTCTTTGGCACCGAACTCGACCGTCTTTTTATCCTGCACACTTGCACAAAAACTAATCAAAAATAACAAGATGGTGTTTTTACAATGTATATTTTTTTTTTGTTTTGTTTTTCGGTTATATTTATATTCACAAATTAACCCGAAATTGCACAAAGAAATAAACTACCGTCTCCCCGGCAACGGTGCCATTTGATTGGTAGAGTTTTTGCGTGCTAAGTTTGTTACCGCAATCAAGACGGTTTCGCTTGTAGCTAGCCGGTTTAGTACGGGTCGTCCGCAGGGAGATGGGAATCTTTTTCTATGTGCTTTAACGAGTTAAGTCCAATTGTCCAGGTTTGTTTTTAGATTACTTAAGTGCTAAAACGATATATATAGAGAGCTTGTTAGGGTTAGGATTAGGTTAGTTTGAGTTAGGAGTCGCTCACTTCTTTCGTTGCCACTCTTAATATCGGTGTTACGGTAATCGGCAACAACGGGGATTAGCACGACTAGGAAGGAACTTGCGAGTATAAGCTAGGCTTTCCAACGCATAAGTTCTTCCTTTTGGTGCTTGTCCGTCCGTTCTTTGCTCTTAGCCTTAACCTTCGGTTAATTCAACCACAACCGGTCTCACTAAGGAATCACCGCTATTATGTAGGATAGGGTGCCGTAGGGAGCGGATTGTGGTTCAATTAACGGGAGTCCGAATTAAGATGTTGGGCAAGAAAAGAGTGAGAGAGATTTCCTTCTCTCAAACTTTCCTTATCCTACCCTAACAAGTATGAAAACTACTCACCCATTATAAGGAAAAGAAAATAAAACAAAGGAGAAAGATAGAAAGAAAGAGGTTAGAAGATTACAACTAGCTATTTGCGACCTCACCTTGGCAAGGATCAAGCGTAAGCATCATGGTTGTTTAAGGATAAAGGAAAAGAGAACAAGAAAGAAACAAACAACCAAATAACAACAACTAGATTAGCAAAAGAAAAATTACAAGCAATTATAAAAAGAACAAGACAAGCATGATAACAAAGAGAACTCTTTTATTCATTCTTCACTCACAAAAGCTCACTACAAGTTTTTAATGGAGAAGAGATGAGAGAGGAAGAAGAACAACACATGTATTCTAAAATTCTAAATACAAGATTATGGACCATTGGTTTTGACAAGTTCTGGACTATTTATAGGCAGGGAACTGGAAACCTAGGGCAAAATTCCGCCTCTTCATGAAAAGTCCAAACTACCCCTGAAATTTCATCATTTGATACGCCAGTACGGCAGCGGATCCGCGGCCTAGACCCCCTATTGGCCGCGGATCCGCGGCCCTATAGGGGAGTTGGGGCATGGGCTTTTGTGTGCTTCCCTGGTCTGCTGTGCCCTTTAGTCTGGTATATGTTTTTTCTCAGATTTTCTTCACGATTTTTCCAGAATTTCTGTTGATCAAAAGGTGATGTGATGTGGATCTTTTGCCATGATTTCCTCGAGCTCCGCGTAGATATGTTGGATCTTGTGTTGCCATTAAGTTTTGTGCATGAAAATGACATTGATTTGCCATTTTGTCTCTTAACCTGGTGTGCGGCAATATACGGATAGAGAGCGGAGACCCGTGTTTTATCTGTGGTTGGCAGTAATCCGGATTTTGTCGTGCTTTTCCATGAATTTCACCGTTTAGAGCCGAGAACCTGTATCCTGCAATTGACTAGCAAACCCGGCTCAAGAGTACCTACCGATAAGCAATGTGATAAAAATTGGGCGGTATAAAAATGCAAAAATCTGATATGAACAGTTCATAAGGTTTGTAGTGAGCTTGTGCACCATTTTTATAAAAGATGTGTGGTGTTTTGGGATGGTTTTGGAGGTGGTAGAGGGTGGTAGAGGAGGTGGAGGGAGGATGAAGGAGGAGGAGGAGAATGAAGATGAACAAAAAATGAACCATGGTTGAAATGAAACCCCCCTCTCTATATATATGCCCATACCCCTTTGTCCCCCTCTCAAAATATCTTCCCTTTTCAAATATCATTTTCTTTTCTTTAAAAGAAAACCAAAAATCACCTTAAAAGAAATGAAAAGCCATGGTTTTAAAAAATGAAACAAGTATTTTGCAACATGTCATGTTGCATGTCATGTACATAAACATGCTTAATGCATAATTAGTAAATATTAATCAATTTTAGCATTAAACATGTATATAATTAATTGTATATGATTTTTATAACTTGTCCAAATCAACTTAACACCTTCAAAATCAATGATTCATATTGATTCCCAAATATTTTCCAAACTATCGGTATATAATTATACCATTTCATTTAAAACCATATTCCATATATTAAAATATTCATAATATTTATTATTTTAATTATTTAAATTCCCAAAATAATATTTTATTTCTGAAATGTTACAAGATATCATACTTTATTAGATACCGATATATATAACTTGATAACAAGATCTATTATATATTTTTAAATTTTTATCTGAAGAAGATAAAGACAGCCACCTATAATATTGCGCTCCTGCAGAGCGACAGAGGTCAACTCCTCGTAAAGGTAAACAAGTACGACACTCCCCCACGACAATGTGCCACACACGTCGAGATCGGCTAATAATGGTAGCCACATGAGATGTACCATATTTTTCGATGTGTCGGAAAATAAGGTGGCCACAACCTAATGAAGAATATAAGCACGTATGTACTGCTCGACCGCTGCTCGACCGCCTCCTGATCTGCATCATCTCCTGGGGGATCAAATGCCTTGCATAGCCATGTAAGTCGAATAGCACCTCCTTTCATCTGTATGGGTGCCCGACCAATATACTCAATGTATAGATCTTGCCAGTCGTGACCCGTATCCCCTGTCACCAGTGGACCATGGATGCGCAAGCCAAGCAGTACGACAATATTCTGAAGGTTGATCGTCATCTTCCCTACAGGCAAATGAAATGTGAAGGTCTCTGGCCTCTATCGCTCGGCCAGCGCTGTAATGAGAGAATGGTTGAGACGAATGTAGTCAATTCTCGAGTAGTGATAAAACCCTGCACGTGCTAACTCAGTCTGCACACGTGCATTTCTAATTGCCCATATCCTACCATGTTGTAAGTGAGCAGTACATGTCAAAATGACGTTCTCCTGCACATTAAACAAATAAACTCGTTAGAAATAAACGATTAGAAGCAAGTAGTACTGTAACGACCGTAAAAGTCCTATACACTTTTATTGATCCAATGTTAATAAAAGAGTGCATTTCTGTCCCGATTTCGAGTTATAAGTTATTTTTGATAACTTATGTACAAGAAACTACTTATAGCTCACTGGTTAAACCTCTACACTGTTGTCCCATAGCCTGCAAGTTCGAAATCCATCGGTTCCAATTATTTTAAATATTTTTTCTTTTTTCTTTTTAATTTTTTTCGGAAGCCCAAGAGCTGCACGTGCAATACACGGAGAAGCGAAGAGTTGAAAATAAATCAAACAATTAAAACGAGACATAAATACCCAGATGAATGCACTGCACGAACCCCGAGACCCCACTCTCCTTTTGGACTGCCGGTTTCTTCATTTTGACCGCCACCGGCGGTTGATATGGCCCCAAATCCCTCCATTTTTTGCCCGTGCATCCCTTCAGCTCCCCACTCCTCCTTTTTCCTATTTAATTTTCCTGAAATTAAACAGAGAGCTCTCAACCTTTCATATACCTTATTAACACTCTTTTATATCATTTTAATGTTTCATTTTAATTCACCCTACCCCCATGCTTTCTCCTATAAATACTTTAGTCTATTCCAAGCTCTTTCCCTCTGAATTAAACAGAAAGTCCATCTTGAAAATCCCTCTCAAAACTATTTTCCTCTCAAGTCCCAGTGGAACCATCGCCATAGATATCGAAGCTCCATTCCACCACGACGAAAACATAACTTGGCCCATCATCCTCTAGCTCCTCATCATCATCACTAACGACGTCGCCGCCATCCAACATCATCGCCGTCGTAGAATCCGTAATAACTATGCATCGAAACCTATCTTTCTTGTAATCAACTGAAATATCTTTCCGTGTGTCGTCGGTCTCGGTTCTTCAAACCGAGGCTGCTTCTCTCCATTCCATGGCTCGTACGAGTACGAGAAGTTGTCGAGTAAGTCCCTCTTCTTTCCTTTCGTTTTGACTCACACCGCATTCTTAAAATATATCGACAAAGTGAAGTTAGCTCCGATAATAGTTTCTTTTCAATCTTTTAATCCACTTGATGAGTAATTAAGCCACACCAACAATATTAAACTTCTCTTAAACTTATTTACATCGTTTATCCTTTTAGCGTAATAATGTTTTCCATATGAAATAAATAAACGAATTTTTCAGAAAGATACCATGAACTTTAGTATACCCGTTATTTCGATAATTAGCATATATACTTTTAGAAAAATTCACGGGCTAACGACTTACCCCACATGCACACTTTTGACTCATAGCATGAGATTTAGATGTATGGCTCATTTAAGAGAATAAGTTTTTCATTAAAATACCACCATTTTACAAAAAAGGTTTCTTTTAATTGATATTTTTGAATTCTTAGCAATTGGGCCTCTACAACTCTCGTTAGGGGACCCGCTAATGAATGGTGTGGATTATCGCACATCCTTGGGATAGTAGAGCGAGATGTAGAACTCCTCACGGAGTATTCGGTCTCGAAAGAAAATTAAAAAATACGGTTTTTAAGAAATACGAATTTTCTAACAAAACTAAACGTTGGAAAATTATATAAAACTATGAATCCGTATTTTTAATAAAACAAATAATGAAAATATATTTTTAAAATGAAAGATTAAAATTTTAATAAAATACCACCAAATTTTCAAAAGTAGTAGTTTTTATAAAAATACCATAAACTTTTAAAAGTTAGGTTTTATCACTAAAATACCACTAAAATTAAAATACATGTCCATGAAAACTCTAAATATTATAAATCACCCTCAAGCTTTATTTTTAAACAATATTAAAGTATTTTTCACAAAACCCCCTCGAGAAATGAAAATAATATAAATACAAAGTAAACAACAATAATAAATATTTAAGGACTCTAGATTAATATAGGTTTAAGCAGTTTCACTTCTCTTGAGCCCCAGAGAGCCGGAGAAGGTGAGTACTTGCCTATTCAGGTTAGACAACTTAACGGAGTTATCAATGGCAATTGTCTTGAAAAAAGACACAAATCCTGCTGTCCATGTGCAGCAGTTGCTCGATTACTCCCGAACTTAAGAAATTCAAGAGCTAAATCTTTTCATAAGATATTTACTCTAACCTGAATACAAACTCAAACATGATCCAAATTTTAATATAAACTTGAACCCTTGATCATGAACCAGAATACTTGAACTTGAATATCCCAAAAATTGAATACTAGAATATTATGAGTTGATATAAACTTAACATGAATACCAGAACACAATGGCTGCTATTGAAACTGACTTGACTCAAACCATGAATACACCTTGAAATGAATACATGAACACTTGACACGAATACTTGACATTGACATGAACTCAATCTTGCAATTTGATGTATTCATGGATTCGGGAAAGACTGGTAATTTAGAATACATGGGGTGTTGGGTAGTTCAAGTGCGAATCCAACGAAATCTTAAGAGTCCTCATAGATCATGAATCCATATCTACCAACACAAGCAAGCTATCGTGAGAGCCTATGTTTCCTTGCTCCTGGATTATAGCCTATTGAATTTGGAATATTTCAACACTAGGTTGAAGTCCCGTTACTAACACTTGATTCGGGCCTATGGTTCTTTATCCCTGGATTACAGCGTATTGGGTTCGAGAACACTATTGAAATTGGTTGACATTCACCCTTAAACTTACGTTAAATTAGTTTACCATGTAGAGACCGTTTAGGACACTTACATTCACTTCATGCTCACTATACCTGCACTACACGGCCATACTGTACTATACTCATGTTACTTTGCCATATTATATAGAACTACATGTTAAATAGAATTGCCATACTTACATTAAATGACATGCTTAAACATCATATCTCACAGTCCATTACTTCATGATAACCATTTTTCTTTGTCATTATACTTTTATACTTCACACCCTTTTTTCGGACTTACCGAGCGAAAGTTCGCTGGCGGGCATTCCACCCACCTTTGTTTCTTGGAATGTTCGTCAGATACTGTGGAGACTGAGGAGGTGGACATCACAGAGGAGGAACATGATCAGAGCGTGACTAAGGCTTAGACTAGTTATCCTTTTCTTTCAGTTTGTGTATACCACCTGTTTAGGCATTTTTGTTCTTATAGTTTCCTTTTCAGTTGAACTCATGTAATGTCAATGTATTAAGTTTGAATGTAAATAAAGTTATTGAAATTTAAATTTTATGTTAATTTCTTGTCATTGTAGGGTGTTTTTCGTCACCCCCATTGAGATGGGAATACGCGTCGCTTATCAGGCGTATTACAGATTTCCCCTACCTGAGGTAAGCTGGGGTTTATTAATTGTGGGGATCTGAATTTTCAACAGCCGTGGACTAAACTGCCGTTAATTACCCCATTTTTGGAGCGAGGAACTTCCGATTGACAGGTAAAACTAGTCACGCGAACTCAATGTGCAGTGTGCGTGTGTTGTGTTTTGAAGGGGACTTAGACATATTGGGTGAGGAGCGTCTGCCACGACCCGGAATTTAGCTCATTACTGGCACTTAAATCACGCAACGTCTAACGGCGTAACGTAATTCAAGTAAACCGAAGCCCAGAAATCTAAACCTTTTTGCGAAAAATAGTGGAGGTGCAGTTTTGAAATAAAGGTATAATGAAATCAAGTTTTTCTTTAAATGCATAGATAATGATATATGAAAATGCAAGTGGATTATACTATAGTTTAAAACATTTTTCGTCTTTAAAAATTTGGGCAGCACCTCTCTTGTATATTTTGATCCAAAACCACATACAAGCAATATATATAGGCATCCTCAAGCGGGAGCTAGCTCTTCGCCAATCGGCGGAAACACAACCATGGAAGTAAGTAATATATACGATGCCCAATGGCGAAGATCAACACAGAAAAAATAAATAAAGCAAGAAATTAACAACCCAAAAGAAGCGACATACACCCAACACTCTAAGTCTCGCAACACAAGTCTGACTAGGTCTACCAATATACAAAGTCTAGTTTCTGATTGATGGAGTTTCTCTAGATACAATAGAAATAATAAATACAAGAGTGGGCATGATCCAATGTGTCCCACCTACCATAGCAAACACACTGAATGAAACTGTATGCCAGCGATACCACTACTGATCCAAGCGGTCGAACCTGCAAGAACACTGTGTCACAACGGGCGTGAGTTGCCAACTCGTGAGTAGAAAATATCAGCAGGTAGAAATCGAATAAACAACGATTCCTAGGTCAAACTGTAACATGAAGGTAATACTATGAAAGTATTCCTTAGCACAACTACTAGGTTTCTAGAGGCATCGAGTATGAAATTTTAAAAAATCTAGTGTGCTAAGTAATACTAACCTAGAATCGAACTAGAGAATTAGGGTTTATAAGCAAGTAATAAAACTTTATACTAGGTGAATAAGGAATACAACCTTTGTAGATCGGTCCTTCACTTATAAAGCTCCGTGTAGTAGCCCCTTAGCTCCAAGTAGTGGTTCCCGAACTCTTCTTAGGCTCCACTAGACGAAAGGAATGAGCTTGCTTAAGGATCTTCGAGGCCGAAGATGATCTACTTTGAGAAATCTCTAACTCAAGCTACCTCTTCACTAATTAAGAAATTAGTGAAGTAAACAATCTATACTAAAAGGCTAGTTTGGTATAGATTGATGAAGTAGGTATTTTGCTCACTTTAGAATTATTTTTCTCTTTTTCTTTCTTCACCTTATCAAAAGTTAGAGAAGAAAAATGAGATGAGGAAGATGATCAAGTGATGAACCATGGTGAAAAAATATCTCAAATGATATTTATCGAGACTTAACCATGGCTAAAGATAATGGTTGGATTAATAAATATCTAGAGTAAAACAAAATTAGTGGACTAAGTCAAGACTTCTATATGCTTCCACAAGCATCTTTAGCCATGCTAATTTCCACCTAATTTTGATTTTTCCCTTAATAATTAATCACCCAAATTATCTTTAGTTTGGTGTGAGTCTCATATACCCATGTCCAATGTATCATCTAGCATGACATAATAGTAAATACATTAATATATATCTTATATATATTTAAATGTATTTGCAGAAAAAAAAAATTCTTAAGTGAGCTAATATTAGTTAATATATATTAATATATCAAATATACAATGATATATTTAATTATTAAATTAACACTTGATTTAATAATCCGGCTATATCACATACAGCCGACTAATATCATTTATATGTATATCAAATATACATATAACAAATTATTGAATCAACACTTGATTCAATAATCCGGTTATATCACATATAAACTGTATCGCGAGATTAGAATACTGTATCATATACACGTATTAATCTCGGTCCCGCACATATCACATATGTACCCTATTACGTTTCTCTTGAGCTAGGAAACCTCTATGTAGGACTCAAAAGACTCGTCAATACGCTAGCAGTTGGTAATGATCATATCAGTCAGCCACAAGCCGTCAGCAGTACTAGCTGGACGTAATGGCTACCCAGGTATTGAACGATCAGAAGATCAACAAGCAAGCTTGTCCAAACTCCCATGAATCCAGTAAGTAACACTACTGTACAGTCCGGTCTCTTCATCTGCTATGTCGCATATCAAGTCTGGGGGTTGTAAACGTCAGACCTCAATAACTTGATAAGTCCGATGTAAGGCTCATAACGGGTCGAGAAACTACTGATAACACCTACCAGTAAATCTCATCATCAGCCCTGGCCAGGGATTTCCTGTTATAGCCAATCGACCATAGCACAACATCAACTCCTAATACTGGGAGAGACGAAACCCCTCCTATCGCTTATTGCCTCCATGTGACTCGGGACTGTACCCAAAATCCTCCTGTTTGCACGACTCTCCTGAGCGTGGTAGGGACGAAATCAAAGTACAGTGGGAATCACACAAGACTCTATGACGATCGGGTCTACAGCCTAACCTGTACCAGTGTCACCAGAGAACTGCTATCTGACGATAGGTATAATACCATCTAGGAGTTCTCGGCGAGTCCTGTTCGGTGTACCCATTCTCCAATGAGCACCTGATCGCACGCTTTTGGCGTGTCGGATGTTCAAAGAATTAAAGTATAACCGCGATCAGGACGGTGTCGCTTTGCAGCTAGCCGGTTGAGCACGGGTCGGTCTACAGGGAGATGGTGGTATCTTACCTTCTTGTCTTAGACGAGTCAATAAAGAATCTGTATGTTTGTTTGATTCTAACCTATGTGTTTATTTGCAAGTATAAAGTTGTTAAGAAAAGATACGAGATTGTAAGCTAAGAAATCCGTACTCAAAACCTTTGAGCCGAGTCTTGACCAATTGAAGCTAGAGCAATCGGCAACAACGTGGATTAGGGGATTTAAGCGCGGTATTCGTGGAATCCGGCTTATTTACCCTTGTCCTTCCGTTCTTGTCTCTTGCTTTCGCCTCCGGCCAAACCGAACGCAACCGGTCGCGGTTAGGAATCACCGTTACCTTGTCAGGGTAGGGTGCCTAACGGAGCGCTTGCGTAACGTTTGGGCGGAGTTCAAATGGAAAATAACGGGAAAAGGAAAAGAGAAAAGAAGTGTTAACTTACAATACCGTATTAATTCTTAACAACGACGATAATTACAACATTCACAAGAAAGAACCAAAAAGAGAGAACAAAAAGAAAAGAACAAAGAAAAGAAAAGATTACAAGTAATTAAGTGCATGAATTTAAGTGCATGAAATTAAAGTGCATGGAAATAAATTGCAAGTAATAAAAAGCGATAAAAAGAACACGAAACTAGGACTCAAGACAAGCATGTGATCAATAGCCAACCCTTAAACTTGCAAGCTCAATGAAGAGGTTGCAAGATCAAGGGAAGGGTAGAGAACGCATGTGAAATGAAGTGCTAATTCCATGAAAGAATACGACCCTTGAGATCAATAACTAACCCTTAACCATTCAAGCTCAATAAAGAGGTTGAATGATCAAGAGAAAGCAAGAATCTCAAGGGGAAGAAGAAACACAAGAGAATGATACAAAACCCTCATCTTCATTAATCTCCACTCAAAAAGCTCTCACTACAATTTTCATGGAAAAAGAATGAAGAAGAAGAAGAAGAACTATACAAAAAAACTACAAAAGAGTGGACACCAAATTGGACCCTTGATTGAGCTCAGATCTGCTGTATTTATAGGCAGGGAAAATGAAATCTAGGGCAACAAACTGAACCCATATGAAAAGACCATCCTACCCCCCAAAGTTGACAAGGTGCGGCGCCAGTACGGCCGCGGATCCGCCGCCAATACCCCCTATTGGCCGCGGATCCGCGCCCCTACAGTAGGTTTAGGGTGTGGGCAACTTGGTACTTCCCTGGTCTGCTATCCCCTGTTGTCTGGTACATGTATTTTCTGATAATCTTTCCAGAATATCTTCAGAATTCTTAGTCCAAGATTGCATTATCTTTTTCACTTTTGACTTCTATCTCCCTCGAGCTCCGTGCACCCATTGATTCTTGTGCAGCCCCTCTCGTGCTCCGTGCTTGTCCGAGACATGAATGACCACTGTCATATGTCTTGTCTCTGGAACTGGTACTCGGCACTGGACGGATATGGATGACCGGAACCCGGCTTTTATCTGCTGTGACAGATGTTCTGTATTTGGTGTAACTGTGGAGATTTTGTCTTGATTTGCAATATTTGGCCTAAAAACCTGTACTCTGTAAATATGTAACAAACACGGATTAAAAGTACCTACCTATAACACACGAGCATAAGAATGGGCGGTATAAAATGCAGTATTCTGTTGTGAACAAATACCCCCAAACTTAACTTTTGCTCGTCCCGAGCAAAACCAATTATTTGCAAAAAAGAAAATCCTAACCGCACTTTCGCAGGGAACGCGATTGCACTGAGCATGTGCAACAAGCCGTTAAACCTCTAGGTGTCCCTAGTAGGAGGAGTGTTGTCTCCTGAGGGTTTTCAGCGGATACTACCCACAAAATCCGGTCAAGTTGGTTTTGTACAATAACTAAGATTCAAACCCTAAAGTTTTGTTTCAGAAAATAACAATTCTATAATCCTAAGTCTAGACTATCGAACCTTTAGTTTTCACACCTCGCTTCTTATTTAACTACAGATTTTATATGTCTTTACGTGTAGTGCAAATAGTGCCTGTTAAGTTCCAGAAAGGTCGATTAAAGTCATCATGTCGCACAATAAAGCCCAGATAACAATTTAAAAAGGATCACATAAGTTTTATAAAGAGTTAAGCATTTTTCAAGTTTCGTTTTCCAGTAAGGTTTCAACTTCAGAATTTCTATCTTCCATAACAGGAAACTAAGTCGTATTCTTCACTCCACCTTTTTCTTGTTTTCATTTCATACACACCTCTGTGAACGTGCAATAGTCTTTATCATAGAATAAAACCTTCATATCTCCGTTAATTTTTTTTATAAAAGCCTGTCTTTTATCAAGATTATTCTCACACAAAGAACCGTTAGGAATTTTAACTCGGAGAGAACACTTGCTTGACTTTGTTTTTATCTGGACTTTCTAGGCTTCTTAGCGAGCTTTGGGCCAATGCACCCAAACCAGTTGGTTTTAGGGCATTAGGTGTAGAAACACCCCGGCGGACTTAATTACTCAAGTTACCCAGGTCCAAAAACAAAAGACAGTTTGGCGTGAAATTCAGATGATTCAATACGAATGGAGATATAACCGGTAGTTCAATTATTTTTTTGGATAAAAGACGTGTTTAGTGGGTTCGGTGTGTAATCATTCCAATCAAGTTTCAGATGGGTTATTTTTCAGACTTAGTTCCAATTAAGGCATCAATAACATTCCTTCATATTCACTCACTTCATAAACTATTCTTGATATATTACTTATTTCAGAACAAACCTATTTGATCCTCAGAAAATCATTTATCTTATTTAAAAGTTTTTAAACATAAAAGACTTGTCATCTAATTTCCAAGACTCACAACACGTATAGTGTGATGTAAAGACGTATATCAGCTATAGTTAACTTCAAAGGAGAGTTATTTTTCAGGTTTTCAAAATCTAAACATAAGATTTAGTTATTCTTATTTTATCAAACAAAACCGTCGAAATGTTGAATCAGAGTCCTCCCACTAGCTAACTTGACAGAAAAGTTTTTATGTTTTTAGAAAATTTTCAGATTTTTATGGATTTTATGGATTTAATATGCAGATGCAAAATATACAAATGAATGCGAAGGAAGAAAGCTTACCGAGCACACCCCCAAACTTAAACTTGACAGTGCCCTCACTGTCAGGCTATACCAAGAGGGTCAAAATTGCCGGCGCTCCCTACAACAAATTATATACAAAAAAAAAGGAAAACAAAAATATGTACAAAAAAAGTGTTCCCCCCAAACTTAAGTAAAACAGTGTTTCCACTGTTAAGCGTTGAAGTTCAGGATTAGGGGGGAAGGAGAACAGTATCAAGCTATACAAGGCCTTACACAGGCCAAAAGTGAGCACCAACCATTCAAAGATTTTATCTCTATAATGTGCTGGTTGGTGAAAGAAGGCGTAGAGAAAAGAGATGGAGAATAAGCGAGACCGTATGCGGAGAGAAGCGGGATACGGTCTCGGTATATTAAAAGAAGAAGAATGGCGGAAGGGAAAAAGAAGTGGAGTACGAACTTGAGGGTGCAAATGGAGTGAATAGATTAGCACAATTTGTGATGAGCGATGTGTAAACAGCGATTGTGCTAATCTATTAACCCGTCGAGAGATTGGGTCAAATCCCTCAAGATTCGTAAGAAGCCATGGGTACGCCGAACCTGGTAAACCAGACACAGTAAATGAAAGTGAGACGGGTTCTTGCAAGGTCGGAACGATGGAAAGGATGGAGGGAAGTGGTTGAGGAAGGGTATCAGTTAAAGGTTCAGGAGGGTGTACACAGTCAGTGGAAGGAATAGGATGAATTGGAAAATCCGACTCATCAAGCAAAACTGGTTCATCCTCAAAACTATCCTCAATATTCTCCTCAAAATTTAGCACATCCATGCTCTTCTCTTCAAAGTCCAGACGCATATGGGGTTCGGGAAAAACATTTAATGACTCGGGATGATGATTTGAAGAGACAAACTCAGCCAAATCTACGGGTTCATCATCCAAAATATCCCCTGCGTCAATATCCTCAATCAAGTGAAAATCAAAATTCTCTGACACCTCATCAAAAACATGGATATTAATCGATTCTGGTTCTAAGATATAGGTGTAGAGGTCAAAAGGATTGGGTGTGGTTTCACTTGGCAAGGTCCCTTCACAATCGGGCAAATCAAACACTACAAAGTCGCACAACTCATTAAACATTCTATCTTCAACTGATAATTCATTTGGGACACTTGATAGACTTTCAACACAGGAGTTGTGGGATTCAATTTGAACCGGGTAGGCTTGATTCGGAAGGGGGTATAGCTCACTCTCTCCACTCAAATTCATAGCCTGTCCTGCCGCCTCATCACACATTGAAAAATTAGGAGCTAGTTGGAAACTAGCTACCGGGTCACTAGGTTGCATGAGGGCGGCCATGGACGCATTCAAATCCATCATCTGTTGGCTTGACGCTACCCTAAAGTCTTCCAAGGATTGTTCTAGACTAGACATTGGTTGTGAAGGGGTTTCAGTAAAAGATTCAAAGTTGTTTGGATACTGAAAACTCCCAAATGGCGGTTCTGATGCAATGTCTAGGGAAGGTGCAAAAGTAGGGTAGGATTGGTAGGAATTGAATGGCTGGACAGGAGCAGGATCAACATTTGGATAGGAAGGTGAATGGAATTGTTGATCCCAAGAATTTGAAGTGGTGAAAGGAGTGAAAGATCGGCTACGGGATTGTTCAATTCGTTCAGCGATGGACAAAGGACGGCTTGCAGAAGGGGTATCAACATAAGCGAGTGCGGGAGGTTGAAAAGGTTGATACAAAGTGGAATGAGGAGTGCAAGTGTTTGTCCTAGACGCTGCTATGCGATCTTTCAGTGAAACTTTGGGCATGGAGGGGTCGTTCGATGTTCGGCCAAAGCAAGAACCGTAAGAAGTAATGTCTGGTTGTGGGTACCAAAGTTCGGCAAGAGTTTTGCGAGGTGGAGTACCCATGATGTGATGAGAAAAGGAAAGAAAGGAAGAGAAAAGGAGGGAAAAAGAATGTGATTTTATATATATATATATATATATATATATATATATTTAAAAAAATATTAACAAAAGAATGAAGTATACAAAAAAAGAATATGGACAAAAATAATCACGACACAAAAATACCACACACCTAATCGTTCTAGGGTTAACCTAGGTCAACTAGACTTGCTCCAGAACTTGATTGTCGAAGTAAAACTGTGTCGAGAAACAGGCTCAAGATACACTGATCACGAGGCCAGGTAAGTGCAGAGATAAGGGGATGTTTTCCAACGCTTTCGCGAAGTTCCTTAATTAAATAACCCTTTCTCTTTTGGCGGTTTCGCCGTTAACACTTTCCTAGACACCCCGTAAACAATATACCGTTAAGCAAGGTTCTAAACACAATTAACTTCTCCTAGTGAGCGCGAAGTCCTTAAGGCTTAAAGTCTAATTTCTTTTAAATTTGTGCGGGTAAACGTTATGACAAGTTCGTGATTTGTGGGCCACGGAAAAGGTGATGAAATCCTTTACCGTATCTTGTGGGGTTCGCTTGCCCTTAAGTCCGTATTAATGTATGCAATGCACAATTCAATAAAAATTCTATAAAGAATCAAAAAATTGTTTTTTTTTATTTTAGCACGGCACTGCAACAAATACGGGTTAGTCAATTTTGGCGTTTGCTAGCGAACTTGCAAAGAATCCTGCAAAGAATAGTATATTGGAAGCGTCGGATTTGAGAAGAAGGTGTTAGTAAAATACGTACCGTTAAGTTTTGGGTTAGGAAACCCCCGTTGAATCAAATCCGGTAAGCTTGAAAGGTTCGCTTGCGCGGGTCAAACTACCCGGATCTTTGGCACTGTACTTCGTAATCACCTTTTCCTTGAATGCACACTTTGCTCCCCACAATCGCAGTTTGCAAACTTGCAAAAATCTGCACTCTTGCCCACAAAAATTATCAAAAAAAAACAAAAAGATTTTTTATTTTTTTTTATATATATACAAAAGAATATTAACCCGAATAACAAGAAAGAAAATACGCTACCGTCTCCCCGGCAACGGCGCCATTTGATCGCACGCTTTTGGCGTGTCGGATGTTCAAAGAATTAAAGTATAACCGCGATCAGGACGGTGTCGCTTTGCAGCTAGCCGGTTGAGCACGGGTCGGTCCACAGGGAGATGGTGGTATCTTACCTTCTTGTCTTAGACGAGTCAATAAAGAATCTGTATGTTTGTTTGATTCTAACCTATGTATTTATTTGCAAGTATAAAGTTGTTAAGAAAAGATACGAGATTGTAAGCTAAGAAATCCGTACTCAAAACCTTTGAGCCGAGTCTTGACCAATTGAAGCTAGAGCAATCGGCAACAACGTGGATTAGGGGATTTAAGCGCGGTATTCGTGGAATCCGGCTTATTTACCCTTGTCCTTCCGTTCTTGTCTCTTGCTTTCGCCTCCGGCCAAACCGAACGCAACCGGTCGCGGTTAGGAATCACCGTTACCTTGTCAGGGTAGGGTGCCTAACGGAGCGCTTGCGTAACGTTTGGACGGAGTTCAAATGGAAAATAACGGGAAAAGGAAAAGAGAAAAGAAGTGTTAACTTACAATACCGTATTAATTCTTAACAACGACGATAATTACAACATTCACAAGAAAGAACCAAAAAGAGAGAACAAAAAGAAAAGAACAAAGAAAAGAAAAGATTACAAGTAATTAAGTGCATGAATTTAAGTGCATGAAATTAAAGTGCATGGAAATAAATTGCAAGTAATAAAAAGCGATAAAAAGAACACGAAACTAGGACTCAAGACAAGCATGTGATCAATAGCCAACCCTTAAACTTGCAAGCTCAATGAAGAGGTTGCAAGATCAAGGGAAGGGTAGAGAACGCATGTGAAATGAAGTGCTAATTCCATGAAAGAATACGACCCTTGAGATCAATAACTAACCCTTAACCATTCAAGCTCAATAAAGAGGTTGAATGATCAAGAGAAAGCAAGAATCTCAAGGGGAAGAAGAAACACAAGAGAATGATACAAAACCCTCATCTTCATTAATCTCCACTCAAAAAGCTCTCACTACAATTTTCATGAAAAAAGAATGAAGAAGAAGAAGAAGAACTATACAAAAAAACTACAAAAGAGTGGACACCAAATTGGACCCTTGATTGAGCTCAGATCTGCTGTATTTATAGGCAGGGAAAATGAAATCTAGGGCAACAAACTGAACCCATATGAAAAGACCATCCTACCCCCCAAAGTTGACAAGGTGCGGCGCCAGTACGGCCGCGGATCCGCCGCCAATACCCCCTATTGGCCGCGGATCCGCGCCCCTACAGTAGGTTTAGGGTGTGGGCAACTTGGTACTTCCCTGGTCTGCTGTCCCCTGTTGTCTGGTACATGTATTTTCTGATAATCTTTCCAGAATATCTTCAGAATTCTTAGTCCAAGATTGCATTATCTTTTTCACTTTTGACTTCTATCTCCCTCGAGCTCCGTGCACCCATTGATTCTTGTGCAGCCCCTCTCGTGCTCCGTGCTTGTCCGAGACATGAATGACCACTGTCATATGTCTTGTCTCTGGAACTGGTACTCGGCACTGGACGGATATGGATGACCGGAACCCGGCTTTTATCTGCTGTGACAGATGTTCTGTATTTGGTGTAACTGTGGAGATTTTGTCTTGATTTGCAATATTTGGCCTAAAAACCTGTACTCTGTAAATATGTAACAAACACGGATTAAAAGTACCTACCTATAAACACACGAGCATAAGAATGGGCGGTATAAAATACAGTATTCTGTTGTGAACATCACCTGTGTACAATCTTTGATGTCAAACACCAATGGCCGTGGAATCAACCATCGCCCCATATAGGGTCAAGAAATGTACACACTAGTCTACTCTGGAATATCGATGCCCTGTCTCGATATTACCTCGACTAGGAACAATTAAAGGATGTACTTGTGGACTACTCTGTCCCCACTAGTATGATCTGCATCATAGTCCTGGTAGTCAAGTACACATCCTAAGGGCTTTATCAACGTGCAACAGAGAGAAACTATAATGATACAAGTGTACATGTTAAGATAAAGAGTAACCAGATAGCATACTATTATGTTGAGCAAGCTAGTCCTCTCTATATATGTCCAAGCATCCATTATAATATACAATCATGTACAATAATGGCCTCTAGGGCATACATATAACTAACAATCTCCCACTTACACTAAGGCCAGTTGTTGTAGTATCCCATACCCAACATCCCAAAAAGTCTCTCAAATTTTATCTGTTCGTGAGTGGACCCACCGTGTTATTCTTCATGTCAACTCTCCTGACCTCGATCTCCCGGCGATCAACTATCTCTCGGATCAGGTGATATCGCCTCAGAATATGTCTGGATCGCTGATGGGACCTGAGTTCCTTGGCTAAAGCCACAGCTCCATTGTTATCACAATACAAAGGTATTGGATGCTCAATGGATGGAACCACACCAAGTTCAGTTATAAACTTCTTCATCCAGACAGCCTTTTTGGCGGCATCGTTGGCAGCGATGTATCCAGCCTCCATCGTCGAGTCTGATACGGTATCTTGCTTGGAACTCTTCCAACATACCGCCCCTTCATTGAGGGTAAAGACAAAACCCGAGACCGACTTACTGTCGTCCTTATCACTCTGGAAGCTCGAATCGGTCAAGGACTCCACTTAGAGTTCACCGTTACCATACACCAAGAACATTTCTTTAGTCCTTCTTAAGTACTTAAGAATATTCTTCACAGCTGTTCAGTGATTCTCCCCAAGTTCCGATTGATACATGCTTATAACATTAAGTGTGTAAGCTACATCTGGTCTGGTATATAACATCGCATACATGATAGACCCGACTGCCGAAGCATAGGGTATACGTTGCATGCGAACCCTTTCCAAATCAGTCTTGGAGGACATCTTTTTGGAGAGAGTGATTCCCGAGATCGTGGGTAAATTTCCACGCTTGGAATTTTCCATACTAAACCACTTTAGTATGGTGTCAATGTACCTGGATTGGGACAATCCCAACATCCGTTTAGATCTATCTCTATAGATCTTAATCCCCAGGATGCAGGAGGCATCACCCAGATCCTTCTTGGAGAATCTTTGTGATAAGAAGAGTTTGACCGAGTGTAGCATAGGAATATCATTTTCTATCAAGAGTATGCCATCCACGTACAATACGAGAAAGACAACCTTACTCTCTACAACCTTCTTGTAAATACAAGGTTCATCTACGTTTTTGATGAAGTCAAACTCTTTGACTGCCACATCAAAACAGATGTTCCAGCTTTGCGATGCCTGCTTTAATCCGTAGATTTATTTAAGCAGCTTTACCACTAATTTCTTTTACAAGAAATTCCTTTTCTAAAAAGGTGGAATGTTGAGCAACAAACACTTTTTATTCCTCACTTTGGTAGAATAGATATCCATATGAATTCTTTGGATATCCCACAAACTTGCAAAGAACTGATCTTGCCTCGAGTTTGTCTGGATTTTGCTTTTTGACATAGGCCGGACAACCCCATATCTTAACTCGTTTAAGATATGATCTCTTTCTACTCCATATCTCATATGGTGTTTTAGGCACCGATTTTGATGGAACTTGATTCAATAGGTATGCTGCTGTCTCAAGCGCATAACCCCAAAAGAAAATAGTTAACTCAGCGGTACTCATCATAGAGCGCACCATATCTAATAGGGTGCGGTTTTTCCGCTTCGATACACCATTGTGCTATGGTGTATACGGAGGAGTAAGCTGAGAGAGAATCCTATTCTCTTTTAAATAATCCAGGAACTCCGTGCTTAAGTATTCTTCTCCCTGATCAGATCGAATTTTTTTAATAATTTTACCCGTTTGGTTCTCTACTTCGCATTTATATTCCTTGAATTTCTCAAAAGTTTCAGACTTATGTTTCAAAAGGAACACATGTCCATATCTTGAGAGATTATCGATGAATGTAATAAAGTACGTGGAACCATTTCTGGCATGTGTAGACATAGGACCGCATACATCACTATGTATCAGTCCCAAGAGTTCAGTAGCTCTTTCTCCGTGTCCAGTAAACGGAGTTTTGGTCATTTTGCCTTTGAGACATGACTGGCAAGTTTCATAAGATATAAATTCGAACGGATTCAAATATCCATCCTTATGTAACTTAGCTAGTCGTGTCGTATTGATATGACCTAGTCTACAATGCCACAAGAAAGATTCGTTCATTTCTGAACTTTTTCTCTTGTGTGTGTTCTGTACGTGAAGAACTGTATTTTGATTCAGTACGTATAAACCGTTATATAACGTACCAAACCCAATCAACACTTGATTTAGGAAAATTTTCATAACATTTTTCTCTACTACAAAATTATATCCTTTTTTATCTAATAAAGAAACTGATATTAAATTGCACAACATTTTGGGTACGTAATAACAGTTGTTCAGAATCAATGTATTACCTTCTAGTAATACTAGGTGATATTCGCCAACTGCTTTGGCTGCAACTCTTGCACCATTCCCTGCTTGGAGAGAATGATCACCTATTCCCAGTTGTCTACCTTTCTTTAGCCCATGTAACATATTACAAATATGGGATCCTGATCCGGTATCTAAAACCCAGGACGTTAAACAAGCTGAGAAACAATTCTCGGTAACGAACACACCTGAAGAATATGAATCAACATGCTCATTCCTCGCTCGGGTCGCATGAGAATCCAGGTATTCTACTATTTCCTGCTCAGACTTATAATAGTTATAAGGTAGAGTGGAACCAACGTTCCCCAGCTCAGTATAATAAGCAGGTTCGGTCAATACATCAATATTATTATCTTGATTAAGGTGTGTCATGGTCTCTACCTGGAGAGAGAGAGAGAAGAAAACACTTTAGCGTATGCTCTTGCAAGATTAGATTAGTTATTATTTTATCTAATCAGGATGGCTCCCACTATTTTTATCAAATCTTCCTTCAAACCCTAAAAGGTAAGACTAGCCGTGATTAATTACACCCTACAAGTTCGCCAATCGTTCGACCAAGCAAGTATTGGTACTCCGAGAGAGTCTTCCCGTGCTTTCGCATGGAACTAATTAAATAATCTCGTTTCCGCAGGGGCATAACCCCGTTAACACATTTCTTAGACACCTACTGGATTAACTAATTGTAAAGTGCAAAACTCTCACAGGAGTAACTCTTACTCGCAGTGGGTATCAGGATCCAACTATCTCATAGAAGGTATGCAATCTCATTGCAAATTTCAATACTTGAAATTCCCAATATCTTTTGCCCCAAGCGATTTATGACCTTGACAAGGTCAACAAACCATAAACCGCAAGTTAAGTTTAACCCGTTCATTTCCTGATTGAATTAAACCCACCCATACGATTTGACAAGGTCAACAAGGCCATACGACTACCCTAATCCAATCGCATCATATGGTTACAGATAAGCACTAATCAGCTACCGCTCACTACGCCTTGACAAGGTCAATAAACGCAACATGAATACTAAATAGTCCTTATCTGAAATGACGGAGGGCTACGACAGGTTTTTAAGAAAAACTTTTACATAATGAACTTGATATCGTTGTAGAATCGAGTGATTTGAAAAGGAGTGGTTTAAGCTCCGCTTTTAAAATCGAGTTTTTTCAAAATAAACCGAGTGGTTTGTAGCATCTGCTAGCTTTTGCTAAAGAGGTCATTCCCGGTGAAGGGATCTCGGATATTTCCTCATCGAATGAGGTGCTGGATATTCATAAAGAATACCGCTATGCAAAGCAAGAAATAGAGCTATCTTTTTGAAAATTTGATTCTACAACATCATTAGGTTTCTTTCCTTTTCATTAATCTCATTAATGAAGTCCCATCATTTATATTTCCTAAACATCACAGAAGAAACGAAAATAGAACGTACGCGTATGCCATCTGCATTCGCCACGGGGTTCCGTCATGCACCGTTAGGTTACTTAACTAACGACAGAGCGGGGGAAGGACCAGCGCGTATGCAAAACATAAGCAACGTTTATTATATATCATATATATAATAAAACATTCGTTTCACGTAGTTATATGATCTCATCACAGAACATTCCAGCAGAAGTCAACATATGAAATATAGGATATACTAGGAGGTCCGTATTTTAAATCAAGCTAGTAAAAAACACTGATTCCATGGTCATGATGAATATCCAAACCCACATCCCTAGAACATTACGAGAGCGGCAAGCAACCCCGCCAATTCTGGAGTTAGGAGACCCAGTCTCGACTCCTCGAGATGGTCTCCTACTGGACTCTAGAACCCGGTTACTTGTGCTCCCCACCTTGGGTCTATCCTAATGTGAAAAGTAAATAATATATATCAATGGTGACATCATCCTCAACCCGGAAGTGTCCCAATAAAAGAATATTACATACAAATTTTTACATGAATGAAAAAGAAAAACTCTCATCTCACGCAAAAAACCCCGGCTATTCAATCACAACACCACATAATATCACATGTCATCAACGTAAGTAAATATGCGCAATTGTCGTTGACGTATAGCAACGAAACCGGCGATACACCACATATTACACTTACGGTCGCAGAAAATAAATGAAAACTACAATAATTAGAATCCGCAACCTCCTTAGATATCATAAATCTGAAATATCACAAATTTCGTATTTCATGCCTAACCATATAAATTCCTTAGACATCATAAACCCGGAATATCACATATTCCGAATTTCATGCCTAACGTTATAAACCCGACATTTTAGTCTCAAATTGAAAACACTTTTTAATATCCAGTCGGACAATTCAACAAGATTCGCAACAAATGATCGAATGCTCATCGGAAACATTAGTAGACGGCCGCACCCCCAATGCCTTCAACGAAGCGCACTGTTCAGTCTAAAATAGTGCACTTTTAACATGCCAATTTTCTTACTTTTCTTAATCGTCTAAAAGTATTTGTTATAAATATAACACATATTAGAAATTCATCTGCAAAATACCATTTACCATGTGTTTATATATTATAATCAACATTATGAAGGAAATTATATGTTTAATATTTTACGCATAATATTTTGTATCTCAAACATAACTAACATTCTTCATTGAGATATTGTGCAAGTTTAGCTCAGGTCAGATATCCGGAACCAAGAATCTGCCGATAAAGTAAAGAAAGTTGAAAAATCAAATACTGGCAGAGACTCAGAAAAGATAAGAAGGTTCCAGACATCAAATAAATACCCAAATATTAACAAGAGAAGATTCTAGAAGAATGAAGCCAAGAACCCACCGAGTCGCGGCCGATCCGCGGCCGAGTCGGCCGAGTTGCCGCGGTTCAGCAGTCAAAAAGAGGAGTTAGGGTTCAAGATTCTTCTGGAAGCTTCTGTGCAACACACTTAGTTTGTTGGGATTTTCCGTTACTGGATTTTGGGCTATAAAAAGGATCGAGGGCTACATCCAATGAGATCCAGTCTCTTCAAATAAAATCAAGAAAAGAGCCAACAAATCTCTACATTAAATCTAAGATCAAATCCAATATCAAAAGGGGGACCTAAGATCTAGATCAAGAATCATCAATCTTAAGATTAAGAAATCATCGAGAAATTCATCAAGCGACATCAATCAATTCTCCTTTATATGAAGCCGATCATCATCAACGAGCAAGCGATCCAAGACAGGTTCACGACTCGAGGTGATCAAGCGACGTGAAGATCGACGGAACATTTACTTCTTCGAGGCAGAGATCGAGAGCAATTCTTCTTTCTCTTGTAATCTAAACTCAAAGAAATATATTGTGAAGTTGAGTAATAAAGGTAGATCATCAGTTTTATCAATTCGTTTTTTTTAATTTCCACATTATGAATTCTTTCTCTATTCTTTCTTTTATTTTCATGATGCGTGAGTAATTCTCCGCTTGATAGGATTCGTACGATTATGGTAGATCAATAGGTGAGAAAATTCTATACTTCTTTTAAATCTTATGAAGTTTATAAATTTTAGCAAAAGAATCGTCAACATCCTTATCGGGCGCGATATCAATTTCTTGATAATCTTGATCACGATTTGAGATAAGATTGACGATCTTTTTGTTAAGGGCACGATATGAATGGAGATCAATGAAAGGACAAGGGTCAATAGAGGAGAAACCCTAGTTTCTTCCAAAGAACCCTAATCCTCATTCATCGCCATCAATCTAGTTTTAAATCTATCAATAGATAAGAGGAGTCATCTTTATTAGTCATCTAGGGTTACTAAATCCAATCGAATCCTACAAGCTTTCTTCATATAAAATTTTCTTGATAACTCATTTAGATCTTGAACCATTTTCTTGATAATTCAATTAAATCTTGAAACCATTTTCTTGAAACTTTCTTCTTGATTTTCTTGAAACTGTTTTCTTGATTTTCTTGAAACTATTTTCTTGATTTTCTCTTTTCTATTTCTTTCAACCGATCTAAAATAAGAACTATAAAATTCCACGAATTCTAGAGGATGACCCGTACTCACTAAAGGTTCGCTGCACGTGACACCGTTATTGATTGCGGTTATTTTACTACTACCTTTTCTTTCACAAAATTACATACATCAATCTAATGGCGCCGTTGCCGGGGATCCGTGCGTAATTTTTTCTTTCTTGCTATTTGGGTTGAAATATTATCAAATCCATAAAAATATAAATCAAGAACGCATATTGTGTTTAACGATTAGTGTCTAAATTTTGCGAGAGAATCTGGAATCACTGTAGCGAGGAGGTAAAGAATCAGAGAAATTCATCAAGACCAGAGGAGCAAGGGAGTCCACCGTAGCAAAAAGAGTTCGAAGGACCCTCAACTTGGCGGCGGAACCGCGGCAAGAAGCCCATTTTGGCGGCGGAACCGCGGCGTTGTTGGTGATTTAGGGCTTCAGTTTTCTCTGGTATCTTTTTTTATCTCCTTCTCCCTCCTCGGAAAAGTCAAATAACAATTTTTCTGCATGATTCTTTGCAAAAAAAAAAAATTTCGCCGCTTAAAAAATTCTTGTTGCGTGTTTTGTTTTTGTATATTGTAATACAGAAAATTAAGGGGCAAAGACCAAATTCAGATTAGGTAGGGATTTCATTACTCTTCCTAAGCCCCACAAATCACAAAACTAGCATCCGCATCACCCTTCATTAATTAAAAAATATCTAGACCAAGACTCTAAGGACTGTCGCGTTCATTAAGGACAGAGAAGGGTCGTGGGTAATCTACTGCTTATCCGTATTTCTTTTGTGGTGTCTAGGCAAATGTGTCTAAGGCAAGTGGTTACTTAATTAGGCCCGCTATTTCGGTGATTCGTATAGTGGATACCTCCCACTTACCTGGGCACAAGAGGGAAAAAGAGGTAGTAGAGGATTGATCTTGCGATTTGTCTTCTGGAAGTCTAGGAGCGGTCTAGTGACTTGACCTAGGTGACCTTAGATCTAGGGTTGATTGTGCATTTTTGTGATTTGTCTAAATCCGTCTTTTTCAAAAACAAACTTTTCTTTTTACGTAATTTTCACAAACACTGCCACTTGCGCTAAAGCCTCTTAGTGCATGCTCGGCTGGATACGGAATTCTAGTGCCCGTCTTGTCCCCGTTTCTTCTATCGACTCCGAAGTCGGTACTTCTTCTTCTTCTTCTTTTTCCACACCACCCACAACATCGGCTGAGATGGACGGTTCTCTATCAAATTTTAATAACACCACTCTGCCACCATCCGCAGGTGCGCAGAATCCACCGCACACATCTCTTCAAGAGAGATGCTACCCTATACGTGGCCCCCTTCCTACTTGTCTTTCTATCCCACCAGCCAATAGGGATAATTTTGAAATCAAACCCCACTTTATCAATGTTTTGCCTAAAATTCACGGGCTTGAGTCTGAAGATGCATACATCTTTATCACCAAATTCGAAAACGTATGTGTTATGATAGGCACTTCACAACTTTCTGTGGATACTATGCGTTTACGTCTTCTCCCGTTTACTTTTTGCGATTTAGCCGAAAAATGGCTTTATAACACAACTGCACACTCTATTTCCAATTGGGATGAATTCGTTATAGCATTTTTAAAGAAATTTTATCCCAATCATAAGACCGTCCGTGTTCGGAGCGAAATCAACCAGTTTACCCAGCATCCAAATGAACCATTCTGGAAATGCTTTGAACGGTTTAAGGATCTGCTTCTCCAATGTCCTCATCATGGAATCCATAAATGGGATTTGTGCTGAATTATATATAAGGGCATTATTCCAGCGACAAAGCAGATGCTTGAAACTACGTGTCAATGCAATTTCATGTCCAAAGACGATGGTGAAGCCTGGAAATTTCTGGAAGATCTTGCTGAACACACTTTGCAATGGGAAAACGTTAGACCACCATCATTTAGGGGAGGTATCCATCAGCTTGATGTTTCCATCGCAGTAAAAGTCGAAATGGCAGCGATGCAAAAGAAACTCGAAGCTATGGAAAATAAATTTTTATTAGCCTCACTAAATCAGGCGACGCTCCCTAAAACCATGTGTGGATGCTGTTCCGATCCATCACATCTGACGGAAGAATTTCCTTTGAATTCTCCGTTTCAAGGTCAAGAACACACTAATGCTGCTTTTCAGCAACGACCTAGAAACGATCCTTATTCTTCCACATATAATCTGGGTTGGAGGAACCACCCTAGTTTTGCTTGGAACCAACACCAAACTCAAACTCAAAATACGGTTCCAAACCAAAATAACTATCAAAGGGTTCCTCCACAGCAACAGCAACCACCACAGAGTCAACACCCCTTTCAACTACAAACTTTTCAAAATCCGGCCAACAATTCCGCACCTTATAATAATTCTTTCCAAACGACCGATACCGAAAACTCCTCTGCCCTCGAACGAACCTTGGATTTGTTTATGAAACATTCCATGCAAATGTCGGTTGATATAAAGTCTTCTATCGAAACAATAACGATGGACTCCGCCTCCCACGGTGAGAGTATATAATCGATAGAAGCACAAATTGCACAGTTAAATGCCGCGATGAGTGCTAGAGAGAAAGGGAAACTTCCATCTCAACCCTTACCAAATCCTGGCCACTCACAACATTATAATGTGAATGCCATCACCACGTTGAGATCAGAAAGAGTGCTGAACAACCAAGTCGGTAAACAGGTTGATAATGAGGAATCAATCAATGATACCCGGCTTCCACTTTTAACCCTATTTCGTCTAATCTACCATCTTCTTCCGAGCCTATTCTCCGTTTTCCCCTAGTCTCGAACCCTCCGCCCACCTCCTTGAGTCAACCTAACACGATCCCCACTCCAATTCTGGGATCCGTTCCATCCCACGATCTTCTCCAATGTTGGACCCAACTCTTATTGATAAAGCTCCTTATCCAAATAGATTAAGGGGAAACAGACCAAGTCCACAAATGGAGAAGATTGTGGAAATTTTTAAACAAGTTAATATAAATATCCCTCTCCTAGATGCTATACAACAAGTTCCGTCCTATGCAAAAATTCTAAAGGACTTGTGCACTAAGAAGAGGAAAGTCCAAGTACCTAAAAAAGTTTTCCTTGCGAGTAATGTGAGCACTGCTTTTACACAGCAACTACACAAGAAACGTAAGGACCCTGGGAGTCCTACAATATCTATTTCTATTGGGGGTAAAAATATCAATCGTGCTCTACTCGATTTAGGTGCTAGTGTTAACTTGCTTCCGTATTCTGTGTATGAGTAGTTAGGTATCGGAGAGTTAAAACCGTCGCACTGCACTCTTCAGATGGCCAATCGATCTATTACCCAACCTAGGGGTGAACTAGAGGACGTGTTAATCAAAGTCGGGGAATTTATATTCCCTGTAGACTTCATAGTTATTGATACACATCCTGTAGTAAACCCACGGAACCAAATTCCGGTGATTCTAGGTCGCGACTTCCAACACTGTAATTAATTGTCGAAACGGCTCTATGAATCTATCCTTCGGGAAAATGTCAATTGAGCTTAACATTTACAAGTTGGGAAGTGAACCCTCCGAACCCTCTGCTCAAGTATGTTCTGTCGAAAGGATGGATTCCGACAACAGCGAATTTGAACAGCTTCACGATACTGATCTAGAAACCCTTAATACGTTGTTGTTTGACCCCGCTATTTATTATACACATACGGACCCTTCTGTCAAGCTGTCCGGGTCAACATCTAACGCTTATTATGAACCTTTTATGGAGTCTGAGTATCATCCCGTTCTTTCCGATGAGATTATTCTTCGGGATATCGATGAAAGCTTTGAAGAAATTTTTGCCGAAGAACTCGAATTCCTAAACAACACGGATTTTGTGATTAATCAACATCCACCTAAAGAAATTGAACCACCACCATTTCTTCTTATAAAATACGAGAATGCAAATATTCCACTCATTTCTAATCATTCACATTATCTCTTTCATCCATCATCATTGTTTTTTCTCTACAAACTGAGACGCAAACCCTTTCCATACCACCACTTATCTCTTCCCCACTTCTTCACGTCGATAGGTGACATGTTCTTCTACCAACCAGTGCATTACATTGATAAAATATTCGAATGGTTGGTATTAACTTTTGGTCTTTGTAAAGTTTTGCATAGACCAATAACTTTATCCCCCTCTTATGATTTTAAAAGCTTAATATTGTTTAACTCAAGTTTGGGGGGGGAGAAAAATATTTTGGCTCTTAAAAATAAAATTTGTACACAAAATTATGAGCCAAAAAAATAAGTTTAGGGGAGGTTTTCATGTTTAATTATTTCTTGTCCCCGTTAATAACTTTTTCCTCCCAAGTCTACAGGTTTTGAGATTTAAAAGATGACAACAATAAGGACACTGCTGTAAACAGGTTTGGGGGAGGTTTGTGCTTATTTACGCATCACTTTGCATTACACTTTGCATAAGCACAAAAAATTTCTTTGATAATGAAGGATTAGAAAGTGAAAAATTACATTTAAAAGATTGGAAGAGTTTGAGAAAAATAAGAAAGTTAGATGTTTTCTTAAACGAAGCTAGTAATAAGTAGTTATGAGCCGTTGTCCCAAGGGTTAGTAAGATGAAGGAAGTCACTAATCTGAGAATAAAAATAAGTCTGAAAAATAGTCCCTATTCTTAAGGCAAAATATTTGAACGTTGATACCCTACTATATGCATTTACACACGTCTTGAAACTCGGGATAGTAGAGGATACCTTGAAATGCTCTTGTCTAAAAGCCAAAATACGAAGAAAATATAAATGAGGCATAAAAGTATAAAATGGTGAAGAAAAATGAACACTGGTTTTGTAATCACCAAGGCAGCATAAAAAAATATAGCGAGGGTGCTTCATCACCTAGTGCCTTAGACCAACCGGTTTGGGAGTCACTGCTAAGCCTTAGGTGTTGCAAGACGAGAAAATTGCTAATTACGCCTAATAAGCAAGCACATTTAGCAATCGGTCGGTTAGTACCTCAAGAAGTATTAACGGTCGCATGAAGGCTGTGTGAGCAATTCCATCCAAAATATTCACCGATTAAAAAGTACTGAGGTAGATGAACAAGAGTATGATAGCTTGAATTGAATTCTCCGAGTGTAGGGATGTCTTTTACACACACGTAGGGGTATATGATCGATATTTGGAAGAAAGGAAGGGAGGAAGACTAAAGGCGATGTTTTATTGAGGGATGATGTGATTTGTAACCTATTTTCATGACCATTAAGATAGGGCTCATGACAACTGTAAAGCTAGTGTAGTTGGAAACTCTTATTTTCAAGTTCTTTCTTTTATATAGTTCTTATCTTTATATGTAACTTTCACAGTCTTTTTTTATTATAGAATTTTGTGGGTGTAATCCGCTGAAAACCCTCAGGAGGAAACACTCCTCCTAATAAGGACACTTAGAGGTTTAATGGCTTGTTGCATGTGCTCAGTGCAATCGTGTTGCCTACGAAAGTGTGCTAGTTAGTTTTTCTATTTTTCTTTTCTCCTTCTCTTGAATAAATAGTTTGCTCGGGACGATCAAAGTCAAGTTTGGGGGTATTTGTTCAGTCGAAAATAATGCGCTTTTAACATGACAATTTCCTTAATTTTCTTAATCATCTAAAAGTATTTGTTATAAATATAACACATATTAGAAGTTCATCTGCAAAATACCATTTACCATGTGTTTATATATTATAATCAATATTATAAAGGAAATTATATGTTTAATATTTTACGCATAATATTTTGTATCTCAAACATAACTAACATTCTTCATTGAGATATTGTGCAAGTTTAGCTCAGGTCAGATATCCGGAATCAAGAATCTACCGATAAAGAAAAGTATGTAATTTTGTGAGTAATCCATCATCATTATTTCATTTGATTTATGTATGCAATTTTTTGAAAGAAAACGTAGTACTAAAATAACCGCAATCAATAACGGTGTCGCGTGTAACGAACCTTTAGTGAGTACGGGTCGTCCTCTGGGATTCGTAGAATTTTATAGTTCTTACTTTAGATCGGTTGAACGAAATAGAAAAAAGAAAATCAAGAAAATCAAGAAGATAGTTTCAAGAAAATCAAGAAAACAGTTTCAAGAAAATCAAGAAGATAGTTTCAAGAAAATCAAGAAAATAGTTTCAAGATCTAATTGAATTATCAAGAAAATGGTTCAAGATCTAATTGAGTTATCAAGAAAATTTTATATGAAGAAGGCTTGTAAGATTCGATTGGATTTAGTAGCCCTGGATGACTAATAAAGATGACTCCTCTTATCTATTGATAGATTTAAAACTAGATTGATGACGATGAATGAGAATTAGGATTCTTTGGAAGAAACTAGGGTTTCTCCTCTATTGACCCTTGTCCTTTCATTGAATAGCCAAACCCACATCCCTAGACCATTACGAGAGCGGCAAGCAACCCCGCCAATTCTGGAGTTAGGAGACCCGGTCTCGACATGCACCGTTAGGTTACTTAACTAACGGCAGAGCGGGGGCAGGACTAGCGCGGATGCAAAACATAGGCAACGTTTATTATATATCATATATATAATAAAACATTCGTCTCACGCAGTTATATGATCTCATCACAGAACATTGCAGCAGAAGTCAACATATGAAATATAGGATATACTAGGAGGTCCGTGTTTTAAATCACGCCAGTAAAAAACACGGATTCCACAGTCGTGATGAATAGCCAAACCCCTTATGCCATCTGCATTCGCCACGGGGTCCCGTCATGCACCGTTAGGTTACTTAACTAACGGCAGAGCGGGGGCAGGACTAGCGCGGATGCAAAACATAAGCAACATTTATTATATATCATATATATAATAAAACATTCGTCTCACGCAGTTATATGATCTCATCACTGTATATTACAGCAGAAGTCAATATATGAAATATAGGATATACTAGGAGGTCCATGTTTTAAATCAAGCCTGTAAAAAACACGGATTCCACGATCGTGATGAATAGCCAAACCCACATCCCTAGACCATTACGAGAGCAGCAAGCAACCCCGCCAATTCTGGAGTTAGGAGACCCGGTCTCGACTCCTCGAGATGGTTTCCTAATGGACTCTAGAACCCAGTTACTTGTGCTCCCCACCTTGGGTCTATCCTAATGCGGAAAAGTAAATAATATATATCAATGGTGACATCATCCTCAAACCGGAAGTGTCTCAATAAAAGAATATTACATAAATTTTTTTACATGAATGAAAAAGAAAAACTTTCATCTCACGCAAAACCCCCCGGCTATTCAATCACAGCACCACATAACATCACATATCATTAACGTAAGTAAATATGCGTATCCTAATTGTCGTTGACGTATGGCAACGAAACCGGCGATACACCACATATTACACTTACAGTCCCAGAAAAAAATTAAAACTACAATAATTAGAATCCGTAACCTACTTAGACATCATAAATCCGAAATATCATAAACTTTGGATTTCATGCCTAACCATATAAATTCCTTAGACATCATAAACCCGGAATATCACATATTCCGAATTTCATGCCTAACGTTATAAACCCGGCATTTTAGTCTCAAATTGAAAACACTTTTCAATATCCAGTCGGGCAATTCAACAAGATTCGCAACAAATGATCGAATGCTCATCGGAAACATTAGTAGACGGCCGCACCCTCGATGTCGTCAACGAAGCGCACTTAGGCGGAACACCACGGCCGCGAGCACCCGAATGGATGCTTTTAGCTACGGGGTTCTCCTACAGTCACTTGGTCGGGGCTATGGGGCGTGGCTATCTACTAGTGTTACCTGGCGAGTGTTCGCGTACTATACGGGATTGCGACGAAGTTTTGATCCAAATCAAAACCCCGTGGCAACCGATCAAAAGAGACTAAATTGCTAGATTTACAAAATACTAACTAGTTTTCACAAAACTAATTATTGTGGATTCTAAATATTGTATCACAAATCACAGATATCTAGACGATGTTAAACATTTCGATCGATTCATCAAACACCCACAAAACCCAGAGACCTCAACAACTTGTGCCTCACTTAAAAATACCCAGAAAACCCAGAATAAGGAAATTGAGCAGCAGAAGAAAATTCACCCCACAAATCTACAATATTGAGGCGGAACTACGGCTAAATAAGGGTTTGGGCCGCGGTTCCGCGGCACATAGATGGATTTGAGAACTCGAATTTCTTAGGGCTCCATAATTTAACCTGCACGATTTTCTGAATATTTTTAATTTAAAAAATTCCAACTTTTGAATTTTTTTTCCAGAAACTCGGTTTACGGGTTTCGAAAAGTCGATCGAACACTCTAACTTCGTCTAGACCACTCCTAATGCTCTAGCTTGGCTCTGATACCATGAAAGTATTCCTTAGTACGACTACTAGGTTTCCAGAGTCATCGAGTATGCAATTTAAAAAAATCTAGTGTGCTAAGTAATACTAACCTAGAATCGAACTGGAGAATTAGGGTTTATAAGCAAGTAATAAAGTTTTATACTAAGTGAACAAGGAATACAACCTTTGTAGACCGGTCCTTCACTTCTAAAGCTCTGTGTAGTAGTCCTTTAGGTCCAAGTAGTGGTCCCCGAACTCTTCTTAGGCTCTACTAGGCAAAAAGAACGAGCTTGCTTAAGGATCTTCGAGGCCGAAGATGATCTATCTTGAGGAATCTCTAACCTAACCTACCTCTTCACTAATTGAGAAATTAGTGAAGTTAACAACTTATACTAAATGGCTAGTTTGGTATAGATTGATGAAGTAGGTATTTTGCTCACTTTAGAATTATTTCTCTCTCTTTCTTTCTTCACCTCATCAAAAGCTAGAGAAGAAAAATGATATGAAGAAGATAATCAAGTGATGAACCATGGTGAAAAAATATCTCAAATGATATTTTAAGAGACTTAACCATGGCTAAAGATAATGGTTGGGTTAATAAATATCTAGAGCAAAACAAAATTAGTGGACTAAGTCAAGACTTCTGCATACTTCCACAAGCATCTTTAGTCATGCTATTTTCCATCTAATTTTGATTTTTTTCTTAATAATTAATCACCCAAATTATCTTTAGTTTGGTGTGAGTCTCATACACCCATGTCCAATATATCATCTAGCATGACACAATAGTAAATACATTAATATATATATATCTTATATATATTTAAATGTATTTGTAGAAAAGAAATTCTTAAGTGAGCTAATATTAGTTAATATATATTAATATATCAAATATACAATGATATATTAAATTATTAAATCAACACTTGATTTAATAATCCGGCTATATCACATACAACCGATTAATATCATTTATATGTATATCAAATATACATATAACAAATTATTGAATCAACACTTGATTCAATAATCCGGTTATATCACATATAACCTATATCGCGAGATTAGAATACTGTATCCCATACACGTATTAATCTCGGTCCCGCACATATCACATATGTGTCCTACTTCGTTTCACTTGAGCTAGGAAACCTCTATGTAGAACTCTAAAGATTCGTCAATACGCCAGCAGTAGGTAATGATCATATCAGTCACCTACAAGACGTCAGCGGTACTAGCTAGACATAACGGCTACCCAGGTATTGAGCGATCAGAAGATCAACAAGCAAGCTTGTCCAAACTCCCGTGAATCCAGTAAGTAACACTACCATACAGTCCGGTCTCTTTATCTGATATGTCGCATATCGAGTATGGGGGTGGTAAACGTCAGACCCCAATAACTTGATAAGTCATGCCGATGTAAGGCTCATAACTGGTCGAGAAACTACTGATAACACTTACCAGTAAATCTCATCATCAGCCATGGCTAGGGTCTTCCTGTTATATCCAATCAAGCATATAGCGCAACATCAACTCCCAATACCGGGAGAGACGAAACCCCTCCTATCGCTCATTGCCTCCATGTGACTCGGGACTATACCCAAAATCCTCCTGTTTGCACGACTCTCTTGAGCGTGGTAGGGAAGAAATCAAAGCATAGTGGGAATCACACAAGACTCTATGACGATCTCGGGTCTACAGACTAACCTATACCAGTGTCACCAGAGAACAGCTATCTGATGATATGTATAATACCATCTGGGAGTTCTCGGCGAGTCTTGTTCGGTGTACCCATTCTCTAATGAGCACCTGTGTACAATCTTTGATGTCAAACACCAATGGCCGTAGGATCAACCATTGCACTATACAGGGTCAAGAAATGTACACACTAGCCTACTCTGGAATATCGATGCCTTGTCTCGATGCTCACTCGACTAGGAACAATTAAAGGATGTACTTGTGGACTATTCTGGCCTCACTATTATGATCTGCATCATAGTCCTGGTAGTCAAGTACACATCCTAAGGGCTTTATCAACATGTAACAGAGAGACAATATAATAATACAAGTGTACATGTTAAGATAAAAAGTAACCAGATAGCATATTATTATGTCGAGCAAGCTAGTCCTCTCTATATATGTCCAAACATCCATTATAATATACAATCATGTACAATAATGGCCTCTAGGGCATACATATAACTAACATACTATGATATTTAGGGTGTCCATGTATGTATACGTATCAACAATATAATCGATACCAATGACAACATGTAAAAATCAAACATCTGAAATCATGTGCCTGTATGTATGAGGAAATCAACCAACGTGTGTCTATCAACGACACATCAAATCATGGAATCTGAGTGTCCAACGGCGACACTCGAAACATCATGAAACCCGTGTCCAGTATCGACATGTAAATCCTAATAGCTCAGGCGCCGCATCCTCTGATCGGCCTTCAGGCACCGCATCCTCTGATCGGCCTTCATATCCATCTCACGACTCCGGCCGGTATCCTCTGGATAACCGCCGGGTCCAAACTATCACCGGTAGGTAGTGCTCCCTCCACCAGGCTTATCGCCTAACTCTACGAGCTTCTTGCCTCGGGGTACCTCACCGGGTCTACCATGTACCCGCAAACGGTTCCTCTCTCCTCGAATCGGGTCTCGAAAACACGCTCAGAACCAAGAAAACTCATGGTGGACACGAATTATTATATCAAGAGAAAACACATTTTTAGAACAATACACAATTTCCTTTGAAATATAACCACAGTTCTCAAATCCAGAAATCTCATAAAAACAACACCTCAATGCATGTAACCATAAAGTACGATGTATGCAAACATAGAACAGTAATATGAGCATGTCAAGTATATCATGTAAGCATGTCCTATGATAGTGCTGAACAATGAATGTACTTTTACGCTTAAGATTAATATCATGATATGGCAGTTCTACTGTGCAAGTGGCATGGCAATTACCGATGATGAATGTGTGTGAGCCGGCAAATCGGTGTAAGTGTAACATGCGCATCATCGGTAATTGTGTAGGTGTACTAGCAGCTGATATCATATAACAATAAATACCGGGATCATGGCACGTATGTCATGAGGGATAATCCCACACAAACATGAATAATCAACAGTTATATATATCTACACATGAACCATACGGTCAGTTTTAAAAGATACGAATCGTAGTTTTGAAAGTGGGGGCTACGGTGTTTTTAAGGAAAAGACACCATTTGAAAATCCGTAGCATCCCTTGAGGTTTCCGTTTAAAAGATGCATACGATTCGTCAGTTTTGGAAATAAGTATGGTTCAGGTGGCACCTTTACATCGGCGATCCCGCCTCATAGCATCCGATATGGCAATAACCTCGATCATCATTCTCAAATCACGAGCGCGGATCAATCATCTGGTATATCTCATTGCGTACGGTAATCCATCGTACGGGGACATCAAACAGAATAGGTGTTCTATTGTCCTATACATCAATAAGGGTACGGATCTAGGGTCTCGTACATCATATTTTATTAATCTCACAACACATCTATCTAATTCTCATGTCGTATTTATACTGATCCCAAGTCGTATCAATATCAATCTCATATCATACCGGTATTAACTCATACTTGTCCTCTTTCAATTCTATATATCATGCTTGACATACTCATATCATATCTTTTAATCATACCCGTAGGTTCATATCATAGGCTATCTCCACCTATATTCTATATATATCACAACTTTCCATTCAAAGTTTGCGGGGGTGCTATACGCCATCCACCTGACTTCCCCCGTAGATATAAATCTACTCACCTGTTAATCTCCTCGCTTAGCCGAAGTCGATGTGCTTCGTTGTCTCGGAAGTCCATGCGAAGATACCTACAATCAAAACACATCGTAATGCTATTAAAACCAATGTCCGAAAACCGATACGACACACGAATTGCTTATAGGTTAAAACCTATAGCTTACGCATGAAAGAACAACCAAATAACCTGTAACGTTTTCAAAATCGTTTAGGTGAAATTTCGGATAATCGGAAAAATAACTGGTGTTTTCCGTAAAAACCAAGATATGATTATCTTTCAACATAAAATTAAATATACCTATTCTAGCAATGTAATTGCTAGTATTTGGTATTTAATGGGTCACTTATAAAATTTCCAGTTTACTAAAATATTTTCCGTAATTAATTATTTTAAATATTATTTTAAGCCTTCACTAATACATTTAATTAGTGATATTTACAAATTGGAATGAGTTAATCATCCATTAGTGAACCATGACAATTATATAACAAGTTATAAAATGTTCACTTGTTCTCATAATGTCTCCATAATTCTAGAGAATTCTAGGGGAAAAGTTAATTGAAAAATAAAATAAATGAAAAAGATTGATGTGTGGTGTATTATTGAGGTTTGAAGGGTTAATCTTGACTTGAATCTCTACACACTCACCCACCCACACCCCTCTCCCTAAGTGGCCGAGCCAAATGTGGCAGCCCTTCTCTCCAATTATCTCACTTTCTCATCTCATTTTTAAGGAAAATTAAAAGAGAACAATAAAGAAAAGATGTGTGGTGATAGATATTTGAAGTATGGGCTTTGTTTGACTAGCACACACACCCGCATCCTCTCTCTCTCTCTCCCCTCTTCCCAATTCCAGCAGCCCCATTTCAGCAGCCCCCTATATTTTCCCACCTCATTCTCTTCAAGAAAAATCCATAAAAAATTCATCAAAAATCAAAATAAAATCCCACAAAACCCAAATCCAATCATTACCCATTATTCCTTGGCCAATATAGCATGGATCTTGGAGCATGGAAGTAAATTTGGGAGGCTAAGTTGCATGTAGATCTACAAATCTTGGAGGTATAAATCTTAACCCTTTAGTGAATTTGTTGTTTAATTGCTTTAATCTAGCATATTTAAGTGTTAAATATGCTTCTAATTGCTAACTTGAAAATTCAAGAGAAGGAGTTTGAAATTCAAGTTAGGGTTTATCACTTAATTATGATTACAATGGGTAATGTAACATCTTAAGAAATGCAAAATGTAATCTAGTTGTTAATTTACAAATTTGTTACTTGTAAATTGTTCTAATCAAGCTATTTTTGCAAACTAGATTTTTTGAGATTAAGGTAAAGAGATGAGTTTAAAATCTAATTAATGGTTGGGTGACCTAATTAAGATATTATGTGATTATTGTAGTCACTAAAATTATTAAAACATTTAGATTTGTGCTAAAACGGGTAATTGAGGCTTACTAGGTTTTTGGAAATAAATCGATTTGATTTATTTTGAGGTTTTGATGAGTTGCAACTTATTTCATATAATATTTAGTGAGTTGTGAAACCACGATTGGTACGTTTGGGTTTTAAGTTTGGGGATTTTCACGTATAGTGACTCTCGTTGTAGTTTGTGGCGTTGTCGCGGCGCGTTTCGTGCACCAAGTGTGTGCGCGTCGAATTAATGCGCGTGGTTGACTTGTATTGTTTGTGTCCGCGACTATTTATATTTATTCTCTTTTTACTTGTGTACGTTGCTAGGATCGGGTGTAGAGACGTCGGATGTGGCGCGGAAAGGACAGAGATGAAATCGGAGCAGATTAGCCGAGGTGTCCAGGTGAGTAGATGTATATCTACGGAGGAAGTCGGGTGGATGGAGTATAGCACCCCTGCAGTTCGTAGTGTAGTATATGATATATATTATATATATTTATACGTGTATTTGAGACATGTATAATTAGCGATTGAAGTTTAAGGAGATCATGGGTTAAATTTTAGAGTAATTGGATGATAGTGTCGTTAGTTTCTTAGTCGTGAAACCCTAGAATAAGGTTCACACACACACACACACATGTACCCACAGATTATGTTTTGGCATATATGATATATGTATATATATGTGTGTGTGTGTGTGTGTGTGTGGATGTGTTGCTATATATATATATATACATATACATATACGTATACACGTATGATGATGATATTATATAATACGTTGAGGTGAGTCGATATGATCGGGCATGATACCGTGAGATCGGTTATGTGATTTGGGTCGTGTTATGAGATACGACATGATATTATAGTGGATCGATGGGCGGTGTGATTTTATTCACACGCGGATATATGTTGGATGGTATCGGTGTGTACTAGACTTTAGATCAGTACACTAGCTCATGATATTATGATAGTGATACCAGATGAATAATGAGGTATATGTGATATTGACCCGTACCCCGATTTTGGAATGCCGTACGATGGATTTTACCGTACGATGTATAAATATGATGATAGATCCGCACTCTTGACTCGAGAATGTCGTATTATATATTTTATCGTACGTGATGATATTGAGGCGGGATCACCGACTACTAGATATATCGACTCGGACTTAGGTGGTTTTCCTTACCCTTTTGATTTGTCTCTTAGCTTCGTACTGTAGTTTACTTGGTAGATGTTAGATTGGGCTCGAGTCCTACTTATTTCCAAAACTAACGAATCGTGAGTATTTTAAAGACAGACCAAGGGATACTACGAATATTTCAAAGAACGTATCTTTTATTAGAAACACCGTAGCCCCTATTTTCTAAACACCACGATTCATGCTATTTCAAATGCCAAAACTGTATGACTCGTATATATAACGTATATTCTTGCTGTTCGCATCACATTGCATGCTTAATTGTGTTTTCATTAATTATTATGAACCCATGCTGTTAGGACACCAGCACCATTATTGATGATGCGTATGTCTACGAACACTTGCATGCCGGCTCACACACATCATCATCGGTAATTGCCATGACACATACACTTTAGAAGTATTACTTCATTGACATGACTTGCTAGCTGATGGTTCCAATATGTATTGATTTTATATGCTTGTTTAATTATTGCATTCTCTGCTTGATATCCGATGAATTCATTTATTCATTTGTCATGCAATATTATGGGGCTTTATGCCGGTAATGCACTGTTATTTACTCTTGAGATTGAGATTTCGGATTTCCATGAGATTTCTGGATTTGGAGAAACCGTAAGATTTTGTAAACTTATTATCATTTTAAAGATAGAAAATTGCGATTTTCTCGTGATATGATATTTGAGATGTCCACCATGAGTTTTCTCGGTTCTCGAGTGGTATTATACACCCGATTCGAGGTAGGGGAGGGACCGTCTGCGGGTGCATGGTAGACCCGCTGCGGTACCCCGGGACAAGAAAATCGTATAGAAAGGCATTTGAGCCCGGCAGGGGAGCACTACCGACCAATGATTGTATGGAAACTCGACGGATATCCGGAGGATACCATTCGGAGTTATGATAGAGATGGATATGGGCTGATCCTAATCATGTAGAGCCCGAGATAGTGATATTTGATGATATGGGCCAGTCCGGATTGCCGGAGCCCGAGATTTGAGTTATTTGGATATCTGTTTTGTGTCGATGCTTGACACGGATTTAATGTGATTTCATTGATGATACATCAGTTTTTATACAGAAATCTCACTGAGACAAGAAAACGGTTTTCTTATTTAAGATGTATAATGTTTTCATCCTTATTGCATTCAGACGTCATATATGTGATATGTTGCTACCTGAGGCACTGACACGAGCACTTGGTATTACACTTATGTATAGATGTTTACCCTTGCCATATTTAGATGCTTTGGGTTTTTATATATATATATTGAGGATATTATGGTATGACCTAGGATAGAGTCATACATGCGATTTCTGCTCGGTGATATTTTCTACTCATGAGTTGGCAACTTACCCCCGTTGTGCCACAGTTTCTTGCAGGTTTTGCCGTATAGGTTTTGGTGCGGCTTGTTGGCACACTGCTTCCTTCCGGGTGATTGCTTTGGCATGTGGGTTCACTTGTATCGTGACCACCGTAGTATTCGTATTTACATTCAGTTGTATCTAGTAAACTCCATCAACCAGACTTGTATTAATTTATAGACTTAGAAGACCAGTTGTATATTCTTTCGACCTTAGAGTCGCACGCTTGTACTGTTATGATTTTTCTCTGGTTTTCTTGAGGATGTTGGTTTTCTTCTGTGTTTTTGATCCTCGCCCTTCGGCGTTGTATATTATATTGCTTGTGTGGTGGTTTCCGCCATTTGGCGTAGAGCTAGCTCCCGTTTGGGGATGCCTTTATTCATTATTATGTATTTCTTGTGTTGTACCCATTTGGGGGCCAGTATTTACAAAGGAGATTCTGCTGAAATTTTTGGGAAAATATGATGTTGCTTTTTAAATGTTTAACGCCACTTATTTTATTAAAACCACTTGCTTTAAAACAAGTTTTCTTCACTTCTTCTTTAAAATGGTTTAGATTTTTGGGCTTTTGGATAACTTGAATTAGGTGGGGTCCTATAGACTTCACATGATTCAAGTGCCAGTCACGTGCTATTTCGGGTCGTGACAAAGTTGGTATCAGAGCGCTAGGTTTAACCTTGGTTCGAGTCTATGTTTGACTATGCGGAGTCTAGGGCGTATATATATATTCGGAACCTAGGCTTGACCTTACGGAACTTAGACTTGGTCGAGGGAGTATTAGACCCGAACTTTAGTCGCATAGGTTGACCTTGGTTGATGGAGTAGGTGACTTAAGTAGAGTGACGTACCGTGTGTATGTTCCGCGACATACTTACGATACACTATTTCGCTTAAGAAGCCTTAGGATGTACATTTCCTTGCACAGTATTCTATTCGTTCATATGATCTATCATCATCGATATCGGTTGGTGGTTTTTGTTACCACGATTGCACGGGCAGAGAGAGCTGCGGCTAGAGTTGCGGTCAGCATGAGCTCGTCTTGGACAAGGACTGACCGGGGCGTAATTCCGGTGACACACGATTACATAGATGTGTCGTTTTATTGTGTTTTCCGTGCCATGAGCGTTTGATGGATTGCTTTTATAAAAATTTCTCGAACGTGCAGATCAGCACCAGAGGATTGGGCCACTGCTAGAGACCGGCTAGAATGTGATGACCGTCAATGCACCGTTATTCTTGATAATTGAGGCACTGTTTAGCGTACGGACGAATGGGCCAAATGTTGCTGCGACTGACAAGATACCTCCCCAGATGTTTGAAGCTATTGCAACACGAGTTGTACTTAGAGATGTGATAGAAGATCGCTAGTCACCCATGGATGAATGACTAAGACACGTGGTTCGTTTGCATACCCCGATACGAGGGCATCAGATTGATTGATTTTAGCTAGAGGAGACTTCACGCAGGCACGTTGAGAGTCGATAGAAAACGATCAAATGTCAGAAACCCATTTTTCCAAGTTTAAGGTATTCGAAAAAATATGCAAGTAATTCTGTGGACCCTTTAGAAGAATGAAACCCTAACTCGACATAATGACCATGGAAACGCTTTTGAACCTTAGGGTTTGCGGCAGTTCTGCGGTGCCATTAATGAGGCTTGGGTTTGCTCTTCTACGGCTGGTCCATAGGTACTGTGGCAGGTACTGGATATTATTAAACTGTGCACGAGTGTTGAGCTCTCGGGGAATTATGGGACTTTGACGAATCGATCGAAAAGTTTGACGTCGTCCGGAATTCATATGATGGGATACATTACTTGTGAGACTCTACATATGAGTATAGCCGTTGTAGCACAGTCCATACAGCTATGCAGAGACGAGTCCGAATCAGTCGACATTAGAGAAAAGTGGAGTAAGAGGTTCGTACGAGATTTTGATGAGATGATGTTCCACTCCGTTGATATCAGAGATGTGATACGCATGCCTAGGCGTTGAATATAGATATATCTTTCGGAAGGAGTCGTGATGTGTATACAGCTGTTCCGGAACCAGAAATGGATTTAGTAATGGATGATAACTTTCGGGCAGTTCGGCAGTAACGAGATTTGGGAGAGACCCAACAGAATCTTCTGGAATACTACACGAGAAGACTTGGACCCAGGATCGATCGTATCACGCACACCCAGTAGGCCACAGTTCGGCATCGTCGACGAGTCATGTTATGAGTGACCATGATAGTTGGCCAGAGATCGTTGAAGGATGTGCCAGAGCGGAATTGTTTCCGTTACCGTTTCCATATTGGGCCGTTGAGCTGAGGAGTTATGTAACTGGCAATTCGCAGTGAGAGACGAGAGCCTAAGGGCACAAGGCGCCAGACCATGAAAAAGAGGCAAGTAGATATCTTGCTCTGCTAGCTGATTGGTTCGAAAAACGTGTGTTTGTAGTGTAACCGCAATCAGAACGGTGTCACGTGTAGCTAGACCGAGGTGAGTACGGGTCGTCCTCAGGGAAACGTTGAATCTTTTACTCTTACTTTAGATGTGTTGAAAAAGAGAGGAGGAATAAAGAATTTTGTGGAAAGGTTTCTAGATCTACGTTAAGCAAGAATGCAAAATATATAGATCTAGATTATTTTAGGGATGTAGTTAATATAATAAGGGGGCTTGTAGGGTTCGTTAGGATTTAGTAGTCATGGACGATTAATTAAAAGTTACTCTTTTTATCCTTTAATAGATTTAAAACTAGAATGACGATGATGCGTGTAGATTAGGGTTTCTGGAGGGAAAAAGAATCCCACTCTTAACCCTTATCACGACACGGAACTCCGTTCATATCTAGCCTTTACCAAAACAATCATTAATCTAATCTCTAATCACGGTCGGAACTAACAAAGAATTGTTAGCGCGCCCTATTAGGATGTTAATAATTCTTTTGATAAAGTTCATAAACTTTATAGGACTTAAAAAGGGTTTAGGGATGTTCATCATCCATTAGCCTACCCTAATCCTACGAACCCTAACAAGCGGAGAATTACTCGCGCATGTTGGGAGAAAAAGAGATGGAGAGAAAATGCATAATTAAACTACGAAGAAATAGAATAAGAAAAAGAAAGTTACCTTTATTAATCAACAATATTCATTACACTTTGATTCCTTAGAAAATGATTACAAAGACTAGTTTGCTTCTCGATCTCTTCCAAGGAGGCAGACGGACAGTTGATGATCAGCCTGGATGCGTGAGCCGTCTTGGACTTCGTGATCTCGTCGGCTTGATAATTTTTCCAAGAGGTTCTCGGTCTTTATTTATAGTCCCAAAGCCAGAAAGTTAGATGCCTATATTGGGGAATGGTAGTTAGAATCCAGCTCAAAAATTTCCAGCCCTTAACTCCACTTTAACGCGGCGGATCCGCGGCATCAAGGGGCTCGGGCCGCGGATCCGCGGCCTGATGATCAGATCCATTGATCAATTTTTTATGGGAATGCTCCTTGTGACATGTGGCGATCCTTGGAACCTTCAGAATTTGGAAATCTTTTCTTTTCTTCTGCCAGAATTGATTTCTTAATTAGGCAGGTTTTCTTTAACAATTTGATTTCCTTGATTTTAGACCTGAAAATTCTGCACAATAACTTAACAAATAATATTTAGTAGACTTTGTTCTACTAGGATTTGGTCAATGACATTATTTGCATATATTTTCCTATCAAATGCTAATTATAATATATCAACCATGGAAAATAGTATTTTTACAGATAAACCCTCATATGTATGATATATTATAATAAAGACCTTTTTAATATAGAAATAGTAGGAAAAATGTAATAACCAATGTGCAGTTTTATCAACTGAACAAATACCCCCAAACTTATCTTTGATCGTCCCGAGCAAACTAGTTTATTCAAGAGAAGGAGAAAAAGGAAAGGAGAAAACTAAGCACACTTTCGTAGGCAAACACGATTGCACCGAGCACGTGCAACAAGCCGTTAAACCTCTAGGTGTCCCTAGTAGGAGGAGTGTTGTCTCCTGAGGGATTTCAGCGGATTACACCCACAAAATCCTATAACAAAAGAGAGATGGTGAAATTTACATATAAAGATAAGAACCATAAAAGAAATACTTTGAAAATTTAGAGTTTCCAACTACACTAGCTTTTCAATTGTCATGAGCCCTATCTTAATAGTCATGAAAAAATGTTAGAAATCACATCATCCCTCAATAAAACATCGTCTTTATTCTTCATTCCTACCTTTCATCCAAACATCGATCATATACCCCTACGTGTATGAAATGGACATCCCTACACTCGGAGAATTCAATTCAAGCTATCATACTCTTGTCCATCTACCTCAGTACTTTTTAATTTGATGAATATTTAGATTTGCTCACACATTTTCATGCGACCGTTAATACTTCTTGAGGTACTAACCGACCGATTACTTATGTGCTTGCTGATTAGATGATACTATTTTCCTCGTCTTGCATCACCTAAGGCTTAGCAGTGACTCCCAGACCAGTTGGCCTTATGGCACTAGGTGAAGAGGCACCCTCGCTATATTTTTTTATTGCTGCCTTGGCGATACAAAACCAGTGTTCATTTTTTTCTTTTCACCATTTATATTTTCTTCATTTTTTTTTATTTTTTTCATTTCCTTCATACTTTGGCTTTTAGACAAGAGTATTTCAAGGTATCCTCTACTATCTCGAGTTTCAAGACGTGTGTAAGTGCATATAGTAGGGTATCAACATTCAAATGTTTGGCTTCCAGAATAGAAACTATTTTTCAGACTTATTTTTATCCTCAGATTAGTGACTTCCTTCATCTTACTAACCCTTGGGACAACAGCTCATAACTACTTATTACTAGTTCGTTTAAGAAAACTTCTATTTTTCTTGGTTTTCTTAAACTATTTCTATCTTTTGGATGTAATTTTTCACACTCTACTCTTTTGTTATAAATTTTTTTTAATGCCCAGTGTCAAAGATAATTCAGTGAATACAAACCTCCCCCCCAAACCTGTTTTCAGCAGTGTCCTCACTGATGTAGCCTTTTAAGAACATGGACCTGTATACTAGGGGAGAGATACAAGGGGTAAAATAATAGTTAAATGAAAACTACCCCCAAACTTGTTCTTTGACACGCACAAATATTCAATCAAATCCATTTTTACTCACCTCCATTTTTAAAATGAGAAAATGTTACAAAAACATGGAGTGAGGCAGAGGAAATTTAGTTTTGATAAAGCGGCTCCTGTAAAAACAGGAGCTCCTCCGCGGGGTCAGCAGAAAAATACGGTTTTAATCTATGCCCATTTACTTTAAAAATTGAACCGTTTTTCAAATTTTCGACTTCAACTGCCCCGTGCGGGTGTACATACCGCACCACAAAAGGTCCTTTCCAACGAGATTTAAACTTACCCGGATGAAGATGGAGACGGGAATTGTAAAGAAGGACTTGTTGCCCCGATGTGAAGGTTTTTCTAAAAAGATTTTTATCGTGGAACACTTTAGTCCTGTTCTTTACTATCACCGCATTATCGTAAGCTTCATCACGGAGTTCGCTTAGCTCATTCAATTGCAGCTTCCGATAGCTGCCTGCATGATCAAGATCAAAATTAAGCTCTTTAATAGCCCACATTGCTTTATGTTCGATCTCGATAGGAAGGTGGCATGCCTTCCCAAACACAAGGCGGTATGGAGACATACCAAGATCGGTCTTATAAGCGGTGCGGAATGCCCAAAGAGCATCCGTCAATTTGGTTGATCAATCTCCACGGTTTTTCGAAACCGTCTTCTCCAATATCTGTTTGATCTGCCTATTTGAGATCTCAGTCTGCCCGCTTGTTTGGGGATGATAGGGCGTAGAAAGCTTGTGAGTGATTGAATATTTCCGCATCAAGGCCTCGAAAGACCGATTGCAGAAATGTGTCTCGTTGTCGCTAATTATAGCGCGAGGGTGTCCGAATCGCGAAAAGTTATTTTCTTTAAGGAACTTAATGACAACTTTGTTGTCATTAGTGCGACACGGTATAGCTTCCACCCATTTCGAGAAATAATCAACCGCTAACAAGATATATAGATTCCCAAAGAAGTTGGGAAAAGGGCCCATAAAATCAATACCCCAAATATCAAATATTTCCACAACCAATATAGGTTGGAGCGGCATCTCATTCCTTCGTGAAATCCGACCCAAATGCTGACATCACGGATAAGTTTTGCAATGTTCAAATGCATCTTTAAATAATGTTGGCCAATATAAACCACATTGCAAAACTTTTTCCGCCGTTTTTCGAGGACCAAAATGACCGCCGCATGCCTGATCATGACAAAATGATAACACACTCTTGAATTCATCGTTAGGGACACACCTGCGAATGATTTGATCGGAACAATACTTGAATAGATAAGGTTCATCCCAGTAAAAATATTTTACTTGGGATAGAAATCGAAGTTTGTCTTGTTTCGACCAATCGCTAGGAATAAGTCCCGTTGCAAGATAGTTCGCGATATCCACGAACCAAGGTTCGTAGGATACGGTCAAGAGCTGTTCGTCAGGAAATGAGTCATTTATTGGCACGGTCAAAGTTGGTGAAGAAGTGATGCGTGAAAGATGGTGGGCTACAACGTTTTCACATCCACTCTTGTCTCGGATGACAAGATCAAATTCTTGTAACAATAGGATCCAACGTATTAGCCTGGCCTTCGCATCCTTTTTCGATAAAAGATGTCGTAGGGCGGAGTGATCTGTGTAAACCACAATAGGCGAGCCAATCAAGTAGGGCCTGAATTTCTCTAATGCAAATACAACTGCCAAGAGTTCTTTCTCGGTAGTTGTGTAATTTATTTGTGCATCATTCAAGGTCCTACTTGCATAGTAAATTACATGTGGCATCTTATCAATATGCTGTCCCAAGACAGCACCAATAGCAAAATCTGATGCGTCACACATAAGCTCGAACGGGTGGTTCCAATTCGGAGATGATAGAACGGGGGCTATAGTGAGTGATTCTTTAAGCGATTCAAAAGCAGCCTCACAATCCGAATCGAAGTGAAATGTAGTGTCCTTGGCCAATAGAAGGGTTAAGGGTCTAGCAATTTTGCTAAAGTCCTTAATAAATCTCCTATAAAATCCTGCATGGTCAAGGAAGGATCGTATATCTTTGACGCAGTTGGGACGAGGGAGGTTATGAATGACATCTATTTTAGCTCTGTCAACCTCAATGCCTTTTCGTGAAATTATATGTCCAAGTACAATACCTTCTTGGACCATAAAATGGCATTTTTCCCAATTCAAAGTCAAGTTCTTATCCTTACAGCGGGTAAGAACCGCGTCAAGATTACGAAGGCAGTCCTCAAAGGAGTCCCTAAAAATGGAGAAATCGTCCATAAAAATTTCTAGAAAATTTTCCACCATATCTGAAAATATCCCTATCATGCACCGCTGAAATGTAGCGGGAGCGTTGCATAACCCAAAAGGCATGCGTCTATAAGCAAAAGTTCCGAAAGGACAAGTAAAAGTGGTTTTATCTTGATCCTTTTCGGCGATGGGGACCTGGTTATAGCCAGAGTATCCGTCCAAGAAACAGTAGTATTCATGTCCCGCTAATCGTTCCAACATCTGGTCAATAAAAGGTAGAGGGAAGTGATCTTTCCTCGTCGCGGCACTGAGTTTCCTATAATCAATACATACGTGCCACCTAGTTTGGATGCGTGTTTGGATTAACTCATTAGCCTCATTAGTGATGACCGTGATGCCAGACTTTTTAGGGACCACGTGAATTGGACTTACCCATTGGCTATCAGATATGGGGTAAATTATTCCACTATCAAGGCACTTGACGATTTTTTTCTTTACCGCCTCCTTCATAATGGGATTTAACCGTCTTTGTGGGTCTCGGGTTGGTTTGGCTTCATCTATCAGATGTATGTTATGTTCAACAATTAAGGGACTAATCCCTTTGATGTCGGCCATTGTCCAACCAAATACTTGCCGACTCGATCTCAACACTGCCAAAAGTGCGTTCTCTTGCTCTAAGGCTAGAGAAGCGGATATAATCACTGGCAAAGTCTCATTCTCTCCTAAATATGCATATTTAAGATGAGAATGTAGCGGTTTGAGATCTAGAATTGGAGGAGAGACAATAGAAGGTGGGGTAACGGAATAATATTCAGACTCCTTAAGAGGTTCAAAACTTGCATAAGATATTGACTCGGAAAGTGCTGCTGACTTTTGCAACGAATCAACGGGTTCAATCTCAAGGTCGGACTCATTGAACATATCCTCACTGTGAAGTGGTGCAAGATCAAACGATGTCTCATTAGTGTTGTCGAGAACATCAAAGCAAAGTTCCTCATCCATGCAGCTTTCGGAAGCTATCTCGTGGATGGAACAAACATCCAGCAAATAAGCAGAAGGTTCTGATGGCTGACTTCCTATCTTGTAAATATTAAGCTCAATTGTCATTTTGCCGAAGGATAAGTTCATAGAACCGTTATGACAATTAATTACAGCGTTAGAAGTTGCTAGGAAGGGTCGACCAAGTATCACCGGGATTTGATTGCGTGGGTTTCCCACAGGTTGTGTATCTAAAACAATAAAGTCCACGGGAAATATGAATTCCCCGAATTTAATTAACACATCCTCTAGTTCGCCTCAAGGTTTGGTGATAGATCGGTCTGCCATCTGGAGAGTACAATGGGCGGGTTTTAACTCTCCAATTCCTAACTGCTCGTATACTGAGTAAGGAAGCAAGTTAACGCTAGCGCCTAGATCGAGTAAAGCACGATTAATATTTTTACCCCCAATAGAAATAGAGATTGTAGAACAGCCGGGGTCCTTACGTTTCTTTGGTATTTGTTGGGTAAAAGCGGTGCTAACATTACTCGTCATGAAAACCTTCTTAGGCACTTGAGTTTTTCTCTTCCTAGTGCACAAGTCTTTAAGGATTCTTGCATAAGATGGGACTTGTTGAATAGCATCTAGGAGAGGAATATTCATGCTAACTTGCTTAAACATTTCCACAATCTTCTCCATTTGCGGGTTAGGTCTGTTGGCCCTTAATCTGTTTGGAAATGGAGCTCGATCAATAAGTTTTGGGTCCAGCGTTTGTGGAGAAGACTGTGGGGACGGATTCGATCCCAAAATTGGAGTGGGAATCGACTTAGATAGATTTGGCGAAATGTTCGAGCCTTGGGGAAAACGGAGAATAGGCTCGGATGAAGGTGGGAGACTATACGAATTACGGGAAGAAGAAGAAGAAGCTGGGGTATCAAATGTGTCACTAACATCAAACTGCTCACCCACTCGGTTATTCAGCACTCTTCCCGATCTCAACGTAGTAATGGCATTCACATTATGATTTTGTGAATGGCCAGGATTCGGTAGGGGTTGAAATGAGAGTTTCCCTTTTTCTCTCGCACTCATTGCGGCATTTAACTGTGCGATTTGGTTTTCTATTGATTTAATACTCTCACCATGGGAAGCGGAGTTTTTCGTTATGGTATCAATAGAAGACTTCATCTCAGCCGACAATTGCATGGAATATTTCATGAACATATCCAAAGTTTGTGCAAGTGAAGAGTTGTCAGTACCGACCACTTGTGGTGTAGAAGTGTTGGCCGGATTTTGGAAATTCTGTGACTGAAAGGGGGGCTGACTCTGTGGTTGTGGTTGCTGTGAAGGAGGTCTTTGATAATTGCTTTGTTGGTTTTGATTCCAAGCAAAATTAGGATGATTCCTCCATCCTTGATTGTACGTGGAAGAATAAGGGTCATTTCTAGGTCGCTGCTGAAAAGCAGCATTAGCTTGAAACGATGCATTCATAGGACATTCTTCCATTAAGTGTGAATGATCCGAACAGCAACCACAGACGGTCTTAGGAAGCGTGACCTGATTTAGGGAGAATGATGAGAATTTGTTCTCAATAGCGTCGAGTTTCTTCTGTATCGCTGCCTTTCGGCTTTTACTGCGATAGAAACATCGAGCTGGTGAATACTTCCCTTAAAAAAAGGTGGTCTTACGCTTTCCCACTGCAAAGTGTGTTCAGCGAGGTCTTCCAGATACTTCCAAGCTTCACCGTCATCTTTAGACATGAAATTGCATTGACACATTGTTTCAAGCATCTGCTTTGTCGCTGGATTAATGCCCTCATATATAATCCGACATAAATCCCATCTATTGATTCCATGATGAGGACATTGGACAAGCAGATCCTTGAAACGTTCAAAGCACTTCCAAAATGGTTCATTGGGAAGCTGGGTGAACTGGTTGATCTCGCTTCTAACACGGGAAGTCTTATAGTTTGGGTAAAACTTCTTAAGAAATGCTATGACGAATTCATCCCAATTAGTGATAGAGTGTGCGACAGTATTGTAAAGCCATTTTTCTGCCAAGTCGCACAGTGTGAATGGGAGAAGACGCAAACGCATAGCATCGACAGTCAACTGTGAAGTACCCATCATTGCGCATACGTTCTCGAATTTGGTGATGAAAACGTACGCGTCTTCCGACTCAAGCCCGTGAAATTTTGGCAGCAGATTGATGTAGTGGGGTTTAATTTCGAAATTATCCCCGTTAGGTGGTGGAAGAGATAGACAAGTAGGAAGAGGACCACGGATAGGATAACATCTCTCTTGGAGAGAGATGCGCGGTGGATTTTGCGCACCTACGGGCGGTGGCAGCGTGGTGTTATAATCTGATGGAGTACCGTCCATCTCGGTCGTGGTGTGTGGTGGGGGAAAAGAAGATGAAGAAGTACCGACTTCGGCGTCGATAGCAGGAACGCGGACAAGACGGGCACTAGGATCCCGTGTCCAGCCGAGCATGCACTAAGCGGGTTTAGTGCAAGTGGCAGCGTGTGTGTGATTTAAAATTGGCTTGTTTTGAAAAAAGTGGGACTCAAGACAAATCACTCTAAAATGCACAAGAAACCCTAGAACTAAGGTCACCTAGGTCCAGTCTCTAGACCGCTCCTAGACTTCCAAAGGACAAGCCGCAGGATAAATTCTCTACCGCCTCTTTACTACTCTTGTAGCCAGGTAAGTGCCAGGTGAGTGGGAGGCTTCCCACTACGAAAGTAGTGGTCCTAATTAAGTAACCACTCGCCTTGGACACACTTGCCTAGGCACTACAAAAGTAATGCGGATAAGCGATAGATTACCCACGACCTTCCTCTGTCCTTAATGAGCGCGACAGTCCTTAGAGTCCGGTCTAGATATTTTTTAAATTATTGTAGGGTTGATGCAGATGCTCGGTTTGTGATTTGTGGGGCTTAGGAAGGGTGATGAAATCCCCACCTAATCTTGATTTGGTCTTTGCCCCTTAAAGTCCGTATTAAAATATGCAAAACAAAACCAATCACAAAACTTTTGCAAAATGATTTTTGAGCGGCGCTATTTTGCAAAGAATCCTGCAGAAAATAGATTTTATTGGATTTTAGAGGAGAGAGAAAGAGTTAAGAAAGATACCAGAGAAGTGTGAAACCCTAGATCTCCTATTTCCTCAAGTCCGTGACTCCAGATCTCCTTGCAAATCTCGCACAAATTGTTAAATATGAAATTTGCAGTTTTGTTTTAATAATGATATGAATCGTCTAAGAATTCAATACAAATAATAAGAATAAAAAATTACGCACGTATCCCCGGCAACGGCGCCATTTGAATGGTTCGAAAGAGTGTTTGTGGTGTAACCGCAATCAGAACGGTGTCACGTGTAGCTAGACCGAGGTGAGTACGGGTCGTCCTCAGGGAAACGTTGAATCTTTTACTATTACTTTAGATGTGTTGAAAAAGAGAGGAGGAATAAAGAATTTTGTGGAAAGGTTTCTAGATCTACGTTAAGCAAGAATGCAAAATATATAGATCTAGATTATTTTAGGGATGTAGTTAATATAATAAGGGGGCTTGTAGGGTTCGTTAGGATTTAGTAGTCATGGACGATTAATTAAAAGTTACCATTTTTATCCTTTAATAGATTTAAAACTAGAACGACGATGATGCGTGTAGATTAGGGTTTCTGGAGGGAAAAAGAATCCCACTCTTAACCCTTATCTCGACACGGAACTCCGTTCATATCTAGCCTTTACCAAAACAATCATTAATCTAATCTCTAATCGCGGTCGGAACTAACAAAGAATTGTTAGCGCGCCCTATTAGGATGTTAATGATTCTTTTGATAAAGTTCATAAACTTTATAGGACATAAAAAAGGGTTTAGGGATGTTCATCATCCATTAGCCTACCCTAATCCTACGAACCCTAACAAGCGGAGAATTACTCGTGCATGTTGGGAGAAAAAGAGATGGGGAGAAAATGCATAATTAAACTATGAAGAAATAGAATAAGAAAAAGAAAGCTACCTTTATTAATCAACAATATTCATTACACTTTGATTCCTTAGAAAATGATTACAAAGACTAGTTTGCTTCTCGATCTCTTCCAAGGAGGTAGACGAACAGTTGATGATCAGCCTGGATGCGTGAGCCGTCTTGGACTTCGTGATCTCGTCGGCTTGATAATTTTTCCAAGAGGCTCTCGGTCTTTATTTATAGTCCCAAAACCAGAAAGTTAGATGCCTAAATTGGGGAATGGTAGTTAGAATCCAGCTCAAAAATTTCCAGTCCTTAACACTACTTTAACGCGGCGGATCCTCGGCATCAAGGGGCTCGGGCTGCGGATCCGCGGCCTGATGATCAGATCCATTGATCAATTTTTTATGGGAATGCTCCTTGTGACATGTGGCGATCCTTGGAACTTTCAGAATTTGGAAATCTTTTCTTTTCTTCTGCCAGAATTGATTTCTTCATTTTGATTTCTTAATTAGGTAGGTTTTCTTTAACAACTTGATTTCCTTGATTTTAGACCTGAAAATTCTGCACAATAACTTAACAAATAATATTTAGTAGACTTTGTTCTACTAGGATTTGGTCAATGACATTATTTGCATACATTTTCCTATCAAATGCTAATTATAATATATCAACACATGGAAAATAGTATTTTTACAGATAAACCCTCATATGTATGATATATTATAATAAAGACCTTTTTAATATAGAAATAGTAGGAAAAATGTAATAACCAATGTGCAGTTTTATCAACTGAACACTAGCTTTGGAAGCACCGACACCTTCTCGACCTTGAAGGAAGGACATATCGACGACAGTGTTTACGATTTGTGACTTGGTGATTCGAATATCACGCGTCCGTCATTTTGGATTTTTGCACATACTTGACGCACTTGATGCGATTTTGGTGCAAACCAGATGCACTAAACCGGGATTCTTCGTGCATGTCAGATGCACCTGATATTGTTGTCAGGCACACCCGTTGCCCTTGACAGGTGTTTTCGTGCACACCCGTTGCACTTTGATTTTAGTTTCTGTGCACATGTATGGCACATTCATTGATTTCGATTTCTGTGCGCACCAAACGCACGTGTCATTATTACTTATATTATTAAGTGTAATTTCCTTTGAGCGGTACGTTTTTATGATATTTACAATTTGGCATAGTAGCTGAGCAGGACTGGTCCGAGGACAGTACCTGAATATGATTTTGCATGCATCGATAGTTACCGAAGGGATTTCCAAAAAGGAGCTATAGCCTCAGTATTTTCCTATGTGTCCAAGATGACACGAAACATGTTTCAAAGGAAACCCTTCTAAATTATTTTAAAACGGCGGGACGTGTATGATAAATAAAGAATATATATATGTATATATATAGTTATTTTTTTCGATAATAAACTTCCGCTACTTGTGCTGTGATACGCGCATCGCACGGCGACTTGAAAAGGTTTGGCATGCATTTCTTTCAGATGTTTTGACGAGTTTACAACGATGCGTACTATGTACATGTCATAATTTTGATATATATCATGTTGGTTTTCGTATTAGACTTTGACATTGATATCTTCTCCTTGACTCCGATGATTGCGTGATGCTTGACGGAGCTTTGATTTTGAGTTATATACTCGTTTTCCTGCGCGTGCATTGCTCTAAGATGTGTTTTAAGTATTGATGATTTCGAAGCCACGCCGATTTGAGTGTTTTGCTGAAATCTTTTAGAATTTGGGGGAGTTTTAATTTAAATTTGCGGACCGAATTTCTTCAAGGGGGAAGGCTGTAACGTTTTCAAAATCGTTTAGGTGAAATTTCGGATAATCGGAAAAATAACTGGTGTTTTCCGTAAAAACCAAGATATGATTATCTTTCAATATAAAATTAAATATACCTATTCTAGTTATGTAATTGCTAGTATTTGATATTTAATAGGCCACTTATAAAATTTCCAGTTTACTAAAATATTTTCCGTAATTAATTATTTTAAATATTATTTTAAGCCTTCACCAATACATTTAATTAGTGATATTTACAAATTGGAATGGGTTAATCATTCATCAGTGAACCATAAAAATTATATAACAAGTTATAAAATGTTCACTTGTTCTCATAATATCTCTATAATTCTAGAGAATTCTAGGGGAAAAGTTAATTGAAAAATAAAATAAATGAAAAAGATTGATGTGCGGTGTATTATTGAGCTTTGAAGGGTTAATCTTGACTTGAATCTCTACACACTCACACACCCACACCCTCTCCCCAAGTGGCCGAGCCAAATGTGGCAGCCCCTCTCTCTAATCATCTCACTTTCTCATATCATTTTTAAGGAAAATTAAAAGAGAACGATAAAGAAAAGATGTGTGGTGATAGATATTTGAAGTATGGGCTTTGTTTGACTTGCACACCCACCCACATCCTCTCTCTCTCTCTCCTCTTCCCAATTCCAGCATCCCCACCATATTTTCCCACCTCATTCTCTTAAAGAAAAATCCACAAAAAATTCATCAAAAATCAAAATAAAATCCCACAAAACCCAAATCCAATCTTTACCTATTATTTGTTGGCCAATATAGCATGGATCTTGGAGCATAGAAGTAAATTTGGGAGGCTAAGTTGCATGCAGATCTACAAATCTTGGAGGTATAAATCTTAACCCTTTAGTGAATTTGTTGTTTAATTGCTTTAATCTAGCATATTTAAGTGTTAAATATGCTTCTAATTGCTAAATTGAAAATTCAAGAGAAGGAGTTTGAAATTCAAGTTAGGGTTTATCACTTAATTATGATTACAATGGGTAATGTAACATCTTAAGGAATGCAAAATGTAATCTAGTTGTTAATTTACAAATTTTTTACTTGTAAATTGTTTTAATCAAGCTATTTTTGCAAACTAGATTTTTTGAGATTAAGGTAAAGAGGTGAGTTTAAAATCTAATTAATGGTTGGGTGACCTAATTAAGATATTATGTGATTATTGTAGTCACTAAAATTGTTAAAACATTTAGATTTGTGCTAAAACGGGTAATTGAGGCTTACTGGGTTTTTGGAAATAAATCGATTTGATTTATTTTGAGGTTTTGATGAGTTGCAACTTATTTCATATAATATTTAGTGAGTTGTGAAACCACGATTGGTACGTTTGGGTTTTAAGTTTGGGGATTTTCACGTATAGTGACCCTCGTTGTAGTTTGTGGCGTTGTCGCGGCGCGTTTCGTGCACCAAGTGTGTGCGTGTCGAATTAATGCGCGTGGTTGACTTGTATTGTTTTTGTCCGCGACTATTTATATTTATTCTCTTTTTACTTGTGTACGTTGCTAGAATCGGGTGCAGAGGCGTCGGATGTGGCGCGGAAAGGACAGAGCTGAAATCGGAGCAGATTAGCCGAGGCGTCCAGGCGAGTAAATGTATATCTACGGAGGAAGTCGGGTGGATGGCGTATAGCAACCCAGCAGTTCGTAGTGTAGTATATGATATATATTATATATATTTATACGTGTATTTGAGACATGCATAATTAGCGAGGGAAGTTTAAGGAGATCATGGGTTAAATTTTAGAGTAATTAGATGATAGTGTCGTTAGTTAGTTTCTTAGTCGCGAAACCCTAGAATAAGGTTCATACACACACATGCACCCACGGATTATGTTTTGGCGTATATGATATATGTATATATATATATGTGGATGTCTTGCTATATATATATATATATACATATACGTATACACGTATGATGATGATAGTATATGATACGTGGAGGTGAGTCGATATGATCGGGCATGATGCCGTGAGATCGGTTATGTGATTTGGGTCGTGTTATGAGATACGACATAATATTATAGCGGTGAGATCGGAGATATGATTTTATTCACGCGGATATATGATGGATGGTATCGGTATGTACTGGACTTTAGATCTGTACCCTAGCTCTTGATATTATGATAGTGATACCAGATGAATAATGAGGTATATGTAATATTGACCCGTACCCCGATTTAGGATGCCGTACGATGGATTTTACCGTACGATATATAAATATGATGATAGATCCGCACTCTTGACTCGAAGATGTCATATTATATATTTTATCGTACGTGACGCTATTAAGGCGGGATCACCGACTACTAGATATATCGACTCGGACTTAGGTGGTTTTCCTTACCCTTTTGATTAGTCTCTTAGTTTCGTACTGTTGTTTACTTGGTAGATGTTAGATTGGGCTCGAGTTATACTTATTTCCCAAACTAATGAATCGTGAGTATTTTAAAGACAGGCCAAGGGATACTACGGATATTTCAAAGAACGTATCTTTTCTTAAGAACACCGTAGCCCCTATTTTCTAAACACCACGATTCGTGCTATTTCAAATGCCAAAACTGTATGACTCGTATATATAACGTATATTCTTGCTGTTCGCATCGCATTGCATGCTTAATTGTGTTTTCATTAATTATTATGAACCTGTGCTGTTAGGACACCAGCACCATTACTGATGATGCGCATGTCTACGAACACTTGCTTGCCGGCTCACACACATCATCATCGGTAATTGCCATGACACACACACTTTAGAAGTATTACTTCATTGACATGACTTGCTAGCTGATAGTTCCAAAATGTATTGCTTTTATATGCTAGTTTAATTATTTCATTTCCTGCTTGATATCCGATGCATTCATATATTCATTTGTCATGCAATATTATGGGGCTTTATGCCGGTAATGCACTGTTATTTACTCTTGAGATTGGGATTTCAGATTTCCATGAGATTTCTGGATTTGGAGAAACTGCAAGATTTTATAAACTTATTATCATTTTAAAGATAGAAAATTGCGGTTTTCTCGTGATATGATATTTGAGATGTCCACCATGAGTTTTCTCGGTTCTCGAGTGGTTTGATTGGTTCTGTTTTAAAGAAGTGTTTGTAGTGTAACCGCAATCAATAACGGTGTCGCGTGTAGCTAGACCGAGATGAGTACGGGTCGTCCTCTGGGAAACGTTGAATATTTTATTCTTACTTTAGGCGTGTTGAGAAAGAAAGGAGGAAGAATGAAGAATGGTGAAGAATGGTTGTAGGATCTAGATCTACGTTAAACACGGATGCAAAATATAGATCTAGATTAACTACGGATGTAAATTTAATATTTAAAAGGGGCTTGTAGGGTTCATTGGGATTTAGTAGTCATGGATGATTAATTAAAGATTACTCTTTTTATCCTTTAATAGATTTAAAACTAGAACGACGGTGATGCATGTAGATTAGGGTTTCTGGAGGGAAAAGGGTTCACACTCTTAACCCCTATCTCGACGTGGAACTCCGTTCATATCTAGCCTTTACCAAAACAATAGTTAATCTAATCTCTAATCGCGGTCGAGACTAGAAATGAATTGGTAGCGCGCCCGATTAGGATGTTAACTATTCTTTTGATAGAGTTTATAAACTTTATAGGACTTAAAAAGAGTTTAAGGATCTTCATCATCCATTAACCTACACTAATCCCATGAACCCTAACAAGCGAAGAATTACTCGCGCATGTTGGGAGAAGAAGAGATGGAGAGGGAAATCATATTAAAACTACAAAGAAATAGAATAAGAAAAAGAACTACCTTTATTAATCAACAAAATTCATTTACACTTTGTTCCCTTAGAAAATGATTACAAAATGCTAGTTTGCTTCTCGATCTCTTCTAAGGAGGTAGACGAATAGTTGATGATCAGCCTGGATGCGTGAGCCTGTCTTGGACTTCGTGATCTCTTCAGCTTGATAATTTTTCCAAGAGCCTCTCGACCTATAGTCCCAGAGCCAGAACCCTAGCTGCCTAATTTGGAAGCCAGAGGTTAAGATCCTAACCACCAAAATCCCAACTCCCAACTCATCAAAAGAGCGGCGGATCCGCGACCAATAGGTGAGTTTGGCCGCGGATCCGCGGCCAAGTAAGGAAATATTGGGCTATTCTTCTTGTGACTTCTTCTGGTGACACGCGGTGATCTTTTGAATCTCTGGAAACTAAAAATCTTTTCTACGCCACTGCCGGAATTGATTTCTTTAGTTTACTTTCTTAATTAGGCAGGTTTGTTTTAACAACTTTGATTTCCTTGCTTTCAGCCCTGCAAATTCTGCATAATAACTCAACAAATAATATTAGTAGAGTTTGTTTTATTAAGATATTTAACTTAACCATTAAGAATAGGTTAAAGGCTTTTAATAAGGTAAGCATATTTAAATGGGCCAAATGTCACATGAATATTATATGCTTACTTTTTCCTACCAAATGTTAATTATAATATATAAACACATGAAAATAGTATTTTTACAGATAAACCCTCACATGTATCATATATTATAATAAACACCTTTTATTATATAAAAATAGTAGGAAAAATGTCATATTAAATGTGCAGTTTTATCAACTGAACAAATACCCCCAAACTTATCTTTGATCGTCCCGAGCAAACTAGTTTATTCAAGAGAAGGAGAAAAAGGAAAGAGAAAGCTAAGCACTCTTTCGTAGGCAACACGATTGCACTGAGCACGTGCAACAAGCCGTTAAACCTCTAGGTGTCCCTAGTAGGAGGAGTGTTGTCTCCTGAGGGTTTTCAGCGGATTACACCCACAAAATCCTATAATAAAAGAGAGATGGTGAAAGTTACATATAAAGATAAGAACCATAAAAGAAAGACTTTGAAAACTTAAAGTTTCCAACTACACCAGCTTTTCAGTTGTCATGAGCCCTATCTTAATAGTCATGAAAAGATGTTAGAGATCACGTCATTCCTCAATAAAACATCGTCTTTATTCTTCATTCCTACCTTTCATCCAAACATCGATCATATACACCTACGTGTATGCAAAGAACATCCCTACACTTGTAGAATTCAATTCAAGCTATCATACTCTTGTCCATCTACCTCAGTACTTTTTAATTCGATGAATATTTAGATGGATTTGCTCGCACATTTTTCATGCGACCATTAATATTTCTTGAGGTACTAACCGACCGATTACTCATGTGCTTGCTGATTAGGTGTATTAGTATTTTCCTCGTCTTGCACCACCTAAGGCTTAGCAGTGACTCCCAGACCAGTTGGTCTAAGGCACTAGGTGATGAAGCACCATCGCTATATTTTTTTATTGCTGCCTCGGTGATAACAAAACCAGTGTTCATTTTTCTTCACCATTTTATCTTTTATTCATTTTTTTACTTCTTTCATACTTTGGCTTTTAGACAAGAGCATTTCAAGGTATCCTCTACTATCCCGAGTTTCAAGACATGTGTAAGTGCGTATAGTAGGGTATTAACGTTCAAATGTTTGGCTTCCAGAATATGAACTATTTTTCAGACTTATTTTTATCCGCAGATTAGTGACTTCTTTCATCTTACTAACCCTTGAGACAACGGCTCATAACTACTTATTACTAGTTCGTTTAAGAAAACTTTTAATTTTCTTGGTTTTCTTAAACTATTCCTATCTTTTAAATATAATTTTTCACTTTCTACTCTTTTGTTATAAAAGAAATTTTTTTAAATTTTTTTTGAAAATGTTGTACTTATACAAAGTATGATGCAAATTGATGCGTAAATAAGCACAAACCTCCCCCAAACTTGTTTTCAACAGTGTCCTCACTGTTGTCATCTTGTTAAAGCTCAAAAACCTGTAAGCTTGGGAGGAAAAATTTATTAATGGGGACATGAAATATGAATATGAAAATCCTCCCCCAAACTTATTTTTGGCTCACAATCTTATAAAAAATTTCTTTCAAGAGCCAAAATATCCCCCCTAAACTTAAGTAAAATCGTATTAAGAATTTAAAATTATTTGGGGAGGGGTTAAAATTATTGGTCAAAGTAAAGCCTTGCAAAAACCAAATGTCAACACCAACCATTCAAAAATCTTATCGATATAACGCACTGGTTGGTGGAAAATCAAAGATTTGAAGAAGTGGGGAGATAGGAGGCGGTATGGTTTACGTCTCGGTTGATAGAGACGAAACAATAATGGTGAACGGAAACGAGAATGTGGATGATTAGGAATGGAAATCAGGGTCACATTCTCGTATGGGATAAGAAGAAATGGTGGTGGTTCGACTTCTTGAGGTGGAGGTTGATTAATCACAAAATCCGTGTCGTTTAGGAATGTGAGTTCGTCGGCGAAAATATCTTCGAAACTTTCATCGATGGTCCGATTGAGCGTTTCAATGTCAATAAGTGTCGCGCCAGAATTCAACACACTTGATTTATCAAAAATTATGAAGGTAGGATTCTCGAAAAGCTTATTTACCACATTCTCAAAAGAGTCTAAATCAAGTTGTCTTTCAAGAATTATCGAACTCGAAAAATTGAATAGTGATTCATCAACATTCGCTAAAATTAAAGGAATAATAGAAGAAGAACCAGAGAAAGTGGGAGATGAAATGGGTAAACAAATTAGTGTGTCGAGTATTACTGAACCAGATGTGGGAGATGAAGGCTGAATTTCGTTCTGCTTTTCGGTGATACCATTATTATCACCATCGAGACGCATTTGGGGTTCGGGACGAATAATTAAAGGCTCGAGATGATGACCACAAGGAAGTGAAAGGACCTGATGAATTGGTGGAACACACTCATCTAAAATTCCCGGTACATCATTCAATATATCCCCAATGTCAATCTCCTCATTCAAGTGAAGGTTAAAATTCTCAAACACCTCATTAAAAGTATGGTTTTCAATCAATTTTGGTTCAAGAGTGGAGGTGTAGAGATCACAAGGGTTGGGTATGGTTTCACTTGAAATAGACCCTTCATAATCGGGTAAATCAAACACTAAAAAGTCACACAACTTATCAGACATTCTATCTTTAATTGATGAATCATTTGGTGTACTAGATGAATCTGTGAAACTGGAGTTATGGATTTTAGTTTGGAAAGGGAAGGTTTGATTAGGAAGGGTGTATAATTCTGTCTCACTACCCAAATTCTCATTTTGTCCGATGCCCATATTATATACTGAAAAATTTTGGGCTGGTTCGGAACTCGTTGCTTTTTCATATTTAGCCATGCTTTCCTTCCATTCCTCTCTAATGCGGTTCATCATCACTATACCTTATTCTAATTTCCGCTCAAGACTAGACTTTGGTTGATAAGGGGTTTCATGATAAGATTGAAATTCTTGTAGATAATTAAAACTCCTAAATGACTGATTAGAAGGATTGTCTAGAGAAGGTGTAAAAGTCGGATAGGATTGATAGGAAGAGAATGGTTGCGAAAATTGGGTAGGAGTAGAATCAACATTATGATAAGAAGAATATTGATATTGGTTGGTTGGTTGGCTATTTTCAATAGACATCATATATGCTACAAACCGATTATGAAATTCTTCTTTACAAAGTGCTGGTGATGGTTGATATTGGTTCGGATTGAAACTTTGGCCATTAGCCCTTGCTATATGCTCAACAATGGACATGCGTCTAGGGGTATTCTCACTCGGAGTATCAACTGAAACAGATGTAGAATTAGGATACGGTTGATAAGACCTGAACTGAGGTGGCCAACTGTTTCTATCCGCTTGTTCTATCCGATCTCTTAAAGAAATGGGAGAGTCGGATGGTATACTGAAGCGATTACGAAAACAAGAAATATCTGGTTGTGGATAGCAAAGCTCGGCAAGAGTTCATCTGTTTGGGTCACCCATTATAAGAAGAGAAGAAGGGAAGGGTTTGCTTTAAAAGTGGATTTGGGGGTTGACTCACAAAATCACAAAAAATTCGCAAACAACCCTAAAACTATGGTTACCTAGGACAAGCTCTAGACCGCTCCTAGACTTCCAAAGGAAAAGTCGCAGGATAAATCCTCTACCACCTCTTTATAACTCTTGTGGCCAGGTAAGTGCTAGGTAAGTGGGAGGTATCCGCTATACGAATCACCGAAAATAGCGGGCCTAATTAAATAACCACTTGCCTTAGACACACTTGCCTAGGCACCACAAAAGAAATGCAGATAAGCGATAGATTACCCACGACCTTCCTCTGTCCTTATTGAGCGCGACAGTCCTTAGAGTCTTGGTCTAGATATTTTTTTAAATTAATGTAGGGTTATGCGGATGCTCGTTTTGTGATTTGTGGGGGCGTAGGAAGGGTGATAAAATCCCCACCTAATCTGAATTTTGGTCTTGCCCCTTAAAGTCCGTATTTAAAATATGCAAAAACAAACCGCAAAACAAAACTTGCAAAAATATTTTTGAGCGGCAAAGTTTTGCAAAGAATCCTGCAGAAAAGATATTTTATTGGATTTCAGAGGAGAGAGAAAGAGTTGAGAAACTTACCAGAGAAGTTACGACCCCTAACTCCCTAATCTCGCCGCGCTTCCGCCGCCAAAAGGCTCCTTTCACCGCGCTTCCTCCGCGGAGTAGAGGGATCATGTAATGAATTTTGTTACGCGGCCTCCTGCACTCCTCTGGATCTTGATGAATGTCTCTGGCTTTTTGTTTCCTCAATTCCGTGACTCCAGATCCCCTCGCAAAATTCACACGACAATCGTTAAATATATAATTTACAGTTTTGTTTTAATTATGATATAGATCGAAAAAGAATTCAACACAAATAGTAAGAATAAAAAAATTACGCACGTGTCCCCGGCAACGGCGCCATTTGATTGGTTCTGTTTTAAAGAAGTGTTTGTAGTGTAACCGCAATCAATAACGGTGTCGCGTGTAGCTAGACCGAGATGAGTACGGGTCGTCCTCTGGGAAACGTTGAATATTTTATTCTTACTTTAGGCGTGTTGAGAAAGAAAGGAGGAAGAATAAAGAATGGTGAAGAATGGTTGTAGGATCTAGATCTACGTTAAACACGAATGCAAAATATAGATCTAGATTAACTACGGATGTAAGTTTAATATTTAAAAAGGGCTTGTAGGGTTCATTGGGATTTAGTAGTCATGGATGATTAATTAAAGATTACTCTTTTTATCCTTTAATAGATTTAAAATTAGAACGATGGTGATGCATGTAGATTAGGGTTTCTGGAGGGAAAAGGGTTCCCACTCTTAACCCCTATCTCGACACGGAACTCCATTCATATCTAGCCTTTACCAAAACAATAGTTAATCTAATCTCTAATCGCGGTCGAGACTAGCAATGAATTGGTAGCGCGCCCAATTAGGATGTTAACTATTCTTTTGATAGAGTTTATAAACTTTATAGGACTTAAAAAGAGTTTAAGGATCTTCATCATCCATTAACCTACCCTAATCCCATGAACCCTAACAAGCGAAGAATTACTCGCGCATGTTGGGAGAAGAAGAGACGGAGAGGGAAATCATATTAAAACTACAAAGAAATAGAATAAGAAAAAGAACTACCTTATTAATCAACAAAATTCATTTACATTTTGTTCCCTTAGAAAATGATTACAAAATGCTAGTTTGCTTCTCGATCTCTTCTAAGGAGGTAGACGAACAGTTGATGATCAGCCTGGATGCGTGAGCCTATCTTGGACTTCGTGATCTCTTCTGCTTGATAATTTTTCCAAGAGGTTCTCGGCCCTTATTTATAGTCCCAGAACCAAAACCCTAGCTGCATAATTTGGAAGCCAGAGGTTAAGATCCTAACCACCAAAATCCCAACTCCCAACTCATCAAAAGAGCGGCGGATCCGCGGCCAATAGGTGGGTTTGGCCGCGGATCCGCGGCCAAGTAGGGGAATATTGGGCTCATTCTTCTTGTGACTTCTTCTGGTGACACGTGGTGATATTTTGAATCTCTGGAAACTGAAAATATTTTCTACGTCACTGCCGGAATTGATTTCTTTAGTTTACTTTCTTAATTAGGCAGGTTTGTTTTAACAACTTTGATTTCCTTGCTTTCATCCCTGCAAATTCTGCATAATAACTCAACAAATAATATTAGTAGAGTTTGTTTTATTGAGACATTTAACTTAACCATTAAGAATAGGTTAAAGGCTATTAATAAGGTAAGCATATTTAAATGGGCCAAATGTCACATGAATATTATATGCTTACTTTTTCCTACCAAATGTTAGTTATAATATATAAACACATGAAAATAATATTTTTACAGATAAACCCTCACATGTATCATATATTATAATAAACACCTTTTATTATATAAAAATAGTAGGAAAAATGTCATATTAAATGTGCAGTTTTATCAACTGAACATGGTACTATACACCTGATTCGAGATAGGGGAGGGACCGTCTGCGGGTGCATAGTGGACCCGGTGCGGTACCCTGGGGCAAGAAGATCGTATAGAAAGGCGTTTGAGCCCGGCAGGGGAGCACTACCGACCGGTGATTGTATGGAAACTCGACGGATATCCGGAGGATACCGTTCGGAGTTATGATAGAGATGGATATGGGCCGATCCTGATCATGCGGATCCCGAGATAGTGAGATTTGATGATATGGGCGAGTCTGGATTGCCGGAGCCCGAGATTTGAGATATTTGGATATCTGTTTTGTGTCGATGCTTGACACGGATTCTATGTGATTTCATTTATGATGCATCGGTTTTTATACAGAAATCTAACTGAGACAATAAAACAGTTTTCTTATTTATGATGTATTCTGTTGTCATCTTTATTGTATTCAGACGTCATATATGTGAGATGTTGCTACCTGAGGCACTGGCACGAGCACTTGGTATTACATTTATGTATAGATGTTTACCCTTGCCATATTTAGATGCTTTGGGTTTTTATATATATATTGAGGATATTATGGTATGACCTAGGATAGAGTCATACATGCGATTTCTGCTCGGTGATATTTTCTACTCATGAGTTGGCAACTTACCCCCATTGTGCCACAGTTTCTTGCAGGTTTTGCCGTACAGGTTTCGGTGCGGCTTGTTGGCACACTGCTTCCTTCCGGGTGATTGCTTTGGCATGTGGGTTCACTTGTATCGTGACCACTATAGTATTCATATTTACATTCAGTTGTATCTAGTAAACTCCATCAACCAGACTTGTATTAATTTATAGACTTAGAAGACCAGTTGTATATTCTTTCGACCTTAGAGTCGCGCGCTTGTACTATTATGATTTTTCTCTGGTTTTCTTGAGGATGTTGGTTTTCTTCTGTGTTTTTGATCCTCGCCCTTCGGCGTTGTATATTATATTGCTTGTGTAGTGGTTTCCGCCATTTGGCGTAGAGCTAGCTCCCGCTTGGGGATGCCTTTATTCATTATTATGTATTTCTTGTGTTGTACCCGTTTGGGGGCCAGTATTTACAAAGGAGACTCTGCCGAAATTTTCGGGAAAATATGATGTTGCTTTTTAAATGTTTAACGCCACTTATTTTATTAAAATCACTTGCTTTTAAACAAGTTTTCTTCACTTCTTCTTTAAAATGGTTTAGATTTCTGGGCTTTTGGCTTACTTAAATTAGGTGGGGTCCTATAGACTTCACATGATTCAAGTGCCAGTTACGTGCTATTTCGGGTCGTGACATAACCCTCGTCATTGACGTAAAAACGTCTAACAACCAAATCTCATCCAGAATTTCATAAATCCAAGTTTCAAATATCGGAAAATATCGTCAAACCCAACTCAAAAGCTCTCATATTCTTGCACAGATAGATAGGGACAAAACTAACAGTACAGTAGCTTGGGTATGAGGAGTGTGAGCTACAGGACAAACCCCAACACCAAACTTCACAATTTGGCTGGCCAGAGTGCTACAGTAACCGTCTTCGCCGGCCCTACCTTGGAGTTTAGGTATCTTTCTTCTTTAATGGTCTTCTAGTGGTTTAACTAGGTCGATGTAATTGTTTGATTTTCTTGCAAAGTTCCCAAGTTGCTCCAGATTCCATTTAACCCTCAAGAATTCCACAAAACCGACATCAGAAACTTTCAGTTTTCGTATATGGGGTTCTAGCTCAAGTCCAGACCAGAATTCTAGCATAAAAAGGGTTTGTGGCCACTACTAAACCTCAATTACACTTTCACAAACAAAATATCCCTAAACCTCTTCTTAGAAATATCAAAGATCACTAATCTATATCGGTTTAACTCTAAACTACTATAGGGTGTAAAGAAACTAAAAACTTAATTAAAGGAATAGAAATATAACTCATTTGGCAACTCAAGAATTTTCTTAGGTTGCCCAAAATGCTCAAAATCCAAAACTTGATCTTGCTATAGGGTGGAGGATGAGGTGGGGATCAATTTGTGAAGGGAGTGTGGGGTTTTGGTGATGATTTGGAGATGTTTTCATGAGGTAGAGGAGGTGGAGGAAGGAGGTGAGGAAGGTGAAGAAGGAGTTGAAGAATGAAGTGAAGAAAATGAATGCGAATGGTCAAGGGTTGTAGAATCCATGCACCCTCCTTCTCTCTCTCTCTCTCACATGCCCATGCTCAAGTGTCATAATGTTGTCCCCTCTCTCTCATGCCTTGCCTTCTCTTTTTTTCTTTTTTTTCTCTCTCTCATTTAAAACCAAACACAAATACAAATGAAACCAACATGTAATAAAATGCAACATGTCATGGTGCACTAACCATGGATATTTAAAAATACAGATTTGGCATAATCGTGATTAGTAGTGAACTAATCAAGTTTAATTAAAACTTGTATATAATTAATTATAAAATGTCCAAATCCAATAAATACCCATTTTTATAAATAATACATATTAATCTCCAAATATTTTTCCAAATATTGGTATATAATTATACCATTTTACGAAAACCCCAAATTCGCAAAATCGAATAGTTTTCGTGAAATATATTATTTTAATATTAGATTCCAAAAATAATATTTTATATTTCTGAAATGTTACAGCGTCGTAAGGACGTGTGAGTGGCGCATGGACACCGGGCGTCTGCGGGTCATGTAAGCGGCACGCGACCGCTGGAAACACTAGCAGAGAAAGGGGTTTAACCCCTGGGCTGAGAGTTGAACTCCTGAGGGGCTTTGGAATTGAACTCCTAAACAGGAATTAGGTATAGATTTGGATTTAAACTCCCAAAAGATTTGGATTTGGAGTTAAACTCCTATGTAATAAACTGGATATGGATTTGGAGTTAAACTCCTAGAAGGCCTGGATGTAGAGTTAAACTCGTTTGAGAATTTGGATCTTGGAGTTGAACTCCTCGAAGATCTTCAGAGATGATCAAAGGGGACCCATCTCTTTTTCATGGAGCCTCGGATCCTCCCAAAGTGGGATTTTTGGAGTGGGTTTTCTTCCTCCTCCTCTCCTTTTGCTGAATCTTGGAGAAAAAGGGAGGTGGGATCAAAGATCTCTCTTTTAAAGATTTGATGGGAGATCTGAACTCCCCTTCGAGGGTTTTATGGTGAAAACTATTTCTTTTTGGCAAAAAAAGAGTTAAACTCTTGATTTAATTGGAAAAGAAAAGAAAAGGGAGAACTTGAGAGAAAGGAGATGGTGTTGGATATGTATGCCCTAGAGGCCATTATTGTATAGTACTAGTTTGTATAATACATTTTGGAAGCTTGGGATATATACACGGGTTTACAATAGTCTTGCTCGATATAGTAGTATGCTACTTGGTTTGTATCTATCTTAATATGTGTATATGTTTCTTTTAACATATCGGTAAAAACATATTGATGGAGCCCTTAGGATCTTTGCTTGACTACCGGCGTTGTGATGGCGATCACACTAGTGGGGGCTGGGTAGTCTATAAGCACATCCTTATTTTGGTCCCTAGTCATAGGATTATCGAGACAGGGCATCGATACTCCAGAGTAGACTGGTGCATACGCTTCTCGTCCCAGCAGGGGAGATGGTCTGTCCCACAGCCATCAGTACGTCGTACTGGAGATAGTATGCAGGTGCTCGTTAGGTTACGAGTACACTGGACAGGACTCGTCGGGAACTGTTGGTTGGTATTATACCTATCGTCAGTTAACAGTTCCCAGGTGACATGAGTACAGCTTAGTCCGTTGACTTGACACTGTCACTTCGCCTCAAGTGTGTTCCCACTGTTCTTAGATTACTACCCTACTACGGCTCTATTGAGTCGTGCAAATAGGTAGTAGTTGGGTGCAGTACCGAAACACTTGGAGGCAGTGACGGTTAGACAGGATTCGTCTCTCCCAGTATTGGGAGTTGATATCGTGCAGTGTCATAGTCGTCCCTGGCCAGGGCAAGCGAGAATTACTGGTAGTGTTTCCAGTAGTTTCTCAGGGTGTTCTGGGCTACACTCCGACACGACTTGTACCGCTATTAGGGGATTGACGTTTACCGTCCCCTAGGCCCGCCATGTGATACTCTCAGACGAACAGACCGGACTGTACGGAGATTGTCACGTTCAGGCTCAGTAGGAGTTCGGATGGGTTCACCTCATCGGTCTTCTTATCGGCATCTACCTGGGGACTGTTACGTACAGCTAGTACCGCTTGCGGCCTGTGGTTAAACACACTTCCATCGTAGTGTCGAGCCTTTAGAGTCCCACACAGAGGGTTATTCACCTTTGGGCAAAACAGAGTAGAGGTCGCATGGTTTTGCGACGGGGTTCGTTCACATTCGCGCACTTGTGCACGTTTGGTGTCCGGGCAGTTATTACTAGCGGGCTTTGGTTTAAGCCAGATCCTAGTATTTGTTTTGGGATTGGTTTTGTCTCATTGAATTCGTGTTCCTCGGAACACGGATGTGGGTGTGTATGCACAATTGACAGAGGCAGAGGATTCTCATTAGGGTTGTTGACCGTTGACTTTTTCCAAACCCCGATGAAAATGAGAAATATGATTAATGATATTAATTAAAGATAATTGTGACATGGTTAGGTTGACCATTTGACTTATGTTGACCTTTTGACTTTGGTTGACCGGTTGACTTATGTTGACAATTTGACCATCATCATTTCACATGAAAGATGCTTCTTGATTCTTGCAAAGTTCATTTAATGTGAAATGATAATGGTCATTCCAAATGAACCATCACAATTTCTTTAATTATTATTATTATTTCATAATTCACTAATATGAGAGTATGGTTGCAAAAACATCCTCATTCTCTCTTGCTTTTTCTCTGTCATGTTTTTGAGCTCTCCCTCTTCCTCTCAAAGCTTTAATCTTTCATGTGTTGAAAATCAAAGGCTTTTGAGACAAAACATTAAAACATCTCTCTACTCTTTCTAGGGTTCTTTGTATAGCAAACTAAGCACTCTAGTTACCTCTTGGTTGAGGTAGGAGCTCAAGGTAGAGGCCCTCGAGTGGATCTATCTTCGGTAAAGAGAAGACGACGAGGAGGAGCCGTCTACGCAACTACAAGGAGCAAGCAAGAAGGAGAACCACAACAAGAAGAGAAGGAGTTCAAGACCTAGGTATAACCATTCTACATAGTAGCTAGAACTTGTAGTTAGTATGTTAGTTTTTATTTAGCAAAGATCCTTCATGGATGGTCCATGTTACCTTGTGAGAAATATTTGATTTTTACCTATTCCGCCTTCCCGAAAGAACCGGGGTGGGGTAACGTGGACCTAAAGTGGTATCAGAGCCTAGCTAAACAACAACTAACTGTGAACAATGTGTTTAGAACTTAGATCTGGAAAAATTTGCAAAATTCATCTAAAATCATGCACTTTCTGTCGATTTTTAAAACAGCTCTAAAAATATTTCCACATACCTTAAAAATATGTGCAGGTTTTTTTAGGAACATCCAGGAAAAATGAGCCCACGACTCGGTCAACGCGCCGCGGAAGCGCGGCGAAACCATGCATTTCGCCGCGGATCCGCGGCCGAGTTGACTCGGCCGCGACTCGGGTTTCCTGCAGTTTGTTCAGTTTATTGTTTTGGGATTTTTAAGATATTTTGTTTCTGCCCAGAATATCCAGAGAACAATGTTGTGTTTGGTGTAGTTACAAATCGGTATTTTGATCGAAGTTCTACAAACTTTTGCTAAATGGTTATATCTGTAATGTGATACATGCACTGAACGTCGACTAATCACTATACGTCGATTAGTGGAGGTTGTGCATATCTGTGATCTGTAATGTTGTTGGATTGTGTATATGAACTTGTTGGATTGTCACAGATGAATAGCCGGGGTTTGTGAGATGAGAGTTTATTTATCTTTCATTTGATGTAATATGTAAATTGATGTAATATTATTTTTATGGCCGCACATCCGTGATGAGGTTGTAGCCGCCATTGTATATTATTTCTTTTACTGTTTTTGCTCCTAGGATAGACCCATGGTGGGGGTGCACAAACTACCGGGTACTTTGAAGTGCCGAGTGGCCTACTCACGTTGTTGAGGGAGGTTGCTTCACTTCGGGTACTTGGCGGGTAGTTTTCCGCACCCGTAGGGGTCTAGGGTGGGGTTTGGCTATTCGTCGCGACCGTGTAATCCGTCTTTCGTTGCAGGCTCGAACGAAACGCGGATTCCTAGCATATCCAATATGTTCATCTGTGATTTGGAATGGCTATCATTGCATCTGACGAATGTATATATCTATATATGATATCTAGTAGGCGTTGCTTATGTTTTGCATCCGCGCTAGTCCAGCCCCCGCTCTGTCGTTAGTTAAGTAACCTAACGGGTGATGACGGGGCCCCGTGGCAAATGCGGATGGCATAAGCGTACGTCATATTTTTGTTGTTTTCTGCAATGGTAGGATTAACTGATGGGACACATTATATTAATGCAAAGAAAAACAAACCTAAAAGACGTTGTTGGAACAATTTTTAAAAAGCTGTTATTGCAAGAACGTTCATTTTTGTTTTTCACAGAGGTATTCGGTTATGAATACCCATCACCTCATTCAACGAGACAAGGGCCGAGATCCTTTCATCGGGAGTGACCCCTTGGACAGAAGTTTGCGTCAGGGTAATAACTTCACTATAGTCGATTATTCTTGCTTTGCATCGAGGTATTCAGTTTGGAATATCCTGCACCTCATTCGACGAGGAAAGAGCCGAGATCCCTTCACAGGGAGTGACCTCTTTACCAAAAGTTTTCGCCACTATATTTTCAAAAAGGCAATCATGTTCCTTCAACTATATCAAGTTCATTACGTTAACGGGTTTTCGCCAAAACCCAGCCGTAGCCCTCCGTCATTTCGGATTGGTATTGCTTAGTATTCGTGCGACGTATTTCGTGCTCAGCCGAGGAGTAGTGAACGGTAGCTATGTAATATTTTTCTGTAGCATATAATGTGATTGGTTGGGACAGTCGTGCGGTCATTTTGGCTCAGTCAAGGACTCGTACGGGTGGGTCTAATGCAATCAAGATAATGACGGGTTGAACTTGACTAGGATCCTTTGATATGTTGGCTCAGTCAAGGTCACTTGGGTCCTAGGGGTAAAAACCACATCGGGAGTTTCTAAAGAATCTGAAACTTGCAGATTTAGCATACCTTCTGGAGTGTAGTGACTAGAGTGGATTCCATCTAGGTCATTACACGATGATAGTTGGATCCCGATCCCACTGATGAGTTGGATTACTCTCGGGAGATTATTTCACTTAACAATCAATGCTATAAACCAAGTAGGTGTCTAGAACGGTGTTAGCGGGGCTACGCCTCCAGGGAAAAGAGGTTATTTAATTAAGGAACTTCGCAAAAGCGTTGGAAAACCTCCATCGAAGTACCAACACTAGCCTGGCTGAAAGGTTAAGCAAGTATTATGACGTGCGATTAATCCTGACTAGTTCTTCTTTTAAAGGTTTGAAGAAGAATTTGAGGAAACAGTGGGAGCCATCCTGGTTAGATAAATTAATAAACCAATCTAATCTTGCAAGAGCGCACGCTGAGTGTTTCTTTTCTCTCTCTCCAGGTAGCAACCATTTCACGCCCTAATCAAGATAATAAAATGTATCGCTTGACCAATCCGAATTCTTATTCGGGGCTGGGGAACGTCGGTTCGGCTCTAACTTGTGACAACGGTCATAATTATGAGCAAGGGAAAGAAGATTGTATGGATTCCAAAGATACCCATTTGAAGAAGAAGCATAGTTTTGCATCTACTTCAGGTGTTCTTGTAATTGAGAACTGCTTTACGGTCAGCCCTACATCCTGGGTACTTGATACCAGATCGGGATCTCATATCTGTAATTTATTGCAGGGACTGAGAAAAAGTAGGAAAGTTGCACCTGGTGATATGTTGCTCAGGGTAGCGAACGGAGCACAAGTTAATGCTGCAGCCGTCGGTGAATATCACCTAGTGTTGCCAAATGGCAATACTATGATTTTGAACGATTGCTACTATGTACCTTCCATGGTTTGCAACATCATATCAGTTTCTTTACTCAATAAAGATGGATATAACTTTGTTCTTGATAGAAATATCATGAACATTTACCTTCATAAGGTACTGGTTGCAGAAGATACACTGTGTAATGGTATCTACGTTCTAAATCAGAATATAGTTCTCAATGTACAAAACACACGCAAGAGGAAGAGTTCAGATACGAACGAATCCTACTTATGGCATTGTAGACTTGGTCATATCGAAAAGAAAATACTAAGTAAGTTGCATAAATATGGACTCTTGGATACATTCGAGTTTTCATCTTATGAAACTTGTCAGTCTTGTCTCAAAGGAAAGATGACCAAATCTCCGTTCACCGGACATGGAGAAAGAGCAACAGAGCTCTTGGGAATCATACACAGTGATGTATGTGGTCCGATGTCTCTACATGCAAGGGGTGGGTTCTCGTACTTCATCACATTCACTGATGATCTCTCTAGGTTCGGATATGTGTATCTGATGAAACACAAATCCGAAACTTTTGAGAAATTCAAGGAATTCAGAAAAGAAGTAAAGAACCAGACTGGCAAAAGTATCAAGATCCTCCGATCGGATAGGGGAGGGGAGTACTTAAGCACAGAATTCCTAGATTACTTAAAAGAGAATGGAATTCTCTCTCAGCTTACTCCTCCTTATACACCACAGCATAACGGTGTATCGGAAAAGAGGAATCGCACCCTATTAGATATGGTTCGCTCCATGATGAGTAGTGCCGAGTTGCCTCTTTCATTTTGGGGACATGCGCTTTTGACAGCGACATATCTCTTGAATGATGTTCAGTCTAAATCTGTGCCTAAGACACCATTTGAGATATGAAATCGTAAAAGGCCGTATCTTAAACGTATTAAGATATGGGGTTGTCCGGCTTATGTAAAAGTATAAAATCCGGACAAACTTCAGGCACGTTCAGTTCTATGTAAATTTGTGGGATATCCTAAAAACTCTACAGGAAATCTGTTCTACCACACCGAGGAACAAAAGGTGTTTGTATCTCGCCACGCCACCTTTTTAGAGTGGCAATTTCTTCAAAAAGAAACTAGTGGGATTTCGATAGAACTGGAAGAAATTCAGCGACCACAAAATGAAACTAAAGAATTGACAGAACCTCAGGATTCAATAACCCCGGACGAACCTCAGCCACTCCGCAGATCTGGTAGGATTTCTCATTCGCCCGAGAGATACTACGGTTTTCTCATAGACGGGGATCGAGAGGATTGCATCTTGGAAGAAGATGACCCTACCCATCTTGGAAGAAGATGACCCTACCAGTTTCAGGGAGGCCATTATCAGTAGGGACTCTGATAAGTGGCTGGATGCTATGCAATCCGAAATGGAGTCCATGTACACCAATAAAGTGTGGACCTCGGATATTGCTCCACCTGGGGTAAAACCTGTTGGATGCAAATGGATCTACAAAACGAAACTTGGTGTAGATGGGCAGGTGGAAACCTATAAGGCTAAACTTGTTACAAAAGGTTTTCGTCAAAGACTTGGTGTGGACTATGACGAAACGTTTTCTCCAGTGGCTATGTTCAAATCCATTCGGATCCTACTTTCCATTGCTGCCTTCCATGACTATGAAATCTGGCAGATGGACGTAAAAACGGCTTTTCTAAATGGCTGTTTGGAAGAGCGCGTTTACACGGATCAGCCAGAAGGTTTCGTAGACAGTGGGAGCAGCGGGAATGTGTACAAGTTGCTTAAATCCATTTATGGATTAAAGCAGGCGTCGTGGAGCTGGAACATCTGTTATGATGAGGCAATCAAGGAATTTGATCTCATCAAGAACGAAGATGAACCTTGTGTCTATAAGAAGATTGTAGGACGAATTGTCGTGTTCCTAGTCTTGTACGTGGACGCCATTCTTTTGATAGGAAATGACATTCCTATGCTACAATCGGTCAAGCTATTCTTGTCACAACGGTTCTCCATGAAGGACCTGGGTGATGCCTCGTACATTCTGGGGATCAAGATCTACAGAGATAGATCCAAGAGACTACTGGGACTTTCGCAGTCCAGGTACATAGAGACCGTACTAAAGAGATTTAGTATGGAAGATTCTAAGCGCGGTAATATACTCGCATTGCACGGAATCACCCTCTCCAAGAAGATGTCTCTTAAGACTGACGAGGAGAGGGTTCGGATGAGCACTATACCCTACGCTTCGGCGGTAGGATCTATAATGTATGTGATGCTATGTACAAGATCAGATGTAGCTTACACGCTGAGCGTGGTGAGCCGGTATCAGTCAGACCCAGGTGAGAACAACTGGACGGCAGTGAAGAACTTTCTCAAGTACCTGAGAAGGACTAAGGAGATGTTCCTGGTTTACGGTAATGGAGACCTCAGGGTCGAGTCCTTTACCGATTCAAGCTTCCAGAGTGACAAAGATGACAGAAAGTCTGTCTCGGGTTTTGTGTTTACCCTCAACGGAGGGGCGGTGTGTTGGAGGAGTTCCAAACAGGATACCATCGCAGACTCGACGATGGAGGCTAAATACATTGCTGCAAGCGATGCCGCAAAAGAGGCGGTCTGGATGAAGAAGTTCATTAGTGAACTTCAGGTGCTTCCGTCCATTGTTGACCCAATACCTTTGTATTGCGATAACAATGGGGCTATAGCTTTAGCAAAGGAACCAAGGTCCTATCAGAAGTCCAGACACATTTTGAGGCGATATCACCTGATCAGGGAGATCATTGATCGTCAGGAGATCGAGGTACGGAGAGTGGACACAAAAGACAACACGGCGGATCCATTCACAAAGGCCCTCCTTCAAACACAGTTCGAGCGACTTTTTGAGCTATTGGGTATGCGGTACACCAGCAGCTGGCCTTAGTGCAGACGTTGGGTTTGCAGTACACCAATTACTGGCCTTTTGTGCAAGTGGGAGATTGTTGGATATGTATGCCCTAGAGGCCATTATTGTATAGTACTAGTTTGTATAATACATTTTGGAAGCTTGGGATATATACACGGGTTTACAACAGTCTTGCTCGATATAGTAGTATGCTACTTGGTTTGTATCTATCTTAATATGTGTATATGTTTCTTTTAACATATCGCTAAAAACATATTGATGGAGCCCTTAGGATCTTTGCTTGACTACCGGCGTTGTGATGACGATCACACTAGTGGGGGTTGGGTAGTCTATAAGCACAACCTTATTTTGGTCCCTAGTCGCAGGATTATCGAGACAGGGCATCGATACTCCAGAGTAGACTGGTGTATACGCTTCTCGTCCCAGCAGGGGAGATGGTCTGTCCTACAGCTATCAGTACGTCGTACTGGAGATAGTATGCAGGTGCTCGTTAGGTTACTAGTACACTGGACATGACTCGCTGTTGGTTGGTATTATACCTATCGTCAGTTAACAGTTCCCAGGTGATATGAGTACAGCTTAGTCCGTTGACTTGACACTGTCACTTCGCCTCAAGTGTGTTCCCACTGTTCTTAGATTACTACCCTACCACGGCTCTATTGAGTCGTGCAAACAGGTAGTAGTTGGGTGCAGTACCGAAGCACTTGGAGGCAGTGACGGTTAGACAGGATTCGTCTCTCCCGGTATTGGGAGTTGATATCGCGCTGTGTCTAGGAGAGCCATTACACATAGTCGTCCCTGGCCAGGGCAAGCGAGAATTACTGGTAGTGTTTCCAGTAGTTTCTCAGGGTGTTCTGGGCTACACTCCGACACGACCTATACTGCTATTAAGGGACTGACGTTTACCGCCCCCTAGGCCCGCCATGCGATACTCTCAGACGAACAGACCGGACTGTACGGAGATTGTCACGTTCAGGCTCAGTAGGAGTTCGGATGGGTTCACCTCGTCGGTCTTCTTATCGGCATCTACCTGGGGACCGTTACGTACAGCTAGTACCGCTTGCGGCCTGTGGTTAAACCCACTGCCAGCGTAGTGTCGAGCCTTTAGAGTCCCACACAGAGGGTTATTCGCCTTTGGGCAAAACAGAGTAGAGGTCGCATGGTTTTGCGACAGGGTTCGTTCACATTCGCGCACTTGTGCACGTTTGGTGTCCGGGCAGTTATTACTAGTGGGCTTTGGTTTAAGACAGATCCTAGTATTTGTTTTGGTATTGGTTTTTTCTCATTGTATTCGTGTTCCTCGGAACACGGATGCGGGTGTGTATGCATAGTTGACAGAGGCAGAGGATTCTCATTAGGGTTGTTGACCGTTGACTTTTTCCAAACCCTGATGAAAATGAGAAATATGATTAATGATATTAATTAAAGATAATTGTGACATGGTTAGGTTGACCATTTGACTTATGTTGACTTTTTGACTTTGGTTGACCGGTTGACTTATGTTGACAATTTGACCATCATCATTTCACTTGAAAGATGCTTCTTGATTCTTGCAAAATTCATTTAATGTGAAATGATAATGGTCATTCCAAATGAACCATCACAATTTCTATAATTATTATTATTATTTCATAATTCACTAATATGAGAGTATGGTTGCAAAAACATCCTCATTCTCTCTTGCTCTTTCTCTGTCATGTTTTTGAGCTCTCCCTCTTCCTCTCAAAGCTTTAATCTTTCATGTGTTGAAAATCAAAGGCTTTTGAGACAAAACATCAAAACATCTCTCTACTCTTTCTAGGGTTCTTTGTATAGCAAACTAAGCACTCTAGTTACCTCTTGGTTAAGGTAGGAGCTCAAGGTAGAGGCCCTCGGGTGGATCTATCTTTGGCAAAGAGAAGACGACGAGGAGGAGCCGTCTATGCAGCTACAAGGAGCAAGCAAGAAGGAGAACCACAACAAGAAGAGAAGGAGTTCAAGACTTAGGTATAACCATTCTACATAGTAGCTATAACTTGTAGTTATTATGTTAGTTTTTGTTTAGCAAAGATCCTTCATGGATGGTCCATGTTACCTTGTGAGAAAAATTTGATTTTTACCTATTCCGCCGCCCCAAAAGAACCGGGGTGGGTAACATAGACCTAACAGATGGAGGCATAACCCCGAGAATTTTTTAAGAGAATGAAAAGTTGTTATTGAGTTTTTCATCATGTTTGCCTTTATAGGCTACACACTTTACATATAGCCTTTTGGGTTTTTCTGAATGGCACTTATGCCTCCCCATCCCTCATGTGCTTATTTCTTTTTGCACATAAACCATGTGGTTTACAAAATTTTGGCCTTTTTCCTATTTTCCATACATTTAATTCTAAAAAAATGTATTTAAACTAATTTATCGCCTTCTTTTGTCATGGAGCCGGCCCCTTTCACGCTCGGTCTTGACTTGGGCTTGGGCCCGCTTGCTTAGGCTCGTGCCCACTTGGCTGTGGGTTGACTAACTTTGACTTGGTCAATTGGGATATAATTTTTTACCCCAACAAAGTGCCGTGTATGGGTTGTGTGCATGAAATTGATGGATCTTGTTCCATACGGAGATTGATTTGGTTTGGTTCCCTGTCGAGGGTCGATACTGCCTTTTTAGCGACGTGGAGGGTCGATACTGCCATTTTAGTGAAGTTGACGGTCGGTGCTACCCTTTTTATGATTCAGACGATCGGTGCTGTGCTTTTTGCGACTTGGACAGTCGATGCTGCCTTTTTTCCGACTTGGACGGTCGGTACTGCCTTTTTTGTGACTTGGACGGTCGGTAATGCCATTTTAGCAACGTGGATGGTCGGTGCTGCCATTTTAGCTATGTGGACGGTCAGTGCTGCCATTTTAGAGATTTGGACGGTCGATGCTGCAATTTTAGCGACGTAGACGGTCGGTGCTGCCTTTTTTGCGGCTTGGATGGTCGGTGCTACCTTTTTTGCGACCTGGACGGTCGGTGCTGCCATTTTAATGACGTGGATGGTCGGTGCTTGATTTGACTTGCTCCGCTTCATGCGGTGTCGGGATTTGATTTGACTTGCTCCACTTTCTGCGGTGTCGAGATTTGATTTGTTTCCGAGGTGAAGCTTTATTCCGCTACGGAGGTCATTGGTTGACTGGTGATTTGATTTGTTTTCGGAGTTCCCTACCCGTCCAGCGGGACTTTTGAGCTTGGAAGCGCTGCCGGGTGGGACGTTGATTTGATATATTTGATTTCTGCTTTATTTTGCGGGACTTTTGAATTTGAGAGAAACTCGGAATTTAGATTTTGTTTGGCATCAACATCGCTGCACTGGAATAATACCAGGAGCAACTCATCATTTTCCCAGGAGGACTTGAGATTTGGTTTTTGGGTTGGCATCAGCACCGCTAACACTAAAGCGTAGTGCCAGAAGCGACTCATCATCCGCCTTTTAGAAGACTTGGGGTTTGTGTTTTGGGTCGGCATCAGCACCGCTAACACTGAAGCGTAGTTCCAGAAGCGACTCATCATTTTCCGTTGCCCGTAGGGGAGCGATGGCTTAGGAGATAGGTTTAGATCTCTATCACTTAAGCCTTTTTAATTTTATGAGACGTAAGGATCTCATAAAAGAATTTTCTCCCTACGAGTTGAGAGGATCTCGCAGGTATATATTCTTCTTTGGAATCATGAGGATTCCTAAGTGTGTTGCTCCTTTGCGAGTCGTAAGGATCTCAAGCACATACATTTGCCATTTGTAGTCGTTAAGCAAGTGGAGTGAGTTGAGGCTCTTCAAGGGATTTTCTCCTCACAAGGTCGGGAGGACTTTGTAAGTGTATTTCATCTCTTTTCACGAGTTTGCGCCCTTTTGGGTTTTCACAAACTCGCCGGTAGTCCTGCTATTTTTACTCACGAAGCCATTTCGGGTTTTCATCCGTGTCCTTTTTTCTTGTGGAGATACCGTTTTTTTTAGCTTCATCGCTGGTAGGAGTTGGGAGAGATAGGGATCGTTTATGCCCATGGATTGTATACGGTTTTTCAGGATGTATGATTCAGACCGTTGGGACAGTTTGCTCAATTCGTCTACGACTTGGAGCATTCACGCAGAGTATTTCTTGAGATATCGGCCATTGGTGGGTGGCATGGGCCTTTCTCCCTCGGCACGTATTAGTTGGTAAGATCCTCCGTCGAACACTTTCTCGATGACATATGGCCCTTCCCAATTTCGTTCGAATTTTCCCTTCACATGTCGATTGGAGATGATTGGTATTTTGAGAACCAACAGCAATTCTCCTTTCTTGAAAGCATGGAAACGGGTCATCTTATCATTGGCCCATGACATTTGGGCTCGGTATAGCTTCTGATTTTGCTGTACTGCGAACCTCTTTTCCTTGAGCTCTTCGAGTCGAAGGAGAGCGTTTTCCTCTTTCGTTAGATTATGCTGGATAGCCATTCTTAGGCTTGGAATTTCGACTTCTAGGGGGAAGATTGCCTCCACTCCGAAGAGCAGTGAGTATAGAGTGGACTGAGTCGGAGTGCGGTGCGTGGTACGATATGCCTACAACACCTCATAGAGCTTCAGATCCCAGTCTCGTTTATTGGCTGATGCATTTTTCCTCAGGAGCTTGCATAGGGTTTTGTTGAAGGCTTCGGCTAACCCATTCGCCTTTGGATTATAGATGGAAGAATATCTCCAGTTTATCTTGTGTTGAATAGTGAACCTTGAGACTTTGAAGCTCTTGAAAGAAGGCTCGTTGTCATATATGATTCTTCTTGGTGTACCGAAGCGGTATAGAATATTATTGTAACAACTTCATTTTTAGTGTACAAAAATTTGCTTTAAATTTAAGGTATACTTGGAGTATTTAATGTTGCTGTTACCACTTTAAATATTTAATTCAATCCATAATTACAAGGAGCTTGTAGCTCATTGGTAATACCTTTCACTGCTGAACCAAGCCACCAGAGTTCAAATCCCATACCCCACATTATTTTTTAATATTTATTTATTTTAAATTTTATAGAAGCCCAACAGTCCACACGAGATAACTCCAAAATTTCCCACTATCCATGAAAAACTGAAGGTACCTGTGACTACCTCCGGCGACCCTCCACCTTCCGAGCCTTCGACTCGGCCAGACTCGGCCGGTCGGCCGAGTCGTCAACTACAATTGTGTGGCTTTTGATCTTCCCCACTCCCCTGCATACTTCAATTTCTGATATCAATTCCAGAGACCCCATTAAACCTCATTAAACCTCATTTACTATATTTTTACTACATTTTACATACATTTTTACATTTTTAAAAATTAAAACCCTTCATCTACACTAACCCCAGCCTAACCCTATAAATACCACCCCTACCCTCTACCCTCTCACCCTAAACTCTGAGCCAACTCTCAAAAATTTCCAAGAAACCTTGCGTACTTTGAAATCGAGCACGAGGCGAAGCTACGGCGAATTTTCCGGCGAACTTCCGACGATCATTCTAGGAGCTCCCGGTGACGAAACGACGCACCGCCGACTCCTTCCGAACCATCTCCCTCTTTTAGTTGTACAAAACCCGTAAGTCCCCAAATTCTACCTCTCTATTCTTTTCTAAAATACGAATTTACAAAACCCGACGGAATCGGAACAAATCCGATTTCCGATTCGGTTTCTTTATAAAACTTCACTTCTCGTTTACAATTATGCTTAAACTCTCTCATGTTGACTATTAAACACTAATCAACCAAATTGATCAAGTTTCATATCACAAAATAATTACTAGTTCCTTTTACCGTATTTTTTCATTCAAATACTACATAGTTCCTTTTGCGACATTTAAACCATTAAACTTGTTATACCTTTAAGTAGATCATGAGGTAACGTCCTACCTCCTCACACGCTCATATGCAACATAGCACGATACCCTCGGGAACATAGAATACGGGAAATCGACATCTTTACAAATAAATAACCTTTGAGCTAATAAAAAAATAAAAATATCTAGACTCAGCCAACTAAGGACTGTCGCGCTCATTAGGACAGAGGAAGATTGTGGGCATTCAGTCATGTATCTAAACCTGACTTTGTGGTGCCTAGGCTAGACAAGTGAGAAAGGTAATTTTAAAAGGCCCGTCTCACGGTGATTCGTGAGCGAAACCCCCCTTTCTTCACTTGTACTTACCTGGCCACAATTGGCGGTGAAGAGGCGATTTGAGGGATATCTCACAACTTGTCGCTTTGGACCAGTTAGGAGCAGTCTAGTTGACTCAGGAGACCCTAGAATATAGAATACGGGAAATCGATATCTTCACAAATAAATACCATAATTAATAAAACCGTTTTTCCTTAATGATTAGTATTTATACAAATCTTTGCAAAGCGCCACTACAACCCATTTGGGGAACCCGTTCGGGATGGTGCGGATTATCGCACATTCTTGGGCTTAGTAGTGCGAGATGCAGACCTTCGCAAGGAGCATTCGGTCTCGAAAAATTTAAAATACGATATCTTAAGAAAACGAGATTTCTAGAATATTATATATATACTAAAATTATTTTCATATAAATATATGTATATGTAACATAAAAATATCTATTTTGAATTATTATAAATATTCCACTTTTTCTAAAAATGTCACAAGAATCATTTTACACTAAAATACCATGAATTCCATACAAAACCAATATTACCAATAAATACCATTTATTATGAAAATAGGATATTTTCAATAGAAATATCACAATATAAAATCTACATTCATTACAACTCTAAAGACGATTAATAAAAACTTGGGGTGTACTTTGAAAAGTATATAAAAGTATTTTTACATAAAACTCGCTCAAGTTCTATAATTTACCATAAGGACCCTAGTAAATATAGGTTTAAGTGGGACCAATCTCTTGAGCCTCAGAGAGCCGGAGAAGTGGGTGCTTGCCTATTTAAGGTAGACAACTTAACAACTGTATTATCAATACGGTAATCGTCTTTGAAAAAGACACAAATTCTGCCGTCCATATGCAGCGGTTACCGATAACATCAAAACAATCAGGACTTCAATTTACTTTTCTAATTGTTTGACTCAGATTGAGTCTCTCTATAATATGACTTGAATATGATTCAAGTACAATCTACAATCTACAATCTATAATATTACAATTCAACACGAATCCATGAATCTATTATTCCATATATTCGATCTATCAATCTATACAACTTGACTGAACCGAACCATGGATATACATTCCATTTACATGATCATCAAGTTTACATGGTTCTCCAGTTATTCCATTTACATGATTCTACGGTTACATCCGTTTACTGATATCATGGTTTCAGTCAGTCATCCAATTATACAATCAGTACAATTTACAAAACAAACATTACAAACAAGACATCTCGGGGTTTAAGGGGTAGATTGGTACGGAAGGTGTTAGAAGTGGTATGAGACAGTAAGACTTAATACACCTAACATGAATCCAGTTGCTGTTGTACTGTGGCATAAACGGTTTCTTATACTATACTTGGCTCTAGTCTCTGGCATATAGAGACTCCTCTCGTATACACTGGCATTCTTCTGTACCAAGCTACAAACAACAGCGTTAACACAACATTATAACAATATAATATAACTTTAAAAGATACCTTCTTATTCTGTCTATTCTATTTCTCCCTTATCTGTGGGACTTACCGAGCGACCTGATTGCTGACGACATTCTCTTTCTTTCTTCTTTGAATGTCGTCAGGTGATCTGGACACATCAGAGATCGAGCCCAGCGCTGAAGACTTGGACTAGTTCAGTGAAGACCCCGAGCTCTAGTTCATTATACACTTTTCCATTTCTGTACTTTTCTTTTCTGTTATGCCATTGTTTAGGCATTGCTTTTTATTCAGTTGTATTTACTTTTCATGCATTATACAAAAGAATGTTAATAAATAAAGTTGCTGTTCAGTTTATATCTCTTATCTCTTGTGCTTTTTTTTATATTGCTTAGATACGCTTAGTGTATTTACATCACAGTAAATACGTAGCGGACCAGTCCCGTCCTCTTGGCCGTATACTGGGAAGCGGGGCGTGACAATTATACCGAAAGAATGTTAGAATATCTTCCGTTTTGACTTCTTTTAGCGGGATAGTTTCAGCTCATCTGGAGAAGTAGTCAGTTGCGGCCAATATGAACCGGTGGCCTTTGGATGATGGAGGATCAATCGGGCTAACTATGTCGGTGCCCCAAACTTCAAAGGGCCATGACGCCATCGTAGGATGCAACAGATTGGGGTGCTTATACATGAAGTCACCGTGAATTTGGCAGAGATGACATTTCTTTGCATGCTCTTCGTAATCCCTTATCATGGTGGGCCAGTAATACCCAAGCCGCTTGATTTGAAGCTGCATTTTGGGGCCAGATTGGAGACCTCCGCAGATGCCTGAATGAACTTCTTTCATGACTTTTTAGGCTTCGGCCGAGGACACACACCTGAGCCAGAGTTGGTCATATGATCTGCGGTATAGCGTATTATTTATAAATACGTATTGAAGAGCTCTCTTCTTTAGCTGAACCCTCGCAGATTTTTCTTCGGGCAGCTTGTCGTATCGGAGGTACTCTATGATGGGTTCTCTCCAATCGAGCTCATCTTGAATGATTAGAGCTTCTTCGGCAGGATTGTTCTCTTGTTCTACGCTTTATTCTTTACGCAAAGGGACTGGAGGTAGAATTTTCCAGCTTCTGACTGTTATTAGAATTTCATCTATATCGGGATCAACTAGCTTCTTGGCTAAGCGAGCGAGTATGTTGGCTTTTCCATTCAATGCCCTAGGAACTCTCATCAGTTCAATGTGGGCGAACTGTTTCATGAGCTTCACCACCCGGTTTCTATACCGAGCTAACTCGGGTTTGTATATCTTATAGTCGTCGCTTAATTGGTTGACGACAAGCTGGTAATCACCGAGACCCGTAGCCAAAGTATTTCCATTTCTGTAGCAAGCTCCAGACCAGCTATCAAAGCTTCATACTCAGCCTCGTTGTTTGTGCAAGGCTCAGTAAGAGCGAAAGAACGTCGCAGGGTTCTCCCGATGGCGTGATGAACACCAATCCTATCCCTGCTTTTATCTGCGGGATGCTCGATTTTTCTGGAGCTCCTTATTGATGAGGCTCCATCGAAGTATAGCTCCCAGCATGGCTCGTTATCTTCAAGATGCAGCACCTGTTCATCGGGTAACTCGCAATTGAGCGGCGGCCTTACATGTATAGGATGAGCAACGAGGAAGTCGGCGGAGGCTTACCCTTTTACTGCTTTCTGAGGAGTATAGACTATGTCAAATTTAAGCAGCATGACAGCCTATCTTGCCATTCTACCGGCTAGGCTTGCTTTTGTCATTAAGTGTTTGAGCTGGTCGACCTTGGAGGTCAACATAACCCGAAGAGCGAGCAGATAGTGCTTCAGCATCTTCACAGCAAATATTAGAGCTAGGCATTGCTTTTTGTTCGAAGAATATTTGTGTTTCGTCCCGACTAAAGTTTGACTGAGGTAGTAGAGGGCATTTTCTTTTCCCTCATCTTTGTCCTGGGCAAAGAGTGCACCTAGTGACTCATCTAGCATGGCAGTATAGAGAATCAACGGTTTATTTGAAATGTGAGCAGCATGCACTGGAGGGTGCAACAAATACTGTTTGATGCTTTCGAACGCTTCTTGACATTCGGTGTCCCAGAGAAAAGGAGCTCTTTTCTTCATGAGTTTTGAGAAGGGCCTACATCTTTTCGATAGGTTTGAAATGAACCTCTGTATGTAAGCGAGCTTGCCTTGAAAGGATCTTAGCTGCGTCAGATTCTTTGGAGGAGGCATCTCCATGATGGCCTTTATCTTTGATTGGTCAACTTCGATCCCTCGATGTCAGACTATGAAACCCAAGAATTTTCCCAGCGATACGCCAAAAACACACTTCAGAGGATTCATCTTCAGATCGTGTTCCCTTAGTCGGGTGAAAACGGTCCTGAGATCTCGAATGTGATCGGCTTTGGCTTTAGTCTTGACGATCAAATCATCAACATAACATTCAACGATTTTATGGATTAGGTCATCAAAGAAATTGGTCATTTCCCTTTAATATGTAGCACCTGCATTCTTTAATTCAAACGGCACCACTTTGTAACAGTATATGCCGATCGGGGTTCGAAATGTTATATGCTTCTCATCCTCAAGCGACATTTTTATTTGATTGTACCTAGACGAACCATCCATGAAAGTGAATAGCTCGTAATTTGAGGTATCATTAACCATCATTTCCATTACCGGAAGCAGGAAATCATCTTTAGGGCATGCCTTGTTGAGGTCCCTGAAATCGACGCAAACTCTTATCTGTCCATTCTTCTTCTTCACCGAGACGGTGCACGTGATCTAGTCCGCGTATTTCTCTTCTCTGATAAAGCTAGCATCGATAAGTTTCTTAGTTTCCTCAATGACCTTTTCTTCTAGCTCCCTTCTCATTCTTCGAGGGGCATGTTTGACTGGCTTGGCATTGGGAGATATAGCCAGCTTATACACAGCCACTTCAGGAGAGAGGCCGGACATTTCTTTGTAAGTCCACACGAAGCAGTCGACGAACTCATGTAGCAGGGCGATTATTTGTTCTTTCATTTCCTCTGATAAGAGTGAGCCGATGTAGGTCGGCATTGGATTATCGGGCATTCCTAAATCAATCTCGGTTAGCTCGTCGAAGGTCGCTTGTCCGCCATCTTCAAGCTCCTGAGGGGCTTCTTCTAGCTCAACTAGCTCGTCTTCATTATTTGATTTCCCGCTAGCTTCATCAACATGAATCATGTAGCATACTTTGACGTTAGGGTGAATGAAACCTATGCCCCGCCTATCTGGGATTCGTCCATCGATAAGTGCTCGAACCTGAGGCGGATGTCATAGCCCCTCATAAAACTTCACTTTGGATTCCATTTGATATAACCGACATCCACACTTTTTAAAATATTCCCGCATCTCGGGTGCATAATATCTGGGATTGAGGACGGCTCTTATGCCTCTCTCATAGGGAAGGCACGTGATAGACAAATCGTCCGGGTGCACGACAGGATTTGACCCATAAAACAGGATGTTCTTCTGCCCACTTTTCTTTTCGGGAATGTAGAAAGTTTGCAGTTGGTTCACGGTAGAGACCGAAAAAGCATCTAGCTCCTTACACATCTGTTCCTGCACCTTTGTGATGGCTAGGTGCCCTTCTATAATTTCGAAGGATTTTCTTAGTTTCGCCTTTTGCATGAGAGCCCAATCTGCACAACTGTTACAAGACGTGTCCTCTTCCTCCTACTCTTCAGTGTCGCTGCCGAAATGAGGGCGAATTTTATGGAAGGATGGACTTCCAGCGTCGGATTCATCAGTATCACTGCCGATACGCGGACGCACTTAGAGGTTTTTGCTTTTGAAAGTGACAGCCGACTCAGATTTGCTTTTGAGTTTCGGAGTCGTTCTGTCTTTGGTCAGTCGTGGCTTAGTATTTTGGGGGTCTATGAAGTATCGAGAATCTTCATATCGGACTTCATGCATACCGAACGGCTGGATGTCTCCGTCAATACGTCTTTCTTCACCACTTTGGGTATACTTCATGCATTGATGGAGATTTGACGAAATGATACCATAATCGTAGAAACACGGCCATCCCAAAAGAATTTTATAAGTCGTGTCGGCGTCGATCACATATATCTTGGCTTTAGTTTATAAGTCCCCGAACCTGATCGGCAGAGCTATGGATCCCAGAACTTGCTGGCAATTTTGATTGAAGCCTTGAATAACAATCCTTTCCCTTGACAGGTGTCGGACGTCCATTGACAAACACTTTAGAGTCCGCAAGTTCATGATGTTCACTGAGGATCCCGGATCAATAAATATGCGATTAATCCGATCTCCGTCGCTATACTCGGACACGTAAAGCGGCCGGTTATGCTCAGTTGTTCCCAGTAGTAGGTCTTCGTCCTTAAACATGACCGCGGTGGTATGCAGAGTGTACTGGGCTTCTTTCATATTAATTTCCGCAAAGCGGGCATGGTACCGCTCGGGATTTTGTAGAGCATGAATAAGAACATCTCTAAGCTCCTTAGATAGGAACAAGGCATCGTAGATGCTTAGGAGTGACGGAAGCATCCAGAGATGGGCCAAGAAATTATACTCCACTGAGGAAGGACTCGAGTTTTCATGAGCCAGCTCTCCGCCATCTTCTTCATTAGTGACTTATTTTTCCTTTCCATTTGAGACGTTGCCCTGATTTGGTGGTAGAGCCCTGTTGCTTCTGAGCTGGATTTGGTTGGCCTTTGTGGCGAGCTCCTCGTCTTCTTTGAGAAAACATAGCTCTTCCTTAGAGTCGCTACTAAGGTGGACGACATAGCAGGCCACTATAGGGATCTCATCATTGGAGTCTTCTTCTAGCTCCAGAATCTCAGCCGCTTCTACGAGGAAGAACTCTTTCAATTGAATCGGAGTTCTTTCCATTTGTTTATAGTCTTCAAGAGAATCGATGTACTTTTGAATGGTCGATCTCCCCGCAGACTCTTTTTCGCGTTGAACCGCACTTTTCTTCTTCTTGAGCTTTTTGGATTTTAAGCCTGATTGAGACGAATTGGCAGCTGGAATGATGGGTTTCTTCTTCCTTCCCATTCAGTTCTGGGCTCTTTCTGAAGCAATTTTAACATCTTCTTAGTCTTTTTGGACATGTGCATGCTCCATGGAGGCTGCGGCGAGTCAGTTTCATTCCTCAGGGTAGCGGGGTCAGCTATCTGCTCCCAAAAGGCTTCAGCTTGTGTCTGTATAAAGTTGGTGGTTGCACCTTGATTGTTCACCAACACACTCTTGGACCACTCAATCTTCCCAGTCTTGTACTTCTTCTCGACCCAGTCTTTGAAAATATAGCAATTCTCGATTGCATGGCTCACTACTCGGTGGTATGGGCAATATAGAGGATTGTCGGTCATTTTTGATTCGTGGGGTCTTTTTGACTCTGGCAATTGTAGCTCGTTGTTCAAGGCATCTTTGAATATTTTGCAGATCTTTTCCCTTCTGAAAGAGTAAACCTTGTTCTTTTTCTCCTCTAGGGAAGGCCCTTCTCCTCCCAGCACTGGGTTTCGAGACCGGTTGGTTTTGGATTCGCTTGCCTTTCGCTTGTCTTCATTGTCGGACGCATTGACATTGGTATTCTTGGAATTCTCATTTCTACGGTTGTCGTCCCTCTTGCTCTTCCAAGTATTGTCTCTTTGAGGATCCGGGGTAGACTCTTACTTTGAGCGTTCCAGCATTTGGACTTTCTTGGTCAGCTCCTGAAACGACTTGAGGCCTGCTATACACAAGAATGTAACCATCTAATTGTTGAGGTTCCCAATGAGGAGGCCGACAGACTGGTCCCGCTCTAGCAGCGGTTCGCACTTGACAGTGAGGTTTCGCCATCGGGCAATAAAATCCGTGTTGCTTTCATTTTTTCCCGGATTGGTTCTCACGAGGTCAGCAATGGAGATTTTGTCACTAACACACATGAATTTTTGCCGAAAGTAGTGATGGACCCGTCTGGTAAGCTTGCATACCAGTCGAAAGTGGCACCGGTCAGGCTATTGAAACACTGACGAAGAAAGAGTACATCATTGCTCTCTGTATTTCTGCACGTTGCTTTAAAGTGGGCGACGTGCTGATTTGCGTTTCCCGTCCTGTCAAATCTTTTGAACTTAAAAATGACGTAGCCGCTGGGGAACTCAATCAGATCGTACTGTGCGGGATATGTCCGCCCATTACTGCTAATTTCTTTCTGAGCTTCGGCTTCGATCACCAATGTTTTAATCTTGCTGGTGACAAAATCCATTATCCGATCTTGTGTTAGTTGGATAGTGCCATCCGGGGCCAAGACGTCCCCAGAAGTGGAATGTGGCCGGCTTTCGTGCGGCTCGCCCATACTTGGACCTAAAGGTACGGGCATTGGTTGCTACGGGTCATTATCACCCGGCTCATGAGTGGAAACTTGCGCTTGATGTTGGATATTGGTGCCCTCAACGCAATTATCGTAGTTGTGGGAATGCAATTACTGAATTTGAGGAGGGCCAATACCAAGAACATTCTTACTTGAGATGATAGTATGCTATCTGGTTTGTCTTTATCTGTCATATGAATGCGCGATACTAGTTATCACGTGTCGCAAATCCATGAGATAAAGCCCATATGATCATTGTTTGACTACTAGGATTGTGATAAGGATCATACTAGTAGGGACTGGTAGTTCATAAGCACATCCTTAAATGTCCCTAGTCGTAGGAGTATCGAGACAGGGCATTGGTACTCAAGTTTAGACTAGTGTATACGTTTCATGACCCTGTACAGGGCAATGGATGATCCCATAGCCATTGGTGTTTGACACTGTGTTAGTGTATATGCCCTAGAGGCCATTACTGTATCATACTAGTTTGTATATTACTTGATGGAAGCTTGGGATATTCACAGTTGTATATACAATCTTGCTCGAAATGGTAGTATGCTACTTGGTTTGTCTCTGCTTTAATATGTGCATGTGTTTCTTTTAGCATATTGCTGATATACATATTAGTAGAGCCCTTAGGATCTTTGCTTGATTACCAGCGTGGTGATGGCGCTCACACTCGTGGGAGCTGGGTGATCTATAAGCACATCCTTATACAGGTCCCTAGTCGTTGGACTATCGAGACAGGGCATCGATACTCCGGAGTAGACTAGCGTATGCGCTTCTCATCCGAGTGTGGGAGACGGTCTGTCCCACAGCCGTCAGTACGTCGTACTTGAGATAGTATGCGGGTGCTCGTTGGGTTACGAGTACACTGGACAGGACTCGTCGGGGACTGTTGGTTGGTATTATACCTATCGTCAGTTATCAGTTCCCAGGTGACATGAGTACAGCTTAGTCCGCTGACTTGACACTGTCACTTCGCCTCAAGTGTGTTCCCACTGCACTTTGATTACTACCCTACCACGGCTCAAAGGAGTCATGCAAACAGGTAGTTTTTGGGTGCAGTCCCGAAGCACTTGGAGGCAGTGACGGTTAGACAGGATTCGTCTCTCCTGGTATTGGGGGTTGACATCGCGCAGTGTCCAGGAGAGCCATTACACGAGTAGTCCCTGGCCAGGGAAAGCGAGATATACTGGTAGGTTTCCAGTGTTATCTCAGGGTGTTCTGGGCTTCACTCCGACATGACTTGTACCGCTATTAGGGGACTGACGTTCACCGCCCCCTAGGCCCGTCATGCGATGTATCAGACGAACAGACCGGACTGTACGGAGATTGTCACATACAGGCTCAGTAGGAGTTCAGATGGGGTTCTCCTCGTCAGTCTTCTTATCGACATCTACCTGGGGACCGTTACGTACAGCTAGTGCCTCTTGCGGTCTGTGGTTAAACCTACTGCTAGCGTAGTGTCGAGTCTTTAGAGTCCCACACAGAGAGCTATTCGCCTTTAGGCAAAATGAGTAGAGGTCGCATGGTTTTGCGACAGGGTTCGTTCACATTCGCGCACTTGTGCACGTTTGCTGTCTGGACAGTTTATACTAGCGGGCTTTGGTTTAAGCCGGATCCTAGTATATGTTTTGAGATTGTTTTTTCTCATTGTATTCGTGTTCCTCGGATCACGGATGCGGGTGCGTATGCACAGTTACTTGAGACAGAGGGAGAGGACCTTGATTAGGGTTAATGGCTATTGTCATTTTATTAACCCTAATGATTATGCGTGTATTATAGTTAATTGAAAATTAGTTTAATAATTGTGCATGGTTATGGTTGTTGACCATTTGACCTTATTGACTTGTTGACCTAGGTTGACACTTTGACCATCATCATTTCTTTTGGAAGATGCTTTTTGATCCTTGCAAATTGAAATGATAATGGTCATGTCATGATTAACTATGACAATTATCTAGCTAATTATTTAATTAAAATAATATACACATATTAGTGAGAATGGTTCAATTATTCTCATTCTATCATATCTTTTCTCTCTCTTGTTCTTCCTCTCCCTCAAGCTCTCTCCCTCTCATGTGTCGAGAAACACTTGAGCTTGAGAAAAACCCTCTCTTGATCTTCTCTACTCTCATCTAGGGTTGAAGGACTAGCACTTCTTGAACCCTAGTTACTTCTAGCTTGGAGTTGAAGCCAAAGGTTGAGGCTTTCGGGTGGATCTTTCTTTGACGGGAGAAGACGACAAGGTGACCTCCTTCCACTACTCCAAGGAGCAAGGAGAGAAGGACTAAGAGCCCAAGGTATAACCTTTCTAGCACTTAGCTAGTTACTAGTTAGCTTTAGCAAGTTTTTGTTTAGCAAAGATCCTTCTAAGCATAGTCCATGTTGCCTAAGCTCATAAAAATCCGATTTTTATTCCGTTTTCCGCCTCCCCGTAAGCACCGGGGTGGACAACGTGGACTTACAGTGGTATCAGAGCCTAACTAAACATAAACTAGCTAAGTAGTGAAGTGTGTCGAAGTTCGAAACCGAAAAATCGAAAAACCAAAATTTCAAAACCCTAGTTTTCTGTTAAATTTTTTCTGGTCAAAACAAAATTTGTTATACTCCAAAAATCGTCTCAGGGTTTTGTGAAGAAAACCACCAAACCCGGTCCAGTGAGTAGTCTAAACCGCCGCGGTTCAGCGGCAATAGGAAGCTATTGCCGCGGAACCGCCGCTGTTTTAACTCTTCACTGAGTCAAGTTTGGTGCAGTGTATTTATGGCTTGGTTTTAGGATTTTTCAGATGGTTTATTTGTGCCCAGATTTTCCAGAATAGAAATTTACTTTTGGGGGCCTATAAATCCGTATTTTTTTCGAACATCAATACACTTTGACTATAACGGTTATATCTGTGATGTTTGTATGTATTGAACGTCGGCTAATCGCTATATGTCGATTAGTCGGGGTTATACATCTTTGTGATCTGTGTTTGATATTGGTATGTGTATATGAATGGGTTGGATTGTCGCGGGCGAATAGCCGGGGTGGATGTGAGATGAGTGTTGTTTCTCTTTCATTCATTTGTAACATGTAAATTGATGTAATATTATTATTTGTTTGGCCGCACAACCGGGTCGGGGTTGTAGCCGCCATTGTATAATTCTTTTTACTGTTTTTGCTCCTAGGATAGACCCATGGAGGGGTGCATAAACTACCGGGTATCTCGAAGTGCCGAGTGGCCTACTCACGGTGGTGAGGGAGGTTGCTTTGCTTCGGGTACTTGGCGGGTAGTTTGCCGCACCCGTAGGGGTCTTTGGTGGGGGTATTTGGCTATTCACCGTGACCGTGTAATCCGCTTTTCGTTGCAGGCTCGAACGGATTGCGGATTCCTAGCTTATCCAATGTATTCATCTGTGATCTATAATGTCTATCATTGCTATATATTTATATATGATAACTATTTAGGCGTTGCTTATGTTTTACAGCCGCGCTAGCCCAGCCCCCGCTCTGTCGTTAGTTAAGTAACCTAACGGGTGATGACGGGGCCCCGTGGCGAATGCGAATGGCATAAGCGTACGTCATATTTTGGTTGTTTTCTGCAATGGTAGGATTAAATGATGGGATGCATTAAAAGTACTAATGCAAGAAAATAAACCAAGTAAACGTCGATTGGAACACTTTGAAAACCACTCGGTTCTTTTCAAAACTAAACTTTTAAACGCGGAGCTTGAACCACTCCTTTTAAAAGCTATCTCGTTCCATCGATTTGATCAAGTTCACTACGTTCACGGTTTCGCCAAAACCATTCGTAGCCTTCCGTCATTCCACATGAATGGTCAAAAAGTATTCAAGCTATGTATTTTGGCCAAAGTCAAGGCATAGTGATTGGTAGCTATTGGGTATTCATGTGCAGCATAGATAGATGCGTTGGTTTGGGACAGTCGTGCTGCCATTTTGGCCAAAGTCAAGGGTGTTAGTTGTATGTATGCCCTAGAGGCCAGTATTGTACAGATGATGTATATTATATTGGATGCTTGGACATATATAGAGATGACTTTCTTGCTCAATATGATAGGATGCTATCTGGTTGCTCTTTATCTTAACATGTATACTAGTCTCTTTAAACTGTCTTATAGTTACATGTTGATAAAGCCCTTAGGATGTATACTTGACTACCTGGACTATGATGCAGATCATACTAGTGGGGACATGGTGGTCCATAAGTACATCTTTCAAGGTCCCTAGTCGTGGGTGTATCGAGACAGGGCATCGATATACCAGTGTAGACTAGCGTATACGCTTCTCGACCCATGAGATGGGCGATGGATGATCCTATATCCATTGGTGTTTGACATCAGAGATGGTATACGGGTGCTCAGTGGAGACTGGGTACACTGGACGGACTCGCCGAGAACTCCCAGATGGTATTATACCTCACGTCAGATGGCAGTTCTCAGGTGACCGGGTTCTGGGCTTCAGTGGGAGGCCATCTCGAGGAGTCAAGACCGGGTCTCCTAAACTCCAGAATTGGTAAGGTCGCTTGCCGCTCTCGTAGGGGTCCAGGGTGTGGGGCTTAGCTATTCATCGCGACTGTGGAATCCGTATTTTCTATTTTTGCTAAATACTAAATACGGACGTCCTAGTATATCCCACATTATATCTATGTTGATGCTGCGATATCTGTGATGTGATTATATGATATGTTCTGATGGATACAGTATATAGTATATATGATATATTATATATAGACGTTACTTATGTTTTACACCCACACTAGCCCTGCCCTGCTCTGTCGTTAGTTACCTAACCTAACGGTGCATGATGGGACATCGAGGCGAATGCGGATGGCATAAGTGTACGTCGTATTTATCTGTGATGTTTAGGTATTTAAATGATGGGACTTCATTAATGTGATTAATGAAAGAAAAGAAACATAAGATGTTGTAGAATCAAATTTTAAACAAAACAGGTAGCTACAGTTCTTGCTTTGCATAGCGGTATATATGATATACCCTGCACCTTATTCGATGAGGAAATGACCGAGATCCCTTCACCGGGAGTGACTCCTTTAGCAATAACTGGTAGATGCTACACACTCGGTTTGGCTTTGATTGGTTTTAAGAGTTTTTGCTTTGCACAGCGATATATATGATATATCCCGCACCTCATTCGACGAGGAAAGGGCCGATGATCCCTTCACCAGGAGTGACCCCTTTAGCAAAACTAGAAAAGCCTCAAAATCACTCCATTTCAAAACTTCATTTGATTCTACAACGATATCAAGTTCATTACGCAATAGGTTTTCAGAAAAACCTGTCGTAGCCCTCCGTCATTTCAGATAAGTACTAGTTAGTATTCGTGCTACGTTTGTTGACTATGTTAAGGCGTAGTGTGCGGTAGCTGACCAGTATTTATCTGCTTATGCATATGATGCAGATTGGATTAGGGTAGTCGTGCGACTTTGTTGACTATGTTAAGGGTCGTGCGGGTGGGTTTAATTCAATCAGGAAATGACGGGTTGAACTTGACTAGCACTTGTGATTTGTTGACTATGTTAAGGTCATATAGTTGCTAGGGGCGAAAGATTATCGGGAATTTCAAGTGTTGAAATTTGCAATGAGATTGCATACCTTCTATGAGATAGTTGGATCCCGATACCCACTGCGAGTAAGAGTTACTCCTGGGAGAGTTTTACACATTGCAATTAGCTGATCAAGTAGGTGTCTAGAAAGGTGTCAACGGGGTTACGCCTCTGGGAAAACGAGGTTTACATTAATTAGGTTCGTGCGAAAGCACGGGGGACCTCCCTCAAAGTACCGACACTGGCCTGGCTGAAAGATTGGCGAACTTGTAGTGCGTAATTAATCCCGGCTAGTCTTTCCTTTTAGGGTTTGAAGGAAGATTTGATAAAAACAGTGGGAGCCATCCTGATTAGATAAGATAATAACCAATCTGATCTTGCACGAGCATACGCTAAAGTGTTTTCTTCTCTCTCTCTCCAGGTAGCGACCATGTCATGCCCTAATAAAGATAATAGTATGGATGTATTGACCGAACCCGCATGTTATACTGTGCTGGGGAACGTTGGTTCCGTTCTTTCTTATAAGAGTTATAGGACTGAACAGGATATAGGGGAATACCAGGATTCCCATGCCACCCGATTGAAGAAAGTACATGTTGATGCATTTTCTTCGGGTGTGTTCGTTACTGAGAACTGTTTCTCCATTTGCTCTACGTCCTGGGTATTAGATACCGGGTCAGGATCCCATATATGTAATCAGTTACATGGGCTCAAGAAAGGTAGAGAACTTGGAGAAGGTGATAAAGACATTAGAGTTGGAAATGGTGCAATTGTTGCAGCTAAGACTGTCGGGGAATATCACCTTGTATTACCAACTGGTAATACATTGGTTCTGAACGAATGCTATTACATGCCGAACCTGATATGCAACATTATATCGGTTTCTTTATTAAGCAAAGAGGGATATAATTTTGTATTACAGGATAATGTTATGAACATTTTCCGTAACCAAAAGTTGGTTGGATCAGGCACGTTGTGCAATGGCATTTATGTTCTAAATCAATCAACAGTTCTGAGTATAACAAATACACACAAGAGGAAGAGTTCAGAACTGAACGAATCCTACTTATGGCATTGTAGACTGGGTCACATCAATGTGACACGACTGGCTAAGTTGCATAAGGATGGATATTTGAAACCTTTCGAATTTTCATCTTATGACACTTGCCAGTCATGTCTCAAAGGCAAGATGACCAAAACTCCGTTTACGGGACACGGAGAAAGAGTTACCGAACTCTTGGGACTTATACATAGTGATGTATGCGGTCCCATGTCTACACATGCCAGGGATGGTTCTTCATACTTCATTACATTCACTGACGATCTCTCTAGGTTCGGGTATGTGTTCCTGATGAAACACAAATCAGAAGCTTTTGAGAAATTTAGGGAATATAAACAAGAAGTTGAGAACCAAACCGGAAAAAGTATTAAAATCCTACGATCTGATCGAGGAGGTGAATACTTAAGCAATGAATTCCTGGACTTCCTAAAAGAGAATGGGATTCTCTCTCAGCTGACTCCTCTATATACACCACAGCACAACGACGTATCAGAACGGAGGAACCGCACCCTATTAGATATGGTGCGCTCTATGATGAGCACAGCTGAGTTACCTATTTCCTTCTGGGGTTATGCGCTGGAGACAGCAGCATACCTATTGAATCAAGTTCCATCTAAATCTGTACCTACCACACCATATGAGATATGGAGTGGGAAGAGACCATATTTTAAACGAGTTAAGATATGGGGTTGTCCGGCCTATGTCAAAAGGCAAAATCCAGAAAAACTCGAAGCACGGTCAGTTCTTTGCAAGTTTGTGGGATATCCTAAGAATTCCCAAGGATATTTTTTCTACCATGCTGAAGAACAAAAAGTGTTTGTTTCTCAATATGCCACCTTTTTAGAAAAGGAATTCCTTGAAAAAGAAATTAGTGGCAAAGTGGTAGAGCTGGAAGAAATTCCAGATACACAAACTATAACTAAAGATTTAGTGGAACCAGAAGATTCGATAGTACCCGACGAACCCCAGCCTCTCCGCCGATCTAGTAGGGTTTCTCATCCACCTGAGAGATACTACGGTTTTCTCATTGATGGTGGAAGCGAGGATTGCATCATGGAAGATGATGACCCAACTAGCTTCGAGCAGGCCATCACGAGTGGGGACTCAGTGAAATGGCTGGATGCTATGCGGTCTGAGATGGAATCCATGTACACCAACAAAGTATGGACTTTGGACGTTGCTCCTGAAGGGGTAAAACCCATTGGGAGCAAGTGGATCTTCAAGAAGAAACTTGGTGTAGATGGGAAAGTGGAGACTTTCAAAGCTAGACTTGTAGCAAAGGGTTTTCGTCAAAGACCAGGTGTGGACTATGACGAAACCTTTTCTCCAGTGGCTATGCTTAAATCCATCCGGATCATGCTTGCCATCGCTGCATATCATGATTACGAAATCTGGCAAATGGATGTTAAGACCGCCTTTCTAAACGGTGATTTAGAAGAGTGCGTGTACATGACTCAGCCAGAGGGCTTCGTAGACAGTGGGAGCAGCGGGAAGGTGTGCAAGCTGCTTAAATCCATTTATGGATTAAAGCAAGCATCGCGGAGTTGGAACATCTGCTTTGACGTCGTTATCAAAGAGTTTGATTTCGTCAAAAACCCAGATGAACCTTGTATCTACAAGAAGGTGGCAGAGAGTAAGGTTGTCTTCCTCGTATTGTACGTGGACGACATACTCTTGATAGGAAATGATATTCCTATGCTGCAATCGGTCAAGCTCTTCTTATCACAAAGATTCTCAATGAAAGATCTTGGTGATGCCTCCTGCATATTGGGAATTAGGATCTATAGAGATAGATCCAAACGGATTTTGGGATTGTCCCAATCCAGGTACATTGACACCATACTAAAGAGGTTTAGTATGGAAGAGTCCAAGCGTGGGAACTTGCCCACGATCTCTGGAGTCACTCTCTCCAAAGAGATGTCTCCCAAGACTGATTTGGAGAGAGCTCGCATGCAAGGGATACCCTATGCTTCGGCAGTAGGCTCTATCATGTATGCGATGCTATGTACCAGACCCGATGTAGCATACTCACTAAGTGTAGTGAGCAGGTATCAAGCTGATTCTGGAGAGAGTCACTGGACAGCTGTGAAGAGCATTCTCAAGTACTTACGAAGGACTAGAGATATGTTCTTGGTGTATAGTAACGGAGAGCTCCAAGTGGAGTCCTTTACCGATTCGAGCTTCCAGAGTGATAAGGACGACTCTAAGTCGCAGTCGGGCTTTGTCTTTACCCTTTACGGAGGGGCGGTTAGCTGGAAGAGTTCCAAGCAGGAAACCGTGGCAGACTCGACGATGGAGGCTGAATACATCGCTGCCAACGATGCTGCCAAAGAGGCTGTCTGGATCAAGAAGTTCATTACTGAACTTGGAGTGGTTCCATCCATTGAGCATCCAATACCTTTGTATTGCGATAACAATGGAGCGGTGGCTTTGGCCAAGGAACCCAGGTCCCATCAGCGATCCAGGCATATTCTGAGGCGGTATCACCTGATCCGGGAGATAGTTGATCGCCGGGAGATCGAGGTCAGGAGGGTTGACACGAAGAACAACACGGCGGATCCACTCACGAAGGCCATTCCCCAGATACAGTTTGAGAGACTCTTCGGGATGCTCGGTATGCGATACTACAGCAGCTGGCCCTAGTGCAAGTGGGAGATTGTTAGTTGTATGTATGCCCTAGAGGCCAGTATTGTACAGATGATGTATATTATATTGGATGCTTGGACATATATAGAGATGACTTTCTTTCTCAATATGATAGTATGCTATCTGGTTGCTCTTTATCTTAACATGTATACTAGTCTCTTTAAACTGTCTTATAGTTACATGTTGATAAAGCCCTTAGGATGTATACTTGACTACCTGGACTATGATGCAGATCATACTAGTGGGGACATGGTGGTCCATAAGTACATCCTTCAAGGTCCCTAGTCGTGGGTGCATCGAGACAGGGCATCGATATACCAGTGTAGACTAGCGTATACGCTTCTCGACCCATGAGATGGGCGATGGATGATCCTATATCCATTGGTGTTTGACATCAGAGATGGTATACGGGTGCTCAGTGGAGACTGGGTACACTGGACGGACTCGCCGAGAACTCCCAGATGGTATTATACCTCACGTCAGATGGCAGTTCTCAGGTGACACTTGTGCAGGTTAGTCTGTAGACCCGAGATCGTCATAGAGTCTTGTGTGATTCCCACTGTGCTTTGATCTCCACCTTACCACGTCCATGAGGGCGTGCAAAATGGTGGTTTTTGGGTACAGTCCCGAGTCACATGGAGGCAATGAGCGATAGGAGGGGTTTCGTCTCTCCCGGTATTGGGGGTTGATGTTGCGCTGTGCTTGATTGGCCGTAACAGGGAAGTCCCTGGCCAGGGCTGATCAGAGATTTGCTGGTAAGTGTTACCAGTAGTTTCTCGACCCGTTATGAGCCTCACATCGGCACGACTTATCGGTTATTGGGGTCTGACGTTTACCACCCCTAGGCTTGATATGCGACATATCAGACGAGGAGACCGGACTGTACGGGAAGTGTCGCCGATCGGCTCGACGGGAGTTGTAGCAGGTTCGCTTGTTCTCTTCTGATCGCTCAATACCCGGATGGCCGTTACGTTTAGCTGACCGCTTGCGGCTTGGGGGTGCTTGATATGATCATCACCCACTGCCGGCGTATTGACGAGTCTCAGAGTCCCACAATGAAGTTTCCTAGTCCAGGCGAAACGTTGTGGTGCGCGTATGCGATATGCGCATGGACCCGATTAAAATGCGCGTATGGGATACCGTATATTGATCGGGCAGCTTGCTTTTGGTAGGGGTCATATGAGATATGGCCGGATTGGTAAATCAAGTGTTGATTTATCATTTAACCATTAGTTTCTCACTAGAAATCCTTTTCTTGTGTTGGATGGATGTATGAATGCATGTATGTTTTTCTTTCATTCTAGTTTCATGCACATATGGATGTGTATACATACATACATGCATACATACATTTATCATGGTTGGATATATATGAAAATGGTGGCAATATAAGACTCACACCATGGTATTTTTTATGAATTATTATTGTATTTATATTTAAACATAAAAGGAAAGAAAAGGTTCATTATTGTTTTCTTCTACACTCTTCTTTTGACCTAACCATTCTCACCCACATTTTAACCTTTGGTTAATTTCCTTTTGTGTTTTAACTCTAGTACAATAATGATTCAACCATGGTTTGAGATGATAGATGGAAAATATATATTGATATATTTTTCTATTTTCATAAAGAGTGATAGTTATCATCTTCTTCAAGATTGCCATTATCTTCTTCCTCCTCCTTCATAGCTCTCTAGATTTTTATAGTGAGCTATATAATCAACAAGTTAGGATTTTGAAGTGAGAAAGAGAACCACAACACCATTCTATACAAGCCTAGCCCACTTGTTTGGAGTGTTGACCCGATTTCGTTCACTTAATCGGAAGAAGTCGCAAGCTTGGACAAAGCGGACTCCGGGTGGATCATCGGTGACGTCGAGGAGTTCAAGCGGAGTTCTTTCAAACCCCAAGTAGCCGAGGAGTCTATCGTAGGGAGCTACAAAGGTTGTACTCTCTAAACCCTAGCATTTCTTTCATATGTCGATATGAAAATTTTGAAACCCTAATCGCTTCTAGGAACGATTCTATGTTCATTAGCTTAGCACCCTAAAGACTACATATTTGGTTCATGTGATGCTTCCAAACCCTTCATGAGGTGCTATACTAACCCAACAAAGGGTAGGTACGGGTGGGTCCAAATTAACCAGGAGAATGACGGGTAGAACTTGACATGTGACTTATGATATTTTGGCCAAAGTCAAGGTCATAAGAGCATGGGGCAAAAATCCACATCGGGAGTTTCATAAGTACTGAAACTTGCTAGCGCTGCATACCATTTGGAGTGTGATGATTCTGGTAGGATTCCTTCGGTTTTATCACGCGATGATATTTGGATCCCGATCCTACTGTGATTATATGCTACTCCTCGGGAAAACTCTCACTTAACGATCAATGCTATAAACTTAGTAGGTGTCTAGAAAGGTGTTAGCGGGGCTACGCCCACAGAGAAAAGAGGTTACTTAATTAAGGAACTTCGCGAAAGCATTGGAAAACCTCCCTCGAAGTACCGACACTGGCCTGGCTGAACGGTTAAGCAAGTATTGTACGGTGAGAGTGATCCTGACTAATCCTTTCTTTACGGTTTGAGAAGGGATTCGAGAGACAGTGGGAGCCATCCAGTTTAGACAAATTAAAAACCACTCTAAACTTGCAAGAGCATCATGCTAAAGTGTTTCTTTTCTCTCTCCTAATTGCAGCGACCATTCAACATGACCGGACTTAAGTTATTACTAGATAAAAACATATTGACAGGGCCAAACTACAAAGATTGGTTCAGGAATGTCAAGATGGCAATCACTTACGACAAGTTGGGGTATGTCCTTACCACCAAAGCTCCCCCTGTCCCAGGTTCCACCTCCAGCGTCGCGGATAAGGAAATTCGTAAGACATGGGAGATAGATTGCACGAAGGCCAAATGCCTCGTATTAGCCTCGATGGACAATGGACATCAGAGGAGGCACGAGAATATGGACCTAGAGTCCATATTTCTTCATACAAAAGAACTGTATAGGGAGCAGTCTCGTATCGCAAGATACGAAGTGTCGAAGAAGCTATTTTCGGCAAGGTTGGCCGTCGGATCATCGGTAGCGGAACACGTGCTTAAGATGATTGGCTACATTGAGGAGCTCGCGGACCTTGGGACCACGTTGGAGAATGAACTCTATACTGATTTGATTCTCCAGTCCCTTCCTTCCACTTACGCCCAGTTTATTCTTAACTTCAACATGCAAGGAAAGGAGGTAGAACTTTCCGAACTTCTGAACATGTTGAGGAGTACTGAGGGCACCCTACAGAAAGGTAAGGAGACATCCACTTTGTTTGTAGGAGGATCTTCCTCTTCTAGATCCAGGGCGAAAGCCAAGGGTAAGAAGAAGAAAGCTCCCGCCAAACCAAGAGGCGTTGTCGGTAAAGTGGATAAGAAGGGAAAAGGAAAAGCAACAAAGATAGCGGGAAAGCTGGTGGGGAAGGAAGAATGCTTCTATTGTCACAAAAGTGGTCACTGGAAACAGGATTGCAAGGCTTGGAAGGCCAGAACACAGGATTTGAAGCGAGTTGCAGCTTCAGCTTCAGGTGTGTATGTTATTGAAAACTGTCTATCAATAAACTCTACTTCCTGGGTATTGGATACCGGATCATGATCTCTTATCTGTAATTCTTTGCAGGCGTTGAGAAAGCGTAGAGTTTTGAAGGCAGGTGACATGACCCTCAGAGTTGCAAACGGTGCTAGCATGAATGCTGAGGTCGTGGGGGACTATCACCTGGGATTGTCGGATGGACATTTTTTGGTTTTGCGTAGTTGTTATTATGTACCAAATGCAACCTGTAATATCATTTCTGTATCTTTATTATCTAAAGAAGGTTATGAATTTGCATTTGTAAGTAATGTAGTGAACATTCACCTTAATCAAGCTTTGATTGGGTCAGGTACATTGAACAACGGTATATACGTATAAAACCAACCACAGATTTTCAATGTCCAGAATACACACAAAAGAAAGTCTCCAGAAATCAATAAAACTTTCTTATGGCATTGTAGACTGGGTCACATCAATGAGAGAAGGTTGACTAAGTTACACACAGAAGGATATTTGGATCCGTTCGAATATCAATCGTATGCAACTTGTCAATCCTGTCTCAAAGGAAAGATGACAAAGACTCCGTTCACTGGACACGGAGAAAGAGCGAGCGAGCTCTTGGGACTCGTACACAGTGACGTGTGCGATCCAATGTCTACACATGCGCGAAGCGGTTATTCTTACTTCATTACTTTTACGGATGACTTTTCAAGGTACGGTTATGTCTTCTTAATGAAACATAAATCCGAGGCTTTTGAAAAATTCCAGGAATATAAGAGTGAAGTAGAAAAACAAACAGGCAAAAGTATAAAGACACTGAGATCTGATCGAGGTGGTGAATACTTGAGTGCCGAGTTCCTGGGTTACTTAAAAGAGAATGGAATTCTCTCTCAGCTTACTCCTCCATACACTCCGCAACATAATGGTGTATCAGAGAGACGGAACCGAACCCCATTGGATATGGTACGGTCCATGATGAGTAACGCTGAGTTGCCGCGATCGTTCTGGGGATATGCGCTAGAATCAGCTGCATACCTTTTGAACCGGGTTCTAACTAAGACTGTTCCTACTACACCATATCGGATGTGGTGTGGGAAGAGACCCTATCTTAATCACATTAAGACATGGGGATGTCCAGCTTTTGTAAAAAGGCAGCATGCGGACAAGCTCGAGGCACGCTCAGTACAGTGCAAGTTTGTGGGATATCCAAAGAGCTCCAAGGGATATTACTTCTATTGCGAAAAGGAACAAAAAGTCCTTGTTTCTCGCCATGCCCACTTTCTAGAACACCAGTTCATAGAAAAAGAATTAAGTGGGAGCACAATAGAACTGGAAGAAATTCCAGAACGACGAGCTATTACTGAAAGCTTGGTTGAACCAGAGGGTTCGAAAGATCAGGACATTCCTACGCCACTCCGCAGGAGTAGTAGGCAGTCTCATCCGCCCGAGAGATACTACGGTTTTCTTATTGACGGGGATAGAGAGGATTGCATCATAGATTGTGATGAGCCTACTAGCTTCCAGCAAGCCATTCAGAGCGTCGACTCGGTAAAATGGCTGGATGCAATGCGGTCCGAGATGGAGTCCATGTACACCAACAAAGTATGGACGTTGGACATTGCTCCAGATGGGGTAAAACCCGTAGGATGCAAGTGGATCTTCAAAAGGAAGATTGGTGTAGATGGACAGGTTGAGACATATAAAGCTAGACTGGTAGCAAAGGGTTTTCGTCAGCGACCTGGTTTGGACTATGACGAAACCTTTTCTCCAGTAGCTATGCTGAAATCCATTCAGATCCTTCTTGCCATTGCTGCCTTCCACGATTATGAGATTTGGCAGATGGACGTAAAGACAGCTTTTCTAAATGGTCATTTAGAGGAGTGTGTCTATATGGATCAGCCATAGGGTTTCATTCAGAGTGGGAGCAGCGGAAAGGTGTGCAAGTTGCTCAAGTCCATTTATGGACTAAAGCAAGCATCGCGGAGTTGGAACACCTGTTTTGATGAGACGGTCAAGTAATTTAGCTTTATCAAAAATCCAGATGAACCATGCATCTATTGTAGATTTGTAGCGAGAACTGTAGTATTCCTCGTTTTATACGTGGATGACATTCTCTTAATAGGAAATGACATTCCTATGCTACAATCTATCAAGGGGTTCTTGTCACACAGGTTCTCCATGAAAGACCTGGGTGATGCCTCATACATTCTGGGTATCCGGATCTACCGTGACAGATCCAAGAGGATATTAGGACTTTCACAGTCCAGGTACATTGACGCCATACTGAAGAGATTCAGTATGGAAGATTCCAAGCGCGGTAATCTACCGGCTTGTCACGGGATCACCCTCTCCAAAGAGATGTCTCCCAAGAATGATTTGGAGAGGGATCGCATGTCTATTATACCCTACGCTTCTGCGGTAGGCTCTATAATGTATGCGATGTTGTGTACCAGACCGGATGTGGCTTATGCACTGAGTGTGGTAAGCAGGTATCAGTCAAACCCTGGGGAGAAACATTGGATAGCAGTAAAGAACATTCTCAAGTACCTGAGAAGGACTAAGGAGATGTTCTTGGTGTATGGCGGAAAAGACCTGCAGATTGAGGCCTTTGCTGACTCCAGCTTCCAGAGTGACAAGGATGATTCCAAGTCCATGTCGGGTTTTGTCTTCACCTTCAATGGAGGGGCGGTGTGTTGGAAGAGCTCCAAACAGGAAACCGTTGCTGACTCGACGATGGAAGCGGAATACATCGCTGCATCAGATGCCGCAAAAGAAGCTGTCTGGATGAGGAAGTTCTTGAGAGAACTTCAGGTGGTTCCGTCCATTGTTGACCCAATACCTCTGTATTGCGACAACAACGGGGCTATAGCTTTAGCGAAGGAACCAGATCCCATCAGAAATCCAGACACATCTTAAGGAGGTATCACCTGATCAGGGAGATCGTGGATCGCCAGGAGATCGAGGTCCGGAGAGTTGCATCAGAGGATAACACAGCAGATCCATTCACCAAGGCCTTGCCCCAGAATCAGTTCGAGCGGCTGATCGAGATGATAGGTCTTCGATACGCCAGTACATGGCCTTAGTGCAAGTGGGAGATTGTTAGTGTATATGCCCTAGAGGCCATTACTGTATCATACTAGTTTGTATATTACTTGATGGAAGCTTGGGATATTCACAGTTGTATATACAATCTTGCTCGAAATGGTAGTATGCTACTTTGTTTGTCTCTGCTTTAATATGTGCATGTGTTTCTTTTAGCATATTGCTGATATACATATTAGTAGAGCCCTTAGGATCTTTGCTTGATTACCAGTGTGGTGATGGCGCTCACACTCGTGGGAGCTGGGTGATCTATAAGCACATCCTTATAAAGGTCCCTAGTCGTTGGACTATCGAGACAGGGCATCGATACTCCGGAGTAGACTAGCGTATGCGCTTCTCATCCCAGTGTGGGAGACGGTCTGTCCCACAGCCGTCAGTACGTCGTACTTGAGATAGTATGCGGGTGCTCGTTGGGTTACGAGTACACTGGACAGGACTCGTCGGGGACTGTTGGTTGGTATTATACCTATCGTCAGTTATCAGTTCCCAGGTGACATGAGTACAGCTTAGTCCGCTGACTTGACACTGTCACTTCGCCTCAAGTGTGTTCCCACTGCACTTTGATTACTACCCTACCACGGCTCAAAGGAGTCGTGCAAACAGGTAGTTTTTGGGTGCAGTCCCGAAGCACTTGGAGGTAGTGACGGTTAGACAGGATTCGTCTCTCCCGGTATTGGGGGTTGACATCGCGCAGTGTCCAGGAGAGCCATTACACGAGTAGTCCCTGGCCAGGGCAAGCGAGATATACTGGTAGGTTTCCAGTGTTATCTCAGGGTGTTCTGGGCTTCACTCCGACACGACTTGTACCGCTATTAGGGGACTGACGTTCACCGCCCCCTAGGCCCGCCATGCGATGTATCAGACGAACAGACCGGACTGTACGGAGATTGTCACATACAGGCTCAGTAGGAGTTCAGATGGGGTTCACCTCGTCAGTCTTCTTATCGACATCTACCTGGGGACCGTTACGTACAGCTAGTGCCTCTTGCGGTCTGTGGTTAAACCTACTGCTAGCGTAGTGTCGAGTCTTTAGAGTCCCACACAGAGAGCTATTCGCCTTTAGGCAAAATGAGTAGAGGTCGCATGGTTTTGCGACAGGGTTCGTTCACATTCGTGCACTTGTGCACGTTTGCTGTCCGGACAGTTTATACTAGCGGGCTTTGGTTTAAGCCGGATCCTAGTATATGTTTTAAGATTGGTTTTTTTCATTGTATTCGTGTTCCTCGGATCACGGATGCGGGTGCGTATGCACAGTTACTTGAGACAGAGGGAGAGGACCTTGATTAGGGTTAATGGCTATTGTCATTTTATTAACCCTAATGATTATGTGTGTATTATAGTTAATTGATAATTAGTTTAATAATTGTGCATGGTTATGGTTGTTGACCATTTGACCTTATTGACTTGTTGACCTAGGTTGACACTTTGACCATCATCATTTCTTTTGGAAGATGCTTTTTGATCCTTGAAAATTGAAATGATAATGGTCATGTCATGATTAACCATGACAATTATCTAGCTAATTATTTAATTAAAATAATATACACATATTAGTGAGAATGGTTCAATTATTCTCATTCTATCATATCTTTTCTCTCTCTTGTTCTTCCTCTCCCTCAAGCTCTCTCCCTCTCATGTGTTGAGAAACACTTGAGCTTGAGAAAAACCCTCTCTTGATCTTCTCTACTCTCATCTAGGGTTGAAGGACTAGCACTTCTTGAACCCTAGTTACTTCTAGCTTGGAGTTGAAGCCAAAGGTTGAGGCTTTCGGGTGGATCTTTCTTTGACGGGAGAAGACGACGAGGTGACCTCCTTCCACTACTCCAAGGAGCAAGGAGAGAAGGACTAAGAGCCCAAGGTATAACCTTTCTAGCACTTAGCTAGTTACTAGTTAGCTTTAGCAAGTTTTTGTTTAGCAAAGATCCTTCTAAGCATAGTCCATGTTGCCTAAGCTCATAAAAATCCGATTTTTATTCCGTTTTCCGCCTCCCCGTAAGCACCGGGGTGGGCAACGTGGACTTACACACTGATGATTGTATACAGGTGCTCAGATGATTATTTACACTGGACGGACTCGCCGAGAACTCCTGGATGGTATTATACCAATGTCAGATAGCAGTTCTCTGGTGACATGAGTACATGGTAGTGCCTAGACCTGAAATCGCCACATTGTCTCGTGTGTGTTCCCACCGTGCTTTGATTACTACACTACCATGGCTCTGCTAAATCGTGCAAATGGGTTTTAGTTAGGTACGGTTCCGAAGCACATGGAGGCAGTGAGCGGTCAAAGTAATTCGTCACTCCCGGTATTGGGAGTCGATATCGCACTGTGCAGGACACGACTATAGCCAGAAGTCTGTGGCCACGGCAGTAGAGATAAACTGGTAAGTGTTACCAGTTGTATCTCTTTGGTTATGAGTCCTCTGTCAGCATGACTTATCGGGTTATTGGGGATTTGACAGATTCCACCCCCAAGACCCGGTATGCGATACTCTTTGACGAAGAGACCAGACTGTACGGTGACTGTCACTTATAGACTTTGTTAGGTCCGAATGAGTTCTTTTGTCAACTTGCCCTTATCTTGCTCATACCTGGGTAGTCGTTACGTACAGCTAGTGCCACTAACGAGCTTGTTGGTTAACCTGAAATGGGGTTGAATCTGAAAGTTCAGTCGGATACGATCCTGTATAAGCAACTGCTAACGTATTGACAGGTCTTTAGAGTCCCACAACGAAAGTGCCTACTCGGGCTGTTTCCCCAATAAAAGTGAAAAGCTCTGTTCAAAATTAATGAGGCAGCGCCTCACGTGCTTTCCATAAGGGCGCCAGCACCGATAGGATCAAATCTTATGGTGGCGCCTCACGTGCTCCTCACGCGGGCGCCAGTGTGCAAAGCACAAAAGAATCTACTAGATTAAATAAGAGTTAAAATTCTCATATAGAGCTGCACGTGCTCTTCGCGCGGGCGTCAGTGTGTAAAGCACAGAATGCCCAACCTAAGGACCAAATTCTTAAGTGGCGCCCTCATGAGGAACACGTGAACGCCTGCGCCCAGAGGGAATTAAATTCTACTCTCTATTAAACAGAGCCGTTGGATCAAAAATCCAACGGAGATGATAAATCATCAAGGTACAGAATTATATTCTGTTGGGGAGAAAACATTCCCCAAATCTTTCTAAAATAAGAAAAATACCTTCGGTTGGATCATAGAATAAAATTTTATGCCCTCTGTAAAACAGAGAACCCTCGGATTGAAAATCCAATGGTGATTAAAAATCACCATTTCACAGAGTAAAACTCCGCATATGAAAAACATTTCCCCAATCTTGTTAAAAACAAGAAAATATGTTCTGTAAAAACAGAAACTCTTGGATCAAAGATCCAATGGTGGGTAAAATTCCCCAAGTCAATTGGGATCTCTTAATTAAAGATTTCTTCAAAACTAATTAACAAACTTGCCTCCACTATATAAAGGACCGAAGACTTTAAGTCTGATAAGGAGGAACCCCCCATAAGCTTCAAAAAACAAAAACAGAAAGCTTCAAAAAGGAACAGAGAATTAAATTCTCAAGGAAGAAGATCTCCCTCCTTAGAAACTCTAGGTAAACGAAAAAATATATAGAGATAAAAACATCTCATTTACATATCTAAAGAATTTAACCCTTCTCAAAGAACTTAGTTCTTTCTCTGAATCTGAGATCCACAAGACAAGTCTTCCACAATTTGAGAATTTAATTCTCATCGGGAGGAACTTGTTCCTGAGAATCAAAGATTCAAAAAAAAATTAGGAATCGAATTCCTCAAAACAAAGCATATATGAGAAACCTAGTTCTCGTAAAAGAACTTGGTTCTTAAAAATGAAGCTTGATCCTAGATCTACAAAACAAAAATCTTATTGATCATTAATGGGCAAAAATGCTATCAATAGAGGAGAAAAGCGCTTAGCGCCCAGCGCCACACGTGTTCCTCACGTGGCCGCCACAGAAGAGAAGAGTGCTTAGCACTCACTGGGCAGCGCCGCACGTGTTCCTCATGTGGGCGCCATAGAAGAGAAGAGTGCTTAGCATTCACTGGGTAGCGCCCAGCACCGCACGTGTTTCTCATGTGGGCATCACAGAAGTGAAGAGTGCTTAGCACTCACTGGACAGCGCCCAGTGCCAGCGCCGCACGTGTTCCTTATGTAGGCGCCATAAAAGGGAAGAGTGCTTAGCACTCACTAGGTAGCGCTTAGCGTCCAGTGCCTCACGTGCTGCCCACGTGTGCGCCGCAAAAGAAAAAATAAGAGTGCTTAGCACTCCACAAGCAGTCCAAAACGGCTGAGTGTTCAACACTCATTGGGCAGCGCCCAACGCCTCATGCGCTCCCCATGTGAACGCCGTAAAAAGTGCTTAGCACTCCATATAAAGACAAAAGGAGTAAAGTGTTCAACACTTATTGGGCAATCCCCATGACTGAAAGCTCCACATGATCATATATGGGCGTCAAAACTCATATAAGTGCTCGGCACTTTCTGCATAAAAACGGGGACTGATAAAACAGAGCCCAAACAAGTGCTTAGCACTTTTTCAGAAAAGAGGGGAGACTAAGCAGACTAAAGCCCAAATTGGCTAAGTTCCTAAAGTCTTGCAAATGAGTCCAAATGCTCTGTTGCCGAGTCTTAAATAAAGAAGATCCTAAAATGTTGGTAAGTGGATCTTAGTCTCAAATTGGACTAACGTATCCTTAACAAAAATTCTTAAGGCCATAATAACCCCCCTTTCCCTCAAACATGGGATTTGGTTTAAGGGTACATCTCTCCACACCTCTGATATATGTCGTTGTAATTCTTCAACGTCTTCGGAGAGGTGGCGGGTTCCGACAACCAATAACCCCTTTCTTGTCCCAACTTGATATAAAACTTCATCAAGACTGGGAATGATACATCCTACGTTGATGCACTTCTAAATTGACGTGCACACCTCAAATCGGATCGCAACCCAAATTGGACGCATTCCATATCACCATTATTCGCTTCGTCACGTAACAAATACATGTGTACGCAAGATGGATAAAGGACCGAGAAGTCCCTAAACTAATATTTGTCTCCAAAATGGCGATAATGGACCGAGATGTCCCTAAACTAATAATGGACCGAAATGTCCCTAAACTAATATTCGCCTCCAAAATGGCGATAATGGACCGAAATGTCCCTAAACTAATATTCGCCTCCAAAATGGAAATAATGGACCGAAACGTCCTTAAAATAAAATAATAGAGCCCAAATGCTCTTTTGTTGGATCCTGAATAAAAATGATGTTGAAACCTCGTTAAGTGGATCTTAGTCTCAAATTGGACTAATGTATCCTTAATAAAAACAAATCGAGCTCTAAATGCTCACATATATTTAAGTCGGTCTTAATCTCAAAATATATTAACGGTCCTTAAATAAAAACCCCAAATATAAGATATACGGATTTGGACTAATCCACGCCCTACGGGCGACAACATAAATTAGTCTCCGTATACAATCCACGGGCAACCTAAACAAGCAAAAAAACACACGACACGAAGTGAACTTTCGAAGCAGGAGAAAGTGGTTATCGTGATGCGGTAACGTAATTAATTGCAGGGGCTTGCGCCTGCAGGGAAGAGCGTCCTCACAATCAAAAACCCCTCGCAAACAAGGGGGAATCTGATGAAGTCTGCAAAAATGGTCGTGTCTGTCCAAACCTCCGATGTACCGTACCATAAATCAACTTGGCATTTTCGGAGAGGTGGACGGATAAATCCAAATAGCATCTTCCCCTAGGATTCATGCCAGACGTCCCGACGTCCCGGTCCGTCTTCCGGCGGTGAACAGATTCTGGCACGCCTGGTAGGACCTTTTCCTCTTTCCACTCCACACTTCGTGTGTCGTGTTCGCGAACAAAATCGCGGTTTGCTATCGTTGCCTTTAGATTTGAGGTACTAAGATTTGGTGTCTTGTTTCTATGCAGAAAAAGAGAACATCAATGGCTTCCAGCTGCACAACTTGCAACGGCAATTCTTGCTCCGCCCCAACTGGAGGAGTGACTTATGGGCCTAATGTGGCCTCTATCTTTTCAATGCCGGTGGGGTAGGTAACAGAAGCCATTACTGGATTGTTCTTCGGGACCATGCTCCAACCAATGAGCGTCGATGCTTCAACGCCGTAACCCAAAGCTCCCAAGAAGTCGGTCTTCGATCAACTTGCAACCACAACGACCCCTCTCAACGGGCCGTCCAAATCCGATGCCTCAGTCTTCAACAGGCTGAGCCAGAACCAAAACGGGCTTGCAAAGAGGCTCGTCGTACCTGAAAGGGCTGCCCTAAAAAGGATAGCCCTCCCAACTCCTGCTGCAAATGAAGCCGTTAAAAGTGTTTCACCAGTCAGGCGGTCGGTCTTCGAGAGGTTGGCTGTCTCCAATCAAATTTTGCTAAGGACGTCGGTCTTTAACAGGCTGGAAACTGCTGGAGCTCCTCAACAAAACCAGAGGCAAACTGCAACCGTTTCCGAAACCGAGGCGGTCCCGTCTGCAAGACACGCTCGACGTCGCCACTGGCGCAGAGTGAGAAAAGCTGGGGGCAACTCCCCCTCTGGACTTACCCCACCAGCTCCAATGGTGGAATTCGTTGCTGCTGTTCCAACCGGGAACAACTTTGAACCGCTGAAGAGGGTGCGCAAAAACTCCCCAACAGCGGTACTGAAGAAATCGCCTTATCCTATTGAGGTCCCTGTGCAGGAAAAGCAGGAGCAGCCCTATCAGCGGCTCTCCTTCCAAATTCACAGAGTCTGGTGAAAAGTCCAGGACTCTGTGATCGATGAAGACAACTCTCACCGACTGAAGAAAATGAAGGTTCGACAGGAGAAAGGCTACCCCTCCGTCATACAGCAAGGAACGTCTTCTATACAGGTGCATGTTATAACGACTCCTTCAACTTCGACCTCCCACAAAAGGACGAGGCTGGAGAAAATTCCACCACCAGCAGCAAATTCCAAAGGCGACGGACCCAAACGCCCCAAGTCTGGGGGCATGATCGTGCATACGGTTTACATGGCTACCGGGAAAGAGGAAAGCCGTGCTTCCGTGGGTCATCGGCCGCAAACTCGGTCGTTGACAAAAGCTCAGGAGCAATAACAAAAGCTCCAGGAAATGCTGATCAAAATGTCAGCACTTACTGGACAGAAAGAAAGTCCGGAATTAGCATCTGAACAGCGCCAAAAGCAGGAGACCGATACAAAGTTCTTGTGAAAGGTGCTTGAAATAAAGGACAGGGAGGCCGCGGAACAAGCTGCTAACATAAAGCAGATGGCTCTTTTGTTCCAGGTTATGGTTGGAATGATGATCCAGCCAGAACCTCCAGCCGAAAATCTGCCGATAATCAACGAGGATGACAGAGGAGAAACATCAAACCCTCTTCCGGCTCTATCAACAGCTAAGGGGGAAACAATCTCCAAGGATGCTCTTGATGACTATTTAGCTCAACAAATACGAGCTCATCAAGCGAATGAAGCGGCTGGCCAAATCGTCAGAACTGGGCGACCGTATCCAGGATGGTATGATCAAATCAAGGACCCGCCGGGATATACGATTCCCAAGTTCCATGTGTAAATAGGGACAGGCAATCCACACCAGCATGTAGCGTAATTCAGAGCTTTGTGCGGCAACACTGGAGGCGACGACAAATTGTTGCTTCGCCAGTTCGTTGGCATCTTGTCAGAGATGACATTCGAATGATACTCGGAGCTCCCAAATGACTCCGTGAAAACATTCACAGAAATAGAACTGTTGTTCACATAGCGGTTCGCCAGCGCAAGTGAGCGCATCCCGATTACAGCATTAATTAATGCCAAGGTAAAGCCGGGAGAAACCTGGGTCCAATACGCGATCCGGTGGCGGAACCTATGGTCAAAGTGCGAACAACACATTGAAGAATCCCCTGCCATGGGCATGTTCATCGGGTCCCTAGATCCACAAACGACTGTGTCCCAGTTCATGATGTTCTTCAAACCGACTACTTTCCAGGCCCTGATCGATAAGCTAGCCCAAATGGACCAGATAGGACACATGCCTTCCTCCTCAAAAATGGATCCTCGAAATGCCAAGGGTAAAGGGAAAGCAGCCTTTGTTAGCAACGCTCAATAGCAACCGAGTGACCCGAAACCGGTTGCTCGCCAAAATAACATGCATCCATGCCTATCCTTAAAAGAAAGGCTAGGACGCGCTTACTCGTTTCCTCGTGACAAGACGAGGAGACTGTTCAAGCTGGCAGTGCACAACAAACTCATCACATTGTCAGACCCACGGTGTCCACCGCAACCTGGTGACGTCAACAACCTTAACTACTACTCCTATCACAGAATGGTGAACCACCCAATTGAGGATTGCTACGTCTTCAAGAACTGGGTCAAGGACTAGTATCAACAGGGGAAATTCGCGCTGTCTGAGAACTGGAGGGTGAACCCGCCTCAGAAGCACACTCCCAAAAAGGTGGATGCACCGGGGGCATCATGCTCACTCGTGGAAGAAGATCCATGGGAAGTTGTTCTCTCAGCTAAAACCAAAAGAATGCTGAAGGATCTCCAGGCATGTCCGGCAGTCAAGTGGAGAAGCCCTCTTGACCCGAAAATCATTGAAGGGATGCTGAAACCGCGTTCTGTACCGAAAACCGTCGACAAAGGGCAAAATCCCCAAGTCAAGCCTTCAAAGTTTTCGAAGAAAAAGAAGAAGACCAAGAAGCCTGTGTAGCCTGCCGAGTATGACGACAAGCGCACAAACATATAAAAATATATTGACGTGCTGGAGAAGTACAACCAGAAGGCGCGGACACCAGTCACCCTCAAAGAGTTCCTCAAGCATATTCTTGAGAATGAAGAGAGTGACAACGATGAGGAAAACGACTCATCAGAAACCGAAGACTATGTAGCAAGTTGCCACATGGTTTCCCATTTGTCGTTAAATGACGAAGAAGCCCCTTCAGCGTCAGAAAACAACGCAGAGGAACTAGGGACATGATCGGTGCCAAAATCCCAGGAACTGTCGGAAGACCCAATCGATAGGCTGTTAAACGAAGCCTTTCGAAAAAGAAAAGCTAATCGAGAATGCGAAATAGCCATATACGAAAAGGCTAAGCGTCAGCATCAGGATGAACAAGCTGTGGAAAGGAGGAGTCGTAAAGTACTCCGACCAGACCAAAGCATGCCTGCGGCAAACAAGAGCTGAATCAAGACAGAGAAGTGGTTCGTTAAAGCCCTGTCAATGGGAATGAAGCTGCCACCTCTCAAAGGAAACACGTCCGGGGTCATAAGCCTCAATGGAGATGACTCATATCCGAACTACTGCCTATATCATCGGAGGGTTACTCATCCTACCGAAGAATGCGGTGCCTTCAAGAAGTGGTTGCAAGGATACGTTGCCCATCAGCAACACTTCAAGAGGATGAAGCATGAAGCTCGTCGACAGCGAAAAAGTGCGATGAATGCGCATGAGAAAATGACTGGCAACTGTCATATGGTTGATACCAGTTCAGAAAAGGCAAATCTCCAAGTTTTCACCTTCGGGAGCGATTCTGAGGAAGAAACAACCCTTAGCCCTCTCTTCAAAGACTCCACCTCCGAAAAAGAAGAGGTGGAGAAGAACTATGAGAACATTCAGCTGCGTAACCGTACGTTGCTTGAGAAGAGTCTCGGACCTACAAACAAAGGTCCAGGAAGAAAGGACAAAGGGAAAGAGAAAATCCTTGAGGAAACTGCCCTCGACGATCGAGTTATCAAAGAGCTCGCAGCCAAGGACCCGCCTAAGAAAAATAATGTGAATTACAATATCTTAGCACATCTGAGGAAAATGCTGAGGGTTCCTGACAACGACAAAAAGTTTTCGGGGGGCATCGTGCATACCGTTTTAAAAAAATTTCCGTTACAAAGAACCCTACGCTAGAATCGTTAACTAGAGATTTAGACCGAACAAGATGTAAACAACTTTTACATCTAAGAGAATAAGAATACAACCTTTGTAGACGGTCCTTCTCTTCAATATGCTCCGTGTACTAGTCCCACGACTCCACAAGGCTTCTCTTGAGACTTTGAACAAGCTTTCTTCGTAGCCTTCGCGCCAAAGATTATCCACCTCGAAGCTCCTACTAGTTCAAGCTACTACTACACTAAACCCTTTAGTGTATGAAACACATCACACTAATTTGCTAAAAATGTGTGAGATGATAAAGTAGGGGATGTTAAGAGCTCACTAATTTGTGCTCAAGCTTCATGATTCACATCACATATGAGGGTTGAAGCTTGAGGAAAAGCAAGAGGAGGAAGAAGAAGCAAGTATGAGAGAAAATGGCTAAGTCTTTTGGAATGAACAAGAATGAAAAATAATATCAAGACCCCTCACTCATTTAACCATGGAATTATGCAATATTAAATTGCAACCATCCTTGAATAGTGAGTCATGAATGAATAAACAATATAAAACACCATGCTTGCAACCATGCTTCAACTTTACACCTCATTTCTATTTTCACAAAATAGAAAAGAAAATGCCATGCTTCATTTTAATATATATATATATTAATATATATTTAATGAAGATTAATTAGTGAGCTAATGATATTAGTTAATATGTAATTATATCACATATAATTTATATCATATTATTAAATCAACATTTGATCTAATAATCCGGTTATATCATATACGACCGACTAATATCATTTATCTGTATATCACATTATCGAATCAACACTTGATTCGACAATTTGGTTATATCACATATAACCGAACTGATAACAGATGACTGCCAGATTAAAATACGGTATCACATACTCGTATTTAATTAGGCCCACACACATATCACATATGTGTCCTACTTCGTTTTGCTTGAACCAGAGAACTTCTATGTGGGACTCTAAAGACTCGTCAATACGCCGGCAGTAGGTGATGATCATATCAGTCACCTACAAGCCGTCAGCGGTACTAGCTGGACGTAACGGCTACCCGGATATTGAGCGATATGAAGATCAACAAGCAAGCCTGTCCATAGTCTCTATGAAGCTTATCAGTAACACTACCGTACAGTCCGGTCTCTTCGTCTGATATGTCGCATATCATGTCTAGGGGTGGAAATCGTCAGACCCCAGTAACGTGATAAGTCATGTCGATGTCTGGCCTATAACGGTTCGAGAAACTACTGATAACACTTATCAGTATATCTCGGCAGTAGCCCTGGCCAGGGACTTCCAGCTATAGCCAATCGAACATAGCGCAACATAAACCCCCAATACCAGGAGAGACGAAACCCCTCCTATCGCACATTGCTTCCATACAACTCGGGACTGTGTTGGCTATAGTGCCCTCAAGGCAATTGTCGTAGTCACATGCAGATGATTATGATGATTGAGGGATGACCTATACCGATAAAACAGTCTTACTTAAGATGATAGTATGCTATCTGGTTTGTCTTTATCATCATGTACATGTTGATAGAGCCCATAGAATTCTTGCTTGACTGCCAGCATTGTGATGGCGATCACATACGTGGGAGCTGGGAATCTATAAGAACATTCTTAAATGTCCCTAGTCGTGGGAGTATCAAGACTGGGCATTGATACTCCAGTGTAGACTGGTGTATACTTATCTAGACCCTGACGAGGGGCGGTGGCCGGTCTCACAAGCCATTGGTGTCAGTTGTTCACCTAAGATAGTATACAGGTGCTCATTGGGTTATGAGTACACTGTACGGACTCGCCGGGAACATGCTAGTTGGTATTTTACCTATAGTCAGATAGCAGTTCCCTGGTGACATGTGTACAGGTTAGTCTGTCGACCTGAGATCGTCATTTGTCTCGTGTGAGTTCCCGCTATGCTTTGATTACTACCCTACTACATCTCAAAGGAGTCGTGCAAACAGGTTTTAGTTGGGTACAGTGCCGAGCCAATTGGAGGCAGTGAGCGGATCGTTAGGGATTCGTCTCTCCCGGTATTGGGGGTTGATGTCGCGCAGTGTACGGGTGGCCATCACTAGAAATCCTCGGCCGGGGTATGTGAGAATTACCAATCCAGGATCGATAGTTTCTCAGGTAGTGATGGGTTTCATACCGACACGAATTATCGCGTTGTTAGGGGTCTGACTTTATCCTCCCCCCTAGACTCGATATGCGATACTCTTAGACGAAAAGACCGGACTGTACGAATATTGTCACTGACAGGCTCAGCAGGGGTTTGAATGAGTTTGCTCGTCGGCCTTCCTTTCGCTCAATACATGGGTAGCCGTTACGTACAGCTAGTGCCGCTGACGTGCTTGTGGTTAAACCCACTGCCAGCGTATTGATGAGTCTTTAGAGTCCCACACAGAGGGTTTTCACGGTTCAGGCGATATGGTGTAGTTGTTGTATGTTGGTACATACAGGTGTCCTATTGAATATGCGCACAGGCTGCGCAGACTTTAATCGGACGGTTGATAATACTAGCGGCTTAGGATTAAGCCAGATTGTTAAATCAAGTTTTGATTTAATAATTTACATATGTATTTATATATATGTATTCTAGTATTATTGCTCACTATTTATTTTCTCTCTTTGGCTATTCATATTTTCGTACGAATACGCGTATGTGTATTTCGATACATGTACCGAGAAGTTTTCCGTATTTATACGGAATAGCTTCTTGAAGATGCCACCTCATTATTGATTTTCTTTTGTAAATCATTTGTTTTAGATGAGGTGAAAAAGGTGACATGGCAAGGGTATGGGCTTTGAGTCAAAGCATGGTCTTTGCACATGTAAAGATTGGTATGGCCTTGATTTGTTTAATGCAAAATTGGATAAGACTTTTTGGTGCATTATTTGTTAGTTATATGTATGCCCTAGAGGCCATTACTGTACATAGGATGTATATTGTAGTGGATGCTGGGACATATATAGGGAGGACTTTCTTGCTCGACATGATAGTATGCTATCTGGTTACTCTTTACCTTAACGTGTACACTGATTGTCTCTCTGTTACATGTTGGTAAAGCTCTTAGGATGTGTACTTGACTACCTGGACTATGATGCGGATCATACTAGTGGGGACATGGTAGTCCATAAGTACATCCTTCAAAGTCCCTAGTCGTGGGTATATCGAGACGGGGCATCGATATACCAGAGTAGACTAGCGTGTACCTTCTCGACCCATACAGATGGGCGATGGATGATCCCATATCCATTGGTGTTTGACATCAGAGATGATATACGGGTGCTCAGTAGAGACTGGGTACACTGGACGGACTCGCCGAGAACTCCCAAATGGTATTATACCTCACGTCAGATGGCAGTTCTCTGGTGACTCTGGTACAGAGTAGTCTGTTGACCCGAGATCGTCATAGAGTCTTGTGTGGTTCCCACTGTGCTTTGATTTCCATCTTACCACGTCCAAGAGGGCGTGCAAAACGGTGGTTTTTGGGTACAGTCCCGAGTCACATGGAGGCAATGAGCGATAGGAGGGGATTCGTCTCTCCCGGTATAGGGGGTTGATGTTGCGCTGTGTTCGATTGGCTATAACAGGAAATCCCTGGCCAGGGTTGCTGAGATTTACTGGTAAGTGTTACCAGTAGTTTCTCGAATTGTTATAGACCTCATATCGACACGACTTATCGAGCTATTGGGGTCTGACGTTTACCACCCCTAGGCAAGATATGCGACATATCAGACGATCAGACCGGACTGTACGGTAGTGTTACTGGTTGGATTCACAGGAGTGTGAGCGGGCTTGCTCGTCGATCTTCTGATCGCTCAATACCCGGGTGGCCGTTACGTTTAGCAGACCGCTTGTGGCTTGTGCATGTTTGATATGATCATCATCTGCTGCCGGCGTATTGACGAGTCTTTAGAGTCCTACACAGAGGTTTCCTGGCTCAAGCAAAACGAAATAGGAGCGCATATGAGATATGTGCGGGACCGAGAATAATACCAGTATGTGATACTGTATTCGATTCTCGCGATGTGACATTGATCGGTTATATGCGATATAGCCGGGTTATCGGATCAAGTGTTGATTCGATAAGTTGTTACTAATGATACTAGTCGGTTATATGCGATATGACCGGATCGTTAAATCAAGTGTTGATTTAATGATTTAATGCATAATTATATATTTGATATATTACTTTGCATTAACTAGTATCGGTTCACTTTAAATGGATTTTCTCGCTCGGGTGTGCGCATTGCATATGCGATATGATTTTGTGCACATGCTTGTATCATGTTTGATGATACATGCCTTTTTAATTAAGTGTATAGAATTAAACCTTGGTTAATGGAATGGTTAAGGTTTACTATTTGCTTATTCATTTTATTCATTTATTTATTAATCTTTTTCTTATTGGAAAAAGGAAATGAAATGATAAAATGGTAGCATTTCTTTTGTTCATTCATGAAGCTTCATGAATGCTTTGACTTGATGACCATTTTGTTTTTAGCTTAACCCTAACCATTGCATTAAACCATGATTAGTTCTGTACACTTAACTGTGGTCATGTTATGATAAGGATTGATTATTCTTTTCTTTTTTAATCAACTTATCATAACATAATTCTTCTTCTTCTTCCTTTCTTCACTTGAAGAAAGCAAGCTCCATCAATGGTGATTGATAGAAATGAGTGAGAAATCCAAATCTAAAGTCTACCCACTTCCTATTTCTTCATCCTCTACCTCTTGCCAAGTAGTAGAGTGTGTTTTCTTCACAAGTTTCTTGACTTGGTGAAGTCGGAGCTTGATTTAGCGATGTCTCGACGTAGATCATCTTCGGCATGGACATCGACGACCTAGCTCGCCATTTCTCCGACGAAGCCGACGCTAGAGCCCGGGAATTAATTTGGACAGCGAGGGGTCTTCGTTGCGGAGCTATGGAGGTGGAGCACCGGATCTACAAAGGTTGTATTTCCGTATTATTGTAGTTAAGTGTTAACTAGTTTGCTTATTCGCCTAAACATCTAGCCGACGATCCGTATTAGGGTCTCTCGGCACCCATAAATTTTTATATTGGCATGTTCGATGCCTTGTGAGACCTCTATAGGGTGCCTAGGAACCCTTCACTGGTATCAGAGCCTAGCTAGAGCCTTAAGCGAAGTCTAGACGGAATTTGAAACCCGAACGAACCTGAAACCCAACTCAAAAATGCTCTCTGTCCTTTTTCTAAAATATGGGATTTTTCAACATTAAAAATATGCAGAAAATTCAGCAGGGAAATCTAAGAATTACGGCGCAAAAAGTTTCTCATGAACAGTCATAACTGCGGCGGAACCGCGGCAGAAGCCTAGCTTCTGCGGCGGTTCCGCGGCCCATTGATGACGTCAGCTTCCCTTGTTTGCACAGTAATTCCTATTTTCTGAAGTTGGATTTTCTGGGAATTTTTAATATTTATTCAAGAGTTGAATTTTCTGAGGTTGTTTTGGGGATTTGTATGTTCGATCGGATTATCAAATTTTGTCTGTGTGACTTTCCGGGTAAATTTTAGAATATGTTAAAAAGTTCGACCGGATATAAATACCCAATTTTTCCCCTGTCGGGAAATTTCCAAGTGTTGGATTTTTCCGTAGTTTAACGACGTTCTAAGTAGTGCAAGTAACGCGATGGACCCTCTAGAAGACAACAAACCTTAACTCGATTATGTGACCGTCTTGAACAGACCTTTGAACCTTAGGGTTTGGGGCAGTACGGCGTGCCACATGTGAGGCGTTGGCTTGACCCTTCTACGGCTGGACCGTTGGTACTGAGGCATGAACTGAATGTTTTTAGACTTGTTTCATGTGTTGATCTGTATCGGGAAAACTTGGGTGTTCGATTGTTCGATCGAAAAGTTTAGCATTTTCTATTTATCCGGAATGTGATACAATACTTGGAATTCGCAAAGAGTTATGAGATGACTTGAATGAATGTTATAAACATAGTAGTTTAGTCTCACTTGATCGGTTGCCACGGAATTTTGATGTGATCAAAAGTCCGTCGCAACCACGTAGCGTACGCGGATACTCGCCGGGTAAACTTAATAGACAGCTACACCCCATAGCCCCGACCAAGTGACTGTAGGAGAACCCCGTCGCCGAAAGCATCCGTTCGGGTGCTCCCGGTAGCGGTGTTCCGCCTTGGTGCACTTTGTCGACGGTATCGGGGGTGCGGTCGTCTACTGAAGTTTGCGACAAGCATTCGATCAAATTGTCGGGAATCTTGTTGAATTGCCCGACTTGATATTGAAAAGAGTTTTCGATTTTGAGACTAAAATGCGGGGTTTATAATTGTTAGGCATGCGATGTCTAAGTAATTCATTGGGTCAGGCATGCGATGTCTGAGGTGGTTGCGGATTCCAACTGTTGTAGTTTTACACTTTCTTTTCTGTGACTGTAAGTGTAATATGTGATATCGCCGGTTTCGTTGCTATATGTCAACGGCAATTGGGATACGCATATTTGCTTACGTTGATGACATGTGATGTTATGTGTTGCTGGATATGTTATATTGGATCGTCGTGTTTGAATAGCCGGGTTTTTTTTATGTGAGATGAGTGTTTTTCATTTTCATTCATGTAAAAACTTGTATGTAATATTCTTTTTATTGGGGCGCTTCCAGGTTGCGGAAGTTGTCACCGTTTGTATATTATTTACTTTTCCGCACTAGGATAGACCCAAGGCGGAGGGCACAAGTAACCGGGTTCTGGGGTCCAGTGGGAGACCAACTCGAGGAGTCGAGTCCGGGTCTCCTAACTCCAGAGTTGGTAGGGTTGCTTGCCGCTCTCGTAGGGGTCTTGGGGTGTGGGTTTGGCTATTCATCACGACCGTGGAATCCGTGTTTTATACTGGCTCGTATTGAAAACACGGACGTCCTAGTATATCCAATATTTCATATGTTTCTTCTGCTGCGATATCTGTGATGTGATCATGTGATGTTCTGTGATAGATACAGTATATAGTATATATGATATATTATATAGACGTTACTTATGTTTTACACCCACGCTAGCCCTGCCCCGCTCTGCCGTTAGTTACCTAACCTAACGGTGCACGAGGGGACATCGAGGCGAATGCGGATGGCATAAGTGTACGTCGTATTTATCTGTGATGATTAGGTAACTTAAATGATGGGACTTCATTAATGAGATTAATGAAATAAAAGAAACCTAAGATGTTGTAGAATCGAATTTCAAAATAAAACAGGTAGCTACAGTTCTTTCTTTGCACAGCGGTATATATGATATATCCTGCACCTTATTCGATGAGGAAAGGACCGAGATCCCTTCACCGGGAGTGACTCCTTTAGCAATAACTGGCAGATGCTACACACTCGGTTTGTCTTTTGATTGCTTTTAAGAGTTTTTGCTTTGCACAGTGATATATATGATATATCCCGCACCTCATTCGACGAGGAAAGGACCGACGATCCCTTCACCGGGAGTGACTCCTTTAGCAAAACTAGAAAAGCCTCAAAAGCACTCCATTTCAAAATCATTTGATTCTACAACGATATAAAGTTCATTACGCAAAGGGTTTTCTTAAAAACCTGACGTAGCCCTCCGTCATTTCAGATAAGTAATAGTTAGTATTCGTGCTGCGTTTGTTGACTCAGTCAAGGCGTAGTGTGCGGTAGCTGATTACTGTTTATCTGCTTATGCATATGATGCAGATTGGATTAGGGTAGTCGTGCGGCCTTGTTGACTCAGTCAAGGGTCGTACGGGTGGGTTTAATTCAATCAGGAAATGACGGGTTGAACTTTACTTGCGGTCTATGGTTTGTTGACTCAGTCAAGGTCATAGATCGCCTGGGGCAAAATATTATCGGGAATTTCAAGTGTTGAAATTTGCAATGAGATTGCATACCTTCTATGAGATAGTTGGATCCCGATACCCGCTGCGAGTAATTGTTACTCCTGGGAGAGTTTTATACATTACAATTAGCCGATCAAGTAGGTGTCTAGAAAGGTGTCAACGGGGTTACGCCTCTGGGAAAACGAGGTTTATATTAATTAGGTTCGTGCGAAAGCACGGGGGACCTCCCTCAAAGTACCGACACTGGCCTGGCTGAAAGATTGGCGAACTTGTAGTGTGTAATTAATCCCGGCTAGTCTTTCCTTTTAGGGTTTGAAGGAAGATTTGATAAAAAGCAGTGGGAGCCATCCTGATTAGATAAAATAAAAACCAATCTATTCTTGCAAGAGCGCACGCTGAGTGTTTTCTTCTCTCTCTCTCTCCTGGTAGCGACCATATCACGCCTTAATCAAGATAATAATACGGATTATTGACCGAACCCGCTTGTTATACTGAGCTGGGGAACGTTGGTCCCGCTCCAACTTATAATTGTTATAAGACAGAGCAGGAAATTGGGGAATACCAAGATTCCCATGCCGCCCAAACGAAGAGAGTGCATGTTGATGCATCATCTTCGGGTGTGTTCATTACAAAGTACTGTTTTTCAGTATCCTCCGAATCCTGGGTATATGATACCGGATCAGGATCCCAGATATGTAATATGTTACATAGGGCTACAAAAGGGTAGAAAAACTGAGAACGGGTGATAAGTTTCATGAGGCAGAAAACGGGGCAAGTGTTGCAGCCAAGTCTGTTGGTCACTGTCACCCTGTATTGTAATACATTGATTCTGAACGAATGTTATTAGATACCGAACCTGATATACAAAATCATATCTGTCTCTTTATTAGTAAAGAAACGATAAAATTTTGTATTGTTGGATAATGTTTTGAACATTTCCTATATCAAAAGTTGATCGGTTCAGGCACGTTATCTAAAATCATTAATGTTCTAAATCAAACTACAGTTCTTAGTATATGGAACACACACAAGAGAAAGAGTTCAGAAATGAACGAATTCTTCTTGAGGTATTGTAGACTAGGTCATATCAATGCGACCCGACTAGCTGGAGTTACATTTAGATGCATATTTAAATCAGTTTGAATTTACATCTTGTGAAACTCGCCAGTCATGTCACAAAGATAAAATGACCATAGCTCTGTTTATTGGAAACAGAGAAAGAGTTAGTGAACTCTTGGGATGATACATGTTGATGTATAAAGGTCCCCTGTCTATACATACCTGGTAAGGTTCTTTGTACTTCATTACATTCTCTGATAATCTCTCGAGATTCAGACATATGTTTCTGTTGAAACACAAGTCTGAACCTTTTGAGATATTCACAGAATATAAGATAGAAGTAGAGAACCAATACGGGTATAAGTATTATGTCCTACGATGAGATCAAGGAGGAGAATACTTGAGCATAGAATTTCTGGACTATGCAGGGGCTCTTTTCCGTACCGGGATTGGTGGCCAAAGGATACACACAAGAGTATGGAGTAGAACCCGCTTGATTTGATCCGTACCCTGCCATTCCGTTCTAAAGGAGAATGAGATTCTCTCTCAGCATTACTCCTTCGTATACACCATTGCACGATGGTATGTCGGGGCGGAGCAATTGCACCCTATTCGATATGGTGTGCTCTATGATGAGTACTACTGAGTTACCTATTTCCTTTTGGGAGTTATGCACTTATGAAGCTGCATACCTATTGAATTACGGTTCGAATCAAATCAAAGCCTACCATTTCATATGTGATATGGAAAGGGAAGAGCCCATATCTTAAGTTAGTTAAGATTTGGGATTGTCCGGCCTATGTCTGAAAGCAAAATCCGGACAAGCTCGAGGCAACGTCTGTTATGTAGAACTGGAAACGTTCCAGCTATACAAACTGGAGTCGATGATTTGGTAGAACCGAAGGATTCAGTAGATTCCAACGAACCTCAGCCTCTCCGCCGATCTAGTAGGGTTCCTCACCCACCTGAGAGATACTTCGGTTTCTCTATGACAGTGGGAGCGAGGAATGCATCATGAGATGATGACCCAACTAGCTTCGAGCTGGCCATCAGGAGTGGGACTCTGTAAGAATGGCTGGATGTTTAGCGATCTGAGATGGAATCCTTATACACCAACAAAGTATGGACTTTAGTTGCTATATCTGAAGGGTTAAATCCCCATCAGGAGCAAGTATATCTTGAGAAGATTACTTGGTGTACGTGGAAAAGTTGAGACTTTCAAAGCTAGACTTGTTAAAAGTTTGCATCTTGTACCAGGCGTGGATTATGATGAAACCTTTTTTTTTCAAGTAGCTATGCTTAAGTCCATCCAGATCCTACTTGCCACGGCTACATACCATGACTACGATATCTGGTGGTTGGGTGTCATGACAGCTCTTCTAAAATGATGTTTTGGAAGAGGGCGTCTATAAGTACACAGCCAGAGGGCTTCGTAAACAGTGGGAGCAGCGGAAACGTGAACAAGATGCTTTATAGGATAAAGCAGGCATCACGGAGTTGGAACGTCTGTTTTGATGTCTTAGTCAAAGAGTTTGACATCATCAAAATGGTAGATGAACCTTGTATAAACAAAAAGGTAGTAGGGAGTATGGTGACTATCCTCGTAGAGTACGTGGATGACAACTCTTGATAGGGAAGGAGTTTTCTATGCTACGCTCGATCAATCTCCGCTTATCACAATGATTCTCCACATAGGATCAAAGTGATACCTACTAAATCCTGGATTTTGGATCTATGAGATAGATCTAATTGGATGTTAGGAATCTCACTAGGTGTAGTGAGATGGTATCAGTTGATCCTGGGAAGAATCACTGGAAGTGTTCCAGGGTGATAAAGACGACTGAATGTCAGTCGCAGGCATTGTCTTTACCCTCAGTAAAGGGACGGTATGTTGGAAGAGTTCCAAGCTAGATACCGTGACATACTAGACGATAAAGGCAGGATACATCGCTACTAAAGATGCTACCAAAGAAGCTGTTTGGGTGTATATTGGTTCATGAGATGAACTATGTTCCTCCCATTGTGTGACAATGGAGTTGTGGCTTATGCCAAGTGTAACACCCTAGGATAAGGGTTAGTGAATAATTATAATTAAATAATGGTTTTTAATAAAAAGTTTACTAAATTGGGTTTTATATATTTTTCCTAATTTAATAAATATTTTTCCAAAATTTTATTAGGCTTGCACAAACATGTGCATGTAAACTAGGGTTTTTAAATGAAGAAAATACCATAATTTTAACCATGGTGGGTTAATTGTGGGATTAATTCTTTTGGATTCTTAAGTGGGTTTTATTAATTAGTTAAAAGTTGCTTTAATTTGAAAGTTGGTTTAAGTGTTGACTTGTAAGAGAGAGAGAGAGAGTGCATCATGGCTTTAGGCCATGCTTGCATTAAATGAGGCGAGAGAGAGAGGGGGGATGACTTTTGGGTGAATGATTATGGTGGCTCTCAACTCCTTTTGTTTTCCTCTCTCATTTCTCTTTCTCTCAAACACTCACACACACACACACTTACCTTTTCCCCAGCTCCAGAACCTGCACCAAGAAGAAGCAGCAGCAGCAGCAAGCACTCAGCAGCAGGCATTGGCAGCAGCAGCAGTGAGCAGTAGCAGCTCCAGCTCCCAGTGCAGCCTCTTCTCTTCACTTCTCCACCTTCCTCCTGCTTCCTAGGGTTAAGTATGAGGTATATTTCCTAATTTAGTCCCTAGTTAGCTTGGTTAGTGTCGATTTTGCATCGGTTAATGGATATTGGTGCGTTTTAGTGCGATATGGGATGTTTAGTGGGAACTTTGTGCATTTGGGTTATGATTTGGTTTCAGTAGGATGCTTGAGGTCTGTTGAGGCCATTGTAACCTAGTCCAACCCCTATTACGCTAAAATACCACCAGTTTTCATATTGGATGCAAATGTCGTATTTGTGCACAATTTGAGCTTTCTGGATCTGCTATTGACCCGAGGTGATTTAAATGAAATTGAGTGGACTGTGGCATAGTGGAGTGGAGATGATACACTAGATGAAACCCGACCCCCTAACTCCCCTTCCCGGCCGCCAAAACCGCCATTCTGGCCGCAAATTGCGGCCAGACAGGGGGTGTTTTGGTGGTTTTTGGGTTCTGTAGGTGTATTTTTGTGTGTAGGGTCTTTTGGTATATATATTTTTTTAAGATCAATTCTGTAGGAAAATCTGGGACCAATTACCTATTTTGCCGTTTTCTAAACCTTCGCGACACGCGTGATACGTGAGTAGGTTTGGGTTCCTGCGTATCGCGGCGCGTCGGGGTAGTTTCGTGGCGCGTGATTACACGTTTTAGCGTATCGCGCACACGCGCGACTAGTTTGCGACACGAGTTTCTAGTTTGACCGTAATGTCGCGTTTTTGGTAAATTGAGCTTATATGTGTGATATGATATGTGATTTTAGGTTCGCAGGCCAGTGAGACGGACGCTGCGAAGAAGGGAAAGCAAGTCGTTGGCTACACTTAGCGCGAGACACGGTGAGTAGATTTCACATCTACGGGGATATCGCCCGCATGGCGTTATGCGTCAGGGCTGATAGGACTTTGTTATTATATGTTTCATGCACCCCATAGACTGTCATTGCATATTGCATTCCTTGCTATACATATATACATATTGCTTAGAACTGATAGAACTGCCATGATCATACTATTGTATATTGTTGTAACTCATCTATATTTGATACCTATATCACGGTGGATCATTGCATTGTAGTTCATTCTCATGTGACATGACTTGATATACACATTGATGCACCTATCACATCGCAGTTACTTGTATTATTGTTGGGATTTCATATGATTTATGGATTTGGGAACCGTGGCCTTTTCAAATAAGTAACCATTTAAAAACCCGGTTCCCTTGATATGATAATTTGGGGCGTCGCCCCGTGTTTTCTCGGTGCTTGAGGCACGGATTGATAGAGGGCTGACCCGGACTGACGGATGCCCGATGGATTGATAGAGGGCTGACCCGGACTGACGGATGCCCGATGGATTGATATAGGGCTGACCCGGACTGACGGATGCCCGATGGATTGATAGAGGGCTGACCCGGACTGACGGATGCCCGATGGATTGATATAGGGCTGACCCGGACTGACGGACGCCCGATATATTGAGAGAGGGATGACCCGGACTGATGGATTCCCGGTATATACGTGAGAGAGGGCTGACCCGGATTGACGGAGGCCGATACAGGATGTTTTGCGTGTCGATGCTAGACACGAGTATTTATGATATTTGGGTGCCGATGTTGGGCACTCGGGATTTTCAGGGATATACAGGATATGAGGGCCGATGGAGTACCGGCGTTTGAGATGTTGGGATTTGTGGTGCATACATACTTATGTAGTCCACCTCGATACTTCATGTAGATACTATATCCCCATGCTCAGCATTCATTATCACATCTCATCCTGTAGTATATCACCTGATAGAGGACTGTCATTATTATTATGCATACTGCCACATCGCATTGATATTATCTGCTGGCATTAGTAGAGCCACGCTACATGTGCATGCTTGCGATTACCTGTATATGTTATCTCTATTCACGAGTTGGCAACTCACCCCCGTTGTGCCACAGTGCTTGCAGGTTGCCCTGGGGAGTAGTCACGGCTGGCTGTTACCGCATCTTTTGGCACAGATACCCCTTTTGAGCTGAGATAGCCTTTTTGCTGTTTAGGTGGGTTTTGTATGGTATCTGTTATCTTTCTGTTGTACATTGATGTATCTAGTATTCTCCATCTACTTTTCTGTATTGACTTAGAGACAGTTGTGAGGACGATATGTATGATTTTATATTCTGGTGTCGAGCTCGCATGTGAGCCGACTTTACTTTATGCAGTCTTATCTTTATGATATTGTCCTTGTTTTACTGTGTATTCTTCGCTACGGTGTCGTATATCATATTGTGATGCTTCATTCTTGTCACTTGTTATTTCTGCTACACCTTGTTTTTACCCGACTTTCGGGGCTAATGTTTTAAAAGGGAAATGTTACCAAAATTATAAAACTTATAACTTTTGAACTTAAAAAGGTTTTCTACTAAATAAATGGAAGTTTTTCGGACATGTACGATTGTTTTACAAAACGTTTTAAAATCACTCTATATTTATTGGTTTTGATTTCTGGGTTCGGCTTACTTAGCCGCGTTACGCCTGTAGACGTTGCGTGGTTAAGTGCCGGTCACGAGTCGAATTCTCGGGTCGTGACACCAAGGAACGCAGGTCCCATCAGTGATCCAGACTTATTCTAAGGCAGTATCACCTGATCATGGAGATGCTTGATCTCCAGGTTGATCGAGGCAAGGAGAGCAGACTTAGAGGATAACGCAGCGGATCCACTCACGAAGGCCTATTCCCAGAGAGAGACTTTTATGGGATGGTTGAGTATGAGATACTACAACCACTGCTACAGATGGCCCTAGTGCAAGTGGGAGATTGTTAGTTATATGTATGCCCTAGAGGCCATTACTGTACATAGGATGTATATTGTAGTGGATGCTGGGACATATATAGGGAGGACTTTCTTGCTCGACATGATAGTATGCTATCTGGTTACTCTTTACCTTAACGTGTACACTGATTGTCTCTCTGTTACATGTTGGTAAAGCCCTTAGGATGTGTACTTGACTACCTGGACTATGATGCGGATCATACTAGTGGGGACATGGTAGTCCATAAGTACATCCTTCAAAGTCCCTAGTCGTGGGTATATCGAGACGGGGCATCGATATACCAGAGTAGACTAGCGTGTACCTTCTCGACCCATATAGATGGGCGATGGATGATCCCATATCCATTGGTGTTTGACATCAGAGATGATATACGGGTGCTCAGTAGAGACTGGGTACACTGGACGGACTCGCCGAGAACTCCCAGATGGTATTATACCTCACATCAGATGGCAGTTCTCTGGTGACACTGGTACAGAGTAGTCTGTTGACCCGAGATCGTCATAGAGTCTTGTGTGGTTCCCACTGTGCTTTGATTTCCATCTTACCACGTCCAAGAGGGCGTGCAAAACGGTGGTTTTTGGGTACAGTCCCGAGTCACATGGAGGCAATGAGCGATAGGAGGGGATTCGTCTCTCCCGGTATAGGGGGTTGATGTTGCGCTGTGTTCGATTGGCTATAACAGGAAATCCCTGGCCAGGGTTGCTGAGATTTACTGGTAAGTGTTACCAGTAGTTTCTCGAATTGTTATAGACCTCATATCGACACGACTTATCGAGCTATTGGGGTCTGACGTTTACCACCCCTAGGCAAGATATGCGACATATCAGACGATCAGACCGGACTGTACGGTAGTGTTACTGGTTGGATTCACAGGAGTGTGAGCGGGCTTGCTCGTCGATCTTCTGATCGCTCAATACCCGGGTGGCCGTTACGTTTAGCAGACCGCTTGCGGCTTGTGGATGTTTAATATGATCATCATCTGCTGCCGGCGTATTGACGAGTCTTTAGAGTCCTACACAGAGGTTTCCTGGCTCAAGCAAAACGAAATAGGAGCGCATATGAGATATGTGCGGGACCGAGAATAATACCAGTATGTGATACTGTATTCGATTCTCGCGATGTGACATTGATCGGTTATATGCGATATAGCCGGGTTATCGGATCAAGTGTTGATTCGATAAGTTGTTACTAATGATACTAGTCGGTTATATGCGTTATGACCGGATCGTTAAATCAAGTGTTGATTTAATGATTTAATGCATAATTATATATTTGATATATTACTTTGCATTAACTAGTATCGGTTCACTTTAAATGGATTTTCTCGCTCGGGTGTGCGCATTGCATATGCGATATGATTTTGTGCACATGCTTGTATCATGTTTGATGATACATGCCTTTTTAATTAAGTGTATAGAATTAAACCTTGGTTAATGGAATGGTTAGGGTTTACTATTTGCTTATTCATTTTATTCATTTATTTATTAATCTTTTTCTTATTGGAAAAAGGAAATGAAATGATAAAATGGTGGCATTTCTTTTGTTCATTCATGAAGCTTCATGAATGCTTTGACTTGATGACCATTTTGTTTTTAGCTTAACCCTAACCATTGCATTAAACCATGATTAGTTCTCTACACTTAACTGTGGTCATGTTATGATAAGGATTGATTATTCTTTTCTTTTTTAATCAACTTATCATAACATAATTCTTCTTCTTCTTCTTCCTTTCTTCACTTGAAGAAAGCAAGCTCCATCAATGGTAATTGATAGAAATGAGTGAGAAATCCAAATCTAAAGTCTACCCACTTCCTATTTCTTCATCCTCTACCTCTTGCCAAGTATTAGAGTGTGTTTTCTTCACAAGTTTCTTGACTTGGTGAAGTCGGAGCTTGATTTAGCGATGCCTCGACGTAGATCATCTTCGGCATGGACATCGACGACCTAGCTCGCCATTTCTCCGACGAAGCCGACGCTAGAGCCCGGGAATTAATTTGGACAGCGAGGGGTCTTCGTTGAGGAGCTATGGAGGTGGAGCACCGGATCTACAAAGGTTGTATTTCCGTATTATTGTAGTTAAGTGTTAACTAGTTTGCTTATTCGCCTAAACATCTAGCCGACGATCCGTATTAGGGTCTCTCGGCACCCATAAATTTTTATATTGGCATGTTCGATGCCTTGTGAGACCTCTATAGGGTGCCTAGGAACCCTTCATTATTGTGTGAAGAGAGAGGGGGCCGACCACTTTGGTGGAGGATTGCTCATTTTGGTATTTTACACTCTCTTTCCACATCACATACACACACCTAAAAAGGACTTAACCAATTTTTGAGCTCATGCCATCTCTTTTGGTCACCCTCTTCTTCATCTTCCATGGTTGCTCTATGAGCATTAGATTTTGAGAGAGAATTATAGTGACACTATTATACACTCCCACTCTCTACTACTAGCTATCTTGGATGGTCGGTTGGTCCGCTTGGCGAACCTGGAGCTTGTGCCGTTTCCCTCGGGTGGATCATCGGAGATGAAGGAAGACCGGCGACCAAAGTCGATCCGCATCACTAGGAGCTTGGAAATGGTTGAAGACCCGAAGGACTTGGTTCATTAGGTACAACCATTCTATCTCTTTTTGTTTGGTTTGCTAGTTTTAGGGTTAATGGTTTCGATCTTGGAAATCGGGTAATGGTAGAGCCGGGTTTTAGAAAACTTTTGTTCCGCATTTGGCCACGGTTCGATGGCCGAGGCGCTCCCATAACCCAACATGGTATCAGAGCCATCCATTAAACCCTACTAGCTAGTTTGCACAAGCTTAAAATCTCGATCGATCAAAATTTCCAAATCAATTTTCCAATTTGCTTATTTTCTATCGATTTATGAAAGTGCTGCAAAAATGTTTTTGTATATCTTAAAAATCCGTGCAGGAAAAACTAAAGCTACAAAAAAAATTTGGTGACCTAACTCCAAAATTGCAATGCGGAACCGCCGCTAAATGTTACATTTGGCGGTGCTTCCGCGGTCCTTTTTGGGCTACAGTGACCAAAATTTTTTCTGGAGCTCTAGTTGGTGGAAAATTGATTTTTGTGATATATAGTTTTGGCCCAAATTCATTTGTGTACTGGTTTAGCACATGTGGCCATTTTGGGAAAGTTTAGTCGATCGAAATTTTAATTGTGTGTTTTCAGTACATTACATTTCTATCTGCGACCGTGAATGTCATTTGATCGGTAAATCTTGTCTAATCGCTATATTCCTTTTAGACGGGTTTGCGAACGTGATATTCACGTTGATGTTCTGTGTTGTGCTGTGACATTGCGGATTTGTCGTGGTGGATAGCTTGCGTGCAATGGTAGTGCAGTTTGGTTTTATTTGTACATTTGATATTGCAGGGCGAGCGTCCGACATGTGTACTGCCGTCACTGCCTGTTTGTATATTATTCTTTTGGGGCACGACCGGGTTGAGGTCGATGTACCCGTTGTACATATTTTCTTTTCTGTACTAGGATTACCCCACGGTGGGGTGCACGGATAGCCGGGTTCTAGAGGGCAACGGGCCCGCATCTCATGGCGTTGAGACGGTGGGTGCTTCACTCTAGAATTGGCGGGCTATTCGTCGCACTCGTAGGGGATATAGGTTGAACTAAGGAGGGGTGCTCAAGTTACCGGATTCCTTGAAGTACCGGGTGGTCTATTCACTTTGTTGAAGGGGGCTGCCTCGCTTCAGGTTTTGGCGGGTAACTTGCCGCGCTCGTAGGGGTCTAGGAGTTCATTGCACAGGCTATCCACACGACCAGGGGAACGTCGGGTTTTTCAGTTGTGGCTCAAAGGAAACCGGGGCTCCCAGATTATCTATATTGTTCTGTGATGCTTATTACTTTTCTGTGATGTTGCATTTATCATTCCTGGGACGATTGTTATATATATTTATATATACTAGTAGATGTTGTATATGTTTTGCACCCGCGCTAGCCCAGTCCCCGCTCTGTCATTAGTTAAGTAACCTAACGGGTGATGACGGGACCCAGTGGCGAATGCGGATGGCATATACGTACATTTTATTTTCGTTCTTTTCTGGTGTGATTAATTGATGAGACTGCGTTGATTCTTATCAATGCAAGGAAAACAAACCTATATATATGATGTTGTTGGAACCAAGATTTTAAAAACTGACATTATAGACGCTCTCTTTTGCTTTGCACAGTGGTATTCGGTTATGAATATCCAGCACCTCATTCGACGAGGCAAGGGCCGAGATCCCTTCATCGAGAGTGACCCCTTGGGCAGGAGTTTGCGTCAACGTAATAACTTCACTATAGTCGATTACTTTTTATTTTGCATCATGGTATTCAGTTTGGAATATCCTTCACCACATTCGACGGGGAAAGAGCCGAGATCCCTTCACAGGGAGTGACCTCTTTAGCAAAAGTTTTCGCCACTATACGTTTATAAAACCACTTAGATTCCTTCAACGATATCAAGTTCATTACGTTAAAGGTTTTTCGCCAAAAACCAGCCGTAGCCCTCCGTCATTTCAGAAAAGCAGCGCCAAGTATTCGTGCTATGTTTGTCGGCTTCCGTCAAGGCATAGTATGCGGTAGCTACGTGTTACTTTTCTGTAGCATGGATATGCATTAATCTAGGACAGTCGTGCAGCCTTGTTGGCATCCGTCAAGGGCGAGTACGGGTGGGTCTAGATTAATCAGGATAATGACGGGTAGAACTTGACTTGCAACTTATGATTTGTTGGCATCCGTCAAGGTCATAAGCTGCTTGGGGTAAAAATAATATCCGGAGTTTCAAACATACAGGAAACTTTCCAGGCATGCGCATACCTTCTGGAGTGTGGTGACTTGAGTGGCTTCCATCAAGTTATCATGCGATGATAGTTGGATCCCGATTCCCACTGATGAGTAGGATTACTCCTCGGGTGATTCCGACTAATTCTCCTTTTAGGTTTGGAGGAGAATTCGAGAAAACAGTGGGAGCCATCCAGATTAGATAAAGTGATTATCCATTCTGATCTAGGTTGAGTGCACGCCGAGTGTTTCTTTTCTCTCTCTGATAGTGACCATGACCCGACCCTAGACTATAACTCAGTGACCAAGTTAAACCGAACTTTCTTATAAACACTGGCTTTTGGATTGTCCTAGTTGCATACATCATTGCCACTCCTTCTTTTACCCTTTGCTTTTCTCCAGAAAACCCCGTATCACTACGAATATCCACTTCCATTGGATAAAACCATCGTATGGTTATATACGAACTCGAAGGAACTGCTTCGAGGATGGTTTCCGATTCTGGAGAAAAAGAATAGGATTATGTAGTTGTCTTTTCTTTTTACCTTCTCTCAGGTTGTGAGGACTCCTAGGATTAGGAGACGGTACACCTATTATGCTTATTGGATAGTCTTCTTCCAAACCATAGGCAGGTGCCGAAAGGTAGGGAATGAAGAAAACTAATTAGCCTAAGTGTGGTGTGCAGAAGGTAATAAGTAAAGACAAATAAAAGGATTAGAAAGAGGGCAAAGTAAATTGCGACTGCTATTCACGACCAAACCAAGTCTTTCAATGCCACTCCTACTTTGCCTTTATATTTGTCCAGAACACCCTGTATCACTACGAACATCCAATCCTATTAGATAAATCCATCGTATGGTTATATACGAACTCGAAGGAACTTTTTCGAGGATGGATTCTGGTTCAGGAGAAATAGAATATGATTATTCAGTTGTCTTTTATCATCACCTTCTCTCAGGTTGCGAGTACTCCTAGGATTAGGAGAGTACACCTATTACGCTTATTGGATAGTCTTCTTCCAATCCATAGGCTGGTGCCGAACGGTAGGGAAGGAAGAAAACCATTTAAGCTTAACAAAGGTGTACAGAAGATGACGACTAAAGACAAATAAAGGGATTTGGAAAGATGGCAAGGAAATATACGGTTACAGTCATGAATTTGATTATGGAAGAGGCATTACTAAGAATACCAGGACACCCCTATAAAACATTTTAATGTTTTAGTTTCACTGTGTATTGTTAATAGAAAACTGATTTCCCAATTAGACCCTTACTCCAGGGTATGTATTTACCAAGTTTGATTCTCACATCTGTATGGTTTTACAGATGATGAGTGGGAGTAATTTATTGGGAATTAGGTGATCATACTCATTATATCGGAATTCATTCTAATTGGTGATATTTGGGTAAATCACCTGGGTTGTTTGCTGGACGGCAAGTATTTGGTTTTGAATATCCGTTGTTATGCACCAATTTCAAACTGATATATCTGTACGTTTATTTTAATAAAGTGAGATATAACTTTTTGAAATTATATCCATGATATTTACCTATATTAGTTGATGGTTAGGTAAGGAGCATTCAACAGCGGTATAAGTCTTCATAACCATAGCATAGTTTTCAACCTACAACGCACATGGTTTGAGTTATTAAACTCAGGGGACTTATACAATATATTGTATGTTGTCCAGTGTCTATTAGGACAAAGGGGTTGGTTCTCGTACTATATTCTGTTTACTTATGACTTCTCAAGTTTCGGACAAGTGTTTCGTATAAGTACAAGGTCCAAGTTTGAGAAGTTATAGGTACAAAAATAAAGTAGAGAACCAGGTGTCGCAAGTATCGGGATTCTTCAAGGTGATTGAAGATGTAGATACTTGTATGAGGTATTCAGTTGATAGTAATGGTTTTGAGAAACTTTTTTCTCTTTCAGGTTACTCATAATTGGACGCTCTCCTAAGTTGAGTAATGCTGATCGGTCTCTCTCCATTTAGTTGACATGCACTGGAGACAGCTGCATGATTTGAATCTGGTTCCAATTAAATTAGTGCCTTTGTTTCTATATTAGATATATATAGAATCAATTTATATCATAACGATGTTAAGGTATAGGGAGTCGTCCGGCTGATGCTTAAAACCAGAATCCGGATAAACTCAGCGCACGTTTCAGTAATGGCTGTTTGTGGGTTATCCCGAGCATTGACGAGGGTTAACTTTCTACCATCTGAAAGATCAATAGTGATATTGTTCTTGACTCGCCACAGTTTTAGTAAAATGGATTTTTTCAGGAAAACAGAAGTGGGAGTATGATAGAACTGGAAGTGATTCCAGAACCACAAACGATTACTGAAAATTTAATAAGAACCTAAAGATTCAATCAGGTTTGACATTCCATTAGCCACTCCGCAGATATGGTGGATTACCTCAGGCACCCGAGAGGTACTTCGGTAGCCTCAAGGACGGTGACAAGGAGGTTCTTGTTTACCCAGACTTGACACTACTGTTGTTCTAGACTATGAGACCCGGCAGGAGGATGAGTATAGCGTCATTCTAAACTAGCTTTAGAAGTACACGTGTATATGACTCTGCCAGAGGGTTGTCGTAATTAGTGGGAGCAGCGGAAGCGTAGTGGGCAAGTGGCTTGTGTCTATTATAGACTAAAGCGGATATAGCGGAGATACATCATCTATTTATGATGTGACATTCATGGGTTTTGACTTCATCAGAATAGGGGATGGATCTATTAAGAAGATAGTAGGGTGTGTGTCCTGGTATTTGGGATAACATACACAGAGTAGGAAGTAAAATTCCTATACTACGATCGGTTATACTATGGTTGTCACACAGTATTTTCTCCACATAGGATATGGATATTATATCAGGCATTCTGGTTACTAGATCTATGGTTTTAGATCTAGATTTGGGAAGTGTCCCAATATGGGTACTTAGACAGTATTCTAAAAACATTTTAGAATGGACGGCTCCTGGCATGGTGGTGAACCTGCAGGTGATGGAGTCACCCTCTCTAAAGGTGTCTTACAGACTAAAGGGGAGAAGGATGTGCATGATTGACATATCACTTGCTTAGGCAATTGAGTCAATCATGACATGTCAAGTACCACACCGGATGTTTTTTTTGCACTAGATGCAATAAGTTGATATATTAATCCAATCCTGGAGAAAAACGAATGGAAGCAGTTTATGAACATAAGTGGATGTTCTAGGGATTTGATAACGGCGGCCTCCTTTGGAAGATGGTTATCATTCCAAGCTTACAAGGTGACCTGGATGACAGAATGACTGTCAAAGTTATAGTTTTCCCTCTGACGAGGGGCAGTAGTTTGGACAGGTGGTCCAAGCGGATACTAAGGATGGTATGGCACAGTGTACTGATTAAGTTCAGTTGACGATACAGTCTAAGAAATTTGCTGGATTTGGAGTTCATTGGTGAACTGGGTCCCATCAGATATCCAGAAATATTCTAAGATGGGTATTGCTCATTTCGGGAGATAGTTTTTCTCCGCGAAGTTGAGATAAAAAGAGACATAGAAAGAAACACTGGAGTGGATCCACTCACTGAGGCTATTTCTCGAACGCAATAGTTTTACAAACGAGGTTTGTGAAACTGATTAGTAGAGGAGTTGGGTGTTCGGTATCACACGGGCTGTGAGTATACGACATCACAATAATTAGTTTTAAGTGCAAGTAGGAGATTGTTGGCTATAGTGCCCTCAAGGCAATTCTCGTAGTCACATGCAGATGATTATGATGATTGAGGGATGACCTATACCGATAAAACAGTCTTACTCGAGATGATAGTATGCTATCTGGTTTGTCTTTATCATCATGTATATGCTGATAGAGCCCATAGGATTCTTGCTTGACTGCCAGCATTGTGATGGCGATCACATACGTGGGAGCTGGGGATCTATAAGCACATCCTTAAATGTCCCTAGTCCTGGGAGTATCGAGACTGGGCATCGATACTCCAGTGTAGACTGGTGTATACTTATCTAGACCCTGACGAGGGGCGGTGGCCGGTCTCACAAGACATTGGTGTCAGTTGTTCACCTAAGATAGTATACAGGTGCTCATTGGGTTATGAGTACACTAGACGGACTCGTCGGGAACATGCTAGTTGGTATTATACCTATAGTCAGATAGCAGTTCCCTGGTGACATGTGTACAGGTTAGTCTGTCGACCTGAGATCGTCATTTGTCTCTTGTGAGTTCCCGCTGTGCTTTGATTACTACCCTACCACGGCTCAAAGGAGTCGTGTAAACAGGTTTTAGGTTGGTACAGTCCCGAGCCACATGGAGGCAGTGAGCGGATCGTTAGGGATTCGTCTCTCCCGGTATTGGGGGTTGATGTCGCGCATTGCACGGGTGGCCATCACTAGAAATCCTCGGCCGGGGTATGTGAGAATTACTGATCCAGGATCGATAGTTTCTCAGGTAGTGATGGGTTTCATACCGACACGAATTATCGCGTTGTTAGAGGTCTGACTTTATCCTCCCCCTAGACTCGATATGCGATACTCTTAGACGAAAAGACCGGACAGTACGGATATTGTCACTGACAGGCTCAGCAGGGGTTTGAATGAGTCTGCTCGTCCGCCTTCCTTTCGCTCAATACCTGGGTAGCCGTTACGTACAGCTAGTGCCGCTGACGTGCTTGTGGTTAAACCCACTGCCAGCGTATTGACGAGTCTTTAGAGTCCCACACAGAGGGTTTTCACGGTTCAGGCGATATGGTGTAGTTGTTGTATGTTGGTACATACAGGTGTCCGATTGAATATGCGCACAGGCTGCGCAGACTTTAATCGGACGGTTGATAATACTAGCGGCTTAGGATTAATCCAGATTGTTAAATCAAGTTTTGATTTAATAATTTACATATGTATTTATATATATGTATTCTAGTATTATTGCTCACTATTTATTTTCTCTCTTTGGCTATTCGTATTTTCGTACGAATACGCGTATGTGTATTTCGATACATGTACCGGGAAGTATTCCGTATTTATACGGAATAGCTTCTTGGAGATGCCACCTCATTATTGATTTTCTTTTGAAAATTATTTGTTTTAGATGAGGTGGAAAAGGTGACATGGCAAGGGTATGGGCTTTGGGTCAAAGCATGGTCTTTGCACATGTAAAGATTGGTATGGCCTTGATTTGTTTAATGCAAAATTGGATAAGGTTTTTGGGTGCATTATTATGTGAAAAGAGAGGGGGCCGGCCACTTTGGTGGAGGACTTGCTCATTTTGGTATTTTACATACTCTCTCCTCATCACATACACACACCCAAAAAGGACTTAACTAATTTTTGTGCTCATGCCATCTCTTTTGGTCACCCTCTTCTTCATCTTCCATGGTTGCTCTATGAGCATTAGATTTTGAGAGAGAATTATAGTGACACTATTCTACACTCCCACTCTCTACTACTAGCTATCTTGGATGGTCGGTTGGTCCGCTTGGCGAACTTGGAGCTTGTGCCGTTTCCCTCGGGTGGATCATCGGAGATGAAGGAAGACCGGCGACCAAAGTCGATCCGCATCACTAGGAGCTTGGAAATGGTTGAAGACCCGAAGGACTTGGTTCATTAGGTATAACCATTCTATCTCTTTGTGTTTGGTTTGCTAGTTTTAGAGTTAATGGTTTCAGTCTTGGAAATCGGGTAATGGTAGCACCGGGTTTTAGAAAAATTTTGTTCCGCATTTGGCCACGGTTCGATGGCCGAGGCGCTCCCATAACCCAACAGACCGTACCCAAAATCCATCTATTTGTACGACTCCTCTTGAGCGTGGTAGGGAGGAAATCAAAGCACAGTGGGAGCCGCACAACACTCTATGACGATCTCGGGTCTACAGACTAACCTGTACCAGTGTCACCAGAGGACTGCTATCTGACGATAGGTATACTACCACATAGGAGTCCTCGGCGAGTCCTGTTCAGTGTACCCAGTCTCCACTAAGCACCTGTATACCATCTCTGATGTCAAACACCAATGGATGTGGGATCATCCATCGCCTATCATATGGGTCAAGAAGCGTATACGCTAGTCTACTCTGGAATATCGATGCCCTGTCTTAATATTCCCTCGACTAGGAACAATTGAAGGATGTACTTGTGAACTACCCTGGCCCCACTAGTATGATCTACATCATAGTCATGGTAGTCAAGTACATATCCTATGGGCTTTATCAACACGTGAGAGCAAGACAGTATCACAATACAAGTCTACATGTTAAGATAAAGGTAACCAGATAGAATACTATCATGTCGAGCAAGAAAGTCCTCTCTGTATATATATATATATATATATATATATATATATATATATATATATATATATATCCAAGCATCCACTATAATATACATCATATGTACAATAATGGCCTATAGAGCATACACATATCTAACAAATGCCCTCGCAATTGAGCATACTAGATTCTCTCTTCCTTTCCAAAGAGGCACAAGATTCCCTGATTAAGGCATTACAAGAGCCTGATCAATTCCAAGCTTTCCTCGTAGAAGAGAAGATGAAGGACGAGCTGGCGGAGGTGTAGGGTTCCTAGGCACCCTAGTGAGGTCTCACAAGTGATCAAACATGCAAATTTCTAAAAATTACGATGCCGAGAAAACCTAGAACGGATCGTTAACTAGATATTTAGGCAAAGCAAGCAAGTAAACGGAAATATAGAAATAGGGAAGGGGCTACAACCTTTGTAGATCCGGTCCACCACTTCCTAAGCTCCGCGATGATCTCCCTCCGCTGTCCAAATCAAACCCTTGACTCTAGCATTGGCATCATCGAAGAATAGGCGGGCTTGATCGTCGGTTCGATGCCGAAGATGATCTACGTCGAAGCATCACAAGAACAAGCTCCAACTTCACCAAGCTTTGAAAACTTGTGAAGGAAACACCCTATACTACTTGGCAAGAGGTAGAGGATGAAGAAATAGGAATTGGGTAGACTTTAGTTTTGGATTTCCCACACTTTTTCATCAATCACCATTGATGTAGCAAGCTTTTTTCTCATGTTGAAGAAGAAGAAGATGGTGAAAAAGAATATGATAAGTATTATGTAAATGATAAATAAATCAATACTTATCATTTACTAACCCTTGGTTAGTTGTAGAGAATGGACCATGGTTAACTAGAATGGTTAGGGTTAAGTATAAGACAAGGATGGTGGACTAATTCAAAGCTTCAAGAATCTTCAACTAGCAAACAAAAATAGCAACCATTCTTTTCTCATCTTTTTCCAAAACAAATAAATAAATAAATAAGAAAAAAGAAAAACCTAATCATAATCTTAACCATGGTCTAATTCTTTACACTAACCCTAGCTTGCATGTATCATCAAACATGATACAATCATGTGCACAAAATATATCACATATGCAATGTGCACAAACCAAGTGAGTAAATCCATTTAAAGTGAACCAATACTAGTTAGTACAGAGTGATATATCAAATATATATAATTATGCATTAAATCATTAAATCAACACTTGATTCAATGATCCGGTCATGTCGCATATAACCGACTAGTATTCAATGTATCGGCTTCTCGAATCAATCCTTGATTCGATAACCAGGTTATATCGCATATAACCAATCGATACATTCGTCGCGAGAATGGAATACGGTATCACATATACGAATTATTCTCGGTCCCGCACATATCTCATATGCGCTCCTATTTCGTTTCGCTAGAGCTAGGAAACCTCTGTGTAGGACTCTAAAGACTCGTCAATACGCCGGCAGCAGATGATGATCATATCAAACACCCACAAGCCGCAAGCGGTCTTCTAAACGTAACGGCCACCCGGGTATTGAGCGATCAGAAGATCGACGAGCAAGCCCGCTCACACTCTTGTGAATCCAACCAGTAACACTTACCGTACAGTCCGGTCTGTTCGTCTGATATGTCACATATCTCGCCTTGGGGTGGTAAACGTCAGACCCCAATAGCTCGATAAGTCATGCCGACGTAAGGTCCATAACATTCGTGAAACTACTGATAACTCTTACCAGTATATCACTGCAACCCTGGCCAGGGATTTCCTATTATGGCCAGTCGAGCATAGCATAACATCAACCCCCAATACCGGGAGAGACGAATCCCCTCCTATCGCTCATTGCCTCCATGTGAATCGGGACTGTACCCAAAAACCACCTGTTTGCACAACTCAGTAGAGCCGTGGTAGGGTGGAAATCAAAGCACAGTGGGAGACACACAAGACTCTATGACGATCTCGGGTCAACAGACTAAGCTGTACCAGTGTCACCAGGGAACTGCCATCTGACGTGAGGTATAATACCATCTGGGAGTTCTCGGCGAGTCCGTTCAGTGTACCCAGTCTCCACTGAGCACCCACATACTATCTTCGATGTCAAACACCAATGGATATGGGATCATCCATCGCCCATCGCATGGGTCGAGAAGATATACGCTAGTCTACTCTGGAATATCGATGCCCCGTCTCGATATTCCCTCGACTAGGAACATTTCAAGGATGTACTCATGGGCTATCCAGGCCCCACTAGTATGATCTGCATCACATTCCTGGAAGTCGAGTACACATCCTAAGGGCTTTATCAACATGTAACAGAGAGACAGAAAGTATACACGTTAAGATAAAGAGCAACCAGATAGCGTACTATCATGTCGAGCAAGAAAGTCCTACCTATATATGTCCCAGCATCCACTACAATATACATCCAATGTACAGTAATGGCCTCTAGGGCATACATATAACCAACAATCTCCCACTTGCACTAGGGCCATCTGTAGCAGTGGTCGCAGTATCTAATACTCAACCATCCCATATTAGTCTCTCTCTGGGAAAAGGCCTTCGTGAGTGGATCCGCCGTGTTGTCCTCTGAGTCTTGTCTCCTAACCTCGATCACCCTGGAGATCAACTATCTCCATGATCCGGTGATGCTGCCTCAGAATTTGTCTGGGTCACTGATGGGACCAGGGTTCCAGGGCCGAAGCCACACTTCCATTGTCATACAATGGCAGGAACCTAGTTCATCTTATGAACCAATATACACCCAAACTTCCTCTTTGGTAGTATCTTCAATAGCGATGTTACCAGCCTTTATCGTCTAGTTTGCCACGGTATCTAGCTTGGAACTCTTCCAACATACCGTCCCTTTACTAAGGGTAAAGACAATGCCCGTGACTGACATCAGTCGTCTTTATCACCCTGGAACTCTTCCAGTGATTCTCCCCAGGATCGATTGATACCATCTCACTACATCTAGTAAGAATCCTAGCATCCAATTACATCTATCTCATAGATGAAAACTCAGGATTTAGGAGGTATCACTTTGATCCTATTTGGAGAATCCTTGTGATAATAGGAGATTGACCGATCGTAGTATAGAAAACTCTTTTCCTATCAAGAGTATGTTGTCAACGTACAATACGAAGATGACCACCTTACTCTCTACTACCCTTTTCTATATACAAGGTTTGTCTACCATTTTGATGAAGTCAAACACTTTGACTATCATATCAAAACAGACGTTCCAACTCCGCGATGCCTGCTTTATTCTGTAAAGCAACTTGCACACGTTTCCGCTACTCCCACTGTCTACGAGGCCCTCTGGCTGTGTACTTACAGACGTTCTCTTCTAAATCAGTATTTAGAAAAGCAGTCATGGCACCCAACCGCCAGATATCGTAGTCATGGTATGTAGCCGTGGTAAGTAGGATCTGGATAGACTTAAGCATAGTTACTGGAAAAAGGTTTCATCATTATCCACGCCTGGTCGATGACGAAAACCTTTAACAAGTCTAGCTTTGAAAGTCTCAACTTTTCCATTTACACCAAGTCATCTTCTCAAGATATACTTTCTCCTGATGGGGATTTAACCCTTCAGATATAGCAGCCAAAGTCTATACTTTGTTGGTGTCTATGGATTCCATCTCAGATTGCTAAGCATCCAGCCATTCTTACAGAGTCCCTACTCTCGATGGCCTGCTCAAAACTAGTTGGGTCATCATCTCATGATGCAATCCTTGCTCCCATTGTCATCGAGAAACCGAAGTATCTCTCAAGCAGGTGAGGAACCCTGCTAGATCGGCGGAGAGGCTGAGGTTCGTCGGGAATTATTGGATCCTTTGGTTCTGTCAAATCATCAGCTGCAGTTTGTATAGCTGGAACATTTCCAGTTCTACATAACTGATCTTGTCTCGATCTTGTCCGGATTTTGCTTTTGACATAGGCCGGACAATCCCAAATCTTAACTTCCTTAAGAGATAGGATCTTCCCACACCATATCTTATATGGAGTGGCAGACATTGATTTGATTCGAACCTAATTCAATATGTATGCAGCTTCTCAAGTGCATGACACCCAAAAGGAAACAGGTAACTCAGTAATACTCATCATAGAGCACACGATATCTAATATTGTGTGATTGCTCCGCCCCGATACACCGTTGTGCTGTGGTGTATTCAGAGGAGTAATACTGAGAGAAAATCTCATTCTCCTTTAGAATAGTCCAGGAATTCTATGCACAAGTATTCTCCTCCCTGATCTTATCATAGGACATAATACTTATACCCGTATTTTGGTTCTCTACTTCTAACTTATATTCTGTGAATATCTCAAAAGGTTCAGACTCATGTTTCAACAGGAACATATGACTGAATCTTGAGAGATTATCAGAGAACGTAATGAAGTATAAAGAACCAGTCCTGGCATGTGTAGACAGGAGACTTTACATACATCATACTGTATCAGTCCCAAGAGTTTACTAACTCTTTCTCTGTTTCTAATAAACAGAGCTATGGTCATCTAATCTTTGTGACATGACTGGCAAGTTTCACAAGATGTAAATTCAAACTGATTTAAATATGCATCTAAAATGTAACTTCAGCCAGTCGGGTCGCATTGATGTGACCTAGTCTACAATGCCTCAAGAAGGATTCGTTCATTTCTGAACTCTTCTTCTTGTACGTGTTATGTATACAAGGAACTGTAGTTTGATTTAGAACGTCAATGCTTTTAGATAACGTGCCTGAACCGATCAACTTTTGATATAGGAAATGTTCAAAACATTATCCAACAATACAAAATTATATCATTTCTTTACTAATAAAGAGACTGATATGATTTTGTATATCAGGTTCGGTATCTAATAGCATTTGTTCAGAATCAATGTATTGGTAATACCGGGTGACAGTGACCAACAGACTTGGCTGCAACACTTGCCCCGGTTTCTGTCTCATGAAACTTATCACCCGTTCTCAGTTTTTCTACCCTTTTGTGCCCTATGTAACAGATTACATATCTGGGATCCTGATCCGGTATCATATACCCAGGATGCAGAGGATACTGAGAAACAGTTCTTTGTAATGAACACACCCGAAGGAGATGCATCATATGCACTTTCTTCGTTTGGGCAGCATAGGAATTCTGGTATTCCCCTATTTCCTGCTCGGTCTTATAACAATTATAAGTCGGAGCGGGACCAACGTTCCCCAGCTCAGTATAACAAGCGGGTTCGGTCAATACATCCATATTATTATCTTGATTAAGGCGTGATATGGTCGCTACCTGGAGAGAGAGAGAAGAAAACACTCAGCGTGCGCTCTTGCAAGATCAGATTGGTTATATATTTTATCTAATCAGGATGGCTCCCACTGTTTTTATCAAATCTTCCTTCAAACCCTAAAAGGAAAGACTAGCCGGGATTAATTACACTCTACAAGTTCGCCAATCTTTCATCCAGGCCAGTGTCGGTACTTTGAGGGAGGTTCCCCGTGCTTTCGCACAGACCTAATTACAGTAAACCTCGTTTTCCCAGAGGCGTAACCTCGTTAACACCTACTTGATCGGCTAATTGCAAAGTGCAAAAATCTCCCAGGAGTAACAATTACTCGCAGTGGGTATCGGGATCCAACTATCATATAGAAGGTATGCAATCTCATTGCAAGTTTCAACACTTGAAACTCCCGATAAAGGTTTTTACCCCTAGCACCTATGACCTTAACTATGGTCAACAAATCATAAGTACTAGTCAAGTTCTACCCATCATTTCGTGATTAATCAGACCCACCCACATGACCCTTAACTAAGGTCAACAAAGTCACGCGACTGTCCTAACTAATCGCATCATATGCGGTGTAGGAAGACATCACTTAGCTACCGTACACTGTGCCTTGACTATGGTCAACAAACACGGCACGAATACTAAGTACTCTACTTCCTAAAATGACGGAGGGTTGCGAATGGTTTTTGTGAAAACCTTTAACGCTTTGAACTTGATCTCGTTGCGGAATCAAATGGTTTTAAATGGAATGTTTTTTAGGCTTTTCTAGTTTTGCTAAAGGGGTCACTCCAGGTGAAGGGATCGTCGGCCCTTTCCTCGTCGAATGAGGTGCGGGATATATCATATATATCACTGTGCAAAGCAGAAACTATAGAAGCTATCAAAAGACAAACCGAGGGTTGTAGAATCTGCTAGTTATTGCTAAAGGAGTCACTCCCGGTGAAGGGATCTCGGTCCTTTCCCTATCGAATAAGGTGCAGGATGTTCTACAAGGAACACCGCGATGCAAAGCAAGAACTGTAGCTACCTGTTTTTATTTTGAAATTCGATTCCACAACATCAATTAGGTTTATTTTCTTTCATTAATCTCATTAATGAATATCCCATCATTTAATTCCACCTAAACATCACAGATAAATATAACGCACGCTTATGCCATCCGCATTCGCCTCGATGTCCCGTCTGCACCGTTAGGTTAGGTAACTAACGGCAGAGCGAGGCAGGGCTAGCGCGGGTGTAAAACATAAGCAACGTCTATATAATATATCATATATACTATGTACTACATCTATCTGAACAGAGCACAGAACATCGCATGATCACATCACAGATAAAGCACAGCAGAAGAAACATATGAAATATTGGATATACTAGGACGTTCGTGTTTTCAATACGAGCCAGTATAAAACACGGATTCCACGGTCGTGATGAATAGCCAATCCCACACCCCTAGACCCCTACGAGAGCGGCAAGCAACCCTACCAATTCTAGGGTTAGGAGACCCGGACTCGACTCCTCGAGTTGGTCTCCCACTGGACCCCAGAACCCGGTTACTTGTGCTCCCCTCCTTGGGTCTATCCTAGTGCAGAAAAGTAAATAATATACATCAACGGTGACTACTTCCGCAACCTGGAAGTGCCCCAATAAAAGAATATTACATACAAGTTTTTTACATGAATGAAAATGAAAAACACTCATCTCACATAAAAACCCCCGGCTATTCAAACACGACGATCCAATATAACATATAAAGCAACACATAACATCACATGTCATCAACGTAAGTAAATATGCGCATCCCAATTGTCGTTGACATATAGCAACGAAACCGGCGATATCACATATTACACTTACGGTCACAGAAAAGAAAGTGTAAAACTACAACAGTTGGAATCCGCAACCTCTTTAGACATCGCATGCCCAATCAAATGAATTCCTTAGACATCGCATGCCTAACAATTATAAACCCCGCATTTTAGTCTCAAGATCGAAAACACTTTTCAATATCGAGTCGGGCAATTCAACAGGATTCCCGACATTCTGATCGAATGCTCGTCGCAAACTTTAGTAGGCGGCCGCACCCCCGATACCGTCGACGAAGTGCACCAAGGCGGAACACCGCTGCCGCGAGCACCCGACCGGATGCTTTCGGCGACGGGGTTCTCCTATAGTCACTTGGTCGGGGCTATGGAGTGAGGCTGTCTATTAAGTTTATCCGGCGAGTATCCGCGTACGCTACGTGACTGCGACGGACTTTTGATCACATCAAAATTCCGTGGCAACCGATCAAGTGAGACTAAACTGCTATGTTTATAATATTCATTCCGTTATCTCATAATAATTTGTGAATTCCAATTATTGTATCAAATTCCGGATAAATAGAAAATGCTAAACTTTTCGATCGAACAATCGAACACCCAAGTTTTCCCGATACAGCTCAACACATGAAATAAGTCTAACAACATTCAGTTCGTGCCTCAGTACCAACGGTCCAGCCGTAGAAGGGTCAAGCCAACGCCTCACATGTGGCACGTCGTACTGCCCCAAACCCGAAGGTTCAAAGGGCAGTTCAAGACGGTCACATAATCGAGTTAAGGTTTGTTGTCTTTTAGAGGGTCCATCGCGTTACTTGCACTACTTAGAACGTCGTTAAACTACGGAAAAATCCAACAATTGGAAATTTCCCGGCAGGGGAAAAAGTGGGTATTTATATCCGGTCGAACTTTCTAACATATTCTAAAATACCCGGAAAAGCACACCGACAAAAATTAGACAGTCCGATCGAATATACCGAGTCCCCAAATCAACCCAGAAAATAAAACTCTGGAATAAATATTAAAATATTCCCAGGAAAACCAGCACTGCATACTAGGAATTACTGTGCACATTTCATTAAACAAGGATACATTATGGCCGTGGTACCGCCGCATAAGCCATGCTTATGCGGCGGAAACGCGGCTCTTTGATGGGTACAGGAGCTCGAATTTCACAGTAAGTCTTATATCTTCCTGCTGATTTTTCTACATATTTTTAATTCACAAAAAACCACATTTTACAGAAATGTCCAGAGAGCATTTTTCAAGTCGGGTTTTGGGTCGATCGGACTTCTAACTCCGTCGGGACTTCGCCTAAGGCTCTAGCTAGGCTCTGATACCACTGTAGGGTTCCTAGGCACCCTAGTGAGGTCTCACAAGTGATCAAACATGCAAATTTCTAAAAATTACGGTGCCGAGAAAACCTAGAACGGATCGTTAACTAGATATTTAGGCAAAGCAAGCAAGTAAACGGAAATATAGAAATAGGGAAGGGGCTACAACCTTTGTAGATCCGGTCCACCACTTCCTAAGCTCCGCGATGATCTCCTTCCGCTGTCCAAATCAAACCCTTGACTCTAGCATTGGCATCATCGAAGAATAGGCGGGCTTGATCGTCGGTTCGATGCCGAAGATGATCTACGTCGAAGCATCACAAGAACAAGCTCCAACTTCACCAAGCTTTGAAAACTTGTGAAGGAAACACCCTATACTACTTGGCAAGAGGTAGAGGATGAAGAAATAGGAATTGGGTAGGCTTTAGTTTTGGATTTCCCACACTTTTTCATCAATCACCATTGATGTAGCAAGCTTTTTTCTCATGTTGAAGAAGAAGAAGATGATGAAAAAGAATATGATAAGTATTATGTAAATGATAAATAAATCAATACTTATCATTTACTAACCCTTGGTTAGTTGTAGAGAATGGACCATGGTTAACTAGAATGGTTAGGGTTAAGTATAAGACAAGGATGGTGGACTAATTCAAAGCTTCAAGAATCTTCAACTAGCAAACAAAAATAGCAACCATTCTTTTCTCATCTTTTTCCAAAACAAATAAATAAATAAATAAGAAAAAAGAAAACCCTAATCATAATCTTAACCATGGTCTAATTCTTTACACTAACCCTAGCTTGCATGTATCATCAAACATGATACAATCATGTGCACAAAATATATCACATATGCAATGCGCACAAACCAAGTGAGTAAATCCATTTAAAGTGAACCAATACTAGTTAGTGCAAAGTGATATATCAAATATATATAATTATGCATTAAATCATTAAATCAACACTTGATTCAATGATCCGGTCATGTCGCATATAACCGACTAGTATTCAATGTATCGGCTTCTCGAATCAATCCTTGATTCGATAACCAGGTTATATCGCATATAACCAATCGATACATTCGTCGCGAGAATGGAATACGGTATCACATACACGAATTATTCTCGGTCCCGCACATATCTCATATGCGCTCCTATTTCGTTTCGCTTGAGCTAGGAAACCTCTGTGTAGGACTCTAAAGACTCATCAATACGCCGGCAGCAGATGATGATCATATCAAACACCCATAAGCTGCAAGCGGTCTGCTAAACGTAACGGCCACCCGGGTATTGAGCGATCAGAAGATCGACGAGCAAGCCCGCTCACACTCTTGTGAATCCAACCAGTAACACTAACCGTACAGTCCGGTCTGTTCGTCTGATATGTCGCATATCTCGCCTAGGGGTGGTAAACGTCAGACCCCAATAGCTCGATAAGTCATGCCGACGTAAGGTCTATAACATTCGTGAAACTACTGATAACTCTTACCAGTATATCACTGCAACCCTGGCCAGGGATTTCCTGTTATGGCCAGTCGAGCATAGCACAACATCAACCCCCAATACCGGGAGAGACGAATCCCCTCCTATCGCTCATTGCCTCCATGTGAATCGGGACTGTACCCAAAAACCACCTGTTTGCACAACTCAGTAGAGCCGTGGTAGGGTGAAAATCAAAGCACAGTGGGAGACACACAAGACTCTATGACGATCTCGGGTCAACAGACTAAGCTGTACCAGTGTCTCCAGAGAACTGCCATCTGACGTGAGGTATAATACCATCTAGGAGTTCTCGGCGAGTCCGTTCAGTGTATCCAGTCTCCACTGAGCACCCGCATACCATCTTCGATGTCAAACACCAATGGATATGGGATCATCCATCGCCCATCGCATGGGTCGAGAAGATATACGCTAGTCTACTCTGGAATATCGATGCCCCGTCTCGATATTCCCTCGACTAGGAACATTTCAAGGATGTACTCATGGACTATCCAGGCCCCACTAGTATGATCTGCATCACAGTCCTGGAAGTCGAGTACACATCCTAAGGGCTTTATCAACATGTAACAGAGAGACAGAAAGTTTACACGTTAAGATAAAGTGCAACCAGATAGCGTACTATCATGTCGAGCAAGAAAGTCCTACCTATATATGTCCCAGCATCCACTACAATATACATCCAATGTACAGTAATGGCCTCTAGGGCATACATATAACTAACAGGAGGTTCACATAGCTGACATTACATTCAGCGATGAAGATCTCCTCCTCAGAACGTGCGTGCATAACCGCCCGTTATACGTCACCGGATACTGCCACGACATCAAGATAGGCAAAATCCTTGTCGACAACGGATCCTCCGTCAATCTTCTCAATGTGAAAGTGTTGAAGGAGATTTGCATAAACGTTCAACACTTGACCCAAGAAAAAATTACCATCTCCGGGTTTGACTCACAGTCGTCACGGATGTTGGGGTCCGTAATACAGACGTTACACTTCGGATTGCTCGTCATTGACATCAAATTTCATGTCATTGACGCCAAGACTTGCTGTAACACTTTGCTCGGCAGGCCTTGGCTACATGAGTATAACGTCATCCTTTCTACACAACATCAGTGTATGAAGTACTTCAAAGACGGTTTGGAATACACCGTCACGGGAGAGCTAAACCCGTTCTCCGTAAACGAAGTCCGAAAATATGAAGACGCAAAGTACTTCCTACCAGACTTCGAAGATATGGAGATGTGTCATAAGAAGGAGGATAAACGGAAGTCCATTGCCACCATCCCAATCTTTGGGAGCGATACCGAGGAAGATGAAGAAAGAGTCTACTCGGGGTAACTCCAAAGCAACAGGCCTAGACCATCTACCCCTATTCTGGTCTTTGGCAGCGACTCTGAGGACGAGGCCAACGCAGTGTTCTCAATCCGCCCGTCAGTGCAAACTTTTGCCGGAGCCGACCAGAGTTTACAAATCTTAATGGTTCAGCCTCGGCATTATAAAGAACTCGATGTGCTCGATACATACAGTGTACAAGAGCTACAAACTTTCTATGTACCTCCCAGGCGAAGAGGTGAAGAGGCGATCATCTTCTACCAATCTACGGAGACCAGAGTAGAAAAAGAAGTCTGGCACGATGCCGATTTTGATTTTTGATAGGCTTCAACCAATCCGTCTGCCAAGATACTACACGGAGGGACTGAAAAAGTTGTTGAGATATCAAGGTGTAACCCTCAAACAGACTGTTCGACAAGCTCAATTCTTCAAGAAGATTTGGGATATCCCTAGGACCCAACGAAAGATGCCAAACTGGAAGATGGAAACAACCGGGCTCGGATACGTTCGGTCTAAGAAACGGGAGCGATTCCGCAGCTGCCACATCATAAACAACTCCGGTAAAGAAGGGAATGCTCTTCCAAATAGCTGTTACGTTGAAACAGAGCAAAATCCCGCTCTAAGAATGTCAAATTCATCGTTCGAAGAACAAGTTGACAGGATAATACAAAAAGCTTGTCAAAAGATCCGGGACGACCACAGCCGTGAAATGGCTATCTATGAAAAGGCCAGGACGCAACGCCTCAACCAACAATCCGCAGACAAAGAAGACTACAATACCCTTCATCCTCAGCCAGCTGTACGTTCTCGCCTCAAAGGAAAATCCCGAAATAGAGGCAAAAACAAGGCAAAGCATGCAAAAAACACCCGAAAACAGCAAAACGGATCCAAGAAGCCGTACACTCGAGTAAAAGCCAGCTGGAACCCGTCCTTTATGAAGAAGATGGGCCGGGAATACTCTTTCCCTCAAGACAAGACAAGGAAAATATTCAATCTTGTCATGAAGCACTAAATGATGACGCTCCCAGAGCCTCGGCACCCCGAACAAATAAATGAGGTCCATCATTCGGATTATTGTTCCTATCACCAAGCAATAAGCCATCCCATTGAAGACTGCTTTGTAAGTCTATGTAATGAAAGACGGATTCCACAGTCGTGATGAATAGCCAAACCCCACCTTAGACCCCTACGGGTGCGGCAAACTACCCGCCAAATACCCGAAGTGAAGCAACCTCCCTTAACAAAGTGAGTAGGCCACTCGGTACTTCAAAGTACCCGGTAGTTTATGCACCCCACATTGGGTCTATCCTAGGAGCAGAAAATAGTAAAAAAAATAATATACAATGGTGGCTACAATCTCAACCCGGATGTGCGACTAAAAAATAATATTACATCAATTTACAATTTACATCATATGAACGATAAAAATGCTCATCTCACATCCTCGGCTATTCATTTATGACAATCCAACAAGTTCATATACACAATCCAACAACACAGAACACAGATATGTACAACCCCCACTAATCGACGTATAGCGATTAGTAGACGTTCAGTACATATATCACATCACAGAAGATCCGATTAGCTAAAGTACTTAGAATTTCGATCGATTACCAAATTTGAATCTCCCCCAAGCACAACACATTACTCAACAAATTCTGGGCAGAAACAAAATATCAGAGAAATCATAAAACACCAAGATAGACATTCTGCAGGAAAAATGAGTTGACTCGGAGTCAACTCGGCCGCGGATCCACGGCGGAACGCTTGGTTCTGCCGCGGTTCCACTATGGTCCGACCGATTCACGACCTCGTTTTTCTTGGGTGCCCTATAAAAACCCTGCACGTATTTTTAAGGTCCCTAGAAAAAATTTTGGACCAGATTTTAAAATCGATAGAAAACGTGCATTTTTGACGTGGTTTTGTGATTTTTCCGGTGATCGAATTTCTAACACTTTACTAACATGTTAGTAATGGTTTAGCCAGGCTTTGATACCACTGTAAGTCTATGTTACACACCCCGGTACTTACAGGGAGGCGGAATAGGTAAAAATCAAAATTTTCTTACAAGGCAACGTAGACTATGCTTGAGGATCTTTGCTAAACCATTACTAACAAAATAACTAGAGGTTTAATCTACTATGCTAGAAGATTATACCTTATAATACAAGTCCTTCGGGTCTTCTCCGCTGTCCTCCCCGTCTCCGTAGGCTCCATGGGTCGATCCGGATCGTGGCTTCTTCAACGACCTCCTTGAGTCAAAGATGATCCACCCGAGAGTCTATAGTCCGAGCTCTACCTCAAGACCGAGATAACTAGGGCAACAAGCTTGCTAATCTTGATGTCCTAGGTGATGTAGAGTATAAAGATGGATTTGTTTGTCTATTTAAACTCTAATTTTCTCAACACATGAGAGCTTAAGAGTTTTCTAGTGAGGAGGAAGAAGGAGAGCAAACATCAGAGCTCTCTTGAAGAGAGAGAAGGTGTATGAGATAATGATCTTGAGGAAAAAACAAAATAATCTTTTATCATGATAATTGAGATGGCTAAGTTGATTTGACCATTATCATATCACAATTAATGCTAAGCCAAAATATCTAGTGCTTAACAAAAATATCTAAGTCAACAAAAGTCAACCAAGTCAAATGGTCAAACCCAATTAGCCATGACACAATTATTATCAATAAAAGATTAATAAATAATTTCCTCAACCTCATAATGGTTTTAATCAAGTCAATGGTCAAAACCTTAATGAGGTATCTCCCTCATCGTTCCTCACATCCGTGCATACACACCCGCATCCGCATTCTGAAGAATACGAATACAAAGAGACAAAACTAATCCATCAATATAATACTAGGATCCAGCTTAAACCAAAGCGCACTAGTATTATCCGCCCGAACATCATGCACGCACAAGTGCACGTAAGTGATCGAAACCCTGCCGTAAAACCATACGGTCTCTACATCTTTTGCCCAGTGAAGGGAAACTCTCTGTGTGGGACTCTAAAGACTCGACACTAAGCTGGTAGTGGGTTTAACCACAGGCCGCAAGCGGTACTAGCTGTACGTAATGGTCCCCAAGTAGATGTCGATAAGAAGGCTGATGAGGAAAACCCATCCGAACTCCTACTCATTCTGAATGCGACAATCTCCGTACAGTCCGGTCTGTTCGTCTAAGAGTATCGCATATCGGGCTTAGGGGGCGGTAAACGTCAGACCCCTAATAGTGGTATAAGTCATGTCGGAGTGAAGCCCAGAACACCCTGAGAAACTACTGGAGCACCTACCAGTAAATCTCACTTGCCTTGGCCAGGGACTTTGTGTAATGGCTCTCCAGACACAGCGTGATGTCAACCACCAATACCGAGAGAGACGAATCCTGTCTAACCGCCACTGCCTCCAAGTGCTTCGGGACTGCACCCAACTACCACCTGTTTGCACGACTCCTTTAAGCCATTGTAGGGTAGTAATCAAAGTACAGTAGTAACACACTCGAGGTGAAGTAGCAGTGTCAAGTCGACGGACTAACCTATACTCATGTCACCTGGGAACTGCTATCTGACAATAGGTATAGAACCAACCAACAGTTCCCGATGAGTCCTGTCCAGTGTACTCGTAACCTAATGAGCACCCGCATACTATCTCCAGTACGACGTACTAATGGCTGTGGGACAGACCATCCCCCTGCTGGGATGAGAAGCGTATACACTAGTCTACTCTGGAGTATCGATGCCCCATCTCGATAATCCTATGACTAGGGACCTGTATAAGGATGCGCTTATAGATTACCCAGCTAAAAGAAACACATGCACATATTGAAGTAGAAACAAACCAAGTAGCATACTACCATTTTGAGTAAGACTGTCAATACAACTGTGAATATCCCAAGCTTTCATTAAGTAATATACAAACCAGTATGATACAATTGTTGGAGATAATGCCCTCAGAGTCAATTATTGGATCACAGGCACGTGATTGCAATGATTGAGGGAGGACCTATCCCGGTAGAACAGTCTTACTCGAGATGATAGTTTGCTATCTGGTTTACCTTTATCATCGTGTACAGCTTTAGGTGACCTGACAGGTCGCTATTACACGTTGATAGAGCCCCTGGGATTCTTGCTTGACTGCCAGCAGTATGAGGGCGATCATATAAGTGAGAGCTGGAGTCTATTAGCACATCCTTAAAAGGTCCCTAGTCGTAGGAGTTTCGAGACAGGGCATCGATTCTCCAGAGTAGACTAGTGTATACAGTTGAGACCCCGACGAGGGGCGGTGGCCGGTCTCACAAGCCACTGGTGTCAGTTGGTTCACCTAAGATGTATACAGGTGCTCATTGGGTTATGAGTACACCAGACAGGACTCGCCGGGAACATGCTAGTTGGTCTTATACCTGACGTCAGATAGCAGTTCCCAGGTGACATGTGTACAGGTTAGTTCATCGACCTGGGGATCGTCATTTGTCTCGTGTGAGTTCCCACTGTGCTTTGATTACTACCCTACCATGGCTCAAAGGAGTCGTGCAAACAGGTTTTAGTTGGGTACAGTCCCGAGCCACATGGAGGCAGTGAGCGGATCTTCAGGGGTTCGTCTCTCCCGGTATTGGGGGTGGGGTCGTGCTGTGTCTAGGAGAGCCATTACACGAAGACCTTGGCCAAGGCAGGAGATTTACTGGTAGGTATTCCAGTAGTATCTCAGGGTGTTCTGGGCTACACTCCGACACGACTTGTACCGCTTTTGGGGGTCTGACTTTTACCAACCCCCTAGGCCCGACATGCGATGCTCATAGACGAACGGACCGGACTGTACGGATATTGTCACTGACAGGCTCAGTAGGGTGTCAGGATGAGTTCACTCATCGACGTCCCTTTTAGTCAATAGCTGATGGCCCGTCACGTATTGGCTTATACCTCTGACGTGCTAGTGGTTAAATCCACAGCCATAGTATTGACGAGTCTTTAGAGTTCACCACACACACAGTTACTCAGCTTTCGGGCGAAACGCTGTAGAGGCCGTATGGAGATATGGCAGGGTCCGATCAGATACGTGCGGTATTGCACGGATCAGGATCGGACAGTTTGTACTAGTGGCCGTATGGTTATATGGCAGGGTTCGATCAGATACGTGCGGTATTGCACGGATCAGGATCGGACGGATATTACTAGCCGGCTTTGGCTTAAGCCGGTCCTAGTTTAGTACAGTGTAGATTTTGTCTCATTGCATTTGTATCCGGACGGAATACAGATGCGGGTGTGTATGCACAGTATCGGGGTTTTCCTGTAATTTATTACGGGACCAGTTTTCTGGAGTTGCCAGTTTGCTTTCCGTTCCGGCCGGTTTTCCTTTGTTCTTTCCCGGCCGGACATTTCCGATGGAGAGGGTAATTTGCAGTTTTGCAAATTACATTTGTGGAGGAGTTTTCTTGCATAAAGATTGATTATGATAGCTTTCATTATCTTTTGCACCATTCTTGCATTAAATGAGATTTGATTGAATAAGGATGGGTTTAAAGTAAAGCATGGTTGTATGTTTTCTTGTCTTGGGTTGTGGTCACCTCCTTCTTCTCCTACACTCACCCCCCTCATATGATATATGTTGTTTTCATCCACCATTTAAAAGAGAGAATGGCCGGCCACTAATTGGGGAGAAGAGAGAAAATGAGAGGTTCATTTTTGTATCATTTGTTCATCTCATTTCCTTGCAAAATTGGTAGCTTCATTTCCCTCCAAAGTTCAATCTTCATTCCTCCATCTAAAGGCAACAAACCCCAAAGAGACAAGTAGCTTCTACACCACACTTCCTACAGCAAATCTTGGACGCGTCGATTCGCCAGCTTCGCACCCGAGTTGCCTCGGTATTGAGGTGGGAGCCCGTAAAAGCTACAGGCGATGTGGTGCCCTTTCCGACGAGGAGGAGACGGACGGAGATCCCGCGAGGAGATCGGAGTGGAGATGAAGACCGGAGGACTCGGTTCAGTCGGTACATCTCTAACCCATCTTCTAGTTAGCTAGACTAGTTTAATGGTTACGATCCGGAGTTTAGTGCGCGGTGGTGCCGGTTTGCAAAGTCCGCAAAAATTAAAGTTTATCACCGCTTCCGCATTTCGGCGTCGGATTGACGGCCGGGGCGCCGCCGTGCACTTACAGTGGTATCAGAGCCTCGCCATTAACTTCGTCTAGCTTCGTTTGGTGTGTTTGCATTTCCGATCGACCAAAATTTCCAAAAACCGTATTTTTTGTTCACATCAGTTTCTGTCGAAATTTTTTGGAGTCTAAAAATTTTTCAGGTGGTCTCTGAATGATGTGCAGGGAGTTCTAAGAACACTGAAAAAATTTGGTGACACGATTGATCCGTACGACCGCGGAAGGGCGGCCAAAACCCCCTTATGGCCGCGCTTCCGCCGCAGTACTGTGGGCTCGTGTGATTATTTTTTTGCAGTGGGCTTATGGGCTGTAATTAGGGGTTTTGGAATATTAAAATTGGGCCCAGGTTTTCTGTGAGTGCTACAGTTTTGATTGGGGGCCCACTTGTTAATTTTTGGTCAATCGGAAAATTTTAAACACATTTTTCACAGTATTTACATTATATCTGCGACCGTGAATGTCACTCGATCGGTAAATCCGGTCTAACTGCTATAGCCCGGTTAGACGGATTTGCGAACGTGACTTTCACGTTGATGTTCTATGTATTTGCTGTGATGTTGCGGATCGGTCGTGGGGGATAGCCTGGTTGCAATGCTAGTACAGTATTGGTGTATTATGTACATTTGATTTTGCGGGGCGAGCGTCCGACATGTGGACTGCCGTCACTGCCTGTTTGTATTATTCTTTTGGGGCACGACCTGGTTGCGGTCGATGTACCCGGTGTATGTATATTTTACATTCTGTACTAGGATTACCCCGCGGTGGGGTGCACGGATAGCCGGGTCCTGGAGGGCAACAAGCCCGCATCTCATGGCATTAGGACGGAGGGGGCTTCACTCTGGGATTGGCGGGCTATTCGCTGCACTCGTAGGGGGTACAGGTTGACCCAGGAGGGGTGCCCAAGTTGCCGGATTCCGTGGAGTGCTGGGTGGTCCATTCACGGAGCCGAAGGGGGCTGCCTCGCTTCAGGTTTTGGCGGGTGACTTGCCGCGCCCGTAGGGGTCTACGATTTCATTGCACAGGCTATCCACACGACCAGGGGAACGTCGGGTTTCAGTAGTGGCTCTGTGAAACCCGGGGATCCCAGATATCTGTATTGTTCTGTGATGCTGTACATTTCTGTGATGTTGCATTTCATTCACGCCTTGAGCGAAATATAATATATTGGTATATATATTAGTAGATGTTGTATATGTTTTTCACCCGCGCTAGTCCAGTCCCCGCTCTGCCGTTAGTAAGCTAACCTAACGGGTGATGACGGGACCCAGTGGCGAATGCGGATGGCATATACGTACGTCAGTATATTTTCGTTCTTTGTGGTGTGATTAATTGATGGGACTGCGTTGATTTGGATCAATGCAAGATAAACAAACCTAATCTGATGTTGTTGGAACACTTTTCAAAAAGCTGTTATTGCAAGGACGTTCACTTTTGTTTTGCATCGTGATATTCATTTGGAATATCCTGCTCCTCAGTCGACGAGGCAAGGGCCGAGATCCCTTCACCGGGAGTGACCCCTTGGACAGAAGTTTGCGTCAGGGCATTAACTTCACTATAGCCGATTACTTTTGCTTTGCACCGTGGTATTCAGTTGGAATATCCTGCACCCCATTCTACGGGGAAAGAGCCGAGATCCCTTCACCGGGAGTGACCTCTTTAGTAAAGGTTTTCGTCACTATATTTTCTAAAAAGCTATCCGTTCCTTCAACGATATCAAGTTCACTACGTTAAAGGTTTTCGCCAGAAACCATTCGTAGCCCTCCGTCGTTTCATATGGGTAGTTAATAGTATTCAAGCTGTGTTTGTTGGCCTTAGTCAAGGCACAGTGTTTGGTAGCTATTGGGTATTCATATGCTGCATAGATAGATGTGTTGGTTTGGGACAGTCGTATAGCCTTGTTGGCCTTAGTCAAGGGCTTGTACGGGTGGATTCAAATCAACCTGGACAATGACGGGTAGAACTTGACATGTGACTTATGATTTGTTGGCCTTAGTCAAGGTCATAAGAGCATGGGGCAAAAATCACATCGGGAGTTTCAAAAGTACTGAAACTTGCCAGATATGCGCATACCTTCTGGAGTGTGATACCGTGAGCGGATTCCGTCACGTTATCATGCGATGAGAGTTGGATCCCGATTCCCACTGATAAGTTGGTTTACTCCTCGGGTGACCCCGACTAATTCTTCTTTCAGGTTTGGAGGAGATTTTGAGGTACAGTGGGAGGTTTCCAGATTAGATAAATTGGTAACCATTCTGATCTAGGATAGAGTGCACGCTGAGTGTTTCTTTTCTCTCTCTCTCTGGCAGCGACCATTGACCCGACCCTAGACTATGACTCAGTGACCAAGTTAACCGAACCTTCTTAACACTGGCTTTTGGATTGTCAGAGTTGCAGACCTCTTTGCCACTCCTACTTTTACCCTTTTCTCCAGGACACCCCGTATTACTACGAACGTCCACTTCCATTGGACAAAACCATCGTATGGTTATATACGAACTCGAAGGACTTCGAGGATGGTTTCCGGTTCTGGAGAAAACGGATAGGATTATTCAGTTGTCTTTTCTTTTCACCCTCTCTCAGGTTGCGAGTACTCCTTGGTTTAGGAGTAGTACACCTATTACGCAAACTGGATAGTCTTCTTCCAAACCATAGGCTGGTGCCGACCGGTAGGGAATGAAGAAAACCAGTTAGCCTAAACGGTGTACAGAAGGTATTAAGATTAAGACAAAGCAAGGGATTAGTAAGAGGGCAAAGTAAGTTGCGACTGCTATTCACGACCAAACCAAGTATCTCTTCGCCAATCCTAAATCACCTTTGTATTTCTCCAGGACACTCCGTATCACTACGAAGATCCCATTTTATTGGATAATCCATCGTATGGTTATATACGAACTCGAAAGGAACTTGTTCCAGTTCGGGGATGGATCCTGGTTCAGGAGAAATAGGAATAAAGTACATTCAGGTGTCTTTTATCTTCACCTTCTCTCGCGTTGCGAGTGTTCCTAGGACTAGGACAGTACACCCATTATGCTTATTGGATAGTCTTCTTCCAAACCATAGGCTGGTGCCGAACGGTGGGGAAGGAAGAAAACCATTTGGCCTAAGGGGTGTGCAGAAGGTAATGACTAAAGACATATAAAGGGATTTGGAGAGGTGGCAAAGAATTATACGGTTATAGTTGTGAATCTGGATAATGGTAGAGGCATTACTAGGAATACCAGGATACCCCATCGAAACATTTCAATGTTTCAGTTCAGCTGTGTACTGTTAAAAGAAAACTGATTTCCCGATTGGACACTGGCTCCAGGGTATGTATTTACCAGGTTTGATTCTCACATCTGTATGGTTTTACAGATGATGAGTGGGAGTAAGTTATTGGAAATTGGGTGATCATCCTCATTATATCGGGATTCGTTGTAATCGGTGATATTTGAGGAGATCATCTGGGATGTTTGTCGGTCGGCAAATATTTGGTTTTGAATATCCGCTGTTGTGCACCAATTTCAAATTGATATATCTGTACGTCTATTTTCATAGAGTGAGATATACCTTTTGATATTATGTCGATGACATTTACCTATATCAGTGGATGGTTAGGTAAGGAGCATTAAACAGCGGTGTAATTCTTCTTAACCATAAGTACAGTTTTCGACCTACGACGCACAGTGAAGGAGTTGTTAGACTCACCGGACTTATACAGAGTATTGTATGTTGTCCAGTGTCCATTAGGACAGAGGGGCTTGGTCCTCATACTATGTTCTGTTTACTTTTAACTTCTCTAGTTCTTAGACATGTGTTTCGTAGAAATACAGGGTCTAAGTTTTGAGGAGTTATAGGTATTTGAATAGAGTAGAGAACCAGGTATAGCAAGTATCGGGATTCTTCAAAGTGATCGAAGATGTAGATACTTGTGTATGGTATTCAGTTGATAGTAATGATAAAGAGAAATTGCTTCTTTTTCAGGTTACTCATAATTGGAAGCATTCCTAAGTTGAGTAACGCTGATCGGCCTCTCTCCATTTAGTTGACATGCACTGGAGATAGTTGCATGATTTGTATCTGGTTCAATTAAATCAGTGCCTCTGGTTCTATATTGGATATAGTACAGTTCATATCTTAACATTGTTAAGGTACGGGGAGTTGTCCGGCTTATGATTAAAACCAGACTCTGGATAACTCAAGGCACGTTTCTGTAATGGCTGTTTGTGGGTTGACCCAGGCTATGACGAGGGTTGATTTTCTACCATCTGGCAGATCAATAGAAATATTGTTCTAGACTCGCCACAGTTTTATTAAAAATGGATTTTTTCAAAAACAGTAGTGGGAGTATGGTAGAACTGGAAGTGATTCCAGAACCGCAAACGATTACTGAAGATTTGATAAGGAACCTAAAGATTCAATCTGATTTGACATTCCATTGGCCACTCCGCAGATAAGGTGGGTAACTTCAGGCACCCGAGAGGTACTCCGGTAGCCTCAAGGACAGTGACAGGGAAGTTCTTGTTTACCCACACTTGCCATTGTTGTTGTTCCAGGCTGCGAGACCCGGCAGGAGGATGAGTATAGCGTCGTTCTAAACTTGCTTTAGAAATGGACGTCTATATGACTTTGCCAGAGGGTTGTCGTAGTCAGTGGGAGCAGCGGAAGCATTGGTGGACATCAGGCTTATGTCTATTTATAGACTAAAGCAGATGTAGCGGAGATAGATCATCTATTTCTGATGTGACAGTCATAGGTTTGACGTCATCAGAATAGGAGATGGATCTGTTGAGAAGGTAGTAGGAAGTGATATTCCTATACTTCGATCGGTTATACTTCGGTCGTCACACAGTGGTTTCTCCACAAAGGACTTGGACATTATATCAGACATACAGGTTACTGGATCTATGGTTTTAGATCTAGATTTGGGTGGTTTCCCAATAAGGGTACTTTGACAGCATTCTAAGAGTATTTAGAATGGACGACTCCTGGCACGGTAGTGTACCTGCAGGTAATGGAGTCGCCCTCTCTAAAGGTGTCTTACAGACTAAAGGGGAGAGGGATGTGCATGATTGGCAGATCACTTGCTCAGGCAATTGAGTCAATCATGAGATGTCAAGTACCACACCAGATGTTGTTCTTGCACTAGATGCAATAAGTTGACATTAATCCAATCCTGGAGATACAGTCGGAAGCAGTTTTAGAACATAAGTAGATGTTCTAGGGATATGATAACGACAGCCTCATTCGAGAGACAGTTATCATTCCAGGCTTCCAAGGTGACCTGGACGACAAGGAGGTTGTCAGAGTTATAGTTTTCCTTCTGACGAGGGGCAGTTTTTGGACAGGTGGTCCAAGGCAATACTGAGGGTGGCATGGCGCAGGATACTGATTAAGTTCTGTTGACGATACAGTCTAAGAAGTTTGGATTTGGAGTTCATTTATGAGCTAGGTCCCATCAGACATCCAGACATACTAAGACAGGTATTGCTCATTTCGGGAGATGGTTTTCTCCGCGAACTTGAGATATAGAGAGACATAGAAAGAAACTTCTAGGCGGATCCACTCACTGAGGCTATTCCTCGAACGCAATAGTTTCGCAAACGGATTTTGTGAGACTGACTAGTAGGGGAGTTGGGTGTTCGGTATCACACGGGCTGTGAGTATGCGACATCGCAATAATTAGCCTTGAGTGCAAGTGGGAGATTGTTGGAGATAATGCCCTCAGAGTCAATTATTGGATCACAGGCACGTGATTGCAATGATTGAGGGAGGACCTATCCCGGTAGAACAGTCTTACTCGAGATGATAGTTTGCTATCTGGTTTACCTTTATCATCGTGTACAGCTTTAGGTGACCTGACAGGTCGCTATTACACGTTGATAGAGCCCCTGGGATTCTTGCTTGACTGCCAGCAGTATGAGGGCGATCATATAAGTGAGAGCTGGAGTCTATTAGCACATCCTTAAAAGGTCCCTAGTCGTAGGAGTTTCGAGACAGGGCATCGATTCTCCAGAGTAGACTAGTGTATACAGTTGAGACCCCGACGAGGGGCGGTGGCCGGTCTCACAAGCCACTGGTGTCAGTTGGTTCACCTAAGATGTATACAGGTGCTCATTGGGTTATGAGTACACCAGACAGGACTCGCCGGGAACATGCTAGTTGGTCTTATACCTGACGTCAGATAGCAGTTCCCAGGTGACATGTGTACAGGTTAGTTCATCGACCTAGGGATCGTCATTTGTCTCGTGTGAGTTCCCACTGTGCTTTGATTACTACCCTACCATGGCTCAAAGGAGTCGTGCAAACAGGTTTTAGTTGGGTACAGTCCCGAGCCACATGGAGGCAGTGAGCGGATCTTCAGGGGTTCGTCTCTCCCGGTATTGGGGGTGAGGTCGTGCTGTGTCTAGGAGAGCCATTACACGAAGACCTTGGCCAAGGCAGGAGATTTACTGGTAGGTATTCCAGTAGTATCTCAGGGTGTTCTGGGCTACACTCCGACACGACTTGTACCGCTTTTGGGGGTCTGACTTTTACCAACCCCCTAGGCCCGACATGCGATGCTCATAGACGAACGGACCGGACTGTATGGATATTGTCACTGACAGGCTCAGTAGGGTGTCAGGATGAGTTCACTCATCGACGTCCCTTTTAGTCAATAGCTGGTGGCCCGTCACGTATTGGCTTATACCTCTGACGTGCTAGTGGTTAAATCCACAGCCATAGTATTGACGAGTCTTTAGAGTTCACCACACACACAGTTACTCAGCTTTCGGGCGAAACGCTGTAGAGGCCGTATGGAGATATGGCAGGGTCCGATCAGATACGTGCGGTATTGCACGGATCAGGATCGGACAGTTTGTACTAGTGGCCGTATGGTTATATGGCAGGGTTCGATCAGATACGTGCGGTATTGCACGGATCAGGATCGGACGGATATTACTAGCCGGCTTTGGCTTAAGCCGGTCCTAGTTTAGTACAGTGTAGATTTTGTCTCATTGCATTTGTATCCGGACGGAATACAGATGCGGGTGTGTATGCACAGTATCGGGGTTTTCCTGTAATTTATTACGGGACCAGTTTTCTGGAGTTGCCAGTTTGCTTTCCGTTCCGGCCGGTTTTCCTTTGTTCTTTCCCGGCCGGACATTTCCGATGGAGGGGGTAATTTGCAGTTTTGCAAATTACATTTGTGGAGGAGTTTTCTTGCATAAAGATTGATTATGATAGCTTTCATTATCTTTTGCACCATTCTTGCATTAAATGAGATTTGATTGAATAAGGATGGGTTTAAAGTAAAGCATGGTTGTATGTTTTCTTGTCTTGGGTTGTGGTCACCTCCTTCTTCTCCTACACTCACCTCCCTCATATGATATATGTTGTTTTCCTCCACCATTTAAAAGAGAGAATGGCCGGCCACTAATTGGGGAGAAGAGAGAAAATGAGAGGTTCATTTTTGTATCATTTGTTCATCTCATTTCCTTGCAAAATTGGTAGCTTCATTTCCCTCCAAAGTTCAATCTTCATTCCTCCATCTAAAGGCAACAAACCCCAAAGAGACAAGTAGCTTCTACACCACACTTCCTACAGCAAATCTTGGACGCGTCGATTCGCCAGCTTCGCGCCCGAGTTGCCTCGGTATTGAGGTGGGAGCCCGTAAAAGCTACAGGCGATGTGGTGCCCTTTCCGACGAGGAGGAGACGGACGGAGATCCCGCGAGGAGATCGGAGTGGAGATGAAGACCGGAGGACTCGGATCAGTCGGTACATCTCTAACCCATCTTCTAGTTAGCTAGACTAGTTTAATGGTTACGATCCGGAGTTTAGTGCGCGGTGGTGCCGGTTTGCAAAGTCCGCAAAAATTAAAGTTTATCACCGCTTCCGCATTTCGGCGTCGGATTGACGGCCGGGGCGCCGCCGTGCACTTACAACAATAATGGCCTCTAGGGCATATACACTAACATGCTTTACCTTCAAAGACTGGGTAGAAGACCAATACCGACAAGACAGGTTCACTTTATTTGACAGCTGGAAGGTAACCCCGCCGTAAAAGCATGAGCCAAAGAGGACCTATACTGCGAGGATATGACCAGTTCAGCATCAAGAATGGAAGCGAACCCGTACCTGCCATGTGATAACACTTTCGAAGGAGCAAGGGCACGAGGCTATGGATGACATTTTCAAGTGCTTCGCAAATAAAGACGAGGATGAAGTGATCTTAAAATTTCCACCAGCACCAAAAGAGCTGGAAGATGGGATACACACTACGGCGGATAACCGAAGGAAAATTGACTTAAGGACGGAAAACGATCCAAGGCCGACTTTCGTCAGTGAGCTGCTATCTAAAAAGCAGGCGGCTACTTTAAAAGATGTACTCATACAGTATAAAGATTGCTTCACGTGGAACTATTCTGAAATGCCAGGTCTCGATCCAGAAGTAGCAGTACATAAACCGGTCATATCGCCGGACATAAAGCCCGTCAAGCTAGCGCCAAGAAGAATGCGGCTCGAACTCGAGATGAGCATCAATGCTAAAGTCAAGAAGCTAATCGACTCCGGCTTCATCCAGTAAGTTCAGTACCCTAACTAGATCGCTAACATCGTTCCAGTGATGAAGAAAAATGGGACAGTGCGCATCTACGTGGACTTTCGGGACCTCAACAAAGCTTGCCTGAAGGATTGTAGGGTTCCTAGGCACACTCATGAGGTTCAACAACTGATCAACCATGCCAAAATCAAATTTTTTCATGTGCCGAGAAACCCTAATGCAAGATCGTTACTAGAGGTAAGGCGAAAAACATGCAAGTTAACTACTTTAACTACAAGTGAAAGGGAATACAACCTTTGTAGATCCGGTCATCCACTTCCATAGCTCCGTGTTGACGTCCCTCCGCTGCGATCATCGGGATCCCGGACTCTAGCGTTGGTTTCGTCGGAGAAATAAGCGGGCTAGGTCATTGACTTCGATGCCGAAGATGATCTACGTCGAGGCGACTCAAACTCAAGCTCCATCTTCACTTGGTCATGAAACTTGTGATGATAACACACTCTACTACATGGCAAGTTGTAGAGGATGAGAAAATAGGAAGTGGGTTCACTTTAGAATTGGATTTCTCACTTGATTTCTTCACTTGGAATTTTCAAGAAAACTTTCTTCTTCATGAAGAAGAAGAAGAAGAAGAAGAAGGAAAATGAAAAAAAAAGGTTTATTCAAAAATAATAAATCAAGTGAAGACTTATCATAATGTAACCATGGGTGAAGTTAACTCATGTAGAGAGCAAACCATAGTTTAGATAAATGGTTAGGTCAAAGGATAAAAACAAAATGGTTAAGACTTTGTCAAAGTTGCTTGAAATATCATGAAACTTCTAGCAAAGAAAGAAAAGCCACCATTTAGTTTTTTAACCAAAATAAATAAATAAATAAGTTAAAACCCTAACCATTAACCTAAACATGGTTTAAAGCATACACACACCTAAGTTTGCATGTATCATCAAACATGATACAAACTAGTGCACAAACATATATCATATATACAATGTGCACAATCTAGTGAGAAAAATAATCTTAAGTGAACCACTACTAGTTAATGTAAAGTAATATATCAAATATATAATTATACATTAAATCAACACTTGATTTAATGATCCGGTCATACTGCATATAACCGACTAATATCAAGTGTATCAATATATCGAATCAACATTTGATTCGGTAACCCGGCTATATCTCATATAACCGTTCGATGATACAAATTGCGAGAATAGAATTTAGTATCACATACTGGTATTATTCTCGGTCCTGCACATATCTCATATGCGCTCCTATTTCGTTTCGCTTGAGCCAGGAAACCTCTGTGTAGGACTCTAAAGACCCGTCAATACGCAGGCAGTAGGTGATGATCATATCAAACACCCACAAGCCTCAAGCGGTCTGCTAAACGTAACGGCCACCCGGGTATTGAGCGATCAGAAGATCAACGAGCAAGCCCGCTCACACTCCTGTGAATCCAACCAGTAACACTTACCGCACAGTCCGGTCTGTTCGTCTGATATATCGCATATCTCGCCTAGGGGTGGTGAACGTCAGAACCCAGTAGCTCGATAATTCATGCCGATGTAAGGTCCATAACAAGCATGAAACTACTGATAACACTTACCAGTAAATCAGTGCAACCCTGGCCAGGGATTTCCAGTTATGGCCAGTCGAGCATAGCGTAACATCAACCCCAATACCGGGAGAGACGAATCCCCTCCTATCGCTCATTGCCTCCATGTGAATCGGGACTGTACCCAAAAACCACCTGTTTGCACGACTCAGTAGAGCCGTGGTAGGGTGTAAATCAAAGCACAGTGGGAGACACACAAGACTCTATGACGATCTCGGGTCAACAGACTAAGCTGTACCGGTGTCACCAGAGAACTGCCATCTGACGTGAGGTATAATACTATCTGGGAGTTCTCAGCGAGTCCGTTCAGTGTACCCAGTCTCCACTGAGCACCCGCATACCATCTCTGATGTCAAACACCGATGGATATGGGATCATCCATTGCCCATCACATGGGTCGAGAAGATATACGCTAGTCTACACTGGAATATCGATGCCCCGTCTCGATATTCCCACGACCAGGAACATTGAAGGATGTACTCATGGACTAACCAGGCCCCACTAGTATGATCTACATCATAGTCCTGCAAGTCGAGTACACATCCTAAGGGCTTTATCAACATTTAACAGAGAGACAGAAAGTATACATGTTAAGATAAAGAGCAACCAGATAGCGTACTATCATGTCGAGCAAGAAAGTCCTACCTATATATGTCCCAGCATCCACTACAATATACATCCTATGTACAGTATGGCCTCTAGGGCATACATATAACTAACAATCTCCCACTTGCACTAGGGCCATCTGTAGCAGTGGTTGTAGTATCACATACTCAACCATCCCTTATAAGTCTCTCTCTGGGAAAAGGGCCTTTGTGAGTGGATCCGCCGTGTTGTCCTCTGAGTCTACTCTCCTAACCTTGATCACCCTGGAGATCAACTATCTCCATGATCAGGTGATGCTGCCTCAGAATATGTCTGGGTCACTGATGGGATCGGGGTTCCTGGGCCAAAGCCACACTTCCATTGTCACACAATGGTAGGAACCTAGTTCATCTCATGAACTAATATACACCCAAACTTCCTCTTTGGCAGTATCTTTGATAGCGATGTCACCTGCCTTTATCGTCTAGTCTGCCACGGTATCTAGCTTGGAACTCTTCCAACATACCGTCCCTCCACCGAGGGTAAAGACAATGCCTGCGACTGACATTCAGTCGTCCTTATCACCCTGGAACCTTTCCAGTGATTCTCCCCAGGATCAACTGATACCATCTCACTACAACTAGTGAGAATCCTAACATCCATTTAGATCTATCTCATAGATCCAAAACCCAGGATTTAGGAGGTATCATTTTGATCCTATATGGAGAATCCATGTGATAAGAGGAGATTGACCGATCGTAGAATAGGAAACTCTTTTCCTATCAAGAGTATGTTGTCCACGTACAATACGAGGACGAACACCTTACTCTCTACTACCCTTTTGTATGTACAAGGTTCATCTACCATTTTGATGAAGTCAAACTCTTTGACTACTACATCAAAACAGACGTTCCAACTCCGCGATGCCTGCTTTATCCTGTAAAGCAACTTGCACACTTTTCCGCTGCTCCCACTGTTTACGAAGCCCTCTGGCTGTGTACTTATAGACGTTCTCTTCTAAATCAGTATTTAGAAAAATAGTCATGACACCCAACCACCAGATATCGTAGTCATGGTATGTAGCAATAGTAAGTAGGATCTGGATGGACTTAAGCATAGCCACTGGAAAAGGTTTCATCATTTTCCACGCCTGGTCGATGACGAAAAACTTTAACAAGTCTAGCTTTGAAAGTCTCAACTTTTCCATCTACACCAAGTAATCTTCTCAAGATATACTTGCTCTTGATGGGGATTTAACCCTTCAGATATTGCAACCAAAGTCCATACTTCGTTGGTGTACATGGATTCCATCTCAGATCGCTAAGCATCCAGCCATTCTTACAGAGTCCCTACTCTTGATGGCCTACTCGAAACTAGTTGGGTTATCATCTCATGATGCATTCCTCGCTCCCACTGCCATCGAGAAACCAGAGTATCTCTCAGGCGGATGAGAAACCCTGCTAGATCGACGGAGAGGCTGAGGTTCGTTGGGGACTATTGAATCCTTTGGTTCTATCAAATCATCAGCTGTAGTTTGTACAATTGGAACTCCTTCCAGTTCTACAGAACTGACCTTGCCTTGATCTTGTCCGGATTTTGCTTTTGACATAGGCCGGACAATCCCAAATCTTAATTTACTTAAGAGATGGGCTCTTCCCATACCATATCTCATATGGAGTGGTAGGCGGTGATCTGATTCGAACCTAATTCAATAGGTATGCAGCTTCTTAAGTGCATAACCCCCAAAAGGAAATAGGAAACTCAGTAGTACTCATCATAGAGCACACCATATCACATAGGGTGCTATTGCTCCGCCCCGATACACCGACGTGCTGTGGTGTATACGGAGGAGTAATGCTGAGAGAGAATCTCATTCTCCTTTAGAATAATTCAGGAATTCCATGCTCAAGTATTCTCCTCCTTGATCTCATTAAAGGACATAATACTTATACCCGTATTTTGGTTCTCTACTTCTAACTTATATTCATTGAATTTCTTAAAAGCTTCAGACATGTGTTTCAACAGGAACATGTGTCCGAATCTTGAGAGATCATCAGTGAATGTAAAGAAGTACAAAGGACCAGTCCTGGCATGTGTAGACAGGGGACCTTACATACATCATCATGTATCAATCCCTAGAGTTCACTAACTCTTTCTCTGTTTCCATTAAACGGAGCTATGGTCATCTTATCTTTGTGACATGACTGGCAAGTTTCACAAGATGTAAATTCAAACTGATTTAAATATGCATCTAAATGTAACTTTAGCTAGTCGGGTCACATTGATATGACCTAGTCTACAATACCTCAAGAAAGAATCGTTCAATTCTGAACTCTTCCTCTTGTGTGTGTTTTATACATTAAGAACTGTGGTCTGATTTAGAATATATATGCTTTTAGATAACGTGCCTGAACCGATCAACTATTGATATAGGAAATGTTCAAAATATTATCCAACAATACAAAATTATATCCTTTCTTCACTAATAAAGAGACTGATATGATTTTGTATATCAGGTTCGGTATCTAATAACATTCGTTCAGAATCAGTGTATTTTGGTAATACAGGGTGATAGTGACCAACAGACTTGGTTGCAACACTTGTACCGTTTTCTGTCTCATGAAACTTATCACCCGTTCTCAGTTCTCTACCTGTCTGTAGCCCATGTAACGGATTACATTTGCGGGATCCTGATTCGGTATCTAATACCCAGGACGTAGAGGATACAGAGAAACAGTTCTTTGTAATGAACACACCCGAAGAAGATGCATCATCATGCACTTTCTTCGTTTGGGCGGCATGGGAATCCCGGCATTCTCCTATTTCCTGCTCTGTCTTATAACAATTATAAGTTGGAGCGGGACCAACGTTCCCCAGCTCAGTATAACAAGCGGGTTCGGTCAATACATCCATATTATTATCTTGATTAAGGCGTGATATGGTCGCTACGTGGAGAGAGAGAGAAGAAAACACTCTGCGTGCGCTCTTGAAAGATTAGATTGGTTATTTAGTTTATCTAATCAGGATGGCTCCCACTATTTTTATCAAATCTTCCTTCAAACCCTAAAAGGAAAGACTAGCCGGGATTAATTACACTCTACAAGTTCGCCAATCTTTCAGCCAGGCCAGTGCCGGTACTTTGAGGGAGGTTCCCCGTGCTTTCACACGGACCTAATTAAAGTAAACCTCGTTTTCCCAGGGGCGTAACCCCGTTGACACCTTTCTAGACACCTACTTGATCGGCTAATTGTAAAGTGCAAAACTCTCCCAGGAGTAACAATTACTCGCAGTGGGTATCGGGATCCAACTATCATATAGAAGGTATGCAATCTCATTGCAAATTTCAACACTTGAAACTCCCGATAAAGGTTTTTACCTCTAGCACTTATGACCTTAACTATGGTCAACAAATCATAAGCACTAGTCAAGTTCTACCCGTCATTTCGTGATTAATTAGACCCACCCACATGACCCTTAACTAAGGTCAACAAAGTCACGCGACTGTCCTAACTAATCGCATCATATGCGGTGTAGGAAGACATCACTTAGCTACCGTACACTGTGCCTTGACTATGGTCAACAAACACAGCACGAATACTAAGTACTCTACTTCCTAAAATGACGGAGGGTTGCGGATGGTTTTTAATAAAACCTTTAATGCTTTGAACTTGATCTCGCTGCAGAATCAAATGGTTTTTAAATGGAGTGTTTTTGAGGCCTTTCTAGTTTTGCTAAAGGGGTCACTCCTGGTGAAGGGATCGTCGGCCCTTTCCTCATCGAATAAGGTGCAGGATATATCACATATACCGCTGTGCAAAGCAAAAACTATAGAAACAATCAAAAGACATACCGAGGGTTGTAGCATCTGCCAGTTATTGCTAAAGGGGTCACTCCCGGTGAAGGGATCTCGGCCCTTTCCTTATCGAATAAGGTGCAGGATGTTCTACAAGGAACACCGCGATGCAAAGCAAGAACTGTAGCTACCTGTTTTATTTTTGAAATTCGATTCCACAACATCTTTTAGGTTTATTTTCTTTCATTAATCTCATTAATGAATGTCCCATCATTTAAGTGCACCTAAACATCACAGATAAATACAACGTACGCTTATGCCATCCGCATTCGCCTCGATGTCCCGTCTGCACCGTTAGGTTAGGTAACTAACGACAGAGCGGGGCAGGGCTAGCGCGGGTGTAAAACATAAGCAACGTTTATATAATATATCATATATAGTATATACAGTATCCATCTGATCACATCACATGATCACATCACAGATAACGCAGCAGAAAATATCATATGAAATATTGGATATACTAGGACGTCCGTATTTTATTTTGAGCCTGTATAAAACACGGATTCCATGGTCGTGATGAATAGCCAATCCCACACCCCTAGACCCCTACGAGAGTGGCAAGCAACCCTACCAATTCTAGAGTTAGGAGATCCGGGCTCGACTCCTCGAGATGGTCTCCCACTGGACCCTAGAACCCGGTTGCTTGTGCTCCCCGCCTTGGGTCTATCCTAATGCGGAAAAGTAAATAATATAAAATGGTGACATCATCCTCAACCCGGAAGTGCCCCAATAAAAGAATATTACATACAAGTTTTTTACATGAATAAAAAAGAAAAACACTCATCTCACATAAAAACCCCCGGCTATTCAAACACGATGATCCAATATAACATATCCAGCAACACATAACATCACATGTCATCAACGTAAGTAAATATGCCCATCCCAATTGTCGTTGACATATAGCAACGAAACCGGTGATATCACATATTACACTTACGGTCGCAGAAAAGAAAGTGTAAAACTACAACAGTTGGAATCCGCAATCTCTTTAGACATCGCATGCCTAATCAAATGAATTCCTTAGACATCGCATGCCTAACAATTATAAACCCCGCATTTTAGTCTCATTATCGAAAACTCTTTTCAATATCAAGTCGGGCAATTCAACAAGATTCCCGACATCCAGAACGAATGTTCGTCGCAAACTTTAGTAGACGGCCGCACCCCCGGATGCCGTCGACGAAGTGCATTAAGGCGGAACACCGCTGCCGCGAGCACCGGAATGGATGCTTTCGGCGACGGGGTTCTCCTACAGTCACTTGGTCGGGGCTATGGGGCGTGGCTGTCTATTAAGTTTACCGGCGAGTATCCGCGTACGCAACGTGATTGCGACGGACTTTTGATCACATCAAAATCCCATGGCAACCGATCAAATGAGACTAAACTGCCATGTCTATAACATTCAAATGTTGTTGATTCCAATTATTGTATCACATTCCAGATAAAAAGACAATGTTAAACTTTTCGATCGAACAATCAAACACCCAAGTTTTCCCGAAAATCTCAACACTTGAAATAAGTTTAAAAACATCCACTTCATGCCACGGTACCAACGGTCCAGCCGTAGAAGGGTCAAGCCAACGCCTCACATGTGGCACGCCGTACTGCCCCAAACCCTAAGGTTCAAAGGGCAGTTCAAGATGGTCACATAATCGAGTTAAGGTTTGTTGTCTTCTAGAGGGTCCATCGAATTACTTGCACTACTTAGAACATTCTTAAACTTCGGAAAAATCCAACACTTGGAAATTTCCCGGCAGGGGAAAAAGTGGGTATTTATATCCGGTCGAACTTTTTAACATGTTCTAAAATTACCCGGAAAAACAAAATAAACAAACTTAAATAATCCAATCGAATCATCGAGTCCCCAAAACAACCCAGAAAACTCAACTGTTGAGTAGAAGTTAAAAATTCCCAGAAAACACAGCACTTACAGAAAGAAATTACTGTGCAAACCACGTGGCAAGATTCGCCATTATGGCCGCGGAACCGCTGCGCAAGCCAGGGTGGGGCCGCGGTTCCGCGGCGCATTGGTAGACTTGGGGTCACGTGCTTCACAGTAACTCTTAAAAAACCCTGCTGAATTTTTTGACAATTTTTAATTCACAAAAATCCACAATTTAAGAAAATGTACAGAAAGGGGTCAAGTTTAGGGTTTCGGGGTTCGATCGGATTTCTAACATCGTCTACACTTCGCCTAAAGCTCTAGTTAGGCTATGATACCACTGTAGGGTTCCTAGGCACACTCATGAGGTTCAACAACTGATCAACCATGCCAAAATCAAATTTTTTCATGTGCCGAGAAACCCTAATGCATGATCGTTACTAGAGGTAAGGCGAAAAACATGCAAGTTAACTACTTTAACTACAAGTGAAAGGGAATAAAACCTTTGTAGATCCGGTCATCCACTTCCATAGCTCCGTGTTGACGTCCCTCCGCTGCGATCATCGGGATCCCGGACTCTAGCGTTGGTTTCGTCGGAGAAATAAGCGGGCTAGGTCATTGACTTCGATGCCGAAGATGATCTACGTCGAGGCGACTCAAACTCAAGCTCCATCTTCACTTGGTCATGAAACTTGTGATGATAACACACTCTACTACATGGCAAGTTGTAGAGGATGAGAAAATAGGAAGTGGGTTCACTTTAGAATTGGATTTCTCACTTGATTTCTTCACTTGGAATTTTCAAGAAAGGTTTCTTCTTCATGAAGAAGAAGAAGGAAAATGAAAAAAAAAGGATTATTCAAAAATAATAAATCAAGTGAAGACTTATCATAATGCAACCATGGATGAAGTTAACTCATGTAGAGAGCAAACCATAGTTTAGATAAATGGTTAGGTCAAAGGATAAAAACAAAATGGTTAAGACTTTGTCAAAGTTGCTTGAAGTATCATGAAACTTCTAGCAAAGAAAGAAAAGCCACCATTTAGTTTTTTAACCAAAATAAATAAATAAATAAGTTAAAACCCTAACCATTAACCTAAACATGGTTTAAAGCATACACACACCCAAGTTTGCATGTATCATCAAACATGATACAAACTAGTGCACAAACATATATCATAAATACAATGTGCACAATCTAGTGAGAAAAATAATCTTAAGTGAACCAATACTAGTTAATGTAAAGTAATATATCAAATATATAATTATACATTAAATCATTAAATCAACACTTGATTTAATGATCCGGTCATACTGCATATAACCGATTAATATCAAGTGTATCAATATATCGAATCAACATTTGATTCGGTAACCCGGCTATATCTCATATAACCGTTCGATGATACAAATCGCGAGAATAGAATTCAGTATCACATACTGGTATTATTCTCGGTCCCGCACATATCTCATATGCGCTCCTATTTCGTTTCGCTTGAGCCAGGAAACCTCTGTGTAGGACTCTAAAGACTCGTCAATACGGTGGCAGTAGGTGATGATCATATCAAACACCCACAAGCCACAAGCGGTCTGCTAAACGTAACGGCCACCCAGGTATTGAGCGATCAGAAGATCAACGAGCAAGCCCGCTCACACTCCTGTGAATCCAACTAGTAACACTTACTGCACAGTCCGGTCTGTTCGTCTGTTATGTCGCAATCTCGCCTAGGGGTGGTGAACGTCAGACCCCAGTAGCTCGATAAGTCATGCCGATGTAAGGTCCATAACAAGCATGAAACTACTGATAACACTTACCAGTAAATCAGTGCAACCCTGGCCAGGGATTTCCAGTTATGGCCAGTCGAGCATAGCGCAACATCAACCCCAATACCGGGAGAGACGAATCCCCTCCTATCGCTCATTGCCTCCATGTGAATCGGGACTGTACCCAAAAACCACCTGTTTGCACGACTCAGTAGAGCCGTGGTAGGGTGGAAATCAAAGCACAGTGGGAGACACACAAGACTCTATGACGATCTCGGGTCAACAGACTAAGCTGTACCTGTGTCACCAGAGAACTGCCATCTGACGTGAGGTATAATACCATCTGGGAGTTCTCGGCGAGTCCGTTCAGTGTACCCAGTCTCCACTGAGCACCCGCATACCATCTCTGATGTCAAACACCGATGGATATGGGATCATCCATTGCCCATCACATGGGTCGAGAAGATATACGCTAGTCTACACTGGAATATCGATGCCCCGTCTCGATATTCCCACGACCAGGAACATTGAAGGATGTACTCATGGACTACCCAGGCCCCACTTGTATGATCTACATCATAGTCCTGCAAGTCGAGTACACATCCTAAGGGCTTTATCAATATGTAACAGAGAGACAGAAAGTATACATGTTAAGATAAAGAGCAACCAGATAGCGTACTATCATGTCGAGCAAGAAAGTCCTACCTATATATGTCCCAGCATCCACTACAATATACATCCTATGTACAGTAATGGCCTCTAGGGCATACATATAACTAACAAGGATGACTTCCTAATACCTATTACCGAGCTGATGATCGATAACACGTCTACCCACGAGGTTTTCTCTTTCATCGATGGATCTTCTGGGTACAATCAAATAAAAATGCATCCTGAAGACTAAAAGCATACTGCCTTTCGGACTCCGCTGGGCATACTCTGCTACAAAGTGATGCCTTTTGGTTTAAAGAACGCTAGCGCTACCTACCGGAGGGCCATGACAAAGATCTTCGATGACCTCGTCCATGAGATTGTCGAATGCTACATCGAAGACCTGGTGGTGAAAAGCAAGTCTTACGAGGAACATTGGGAACATCTAGACATAGTGTTCCAACGTCTTTGGAAGTATAATCTGAAGATGAATCCTTTAAAATGCGCATTTGGAGTCTCCTTAGGCAAATTCCTAGGATTCATCATATGGCACCGGGGTATCGAAATCGACCCTTTGAAGATCAAGGCGATTATGGAGTTGCCCACGCTAAGGACTCTCAAGCAGTTGCGATCCCTTCAAGGAAAACTCGCGTATATCCGACGGTTCATAACTAACCTCTTAGGAAAATGTCGTCCCTATAGTCATCTAATGAAGAAGGAGACCCTATTCATCTGGGATCAAAAATACCAGAATGCACTAGACGAGATTAAGCAGTACCTGCAAAATCCACCAGTACTGACCGCCCCTATTAGAGGAAGGCCCCTCATCCTATACACAACGACACTTGAAGGTTCTCTGGGTGCGCTATAGGCACAAGAGAACGACCAGGGATAGGAGAGAGCTCTGTACTATTTGAGCCAAGTTCTGCTGGGGGCAGAAAACAACAACTCCCCCATCGAAAAGTATTGCCTAGCAATGATCTTCACGATAACGAAGCTCAGACATTACGCCTTGGCACATGAGGTCCATCTCATATCAAAGGTGGATCCCCTCAAATATCTGATGTCAAGGGCTATTCTAATAGGAAGGCTTGCCAAATGGGCCCTCCTCTTAATGGAGTTCTCGATAACGTATCGACCCCTTAAAGAAGTGAAGGGCCAGGCCATCGCCGACTTTCTTACCGAGCATCCGATACTAGCTGACTCGCCCTTAAATTGTGAGTTACCAGATGAACATGCATTCGACACAAAGGAAGAAGAGAATGATGCCCGATGAGAACTCTACTTTGATGGAGCATCTTCCATGAAAAGGTGAAAGCACAACACTCCCATAATCAAAGCAGGGGTGGGCCTTATCTTCATGACTCCGTAAGGAGGGATACTATGCTATGCCATCTTTTTAATGGAGCCAAGGAATAATAATGAAGCTAAATATGAAGCTTTGATAGCAGGTCTCGAGATTGCTGTTGACATGGGAATCAAAGACCTCCTCATATACGGACTCCCAGCTGATCGTTAGCCAAGTAAATGGGGACTATCAGACGTGCAAACCAGAGTTGAAAAAATACGGTGAAAGAGTGCAACAACTGCTGACACAAATCACCTCTTACATCTTGGAGAGCATACAACGTGCAGAAAATAGTAAGGCGGATGCATTGGCCAAGCTGGCTAAGGAATTGGCCGATGAAGACCTCGATGACGAAAGGATCACCGTGCAAACCCATAGAGTTCTCGCGCCAGAGAAATATTTTCGGAGGATTCAATAGAGCCATTCGAAGGAAAAGAAACGACCAAAATAGCAGCCCTCCAAATAGAGGACGAAGAAAAGGTCAAGGATTGAAGGGAAGTCTTCATAGACTACTTCAAATCTCGACGAACGCCCGAAAACGCGTCATCTAGACATCAGCTCATGAAACGAGTTCTATACAAGAGGTCGCTTGACTGTTTGTGGTTAAGTTGCTTGGGGCCAGAAGAAGCAAAGAGAGTCGTCCAAGAAACCCACGACGGATTATGCGGTTCTCATTAAGTTGGGCCAAAGATGAAACTGAAGATCAAAAGAATGGGTTGTTATTGGCCCACAATGATTCAGGACTGCCTCGAATATGCGAAGCAGTGTCACTCGTGCCAGATTCACGAGGAATTCATCCACCAACATCCAAATCCGCTACATCCAACGGTGGCTAGCTGGCCGTTTGAAATGTGGGGAACCAACATAATTGGCCCCATTGAATCGGCATCATCCAAAGGACATCGGTTCATACTAGCAACGACCGATTATTTTTCTAAGTGGGCAGAAGCAGTACCACCAAGGGAAGTGAAGACAGAGAATATTTTCCATTTCTTCAAGACACATGTCATCTACCGGTTCGGCACTCCGTGATGGATAATCTCGGATAATGGACCAGCCTACAGGAGCCATAAAATTAGTCGCTTCCCAGAACAGCATAAAATAGACTGGAGATACTCTTCCGTCTATAATCCCCGAGCTAATAGTCTAGATGAAGCATTCAATAAGACATTGACAAAGATTATAAAGAAAATGGTGTCGAGAAACAAAAAAGACTTGCACGAAAAGCTGCACGAAGCTCTCTGGGCGTACCAAACGATGTTCAAAACAGCCACGAATACGACCCCATACGCGTTAGTATTCGGCACGGAAGCAGTGCTTCCATAGAAATAAAACTCCTTTCTCTTCGAGTAGCGGTTCGATATGAGCTAACAGATGAAGCAAACGCTCATCTCCGGCTTGAGGAGCTCGACGCCCTCGACGAAACTCTCCTTATAGCACTGCAGAACCTGGAGGCTTATAAAGCAAGGATGACGCGGTCATATGAAAAACTGAACAGGCCGAGAACATTCCGTCAAGGCGAACTCGTGCTAGTCGTCAAAAAACCTATGATCCACAACCGTGCAAAACGGGGGAAATTCGATCCGAACTATGAAGGCCCGTACATCATAGACAAAGTCTACCAAGGTGGAGCCTACCTGCTCATGGATATGCATGGCGATAGACCCTTCAGACCAATAAACGACTGATTCCTCAAAAGATACTACGCTTGACGACTCATGACTTAGGTCAATGATAGATGACGACGCTTGTGTCCACTCGCTACCTTCCTGAGTCAAAAACTCTGAGAGTAGTATGCAAAGAATCTTCGTCGCCTCAAAAATAGCGATTACGGACCGAGATATCCTTAAACTAAAAATTCGCCTCAAACATGGCGACATCGGACCGAGATGTTCTTAAACTAAAAATTTGCCTAAAAAATCGCGACACAGACCGAGATGTTCTTAAACTAAAAATTCGCCTCAAACATGGCGACATTGGATCGAGAAGCCCTTAAACTAGAAATTATCTGCCTCAAACATGGCGATAACGGACCGAGATGTCCCTAAACTAGCATGTCGCCTCCAAAATGGTGATATGCTTCTTTGAGATCTACATTGCAATCGAAGCCCCAACGGTGAAGACTGCAACTCAAGTCCCACTGGCTACACAGCTACTACAGCGGTGAAGTCACCCCTAAGTCCCATTAGCAAACGATGGGTCAAAAAAAGGTATATCCACAAGCAAAATGGGCACGGACGAAAACCTGAAAGGACGCCGTGAGTAAAAACAGCAGGGCTACCGGCGAGTTTGTGAAAACCCGGAAGGGCGTGATCTCGTTATAAAAAAACGGTATGTCCACAAGCAAAATGGGCACGGATGAAAACCCGAAAGGGCGCTGTGAGTAAAAACAGCAGGGCTACTGGCAAGTTTGTGAAAACCCGGAAGGGCGCAATCTCGTAAACTTTTCACTTACGAGATCCTCTCGGCTCGTAAGGAGAGCTCCCCCTATGAGACTCTCACAGATCATAGGTTTCAAAAGCCTTAAGCTACAGGGATCCAAACCTATTCTTAAGCCATCACATTCCCCAAGTTTCCCTACAGGCGGTCTAATATTGGCCCTTGTATACAATCCACGGGCACAAATAAATATAGCCCTCACCTAGTTCCACCAATGGTGTGAAATGTCCCCATATGGTGAACGACACTTATAAGCCCTCTCGACTTATAAGGTGAAAACACTCTTGCAAGATCCTTACGACGTGCAAGGGAGAACACTGTTCATCACAGAATATTGCATTTTATACCGCCCATTCTTACGCTCGTGTGTTTATAGATAGGTGCTTTTAATCCGTGTTTGTTACATGTTTACAGAATACAGGTTTCCAGTACAAATATTGCAAATCAGGATAAATTCTCCACAGTTACGCCAAAAGCAGAACATCTGTCGACAGCAGATAAAAGCCGGGTTCCGGTCATCCATATCCGTCCAGTGCCGAGTACCGGTTCCCGATACAAGACATGTGACAGTTGTCATTCGTGTCTGGGACAAGCACAGAGCACGAGGGGGCTGCACAAGAATCAATGGGTGCGCGGAGCTCGAGGGAGATAAAGTCAAAAGTAAACAAAGATAATGCAATCTTGGACTTGGAAATCTGGAGATGTTCTGAAGACTTTTGCGCATTTTAAAGTTGGCAAACACGAGGAAACAGGAAACCAGGGCAGGCCACAAAAGTTGACAACCTGAATCCACTGTACGGCCGCGCATGCGCGGCAAAAAGTGGGTATTGGCCGCGCATGCGCGGCTAGATGGGGCCCTCTCACTGCCGAATTTCAGGGGTATTTTGGGGACTTCATTTCTTGTCTGGTGGATGCCCTAGAATTCCATTCTCCAGCCTATAAATACAGCAGATCTGAGCCAAACCAAGGGGAGCTTTTCTTTAGCCTCTTTTTTGTAGTTTTGTTCTTCTTTCTTCTTCTTCTTCATTCTTCCTCCATGAAATTGTAGTGAGAGCTTTTGAGTGGATGTTAATGAAGATGAGGGTTTTTTATCTTTCTTGTTAGTTTGCTCCCCCTTGAGATTCTTGCTTTCTCTTGCTCATTCAACCTCTTCATTGAGCTTGAATGGGTAAGGGTTAGTTATTGATCTCAAGGGTCGTATTTTCTCACGGGTCTAGTTCTTCACTTCACATGCGTTCTCTACCCTTCCCTTGATCTTGCAACCTCTTCATTGAGCTTGCAAGTTTAAGGGTTGGCTATTGAGAACATGCTTGGCTTGGGTTCTACTTCCGTGCTCTTTTTATTTGCTTATTTATTACTTGCATTTTTCATTCTTGCTTTTATTACTTGCAATTTTATTCATGCACTTTAAATACTTTTATCTTTTCTTTTCTTTGTTCTTTTCTTTTTGTTCTCTTTTTGTTCATTTTGTGAATGTTGTAATTATTGTTGTTGTTAAGAATTAATACGGTATTATAAGTTAATGTTTCTTTGCCAATTTCTTTTCCCGTTATTTTCCATTTGAACTTCGCCCAAACCATACGCAAGCGCTCCGTTAGGCACCGTACCCTGACAAGGTAACGGTGATTCCTAACCGCGACCGGTTGCGTTCGGTTTGGCCGGAGGCGAAAGCAAGAGACAAGAACGGAAGGACAAGGGTAAATAAGCCGGATTCCACGAATACCGCGCTTAAATCCCCTAATCTACGTCGTTGCCAATTGCTTAGCTTCAATTGGTCAAGACTCGGCTCAAAGGTTTTGAGTACGAATTTCTTTAGCTTATAATCTCGTATCTTTTCTTAACAACTTTGTACTTGCAGATAATACACATAGGTTAGTCCAAACAATCATACAGATTCTTTATTGACTCGTCTAAGACAAGAAGGTAAGATACCACCATCTCCCTGTGGACCGACCCGTGCTCAACCGGCTAGCTGCAAAGCGACACCGTCCTGATCGCGGTTACACTTAAATTCTTTGAACATCCGACACGCTTTTAGCGTGCGATCAAACACATACTTAGGAATCCCCACGATTCATAAGGAGAAAATACACCTACAAGATTCTCACGACTCGTAGGGAGAAATAACTTTATGAGACCCTTACGGCTCATAAAGTCGAAAAGTCTTAGTCGACAGGATCCTAACCCTGTTTACCAAGTCATCTTTGTTCAAATCGACAAAGGCACATGATGATTCGCTCCTGCCAATATTCTAGTGGTAGCGATGTTGATGCCTAAACAGGTGTCAAACTCTAAGTCCTTTCACGGCACATGATGATTTGCTCCTAGCAATATTCCAGTTATAGCGATGCTGATGCCAAAGTTGGTATCAGATTCCAAACTCGCAATAAAAAAATTAGCGAGCAAAAAAATGCATATGAAATAGCCGAAATGATGGGGCAACTCACAATTAAAATCAGCGAGCAAAAAAATATGCATATGAAACAACCGAAATGTTTAGGCAACTCGCAATAAAAAAAATAGCTAGTAAAAAAAAACGATATAGCCGAAATGATTGGGCACCGCGGATAAAAAGCCGAAATGATTGGGCAATCACGGATTTTGCGATATGAAAAGCTGAAAAGATAGATCATCACGTAAATCAAAAATAAATTAAAATAAAAGGAAACATTCTTTGCCCTACAGGTGAGTCTACACCGACCTCTGTATACAATCCGTGGGCACAAATGAAAAAGGGAACCATATTTTCTCACCAGGCTCTGTCAAAGGGAGAGCCAGATCTTGATGGCAACATCTACAGCCTAGAGATCAGCTTGACGTTCCTTCTCAGTGTAGATGCGACGTCAACAAAGACCCAAGGGTCGAACAAAAAAGGAGCCACGGCAAATTCCTAGCCCCAAGTCTTGATTGTTCATATACAACCTAGAGACAATCTCGGTGTTCCTTCTCATTCCATCAGGATGAAGACGCAACGTCAACAAAGGCCCAAAAGTTGAAACAAAATGGAGCTATGGCAAATTACTAACTCCAAGTCTTGATGGTTCACATACAACCTAAAGAATCCTACGGCGTACCTTCTCATTCTATCAGGGTGCAGATGCGACGTCAACAAAGACTCCAATGAGCCAAATAAAAAAGGAGCGACGGAAAAATTCCAGCTCCAGTTCGACATTCTTCTCGTTACAGCAGACGCAATATCAACAAAGGCTCCAAATAGCCAAATCAAGATGGAGCAATGGAAAACTCTTAGTTCCGAGTCTTGACGGTTCATATACAACCTAAAGACTACCTCGGCGTTCCCTCTCATTCCATCAGGGTGCAAAAGCGACGTCGAAAAAACTCCAACAAGCCAAATCAAATTGGAGTAAAGGCATATTCCTAGCTCCGGACTTCAACTGCAATACATACAACATAGAGGTCCTACAGATGTGTACCATACTTTAGCAAAGAAATGACATGGCACCGTCAAACGAAAATGAAGCAATGGCAAATTCATAGCTTCAGGGTCTCGACGGCAAATTATATAAAGCCTTAAAGACTATCGGGGATCATCCCATACCAGCGCGGAGTGGTTATGACTCATCGGGGCTCCAAATTGAGCCTAACCCCAAGTAAAAAAGCGATATGGAAAATTCCTAACGCTTGTTCTTCCGACGGTCATATAGCCTGAGGAGATTACTTAAAGACGTCTTGTCCAGCCCCCGAAGGGATCAGAGACACGACAGTCGCGGGGCTACTCGAACAACGGCTTAAAGATTGCATTTCGAGGAATACATCAGCCAACGCGACGTTACCACGGACCAAAACCCTAGTACCACAAAACTTAACAGACCTCTGTCGCAAAGAGCAGGGGTTATTTATATATAACGTTAGGATAAGTTTACCTATAAACTCAAGGGAGATAAACTAAACAAACTCCGAAATGAGTCCATAAACTAAACATACTCCGAAATGATTCCATAAACTAGAAGCTCTGAAACAAGTGAATAAACTACAAACTCCGAAATGAGTACATAAACTAGAGACTCCAGTGAATAAACTACGGACTCCGAAACGAGTAAGTAAACTAATTAGCGCCCCATTAAGACATCAAAACACAGATAAGTGCATGCAAAAAAATGTATATTCTTATTCACAGATCAAAGTGTTTAAGAGATACAATTAATACAAAAGGGGGAATACAATTACAATTGTTAAGAAGGCGGGGCTTTCAACAAATAGGCAACCCGCTCACGCGCTCCCCGCAGCTCCTCCTCGCATGCTACTACTACGGCCAGCCTCGCTTCAATTTGAGTCCGTTTTTGCAAGCTTGATGAATGCTTCTCAGCGATTTCCTGCTTGGCAACTTCACAATCTTGCATGCCCTGCTCGGTAAAGTCAAGTTTCCGCCTCAGCGCTAGCCCATCAGAAATACATTGTTGGAGGTTTTCGAAAATGACTTGCAGCTGCGCCGCATTCGCTTCGATTTGGGCGCGTAATTGGATGGATTCGCCAGAAGCCGTCTCATGCTCCTTTTGCTTCAGGGTTAACTTTTTTTCAAAATATTGAATGAAATCGGCACTTTGCTTGATCCACGCGACCCGCTGAGCCTTCAAGGTCAATACTTCAGGAGCGAGACGCTTGAGCTCGATCTCATGCAGACAAGCTTCGATCCTCTTACAATAGTCGACCCAAAAGCCGACGAAATCTTCGTTGTGGAAAGTCACAAGCGTCGCCAGCATAGGATTGACTTCGTCAGCGAAATCCGCAGCAGAGGTGAGAGCCTCGGCATCAAGATCTTCGATAAATTCTCTTAACATTCGCCTGCTAGTCACAGCGCCCATGGAAGACTGAGGCTTAGCAAAAGGTCCCGTAGGCATGGGAATGCAAGACTCAAAAAGGGCCGAAGCTGGAATAGTTGCTTCAAAAAAAATCGTGCACGAATAAGGGTCAGATTTCAACTTGAAAGATAAAAAAAGCTGATGGAAGAGATCTACCGTACCAGCTGTTGAAAGTGGCATGACAGGGAGCACAGGAGGCTCGGCTATTCCTTCGCTCCCTCCCTCGAGCCATGGTACTGTAGACAATATGAAGAAATCTTAGCAACAGAATGAAAAGAAGAAACACCAAGCGAGGAGTATACTAACCAATGCCGGAAGGGGGAATGAATTCCGACTGGAAGGCAAAATGCGGGCTTAACACCCGGTGTAAGTGATCAAAGAGCACTCCTGCAGGATTGCAACAATATATGGTTAATGCAGGAAAACGGTATCCACACTGAAGCAAAGAAATGAGAAATCTTCACCTTCCAGAGTTCGGAGAGATGCAGAAGAAAGGGGTGGAACCGTGGCAGTCAGAGCAATGACTGGCGGCAATTCTTCACTCAGTACAGCATCAAGGTCTACCGTGCCTATACTCAGAATAAAGGAGATATCGTTAGATGTCTAGTGGGACTAAAAACTCAAAGATAATAACTCAAGAAGTACCTGACAGAGCAGAAACTGAGACAGTTCCCAAAGTGTCACCAGTTGTGACGGCTTCCTCGGTTTCCATTGGGAAAGTGGATTCAACACCCACACCTTCATCCCCTGACTCGATAAGGGCCGTCGTAATGCTTACATCCGCCGCCGATATCAAGGATCCATAGTGAGAAGAATCGACAGTCGGATCGATCCCAGATTCCAGAGAAAGGTTGGCCTCTTCAGGCTCTTTAGTTGCCGGCACTTCACTTGCCACGCCATCACCTAAATTTGTCCCTGTTAAGAAATGCGTGTGTTATGATGCAAGAAAAAGGCTGTTTCTAAGAACCGTGCGTTGTTCTACTTTGAAGTAGTCGTTCAATATCTTCTCGGGCCGTACGCGCAACCTATATGTGGGCAGTAGACAGGGCAGAAGGAACGTCCACAATAGGAACGCCAGAGGGTTGAGCATTACTCGAACCCGTGCCCACAGCCAAGAGAGCCTGACGTTCCCTCGCAGCGTGCTTTCTATGCTTCCTCTCAGCCTGGGCTGTGTGAACCGATCGCCTAAAAAATTCTGATAATGGGACATCATTGTCCAAATCGAGCTTGGCCTCCGGATCCGCTGTGGCATCCATCATCGGCTTCTTCAGCAACACCTCCTGCGGTGGCTTTGGGAAGGCCTCAGCTATAGCCAATGGCTCTGAAGGCTTTTCTACATCACCACCCAGGGTTGGCACTACATTTGAAACAACCTGGGTTATGGTGATTCCTGTAATAGGATAAAGAAAAGGGTTAGATCATAAATAAAAGGAACTAAAAATATAAAGGTGTAATGAAGCGAATCATACCAAGGTCCAAGGAGGCGCGGAGCCTCTCCTCTTCTTCAAACGTCTTGAGGGAAGCCGAGAGAGCCTCTTCAGTAGAAATACCTATTAAGGAAGAGAGCGGTAGTAAAGCATAATAAATTCAAAAAATAGGAGGGGATATATACAGGAGAGTATAAATGAAGTATACCGGACTCCGCAATAGAGGCTAACGCTGCCTGTTCACGGGCCAATCGCTTGGAAGCTTCAATGGCATCCTGAAGATCGGTATCAGTCACAAGCACATCGAACAGACCGACATAGGTGACATACTTGCACAAGCCCTCGCTATAGGGGGCATGGGGCTCCTGGCCGAATACGACGTCAGCAGAAAATAAGGATTTCTTTCTCTTCTACGAGCTGGCACCAACACCCAATGATAAGAGTTTTCACTTGACGGGTCTCTTCGGACGGTGAGTCCTAATCTCCAAACCAATGCCCAACTCTGAGGATGCCACGGCTACTGCAGTCACAGGAACATCCGTTCGAAGCCTATCAGGAAAAGCTCGTAGGACTACAGCCATAGCGATATCTCTTAAAGAAGTATGAATAATTATCCGTCGCTTCAGCGTGACTGCTGGATTACTAGCAGGAATGACATCCTTGTGGCCAAGCAGCAGCCGCCTCTCCTCTCTAATGATAGCACCCGTTGCATGTTGGTACCCAGCAACGTAAGCATTCGATGCCCTTGGAGTATAACCCGACTCACTGACAAGGAAGTAGGACCCCGTATTTAGACGCATGAAGTGATGCGTCGCGTTACGAACACCATCCTCAGTAGTAGCTGGGTCCACAATGAACGCTTTGAGAGGAACCCCTTGGTTGTAACCCAATTGCTGGGTAAAGCGGTGTGGGTTATATCTCATAAATAAAACTGAGGCGTTTTGTTTGAATACCAGGAAACCTGGCCTGATAGAATACAGATGGACGATCTCACGAACCCTCAACACGGAAGCTCCATCCTTTAAAACATCATGCAACGGGTGGATCGCTGTTAAAGATTCTTTGCCGATGGTTAGGACTTTGTCAACGAAGGTCATACTATCCCCGACCATGCGCGGGCGAAGAAGCAGTCGCTGAGCCTCCCGTTGTGTCGAGTCGGGTAAAGAAGCATCAGCTAGGTGCATGACCCAAGGAAAATTGTATCCCTCATAAAATTTGGGTTGTTTATGCCCAAAAGCACCCAGTAGATGCATCTCAATCCATGAGGTGAAGTAATGCAATGGGAGATTGACGGGCTTCAGACCCGGCTGAGTAGTGTCAGCCGCTAGACTCAAACCGTAGTATAAGTGAGCCAGACTTGCAACCCCAAAGGCCAAGCGTGTCCCCATCACAATACGGTGAGCTGGATAAAAGACAGATGGACTCATATAACGAGGATGCATCGGGAGTGCAAACCAGCTCAACCACAGGCTAATGAACCCCAGGAAGAATGTCTCCTCATCAATGTCAGGAGCAGCGACCTCTGCGAAGGAAACGATCGGAGTATCTGAAATAAAAATTGCTTTAAATATGTTTCTGCGGTCGGTAGTTTGTCTAAGCCAAATCCGAACGGATCATCAAGCTTGGCGAACTTGGAAGCTTCCTTCAGAAAAGCCTCCGGACGAAGGAAGCGGGCGATGAAATCTGTAAAGCCATCTTCGTGCCCGCCCGACTCCAGGAATAAGCTCTCGTATATGTTCAACACCTTAATCAAGCTTGGAAACTTATGTTGAATGGCATTCTCTGGAGCAAGACCCATCACCACTGATTTGGTGGCAAAGATATACTCGTCGGGGGGAAGTATCTCTTCATAATGTTCCCCTCTGACGGGTAATCCGGATATCTCCGCAAATTCCTCCAATGAGATTGAAACCTCCCGATCTGATAAGAGAAAGGTATGGGTCGGGATGTTCCATTGTTCCAGGAAAGATTTGACCTACCACACATGAGGAGTATGGCAGTGAAAGAGGGATGCATAGATCGCGGGATACAGCCCGGTCTTCAATAATAGCGATTTCTAGGCCGACGGGATATATCGAGCACACTGCAGATAGCCAGCCGAATGACGGGGAGTCATTCCTATCATGTAAACCTTCCCCCAAGGACGTGACTCTCCTTGGCATATGCATCGCCCTAAAATGTCCAAGGCCATCGGCAGCTGCACTGGTATTGATGCCATGGAAGGCTGAAGACGACCTTCTGAGGTCCAGTTGACCTCTTCTACTGTGTAAGTTACCGACGGCGGATCGGCATAATGGATCGCCTGGATCGGTTCTGAAGGTGTCGTGCAAGTAAAACTGTGCCGACCCCGGATAATTTGACCGTACCATGACCCCACAAATGAAGAGACTTTTGCTCTGGGTCATGGTCCTAAATAGTGCGAAGACTTTCCGATCTTTAGGTGCGTCGGCGAAAGCACTCTCCGAGCGAACGAAGGGAAAGGAGGAATCGAAAACCATATTACCTGCAAAAAAAGGAAGGGGTTAATTATTGACACAATATTCTTTTACACCTAAAATAGTACTGCATCACAGTTCAAAGAGAAAGGGACAAAGGGCCCCACAAAATCAAGGTAACGCCCCATCAATGATGAGGCTGTCACTCATTGAAAGAATCCAAAAGGATTCTCATTTAATGAGAAAATATCATTGAACTCTGGAGTAAACTCTCTCGAGAAATGTGTTCTGCAAACAGATTTCAAATCTGCAAGGAAAATATGGAAGGGAATAAAATTCCTAAAATAATTTCTTTAAAAGAATTTTTTCAGAGCCAAGCTCTGTAGAACAACGGGATAACATTCCAGAAATCCGCTCGAGAAATGGAATTAAATTCCAAATAACATTCAAAAATCAATGTTAATAATAGGGTAAAACCTTAAAGATCTCTAAGATCTATGGGCTATTCAAGTAAAAGTTTATATCTCTAAGAGATCATTATAAAAGAAGAGCAAAGCTTCATTAATAGGTTAAAAAACCCTAGAACATGAAGGGATTCCTTCAAAGGTTTCTTCAGGAGTTAAGACATGGTCATGATTCTTACCAATTTTGACAGAGTTTTAATTCTGAAGGAGTTTCTTTGAACAGAGAGCTGAGCTCTGAAAAGAGAATTAAATTCTCAAGAAAGGAAGAAGACTAAATAAAATGAACTGCAGTCATCTCAAGGGCCAAAGGCCCTACTTATAAACACAAGGAGACGGTTCAACTCCCCAGGAGATCAAATGGTGGAAAAGATGCCACTGCTGCACTCATGTGCGAGCTACATGAGCGAAACGGTGGGGGGGCATTTGTTTCCCTAGTAAAAGAGCAAAGCTCTGTTCAAAATTAATGAGGCAGTGCCTCACGTGGCTTCCACAAGGGCGCCAGCACCGATAGGATCAAATCCTATAGTGGCGCCTCACGTGCTCCTCACGTGGGCGCTAGTGTGCAAAGCACAAAAGAATCTATTAGATTAAATAAGAGTTAAAACTCTCATATAACACCGCACGTGCTCTTCAAGCAGGCGCTGGTGTGCAAAGCACAGAATGCCCATCCTAAGGACCAAATTCTTAAATGGCGCCCACGTGAACGCCGACGCCCAAGTAGAATTAAATTCTACTCTCTAATAAATAGAGCCGTTGGATCAAAGATCCAACGGAGATGATAAATCATCAAGATACAGAATTAAATTTTATTGGGGAGAAAACATTTCCCAAATCTTTCTAGAATAAGAAAGATACTTTCGGTTGGATTATAGAATAAAATTCTATGCCCTCTGTAAAACAGAGAACCCTCGGATTGAAAATCCAATGGTGATTAAAAATCACCATTTCACAGAGTAAAACTCCGCATATAAAAAATATTTCCCCAATCTTGTTAAAAACAAGAAAATATGTTCCGTAAAAACAGAAACCTTTGGATCAAAGATCCAATGGTGGGTAAAATTTCCCAAATCATTTGGGATCTCTTAATGAGAGATTTCTTCAAAACTAATTAACAAACTTGTCTCCACTATATAAAGGACCGAAGACTTCAAGTCTGATAAGGAGGAACCCCCCATAAGCTTCCAAAATCAAAAACAGAAAGTTTCAAAAAGGAACAGAGAATTAAATTCTCAAGAAAGAAGATCTCCCTCCTTAAAAACTCTAGGTAAACGAAAAAAATATATAGAGATAATAACATATCATTTACATATCTAAAGAGTTTAACCCTTCTCAAAAAACTTAGTTCATTCTCTGGATCTGAGATCCTCAAGACAAGTCTCCCACAAGTTGAGAATTTAATTCTCATCGGGAAGAACTTGTTCTTGAGAATAAAAATTCAGAAAAGAACTAGGAATCAAATTCCTCAAAACAAAGCATATAAAAGAAACCTAGTTCTAGTAAAAGAACTTGGTTTTTAAAATTGAAGCTTGATCCTAGATCTACAAAACAAAGATCCTATTGATCATTAATGGGCAAAAATGCTATCAGCAGAGGAGAAAAGCGCCCAACGCCCAGCGCCGCACGTGTTCCTCACGTGGGCGCCACAGAAGAGAAGAGTGATTAGCACTTATTGGGCAGCATCCAGCGCCGCACGTGTTCCTCACGTGGGCGCCACAGAAGAGAAGAGTGATTAGCACTTATTGGGCAGCATCCAGCGCCGCACGTGTTCCTCACATGGGCGCCACAGAAGAGAAGATTGCTTAGTACTCACTGGGCAGCGCCCAGCGCCACACGTGTTCTTCACGTGGGCGCCACAGAAGAGAAGAGTGCTTAGCACTCACTGAGCAGTGCCTAGCGCCGCATGTGTTCCTCACGTGAATGCCACAGAAGGGAAAATTGCTTAGCACTCACTAGGTAGCGCCTAGCGCCCAGCACCTCACGTGCTCCCCACGTGTGCGCCCCAAAATAAAAAAAAAGAGAGTGCCTAGCACTCTACAAGCAGTCCAAAACGGCTGAGTGTTCAACACTCATTCGGCAGCGCCCAGCGCCTTACGCGCTCCCCACGTGAACGCCATAAAGAATGCCTAGCACTTCATATAAAGACAAAAGAAGTAAAGTGTTCAACACTTATTGGGCAATCCCCATGATCGAAAGCTCCACATGATCATATGTGGGCGTCAGAACTCATATAAGTGCTCAGCACTTTCTGCATAAAAAAAGGGGGACTGATTAAACAGAGCCCAAATAAGTGCTTAGCACTTTTTCAGAAAAGATAGGAGACTAAGCAGACTAAAGCCCAAATTGGCTAAGTTGCTAAAGTCATACAAATGAGTCCAAATGCTCTGTTGCTTGGTCTTAAATAAAGAAGATCCTAAAATATTGTTAAGTGGATCTTAGTCTTAAATTGGACTAACGTATCCTTAACAAAAATTCTTAAGGCCACAATAACCCCCTTTTCCCTCAAACACGGGATTTCGTTTAAGGGTACATCTCTCCACATCTCTAATATATGTCGATGTAATTCTTCAACGTCTTCGGAGAGGTGGCGGGTCCCGACAACCAATAACTCCTTTCTTTTCCCAACTTGATATAAAATTTCATCAAGACTGGGAATGATACATCCCATGTTGATGCACTTCTAAATTGACGTGCACACCTCAAATCGGATCACTCCCCAAATTAGGTGCATTCCATATCACCATTATTCGTTTCGTCACGTAATAAATACACGTGTCCGCAAGATGGATAAAGGACCGAGAAGTCCCTAAACTAATATTCACCACCAAAATGACGATAATGGACTGAGATGTCCCTAAACTAACAATGGACCGAAATGTCCCTAAACTAATATTCACCTCCAAAATGGCGATAATGGACCGAAACGTCCCTAAACTAATATTCGCCTCCAAAATGGGGATAATGGACTGAAATGTCCTTAAACTAAAATAATAGAGCCCAAACGCTCTTTTGTTGGATCCTAAATAAAAATGATCCTGAAATCTCGTTAAATGGATTTTAGTCTCAAATTGGACTAATGTATCCTTAACAAAAACAAATTGAGCCCCAAATGCTCACTGTTTCCCCAATAAAAGAGCAAAGCTCTGTTTAAAAATCAATGAGGCAGCGCCACACGTGCCTTCTACGAGGGCGCCAGCGCCAGAGTTAAAAACACTTATATGGCGCCGCACGTGCTCCTCACGCGAGCGCCAATATGCAAAGCACATGAATACCCATTATAAGAATTAAAACCTTGAGTAGTGCCCACGCGCACAACACGTGAGCGCCAGCGTCCATATAGAATTAAATTCAACTCTCTGTTAAACAGAGCCGTTAGATCAAAAATCTAATGGAGATGATAAATCATCAAAAATACAGAATTAAATTCTGTCGGGAGAAAACATCCCCAAATCGGATTATAAAATAAAATTCTATTTTGGGATATATTCTCTCAACCTTTCTTAACAAGAAAGATTGACCTCTGTAAAACAGAGAACTGGTGGATTAAAAATCCAAAGTTGATTAAAAAATCACCGTTTTACAGAATAAATTCTGTGCAAGGGAAAATATTTCCCCAATCTTGTTCCGTAAAACAGAAACCCTTGTATCAAAGATCCAATGGTGGGTAAAAATCCCCAAATCAATTAGGATCCCTTAATGAGAGATTTCTTCAAAAACTTATTAACAAACTTGGCTCTACTATATAAATGACCCAAGACTTCAAGTCTGAAATAGAGGAAGCTATCTAGAAATATACACATATGGCCGTATATACAGCTTCCTATGTAATAAATGAAATATCAATAAATCCCATTACTTAGTTTAGTGTATTAGTTGTTAAATACATGTGTATCTGTAATATTATCGAATCCTTTCATTCACGAGGAGCTGGATGAGAAGAAACTCTCATGTCCAGTTTTGTAGTAGAGGTGGGATTAAAAAAAACCATCAATTATAACCCTAAAAGAACAAGATTTCGTAAACAACATAGAGGAAGAATGAAGGGAATATCTTGTCGAGGCAATCATATTTGTTTTGGCAGATATGCTCTTCAGGCGCTTGAACCCTCTTTGATCACAGCTAGACAAATAAGCTTAAAAAAAGAGAAAGCTTCAAAAGAAGAGAGAATTAAATTCTCGAGGAAGAAGAGCTCTCTTCTTGGAAATTTTAGGTAAATAATATATATATATATATATATAGAGAGAGAGAGAGAGAGAGAGAGAAATATACCTACTGGAGGGTTTAGCCCTTCTCAAAGAACCGAGTTCTTTCTCCGGATCTGAGATCCACAAGACAAGTCTCCTATATGATGAGAATTTAATTCTCATTGGAAAAAACTCGTTCTCTAGAACCAAAAATTCATTTACAAAATAAAGATCATGTTGATCATTCAAGAAGAAAAGAACCCAGCGCCAGTGCCTCACGTGTCCCTCACGTGGGCGCCACAGTAGAAAAGAGTGCCTAACACTCATTGAGCGGCGCTCAGCGCCCAGCGCCCCATGTGCCCTTCATGTGGGCGCCACAGAAGAAAAGAGTGCCCTTCAAGTGGGTGCCACAGAAGAAAAGAGTGCCCCTCACGTGGGCGCCACATGAATATATGTGAGCGTCAAAACTTATATAAGTGCTTAGCACTCTTTGTACAAAAAAGAGACTGATTAAACAGAGCCCAAGCAAGTGCTTAGCACTTTTTCAATAAAAAAGACCATTGAGCAGATCAAGCCCAAATTGGCTAGGTCCTCTGAGAATAGAACCTCCTTTGATTCAAATCAACTGAGCCCATATGCTCATGATTGCCCAAACTGATCTTAATCTCAAACATGACTAATGATTTCTCATTGATGATATCCAAAACGATGTTCATCTTATGTCTCCTAAAGTAATCTTAGTCTCAAATATGACTAATGATTCTTAGGTACAATAACCCCGTTTCCCTCAAATAAGGGATTTGGTTCAAGGGTACATCTCTTCACACCTCTGATATATGTCGTTGTAATTCTTCAACGTCTTCAGAGAGGTGGCGCGTCCCGACAACCAACAACTCTTTGGTGCACTTCCAAAATGACGTGCACGCCTCAAGCCGGATCATGCCCCAAATTGGGCACGTTCCATATTTCCATTGTTCGTTCTGTCACGTAACAAATACACATGTGCACAGGACGGGCGAGGGACCAAAACGTCCCTAAACTAATATTCGCCTCCAAAATGGCGAAAACAGACCGAAATTCCCCTAAACTAACTGTCACCTCCAAAATGGTGATCAACGGTCCGAAATGTCCTTAAACTAACCGTTGCCTCCAAAATGGCAACAACGGACCGAGACGTCCTTAAACTAAAATATCACCTCAAAAATGGTGATCAGCGGACCGAGACGTTCTTAAACTAAAACCTCACCTCAACAAACCGAGATGTCCTCAAACTAAAACTTCGTCTCTAAAATGGCGATAACGGACTGAAACGTCTTTAAACTAAAACAACAGAGCCCAAATACTCTTTTGTTCGATCTGGAGCAAAAATGATCCTAAGACCGTGTTAAGTGGATCTTAGTCTCAAATTGGATTAACGTATCCTTAACAAAAACAAATCGAGCCCCCAAATGCTCACATACATTTAAGTCGATCTTAATCTCAAAATAGATTAACGATCCTTAAATAAAAAAAACCAAATCTAAGAAATACGGATTTGGACTAATCCGCGGCCTACAGGCGACAATATAAATTAGTCTCTGTATACAATCCACGGGGAACCAAAAGAAACAAAAACACACATGACACGAAGTGAACTTCTGGAGCAGGAGAAAATGGTTATCGCGATGCGGTAACGTAATTAACTACAGGGGCTTGCGCCTGCAGGGAAGAGCATCCCCATAATAAAAAAAACCCCTCATAAACGAGGGGGAATATGACGAAGTCTGCTACGACGACCGCATCTGTCCAAACCTTCGATATACGGTACCATAAATCAACTTGGCATCTTCGGAGAGGTGGACGGATAAATCCAAATAGCATCTTCCCCCAAATTCAGGCAGGACGATCCATCCCGGTTTCGTCCCCGTTTTCGGCGGTGAATAGATTCTGGCACGTCCGGTGGGACCATTTTCCTCTTTCCACTCCACACTTCGTGTGTCGTGTTTCGTGAACAAAAATCGTGGTTTGCTATGGTTGCCCTTGGATTCAAGGTACTAAGATTTGGTGTCTTGCTCCTATGCAGAAGAAGAAGAAGGAAAAAGGTCAATGGCTTCCAGCTACACAAACTGTAACAGCAACTCCCGCTCCGCCCCAACTGGAGGAGTGACATATGGGCCCAATGCGACCTCCATCTTTTCAATGCCGGTGGGGCAGGTAACTCAAGCCACCACTGGATTGTTCTTCGGGACCATGCTCCCGCCAGCGAGTTTTAGCGGCCCAGTGCCACCACAGGAAGCTCCAAAGAAATCGATCTTCGATCAACTTGCAACCACTACGGCCCCTCTGAACGGGTCGTCCAAGTCTGCCACCTCAGTCTTCAACAGGCTGATTCGAAGCTTAAGTGAGCCCGTAAAGAGGCTCACGATATCTGAATAGGCTATCCCAAAACGGATAGTCCTCCCAACTCCTCTGGCAGGAGAAGTGTCAAAAGTGCTCCCCCTACCAGAAAATCGGCCTTCGAAAGATTGGCCGTTCCCTCTCAACGGACGTTAGTATTCGACAGGCTGGCACCAACAGTAGCCCCTCATCAAAGCCGGGGGCATGACGGAGCCGCTTCCACAACTGAGGTGGTTCCATCTGCAAGACACGCTCGACGTCGCCACTGGCGCCGGGTGAGAAGAACTGGGGGCAACTCCCCCTCTGTACTTACTCCACCAGCTCCAATGGTGGAAGTTGATGCTGCTGTTCCAATCGGGAACAACTTTGAACCGCTTAGGAGGGTGCGAAAGAACTCCCCAACCGCGGTGTTGAAGAAATCTCCACTTCCTACTGAAAACATGACGTAGGCAAAATCGGAGCATTCCCCTCAACGGCTCTCCTCCCAAATTCACAAGGTCTGGCGGAAAATCCAGGACTCTGTGATCAACCAAGACCACTCTCGTCAATCGGAGAAAATGAAGGTTTGACAAGAGGAAAATCATCCCTCCACCATACAGCGAGGGACTTCTTTCACACAGGCCCCTGTTTCAATGGCTCCTTCAACCTCGACCTCTCACAAAAGGAGGAGGCCGGAAAAATCCCATTGCCTACGGCAAATTCCAAAGGTGATGGACCCAAACGCCCCAAGTCTGGGGGCATGATAGTGCACACGGTCTACATGTCTTTCGAGAAAGAGGATAGTCGTGCTTCCGTGGGTCATCGACTGCAAACTCGGTCATTGACAAAATCTCAAGAGCAGCAAAAAAAGCTCCAGGAGATGCTGACGAAAATGGCAGCACTCACTGGGCAGAAAGAAAGCCCGGAATCGGCATCTGAACAGCGCCTGGAGCAGGAGACCAATACAGAGTTCCTGCGAAGGGTGCTAGAAAGAAAAGATAAGGAGGTCGCGGAACAAGCTGCTAATATAAAGCGGATGGCGCTCATGTTCCAAGACATGGTTGGAATGATGATCCAGTCAGAACCTCCAGCTGAAGATCCGCTGATAATCATCGAGGACGACAGAGGGGAAACATCAAATCCTCTTCTAGCTTTATCAACAGTTAGGGAGGAAACGATCTCCAAGGCTACTCTTGATGATTACATAGCTCAACAAATACGAGCTCATCAAGCGAGTGAAACGGCTGGCCAAGCTGGGCGACTGTATCTGGATTGGTACGATCAAATCAAGTACCCGCCAGGATATACAATCCCTAAGTTCCATGTGTACAAGGGGATAGGAAATCCTCATCAGCACGTTGCTCAGTTCAGAGCTTTGTGCGGCAATACGAGAGGTGACGATAAATTGTTGCTTTGCCGGTTCATTGCAGCCTGTCGGAAACAGCATGCGAATGGTACTTGGAGCTCCCAAATGACTCCATCAAAACATTCACGGAAATGGAATTGCTATTCACGCAGCGGTTCGGAAGCACAAGCGAGTGCACCCTGATCACGACTTTAATCAATACCAGGGTGAAGCCAGGAGAGACCTGGGTTCAATACGCGATCCGGTGATGGAACCTATGGTCAAAATCCGAACAACACATCGAAGAAGCTCCTTCCGTGGGCATGTTCATAGGGACCCTCGATCTTCAACCGACCGTGTCCCAGTTCATGAAGTTCTTCAAACCGACCACCTTCCAGGCTTTGATCGACAAGTTGGCCCAAATGGACCAGATGGGCCACGGGCATTCCTCTTCGAAAATGGACCCTCGGAATGCAAAGGGTTAAGGGAAAGCAGCCTTTGTTGCCAATACTCAACAACAACCGAGTGACCCAAAACCGGTTGCTCGCCAAAACAACGCGCGCCTGCGCCAATCGCTCGAAGAGAAGTTAGGACGTGCTTACTCGTTTCCCCGTGATAAAACGAGGAGATTGTTCGAACTGGCAGTGCGCAACAAACTCATCACTCTGCCGGACCCAAAACATCCAACGCAGCCCGGTGATGTCAACAATCCTAACTACTGCTTCATCATCGAATGGTGAGCCACCCTATTGAGGATTGCTATATCTTCAAGAACTAGGTCGAGGACCAATACTGACAAGGGAAATTCGAGCTGTCCGAGAACTGGAGGGTGAACCTGCCACACAGGCACGCTCCTAAAAAGGTGGACACGCCGGGGGCATCATGCTCGTTTGTGGAAGAAGCTCCGTGGAAAGTTGTCCTTTCAGCTAAAACCAAAAGAATGTTGAAGGATCTTCAAGCATGTCCGGCGATCAGGTGGAAAAGCCCGCTGGAGCCTGAGATTATTGAAGGGATGTTGAAACCGCGTTCTGCACCGAAAACTGTTGACGATGGGCAAAACCACCAGGTCAAGCCTTCAAAGCCTTCGAAAAAAAAAGAAGAAGACCAAGAAACCAGTGCAGCCTACCAAGTATGACGAAAAGCGCACGGACCTGCAAAAGTACATTGACGCGCTGGAAGAATACAACCAGAAGGCGCGGACACCAGTCACTCTCGAAAAGTTTCTCAACCATATCCTTGCAAACAAAGATAGTGACGATGCTGGGGAACATGACTCATCAGGAGGAACCCAAGGATATGTAGCAAGTTGCCCCACGGTTTCTCATTCGTCGTCAAATGGCGAAGAAGCTCCCTCGGCGTTAGAAAACAACGCAAAGGAACTGGGGGCAGGACCAGCGCCAAAATCCCTGGAACTGTCAAAACACCCAATTGACAGGCTGCTAAACGAAGCCTTTGAAAAGAGCAAAGCTGACCGAGAACGTGAAACTACCATATACGAAAAGGCCAAGCGTCGTATCAGGATGAAGAAGACGCGGCAAAGAGGAGTCACAAAGTACTCCAACCAGACCGACACACACCTGCGGCAAACAAAAGTAGGACTAAGACAGAAAAGTGGTTCACCAAAGCCCTGTCAATGGAAATGAAGCTGCCACCTCTCAAGGAAAATGTTCCCGGGGCCACATGCCTCAATGGAGAGGTTTCACATCCGAATTACTGCATATATCATCGGAGGGTCACCCACCCCACCGAAGAGTACAATGCCTTCAAGAAGTGGTGGCAAGGATACGTTGCTCACCAACAACACGTCAAGCAGATGAAGCGCAAAGCTCGTCGACAGCAAAGAAGTGCGACAGATGAGCATGAAGGAACGGCTGACAACTGTCATATGGTTGGTACTAGTTCGACAAAAGGAAAATCCCAAGTTCTTACATTCGGGAGTGATTCTGAGGAAGAAATAACCCTCAGACCTCTCTTCAAAGAATCCACCTCCGGAAAAGAGGAGGAGGAGAAGAAATGCGAGAACATTCAGCTGCGTAACCGCACACTTCCTGAAAAGAATCTTGGGCCTACAAACAAAGGTTCAAGCAAAAGAGACAAGGGGAAAGAAAAAGTCCGTGAGGAAATTGCCCTTGATAATAGAGTCGTCAAAGAGTTCGCAGCCAAAGACCCGCCTAAGAAAAACAAGGTGGATTACAATGTCCTTGCACATCTGAGGAAGATACACTCACAACTGAGCATACTGGATGCTCTTCTCCTGTTTAAAGAAGCAAGAGGTTCTCTGATCAGGGCATTACAAGATCCCGATCAATTCCAAGCTTTCCTTGTAGAAGAAAAGATGAAGGATGAACTGGCAGAGGTTCATACATATGACATTACATTCGGCGATGAAAATCTCCTCCTCAGAACGTGCGAGCACAACCGTCCTCTATATGTCACCGGGTACTGCCATGACATCAAGATAGGGAAGATTCTGGTCGACAACGGGTCCTCCGTCAAACTTCTCAACGTGAAGGTGCTGAAGGAGATTTGCATGAATGTTCAGCACCTGGCTTGAGATAAAATTACCATCTCCGGATTTGACTCACAGTCATCACGGACGCTTGGGTTCGTAATATTGACATTAAGCTTTGGGCTTCTCGTCACTGACATCAAATTTCATGTCATCGACGCCAAGACTTGCTACAACGCTCTGCTCTGCTGGCCTTGGTTATGAGTACAATGTCATCCCTTTTACACAACACCAGTGTATGAAGTATTTCAAAGATGGCCTCGAATACACCGTCACGGGGGAGCTAAATCCATTCTCCGTAAATGAAGTCTGAAAATATGAAGACCCAAAGTACTTCCTACCAGACATCAAAGACCCGGAAAGATGTCATAAGTCGAAGAATAAGCAAAAAGTTGTCGCCACCATCCCGATATTTAGGAGCGATACCTAGGAAGATGAAGAAATAGTCTACTCGGGGCAACCCCAAGGGAACAGGCTTAGACCATCTACTCTTATTTTGGTCTTTGGAAGTGACTCTGAAGACGTGGTCAACGTCATGTTCTTTGTTTGCCCATCAGCACAAACCGTTACTGGAGCTGATCAGGATTTACAAATCACCATGGTTCCACAGTGGCATTACAGGAAACTTGATGCGCTCAATACATACGGTGTACAAGAGCTGCGGACTTTCTACGTCCCTCTCAGGCGAAGAGGTGAAAAGATGATACTCTTCTACCAATCTACGGAAACCATGGTGGAAAAGATGTCTGGCATGGCGCCGATTTTATGCTTGACAGGCTTCAACCAATCCGTCTGCCCAGATATTACACAGAGGGATTGAAAAGGCTATTAAGATGCCAAGACGTACCCTTTAAACAAACCGGTCGACAAGCCCAGTTCTACAATAAGATTTGGGACGTCCCCGGGACTCAGCGAAAGATGCCCAACGGGAGAATAGAGATGGCTGGGCTCGGATACGTTCGGTCAAATAATCGGGAGCGATTCCACAACTGCCGCGTCATAATGGCTTCGATAAAGAACAGAACGTTTTTCCAAATGGTCATAACATTGAACCAGAGCGAGATCCTGCCATACGAATGCCAAGTCTGTCATTCGAAGAGCGGGTTGGCAAGCTAATAAGTGAAGCCAGTCAAAAGGTTCGGGATGACTACAACCGCGAAATGGCTATTTACGAAAAGGGCAGGACTCAGCGTCTCGTTCAGCAGTCTGCGGAAAAGGAAAATTACGATGCCCTTCACCCTCGGCCTGCTGTACGTTCTCGCAACAAGGAAAAAGCCCAACACAGAGGGTGAAGAACGAGAATGACGTTCAAAAACAGCGAAGCGGATCAAAGAAGCCACGCGATCGAGTAAAAGTCAGCTGGAATCCATCTTTTATGAAGAAGATAGGTCGGATATACTCTTTCCCCCAAGACAAGCCAAGGAAAATTTTCGACCTTGTCATTAAGCATCAAATGATGACGCTCCCGAAACCTCGGTACCCCGGACAGATAAATGAGGTCCATCACCCAGATTATTGCTCCTACCATCGAGCAATAGGACATCCTCTTGAAGACTGCTTCACCTTCAAAGACTGGATCGAAGACCAGTATCAACAAGGTAGGTTCGCTCTATCCGACAGCTGGAGGGTAACCCCACTGTGGAAGCATGAGCCAAAAGGAACCTATATTGCAAGGGTAGGGCTAAATCAACATCGAGCTTGGAAACGAACTCGTACCTGCCACGTGATAACATTCTCAAAAGAGGGAGAGCGTGAGAATATGGATGACCTCTCCAGCTGTTTCGCAAATAAGGATGAGGATGAGGTCATCTCAGAGTTTCCACCGGCGCCAAAAGAGCTGGAAGATGGGATACACACTACGGCGGACAACCTGAAAAAAATCAACTTGGGGACGGAAAATGAGCCGAGGCCTACATTTGTCAGTGAGCTGTTGTCTAAAAAATAGGTGGCCACACTAAAAGATGTGCTCATGCAATATAAAGACCGCTTCGCATGGAACTATTTCGAGACGCCGGGACTAGATCCAGAAATAGCGGTGCATAAACTGGCTATATCACCGGACGTCAAGCCAGTCAAACAGGCGCTAAGAAGAATGTGGCTCGAACTCGAGATGAGTATCAACGCTGAAGTTAAGAAACTAATTGACTCCGGATTCATCCAGGAAGTGCAATACCCTGACTGGATCTCTAACATCGTTCCGGTGATGAAGAAAAATGGGACAGTGCGCATCTGCGTGGACTTTCGGGACCTCAACAAAGCTTGTTCGAAGGATGACTTCCCAGTACCTATTACCGAATTGATGATCGACAACACGTCTACTCATGAAGTCTTATCTTTCATGGATGGATCTTCAGGATACAACCAAATAAAAATGCATCCTGAAGACCAAAAGCATACCGCCTTCCGGACTCCATTGCGTATATTCTGCTATATGGTGATGCCCTTCAGTCTGAAGAACGTAGGCGCTACCTACCAGAGGGCCATGACGAAGATCTTCGATGACCTCATATATGAGATTGTCGAATGCTATAATGACGACCTTATAGTGAAAAGCAAATCGTACGAGAAGCACTGGGAACATCTGAACATAGTGTTCCAGCGTTTTCGGAAGTATAATCTGAAGATGAATCCTCTCAAATGCGCGTTTGGATTCTCCTCAGGCAAATTCCTGGGATTCATCATACGGCACCGGGGTATCGAAATTGACCCTTCGAAGATTAAGGCGATTATGGAAATACCCACGCCAAGAACTCTCAAACAACTGCGGTCTCTCTAAGGAAAACTCACGTATATCCGGCGGTTCATAGCCAACCTCTCCGGCAAATGCCGCCCCTACAGCCATCTAATGAAGAAGGGGACCCCGTTCATTAGGGATCATATATGCCAAAGTGCACTGGACGAAATCAAGCAATACCTGCAGAATCCGCAAGTATTGACTGCTTTGGTTAAGGGAAAGGCCCTCATCCTGTACACAACAGCCCTTGAAGGTTCTTTAGGCGCGCTATGGGTACAAGAGAATGACCAGGGAAAGGAGAGAGCTCTATACTATTTGATTCGAGTTCTTCTGGGGCAGAAAACAACTACTTCCCCATCGAAAACCATTGCCTGGTACTGATCTTCGCGATAACGAAGCTCAGACACTACGCCTTGGCACATGAGGTCCATCTCATATCAAATGTGGATCCTCTCAAATATTTGATGTCAAGGGCCATACTAATAGGAAGGCTTGCCAAATGGGCCCTCCTTCTGATGGAATTCTCGATAACGTATCGACCCTTCAAAGCAATGAAAGGCCAGGCTATCGCCGACTTTCTCGCCGAGAATCCAATACCAGCCGATTCTCCCTTAAATGGCGAATTTCCAGACAAACACGCGTTCGACACAATCTAAGGGGTGAAGAAAGAAAATAATGTCCAATGGGAACTCTACTTCAATGGAGCATCTTCCATGAAGAAGTGAAAGCATAATACCCCTATAATCAAAGCCGGGGTGGGCCTCGTCTTCGTGACTCCGCAAGATTGGATAATGTGTTTCTCCCTTTCCTTAACGAAGCCAAGAACAAACAACGAGGCTAAATATGAAGCTTTGATAGCGGGTCTTGAGATCGCCGTCGATATGGGAATCAAAAACCTACTCATATATGGAAACTTCCAGTTGGTTGTTAGCCAAGTAAAAGGCAACTATCAGACATGCAAACCAGAGTTGATAAAGTATGGTGAAAGAGTGCAGCAACTATTGACGCAGATCCCCTCTTACATCTTGGAGAGCATACGGCGTGCAGAAATAGTAAGACAGATGAATTGGCCAAGCTGGCTAAGGAATTGGCCGATGAAGACCTCAACGACGTAAGGATGACCATGCAAAGTCGTAGAGTCCTCGTGCCAGCAGAAATATCTTCAGGGTATTTAATAGAGTCGTATGAAGGAAAGGAAGTGACTAAACAAGCAGTCTTCTAAATAGAGAATGAAGAAAAGACTACTTCAAATCCCATCGAACGCCCAAAGATGCGTCATCAAGACATCAGCTCATGAAATGAGCTCTGTCTTTCGCCTTCGTCAATGATACTCTATATAAGAGATCATTCGACTGTCTGTAGCTGAGATGCCTGGGACCAGAAGAATCGAAAAGAGTTGTACAAGAAACTCACGACGGAATCTGCGGTTCTCATCTAGCCGGACCAAAGGTAAAGCTGAAGATCAAGAGAATGGGTTACTATTGGCCCACAATGATTTAGGATTGTCTCGAATATACGAAGCAGTGTCACTCGTGCCAAATTCACGGGGACTTCATCCACCAGCATCCAAATCCGTTACACTGAACAGTGGCTAGTTGGACGTTCGAAATGTGGGAAACCAACATAATTTGCCCCATTGAACCAGCGCCATCTAAAGGACTTCGGTTCATATTAGAAACGATCGATTACTTCTCTAAGTGGGCAAAAGCAGTGGCACTAAGGGAAGTGAAGACGGAGAATATTCTCCATTTCTTCAAAACACATGTCATCTACCGGTTCGGTACTCCGCGATGGATAATCTCGGATAATGGGCCAGCCTGCAGGAGCCATAAAATCAGCCCTACGTAGAACAACATAAAATAGACTGGAGATACTCTTCGGTCTATAATCCTCGTGCCAACAATCTAGATGAAGCTTTCAATAAGACCTTGACAAAGATTATAAAGAAAATGGTGTCCAGAAGCAAAAAAGACTGGCATGAAAGGCTGCATGAAACTCTCTGGGCGTACCAGACGACATTCAAAACAACCACGAACAAGACCCCATACGCGTTGGTATTCGTCATGGAAGCAGTCCTTCCTTTGGGAATAGAACTCCCTTCTCTCCGAGTAGCGGTTCAATATGAGCTAACAAATGACGAAAATGCTCATCTCCGGCTTGAGGAGCTCGACGCCCTCAACGAAACCCGCCTTACAGCGTAGCAAAATCTGGAAGCTTATAAGGCAAGGATGACGCGGTCATACGAAAAACTGACTAGGCCGAGAACATTCCGCCAAGGCGAGCTCATGCTAGTTATCAAGCGACCAATGATCCCCAATCATACCAAACGGGGGAAATTCGAGCCGAACTATGAAGGCCCGTATATCATAGACAAGGTCTACCAAGGAGGGGCCTACTTGCTCATGGATATGCATGGCGAAAGACCCTTTCGGCCAATAAATGGTCGATTCCTCAAAAATACTACGCTTAACGGGTTACAGCTCAGTTCAATGATAGATGACGATGCCTGTGTTCGCTCGCTATCTTCCTGAGTCAGAACCCTGAAAGTAGTGACCAGAAGATCCGTCGCCTCGAAAATGCTGACAACGGACCACTACGTCCTTAAACTGGCCTTGGACCGAGATGTCCCTAAACTAATAATGGACCGGAATGTCTTTAAACTAGCACTTCTCCTCAAAAACGGCGATAATGGACCGAAATGTTCTTAAACTAGTGCTTCGCCTCAAGCATGGCGCATCTCCCCAAATACGGCGATATCCTCTCTTGAAATATATATTGCAATAAAAGCTCCAACGACGAAAACTACAACTCAAGTCCCACCGGTTACATAGCTACCGCAGCAATGAAGCCACTTCCTAAGTCCCACTGGCAAACGGATAGGTAAAAAAAACGGTATGAAACATTAACAAAAGATACTCGCTGTTTTTTTTATTGCGAGTTGCCCAATCATTTTGGCTTTTTTTATTGCGAGTTGCCCAGTCATAACCACTCCGCACTAGTATGGGATGATCCCGACATTCTTCTCGTTATAGCAGACGCAATGTCAACAAAGGCTCCAAAATAGCCAAATCAAAAAGAAGCGAAGGCAAAATTCCTAGCTTCAGGGTCTTGACGGTAACTCAAATAAAACCCGAAAGACTATTGGAGATCATCCCATACTAGTGCGGAGTGGTTATGACTCATCGGGGCTCCCAAACTGAGCCTAACCTCAAGTAAAAGCGGCATGGCAAAATCCCTAACGTTTGCTCTTCCGACGGTCAAACCACCTAAGAAGATTACTTGAAGACGTCTTGTCCAGCCTCCGAAGGGATCAGAGACACGATAGTCGCGGGGCTACTCAAACAGCAGCGTAAAGACTGCATATCGGGGAATGCATTAGCCAACGCGACGGTACCACAGACTAAAACCCTAGTACCACAAAACCTAACGGACCTCTGTCGCAAAGAGCAGGGATTATCTATAACGTTAGGACAAGTTTGCCTATAAGCCCAAGGGAGGTAAACTAAACAAACTCCGAAATGAGTCTATAAACTAGAGACTCCGAAATGAGTGAATAAACTAAACAAACTCCAAAATGAGTCCATAAACTAGAAACTCCAAAACGAGTGAATAAACTAGACAAACTCCGAAATGGGTCCATAAACTAGAAACTCCAAAACGAGTGAATAAACTACAAACTCCAAAATGAGTACGTAAACTAGAAACTCCAAAACGAGTGAATAAACTACAGACTCCGAAATGAGTACGTAAACTAGAAACTCCGAAATGAGTGAATAAACTACGGACTCCGAAACGAGTAAATAAACTAATGGACGCTAAATTAAGACATCAGGAAACAGAAAGGCACAACCTATGGGCAACAACCGTATGCCATGTCACCCTGAAACCCACCGTATTCTATGCAAGGCAGTAAGAAGAGTATTTGACTCACGCCCGTTTAAGCGCCCATTTACAACTACATACGTACTTGAATGGAAATGGCCTCCAAAGCGTGCTGATTTGTATATACGTGAGAAGAATTAGTGCGTGACACGAGCACAATGATGGCTGTTGCACTTAGCAAAAATTCATAAAGGTGAAGTATAAAGCTCATGTGCAGACTCAAGATGCACACATGATTATGTGATAAAGATAAAACATTCAACGGGAAACATTCAACAGTCAATGATAAGAGAAATACATTGAAATAAACATCCTACTATACAGGGAAGAGATCACCAATATGGGATCAGAGATACAGGGGTTAACAAAGCAATAAAAAAAATTCCCCAACTCCCTCTCTGCCTTCTCCACCATGTCGAAGCGGCGGTCTTCACGAGGAGTTGCTCTCAATTGGTCCGCGCCGTGTGCATCAGCAAAAGCAGACATAACAGCCCGCTGAGCCCATATCTGGCTTAGCAACTGAACCGAACGGTCCCTCAGAGGCTGGGTAATCAAACGTGCCTCATGGAAGCACATGATCTTGTCTTCCGCCGCATCAAGAATCGCTGGAGTCATCTCTGTCAGATGAGGAGGGATGTCGGCAAGCACGGATAGGAAAATCACCCGGAGCCAAATGGAGCCCACAGGAAGAGGAGAGCCCCTACGGGTCAGGAGCTCATACATCATCGCGTCATATTGGTCATCGGTGAGAAGGGGATCCACTAGCCGTGCAGCAAAACGAGGAATAATCTCCTCGATAGGCACCATCCATGGTTGTCGACAAGCGTGAGGACGATCGCAAGACATAGCTCTTGATTTGTTCCTTTAGAAAATGGTTACCTTAAAATCTGTTAAAAGAAATAGTTCTTTCTGTGAGAAGAGGAGGAAGACATAGCTTCAGGTTATAAAGAAAAGCATTCAAGGCTAGGCACAGAAAATTATATGCATGATGGGACTATTTCCAAGGCCTAAAAAAAAGGACATGGGAAAAGAAAGAGATGACTCATAGGAATCAGAGCAAGAAATTGGAACGATTCTCATGTGTGACACGTGAGCACTGGCGCCAATCCTTTATAGGATTAGAATCGGTGGTAGCGCCTCATGCGCGTAACATGCGGCCGCCAGCGCCAATCATTAGAACTAATGGCAGCGCCTCACGCGTATAACACGTGGGCGCCGGCATTTCATACACACACACACACACATACACGGGTGACTACTACTTCACGTGAGGCATATATGAGCAGCGGTATAAAAGACGGAGAGATATTGCCATTCATATTCGGGAAAATTTATACATTGGTGATAACAACAAAACAAAAACATCATCAAAATGTTTACAATGGAAAAACCTTGGGTTCCGGACATAGATTTAAGAATTCAGAAGCAAGTCTGAGTAAAGCGCTTCTGGCTTTTCTAACCATTTTCTTGTGCATTTTCTCACGAATGTAAGCGTCGGGATCCCCACTAATGTCGCCCGTCCTCTGGTAGGCGGATATTATCGCCTTCTATTGGAAGACGCGATATAAAACATCGACAAGATCATCTCTTTGCTTCTTTAAGATCAGGCTCATCAGATATACTGAATGCATTTTGTCTTCAGTATCGTCAAGCGCCTCGATTGGCATAGCTTCGTTAAGCCCAGGAATTGCTTCCCAAATCGACCCCACGATAATCTTCAAAAGGGCAGAATGGCAGGGGAGCAATCGACCGTTGTAATCATCAAAGCGACACATCACCTCAGCACATTGAGCGTCAGTAAACTCCTGGCCCTGACAGCAGCCTTGAACGCGAATATCCTCGTATGAGATGATCTCTTCAAGATGATACAGATGAGAAGCCATAGTATCTGAAAAGAAAAACCAGTAAAGGGTTAGCAATCAAAATACCAAAATCATTATAATGGACCTCACAAAATTAAGATAACACCCCCATCAACGATGAGGAAGGCATTCATTGTAAGAATCCAAAAGGATTCTCACTTAATGAGAAAACATCATTAAACTCTGGAGTTAAACTCTCTCGAGAACTGTGTTCTGTAAACAGATTTCAAATCTTTCAAGAAAATTATGAAGGGAATAAAATTCCTAAAAGAATTTCTTTCTTCAGAGCCAAGCTCTGTAGAACAATGGGATAACATCCCAGAACTCCGCTCAAGAAAGGTAATTAAATTCCAAATAACCTTCCAAAAACAAAGTTTCTAACATGCTAAAACCCTTTAAGATCTACGATCTACTCAAGTAAAAAAAATTAGATCTCTAAGAGATCATTGCAAAAGAAGAGCAAAGCTCTGTTAATGGGTTAAAAACCCTAAAACATGAAGAGATTCCTTCGAGAGTTTCTTCAGACATTAAGACATAGTCATGATTCTTACCAAATTTTGACAGAGTTTTGACTCTAAAAGAGTTTCTTTGAACAGATATCTGAGCTATGAAAGGAGAATTAAATTCTCAAGAAAAGAAAAAGGCTGAAAAGAAGATGAACAACAGCCATCTCAAAGGCCAAAGGCCCTATTTATAAAACTTTAAGAGACGACTCAACTCCGCAGGAGATCGAACGGTGGAAAAGATGCCACTATTGCACTCACGTGCGAGCCACATAAGCGCAACGGTGGGGGGCATTTGTTTCCCTAATAAAAGAGCAAAGCTCTGTTTAAAAATTAATGAGATAGCGCCTCACGTGCCTTCCAGGAGGGCGCCAGCGCCAGAGTTAAAAACTCTTATATAGCGCCGCACGTGCTCCTCACACAAGCGCCAATGTGCAAAGCACATGAATACCCATTATAAGAATTAAAACCTTGAGTAGCGCCCACGTGCACAACACGTGAGCGCCAACGCCCAGATAGAATTAAATTCTACTCTCTGTTAAACAGAGCCATTGGATCAAAGATCAACGGAGATGATAAATTATCAAAATATAGAATTAAATTCTATCGGGAGAAAACATCCCCCAAATCGGATTATAGAATAAAATTCTATTTTGGGATATATTCCCTCAACCTTTCTAAACAAGAAAGATTGCCCTCTGTAAAACAGAGAACCGGTGGATTAAAAATCCAACGGTGATTAAAAAATCACCGTTTTACAGAATAAATTCTGTGCAAGGGAAAATATTTTCCTAATCTTGTTCTGTAAAACAGAAACCCTTGGATCAAAGATCCAAAGGTGGGTAAAAATCCGCAAATTAATTAGGATCTCTTAATGAGAGATTTCTTCAAAAACTAATTAACAAACTTGCCTCTACTATATAAAAGACCCAAGACTTCAAGTCTGAAATAGAGGAAGCCCCCAATAAGCTTAAAAAAAGAGAAAGCTTAAAAAGAAGAGAGAATTAAATTCTCGACGAAGAAGAGCTCTCTTCTTAGAAATTTTAGGCAAATAATATATATATATATATATATATATGAAAAAAATATACCTACTGGAGGGTTTAGCCCTTCTCAAAGAATCGAATTCTTTCTCCGGATCTGAGATCCATAAAACAAGTCTCTCATATGATGAGAATTTAATTCTCATTGGGAAAAACTCGTTCTCGAGAACAAAAAACTCATCTACAAAATAAAGATCCTATTGATCATTCAAGAAGAAAAGAACCCAGTACCTCACGTATCCCTCATGTGGGCGCCACAGAAGAAAAGAGTGCGTAGTACTCATTGAGCGGCGCTCAGCGTCCAGCGCCCCACGTGCCCCTCATGTGGGCGCCACAAAAGAAAAGAGTGCCCCTCAGGTGGGTGCCCCTCACGTGGGCGCCACATGATTATATATGAGCGTCAGAACTTATATAAGTGCTCAGTACTCTTTGAACAAAAAGGGAATGATTAAACAAAGCCCAAGCAAGTGCTTAGCACTTTTTCAATAAAAAAAAAAGACCATTGAGCAGATCAAGCCCAAAGTGGCTCGGTCCTCTGAGGATAGAACCTTTTTTGATTCAAATCAACTGAGACCATATGCTCATGATTGCCCAAACTGATCTTAGTCTCAAACATGACTAATGATTCCTCATTGATAATATCCAAAACGATATTCATCCCATGTCTCCTAAAGTAATCTTAGTCTCAAATATGACTAATGATTCTTAGGTACAATAACCCCATTTCCCTCAAATAAGGGATTTGGTTCAAGGGTACATCTCTTCACACCTCTTATATATGCCATAATTCTTCAACGTCTTCAGAGAGGTGGCGGGTCCTGACAACCAACAACTCTTTGGTGTACTTCCAAATTAACGTGCACGCCTCAAGCCGGATCAAGCCCTAAATTAGGCACGTTCCATATCTCCATTATTCGTTCTATCATGTAACAAATACACGTGCGCACAGGACGGCTGAGGGACCGAAACGTCCCTAAACTAATATTCGCCTCCAAAATAGAGACAACGGACCTAAATGTTCTTAAACTAACTGTCACCTCCAAAATGGTGATCAACGAACCGAAATGTCCTTAAACTAACCGTTGCCTCCAAAATGGCGACAATGGACCGAAATGTCCTTAAACTAACCGTTGCCTCCAAAATGGCAACAACGGACCGAGACGTCCTTAAACTAAAATCTGACCTCAAAAATGGTGATCAGCGGACCGAGACGTCCTTAAACTAAAATCTGACCTAAAAAATGGTGATTAGCGGACCGAGACGTCCTTAAACTAAAACCTCACCTCAACAGACCGAGATGTTTCAAACTAAAACTTCGCCTTCAAAATGGAGATAATGGACTGAAACGTCCTTAAACTAAAACAACAGAGCCCACATGCTCTTTTGTTGGATCTAGAGCAAAAATGATCCTAAGACCTTGTTAAGTGGATCTTAGTCTCAAATTGGACTAACGTATCCTTAACAAAAAAAAATCGAACCCCAAATACTCACATACATTTAAGTCGATCTTAATCTCAAAATAGATTAACGATCCTTAAATAATAAATAAAAACCAAATCTAAGAAATATGGATTTGGACTAATCCACGCCCTACGGGCGACAACATAAATTAGTCTCCGTATACAATCCACGGGCAACTAAAACAAACAAAAACACACATGACACGAAGTGAACTTCTGGAGCAGGAGAAAGTGGTTATCGCGATGCGGTAACATAATTAACTGCAGGAGCTTGCGCCTGCAGAGAAGAAAGACCCCATAATCAAAAACCCCTTATAAACGAGGGGGAATCTGACGAAGTCTGCTACAACGGCCACATTCGTCCAAACCTCCGATATACGGTGCCATAAATCAACTTGGTATCTTCGGAGAGGTGGACGGATAAATCCAAATAGCATCTGCCCCCAAATTCTGGCAGGACGATCCATCCCGGTTTCGTCCCCGTTTTCGGCGGTGAACACTCACATACATTTAAGTGGATCTTAATCTCAAAATCGATTAACGGTCCTTAAATAAAACCCCCAAATTTAAGATATACGGATTTGGACTAATCCATGCCCTACGGGCGACAACATAAATTAGTCTCCGTATATAATCCACGGGCAATCTAAACAAACAAAAACACACACGGCACGAAGTGAACTTCAGGAGCAGGAGAAAGTGGTTATCGCGATGCTGTAACATAATTAACTGCAGGGGCTTGCGCCTGCAGGGAAGAGCTTCCCCACAATCAAAAAACCCTCGCAAACGAGGGGGAATCTGATGAAGTCTGCTACAACGGTCGCGTCTGTCCAAACCTTCGATGTACGGTGCTATAAATCAACTTGGAATTTTCGGAGAGGTGGACGGATAAATCCAAATAGCATCTGCCTCCAGGATTCAGGCCGGACGTCCCGACATCCCGGTCCATGTTCCGGCGGTGAACACGGGCAAAAGGCAATGTGACGTACGTATAGGGATACGTACATGAGTCCGATAAAACATGTATATTGGATATACGTGTTTAATCAGACGACTGTTATACTAGCCAGTTTCACAGCCAGAATACCAAATCAAGTGTTGACATGATAACCGTATTAATGATACGATTTCTAGTATAGTGTGTATGATACACGCACTCTCTACAGTATAGATACTTAGAAGTTATTGATGGCATTTCGTGTATGTGATACTTGATGTGTACGTGTATAGGATACATGTACTAATACTTATTTAATACATATATATATATATATATATATATATTTGATATATATATTAAATCCCATCATTATTAATTTAGTATAAATAAATATACATGTATATGTGTGTGTGTAAATGTGTGTTTGTGTGTGTATATATATATATTTATATATATTATGTATGTATATATTATTTTATATTTAATATATTAAATTTGTTGGTGGGGCCCACCCTCTCTCTTGTGTGTTGAAACACACATGAGAAAGAGTGGGAGGGTGAGTATGTGTCATGGTTAAATACATGACATGGGTGGAAAATTTACACATGACATTATTCATTTTTCTTTTTCACATGCCATCAAAAATCTTCTTCTTCTTCCTCTCTTGAAGAGCTCATGCTCCCTAGGTTAATGACAAAAGTTGCCATGGTAAGGGAGTGCAAAAAGTAGAGGGTACCCATTATTCGCATCGCCATCCTCCATGCATAGTAAGCCTCTGGAGGAAGTTCCTTCGACCGGCGACGGAGTTGGAGCTCGGGCAGTCCGCTTTCAATGCGGATCATCTACGGCTAGGCAGTCGGCGTACAGACGCGTTCGGGAGCTCACGGAGTCTAGACGGGGTCTTCCGGGAGCAACTGGACACGCTACAAAGGTTGTAGCACCTATGAACTCTTTCATTATGCTCTTTATATTAGTTGGAAACTAGTGTTTGGACGATTTTGGCGTATGGTCGATCGCGCTCCCACGGAATTTTTGTTTTCCGTTCGTCCCCGCTTCCGCTGTGCACACATACGGAGCGCGCCCCATACTAACATGGTATCAGAGCAAACCAAGCACTAGGACTAGCATATGCGATGTTTTAGTTTAGATTGATAAGTTTCCGATTCCGATTTCCGAGTTTAAGCCCTTCTCTGTCCGAATTTCAAAAGTGTTTTTATAAATTTTTTAAACAGTTGCAGAATGTTCTGTTTAATGTGAAAATGATATGGGAGAGAACTTGGGGTGTTTTGTGAAAAATGGGCCGGTGGGAACAGTTTTTGGCCGGCCAAATTTTTCCAGATTGCCTCTAGTTTTCTCTGGGGGCTTAAACTTGTAGAAATAGGATTTTTGATATTGTTTGTTTTTTCCCAATATTGAGATTTGATCTCGTATTGCACCGAAAAGTTATCGATCAAAACTGTAACTTCGCGGTGTTTCCATATTCATGATGTTAAAGTGTTTAACTCAGTTGATACGATGATACATACTTGTTGATATGTATTTATGATGTTCTATGTTAAGGTTTTTGGTGTGGATTGGATCGTCGTGAAATGAATAGCCCTATGCGTATTTGGATGTTGTGATGTTATATGTTTCTTTTCATTCATGTTATAGCCAAAATGTATATTCTTTTATTTGGGACGAGCGGTCGACTTGTGGCCGTCATTTCCGCTTATTGTATTATTATTTGTCGGGACTCAATCAGGTTGCGATCGATGTTTCCGTTGTATTAATACAGATATTACGATTACCCCACAGAGAAGTGCACTGGCAGCCGGATTCTAGATTGCAGTGGGTGGCCATCTCAAGGAACTGAGACCGGTCCTCTCGGTTCTAGGATTGGCTGGTTGCTTGCCGCGCTTGTAGGGGGTTAGGATAGACCCACGGAGGAGTGCACTTGTCATCGTACTTGAGAAGGTGCTGGGTGGCCCCATCATGGTGATGATGTCGGGTTGCTTTGTTTCTCGGGTTAGCGGATGACTTGCCACACTCGTAGGGGTCTGCTTTTGGCTACGCACGGGCTGTTCACACGACCGGGGTATTTCGTGCTTCGTTTGTGGCTCGAACGAAACGCGGGATTCCTAGATGATCCGACCATTCCAAACTCTGTGATGTTGTTTTTCCTCATGCTGTAATGTGATTATTTGCGTGTGATGTTGTTTTTGAATTTATTGCTCGAGAAGGCATTGATGGAGCACTCCTGGGCTAAGAAAGAGGGAGAAAGGCAGGTCCAGTATGGCAAGCCAGAGGCGAGGTTTCCAGCGGAAGGTTTGGGGACAATATGCCTGACAGAGGAACGCAGGTATGAGACGCAATTTCTAGTTCAGAAAAAGAAGGAAAAAGACCGAGACACCGCCCCTACGCATTCATTCTATGTCTGGGCACTGAAAGGGTATATATGTGATATATAGTATATTTATATTTATATATTTATTAATGCTATATACGTTTTGCATCCGCGCTAGCCCTGCCCCGCTCTGCCGTTAGTTAAGTAACCTAACGGTGCATGATGGGGCCCCGTGGCGAATGCGGATAGCGTATGTGTGTATTATATTTTTCCTTTTCATACTTTTCTGTAATGTTTGTGTGAGAATGATATTGCTAGATAATGAGATTATCTAAATGATGGGATTGTATTAATTGCATTAATACAAAGTAAAATAAACCTATACGTTCTAAGAACCAACTTTTTATAAAAAGGAAATTTTAGTCGATTCTTTTGCTCTGCATTAAGGCGTTCAGTTAGGAATGTCCTGCACCTCATTCGATAAGGAAAGAACCTTAATCCCGTCCCTGGGAGTTCGCTCTTGGGTAAAAGTTTGTGTTACTAAAATTGTTTTTGTAGCCGTATTCTTTTGCTTTGCATCGTGCTATTCGATTATGAATATCCCGCACCTCATTCAATGAGGAAAAGATTCTAGATCTCTTCACGGGGAGTTCACTCTTAAGCAAAGTTCTATGCGACTATAAACTTTCAAAAACCACTCGGTTCCTACGATAAGATCAAGTTCATTACGTTGATGGTTTTCTTCAAAACCAGCCGTAGCCCTCTGTCATTTCAGGAAGTAAAGTACTTAGTATCCATGCTACGTTTGTTGACCTTCGTCAAGGCGTAGTGTGCGGTAGCTAAATGATGTCTTCCAGCTTGTATATGATGCGATTAGTTAGGAAAGTCGCATAGCCTTGTTGACCTTTGTCAAGGGCTCCTGCGGGTGGGTCTAAATTAATCATGAAATGACGGGTAGAACTTGACTAGTGGCTTATGATTTATTGACCTTCGTCAAGGTCATAAGCTGTTAGGGGTAAAAACCGATATCGGGAGTTTCAAGTGTTGAAACTTGCAATGAGATTACATACCTTCTATGAAGTAGGGTGACTTGTTAACCTTCGTCAAGGTTACCACGCCATGATAGTGTTAGGAATATGTATGCCCTAAAGGCCATTGTTGTATGATATAGTGGATGCTTGGACATATATAGAGAGGATTTTCTTGCTCGACATGATAGTATGCTATCTGGTTGCTCTTTATCTTAACATGTACTGTTCATATCAGATTTTTGCATTTTCATACCGCCCAATTTTTGTCACATTGCATATCGGTAGATACTCTTGAGCCGTGTTTGCTAGTCAATTGCAGGATACAGGTTCTTGGTTCTAAAACGGTGAAATTCAAGGAAAACACAACAAAATCCGGGTTCCTGCCAACCACTGAGAAAACACGGTCTCCGCTCGTCATCCGTATGTTGCCAGATACCAGTTTAGGAAGACAAAATGTCAAATCAATGTCACCTTCATGCACAAGGCTCAATGGTAGCACAAAATCCAAGAGATCTACGCGGAGCTCGAGGCAATCATGACAAAATCTTGACAAAAAGTCCACCTTTCTCTCAACAGAAATTCTGGAAAAATCGGGGAGCCAAATTGAGAAAATACATATTCCAGAATATTGTACACAGCAAAACAGGGTGCCACCAAAAAGACCAAGTGCCAATTCATCAAGAAGGCCGCGGATCCGCGGCCAAAGTAGGGTCCAGGCCGCGGATCCGCGGCCTTATAGTGGCGGCAAGCAAAAATCTTCCAGGGGTATTTTGGTCATTGCATGTGTGGTGTGGTGGTTGCCCTAGGTTTTCATTCTTCAGCCTATAAATAGCCCAGAAGTTTGAGAAGGAAAGGGTCCATTCTTGTATTTTCTTTTTCTAGGATTTAGTTCACTTCTTCTTCCTCTTCTCACCTCTTCTCCATTAAACTTGTAGTGAGCTTTTGAGTGAAGAGTGATGAATAAAGAAGAACCATTTATTATCATGCTTATCTCTTTATTTTGTTAAATGCTCTTTCTTTACTTGTTGTAATTTTAATTGTTAAGTAGTTGTTGTTATTTGCTTGATTGTTTCTTTCTTCTCTCTTTTTCTTTATCATTCATACGACAATGATACTTACGCTTGATCCTCGCCAAGGTGAGGTCGCAAATAGTTAGTCGTATTCTTCTAGTCTCCTTCTTTCTATCTTTCTCTTTTGTTGTTTTATTTTTCCGTATTATGAAGTGTGAGTAGTTTTATACTTGTTAGGGTAGGATAAGGGAAGTTTGAGAGAAGGAAATCTCTCTCACTCTTTCCTTGCCCAACAACTTGAATCGACTCCCGTTAATTGAACCACAATCCGCTCCTTACGGCACCCTATCCTACATGATAGCGGTGATTCCGTAGTGAGACCGGTTGTGGTTGAATTAACCGGAGGTTATGGATAAGAGCCAAGAACGGACGGACAAGCACCAAAAGGAAGGACTATGCGTTGGAAAGCCTAGCTTATACTCGCAAGTTCCTTCCTAGTCGTGCTAATCCCCGTTGTTGCCGATTACCGTAACACCGATATTAAGTGGGGCAACGAAAGATGTGGAGACTCCTAACTCAAACTAACCTAATCCTCACCCTAACAAGCTCTCTTTAAATATCAACTTACACTTAGATAACCACAACAAAATCTGAAAACAGGACTTAACTCGTTAAAACACTTTGAAAAAGACTCCCATCTCCCTGCGGACGACCCGTACTCAACCGGCTAGCTACATGCGAAACCGTCTTGATTGCGGTATTTAAACTAGAACTTGAACACGCACGTATCCTAAAAATCAAATGGCGCCGTTGCCGGGGAGACGGTAGTTTATTTCTTTGTGTAATTTCGGGTTAATTTGTAAGTATAAAAAAAAACAAAAAAAAATATACTTTGTAAAAGAAACCATCTTGTTATTCTTGATTAGTTTTTGTGCAAGTGTGCAGGAAAATACGAAGTTCAAGATCGACGCCAAGGACGTTGAAAATACGGAATTCAAGTACAGTGCCAAAGACGTGGGAAGATAGACCCACATTTCGCGGCTACACCGCGACGGACAAAAACGAAGCATCCGGTCTACTGTAAAAATCTGGAGCATATATAGTGAGCATATCAGAATTCCACACATCCAGACAAGCAGAGAACTCCAAGACCAGCAACCAGAAAAAACTTGGGAGCCCAATCTCTCTGTATAGCCCCGGAACCGCGGCCATATCTGGTGTTTGGCCGCGGAAACGCGGCTAGTTGGTGCCTTCGGGTTGCCAAAATTTTTTTGTGAGTCCCTCTGCCTCTCCCCTCTCCTCTGAACTCCACTGAATTGTGTTTTCTGCAGGATTCTTTGCGCAAATTCTTCTCCCCCTCTAATAAACTGTTCTTGTGCAGGATTCTTTGCGCCGCAAAATAAAAATTGTTTGCAGTTGATTTGTTACTGCTTTGCATTTCTTTAATACGGACTTAAGGGGCTTGAAACCAATCCAGATTGGGTGGGGATTTCATCACCCTTCCCAGGACCCCAAAAATCACTAAAGCATATGCATCGTCCATTGTAAATTAAAAAATACTAGACTTCAGCCCTAAGGACTTCGCGCTCATTAGGAGAAGATAAACCGTGTTTAGAACCTCGCTTAACCGTATATTGTTTACGGGGTGTCTAGGAAAGTGTTAAAGGCGCAACCGCCGAAAGAGAAAGGGTTATTTAATTAAGGAACTTCGCGAAAGCGTTGGACAACCTCCCCTTATCTCTGCACTTACCTGGCCCCGTGATCGGTGTATTTTTAAGCCTGTTTCTCGACACTGTTTAACTTCGAAAATCAAGTTCAGGAGCAGGTCTAGTAGACCTAGGCGACCGTAGATCTAGGTGTGATTGTGCATATCTTGTTTGTGATTGCTTAAGCCGTATTTCCGTACATACTTCTGTAAATCTCTTTCTAAAAAAAAAAAAATCAAAAACTTTTATAAAAACTTGCCCTTTTGTCGCCAAATCCATTTTCACCCACCACCCATCGCCTTTCTCCATTGACGTTTTCTTACCCGCACCTTCTCCGCTTTGACTATACTAAACTCGTTTAGTGTATGTCCGCTTGGACTCGGGACACTAGCGCCCGTCTAGTCCGCGTTACGTTAGTCGCGACCGACTACGCGATCGACTCCGAAGTCGATACTCCGTCCACTCCTCTTTCACCCCTTCCTTTGCCGGCCAACTCCGACGTTGACCGGAATTCTGTTCATACATCTTCACCTTCACCTTCACCTTCACCAACCTCTTCTTCCGCGATGTCAGGATTTAATCCGAACATCTCTTTGACCACCGCTGGATTGGCTCCACCTCCTACGGAGACCAATCTCCCACCACCTCCGCCTGTTGTAGCGCCGCAGCGAATTGCGCTCCAGGATCGTTTCTACCCCACCCGTTCTGCACTTCCCACCTGCCTTTCTCTTCCTCCGGCCAATGGGGACAACTTTGAAATTAAGCCCCATTTCATCAACATGCTTCCACGTTTTCATGGGATTGAAACTGAAGATGCCTATATCTTCATCAATAAATTTCAAAATGTCTGTGCCATGATGAAAACAACCCAGCTGTCGGACGATGCTATACGTCTACGGGTCATTCCGTTCACTTTATGCGATCTCGCTGAAAAATGGCTGTATAGCACCGCTTCCCACTCAATCACCAGCTGGGACGAGTTTGTTAAAGCGTTTCTGAAAAAATTCTATCCAAATCATAAGACCGCAAGAATTCGAAATGAAATCAACCAATTCTCCCAGCTTCCTTCTGAACCCTTCTGGAAGTGCTTTGACCGGTACAAAGACCTTCTTGTTCAGTGTCCTCACCACGGTATAGAGAAATGGCAACTCTGCCAAACCTTATACGAGGGACTGAACCCAGCAACGAAGCAGTTGCTGGAAACCATCTGTCAGGGCCACTTCCTATCGAAATCTGACGAGGAAGCGTGACAGTTCTTTGACGATCTTGCGGAGCAAACGCTACAGTGGGAGAGCACCAGACCGACTTCTTCTTCTTCTACCTCCACTTCTACCGGTCAATCTAGGGTAGGAATCCACCAACTCGATGTCTCTATTGCGATGAAAGCTGAAATGGCTGCAATTACACGAAAGCTTGAAGCGATAGAGAGCAAATTTTCTGCTCCTACTCCTGCCCCTGTTCTCCCCCTTCGTACCATCTGCGCTTGTTGTTCCGATCCTTCCCACTTGACCGAAGAGTGTCCTTACAATCTACCCTTACAAGGACAGGATCAGGTTAATACTGCCTTCCAGCAAAGACCGAGGAATGATCCATACTCTTCCACCTACAATCCCGGTTGGAGGAACCACCCCAATTTCTCCTGGAATCAGAATCAGAATCAATTCCAGGGCAACAACTTCCAAAGGGCCCCTCCGCCGCAACAACATGCGCAACAACAAACTCAGTATCAGCAGCCCTTCCAACCCCAGCCTTACCAAAACCAGACGAACAACTTTGCACCCAACAACTCTTTTCCACCAAACAACTTTGTTCCGTCAAACACTGATAAGGTTTCCTCACTCGAGCGAAGTCTGGAGGCGTTTGTTAAACAATCGACTCAATCCACCGCCAACATCCAGTCTTCGATCCAATCTTTAGTGCAACACACCGCCGCACACGGGCAGAGCATCAAGACCATCGAGGCTCAGATTGCACAGCTGAACGCGGCCTTAAGCGAGCGAGAGAAGGGGAAGCTCCCGTCCCAGCCACTTCCAAATCCCGGTCACCCACATAATGCACATGTTGCTCTTGAACAACAAAACCATAATGTGAGTGCCGTGACTACGCTGAGATCGGGAAGGACGCTGCAAAACAACACCGGCACACGAATCAACGATGACACCCCGGCCGCCGCTTCTTCTTCTTCTTCTTCTTCTTCTTCTTCTTCTTCTTCTTCGTCTTCCGAGCCTATTCTCCGTTCTTCAATAGGCACTTCTTCCTCTTCTTCTGCTCTGAACGGACCCACTTCTCACTCCACGAAAACACCTATTCTGGGATCCGTTCCAACTCCAAAATCTCCTCCTCCAGCATTAGACTCAACCAATTTTCAAAATATTCCATTTCCAAACCGGTTGAGGTCTAATAAACAAAATCCTCAAATGGAGAAGATTCTGGAGTTATTTAAGCAAGTTAACATTAACATTCCTCTTTTAGATGCTGTCCAACAAGTCCCGTCCTACGCGAAAATCTTAAAGGACTTGTGTACGAAAAAGAGGAAGTGTCAGGTACCCAAGAAAGTTTTCTTGGCTAGTGCTGTGAGTGATGCCCTTACCCAATCTTTACCACAAAAACGGAAGGACCCTGGCTGTCCTACGATTTCAATTACTATTGGGGATAAGAACATCAACCGCGCACTTTTAGATCTTGGTGCCAGTGTTAACTTGCTTCCGTATTCAGTATACAAGCAATTAGGCGTCGGAGAGTTGAAACCCACACACTGCACTCTCCAAATGGCCGACCGATCGATCACCCACCCTAGGGGTGAGCTAGAGGATGTGTTGATAAAAGTCGGGGACTTCATATTCCCCGTTGACTTCATTGTATTAGATACACAGCCTGTAGCTAACCCCCGGAATCAAATTCCGGTGATACTCGGTCGCCCATTTCTTGCAACCTCAAATGCTGTGATCAATTGTCGCAACGGTTCGATGAACCTCTCTTTTGGAAATATGACGATTGAACTCAACATTTTTAGGTTGGGGAATCAGCCCGCCGAACCTAATGCTCATATACTGGACGTCTGCTCGATCCAGGAGATCACACCAGAAGAGTGTGAATTCGAGGAGTTTCTGTTTGACCACGATAATCTTGACGCCACTAGTGCGTTTCTCTTCGAATCTGTTGCTGTTTCTGCGCCCGATAACGAATACGAGTGTTTCACGTTCTCGAACGATCTTAGCCGCGCACAACCCGAGTTCGAATCTTTCGACTTTCCGGATGAGTTACCTGAACCATCCGACTCGGTTGCCTACACTCGTTTTGAACCTTTGCTGGAATCCTTTGAGTTCGAGACCTTTGCACCAGTCTTGCCTTCCATCATTTCACCTCCAACGCTCGAACTCAAGCCGTTGCCGTCTCACCTTAAGTATGCTTACTTAGGTGAGAACGAGATCCTCCCTGTCATCATTTCGGCTTCTCTAGCTCCCGAGCAAGAGAAAGCCCTTCTCGCGGTCTTGCACAGCAACAGGCAAGCTTTTGGCTGGTCCATGGCGGACATCAAGGGGATTAGTCCCCTGATCGTTGAGCATCACATTCATCTGATGGATGATGCCAAACCAGCCCGGGATCCACAAAGACGTCTTAATCCAGTCATGAAGGAGGCTGTGAAGAAGGAGATCGTCAAATGTCTAGATAGTGGTATCATTTACCCTATCTCTGATAGCCAGTGGGTTAGCCCCATTCATGTTGTCCCCAAGAAGTCGGGCATCACGGTCATAACCAACGAGGCGAATGAGTTAATCCCTACTCGCACCCAAACTGGGTGGCGAGTTTGCATTGATTACAGAAAACTCAACGCCGCTACGCGGAAAGACCACTTTCCGCTACCCTTCATTGACCAGATGCTTGAACGATTGGCCGGACATGAGTACAATTGCTTTCTAGATGGCTACTCTGGCTACAATCAAATTCCCATCGCCGAAAAAGACCAGGACAAGACCACTTTCACTTGTCCTTTCGGCACGTTTGCATATCGACGCATGCCCTTTGGGTTATGCAATGCGCCCGCTACCTTCCAGCGGTGTATGATGGGAATTTTCTCTGACATGGTGGAAAAATTTTTGGAGATTTTCATGGATGACTTCTCCATCTTCGGCGACTCCTTTGACGAGTGTTTGCTGCATCTTGACGCTGTCCTTACCCGATGTAAGGACAAGAATCTCACTTTGAACTGGGAGAAATGCCACTTCATGGTGCGCGAAGGTATTGTCTTAGGACATATCATCTCGCAAAATGGCATAGAGGTTGACAGAGCAAAGATTGAGGTCATTTCCAATCTGCCTCCTTGTAACCCTTCGAAAATCGTTTAGGCAGTTCTTCGGTAATCGGCTTATTTTTCGGCTTTTTCCGTAAAAAGTCAAAAGTGATATTTTTCATGGTAGACCTAATTATACAAAATTTAAATAAGATATTACTATAATTTTGTCACTAAAATGTCATTTATAATTTTCTGGTTAAATAAAAAAAATTTCGTAATTAATTATTTTTTTTATTATTTTAAGCCTTTTTAAATACATTTAATTAGGGATAAATACAAATTTAATTAGGTAAATTTCTTAATTAGGAGTCTTTATAAGCTAAAATATGGTGTTAATAAAATTATAACATGTCTTGCAAACTTTTAGATTTTTGGTGGGAAAATTATGAAAAAATGGCTTAAAAAAGGGTTTTTTTGGAAAAAGTTTGACATGAAAGCTTGAAATGATAACATATGATGTTCTAATCACCTAGAAACTTCCCCAAAATTTCCCCACTTCACCCTCCTTGCTGCAGCCGAGCCCAATCCTGCAGGTTTCCCCCACTTCCCCCTTCATTCTAGCTTCATTTTCATGCTAAAAATCAATAAAAATCCACAATTTCTTTCTCCATTCAAAGCCTAACCCTAATCCCTTCTCTCTTCAACCCAAATTAGTTTAAAAATTTGATGAAAGGAGGCTTCTTGGAGACTTGAGCAAGCTAGGGTTCACACTTGTGAGGTGAAAATTCTAAACTAGTTTGCTTACTTGTGGTTTAATTGTGCTAGAATTTCAATTCTAAATATTAGTTTAGTAGTAAATGTTTGATTAGGAAAAATCAAGAGAAGGTTTTGATTTTAGAAATTAGGGTTTGTAGCATAATGGTGGGATTATGATAGGGATGGTTATCTAGGTGATTGGAGTGGTTAATTGTGTATTGGTATGCTCGCTAAAACGACAAATTTCAACGTTTGTATCGATTTGGTTTGAAAATCGCTTACTAGATTTTTAAGAAAAATAGTATGCGTTCAAATTGTGCTAGGTTAGCAATATTACTAGCTTCGTATAGGATTATTAGAGTGCGCGAACGCGGGGTTTCGTCTAGTCGGGTTGTAGTTTTGTCGATTTCCCCGAAATCACGATTTTAACTAAAAATTAGCGATTTTCGTGCGTTTTCCCGCGCACCGAGGGCGTGCTATGATTAATTTGAGAGAGTCGATAATTGTATATAGTGGCTTGCATCGTTTTAGGTGTTGTAATCTTATGCTTGGTATTGTGCAAATATAGGATCGGTCGGAGAAACATCGGACACGGCGCGTAAAGGCAAAGCGGTGGCCGGATCAGATTAGCGGGGATTTCTGGTGAGTAGATATATTCATCTATGGGGGAATCGTCTGGATTGCGTGAGGCCCCCCCTCCCTAGTTAGGATTACTCTACTTTATGCAATAATTATATTGTTAGCTAGCTTATCCATTTATGTGTATTGCATACCCTTACAGCTAACCCTATACTAGATTGCATGGACATTCATATGACATTCATATATACATATGCGATATCATTTCGTAGGACACGAACACCTTACCATTGGCATCTATTGCACGCGCACTATTCATGTGACACACACGCCTTTGGTATTTGCCATGCCACGTGCACTATAAAAACCTGTTTAGCTTAGTAACGCCATTGCATTCATGCATGATATTTGAGATTGTATCGCACGCATATACCTCGCATTACTATCATATTTACATAGATTTCTAGCCAAACTCTCACATCATATACATTGATATCATAGACACTTATCATATATAACATATGGACATTATGATTTCTTGAGGATTTCAGTTTGCTGCGATTTCTGGATTTTTGGGGAAAACCGCAAGAATTTAACAAAACCCTATATTTATCATTTTCAAAACAAAGTTGCGGTTTTCTCTTGATGTATGTGTCGTCCACCATGAGTTTTCATGTTTTCTGTTGGATTTCGAGACCCGATTCGAGGAGTGGATGAACCGTCTCGGGTACATGGTGGGCCCGGTATGGTACCCCGGGGCAAGAAGATCGAGTTGTAGACGATGAGCCTGGCAGGGGAAGACTACCTACCGGTGATGTCTGGCGCGGCGGATATCCGGAGGATACCGACCGTTGTCGTGAGATTTATGATATGGGCCGATCCGGACTGACGGAGCCCGACATTGAGACAGATATGATTCCTATTTGGTGTCGATGCTTGACACGGGTTTTCTGAGGATTTCTTGATGATATTTAGCTATTATGCAGACATTCATTTTCTAAAAGTTAAGAATGCAGTAACATTAACATTTAAAACACTTAAAGAGTTAGAAAAGATATTGCATACATGTGCATGCATACTAGAGTTATTATATCACATATGGACATGCATGTTGTGGTGCATTGCGTGCATTCTTACGATTGCCTTATTAGATGTTATATTTACTCACGAGCTGGCAACTCATCCCCGTTGTGCCACAGTGTCTTGCAGGTCGGACCCGTCAGTCTTGTAGCGGCGGGCTATCTTGTCATCAGTTCCTTTTGCTCAGACTCGCGACATCGCCCGTAGGTGGGTTGCGAGTATACTTTATTTCTTTTTGCTTTATCATTGTATCTAGTATTCTCCATCTACCACTTGTATTGTATATGCGACCTAGTGATGAGACTGAGAGATTTGTATATTTGTGGTTTCTTTTGGGTCGAGCTCACTTGAGCCGACGTGTGTTTTCTGGTATTTGCATCTCTTTTATGCTCTTTTTCTTGATATTACTATTATATTGCATGTGGTTGTGATCCGCCTTGGGCGAAGAGCTAGCTCCCGCTTGGGGATGCCATTTTTATGATTACAGGTTTATTATCTTGTTGTACCCATTTTGGGGGATAGAAAATACAGGGGAGACTCTGCCGAAATTTTCGGAAATTTTTGATGTTTTAAAAAGGGATTCTACGCAACTTATTTGATTTAAAAACCGTTTTCATTTAAGGTTTTCCTTCACTCTCTTTTGATTTTGGGTTAGATTTCTGGGCTTTGGCTGACTTAGGTTACGGCACGCCTTTAGACGTCTCGTAATCTAAGTGCCAGTCACGTTCCGTACTTTCGAGTCGTGACAAAGTTGGTATCAGAGCGTAGGTTTTACCTTTCTGAGTGTAGGACGACCTTGGTAGATGGAGTAGGTGACTTAAGCAGAGTGGCGTAGCGTGGGTATGGTCCGCGGCATACTTACGATACGGTACTCCGCCTAAGTGACCTTAGGACATAATTGCTTGTATTTCCTTTCTTGATTCCTTGCATTCCTTGATTCAATTGCAATGATCTTATCAGTCATGTTTCTTATTCCAGCTTCGATGCCGCCAAAGACTACGAGAGCTCAGCGGGCTGCCGCTAGGGATGAGATTCGAGCGGGCTCGTCTGAGGCGAGGATCGAGCGGGAGGATACGCCTACCCCTCAGGGTCCTACTGATCCGCCTTATCCTGACCGTATTACCAGATTAGAGGCCGGCATGCAAGAGTTGCGGCAGATGATGGGATCTTTAGTTGAGTCCAGCCGGGCACAGAGATCCGAGGACGTTCCTTCCACCCCACAGACAACGATCGTACCTGCTGCACAGATGGTCACTCCTGCTGCTACTACGGAGACTATTCCTGTTTCACTACAGGAGTTCATGAGATTGAGACCCCCAGCTTTTACCGGTACAGATGCGACAGAGGACCCACAGACATTTCTCGATAGGATGGCACGGATTGGCCGTTCGTTGAGGTGTTCTGAGGATAGATTGGTGGAGTTTGCGAGTTTTCGTCTGGAGGGTCTTACCCAGACATGGTACGACTCAGTAGAGAGAGGCCGAGCTACAGGTCTGCCTTCTATGACCTGGGATGAGTTTACATCTGCATTTCTTGCCCATTTTCTTCCGGAGAGTGTCCGAGATGCTCGAGCCCGTAGTTTTGAGTCTTTGCGCAAGACTCCTGGGATGACGGTGTCGGAGCATGATATACAGTTTACCCAGTTGTCTCGATATGCTCCGTACCTAGTCGACACAGAAGAGAAGAGAATAAAGAGGTTCGTGCGAGGGCTTGATACACAGCTATTCCTTGCCATCGGCACCCAGCATTTTGACACATACGCAGCCGCGATGGATGCAGCCTTACTATTGGAGGAGCGTATTGCTGAGACTCCGGTCGTTTCTGGGCCGAAGAGGATCCGTACTGATACGCCAGCTCAGCGGCAGATGGGCAGACATCGTGATAGATTATTTCCGGGAGATGGTGGAGGCAGAGGATTGAGACGAGGTCAGTTATTTGGTTCATATCCACAGACCCAGCAGTCGTCTCCAGGATGTTTTCGGTGCGGGAGTCAGTACCACCGTATCAGAGACTGTACCATGGGGCGTCCGGGCGCGGCGACAGTCCCGCATGTGACCTTACCACCCTCACCACCTTCTCAGAGAGCTTTACTTCCTACGCCTGATGATGCTTCACGCCAGCCAGATGCTTCTAGAGGCCGTGGGCGAGGCGGTCCGGTTCAGAGAGGACGAGGCGACAGAGGCAGAGGCAGAGGCCGAGGTAGAGGCAGAGGACAGCCAGCTATTAGTGGTGGACAGGCCCGAGTGTTCGCATTGACTCCTCAGGATGCACAGGCATCCAATGCCGTCGTGACAGGTACTCTGCCAGTATGTTCTTTTGATGCACGGGTATTATTTGATCCAGGCTCCACACATTCCTATGTTTCCACGTATTTTGCACCGAGGTTGGGCCGAGAGTCTTCTCCGTTAGATCTGCCGCTTGTCGTTATTACCCCGGTAGGCGAGTCTTTTGTTGCCCGTTTTGTGTACCGATCTTGTTCCGTTCGTATCGGGGAGAGAGATTCTTCTGTAGATTTGATTCTCCTCGATATGCTAGACTTTGACGTTCTTCTTGGTATGGACTGGCTAGCCACCTGCTATGCATCCGTGGACTGCCGTGAAAAAGCAGTCAGATTCAGTTTTCCTGGTGAGCCGGTTCTTATTATTCAGGGAGATCGTAGTGCTACCCTTCCCAGCTTGATTTCTTCTCTTCACGCTGGTCAGCTCTTAAGGAAAGGGTGTCAGGGATTCTTAGCTTATGTTTGTGATACTAGCTCCACAGAGGTTCCGTTGGACCAGGTCCCTATTGTGAGAGAGTTCCCTGATGTATTCCCTGACTAGCTGCCTGGTCTGCCACCAGAGCGTGAGATTAAGTTCTGTATTGACTTGATCCCTGGCACGGGGCCTATTTCTATACCTCCTTATCGGATGGCCCCGGCAGAGCTGAGAGAGCTAAAGGATCGGTTACAGGACTTGCTGGACAAAGGGCTCATCCGACCGAGTGTGTCATCTTGGGGTGCTCCCGTCTTGTTTGTTAAGAAGAAGGACGGAAGTATGCGTTTATGCATTGATTATCGTCAGCTGAACCGGGTTACTGTGCGGAACAGGTATCCCCTACCCCGCATTGATGACTTATTTGATCAGCTCCAGGGTGCAGGGTTTTTCTCGAAGGTTGATTTACGGTCAGGTTATCACCAGTTGCGGGTTCGGAAGGAGGATATTCTGAAGACAGCTTTCCGTACTCGATATGATCATTATGAGTTCTTGGTGATGTCGTTCGGGCTCACCAATGCCCCGGCAGCTTTTATGGATTTGATGAACCGCGTATTCAGGCCGTATCTCGATCAGTTCATCATTGTGTTCATTGACGACATCTTGGTTTATTCTCGGAGCCGGGAGGAGCATGAGCAGCACTTACGTATCACATTGCAGACTTTGAGGGAGCATCAGCTGTTCGCCAAATTCTCCAAGTGCGCATTCTGGCTTGACAGTGTCGACTTCTTGGGTCATGTGGTGACGAGAGATGGTATTTGCGTGGACCCGAAGAAGATCGAGGCAGTTCAGCGTTGGCCTAGACCGGTATCAGTCACAGAGGTTCGCAGTTTTCTAGGTCTGGCCGGCTATTATCGACGTTTTGTCCAGGATTTCTCCCGCATTGCTGCACCGTTGACCGGGTTGACCCGGAAGGGGGTTCCTTTTGATTGGACCCAGGCATGTGAGGATAGCTTCCAGCAGTTGAAGACTCGTCTGACTACTGCACCAGTGTTAGCATTGCCTTCAGGATCAGGCGGGTTCGTGGTATATTGTGATGCTTCTAGAGTGGGGCTGGGATGTGTATTGATGCAGCACGACAGAGTTATCGCGTATGCTTCTTGGCAGCTGAGGAAACACGAGCAGAACTACCCCACCCATGATTTAGAGATGGCTGCAGTGGTGTTTGCACTCAAGATCTGGAGACATTACCTATACGGTGAGTCGTGCCAGATATTCACTGACCACAAGAGTTTGAAGTATATCTTCCAGCAGCGAGATCTGAACCTGAGACAGCGCCGTTGGATGGAGTTGGTGAAGGATTATGACTGCGAGATTTTATACCATCCGGGCAAGGCGAATGTGGTGGCAGATGCTTTGAGTAGGAGGCCCGGAGGTAGCCTATCTTATTTGAGCACAGTACAGATGCAGTCGACAGCGGATTGGCAGGTGTTATGTGATAGCAGAGTGCAGTTCGAGTTTACTCCTACAGGGGGACAGCTGGCCCATTTCAGAGCACGCCCACAGTTACTTGACCGTATCCGCGAGGCACAGTCCGGCGATGCCCGTATCTTAGAGATTATTGAGCAGATTCGGCAGGGCAGAGTTTCTGAGTTCGTGATTGATGATCAGGGGATACTTCGATTTGGGACTCGACTGTGCGTGCCAGATTCAGAGGGACTGAGGCATGATATTCTCGAGGAGGCACATAGATCAGTATACAGTGTTCACCCAGGTTCTACCAAGATGTACCGTGATTTGAGAGAGGTTTACTGGTGGGACGGGATGAAGAAGGATATTACAGATTTTGTGTCGAGATGCCTGACTTGTCAGCAAGTCAAGGCCGAGCACCAGAGGCCAGCCGGCGAGTTACAGCCTTTGCCCATCCCTGAGTGGAAGTGGGAGCAGGTCTCCATGGACTTCATTGTGGGTCTACCCAGGACCAGTCGAGGGTACGACTCTATTTGGGTGATTGTTGATCGACTGACGAAAGCGGCTCACTTTCTGCCAGTGAAGACCACTTTTGGATTTTCTCAGTACGCCCAGGTTTACATTGATGAGATAGTGCGACTGCATGGTGTTCCGACTTGCATCGTGTCCGACCGTGGCACCCAGTTTACCAGCCGATTGTGGCAGAAACTCCAGGAAGCCTTGGGCACCCGATTGAGTTTTAGCACAGCCTTCCATCCTCAGACTGACGGTCAGTCGGAGCGTACGATTCAGACTCTTGAGGACATGCTCAGAGCTTGTGTTTTGGATTTCGGTGGTAGCTGGGATCGTCATTTGCCTTTGATCGAGTTTTCCTACAATAATAGCTTCCAGGAGACGATTCAGATGGCACCTTTCGAGGCTTTATATGGGAGGAGATGTCGATCGCCGGTATGTTGGACAGAGCTCAGGGAGAGCAGTATTTTGGGGCCGCAGATCGTACAGGAGACGACCGAGAAGATACAGCTGATTCGAGACAGGATGAGAGCGGCACAGAGTAGGCAGAAATCATATGCTGACAGGCGCCGTCGCCGACTCGAGTTCGCTGTTGGCGATCATGTTTTCCTGAAGGTCTCTCCGATGAAGGGTGTGATGAGATTTGGGCGGAAAGGGAAACTGAGCCCTAGATATGTTGGTCCTTTCGAGATCCTAGAGCGTGTTGGTCCAGTCGCTTATCGGTTAGCTCTTCCGCCCAGCTTCCCCGATGTTCACCCCGTATTCCATGTCTCGATGCTCCGCAAGTACCTTCATGATCCTTCCCAGGCGATTCAGCACCAGACGATCCAGTTAGAGCGTGATCTTTCTTTCACCGAGCAGCCGGTGGTCATCTTGGATCGGCAGGTGAAGAAATTGAGGTCGAAGGTCATACCGTCTGTCAAAGTCCTTTGGCGTGGCCCGAACAGCGAGGAGGTCACCTGGGAGACCGAGGTCGAGATGAGGAAGAGATATCCCCATCTTTTTGAAGGTACGCATAGTTAAATTCTAAATTCGGGGACCGAATTTCTTTAAGGGGGGAAGATTGTAACCCTTCGAAAATCGTTTAGACAGTTCTTCGGTAATCGGCTTATTTTTCGGCTTTTTCCGTAAAAAGTCAAAAGTGATATTTTTCATGGTAGACCTAATTATACAAAATTTAAATAAGATATTACTATAATTTTGTCACTAAAATGTCATTTATAATTTTCTGGTTAAATAAAAAAAAATTTCGTAATTAATTATTTTTTTTATTATTTTAAGCCTTTTTAAATACATTTAATTAGGGATAAATACAAATTTAATTAGGTAAATTTCTTAATTAGGAGTCTTTATAAGCTAAAATATGGTGTTAATAAAATTATAACATGTCTTGCAAACTTTTAGATTTTTGGTGGGAAAATTATGAAAAAATGGCTTAAAAAAGGGTTTTTTTGGAAAAAGTTTGACATGAAAGCTTGAAATGATAACATATGATGTTCTAATCACCTAGAAACTTCCCCAAAATTTCCCCACTTCACCCTCCTTGCTGCAGCCGAGCCCAATCCTGCAGGTTTCCCCCACTTCCCCCTTCATTCTAGCTTCATTTTCATGCTAAAAATCAATAAAAATCCACAATTTCTTTCTCCATTCAAAGCCTAACCCTAATCCCTTCTCTCTTCAACCCAAATTAGTTTAAAAAGTTGATGAAAGGAGGCTTCTTGGAGACTTGAGCAAGCTAGGGTTCACACTTGTGAGGTGAAAATTCTAAACTAGTTTGCTTACTTGTGGTTTAATTGTGCTAGAATTTCAATTCTAAATATTAGTTTAGTAGTAAATGTTTGATTAGGAAAAATCAAGAGAAGGTTTTGATTTTAGAAATTAGGGTTTGTAGCATAATGGTGGGATTATGATAGGGATGGTTATCTAGGTGATTGGAGTGGTTAATTGTGTATTGGTATGCTCGCTAAAACGACAAATTTCAACGTTTGTATCGATTTGGTTTGAAAATCGCTTACTAGATTTTTAAGAAAAATAGTATGCGTTCAAATTGTGCTAGGTTAGCAATATTACTAGCTTCGTATAGGATTATTAGAGTGCGCGAACGCGGGGTTTCGTCTAGTCGGATTGTAGTTTTGTCGATTTCCCCGAAATCACGATTTTAACTAAAAATTAGCGATTTTCGTGCGTTTTCCCGCGCACCGAGGGCGTGCTATGATTAATTTGAGAGCGTCGATAATTGTATATAGTGGCTTGCATCGTTTTAGGTGTTGTAATCTTATGCTTGGTATTGTGCAAATATAGGATCGGTCGGAGAAACATCGGACACGGCGCGCAAAGGCAAAGCGGTGGCCGGATCAGATTAGCGGGGATTTCTGGTGAGTAGATATATTCATCTATGGGGGAATCGTCTGGATGGCGTGAGGCCCCCCCTCCCTAGTTAGGATTACTCTACTTTATGCAATAATTATATTGTTAGCTAGCTTATCCATTTATGTGCATTGCATACCCTTACAGCTAACCCTATACTAGATTGCATGGACATTCATATGACATTCATATATACATATGCGATATCATTTCGTAGGACACGAACACCTTACCATTGGCATCTATTGCACGCGCACTATTCATGTGACACACACGCCTTTGGTATTTGCCATGCCACGTGCACTATAAAAACCTGTTTAGCTTAGTAACGCCATTGCATTCATGCATGATATTTGAGATTGTATCGCACGCATATACCTCGCATTACTATCATATTTACATAGATTTCTAGCCAAACTCTCACATCATATACATTGATATCATAGACACTTATCATATATAACATGTGGACATTATGATTTCTTGAGGATTTCAGTTTGCTGCGATTTCTGGATTTTTGGGGAAAACCGCAAGAATTTAACAAAACCCTATATTTATCATTTTCAAAACAAAGTTGCGGTTTTCTCTTGATGTATGTGTCGTCCACCATGAGTTTTCATGTTTTCTGTTGGATTTCGAGACCCGATTCGAGGAGTGGATGAACCGTCTCGGGTACATGGTGGGCCCGGTATGGTACCCCGGGGCAAGAAGATCGAGTTGTAGACGATGAGCCTGGCAGGGGAAGACTACCTACCGGTGATGTCTGGCGCGGCGGATATCCGGAGGATACCGACCGTTGTCGTGAGATTTATGATATGGGCCGATCCGGACTGACGGAGCCCGACATTGAGACAGATATGATTCCTATTTGGTGTCGATGCTTGACACGGGTTTTCTGAGGATTTCTTGATGATATTTAGCTATTATGCAGACATTCATTTTCTAAAAGTTAAGAATGCAGTAACATTAACATTTAAAACACTTAAAGAGTTAGAAAAGATATTGCATACATGTGCATGCATACTAGAGTTATTATATCACATATGGACATGCATGTTGTGGTGCATTGCGTGCATTCTTACGATTGCCTTATTAGATGTTATATTTACTCACGAGCTGGCAACTCACCCCCGTTGTGCCACAGTGTCTTGCAGGTCGGACCCGTCAGTCTTGTAGCGGCGGGCTATCTTGTCATCAGTTCCTTTTGCTCAGACTCGCGACATCGCCCGTAGGTGGGTTGCGAGTATACTTTATTTCTTTTTGCTTTATCATTGTATCTAGTATTCTCCATCTACCACTTGTATTGTATATGCGACCTAGTGATGAGACTGAGAGATTTGTATATTTGTGGTTTCTTTTGGGTCGAGCTCACTTGAGCCGACGTGTGTTTTCTGGTATTTGCATCTCTTTTATGCTCTTTTTCTTGATATTACTATTATATTGCATGTGGTTGTGATCCGCCTTGGGCGAAGAGCTAGCTCCCGCTTGGGGATGCCATTTTTATGATTACAGGTTTATTATCTTGTTGTACCCATTTTGGGGGATAGAAAATACAGGGGAGACTCTGCCGAAATTTTCGGAAATTTTTGATGTTTTAAAAAGGGATTCTACGCAACTTATTTGATTTAAAAACCGTTTTCATTTAAGGTTTTCCTTCACTCTCTTTTGATTTTGGGTTAGATTTCTGGGCTTTGGCTGACTTAGGTTACGGCACGCCTTTAGACGTCTCGTAATCTAAGTGCCAGTCACGTTCCGTACTTTCGGGTCGTGACACTCCTCCCCGATGCGTCAGAGATATCCGAGCCTTCCTTGGCCATGCCGGTTTCTATAGACGGTTTATCAAGGACTTTAGCAAGATTGCTAGGCCCTTGACGCTTTTGCTGGCCAAGGACACGCCTTTCGACTTCGACTCGAGCTGTGTGACTGCATTCGAGTCAGTGAAACGCTCACTCACTTCTGCTCCCGTTCTCACTTCTCCTGACTGGACGCACCCATTCGAGATTATGTGCGATGCATCCGACTTTGCCATCGGTGTTGTCCTTGGACAGCACATCAACAAGATGCCGCACGTAATCTATTACGCGAGCCGGACCCTGAACGACGCCCAACTGAACTATACAACAACTGAGAAGGAATTCTTAGCTATTGTATTTGCTTTAGAAAAGTTCAGGCCCTACCTAATCGGCTCTCCAGTCATTGTCTACACGGACCATTCAGCTCTGCGCCATCTTTTTGCGAAGAAAGATGCCAAGTCTCGGTTAATACGTTGGATCCTCTTGCTTCAAGAGTTTGACCTTGTCATTAAGGACAAACGAGGATGTGAAAACGTAGTTGCCGACCATCTCTCACGACTTCCTTCTTCGCCTTCGCTTCCAATTCCAATTAACGACGTTTTCCCGGATGAACAACTCTTGACAGTATCTTGCGAACCCTGGTTCGCAGATATTGTGAACTATTTGGCCACGGGATTACTACCGACCGAATGGTCTAGTCAGGACAGACTTCGCTTCTTATCCCAAGTAAAACACTTTTACTGGGACGAACCCTACTTGTTCAAGTACTGTCCCGACCAGATTATTCGTCGGTGTGTCCCCGATGAGGAATTCAAGAGTGTGCTGTCATTTTGCCACGATCAAGCGTGTGGCGGGCATTTTGGGCCCAGAAAGACAGCTGAGAAGATCTTGCAATGTGGTTTCTACTGGCCACAACTTTTCAAAGACGCTAACGACTATTGCAAGACTTGCTCCCGGTGCCAACACTTGGGCCGGATATCCTGGAGGAACGAGATGCCGCTCCAACCAATCTTGGTTGTGGAGATTTTCGATGTTTGGGGGATAGACTTCATGGGGCCGTTTCCCAGCTCTTTTGGGAACTTGTACATCCTTCTAGCTGTTGATTACGTCTCTAAATGGGTCGAGGCTGTGCCCAGCCGAACTAACGACAACAAGGTTGTCGTTAGGTTCCTTAAAGAAAACATTTTCTCACGGTTTGGGCACCCCCGAGCGATCATTAGCGACAATGGAAGTCATTTCTGTAATAAAACTTTTGAAGCCTTGATGCGGAAATACTCCATTAATCATAAGCTTTCTACGCCCTACCACCCCCAAACCTGCGGGCAGGCCGAAGTCTCAAATCGGCAAATCAAGCAGATATTGGAGAAGACGGTTTCCAAGAACCGTAAGGATTGGTCTCTGAAACTCACTGATGCCCTTTGGGCATTTAGAACCGCTTATAAGACCGACCTTGGCATGTCTCCCTATCGGCTTGTATACGGAAAAGCCTGCCACCTACCTGTCGAAATCGAGCATCGCGCATTTTGGGCGATTAAGGAGCTGAATCTGTCTCTTGAGGACGCGGGCAGCCATCGGAAGCTGCAGTTGAACGAACTGAACGAGCTTAGGGATGAGGCTTACGACAACGCGGTTGTCGTTAAGAATCGAACGAAGGTGTTTCACGATAAACACCTGTTGCGCAAAACCTTCGTACCTGGTCAGCAGGTACTTCTTTACGACACCCGACTTCATTTCCATCCAGGAAAGCTCAGATCTCGCTGGAAAGGGCCGTATTTTGTGCGGAATGTGTATCCGCAGGGCGCTCTGGATTTGGAAAATCCAAAGGACGGTTCACTCTTCAAGGTAAATGGACACCGATGCAAACCGTACCTTAGCGCCGAACCAACAGAGGAGCTCCTGTTCTTACAGGAGCCGGTTTACCCTGAATGATCTTCCTCTGCCTACCTCCAAACTTCGGTTATCCAGCCAAGAACAGTGGACACTGTTCCAAATAAGTTTGGGGGTATGTACAAACCATTTTGTTTATATTTGTGTATATTCTTTTTCTTTTCTTTAAAAACAAAAACAAATAAAAATTTGTGTATCACTAACCGACAATTTTGAACCTTCCAACTGCTCTCTTCATGCAATGACAGTGAGGACACTGTCCAGTTTAAGTTTGGGGGTACGTTCGCTACGCATTTCTTACCTTCGCATTCATATGTATATTTTGCATCTGCATATTAAAATCCATAAAATCCATAAAAATCTGAAAATTTTCTAAAAAACATAAAAACTTTTTGTCAAGTTAGCTTGTGGAAGAACTTTGATTCAACATTTCGACGGTTTTTGTTTGAAAAAAATAGGAATAACTAAATCTTATGTTTGGATTTTGAAAAACCTGAAAGATAACTCTCCTTTGAAGTTAACTATAGCTGATATACGTCTTTACATCACACTACACGTGTCGTAAGATTTTGGGAATTAGATGACAAGTCTTTCATGTTTAAACTTTTAAACAGATAAATGATTTTCTGAGGATCAAATAGGTTTGTTCTGAAATAAGTAATGTCAAGAATAGTTTATGAAGTAAAGCGAATATGAAGGAATGTTATTGATGCCGTAATTGGAGCTAAGTCTGAAAAATAACCCATCTAAAACTTGATTGGAATGATTACACACCAAACACACCAAACACGTCTTTTATCCAAAAAAAATATTTGAACTGCCAGATATATCTCCGTTCGTATTAAATCATCTGATTTTTACGCCAAACTGTCTTTTGTTTTTGGACCTAGGTAACTTGAGTAATTAAGTCCGCTGGGGTGTTTCTACACCTAATGCCCTAAAATCAACTGGTTTGGGTGCATTGGCCTAAAGCTCGCTAAGAAGCCTAGAAAGTCCAGTTTAAAACAAAGTCAAGCAAGTGTTCTCTCCGAGTTAAAATTCCTAATGGTTCTTTGTGTGAGAATAATCTTGATAAAAGACAGGCTTTTAAAAAAAATTTAACGGAGATATGAAGGTTTTACTCATTGATAAAGACTATTGCACGTTCACAGAGGTGTGTATGAAATGAAAACAAGAAAAAGGTGGAGTGAAAAATACGACTTAGTTTCCTGTTAAGGAAGATAGAAATTCTGAAGTTGAAACCTTACTGGAAAACGAAACTTGAAAAATGCTTAACTCGTTATAAAACTTATGTGATCCTTTTAAAATTGTTATCTGGGCTTTATTGTGCGACATGATGACTTTAATCGACCTTTCGGGAACTTAACGACACTATACGCACTGCACGTAAAGACATATAAAAGCTGTAGTTAAATAAGAAGCGAGGTGTGAAAAATAAAGGTTCGATGATCTAGACTTAGGATTATAGAATTGTTATTTTCTAAAACAAAACTTTAGGGTTTGAAGCTTAGTTATTTTACAAAACCAACTTGACCGGATTTTGTGGGTAGTATCCGCTGAAAACCCTCAGGAGACAACACTCCTCCTACTAGGGACACCTAGAGGTTTAACGGCTTGTTGCACATGCTCAGTGCAATCGCGTTCCCTGCGAAAGTGAGGTTAGGAAATTTTTTGTGAATAAATGGGCTTTGCTCGGGACGAGCAAATGATAAGTTTGGGGGTATTTGTTCATATCAGATTTTTGCATTTTCATACCGCCCAATTTTTGTCACATTGCATATCGGTAGATACTCCTGAGCCGTGTTTGCTAGTCAATTGCAGGATACAGGTTCTCGGTTCTAAAACGGTGAAATTAATGGAAAACACAACAAAATCCGGGTTCCTTCCAACCACTGAGAAAACACGGTCTCCGCTCGTCATCCGTATGTTGCCAGATACCAGTTTAGGAAGACAAAATGTCAAATCAATGTCACCTTCATGCACAAGGCTCAATGGTAGCACAAAATCCAAGAGATCTACGCGGAGCTCGAGGCAATCATGACAAAATCTTGACAAAAAGTCCACCTTTCCCTCAACAGAAATTCTGGAAAAATCGGGAAGCCAAATTGAGAAAATACATATTCCAGAATATTGTACACAGCAAAACAGGGTGCCACCAAAAAGACCAAGTGCCAATTCATCAAGAAGGCCGCGGATCCGCGGCCAAAGTAGGGTCCAGGCCGCGGATCCGCGGCCTTATAGTGGCGGCAAGCAAAAATCTTCCAGGGGTATTTTGGTCATTGCATGTGTGGTGTGGTGGTTGCCCTAGGTTTTCATTCTTCAGCCTATAAATAGCCCAGAAGTTTGAGAAGGAAAGGGTCCATTCTTGTATTTTCTTTTTCTAGGATTTAGTTCACTTCTTCTTCCTCTTCTCACCTCTTCTCCATTAAACTTGTAGTGAGCTTTTGAGTGAAGAGTGATGAATAAAGAAGAACCATTTATTATCATGCTTATCTCTTTATTTTGTTAAATGCTCTTTCTTTACTTGTTGTAATTTTAATTGTTAAGTAGTTGTTGTTATTTGCTTGATTGTTTCTTTCTTCTCTCTTTTTCTTTATCATTCATACGACAATGATACTTACGCTTGATCCTCGCCAAGGTGAGGTCGCAAATAGTTAGTCGTATTCTTCTAGTCTCCTTCTTTCTATCTTTCTCTTTTGTTGTTTTATTTTTCCGTATTATGAAGTGTGAGTAGTTTTATACTTGTTAGGGTAGGATAAGGGAAGTTTGAGAGAAGGAAATCTCTCTCACTCTTTCCTTGCCCAACAACTTGAATCGACTCCCGTTAATTGAACCACAATCCGCTCCTTACGGCACCCTATCCTACATGATAGCGGTGATTCCGTAGTGAGACCGGTTGTGGTTGAATTAACCGGAGGTTATGGATAAGAGCCAAGAACGGACGGACAAGCACCAAAAGGAAGGACTATGCGTTGGAAAGCCTAGCTTATACTCGCAAGTTCCTTCCTAGTCGTGCTAATCCCCGTTGTTGCCGATTACCGTAACACCGATATTAAGTGGGGCAACGAAAGATGTGGAGACTCCTAACTCAAACTAACCTAATCCTCACCCTAACAAGCTCTCTTTAAATATCAACTTACACTTAGATAACCACAACAAAATCTGAAAACAGGACTTAACTCGTTAAAACACTTTGAAAAAGACTCCCATCTCCCTGCGGACGACCCGTACTCAACCGGCTAGCTACATGCGAAACCGTCTTGATTGCGGTATTTAAACTAGAACTTGAACACGCACGTATCCTAACAATCATGTACACTTGTATTATTTTACCGTCTCTCAGATACATGTTGATAAAACCCTTAGGATGTTTGCTTGACTACCAGGACTATGATACGGATCATACTACTGGGACTTCTGTAGTCCATAAGCACATCCTTTAACAGTTCCTAATCGAGGAAGTATCGAGACAGGGCATCGATATTCCAGAGTAGACTAGTCTATACATTTATTGACCCTGCAGGGGGCGATGGTTGATCCCATATCCATTGGTGTTTGACATCAAAGATTGTACACATGTGCTCATTAGACCAAATAGGACTCACCGAGAACTCTTAGTTGGTACCATACCTATCTTCAGATAGCAGTTCTCTGGTGACACTGGTACAGGTTAGTCTGTAGACCCGAAATCGTCATAGTGTCTTGTGTGGTTCCCACTGTGCTTTGATTTCCTCCCTACCACGGCTCAAAGAAGTCGTGCAAACATGTGGATTTTGGGTACAGTCCCGAGTCACATGGAGGCAGTGAACGATAAGAGGGGATTCGTCTCTCCCGGTATTAGGAGTTGATGTTGCGCTATGCTCGATTGGCTATAACAGTATGTCCCTGGCCAGGGCTGATGAGATTTACTGGTAAGAGTTATCAGTAGTTTCTCGAACTGTTATGAGCTACACATCGGCATGACTTATCAATTTACTGGGGTCTGACGATTCCTGTCATGACCCAAAATATTAGCTCGCGACCAGCACTTAAATCACATAATGTCTACAGGCGTAACGTAATTCAAGTAAGCTGAAACCCAGAAATCTAAACCTTTTTAAGAAATAAAGAGGTGAAGCTTGAAATAAAGGTATAGTAAATCATGTTTTGTCTTTTGAAAAAATTGGGCAGCACCTTCTTTGTAAAAACTAGCCCCGAAAACGGATACAACACAGAATATAATAAAGCATCCCCAAATGGGAGCAAAACACGCCCAACGGCGAAAACAACCAATACATGTATAATAACAAATATACGACGCCCAACGGCGAAGATCCACACAAGGAAAAAAAAAGTAAAGCAAGACATCAACCCCCAAAAGCGAACATAAAACCCATCGCTCAAGTCTCGCAACTACAAGTCCTTCTAAGTCTGCAACATATACAATTTACTAGTTTCTGAATTGATGGAGTTGACTAGATACAATAGGAATCAAAATACAAGAGGGGCACGATCCAACATGTATCACCTATCAAAGCAAAACACCCGAAAGCAAGCTGTGTGCCAGCGATGCCGTTACTGATCCATGCGGACAACCTGCAAGTACTGTGACACAACGGAGGTGAGTTTCTAACTTGTGAGTAGAAAACATCATCAGGTAGAAATCGAAATAAATAACGATTCCTAGGTCAACTATACATAAAGGTAATACTATGATATCTAGGGTGACCGTATCAGCATATGTGCCAACACAAAATAAATGCCCAACAGCAAGTGGATATCATCCAACCATATAATCAATGCATGTATGCAGTGGATCTTGTCCAAAAATATAATCAATGCATGTATGCAGTGGATCTCGTCCAATAATATAATCAATGCATGTATGCAGTGGATCTCGTCCACGTGTCAACCACTGACACAACAACTTCTGCATGTAAATATCATAAAAGCATATGCAGGTAAAATGAGGATATAAATCAACGTGTATCTCCCGCGACACAACAAAATCATGGAACCGGAGTGTCCACATCGACACTCGAAACATCATGAAACCCGTGTCTAGCATCGACACGTAAATCCTCATTTGTCAGGCGCCGTCATCATGACCGGTCCTGATGTCAGTACATCTCATAGAACCCGAATGTCCACATCGACACCCGAAATCCACGTAGCATATCTGAACATGACTCCGGTCGGTATCCCCCAGATATCCGCCGAGTCCAAATAATATCACCGGTAGGTAGTGGTCCCTCTGCCAGGCTTATCGTCTACACCACGAAATCACCTCTCGCCCCGGGGTACCATACTGGGTCCACCATATACCCACAGACGGTGCTTCCCACTCCTCGAATCGGGTATCACATGCCAATCTCAAAACCAAGAAATCACATGGTGGATGCACTGAAATATCATATCAAGAGAAACCGAGTTTTCAAATAATACATAAATTTCTTGAAACATCCCGCGTTTCTCAAATCCAGAAATCACATGAAAACCATATCTCAATGCGTAAATCCATGTAAATATGATATATGCAACATAAAACAGCAATATGAGTATATTAAGGGAAAACCGCTCTTTTAAATGAATCCAGCTTTAAAATATATCATGCGGTTCCCAAATCCTCCTAAATCAAGTGCAGCATCATATGAGGTGTACATGTAACTGTAGCAAGGTATAAGTATCTACATGTAAGCAAGTATGTATGATGCATTTCATAAGCGCAATAGCACAATAATCAACGTCTCAAAATCACATGTCAATACAATACCACTTAGGGGTATATGCAGCTATAGAAAGATATGTGGGCGTACATGTCAGTATGTATGCATGAAGTACATGTAGCCGTAACCAAGTATGTGGGTGTATGTAACACCTTAGAATGTTATTAGTGGCTAATTATATTTTAATGTGTTGTTTTTAGTAAAAATTTTACCAAAACGATTTTCAAATATTTTATCAAAATTAATGAATATTTTATTAGATTTTATTTGGGCTTGCACACACTTGTGCATGTAAACTAGGGTTAAATTAGGGTTAAACCATGTTTAGTAACCATGGTGAACTAACCCATTCTTATTAAGCTAATTTGATTTTAATTAAGGGTATTTGTTTTTTTTAAAGGAAAATGAAATATTGTTTTGGGTTGACTTGGGTAGGGGAGAGAGAGAGAGTGTGTGCATGATGGCTTGAGCCATGCTCACATTTAATGAGGAGAGAGAGGGGGGGGTTTGACTCTCTCATATCACTTATTTCTTTCTCTTTTGCAAAACTTATTCACATTTCTCTCTCTCACTCTCACTCACACACACAACACCTTCAGCAGCAGCAGAAGCCTCAGCAGCAGCAATACAAGCATCAACAGCAACACCAACAGCAGCAGCTCCAGGCAGCAACAGCAGTAGCAAGCAACAGCAGCACCATGCAGCAGCAACAACAAGCACATCCTCTTCTTCTCCTCCTTCTCCTTGCACCTAGGGTCAAGTGAGGTATAATACTTAGCCCAACTTCTTTGTTTGCTAGACTTATGTGTTATTTAGCTTCGATTAGTGTGTTATGTGGTCATTAGTGCTATGATTGATATTATTTCTCGTCGTGTGTCGGTTTAGAAAATGAACAGAAATCACAATCAAAGAATTATTTGACTGCAATCAATAACGGTGTCGGATGTAGCGCGTTAGTAAGTGTGGATCGTCCACAGGGATTGTGCGATTCGTTCGTATTTTGTTTTGTTTGAATTGAAATTTTAATAGAAAAACAAAAGAAAACGCGATTCAAGATTTTTATCGATGAGTTTAAAGTATCACTATTCTAATCAAGAATCAAGAAAATGATAAACATCAAGAGTCAAGAAAGATAGAATTCCAATTGATTTAGATTTCAAGATTTGAAGTAAGGCTCGTAGGAATCGATTAGATCGTAGATGTGAAGAAGACTAGAAATTAATGTTTCTTATCCATTAACGAATTGATGCTAAATCGATGTAGATTCATCGAGGATCGAGGATCTTGCGAAGAATTAGGGTTCCTCATCCTATCCTTTATCCTTTCGATGAATCATATTCACTAGATAGCTTCTAGGAAATCGAATAATCGATCGTTGATCTCTAGATCGTGCGAAAAGAATCAAGAATGCATTTCGTATCGATCTAGATCATCGATCACTCAATTTCAAGAATTTACAATCATTTTAAGACTTAAGAAAACATTTAAAGATTCATCAACATCATCATTCTACAATCATTTCGATTCCTCCACGAGCGGAGTTTTACTCAAGTATCATCACGAAGAATACATTCAAGAATTGAATATGAATCATAATGCTTGAAATGAAATATAAGCAAGTTTAAAGAATCTTCACCTTTATTTATTTCAACAATTAGTTACAACTCTCAAGAACTACAAGAGGAAGGAACTTTGATCGTCGAATCTTGCGTTGCATCGGCTCCTTGAGTCGTGGATCGGCTTGGATCTCGTGCTCCGTTGAAGTCCGGCTTCGCTTCTAAAGGTTGGTTGAAGACTTACTCGCTAGAACTCAAAGGATCTTGAATTTGAGGTTTGGATTAGGGTTAGGGTTTGGCACAAGTCTTGTCACTAAACTTGTGGGAGGAGGAAGAACTAAAGATTAGTTCTAGATTTTAACCCCAAGATTGATTAGATCAAGATTGAACAACCATTAACCCTAGATCTAGACTCCTATTTATAGACTTCCAAAACCCTAGATCTAGGATTTGAATTTTGAATTTCCCTCCAAAAGTTAGTTAGCTAGAGAGGCTTCTAGAAGTAGTTAGTTAGAGGGAGCTTCTAGAAATAGTTTGTTAGGAGCCTAATTAGCTTAATCAAGATTAGCTTAATTAATCAACCTTTCTGATCTGGCAGAAGCTTCGAGAGAAATCTGGAATTTGATGTGTCATGATGAGGTGTAGGCACTGACAGAAGAATAATGGAGCAGAAATGGAGTGCTGGCTTGTCAAGGCCGCCGCGGAACCGCGGCGTAAGACGGCTCCCGACGCGGTTCCGCGGCTCGTTTGAAGGATCGGGGCTTGTGTCTTCTGTTGCTGCTTTGGGCTGATGTTTGGGCCTTTTCCTGATATGTTTAATATTGTAACTCCTTCTATATTGCTACCAGTTCTCAGGTCTTTGAGTTGGCGTAATGATTGATCAGCTCAATGATGTAAATTTGACCGTTCTTTTGAAATTTCCTGTACAGACTTCGAAACACAAGTTGCGCAATATAGGAATGATGCGATGTCATAAAATACAGTCAATTTCCCTAGAAATGCCGGTTTTAAAGTCTAACACATGCAATCTGGTATTTCAGAGATGTTTTGCTAATATGTGCAATATGAATGCCGAACACTTCTAGATGAGTGCAAATGATAGGGAAATTGCCGGTTAAAAGATGCAGTATTTTCGACTGATCAAATTCCCCCAAACTTATTTTCGATCGTCTCGAGCGAACTATTTTATTAAAAAGAGAAGGAGAAAATAAAGAAAGAGAAAAACTAACTAGCACACTTTCGTAGGCAACACGATTGCACTGAGCACGTGCAACAAGCCTTTAAACCTCTAGGTGTCTCTAGTAGGAGGAGTGTTGTCTCCTGAGGGTTTTCAGCGGATTGCACCCACAAAATCCAATAATAAAAGGAAGACCGTGAATATTACATTTAAAGAAAAGAATTGTAAAAGAAATACTTTGAAAATTAGGGTTTCCAACTAAGCTAGCTTTTCGGTTGTCATGAGCCCTATCTTAATAGTCATGAAAAGATGTCAGAAATCACGTCCTCCCTCAATAAAACATCATCTTATTCTTCATTCCTATCTTTCATCCAAACATCGATCATATAACCCTGCGTGTGTGTAAAGAAATCCCTACACCCGGAGAATTCAATTCAAGCTATCATACTCTTGCCCATCAGCCTCAGTACTTTTTAATTAATGAGTATTTAGATGAGATTGCTCACACACTTTCATGCGACAGTTAATACTTCTTGAGGTACTAACCGACCGATTACTCCTGTGCTTGCTTACTTGGTGTATTTTCCTCGTCTTGCACCACCTAAGGCTTAGCAATGACTCCCAGACCAGTTGGCCTTAGGGCATTAGGTGAAGAGGCACCCTCGCTATATATTTTTTTTATTGCTGCCTTGGTGATAACAAAACCAGTGTCCATTTTTCTCACCACTTTATATTTTCTTCATTTTTTTTATTTCCTTCATACTTTTGGCTTTAAGACAAGAGCATTTCAAGGTATCCTCTACTATCCCGAGCTTTAAGACGTGTGTAAGTGCGTATAGTAGGGTATCAACGTTCAAAATGTTTGGCTTCCAGAATAGAAACTATTTTTCAGACTTATTTTTATCCTCGGATTAGTGACTTCCTTCATCTTACTAACCCTTGGGACAACGGCTCATAACTACTTATTACTAGTTCGTATAAGAAAACTTCTAATTTTCTTGGTTTTCTTAAATTTTTCTAATCTCATGGATGTAATTTTTCACTATCTAATCTTTCATTATCTTCTTTATATACAAAAAATGTTTTTATCTTTTTGAAATTTTTTAAATTTTTATAGGTTTTCAAAAATGTTTTGTGCTTATGCAAAGTATGATGCAAATGATACGAAAATAAGCACAAACCTCCCCCAAACTTGTTTTCAACAGTGTCCTCACTGTTGCCATCTGCTAAACCTGTAAGCTTGGGAGGAATTTATTAGTGGGGGCAAAATATTTATGTGAAGAACCTCCCCCAAACTTATTCTTGGCTCATCATTTTGTAAAAAAATTTCTTTTCAAGAGCCAGAAAAAATGCCCCCCCCAACTTGAGTTATGCAATGTTAATCTTTGAAAATCATATGAGGGGGTCAAAAATCAGTGGTCGATGCCAAGCTTTGCAAAGACCGAATGTCAACACCAACCATTCAAAAAATTTATCAATGCAGTGCTCTGGTTGGTGGAAGAAGAAGTGGGGAAAGGGTAAGGGGTGGAATAGAATGTGTGTGCGTCTCATTTTGGAGAGACGATGCAGTGAATGTGATGGATTGCTCGCATTCTTTTTACATTCCAAAAGAAGGGTTGGAGGTTCAATTTCATTGATTGGGAGATGATTTATCTCAACACCCGTGTTATTCAAAAATGTGAGTTCATCAGCGAAGATCTCCTCAAAAGTCTCATCAATACCCCGAATAATAATGTCATCACAAAGCACAGGGTGATCTTCAGACTCTAAAAGTAGTTCATAATCAGTGTTAGTTGTTGACCCGGACAACTCGGTGGAAGAGTCCGTATGTGTATGATACATAGTTGGGTCAAACAATAACGTATGAAAAGAGTCTAGATCGGTATCAGGAGGATCATCAAATTCGCTGCTGTCGATATCCATTAAGTCGACAGAACAGACCTGAGCAGTAGGTTCGGAGGGTACACTTCCCAACTTGTAAATGTTCAGTTCAATTGACCTTTTCCCGAAAGATAGGGTCATAGAACCATTACGACAGTTGATGATAGCATTGGAAGTGGCCAAAAAGGGGCGACCTAAAATCACCGGAATTTGATTCCGTGGGTTTGTCACAGGCTGTGTATCAATTACAATAAAATCCACAGGGAATATAAATTCCCCGATTTTTATTAACACATCCTCCAGTTCATCCCTAGGTTTGGTGATTGATCGGTCAGCCATCTGGAGAGTGCAATGGGCTGGTTTCAACTCTCCGATCCCTAGCTTCTCATAGACTGAGAAAGGAAGCAGGTTAACACTTGCGCCAAGGTCAAGTAGAGCACGGTTAATGTGTTTTTCCCCAATAGAAATGGAAATAGTAGGATATCCAGGATCCTTACGTTTCCTTGGTAATTGCTGGAGGAAAGCCGTGTCTACAGTCTTTGCTATGAATATCTTCTTGGGCACTTGTTTCTTCCTCTTTCTAGTGTACAAGTCTTTAAGAACTTTCGCATACGCGGGGACTTGTTGGATAGCATCTAGAAGAGGGATGTTGATGTTAACCTGTTTAAACATTTTAGTGATCTTCTCCATTTGTGGACTCAGTGTGTTTCCCCTTAACCGATTTGGGTAAGGAGCCTGGACAATAAGGTCGGGGTCCAACATTGGAGAAGATCGTGTGGGTGGACGTGATCCCAGAATAGAAGTGGGGATCGTCCTTGGAGAACTAGAAGAGATGGGTCGAGGTGGCGAGCCTTGTGGGAAACGAAGAATATGCTCGCAAGAAGGTGGTGGGGTAGAAGAACTGGGGTCAAATTAGAAGTAGAAGTGGAAGGAAAGGTCTCAGCCTGGGTATCATTGATAGATCTATCAGTGTCATCATTCTCTTTCCCAACGTGATTGTCAAGCACTCTTCCAGATCTCAACGTGATTGCATTCACATGATGTGAATAGCCAGGATTGGGTAAAGGTTGAGCTGGAAGTTTCCCTTTCTCTCTTGCACTCATTTCGGCTTTTAATTGTGCAATTTCTTCTTCCATCGACTTAATACTCTCGCTTTGTGACGCAGAGTTTTTCTCAATTTTATCGACAAAAGACTTCATTTCAGCCGAAACTTGCATGATATTTGTTAAGACCAAATTCATGTATTGTGCAAATGAAGAGGATTCATCAGTCCCGGTCAACTGTAAAGGACTAGACAGTGCAGGTGTGCTGACCGGATTTTGAAAGTTATGTGCTTGGAAGGGGTGCTGACTTAATTGAAGTTGTGGTTGCTGTTGTGGTAGAGGGGCCCTTTGAAAATTGTTTTGGTTTGGAAACATGTTTTGAGATTGTGATTGGTTCCAAGCAAAATTAGGGTGATTCCTCCAACCCTGATTATATGTGGAAGAAAATGGATCGTTTCTAGGTCTTTAAAATGCGGCATTGGTATGCTCATGACCTTGAAACGGAGAATTTCGTGGACATTCTTCCATCAAATGAGAAGGATCAGAACAGCAGCCACATACAGTTTTGGAGAGTGATATTTGACTTAGGGCGGCTAAAAATTTGTTTTCCATAGTCTTGAGTTTCTTTTGCATAGCTGAATTGTCAGCTCTAACTCCTATGGAAATATTATTACCATCCTTAGACGATTGACTCACATCCTCCCACTGTAAAGATTTTTCAGCGAAATCTTCTAGAAATTTCCAGGCTTCCCCATCATCTTTGGTCATGAAGTTGCCTTGACACATGGATTCAAGGGTCTGTCTTTTGTTAGGATTAATGGCCTCATAAATGATTCTGCACAGTTCCCATCTAGGGATTCCGTGATGTGGACATTGGACTAACAGATCCTTGAAGCGTTCAAGACATTTTGAAAATGGTTCATTTAGAAGCTGGGTGAATTGATTTATTTCGCTACGGACTCGAGCTGTTTTATGATGTGGGTAGAATTTCTTAAGGAATGCTTTGACGAATTCTTCCCAGTTTGAGATGGAATTTGCGGTAGTATTATACAGCTACTTCTCGGCTATATCGCATAAGGTAAATGGGAGTAGAAGTAGACGCATAGCATCCATAGAAAGCTGTAAAGGCATATGCGTCTTCAGACTCGAGACCGTGAAATTTGGGTAAAAGGTTGATGTATTGGGGTTTTATTTCAAAATTTTCCCCGTTGGCTGGTGGAATGGAAAGACAGGTCGAAAGGGGACCTCGTGTAGGATAGCACCTCTCTTGGAGAGAGATGTGGGGTGGATTCTGTACACCAACGGACGGCGGCAGAGTAGTGGTAAAGAAGTTCGATGGAGATGGATCCATCGATGTGGGTGTGGTGGTGGGTAAAGAAGAGGTAAATGTAGAAATACCGACTTTTGGGTCGATCGAGGGAACGCGGACTAAACGGGCACTAGAATCCCGTGTCCAGCCTATCTTGCACTAAAAAGGGTTAGTACAAGTGGCAGCGTGAATTTATAATTAGGGGAATGATGAATGAATGCGGTGTTTGTTTTGAAAAGTGGACGGATTTTTGAAAATATGAAGCAAGCACAACAAATACAACACACAAAACCCTAATTCTAGGGGTCACCTAGGTCAAATCTCTAGACCGCTCCTAACTTCCAAAAGACAAGACGCAGGATAAATCCTCCACTGCCTCTTTGTCTCTCCTGTGGCCAGGTAAGTGCCAGGTAAGTGGGAGGTTCTCCACTACGTAAGTAGTGGGCCTAATTAAGTAACCACTAGCCTTCGACACACTTGCCTTAGACACCACAAGAGAAACGCGGATAAGCAATGAATTACCCACGGCCTTCTTCTGTCCTAAGTGAGCGTGACGGTCCTTAGAGTCATCTCTAGATTTCTTTTAGTTAATGAGGGTCAATGCGGATGCAAATTTTGCGATTTTCGGGGCTTAGGAAGGGTAATGAACTCCCCACCTAATCTGGATTTGGTCTTTGCCCCTTAATGTCCGTATTAATTATGCAAACAACCACAAAAATCAAAACAAGCACAATTTAATTTTTCTTTTTGCGCGCTGCGATTTTTGCAAAGAAGCCTGCAGAAAATTGTTATTTGGAGCAGATGAGGAAAGAGATAAGAAAGTTAGGATTTTACAGAGCAATTTTGGTGCAGCGAAGCCCCAACCCCGCCGCGATTCCGCCGCAATGAAGGCCTTAAACCGCGCTTCTGCCGCGGTATGAACAGTAACCTGCACAAAAATTGTGCAGAGAGCTCCTGTCTACTCCCTGAGTCCTCTGGAATTCTCCAAAAAAAATTCCAATTGCACAGCAAGCTCCAGATTTCCTTGCAATAAACCACAACAAATCGTTTAGTGTTTTGCGCGAATTTTGATCTCAAAATTGTAATGGAATAAATCTTTCAATTCAAATTTCAATATAGAACGAATTAGCGCGCGATCCCCGGCAACGGCGCCATTTGATTGATATTATTTCTCGTTGTGTGTCGGTTTAGAAAATGAATAGAAATCACAATCAAAGAATTATTTGAACGCAATCAATAACGGTGTCGGATGTAGCGCGTTAGTAAGTGTGGATCGTCCACAGGGATTGTGCGATTCGTTCATATTTTGTTTTGTTTGAATTGAAATTTTAATAGAAAAAGAAAAGAAAACGCGATTCAAGATTTTTATCGATGAGTTTCAAGTATCACTATTCTAATCAAGAATCAAGAAAATGATAAACATCAAGAGTCAAGAAAGATAGAATTCCAATTGATTTAGATTTCAAGATTTGAAGTAAGGCTCGTAGGAATCGATTAGATCGTAGATGTGAAGAAGACTAGAAATTAATGTTTCTTATCCATTAACGAATTGATGCTAAATCGATGTAGATTCATCGAGGATCGAGGATCTTGCGAAGAATTAGGGTTCCTCATCCTATCCTTTGTCCTTTCGATGAATCACATTCACTAGATAGCTTCTAGGAAATCGAATAATCGATCGTTGATCTCTAGATCGTGCGAAAAGAATCAAGAATGCATTTCGTATCGATCTAGATCATCGATCACTCAATTTCAAGAATTTACAATCGTTTTAAGACTTAAGAAAACATTTAAAGATTCATCAACATCATCATTCTAAAATCATTTCGATTCCTCCACGAGCGGAGTTTTACTCAAGCATCATCACGAAGAATACATTCAAGAATTGAATATGAATCATAATGCTTGAAATGAAATATAAGCAAGTTTAAAGAATCTTCACCTTTATTTATTTCAACAATTAGTTACAACTCTCAAAAACTACAAGAGGAAGGAACTTTGATCGTCGAATCTTGCGTTGCATCGGCTCCTTGAGTCGTGGATCGGCTTGGATCTCGTGCTCCGTTGAAGTCCGGCTTCGCTTCTAAAGGTTGGTTGAAGACTTGCTCGCTAGAACTCAAAGGATCTTGAATTTGAGGTTTGGATTAGGGTTAGGGTTTGGCACAAGTCTTGTCACTAAACTTGTGGGAGGAGGAAGAACTAAAGATTAGTTCTAGATTTTAACCCCAAGATTGATTAGCTCAAGATTGAACAACCATTAACCCTAGATCTAGGCTCCTATTTATAGACTTCCAAAACCCTAGATCTAGGATTTGAATTTTGAATTTCCCTCCAAAAGTTAGTTAGCTAGAGAGGCTTCTAGAAGTAGTTAGTTAGAGGGAGCTTCTAGAAATAGTTTGTTAGGAGCCTAATTAGCTTAATCAAGACTAGCTTAATTAATCAACCTTTCTGATCTGGCAGAAGTTTCGAGAGAAATCTGGAATTTGACGTGTCATGATGAGGTGTAGGCACTGACAGAAGAATAATTGAGCAGAAATGGAGTGCTGACTTGTCAAGGCCGCCGCGGAACCGCGGCGCAAGCCGGCGCTCGTTTGAAGGCTTAGGGCTTGTGTCTTCTGTTGCTGCTTTGGGCTGATGTTTGGGCCTTTTACTGATATGTTTAATATTGTAACTCCTTCTATATTGCTACCAGTTCTCAGGTCTTTGAGTTGGCGTAATGTTTGATCAGCTCAATGATGTAAATTTGACCGTTCTCTTGAAATTTCCTGCACAGACTTCGAAACACAAGTTGCGCAATATAGGAATGATGCGATGTCATAAAATACAGTCATTTTCCCTAGAAATGCCGGTTTTAAAGTCTAAAACATGCAATCTGGTATTTCATAGATGTTTTGCTAATATGTGCAATATGAATACCGAACACTTCTAGATGAGTGTAAATGATAGGGAAATTGCTGGTTAAAAGATGCAGTATTTTAGACTAATCATGCTAGATTTGTGTTTTAAGTGAAGATTTAGCTAAGTTAAGGTGGTTATAGCTTAATGAACCTAATTAAGTGTTAGTATTGCTGATTAAACCTAGTAGTGTCACTAGATCTAGCTTAATCACCTTTAAGTCGCAAACTTGAAACTTTAAAATACGGTTTTGATGCAAACTGTAGGATATTGGTGATCTGCTATATCTGTAATCATTTTCTAGCTTAGCAAACACATACAGATTAGTGTGCAGGCTTTTTAGGCTAGTGTGTTGAAATCCGAGCCCACCACCTTCCCACAAATCCGGCGACCATCCCCTAAATTCCGGCGTCGCCGGCCCCCTGATGTTCTGGGTGTTGGTGCTTTGTGTAGGGGGTGTCTGTGGGGATTTTTCTGTGGTTGGTATTGTTTAGTTTTTGGGGTTTAGCAGTTGGTGAAATATGAGAGAGTTTGAGTTAGTTTTAGTGTTTTTAGGGACTTTGACGATAATGTGATGGTTTGGTTGGAGAATAGAATGATTCAGGGTTATTATAGTTAGATTAGCTATAAATTGTGCTAGTGGTATCATTTAAGTCTAGTAGTTTCACCTAGTATCTCTTATGCACCCTATTGTTGCAAACTTATTATTTTAAATCGTTTTAAGCTAACTATATGATACATGGAATCTGCTGTTACTAGGGTAGTAATTGTAAGTCTACGGTAGCACCCCGGCCATCATTCTGACGCCAAACGCGGAACAAAAACTTTTATAACTGGCGCTATCGCATACTATAACCCGGATCTTGCCATTAACGCTAAACTAACAAACTGTAAAGAGGTAGAAAGGCTATACCGATCGATCCGAGTCCTTCGGTCTTTAGCCATCATCCCACGCTCCTCGCGGCAACTCCGATCTCTCGTCTCCTCATCGATGTGGCACCACATCAACGGATCTTTAAACGGGCTCCCGCCTCTATACCGAGGCAATCCGGTCATCAAGTCTGCTAAAAGAGATGACCAAGATGAAATAGAGTATGAGTAGAATACTTTGTCTCAAACACCCTAGGGTTCTCATCACATGAGAGGGTTAGGGTGGAGGTTGAAGAAGATGTTAAGTATTGGAAATGGTGAACTCAAAAAACACTAGTGGGCAAAAGAAAATCAAGCCCATAAACTTGTGTTATGTTTCTTCTCTTGCGAATAGATATATATGAGGTTTATTTATCAAAGACCAAAGAAAATATCTAATGAAAATATCTCCTCAAATATCTTTTCACAAAAAAAAACTCATTAACTCTTTAATGACTCACTAGATGACTCATTACATGAGTCATTAGTAAACATTCTAGAATTAATGAGTCACAACCATGAGTCACAATTTCCAAAACCTATTTAATCATTTAAACTAAAATGATTAACCAAAAGAAATGCATCTTCTAAAGTATTCTCGTAACGGATTACGAAAATACCCCTCACTTGTATATACATACATGTATCCGTATTCCGACCGAATACGAATACGAGAGACTAAAATATTCCGACTTAATATAATACATGGATCCGGCTTAAACCAAAGCCCACCAGTATTATCTGTCCGAAATATGACACGTGCACAAGTGCACGTGCAATTTCGAACCCTGCCATAAAACCATACGGCCTCTACAACGTTTCGCCCGAACTTGGGAAACTATCTGTGGGGGACTCTAAAGACTCGTCAGTACCCTGGCAGTGGGTTTAACCACAAGCACATCAGCGACACTAGCTATGCGTAACGGCCACCCATGCACTGACAGAAAGGGAAGCCTGATGAGCAAACTCATCCTGGAACCCTACTGAGCCTATCAGTGACAATATACATACAATCCGGTCCGTTCGTCTATGAGTATCGCATATCGGGCCTAGGGGGCTGATAACGTCAGACCCCCAATAGCGGTATAAGTCGTGTCAATGTGTAGCCCTGAACACCTTGAGATACTACTGGAGTACCTACCAGTAAATCTCATGCCTCGGCCGAGGGCTATGTGAAATGGCTCTCCTAGACACAGCGCGATCTCACCCCCAATACCGGGAGAGACGAATCCCCTGCCGATCCGCTCACTTGCCTCCATGTGGCTCGGGACTGTACCCAACTAAAACCTGTTTGCACGACTCCTAGAGCCGTGGTAGGGTAGTAATCAAAGCACAGTGGGAACTCACACGAGACAAATGACGATCTTAGGTCGATGAACTAACCAGTACACATGTCACCAGGGAACTGCTATCTGACGCTAGGTATAATACCAACTAGCAGGTTCCCGGCGAGTCCTGTCCGGTGTACTCCTAACCCAATGAGCACCTGTATACATCTTAGGTGATCCAACTGACACCAATGGCTTATGAGACCGGCCACCACCCCTTGTCGGGGTCTCGACTGTATACATTAGTCTACTCTGGAGTATCGATGCCCTGTCTCGAAACTCCCATGACTAGGGACCACTTTTAAGGATGTGCTTATGGACTATCCAACTCTCACGTATATGATCGCCATCATACTGTTGGTGGTCAAGCAGGATCCTAAGGGCTCTATCAATGTGTAATAGTGAACAATCACCTAAAACTGTACACGATGATAAAGGCAAACCAGAGAGCATACTATCATCTCGAGTAAGACTGTCCTACCGGTATAGGTCCTCCCTCAATCATTGCAATCACGTACCTGCGATCCAATAATTGACTTTGAGGGCACTACATCCAACAATAATTTTGGTAAGCAAACATATACACCAGGCTATGATTTGTGCTAGGATCATAGTGTAGAAACCTGGACCCATTCCACCGATTTTTGGCCGATACCACACCCATAGCCGCCGGCCCAATTGATTGGAAATGTGTTGGATTTTTGCAGGTAGCTGTCTGTAGGTATTGTGAAGGGTTTGGTCTTGTTTGATTTTCTTGTTTCTGCTCCAGATTAAATCTGGAGCCTATTACCTATATTTTGCGTAGCGGGACCTGCGCGACACATGCGATACGAGTCGAGTTGGTTTGTTGTGTGTCATAGCTTGTCACGTTGGGTTTTGGCGTGTGCACACACGTTACGTTTACACACGCGTTTAGTTCGCGACCCGAGTTTCTCGTTTGGTTTTAATATCGCGTTTTTTCAGGATCTTAGCTTATATGTATTCTTTGCGTAAATTCTAGGTTCGCAGGCGGGTACGTCGAACGCCGTAAAGAAGGGAAAGCAGATAGTCGGCTACACTTAGCACGAGACCAGGTGAGTAGATTTAACATCTACGGGGAAATTGCCTGTATGGCGTTAAGCGTGAGGGCATGATAGGATATTGTAGTCGCACATATATTTATGTGTATATTACCGTGCATATATATTATTGCAGCATACCCATCTTTTGTTGCATATAGAAATGGTAGTTGTATAATACCGCACTGTCACTAACGGTTCAAGCTGCACGAGCACTATTTGTATGTCACACTCATACCGTTAGTGATTGCCATGACACTCGCACTATAGGATTGCTACGAACCATACAACATTTTTATTACCGCATCATTGATGATTAGACATGTTTCTGCCGCATACTTGCGCACATGCACACTGTATATTCATATTAGTGCACACATTCATTGATATATCCATACTTGCGCACACACTGTATATTCATATTGGTGCACGCATTCATTGATATATCCATACTTGCGCACATGCACACTGTATATTCATATTGGTGCACGCATTCATTGATATATCCATACTTGCGTACATGCACACTGTATATTCATATTGGTGCATGCATTCATTGATATATCCATACTTGCGCACATGCACACTGTATATTCATATTGGTCCACACATTCATTGATATATCCATCCTTGCGCACATGCACACTGTATATTCATATTGGTGCACACATTCATTGATATATCCATCCTTGCGCACATGCACACTGTATATTCATATTGGTGCACACATTCATTGATATATCCATACTTGCGCACATGCACACTGTATATTCATATTAGTGCACACATTCATTGATATATCCATACTTGCGCACATGCACACTGTATATTCATATTGGTGCACGCACACCTTGACATATTCATACTTGCGCACATAAACACTGTGTATCCATATTAGTGCGCATATAAATTGCTACACTCATATTTACGTATATATCCACTTGCACATCCATACCTATATGCATACATACGTTACATACATGGATAATATTGACTTGATTTCTAGAAAATAGGGACCGCATGACATATTTTCAAAACTGGATCCTTTTAAAAGAGCGGTTTTCCCTTTTTACTCTTAGTGTCATACGACACATTGCATGGATTTACGCATTGAGTTTTGGATTCATGTGATTTCTGGATTTGAGAACCGTGGTATTATTTTAAGAAAATATGCACTGTTTTGAAAACCCGGTTTCTCTTGATATGGTATTTCAGTGCGTCCACCATGAGTTTTCTCGGTTCATGAGAGCTTGTGTGAGTATACCCAATTCGAGGAGTGGTAGGCACCGTCTGCGGGTACATGGTGGACCCGGTATGGTACCCCGGGGCAAGAAAACTCGTATAGTTAGACGGTGAGCCCGGTGGAGGGACTACTACCTACCGGTGATTGGTTGGACTTGGCGGTTATCCGAGGGATACTGACCAGAGTTGAGAGATGGATACGGGACGACCGTACTGCCGGGGCCGAGGGCCGATTCCGCAGACGGAACCCGTGGGCCGATTCAGACTGACGGAGCCCGATACTTGAGGACTTGCATGTCGATGCTGGACATGATGATTTCGTGATATTTTTGACTGCCGATGCTGGGCACTCACGATTTTATGAGGTTTACAGGATTTGAGGGTCGATTAGAGTGACGGAGCCTGAGTTTTACTGGGATTTGGGTGTATTTGATGGACACCGGTTATTTTCCACGTTGATATTCCGTGTAGATGATATTTTACCCCATGCTCAGCATTCATTGTTATGCATCTCGTCCTGTAGTTATAGTACCTGATAGAGTACGGTTGCATAATTATTGCATACCCTGCTCATCATATATAGATGTATTAGCTTACACTTGTTATGCATGATTATTGCATACCATGCTCATCGCATATATATGTTATCTGTTGGCATATGTTAGAGTATCGCAGTACGTGCATACTCGCGATTATCTTTATATGTTATCTATTATTCATGAGTTGGAAACTCACCCCCGTTTTACCACAGTGTTTGCAGGTTGCCCCTCAGAGTAGTTGCGGCAGGGCTACTTTCTTGTATCTTTTGCTATGGATACCACCGCAGTTGGCGCGTGAACCTTTTTGCTGATAGGTGGGTTTTTGCGGTATCCGTTTACTTTCCAGTTGTACACACTATTGTATCTAGTATTCTCCATCTACTATTCATGTATTGACTTAGAGACCAGTTGTGAGGACGTTGCATATTATTTTGTACTCTGTTGTCGAGTTCGTTGTGAGCCGACTTTATTTATGCAGTTTTACCTTTCATGATATTTTTCACTTATATTGCTCATTTCTTCGCTACGGCGTCGTATATTATTTTTATGGTGGTTGTTTCCGCCGTTGGGCGTGATTGCTCCCGCTTGGGGATACTTTATTCTTATTGTATGCCCCTTTTACTTATATCGTGTCTTGTACCCGATTTCGGGGCTCGTTTTTACAAAGGAAATGCTGCCGAAATTTTTAAGAAAACAACTTAAACTTTAAAGAATTTTACTAAATTACTCAAGGTTTTCTAAATGTTTAACAAATGTTTTAACACTCACTACTTTTAATGGTTTTGATTTCTGGGTTTTGGCTTACTTAGCCGCGTTACGCCTGTAGACGCTACGTGGTTAAGTGCCGGTCACGGGCCGAACTTCGGGTCGTGATAAAGTTGGTATCAGAGCGTAAGTTTTACCTTTCGGAGTGTAGGATGACCCTGGTATAATGGAGTAGGTAGCTGAAGCAGAGTGGCGTAGCGTGCGTATGTTCCGCGGCATACCCACGACACGGTACTTCGCCTAAGTGACCTTAGGACTTATTGATTGACATTCCTTCATGATTATATACATTCTTGCGATTCGATTTCCGTATCTTTATCGAATCCTTCTTTCTTTTCAGCCATTATGCCGCCAAAGACTACGGGGGCGCAGAGAGCGGCCGCGAGAGCCGAGATTAGAGTTGACTCATCCGAGACGAGGACTGACCCGGGCAGTACACCCGTTGTACCAGAGCAGACTGTTCCTCTTTCGACAGATCAGATCGCCATGCTAGGGGCCGGTATGCAGGAGATGCGCCAGATGATAGGGTCGTTAGTGGAGACACTTCGAGCGCAGCGGCCAGAGGTAGTTCCACCCGTTACGGGGACCGCGATGGTGCCTACAGTACAGGCAGTTGCCCCTGCAGCTACGGAGGTTATTACAGTATTGCTATCAGAGTTTATGAGGCTGAAGCCTCCGATCTTCACAGGCACCGATGCAGCCGAGGACCCACGGTCATTTATCGACAGGATGGCCCGGATATGTCGTTCACTCAGATGCTCAGATGCGAGATGGGTAGAGTTCGCGAGCTTTCGCCTGGAAGGTCTTGCGCAGAAATGGTGCGAGTCGGTGGAGAAGGGCAGAGCCGCAGGTCTTCCTCCTATGACCTAGACCGAGTTTGTGACGGCATTCCTTGCCCGCTTCCTTCCGCAGAGTGTCAGGGATTCTAGAGCGCGCAGGTTCGAGTCTTTACGTCAGACCCCGGAGATGACAGTGGCAGAGTACGACGTACTGTTCACCGAGCTATCTGTTTATGCCCCATATTTAGTGGCTACTGAGGAGATGCGAGTCAAGAGATTTGTTTGAGGCTTGCTTACCTCGTTGTTTCTTGTGATCAGCGCACAGCATTGCGATACCTATGTAGCAGCCGTAAACGCAGCCTTATTAGTCGAGGAGCGCCTTGCTGAGACTTCGGTAGTTCCAGGGCCGAAGAGGGTTCGTACTGATACAGCAGCACAGAGACTTCCATTCGGACGCCTTGATAGACGTTGTACAGGTGGCAGAGACTCGGGGCGAGGTCAGATGTTTAGCTCTTATCTCCAGGAGGGTCAGCAGTCGTCGCGTGGATGCTTTGGGTGTGGTAGTCCCCATCACCGCATCAGAAATTATACAGAGATACGTTGAAGGGAGGCAGCAGTACCACATGTCACACTTCCACCTTCTCTACCCTAGAGGGTGTTGCCTATTGTACCTACTGTTGCTCCGCATCAGACTCATGCACAGAGAGGTCGTGGTCGCGGAGGATTTGCTCATAGAGGCCGAGGTGGCCGAGACAGAGGACAGCCAGCTGCCGGCAGAGTACAGCCAGTTGCTAGTAGGGGACCGCCAGTCGCAGGCAGGGGACAGGCACGGGTTTTCGCTTTGACGCATCAGGACGCGCAGGCGCCTAATGCGGTGGTCTAAGGTACCCTTTCAGTATATTCTGTTGACGCACACGTCTTGTTTGATCCGGGATCCACGCACTCATACGTTTCTACACACTTCGTGCCGAGTTTGGGTAGAGAGTCTGGTTTGCTTAACCAGCCGCTTGTTGTGACCACTCCTGTGGGCGAGTCGTTTGTTGCTGGACACATGTTCCGATCGTGTGTTGTCCGTATTGGTGAGAGAGAGAGTTTCATGTCAACTTAATCCGTCTTGAGATGTTGGACTTCGACGTTCTTTTGGGCATGGATTGGTTAGCCACGTGCTATGCGTCTGTGGACTGCCGCGAGAAGACAGTTAGGTTTTGTTTTCCCGGCGAGTCGGCTTTTGTTGTGCAGGGGGACCGTGGTGCCGCCCCTCACAGTTTGATTTCTTCTCTTCGCGCTGGACAGCTTTTGAGGAAGGGATGTCAGGGATTTCTAGCCTATGTTTGCGATACTAGAGCTACAGAGGTTCCGTTGGACCAGGTTCCGATTGTTCGTGAGTTCCCTGATGTTTTCCCTGACGAGCTTCCTGGGCTACCGCCTGAACGCGATATTGTTTTTTGCATTGACTTGATTCCCGGCATGGGGCCTATTTCCATACCGCCTTATCGGATGGTCCCGGCGGATCTTAGAGAGTTGAAAGGTCAGTTGCAAGATTTGCTGGACAAGGGGCTTATTCGACCCAGTGTGTCTCCTTGGGGTGCTCCAGTCATGTTTGTCAAGAAGAAGAACGGCAGTTTGCGCTTGTGTATTGACTACCGCCAGCTGAACAGGGTTACCGTGCGGAACAGATATCCGTTACCACGCATTGACGACTTGTTCGACCAGCTTCAGGGTGCAGGATACTTTTCGAGGATCGACTTGAGATCAGGCTACCATCAGTTGTGGGTTCGACAGGAGGATATTCCGAGGACAGCTTTCCGCACGCGTTACGGCCATTATGAGTTTTTGGTGATGTTGTTCGGACTCACCAATGCCCCAACAGCGTTTATGGACTTAATGAATCGTATTTTCAGGCCGTATCTTGATTTGTTCATCTTCGTATTCATTGACGATATTTTGGTGTATTCCCGGAGCCGAGAGGAGCACGAGCAGCACCTGCGGATCACATTGCAGACTTTGAGAGAGCACCAGCTATTCATAAAATTCTCCAAGTGCGCATTCTGGCTTGACAGCATAGACTTCTTGGGTCACGTGATTACACGAGATGGTATATGTGTAGACCCGAAGAAGTTCGAGGCCGTTCAGCGTTGGCCCAGACCCGCATCAGCTACGGAGATCCGCAGCTTTCTAGAACTAGCCGGCTACTACAGACAATTTGTACAGGACTTCTCCCGTATTGCTGCACCGCTGACTGGGTTGACCCGGAAGGGAGTTCCTTTCGATTGGACGGAGGAGTGCGAGCATAGCTTTTAGCAGTTGCGGACTCGTTTGACTACGGCGACGGTGTTATCATTGCCTTTAGGATCGGGCGGATTTGTGGTCTATTGTGACGCTTCTCGAGTAGGGCTAGGGTGCGTATTGATGCAGCACGACAGGATGATCGTGTATGCTTCTCGGCAGCTGAAGAAACACGAACAGAACTACCCCACTCACGATTTAGAGATGGCTGCAGTGATCTTTGCACTCAAGATCTGGCGACATTACCTATACGGCGAGTCGTGCCAGATATTCACTAATCACAAGAGCTTAAAGTATATATTTCAGCAGCGAGACCTAAATCTTAGACAGATCCGTTGGATGGAGTTAGTGAAGGACTACGATTGCGAGATCTTGTATCACCCAGGCAAGGCGAACATAGTGGCAAACGCTTTGAGTCGGAGGCCCGGAGGTATTCTATCTTGTTTGAGGTATTCTATCTTGTTTGAGCGCAGTGCAGAGGCAGTCGTCGGCAGATTGGCAGATTTTATGCGACAGCCGAGTGCAGTTCGAGTTCACTCCGATCGGGGGACAGCTTGCGCATATTCGTGCATGCCCACAGTTGCTTGACCGTATACAGTAGGCACAGTACAGTGATGACCGTTGTTCAGAGATCATGGCACAGATTGGACATGGCAGATTTTCCGAGTTCATGATTGATGATCAGGGGATACTGCGATTTGGGACTAGACTGTGCGTACCAGATGCTGAGGGTCTGCGGCGTGAGATTCTTGAGGAGGCACATCGATCGGTGTACAGTGTTCATCCGGGTTCCACCAAGATGTACCATGATATGAGAGATGTTTACTGGAGGGACGGGATGAAGAGGGACGTCACAGACTTGGTGTCAAGATGCCTGACTTGTCAGCAAGTCAAGGCCGAGCACCAGAGGCCAGCGGGAGAGCTACAGCCGTTGCCCATTCTGGAGTGGAAATGGGAACAGATTTCTATGGACTTCATTATAGGTCTACCCAGGACTAGGCGAGGGTATGACTCCATTTGGATGATCGTGGATCGATTGACGAAAGCGGCTCACTTCCTGCCGGAGAATACCACTTTCGGATTTGCTCAGTATGCCCAGATATTCATCAATGAGATCGTACGACTGCATGGAGTCCCGATATGTATCGTTTCCGACCGAGGCACCCAGTTTACCAGTCGACTATGGCAGAGGCTTCAGGAGGCTTTGGGCACCCACTTGAGTTTCAGCACATCTTTTCATCCGCAGACCGACGGCCAGTCAGAGCAGACTATTCAGACTCTCGAGGACATGCTCCGAGCATGCGTTTTAGACTTTGGTGGTAGATGGGATCATCATTTACCCTTTGTGGAGTTCTCCTACAAAAATAGTTTCCAGGATACTATCCAGATGGAACCTTTCGAAGCCTTGTATGGGAGGAGATGTAGATCGTCCATCTGTTGGACAGAGCTCAGTGAGAGCAGTATTTTGGGGCCGCAGATCGTACAGGAGACGACCGAGAAGATACAGTTGATTCGAGATAGGATGAGGACAGCTCAGAGCAGGCAGAAATCATATGCCGACAGACTCCGCCGCAGATTAGAGTTCGCAGTTGGCGATCACATTTTTCTAAGGGTCTCTCCGATAAAGGGAGTGATGAGATTTGGACGGAAGGGGAAGCTTAGCCCCATATTTATAGGTCCCTTCGAGATCCTCGAGCGTGTGGGCGTAGTGGCATATCATTTGGCACTTCCACCCGACATCCCGGATGTTCACCCCGTATTCTATGTGTCGATACTTCGCAGATACCTGCATGACCCTTCTCACATGATTCAGCATCAGACTGTTCAGCTCGAGCGCGATCTTTCGTTCACCGAGCAGCCAGTCGTGATATTGGACCGGTAGGTGAAGAAACTTCAATCGAAGGTCTTGCCATCTGTGAAGGTGCTTTGACGCAGCCCTAATGGTGAAGAGATCACTTAGGAGGCCGAGGGCGAGATGCGGAAGAAATTCCTTAATCTCTTTGAAGGTACGCGTAGCTATAATTTTAAATTCGGGGACGAATTTCTTTAAGGGGGGAGATTGTAACACCTTAGAATATGATTAGTGGCTAATTATACTTTAATGTGTGGTTTTAGTAAAAAGTTTACTAAAACGATTTTCAAATATTTTATCAAAATTAATGAATATTTTATTAGATTTTATTTAGGCTTGCACACACTTGTGCATGTAAACTAGGGTTAAACCATGTTTAGTAACCATGGTTAACTAACCCATTCTTATTAAGCTAATTTGATTTTAATTAAGGGTATTTGTTTTTTTTAAAAGGAAAATGAAATATTGCTTTGGGTTGACTTGGGTAGGGGAGAGAGAGAGTGTGTGTGCATGATGGCTTGAGCTATGCTCACAATTAATGAGGAGAGAGGGGGGTTTGACTCTATCATATCACTCATTTCTTTCTCTTTTGCAACACTCATTCACATTTCTCTCTCTCACTCTCACTCACACACACAACACCTTCAGCAGCAGCAGAAGCCCCAGCAGCAGCAGCAACACAAGCAGCAACAGCAACACCAACAACAGTAGCTCCAGGCAGCAGCAACAGCAACACCATGCAGCAGCAACAACAAGCACATCCTCTTCTTCTCCTCCTTCTCCTTGCACCTAGGGTCAAGTGAGGTATAATACTTAGCCCAACTTCTTTGTTTGCTAGACTTATGTGTTATTTAGCTTCGATTAGTGTGTTATGTGATCATTAGTGCTAGATTTGTGTTTTAAGTGAAGATTTAGCTAAGTTAAGGTGGTTATAGCTTAATGAACCTAATTAAGTGTTAGTATTGCTGATTAAACCTACTAGTGTCACTAGATCTAGCTTAATCACCTTTAAGTCGCAAACTTGAAACTTTAAAATACGGTTTTGATGCAAACTGTAGGATATTGGTGATCTGCTATATCTGTAATCATTTTCTAGCTTAGCAAACACATACAGATTAGTGTGCCGGCTTTTTAGGCTAGTGTGTTGAAATCCGAACCCACCACCTTCCCACAAATCCGGCGACCATCCCCCAAATTTCGGCGTCGCTGGCCCCCTGATGTTCTGGGTGTTGGTGCTTTGTGTTGGGGGGTGTCTGAGGGGATTTTTCTGTGGTTGGTATTATTTAGTTTTTGGAGTTTAGCAATTGGTGAAATCTGAGAGAGTTTGAGTTAGTTTTATTGTTTTTGGGGACTTTGACGATAATGTGATGGTTTGGTTGGAGAATAGAATGATTCAGGGTGATTATAGTTAGATTAGCTATAAATTGTGCTAGTGGTATCATTTAAGTCTAGTAGTTTCACCTAGTATCTCTTGTGCACCCTATTGTTGCAAACTTAGTGTTTTAAATCGTTTTAAGCTAACTATATGATACATGGAATTTGTTGTTACTAGGGTAGTAATTTTGGTAAGCAAACATATACACTAGGCTATGATTTGTGCTAGGATCATAGTGTAGAAACCTGGACCCATTCCACCGGTTTTTGGCCGATACCACACCAATAGCTGCCGGCCCAATTGATTGGAAATGTGTTGGATTTTTGCAGGTAGCTGTCTGTAGGTATTGTGAAGGGTTTGGTCTTGTTTGATTTACTTGTTTCTGCTCCAGATTAAATCTGGAGCCTATTACCTATATTTTGCGTAGCGGGACTTGCGCGATACGTGCGATATGAGTCGAGTTGGTTTGCTTTGTGTCACAGCGTGTCGCTGTGTGCCACAGCGTGTCACATTGGGTTTTGGCGTGTGCACACACGTTACGTTTACCCACGCGTTTAGTTCGCAACACGAGTTTCTCGTTTGGTTTTAATATCGCGTTTTTGCAGAATCTTAGCTTATATGTATTCTTTGTGTAAATTCTAGGTTCGCAGGCGGGTATGTCGGACGCCGCAAAAAAGGGAAAGCAGATAGTCGGCTACACTTAGCACGAGATCAGGTGAGTAGATTTAACATCTACGGGGAAATCGCCCGTATGGCGTTAAGCGTCAGGGCGTGATAGGATATTGTAGTCGCATATATATTTATGTGTATATTGCCGTGCATATATACTATTGTAGCATACCCATCTTTTGTTGCATATAGAAATGGTAGTTGTATAACACCGCACTGTCACTAACGGTTCAAGCTGCACGAGCACTATTTGTATGTCACACTCACACCGTTAGTGATTGCCATGACACTCGCACTATAGGATTGCTACGAACCATACGTCATTTTGATTACCGCATCATTGATGATTAGACATGTTTCTGCCGCATACTTGCGCACATGCACACTGTATATTCATATTGGTGCACACATTCATTGATATATCTATACTTGCGCACATGCACACTGTATATTCATATTGGTGCACACATTCATTGATATATCCATACATGCGCACATGCACACTGTATATTCATATTGGTGCGCACATTCATTGATATATCCATACTTGCGCACATGCACACTGTATATTCATATTGGTGCACACATTCATTGATATATCCATACTTGCGCACATGCACACTGTATATTCATATTTGTGCACACATTCACTGATATATCCATATTTGCACACATGCACACTGTATATTCATATTGGTGCACACATTCATTGATATATCCATACTTGCGCACATGCACACTGTATATTCATATTAGTGCACACATTTATTGATATATCCATACTTGCGCACATTCATTGATATATCCATACTTGCGCACATGCACACTGTATATTCATAATAGTGCACACATCCATTGATATATCCATACTTGCGCACATGCACACTGTATATTCATATTGGTGCACGCACACTTGCCATATTCATACTTGCGCACATACACACTGTGTATCCATATTAGTGCGCATATACATTGCTACACTCATATTTTCGTATATATCCACTTGCACATCCATACCTATATGCATACATACGTTACATACATGGATGATATTGACTTGATCTCTAGAAAATAGGGACCGCATGACATATTTTCAAAATTGGATCCTTTTAAAAGAGCGGTTTTCCCTTTTTACTCTTAGTGTCATACGACACATTGTATGGATTTATGCATTGAGTTTTTGATTCATGTGATTTCTGGATTTGAGAACCGTGGTATTATTTTAAGAAAATATGCACTGTTTTGAAAACCTGGTTTCTCTTGATATGATATTTCAGTGCGTCCACCATGAGTTTTCTCGGTTCATGAGAGCTTGTGTGAGTATACCTGATTCGAGGAGTGGTAGGCACCGTCTGCGGGTACATGGTGGACCCGGTATGGTACCCCGGGGTAAGAAGACTCGTATAGTTAGACGGTGAGCCCGGCGGAGGGACTACTACCTACCGGTGATTTGTTGGACCTGGCGGTTATCCGGAGGATACTGATCAGAGTTGAGAGATGGATACAGGACAACCATACTGCCGGGGCCAAGGGTCGATTCCTCAGACGGAACCCGTGGGCCGATCTGGACTGACGGAGCCCGATACTTGAGGACTTGCGTGTCGATGCTGGACACGATGATTTCGTGATATTTTCGAGTGCCGATGCTGGGCACTCACGATTCTATGAGGTTTACAGGATTTGAGGGCCGATTAGAGTGACGGCGCCTGAGTTTTACTGGGATTTGGGTGTATTTTATGGACACCGGTTATTTTCCACGTTGATATTCCGTGTAGATGATATTTAACCCCATACTCAGCATTCATTGTTATGCATCTCGTCCTGTAGTTGTAGTACCTAATAGAGTACTGTTGCATGATTATTGCATACCCTGCTCATCATATATAGATGTATTAGCTTACACTTGTTATGCATGATTATTGCATACCCTGCTCATCGCATATAGATGTTATCTGTTGGCATATGTTAGAGTATCGCAGTACGTGCATACTCGCGATTACCTTTATATGTTATCTACTATTCACGAGTTGGCAACTCACCCCCATTGTGCCACAGTGTTTGCAAGTTGCCCCTCAGAGTAGTTGCGGCAGAGCTAGTTTCTTGTATCTTTTGTTACGGATACCACCGCAGTTGGCGCGTGAGCCCTTTTGCTGATAGGTGGGTTTTTGCGGTATCCGTTTACTTTCCAGTTGTACACACTATTGTATCTAGTATTCTCCATCTACTATTCATGTATTGACTTAGAGACCAGTTGTGAGGACGATGCATATTATTTTGTACTCTGTTGTCGAGTTCGTTGTGAGCCGACTTTATTTATGCAGTTTTACCTTTCATGATATTTTTTCACTTATATTGCTCATTTCTTCGCTACGGCGTCGTATATTATTTTTGTGATGGTTGTTTCCGCCGTTGGGCGTGATTGCTCCCGCTTGGGGATGCTTTATTCTTATTGTATGCCCTTTTACGTATATCGTATCTTGTACCCGATTTCGGGGCTCGTTTTTACAAAGGAAATGCTGCCGAAATTTTTAAGAAAACAACTTAAACTTTAAAGAATTTTACTAAATTACTCAAGGTTTTCTAAATGTTTAACAAATGTTTTCATCAAATGTTTTAACACTCACTACTTTTAATGGTTTTGATTTCTGGGTTTCGGCTTACTTAGCCGCGTTACGCCTGTAGACGCTACGTGGTTAAGTGCCGGTCACGGGCTGAACTTCGGGTCGTGACAGTGTACATGTCAGTATGTATGCAACATTTAACAGGATGCAAGCATGTCCATATATCTCATGCAACGTGGAACAGTGATATGAATATAGTAAATATATCATGGCATGATGTAGCAATTCTACTATGTAGTGACAAGGCAATGATCAATGATGAAGGTGTGTGAACCGGCAAATCTGTGTAAGTGTAACATACGCATCATCGATAATGGTGTAGGTGTACTAGCACAGGTATATTTAATGCAATGAGAATAACATGATCGTAGCATAAACTACATCATCAGCTAAAAGCTATAATGTATACGTGTCTACAATTTATCCGAGTCGGTGAATTCATCAATCGGCATCCAGCCTCACAACATCACGTACGGTATAATCCATCGTACGGCCTCCTCTAAACAAGGGTATGGATAAAACAACAGATAAAACTCATCGCGTACGGTAAATCCATCATACAGTGGCATTAAAACAAATCTAGGGATTCTATCAACCTATACAATATCGGGGGTACGGATCTAAGTCTCGTACGGCATATCACTCAATATGCAAAAACATTATCCATATATATATATATACCTATCTCTCAGGTCACATCCATGTCAAACTCGTATCAGGGGACCTACAAAGATATCAACAATCTCATATCGACTCGAATCCATATAACGACATATCACACCAAGTCATCATATCACATCGTATACTCGTTCATCACATTAATATCTCGCATCAAAAAACGTCACACTTGTTCTCTTTCAAATTCGTACCTATCATGATTCACTTATCATTATATTCTCATATGTCAATATGTCCATTAGCATTAACTTCTATCATATTATCGTTTGTAAATCCTACAATCATGTCCGTCGCATATCATTTATCAGAATAAAATAATCAAACGATGTTCCATATCAATGTTTGCGGGGGTGCTATACGCCATCCACCCGACTTCCCCCGTAGATATAAATCTACTCACCTGCTAAACTCCTCGCTTAGCCTCATTCGATACACTTCGTCGTCTCGGAATCCACGCGAAGGTACCTACAATCAATATGAATTCGCAAAGCTATTAACATCAAATTCCGAAATCCAAATACGGCACGCGGTGCGCTCATAGGTTAGAACCTATAGCCTATGCATGCAAAACAACCAAACAACCATCGTCGTTGACGTACAAACGTCCAACGCCCAAATACAATATCCAGTCGCAAAACCAAGAAATCCAAATACCGGAAAAACATAGCCAAAACCCCAATCTAGGGTCGCTATACATGAAAACTACCACGCCAAAAACCCAATCGTACCAATACCCATTCACAACACAATAAAAATCGTAGATAATAATATATGTGTCACCTCTACGACAATTAAAACCCACGTTTAATTTTACCAAAAAGCTAGTAAGCATCTTAAAACCATTTTAGCACAAAGCTAGATGTTTAAACATTTCAAGTGATCACAATCATCACAAAGAGGCTTAATTGAGTCACCCAAACCCTTACTACCATTTTTAATCTCACCCAAATAGGATTTAGAAAAACTTAGTTTGCTAAAAACTCAATTAGACAAATTAGGAATTTTAACAAATATCATTCTCACAATTTGATAAAGTTTTCCAAGTCTACACTTCATGATTAACCATTTAACACATCATAACCCTAACTTGATTTTCATAACTTTTTCATGAAAATTCTAACCATGCAATTAAAGCTATACTAATCACCTAATAAGCAAGCTTTAAACATTTAAACAACAATTTAAAGATTAGGGTTAGAGTTTATACCTCACAAACTAGATCTCAAATTAGCAACAAACTCCAAATTTTAGCATCCAAAAAGATCACTTTTCATGAAGATCTAAGCTCGTTTAGGCTTAAGGAATAATGGGTAATGATTTGTTTATGAGTTTGTGGGTTTATTTAAGGATTTTTGATGATATTTGTGAGCTTGGAGAAGATGAAATGAGCAAAGAACATTGAGGGAGCAGCAAGGATAAGGCTCGGCCTTGGTCAAAGAATGAGGGGGTTTTGTGAAAAAGAATGGAAAAATCTAGCTAAAATGCAATAAATGCTCATTAATGCAAATAAAGTCTTATGCCACCTCTTTCTTTTCTTTTACAAATTCAATTTAAATCATAAATATCTAGATATTTTTTTATGGATGGATTAAGCTAAATCTAATGATTAAATTAGTATAGATTCACATTAGAAGTAATTAACCCAAGCCAAAATTGTAATTACCACTAATAAAGTGCATAATTAACAACTTAAAATAATAATTTAATTAGGAAAAATATCAATGTAAACCAAAACTTCCAAACGACCACTAAAACCCGCAAACTAGCACTATTCTAGTTAAACTAGGTGTAGTCAAGTCTATACTGAAATTTGATCATATTCCGGGTTTTTACGGAAAACACCAACTATTTTACCCTAAAAACGGAAAATTCGCATAACGATTTCCAAAACGTTACAATTCCACCCCTAGACTCGATATGCGATATATCAGATGAAGAGACTGGACTGTACGGTAAGTGTTACTTATGGGCTTCATGGGAGTTTGGACAAACTTGCTTGTTGAACTTCTATTCGCTCAATACCTGGGTAGCCGTTACGTCCAGCTAGTACCGCTGACGGCTTGTGGGTAACTGATGTGATCATTATCTACTGCTGGCGTATTGACGAGTCTTTAAAGTCCCACATAGAAGTTTCCTAGTTCAAGTGAAACGAAGTATGTCATATATGTTGATATGTGCGGGGACCTAATTAAATACGAGTATGTGATACCGTATTCTAATCTGGCGGTTATTTGATATCAGTTAGGTTATATGTGATATAACCGGATTATTGAATCAAGTGTTGATTTGATAATGTGATATACAGATAAATGATATTAGTCGGTTATATGTGATATAACCGGATTATTAAATCAAGTGTTGATTTAATAATTTGATGTGTATTTATATTTGATATAATTATATATTAACTAATATTATAGCTCACTAATTATTTTGTTTTCTTAATATATATATATATATATATATATATTAATATATGTATATATGATATATGTGTATATATATATATATATATATATATATATATATATATATATTATGAAGCATGGCATGCATTTTCTATTTTTGGAAAATAGAAAAAAGAGGTGGAAAATGGGGAGGCTTTTAAGGAATGGGTGAAGCATGGCATTTATCATTTGTTTATTTGTTTTCTTGCACTATTGAAGCATGGTTCAATATTTGTATTGTTTTTTATTCATGCTTCAATAAGTGAGCAAAAGAGAGAGAAGCCATTCTACACTTGTTCACATTTGTGCTTGAGCTCATTTTCACTCTCTAGCTCTTTCCATCTTCTTCTCTCTCCATCTCAAAGCCTTAACCCTCACATGTGATGTGAATCATAGGGTTTTGTATCAACCTAGTGAGCTTACAACCCTTACTTCACCATCCTACACTTAATTAGCACTTAAGTTTAGGGTGTTTCCTTCACTAAAGAGAGTTTAATGAAGAGGTAGCTTGGATTAGAAGAAGTTCGGGTGGATCATCATCGACACGAAGATTGCGAAAGAGGCTCATTCATTCTTCGAGTGGAGCTACGAGGGGTCGTAGGGACTACTACCCGGAGCTTTAGAAGAGAAGGACACGATCTATAAAGGTTGTAGTTTTATCACTTAGTATAGTTCTTATCATATCATGTTAAACCCTAATAATCTAGTTTAATCCTTAGTTAGTATAGCTTAGCACCCCAAATTTTTTAAAATTGCATGCTTGATGACGGTTTTGACCAAGTGGTGGTGCTAGGGTAGACTTTCATCGTATCAGAGCCAAGGTAGAAAATTAGGGGAAGTTTTTACGACGTTAAAGCATTCGATCGAACTTCGAAACCCATTTTTCACCAAGTTTCTGTCCATTTTTCAAAAGTTAAAATTTTCGAGATTAAAATTATACAGAAAATTGTGTAGGGTTTTTGGTGGAGCCCTAAGAAATTCGAGGAGCCAATTCCCTTAAAGAGCCATGGAACCGCGGCCAAACCCCTTGTTTGGCCGCGGTTCCGCCGCAACTTTTGGCTTTCTGGCATCATTTTTCTTGTGCTGCTCCAGTATCAAATTTGGCACTTTCTGGGTGTTTTTAGTGATGCTCAAGTTGTTGAGGTCTCTGAGATTTTTGGGTATTTGATAAATCGATCGAAATGTTTAGCGTCGTATAGATTATAATAATATGTGATACAATATTTGGAATCCACAATAATTAGTTTCGAGAAAACTAGTTAGTATTTTATAAATCTAACCGTTTAGTCTCGTTTGATCAATTGCCACGGAGTTTTGATTCGGATCAAAACTCCGTCGCAATCGCGTATAGTATGCGATCACTTAGTCAAGAATCTTGTTGAATTATCCGACTGCTTTTTGAAAAGAGTTTTCAATTTGAGACTAAAATGCAAGGTTTATAAGTTAGGCATGAAATTCGGAATATGAGATTTTCAGGGTTTATGATGTCTAAGGTATTTGCGGATTCTAAATATTGTAGTTTTTCATTTATTTTCTGCGACCATAAATATAATATGCGAGGTATCCCCGATCTCGTTTCTATATATCAACGGAATTCGGGATACGCATATTTACTTACGTAGATGACATGCGATGTTATTTGTTGCTGTGATATGTTATAATGGATCGTCGTGATTGAATAGCCGGTTTTTTTTACGTGAGATGAAAGTTTTTTAATTTTCATTCATGTAAAATTGTATAGAATATTCTTTTATTGGGACACTTCCGGGTTGAGGATGATGTCACCATTGATGTATATTATTTACTTTTCCGCATCAGGATTGTAACGTTTTAAAAATCGTTTAGCTTAATTGTCCGATAATCGGTAATACAGCTCGTGTTTTCCGTAAAACTTAGTTATAATTATTTTTCCACATAGACTTTAATGTACCTATTTTATCTATGTAATTTTTAGTATTTGGTATTTAATTAGTCATTTATAAATTGCTAGTTTACTTAAATATTTTTCTTAATTGATTATTTTTAAATATTATTCTAAGCTTTCACTTATACATTTAATTAGTGTTAATTACAAATTAGAATGGGTAAATTGCACATTAGTGCACCATGACAACTTAATACCAAGTTTGCAACAAATCCTTTCTTTTTAAATTTTCTCCATGGTTCTAGAGAATTCTAGGAAAAGGGTTAATTAGAAAATAAATTAATTAAGCTATAAGTTAATAGATGTGATAATGGGGATTTTCTTAACTTGACACACACACTCACCTCACTCACCTCTCCCAAGCTGGCCGAGCCCAACCTGCAGCATTTCCCCCATTTCTCCATCTCGTTTCCACCTCAAAAATCTTCATTTTTGCATCAAAAATTCACACAAATTCTCACTAATTCATAGTTAAACCTTAATCCAAAATTCATTGGCCTAAACTAGCTTGGATCTTGAAGCAAGATGGCATTTTGGGAGGCCTGGTTTGCAAGTTAGATCTCTAAATTTTAGAGGTATAAATCTTAACCCAATGGTTACTTTGTTGTTTAATTGCTTAAATCTAAATGTAATTAGTTGTTAAAATAGTTTTATTACAAGATTTGAGTTTTCAAAAGAAAGGGTTTGGGTTCAAGTTAGGGTTTTTATCAATAAATTATGTTAACTAAGTGTAGATTAATATCTAGTGACCTTGTAAATCTAATCTAGTTGTTAAATTGCTAATCGTTATTTCTAATTGTCCTAATTAAATGTTCTTGTAAACTAATTTCATGATTAGTGTGTAAATAGGTGAGATTAAAATTAAATTAATATTTGTGTGGCCTAATTAAGATATTAAATGAACATTGTGGCCACTAGATTTGCTAAAACATCTAGTTTTGCACCAAAATCCCATTTGTTTACTTACTAGGTTTTTTTAATAAATAGCTTTTAATTTAGTTTGAGGTTGTGATGATCTACAACATATTTCCTATGATATGTAGTGTGTTGTGAATGCGCGATCGGTACGATTGGGTTCTAGGCTTGGTGGTTGTCACGTATAGTGATCTCTAGTTGTGGTTTGTGGCGTTGTCGCGAGCGCGTTTTGTGCACCAAGTGCGTGCGCGTATAGTTAGTGCGCGTTGGTTGTCTTGTATCATTTGTGTCCACGACTATATATATATCTATCCTCTTATTTACTTGTGTGCGATTATAGGATCGGGTGCAGAGACGTCGGATGCAGCGCAGAAAGGCAAGGCTGTGATCGGATCAGATTAGTCGAGGCATCCCGGTGAGTAGATATACACATATATAGGGGGTCGTTTGGATGGTGCGAGGCGCCCGATAGTTAGGATTACTAGTAGTGCTTGTATTTATATGCGTAGTCTCGTAATCATTCATCTCATTACCTTGCATCATCTTATATACATATGATATTATCTCATAGGACACTTGCACCATTACCATTGGTCCATGCCGCACGTGCACTATTTTATGCGAACACACACGACATTGGTAATTGCTATGCCATGGACACTATAGAACCTGTTTAAATTAGTATCTGAGCTTTTGCATCATATACGATAGGTAACTTGTAGTTGTATATATTCATTTCATCAGGATGGATACGTAGGATTGCTAGTCGTATGTATATACTTCATTGCATCATCATTCATACATAGTTTTCTAGTAATACATCGCATCGCATGTTATCGATATCATAGACATCCATCATTTCCAACATGCTCATATATTGTGATTCTTCTTGGAGATTTCAGTATTGATTTGATTTCTGGATTTTGGGGAAACCGCAAGAATTTTATAAACCTATTATCATTTTAAAAATAGAAATTTACGGTTTTCTCATGATATGATATACGTGGCGTCCACCATGAGTTTTCTCGGTTCTTGAGCTGTATCATATACTCGATTTGACGAAGGGGATGCACCGTCTGCGGGTACATGGTGGGCCCGGTGCGGTACCTCGGGGCAAGAAGATCGTATAGAAAGGCGTTGAGCCCGGAACGGGAGCACTACCGACCGGTGATGTCTTGCGCGGCGGATATCCGGAGGATACCGACCGTAGTCATGAGATTTGATGATATGGGCCGACCCGGACTTATGAAGCCCGAGATGTTGAGACATTGAGATATTAAGATATTGAGACATTGAGCTATTAAGATATTGAGATATTGAGATATACATATATCGTGTCGATGCTTGACACGGATTTTCTGTTGATTTCATTGATGGCACTTCAGTTTACTGCACAGAAGTTTTTCTAAGATAAGAATAAAGATTTTCTCATAGCAGACATGTTCAGGTTTCGTGTTGATTATGCATTCATGCTGCATTCATGCTAGTACATCGTATCATATTGATATATGTAGGTTGTGACGCATTTGTGTGCATGCTTACGATAGCCTTATTAGATGTTACTTACTACTTATGAGTTGGCAACTCACCCCCGTTGTGCCACAGTATCTTGCAGATCCGAACCGTCAGCATAGTAGCGGTGGGCGTACTTCTTCTTTTGCTTCTTTTGCTTGGACTTGCGGCTTTGGTCATAGGTGGGTTGCGAGGATATCTTGTTCCCACTTTGTGTATTATTATTGTATCTAGTATACTCCATCTACCTTATCTATCATTTCCACCAGTTATACATTGGACTTAGTGTCACGACCCGAAATATTAGCTCGTGACCAGCACTTGAATCACGCAACGTCTAAAGGCGTAACGGAATTCAAGTAAGTTGAAACCCAGAAATCTAAACCTTTTAAGAAAAATAAAGGAGGTGAGATTTTGAAATAAAGGTATAATGAAATCAAGTTTTCTTAATGAATAGAAAAAAAACATGAATGATGCAAGTGAAGTTTACTAGTTGAAAACATGTTTCGTCTTTTAAAAATTTTGGCAGCACCTCCTTTGTATATTTTGATCCAAAACCATAAATACATAATAAGAATAATGGCATCCCCAAGCGAGAGCTAGCTCTTCGTCCAATGGCGGATCACAACCACGCAAGATAATATAAATAAGTATACGACGCCCAACGGCAAAGATCACCACAAAGATAAAATGAAGCAAGACATAAATATCACAAGTAGCGAAAAAACCCTCGCTCTAAGTCTCGCAACCACAATCCCACTAAGTCTCATTACTTATACAAATTCTAATTTTGATTGATTGATGGAGTTAACTAGATACAATATGAAATGTAATACAAGAGTGGGTATGATACAAATGTCCCACCTACCACTGCAAAACACCCAAAAGAAACGATGCGTCAGCGATGCCGTTACTGATCCACGCGGTCAACCTGTAAGAACTGTGGCACAACGGGGCTGAGTTGCCAACTCGTGAATAGAAATATATCTTCAAGTAGAAATCGAATAAACAACTCCTAGGTCAACTATATCAAAAGGTAATACTATGATATCTAGGGTGACCGGGTCGTATATGTGCCAGCAAGGTAGTCAATACCTATATGCATGCGGATAACATCCAACAGTTATAATCAAGGTATGCAGATATGTGGATCTTGCCCACCCATAAATCAATGTCTATAAGCATGTGTATAATCTCCAATAGTAGAATCAGTGTATGTATGTATGTATGTATGTGGATCTAGTCCACGCGTCAACCACTGACGCAACAACATCATGCATGAAAATGTCATAAAGGAGTGTGCATGAAAGTATGAGGATATATATCAATGGTGTCCTTCCCGACACATCAAATCATGGAACCTGAGTACCTAGCATCGACACTCGAAAATATCATGAAAACCTTGCTCAGCATCGACACGTAAATCTTCATATATCGGGCTTCGTCAGTCCGGATCGGCCCACGGGCTCCGTCTGCGGAATCGGCCCTCGGCCCCAGCAGTACGAGTCGGCCCGTATACATCTCGCTACTCCGGTCGGTATCCTCCGGATAACCACCGAGTCTAAATACTATCACCGGTAGGTAGTGCTCCCCTGCCGGGCTCACCGTCTAACAAATACGAGTCTTCTTGCCCCGGGGTACCTCACCGGGTCCACCATATACCCGCAATCGGTGCCTACCACTCCTCGAATCGGGTATACTCACACAAGCTCTCTGGAACCGAGAAAACTCATGGTGGACGTACTGAAATATCATATCAAGAGAAACCGGGTTTTTAAAATAGTGCATATTTTCTTGAAATAATACCACAGTTCTCAAATCCAGAAATCCCATAAATCAATACTCAATGCGTAAATCCATGCAATGTGTTGTATGACACTAAGAGTAACAAGGGAAAACCGCTCTTTTAAAATAATTCAGTTTTGAAAATATCTCATGCGGTCCCTATTTTCTTGAAATCAAGTCAATATCATCTATGTATGTAACATATGTATGTATGTAGGTATGAATGTGCAAATGGATATATACGCGAATATGAATATAGCACTACTATGAATATACAGTGTGTATGTGCGCAAGTATGAAGATATCAATATATGTGTGCACCGGTATGAATATACAGTGTGCATGTGCGCAAGTATGAAGATATCAATATATGTGTGCACTGGTATGAATATACAGTGTGCATGTGCGCAAGTATGAAGATATCAATATATATGTGCACTGGTATGAATATACAGTGTGCGCGTGCGCAAGTATGAAGATATCAATATATGTGTGCACTGGTATGAATATACAGTGTGCACGTGCGCAAGTATGAAGATATCAATATATGTGTGCACTGGTATGAATATACAGTGTGCACGTGCGCAAGTATGAAGATATCAATATATGTGTGCACTGGTATGAATATACAGTGTGCATGTGCGCAAGTATGAAGATATCAATATATATATATATATGTGTGTGTGTGTGTGTGTGTGTGTGTGTGTGCAAGCAGGTTATGCGAAGAGTCATATCATGATGCAGCAATCCTACTGTGTAGTGACATGGCAATTATCGATGATGAAGTGTGTGAGCCTACAAACTGTGTACGTGTAACATACGCATCATCGATAATGGTGCAGGTGTACTATCACAGGTATATACTATGTAATAATAATATCATGAATGCAGCACAAGGTAAATCATCAGTTAAAAGCTATAAGGTATACGTAACTATCATATGTCCGAGTCGGTGAATCTATCCATCGGCATCTAGCCCAGTAACATCGCGTACGGTATAATCCATCCTACGGCAACCTCTAGTCAAAGGTAAGGATCAATCATCAAGTCAAACTCATCACGCACGGAATATCATCGTGCAACGGCATTATACTAATAGGGATCCTACCATCCTATACGACAAAAGAGGGTACGGCCTAATATCACATACGGCCTATCATCCATGCTTCACATCATTCTATAAATGTATGTACATCTATGTGCCTAAGTCCCGGTTCACATCAGCAATACTCTCATATTAGGGGACCGGCAGGGTATAAATCAACTAGATCGACTCGCATCTGTATACCATCATATCATCATATCATCCTATCATCATCTCATCGTATCAGTCTTATATCCTTTCATTGCATTCATATCACATATCAAGTCGAATTAAAAAACATTCTATCTACGAAGTATAAGTATCTAATCTAACATACGCACCCAAACCATATAATCAGATTTTTAAAGAAATGAATCGTAGTTTTGGAAATAGGGGTTACAGTGTTTTTAAGGAAAAACTATCATTTGAAAATCCGTAACATCCCTCTAGGTATATGTTTAAAAGATACATACGATTCTTCGGTTTAGAAAAAGTATGGTTCGGATGACGCATCTACATCGACTATCCATTCCTACAGTACCCTAAATGATAATGTCGCTAAACGTCATCCTACGATAGTAGTAACATATCACTTCTAACTATCCTCTAGTTTTCTAATATGGTTTCATACCTAGCTCATTCTAACCCTAGTTTCCTAATCTAGGATTCTTAACCATATTCTATAAATCGGTTTTCCATCAAAAGTTGCGGGGGTGCTATACGCCATCCACCCGACTTCCCCGGTAGATATAGATCTACTCACCGTAGTCCTCGCTCGCCGAAGTCGATGACGCCTCGCTCCATCGCTTCGGAATCCACGCGAAGGTACCTACAATAACAACACATATCGTAACGATATTAAAATCAAGACGGAAAACCAAAACGACACGCGCATTGCTCGTAGGTTAGAACCTATAGCTTATGCGTACAAAATCAATCAAACAACCCTTGTTGTCGATGTACAAACATGCGACAACCAAAAACGAATCCAGATATCAAAACTCATCATTTCAAATATGGAAAACATATCCTACATCACACACAAGTATTCCCAGATTTTGACTCAGGTCCAATAAATCCAAGCAAACAAGTTTAGGGTGATGCATAAGGTATATGTGAGCTACTGAACCAACCTAGGCCCATACCCTCACCAAGTGGCCGGCCACTTCCTCCTCAAATCCGAGCTCGCCGGCCAGGGGGTCTCTGTTAGGGTTCATCAGGTCAGAGTGGTCTTCTAGTAGTATATTTAAGCCTCTAATATTGTTTGGTTGTCTCAGGAAGTCCCCAGGTCATCCCAGATTCACAGAGGCACACTAAAGTCACTAAACTGATATGGGTCAATCCTAAAGTTTGTGCATCGGGTTCACTTCTATAGTTCAGGTCAGGGTAACGAGTCACCATGGTCATGTAAACACTCACCAAAGTTCCCAGAATTCACCTAAAGTCATTACAGAAAAATCAAGTAGAACCAAACCCCCTTAAACACCTTCAGGTAACTACCCTACAGAACCCACACCCTAACTCTCCTATACACCCGGGGTCACCGGATTTGTCTCCAAGGTCGCCGGCCAAAACCGGTGGGAAGGGTCTCGTTCTTAGGTGGTCACTTAGGTTTACCAGTACAACACTATGATACTGTTTGTTTCCTCAGTGAATGCTCAGGGCCACAGCAGGTCAGCAACATCATAAAACGACATCCAAAACACGATATCACACAAAACTAATCTAAAGGGAAGAAATTATACCTCATTTGGTCCACTCTAAGCAGCACTAACTTCCCAACGTTGTCAAAATCCCACTTTGCTCGGTTCAATGTGTAGAAGAGGAGATGGGTGTTAAGTTTTATGAAGGGAGTGTAGGGTTTTGGGGAGTGTTTGGAGGTAGATCTAGGGTTCTTTGAGGAGGGTTGTGGGGTTGAGGAGATGAGGAAGAAGGAGGAGAAAATGATGGCCAAGGGTTATGGCAGCAGCAACCCCCTCCCCCTCTCACAATTACACACACTCTCTCTCTTCAAAGCCCACCTAACCTAATCATTATTTCTCCCTTTGACTTTTCCTTTTTCTCATTTCTTTTTCTCACCAAAATGAACACATACACCCATATAAAACCATAAATGAAGTAACATGTAACCAAATGAAACATGTCATGGTGCACTAACCATGAAAAGCTGTAGAAATGCGGATTTGGCTTAATCGCGATTAGCAGTGCACTAATCGGGTTTTTATCAAAATTGCATATAATAACTTTTAAAACTGCCAAATCCTACAAATATATTATTAAATGAATAAATCATTTTAATTTTCATTTATTTCGCAATTATTGGTATATATTTATACCCTTTTTCGAAAACCCCAATTTTGCAAATCGGGTAGTTTTCGGGAAAAATATTATTTTAATATTAAATTCCAAAAATAATATTTTATGTTTTCTGAAATGTTACACTTAGATGGTGAGCTTGTGATATTTGTATGTATTATATTTCTAGTGTCGATGCTCACTTAAGACGACGTGGTGTTTTCTTATTTCTTATTTTCAGATACTTATCTCATATTATGATGATGATATATATATATATGCAATATATATATATATATATATATATATATATATATATATATATATATTGCATGTGGTTGTAATTCCTCCATTGGCGAAGAGCTAGCTCCCGCTTGGGGATACCTTTATTCATTACTTATGCATATTTTATATTGTACCCGTTTTGGAGCCAGTATTTACAAAGGAAACTCTGCCGAAATTTTCGGGAAAATTTGATATTTTTTTAATGTTTTAATGTGGCCCTATTTTTCTAAATTCACTTTTTATGTCAAGTTTTTCTTCACTCTATTTCCTTAAATGGTTTAGATTTTCTGGGTTTTGGCTTACTTAGATTAAGGTACGCCTCTAGACGTTTCGTAATTTAAGTGCCAGTCACGTTCCGTACCTTCGGGTCATAACAAAGTTGGTATCAGAGCGTTAGGTTTTACCTTTTGAGTGTAGGATTTCCCTTGGTAGATGGAGTAGGTGACTTAAGCAGAGTGACGCTGCGTGTGTATGTTCCGCGGCATACTTACGATACGGTACTCCGCCTATGTGACCTTAGGATATATATTTGCTTGTACTACCTTCCTTGATTCCATATGTCCTCTTGATTCGATTGCAATGTTCCTATCAATCCTGTGTCTTGTTCCGGCCACTATGCCGCCGAAGACTACGAGGGCCTAGAGGGCTGCCTCCAGGGATGAGATTAGAGCGGTATCGTATGAGACGAGGACCGATCAGGGAGGTACGCCTACCCCTCAGGGACAGATTGATCAACCTTTTCTAGGCTGGATGGCTAGGCTGGAGTCGAGTATTCATGACTTACGACAGATGGTTGGGTCGTTAGTCGAGGCTAGCCGAGCTCTGAGAGTCGATGATGTCCCTCCTACTGCAGGGACTGTGATTGTACCTGCTGCTCAGGCAGCTGTTCCTGTTGTTACCGAGATTATTTTCGTATCCTTACAGGAGTTTTTGAGGCTGAAGCCTCCAGTCTTTACCGTCACAGATGCAGCGGAGGATCCGCGGACATTCCTCGACAGGATGGCTAGGATTTGTCGTTCGCTAAGATGTTCTGATGAGAAATGGGTAGAGCTTACGAGTTTTCGTCTAGAGGGTCTTGCTCAGACGTGGTGCGAGTCAGTCAAGAGAGGCCGAGCTGCAGGTCTACCTCCTATGACTTGGGATGAGTTCACAGCCGTATTTCATGCCCGTTTCCTTCCGGAGAGTATCCGAGATGCTCGAGCTCGTAGTTTTGAGTCTTTGCACATGACTCCTAGGATGACAGTGTCCGAGTACGACATTCAGTTTACTCAGCTGTCCCGATATGCTCCTTACTTGGTGGACACTGAAGAGAAGAGGATAAAGAGGTTTGTGCGGGGACTTAACACGCAGTTGTTTCTTGCTATCGGTGCCCAGCATTTTGACACTTATGCAACTACGATGGATGCATCCTTACTTTTGGAGGAGCGCATTTCTGAGACTTCGGTCGTTTCTGGACCGAAGCGGATTCGTACCGGTATGCCAGCTCAGAGGCGGTTTGGTAGACGTCATGACAGGTATTATTTAAGTATTTTCTTTTGATGCGCGTATTTATTTTGTTGTTTGAACCTGTATCTATGCACTTTGTACCGAGATTAGACCGAGAGTCGTCCTTGCTTGATCTGCCGCTAAATTGCTATTACTCCAGTAGGCTAGTCTTTTGTCGCTCTATGTGTTTTTCGTTCGTGTTTGTTTTGTTCGTATCGGAGATAGGGATTCTTCTGTCAATTTGATTCGTCTCAATATGTTTGACTTCGAAGTTCTTCTGGGCGTGGATTAGTTAGCCATGTTTTATGCGTCTGTGGACTGCCGTGAGAAGGCAGTCGATTTAGTTTTCCGGGTGAGCCGGTTCTTGTTATTCAGAGAGACCGTAGCGCCACCCTTCCCAGTTTGATTTCTTCTCTTCGCGCTAGTCAGCTCTTGAGGAAAGGATGTCAGGGATTCTTGGCGTATGTTTGTGATGCTAGAGCCGCAGAGGTCCCGATTGTGAGAGAGTTTCGAGATGTCTCTCCTGACGAGCTTCCTGGTTTGCCGCCAGAGCGCGATATTGAGTTCTGCTTTGACTTGATTCCTGGCATGGAGCCTTTTTCTATACCACCATATCGGATGGACCCGGCGGAACTTAAAGAGCTAAAGGATCAGTTGCAAGATTTGTTGGATAAAGGGCTTGTTCGTCCGAGTGTGTCACCTTGGGTGCTCCTGTCCTGTTCGTCAAGAAGAAAGACGACAGCTTGCGATTATGCATTGATTATTGTCAGATGAATTGAGTGATTGTGCGGAACAGATATCCCTTACCTCGTATTGATGATTTGTTCGATCAGCTCCAGGGTGCGGGACATTTCTCGACGATTGACTTACAATCAGGTTACCATCAGTTGCGGGTTCGGAAGGACGATATTCCGAAGACTGCTTTCACACACGTTACGGGTATTATGAGTTTTTGGTGATGTCGTTCGGGCTCACCAATGCCCCAGCAATGTTTATGGACTTGATGAACCGTATATTCAGGCCGTTTCTAGAACAGTTTATCATCGTGTTCATTGATGACATCCTAGTATACGTTTGGAGCCGATAGGAGCCTGAGCAACATTTGAGTATTTCGTTGCAGACTTTGAGGGAGCACCAGCTATTCGCTAAATTATCCAAGTGTGTTTTCTAGCTGGATAGTGTTGACTTCTTGAGTCACGTAGTTACGAGAGATGGTATACGTATGGAACCGAAGAAGATCGAGGTCGTTCAGCACTGGCCCAGACCTGTATCAGTGACGGTGGTTCGCAGCTTTTTGGATTTGGCCGGATACTATCGACGTTTCGTACATGATTTTTCTCGTATAGCTGCGATGTTGACCGAGTTGACCCGGAAGGGAGTTCCGTTTCTTCGGAACGAGGCACGCGAGCAGAGCTTTCAGCAGTTAAAGACTCGTTTGACTACAGCGCTAGTATTATCTTTACCTTCAGGATCAGTCGGTTTCGTTGTTTATTGCGATGCTTCTCGGCAGTTGAAGAAGCATGAGCAGAATTATCCCACTAATGACTTAGAGATGGCTGCGGTAGTTTTTGCACCCAAGATCTGGAGACACCACTAATACGACGAGTTGTGCCAGATATTTACGGACCATAAGAGCTTAATGTACATCTTTCAGTAACGAGATCTAAATTTGAGACAGCCCCGTTAGATGGAGCTAGTGAAAGACTATGACTGCGAGATTCTTTATCATCCGGGTAAGGAGAATGTTGTGGCAGATGCTTTGAGTCGGAAGCCCGAAGGTAGCTTGTCTTGTTTGAGCGTAGTTCAGAAACAGTCGACGGCAGATTGGCGGATTCTATTTGACAGCCGATAACAGTTCGAGTTTACTTTGACCAGGGGATAGCTTGCCCGTGTCCGTGCACATCCACAGTTACTTGATCATATCTGTGAAGCATAGTCCGATGATGTTCGTTTGTCGGAGATCATGGAGCAGGTTCGACAGGGCAGAGATTCAGAGTTCATGATTGATGATCAGTGAGTATTACGATTTGGGACTCGACTATGTGTGCCAGATTCTGAGGGACTGAGACGCGAGATTTTTTAGGAGGCGCATCAGTCAGCATATAGTGTTCATCCGGGTTCCACCAAGATGTATCATGACTTAAGAGATGTTTACTAGTGTGAAGGGATGAAGAGAGATGTCACAGATTTTGTTTCGGGATGCTGACTTGTCAGCAAGTCAAGGCCGAGCATCAGAGGCCAGCAGGAGAGTTACAACATTTGCCCATTCCGGAGTGGAAATAGGAGCAGATCTCTATGGATTTATTGTGGGTCTACCTAGGACCAGTCGAGGGTATGACTCTATTTGGGTGATCGTAGATCAATTGACGAAAGCATATCACTTTCTGCCAGTAAAGACCACTTTTGGATTCGCTCAGATTTATGTTGATAAGATTGTGCGACTACACGGCGTTCCGACTTGCATTGTTTCCGACAGAGGCACCCAGTTCACCAGCCGACTATGGTAGAAACTTTAGGAGTCTTTGGGCACCCGATTGAGTTTCAGTACAGCTTTTCATCCGCAGACAGACGGTCAGTCAGAGCGAACCATTCAGACTCTTGAGGACATGCTCTGAGCTTGCGTTCTAGATTTTGGTGGCAGTTGGGATCGTCATTTGCCATTGATAGAGTTCTCCTACAATAACAGCTTCCAGGAGACTATTCAGATGGCACCCTTCAAGGCGTTATATGGGAGGAGATGTCGATCGCCCGTTTGTTTGACAGAGCTCAGTGAGAGCAGTGTTTTAGGACAACAGCTTGTGCAGGAGACGACCGAAAAGATTCAGTTGATTCGGGATAGGATGAAAGCAGCCCAGAGCAGGCAGAAGTATTATGCTGATAGACGTCATCGCAGACTTGAGTTCGCCATTGGCGATCATGTTTTCTTGAGGGTTTCTCCAATGAAGGGCGTGATGAGATTCGGAAGGAAAGGGAAGCTTAGTCCTAGATTGTGGGTCCCTTTGAGATTCTCAAGCGTATCGGCACCGTTGCTTATCGTTTGGCTCTTCCACCCAGCTTCCCAGAAGTTCACCGCGTATTTCACATATCGATGCTCCGCAAGTACCTTCATGACCCCTCTCATGTGATTCTCGCGATATGAGATATCGGTCGGTTATATATGATATAGCCGGGTTATCGGATCAAGTGTTGATTCGATAAGTTGATTCATATGATATTAGTCGGTTATATGTGATATAGCCGGATTATTAAATCAAGAGTTGATTTGATAATCTAATGTATAATTATATATTTGATATATTACATTACATTAACTAGTATTAGCTCACTTATGATTTCTTTTCTCACTTTGGATACATTGATATATATGCGATATATGTTAAATGTATCATGCTAGGTTACAAATGCAACTAGGGTTTATGAGACTTGAACCATGCCAGAGTTAGATTAGGGTTTATGTTTATTATTAAGGAAATTCAAAAATTATGGAATTTTTCATGGTTGATATTTTGCAAGAAGTTTGTAGGCTTCTTTGACTTTGTCCACCCTTTTTGTCTACCTTAAGATATTTGTTAACCTAGCTTTAACCCTAGATCATGGTTAAGTCTCTACAAGGGTTAAGCATGCCATGCTTAACCCTTGGTTGCATTTTTAACCTCAACAATAATTCATTCTCTTTTGAGATAATTCTTCATTTTCTTCATGAGCTCAAAGAGAAAAGAGTTTTCTAGGGTTTGAGTTTGTGATGAAAACTTGTGAGAATATGAAATCTAATATGAGCAAAATTCCTACTTTATCATCCTCTACTACTTGCCATTTAGTATAGGGTGTTTGCTTCACTAATTCCATGATTAGTGAAGAGATAGCTTGGGTTAGTGTCTCCTGGACGTAGATCATCTTCGGCCTCGAAGATTTCGAAGCAAGCATGTTCGTTTCTTCATCGGAGCCTCTCTAGAGTCCGGGACTTCTTGATCGCGGCGAAGGGACTACTACATGGAGCTAATGAAGTAAAGGACCGGTCTACAAAGGTTGTATTCCTTGTTCACTTTACTTGCAAAGTCGTTTGCATTTCAATTCCGTCGATTTCTAGTTAACGATTCTTAGTTAGGGTTAGCTAGAACGGCAAATTTTTGAATTTGGCATGGACGATGCCTCCCGAAACCTTGCTGCCGTCCTAGGAAACCCTTCAATGGTATTAGAGCCATGCTAGAAATTTATACGAAATTTTTTAAGATTACGAAACCGAAATACTCCGAAACTTGAAACGAGAAAATCATGTTTCTGTCGAATTTAAAATGTTGTCAAAATTTTTCTTTAAACAAGTACAGAGTATTGTATGTGATATAATATGAACACTGTGAAAATTTCAGGGGGTTTCATGTAATTTTGGCCGGCCACCATACCCATGATTTCGGCCAAATCCGAGCCCCTCCCCCTAAAATTTTGTGTGTGTTCCAGTGACTTGGTTTTAAGGTTTCAGGTGTTGTTTGTTTTTGCTAATTTTGCATGTGATGTAATCTTACACTATAAGCAATTCGGAGTGTTTTGTATTCGTAGTTTTAACATTGTTTCGGGTTATTCGCATGTTGTCTAGACGAAATTAAAAAGTTCGATCGAATGTCAGAAACTCATTTTTCCAAGTTTAACGTATTCGGAAAAACATGCAAGTAATCCTATGAACCCTCTAGAAGAATGTAACCCTAACTCGACTTTTTTAGATCGCGGAACCGCGATCATACCCTAGGGCTTGTCGTAGTTCCGTGGCAACATGAGTGAGGCTTGGGTCTGCCCTTCTATGGCTGGTGCATAGGTTCTGTTGCATATTCCGTGTATAACTAAAACTGTGCTCAAGTGTTGAGCTGTCAGGAAATTGTGGGACTTTGATGAATCGATCGAAGAGTTTAACGTCGTCCGGATATTATGTGATGGGATACAATATTTGGAATCCACAAATGTAGTTATGAGATAACTAATTTGAATGTTATAAATCTAGCAATTTAGTCTCATTTGATCGGTTGCCACGGAATTTTGATGTGATCAAAAGTCCGTCGCAATCACGTAACGTATGCGGGTACTCGCCGGGTAACATTATTAGATAGTCGCGCCCCATAGCCCCGACCAAGTGACTGTACGAGAACCTCATCACCAAAAGCATCCGTTCGGGTGCTCGCGGCAGCGGTGTTCCGCCTTACTGCACTTCGTCGACGGCATCGGGGGTGCGGCAGTCTACTAAAGTTTCCGACGAGCATTCGATCGGGATGTCGGGAATCTTGTTGAATTGCCCGACTTAATATTGAAAAGTTTTTTTGAGATCAAGACTAAAATGCGGGGTTTATAATTGTTAGGCATGCGATGTCTAAGGAATTCATTTGGTTAGGCATAAAATCCAAAGTATGAGATATTTCGGGTTTATGATGTCTAAGGTGGTTGCGGATTCCAACTGTTGTAGTTTTTCACTTTCTTTTCTGCGACCGTAAGTGTAATATGTGGTGTATCGCTGGTTTCGTTGCTATATTTCAACGACAATTGGGATACGCATATTTACTTACGTTGATGACATGTGATGTTATGTGTTGCTGGGATATGTTATATTGGATCGTTGTGATTGAATAGCCGGGGGTTTTATGTGAGATGAGAGTTTTTATTTTCTTTCATGTAAAATTCATTGTATGTAATATTCTTTTATTGGGGCACTTCAGGTTGAGGATGATGTCACCATTGTATATTATTTACTTTTCAGCATTAGGTTAGACCCAAGGCGGGGAGCACAAGTAACCGGGTTCTAGAGTCCAGTGGGAGACCATCTCAAGGAGTTGAGACCGGGTATCCTAACTCTAGAATTGGTAGGATTGCTTGCCGCTCTCGTAGGGGTCTAAGGTTGTGAGTTTGGCTATTCATCACGACCGTGGAATCCGTGTTTTATACATGCTTAATTTAAAACACGGAAATCCTAGTATATCCAATATTTCATATGTTTTATTCTGCTGCGATATTCTATGATGTGATTATTGATTATATTCTGAGACGAATGCTTATATTATTATATATGATATATATATTATGTATTGTTGCTTTCGTTTCATATGTGATGCTTGGGAAGCATAATAAATGGGACTTTATTAATGAGATTAATGAAATAAAAGAAACCTAAAGATGTTGTAGAAACCTGTCTCGAAAACTGGCAGCTCTAGTTCTTTCTTTGCATAGTGATATTCCTTATAGAATATCCAGTACCTTATTCGATAAGGAAAGAGCCGAGATCCCTTCACCGGGAGTGACCTCTTTAGCGAAACTAGCAGATGCTACAAACTCGGTTTGTCATTTGATTGCTTTTATAGTTTTTGCTTTACATAGTGGTATTTGTGAAATATCCTGCACCTTATTCGATAAGGAAAGAGCCGAGATCCCTTCACCGGGAGTGACCTCTTTAGAAAAACTAGTAAAAGCCTCAAAACACTCCATTTAAAATCACTCGATTCTACGATGATATTAAGTTCATTACGCAAAAGGTTTTCTTAAAAACCTGTCGTAGCCCTCCGTCATTTCAGATAAGTAATAGTTAGTATTCGTGTTGCGTTTGTTGACCTCTGTCAAGGCGTAATGTGTGGTAGCTGATTAGTGCTTATCTGTAAAGCATATGATGTGATTGATTTAGGATAGTCGTGCGACCTTGTTGACCTCTGTCAAGGATCGTGCGGGTGGGTTTACTTCAATTAGGAAATGACGGGTTGAACTTGACTAGCAGCCTATGGTTTGTTGACCTCTGTCAAGGTCATAGGACGTTTGGGGCAAAATATTATCGGGAATTTCAAGTGTTGAAATTTGCAATGAGATTGCATACCTACGATGGGATAGTTGGATCCCGATACCCACTGCGAGTAAGAGTTACTCCTGAGAGAGTTTTATACATCACAATTAGCCGATCAAGTAGGTGTCTAGAAAGGTGTTAATGGGGTTATGTCTCTGGGAAAACAAGGTTTATTTTAATTTGGTCCGTCCGAAAGCATGAGGAACCTCCCTCAAAGTACCGACACTGGCCTGGCCGAAAAATTGGCAAACTTGTAAGGTGTAATTAATCCCGACTAGTCTTTCCTTTTAGTGTTTAAAGGAAGATTTGACTAAAGCAGTGGGAGCCATCCTGATTAGATATAATAACCAATATAATCTTGCAAGAGCATACGCTGGGTGTTTTCTTCTCTCTCTCTCTCCAGGTAGCGACCATTTCACGCCTTAATCAAGATAATAATACAGATGTATTGACCGAACCCGCTTGTTATACTGAGCTGGGGAACGTTGGTCCCGCTCCAACTTATAACTGTTATAAGACCGAGCAGGAAATAGGGGAATACCAGGATTCCCGTGCCGCCCAATCGAAGAAAGTGCATGATGATGCATATTCTTCGAGTGTGTTCATTACAGAGAACTGTTTCTCAGTTTCCTTTATGTCCTGGGTATGTGATACCGGATCAGGATCCCACATATGTAATATGTTACATGGGCTACAGATAGGTAGAGAACTGAGAATGGGTGATAAGTTTCAAGGGTTGGAAATGGTGCAAGTGTTGCAGCCAAGTTGTTGGCAGTTATCACCCTGTATTACCAAATATATTGATTCTGAACGAATGTTATTAGATACCGAACCTGATATACAACGTCATATCAGTCTCTTTATTTAGTAAAGAAGGATATAATTTTTTATCGTTGGATAATGTTTTGAACATTTTCTATATCAAGAGTTGATCAGTTCAGGCACATTATCTAAAAACATATACGTTCTAAATCAAACTACAGTTCTTAACGTACAGAACACACACAAGAGGAAGAGTTCAGAAATAAACGAATCTTTCTTGAGGCATTGTAGACTAGGTCATATCAATACGACCCGACTAACTAAGTTACATTTAGATGAATATTTAAATCTGTTTGAATTTACATCTTGTGAAACTTGTAAGTCATGTCACAAAGATAAGATGACCATAGCTCTGTTTATTGGAAACAGAGAAAGAGTTAGTGAACTCTTGGGATTGATACATGCTGATGTATGAAAGTCCCATGTCTACACATGCCAGGACCGGTTCTTTGTACTTCATTACGTTCACTGATGATCTCTCAAGATTCGGACATATGTTCTTGTTGAAACACAAGTCTGATGCTTTTGAGAAATTCAAAGAATATAAGTCAGAAGTAGAGAACCACAATGGGTATAAGTATTATGTCCTATGATGAGATCAGGGAGGAGAATACTTGAGCACGGAATTCCTGGACTATTCTAAAGGAGAATGAGATTCTCTCTCAGCATTACTCCTCCGTATGCACCACAGCACGTTGGTATATCGGGGCGGAGCAATCGCACCCTATGTGATAAGGTGTGCTCTATGATGAGTACTACTGAGTTGCCTATTTCCTTTTGGGGGTTATGTACTTGGGAAGCTGCATACCTATTTAATGGGGTTCCAACCAAATCAGGTGCCTACCACTCCATATGTGATATGGTATGGGAAGAGCCCATCTCTTAAGCATGTTAAGATTTTGGGTTGTCCAGCCTATGTCAAAAGCAAAATCCGGACAAGCTCAAGGCAAGGTCGGTTCTGTGGAAGTTTGTTATCCCAAGCATTCGCAAGGGAGTATCTTCTACCCCACTGAGGAATAAAAAGTGTTTTGTTTCTCAGAATGCCACCTTTGGGAAAGGGTTTTTCTTATGAAGAAATTATTGGTCATGAGGTAGAACTGGAAGGAGTTCCAGCTATACAAAATGCAGCTGATGATTTGGTAGAACAAGATGATTCAATAGTTCCCAACGAACCTCAGCCTCTCCGCCGATCTAGTAGGGTTCCTCACCCACCTGAGAGATACTTCGGTTTTCTCTATAACAGTGGAAGCGAGGATTGCATCATGAGATGATGACCCAACTAGTTTCGAGCAGGCCATCAAGAGTGGGGACTCTGTGAGAATGGCTGGATGCTAAGCGATCTGAGATAGAATCCATACACAAACAAAGTATGGACTTTGGTTGCTATATATGAAGGGTAAATCCCCATCAGGAGCAAGTATATCTTGAGAATATTACTTGGTGTACATGGAAAAGTTGAGACTTTCAAATCTAAGACTTGTTGCAAAAGGTTCTCATCATCGACCAGATGTGGATAATGATGAAACCTTTTCTAGTGCCTATGCTTAAGTCCATCTGGATCCTACTTGCCATTGCTACATACCATAACTACGATATCTGGCGGTTGGGTGTCTTGACAGCTTTTCTAAATAGTGATTTAGAAGGGAGTGTCTATAAGTACACAGCCAGAGTGCTTTGTAAACAGTGGGAGCAGCGGAAACGTGTGCAAGTTGCTTTATGGGATAAAACAGGAATCGCGGAGTTGGAACATCTGTTTTGATGTGGTAATCAAAGCGTTTGACTTCATCAAAATGTTAGATGAACCTTGTATATACAAAAAGGTAGTAGGGAGTATGGTGGTAATCCTCGTATTGTACGTAGATGACATATTCTTGATAGGAAAGGAGTTTCCTATGCTACACTCGGTCAATCTCCACTTATCACAAGGATTCTCCATATTGGATCAAGGTGATACCTCCTAAATCCTGGATTTTGGATCTATAAGATAGATCTAAGTGGATGTTAGGATTCTCACTAGGTGTGGTAAGATGGTATCAATCGATCCTGGGGAAAATCACTGGATAGATTCTAGGATGGTAAGGTCGACTGAATGTCAGTCATAGGCATTGTCTTTACCCTCAGTGGAGGGACGGTATGTTGGAAGAGTCCCAAGCTAGATGCAGTGGCAAACTAGACGATAAAGGCTGGATACATTGCTACCAAGGATGCTACCAAAGAGGTAGTCTGGATGTATATTGTTGGATATATGTATGCCCTAGAGGCCATTATATGATAGTGGATGTATTTATACATGTATATATATTCAGTGTACATTCTTGCTCGACATGATAGTATGCTATCTGGTTCTACTTTATCTGACAAGTTGACTTGATCATGCTTTTATTCATTTACACATGTTGATAAAGCCCTGAGGATATTTGCTTGACTACTGTGATTATGATGGAGATCATACTAGTGGGACGTCTGTAGTTTATAGGCATATCCTAAAATGTCCCTAGTCGTAGGTGTATCGAGATGGGGCATCGATATACCAGAGTACACTAGCGTTTATGATACTAGACCCATATGATGGGCGACGGATGTTCCCACATCCATTGATGTTTGACATCGAGATCATATACGGGTGCTCAGTAGAGACTGGGTATACTGGACGGACTCACCGAGAACTCCTATATGGTATTATATCTATCGTCGGATAGCAGTTCTCAGGTGACACTGGTACAGGTTAGTCTGTAGACCCGAGATCGTCATAGAGTCTTGTGTGTTCTCCCACTGTACTTTGATTACCACCCTACCACGGCTCTACTGAGTCATGCAAACAGGTGGCTTTTGGGTACAGTCCTGAGACACATGGAGACGATGAGCGATAGGAGGGGTTTCGTCTCTACTGGTATTGGGAGTTGATGTTGTGCCGTGCTCGATTGGCTATATCAGTAAGTCCCTGGCCAGGGCTGTTGAGATTTATTGATAAGTGTTATCAGTAGTTTCTCGATCTGTTATAGACCATTCATCGGCACGACTTATTGAGTTATTGGGGTCGACGTTACCATCCGTAGACTCGATATGCAGCATATCTGACGAAGAGACCGGACTGTACGGTAGTGTTGCCGGTTGGCTCGACGGGGGTTGTGACAGATTCGCTTGTTTTCTTCTGTAAGTCTACGGTAGCGCCCTGGCCGTCGATCCGAGGCCAAAATGCGGAAATGAAAACTTTTCTTAAACTTGAAACCGGTGGTAACGCAGACTATAATCCCGGATCGAACCATTAACCTATAACTAGCTAACTAGAGAAGGGTTAGAAAAGAAATACCGATCGGTCCGTGTCCTTCGGTCTTTAGCCACCATCTCTTGCTCCTCGCGGCATCTCCAATCTCCGGTCTCCTCGTCGGAAAGGGCACCACATCTTCGAATCCTTTTACGGGCTCCCGCTTCGTCCGAAACAACTCGGACACGAAGTTTGCTAGCCGACGTGTCCAAGGTGATGTAGAGAATGTGTGTGATAACTTTGTCTCAAGAATCCATTGATTCTCAATACATGAGAGTGTATGGATGGAGGTTGAAGATGATGCCATTAATGGAGATAGTGAGCTCAAGAAAGAAAGAGGAAGAAGAAGAGCTTTCTTTTGTCTTGTATGATAAAATGAGAGCTTGGATAGAATGATACAAGAGCTAACCACTATTATATGGCTTCCCTTCCTCTCTCCTCTTATCATTTCAACACATAAATCAATCAATAATGCGACATATGCACAAAGAAAGAGACCATGAGTCATCACTTATGCATGTGTCACAATTAATGCTCCTAATCATGACTTTGAGCTCATTATTTCCATTTGTAAACATTAATCCAAATGTTTACAACAATAAAAAGATATGGCAACATCTAAAGTAAACTCGTGACGGATCACAAGGATACAACTCACCTGTATATATATCTGCATCCGCATTCCGACTGAATGCAAATGCGATGAGACTAAAGTAATCCAACAAATATAATACTAGGATCCGGCTTAAACCAAAACCCACTAGTATGATCCGTCCGATCATGATCCGTGCACTACTGCACGTATATGATCGAACCCTGCCGCATATCATACGGCCTCTACAACGTTTCGCCCGAAACTTGAGAAACTGTCTGTAGGGGACTCTAAAGACTCGTCAATACTTTGGCTGTGGATTTAACCACTAGCACGTCAGTGGTACTAGCCGTACGTAACGGGCTACCAGGTATTGACCAAAAGGGAGGTCGATGAGCGAACTCATCCTGACACCCTACTGAGTCTGCCAGTGACAATATCCGTACAGTCCGGTCCGTTCGTCTATGAGTATCGCATGTCAGGCCTAGGGGGTTGGTAAAAGTCAGACCCCCAAAAGCGGTACAAGTCGTGTCGGAGTGTAGCCCAGAACACCCTGAGATACTACTGGAATACCTACCAGTAAATCTCCTGCCTTGGCCAAGGACTTCGTGTAATGGCTCTCCTAGACACAACGCGATCTCACCTCCAATACCGGGAGAGACGAAACCCCTTCCGATCCGCTCACTGCCTCCATGTGGCTCGGGACTGTACCCAACTAAAACCTGCTTGCACGACTCCTTTGAGCCGTGGTAGGGTAGTAATCAAAGCACAGTGGGAACTCACACAAGACAAATGACGATCTCGGGTCGATGAACTAACCTGTACACATGTCACCAGGGAACTGCTATCTAACGCCATGTATAAAACCAACTAGCATGTTCCCGGCAAGTCCTGTCCGGTGTACTCATAACCCAATGAGCACCTGTATACGTCTTAGGTGAACCAACTGACACCAATAGCTTGTAAGACTAGCCACCGCCCCTCGTCGGGGTCTCGATCCGTATACACTAGTCTACTCTGGAGTATCGATGCCCTGTCTAGAAACTCCCTCGACTAGGGACCTTTTAAGGATGTGCTTATAGACCCCAGCTCCCACGTATATGATCGCCATCATACTGCTGGCCGTTAAGCAAGAATCCTAAGGGCTCTATCAACGTGCAATAGTGACCTGTAATGTCACCTAAAGTATGTACACGATGATAAAGATAAACCAGATAGCATACTATCATCTTGAGTAAGACTGTCCTACCGGTATAGGTCCTCCCTCAATCATTGCAATCACGTGCCTGCGATCCAATAATTGATTTTGAAGGCACTATATCCAACAATCTCCCACTTGCACTCAAGGCTAATTATTGTGATGTCGCATACTCACAGCCCGTGTGATACCGAACACCCAACTCCTCTACTAATCAGTTTCACAAAGCCCGTTTGCGAAACTATTGCATTCGAGGAATAGCCTCAATGAGTGGATCCGCCCTAATGTTTCTTTCTATGTCTCTCTTTATCTCAAGTTCGGGGAGAAAGCCATCTCCCGAAATGAGCAATACCTGTCTTAGAATATGTTTGGATATCTGATGGGACCTAGTTCACAAATGAACTCCAAATCCAAACTTCTTATACTGTATCTTCAATTGAATTTAATCAGTATCCTGCGTCATGCCTCCCTCAGTGTCCGCTTGGATCACCTATCCAAACCACTGCCCCTCATCATAGGGAAAACTATAACTCTGACAGTCACTCTGTCATCCAGATCACCTTAGAAGCCTGGAAAGATAACCGTCTTCTAAAAAAGGCTGTTGTTATTATATCCCTAGAACATCCACTTATGTTCTAAAACTGCTTCTGAACGTTTCTCCAGGATTGGATTAATATCAACTTATTGCATCTCGTACAAAAACAACATCTGGTGTGGTACTTGACATCTCATGATCAACTCAATTGCCTAAGCAAGTGATCTGCCAATCATGCACATCCCTCTCCCCTTTAGTCTGTAAGACACCTTTAGAGAGGGTGACTCCATCACCTGCAGGTACACCACCATGCCAGGAGTCATCCATTCTGAATGCCTTTAGAATGCTGTCTAAGTACCCAGATTAGGATACTTCCCAAATCTAGATCTAAAACTATAGATCTAGTAACCGGAATGTCTGATATAATATCCAAATCCTATGTGGAAAAACCACTGTGTGACAACCAAAGTATAACCGATCGTAGTATAGGAATTTCACTTCCTACTCTGTGTATGTCATCCAAATACCGGGACATCACACCCTACTACCTTCTTAACAGATCCATCCCCTATTCTGATGAAGTCAAACCTATGACTGTCACATCAGAAATAGATGATCTATCTCCGCTATATCTGCTTCATTCCATAGACATAAGCTACTTGTCCACTATGCTTCCGCTGCTCCACTCTGATTTCGACAACCCTCTGGCAGAGTCATATACACGTGCACTTCTAGAGCTAGTTTAGAACGACGCTATACTCATCCTCCTGCCGGGTCTCACAGCCTGGAACAACATTAGTGTCAAGTCTGGGTAAACAAGAACCTCCCTTTCACCGTCCTTGAGCATACCGAAGTACTTCTCGAGTGCCTGAGGTTACCCACCATATCTGCGGAGTGGCTAAGGGAATGTCAAACCTGACTGAATCTTTAGGTTCTTATCAAATTTTCAGTAATCGTTTGTGGTTCTGGAATCACTTACAGTTCTACCATACTCCCACTACTGTTTTCTGAAAAAATCCATTTTTATCAAAACTGTGGCGAGTCAAGAACAATATCACTATTGATCTTCCAGATGGTAGAAAGTCAACCCTCGTCATAGCCCGGGTCAACCCATAAACAGCCATTACAGAAACGTGCCTTGAGTTATCCAGAGTCTGGTTTTGAGCATAAGCCGGACAACTCCCCGTACTTTAACATTGTTAAGATATGAACTATTCTATATCCAATATAGAAACAGAGGCACTGATTTAATTGGAACCAGATTCAAATCACGCAGCTGTCTCCAGTGCATGTCAACTAAATGGAGAGAGGTCGATCAGCATCACTGTTCATATCATAATATTGCATTATTATATTCCCCATTCTTATTCATTTTACAAATAAACAGGTGCTTTTGATCCATGTCTACTACATAGTTGCTTGTTACAGGTTCTCGGAACAAAAACAGTGAAAAAGATAAAAAGACGATACAAAAGTGAGACTACGACCAACAAATGGAAGAATCTTGATCAAGCCTACAGTTTGAAGACTAAACGAAGATCAATGGACGATTTCACAAAGAACAAAGGCAGTGCAAGGTTCAAGACTTCGACACGAAGCAAGCGGTAAAAATCCACGACTTTATTCACTGTGAAGATCTGGAAGAGAACTAGAAGATATTCTGAAGAACAAAGTGAAGAAAACAGATGCTAAAAGCAACCTGAAGCAACAGAAGAAAATTCAGCCAGCAAGCCTACAATATGGCCGCGGAACCGCGGCCAAACCAAGCTCTTGGCTGCGGATCCGCGACCGTGTGTCGCACGTGCCGGCATGTGTTGCGCGTGTCGGTATGTCGGTGCATTAACTCGGTTCTTCTTAGGGGTAAAATTGTAAAAGCAGATGTGCATCAATTGTAACCCTAGGGTTTCTATGTTCTATAAATAGAAACCCTAAAACCTTTTTTAGGTTATGCCTCTTCTTGTGCCTCATTATATCTATCAAAATTCAGAATTTCAATTCTTGTAAAGTATGAAGAGTGCATCAAATTAGTGTAAGTTTCTATTCTTGCCCTAGTTAATTTTATTATCTGCCCTAGCATAATTTTCCTTTCTGCCCTAGTTTAGATTTTATTCTCTGCCCTAATTAATTAGTTTAGAACATGTTAATCAATTCCCTAATGAGTGAGTAGTCTCCTCACTTGTTAGGGTTAGATTTGGGGAAGGCTTGAGAGATGAAGATCTCTCACCCCTTTCTTGTCCATCATACGTTTTTATAGGACTCCATGCATACATACACACACCGCTCCCTACGGCACCCTACCCCACGAGGTAACGGTGATACCGTAGTATAAACGACCGGTTGTATATGTTTTCCATGGAGGTTAAGATAAGAATTAAGAAAGGAATGACAAGAACCTAGAGGAAGAAACCCCGTTTCTTTCCGATGGTCCTAATCCCCTTTATTAATTATTACCATAACACCTCATAGATCTAAATTAGGGCATAGAAAGCGGTGAGGAATATTGACTTTCCAAACTTAACCTAAACCTAACCCTAGCAAGATTCTAGTCCTAGTCTAAATCAACTTTAGTTTTTAGATTTAATCAATCCGACAACAATCGGAATTAACTCGTTAAAAAATTTGAGAATACACAAAATCCCTGTGGACCGACCCGTACTCACCGGCTAGCTACCAAATGACGCCATTCTTGATTGTGGTTATAAAATTCTTTGATCAAATCAAATGGCGCCGTTGCCGGGGATGGTGTAGTATTTTCTTTTTGCAATTTCGGGTTAATATAAAATCATAAAAATCAAAAAAACTGAAAAATTAAAATATATATATATAAATTTTATCATCTTTTTATTGTTTGAAGGGTATTTTCGTTTGAATTTTGCAGGACCGACGAACGAATTCAGATCTGGAAAAATCCAGAGATCAAAACAGAAAAAAAAAACAGATCTGAACAACAGAGGAAAATCACAACAGAGCAACAGAAAAAGATTTGAAGCCTGAACCTTCCTCCCGACCGCGGAACCGCCGCAATTGGCACTTTTTGCCGCGCTTCCGCCGCATGGTGGTGACATCATCATCTGGAAAAATCACTGTAAGCTCCATTTCTCCTTCTCTGAACCCCCTGATATCTCCTCTGTAAAATTTGCCTGCAGGATTCTTTGCGCCAAAAATTTCTCCCCTTCCAATAATTGATCTTGTGCAGGATTCTTTGCGCCGCGCTTAAAAAAAATTGTTTGCAAGTGATTGTGTTTACTGCTTTGCATATCTAAATTGACTTTAAGGGGCTTGAACACCGATCCAGATTGGGTGGGGATTTCATCTCCCTTCCCAGAACCCCAAAAATCACATAAGGCATATTGCATTGACCATCAATTAATTAAAAAAGATTAGACTCAGCCCTAAGGACTTCGCGCTCAATAGGACAAAGGAATAGTTGTAGGCATCGACCATTGATCCTAACCTGACTTTGTGGTACCTAGGCTAGACAGGTAGTGAAAGGTAACTTTAAAAGGCCCGTCTCACGGTGATTCGTGAGCGGATCCCTCCTTTCTCTACTTGTGCTTACCTGGCCACAATTGGCAGTGAAGAGGCAGTTTGAGGTCCTACTTCTTGCCCTTTGGAACAGTTAGGAGCTGTCTAGCTGACCTAGGTGACCCTAGAATTAGGCCTGATTGTGCATTTGTGATTGATTGAACGTGTGTCTAAGCCTTTTATCGAAAATCTTTTTGCAAAAAGCTCCACATAAAAAAAACACAAAAAGAATAAAGAAAAAGAATTTACAAAAAAAAAATTGCAACTTGTCGCTAAGAAATCCGTGCACCTCACTTCTACCCACATTCTTTTTCTTCTCCTTTCTTACATCATGGGTACCCCACCTCCCAAAACTCTTGCCGAACTTTGGTACCCTCATCCAAACATTGCTTCCTACGCGAATTGTTTTGGTCGAATTACGGACGACCCCTCCATGCCCAAAATTTCTTTGAAAGATCGAATAGAAGCGTCTAGGAGAAACAGTTTGACTCCACAATCCACTTTGTATCAACCATTTCAACCTTCACCACCTTCTTACGTTGATACTCCCTCTTCGAGTCCTGTTGTAACTCCTAAATCCATGTCTATTGCTGAACATATTGAACAATCTCGTAACCGATCTTTCACTCCTTTCAACACTTCCAGTTCTTGGGATCAACGAGTCCATTCATCTTTTTATCCAAATGTTGATCCTACTCCTGTCCAACCAATCAATTCCTACCAGTCCTACCCGACTTTCACACCTTCCATAGACATTCCTTCTACACAACCATTTGGGAGTTTCCAAAATCCAAACAATTTTGAATCTTTTACTGAAACCCCTTCACAACCAATGTCTAGTCTAGAATAGTCGTTGGAAGCTTATATGGTAGCGACAAACCAAATGATGAGAAATGTGGATGCGTCCATGGCCGCCCTTAGACAACCTAGTGACCCAATAGCTAGTTTCCAACTAGCTCCAAAAATTCCAATGTATAATGAGGCGGTTGGACAGATTGATAATTTGAGTGGAGAGAGTGAATTCTACACACTTCCAAATCAAACCTACCCATCACCAATTGAATCCCACAACTCCGGTTTTGAATGTCTATCAAGTGTCCAAAATGATTCACCAGTTGAAAATAAAACGTTTAATGAGTTATGCGACTTTGTAGTGCTTGATTTGCCAGATTGTGAAGGGTCCCTTTCGAGTGAAACCACCACCAATCCTTTCGAACTTTACACCTCCAATCTAGAACCTGAATTGATAAATATCCCTGCTTTTGATGAGGTGTCAGAAAAAATTGATTTTCATTTGATTGAGGATATAGACGCAGGGAATATTTTGGATGATGAGCCCGCAGATTTGACTGAATTTTTCTCTCCAATTCATCATCCCGAGTCATTAAAAGTTTCTCCCGAACTTCACATGCGTCTTGATTTTGATGATAATTGCATGGATGGGATAACTTTTGAGGAGAATTATAAGGATAGTATTGAGGAGAGTATTGAGGATGAACCAGTTTTGTTTGATGAGTCGGATTTTCCAATTCATCATCCTGAACCTTTAACTGTCATACTTCCTCACTCACTTCCCTCCATCATCGTTCCGACTATGCAAGAGATCACGCTTGAGGATTGTGAGCTTGAAAAATTTATGTTCGATCATAGCAGTTTTGACGCCACTAGTGCGTTCCTCTTTGAATCTGACACAGTTCTCACAACCGATATCGATTACAAGTGTTTCACTTTTTCGGACGATTTTGAAGACTCACCGCCCGAGTTTGAGTCCTTTGAATTTTCAGATGAGTTAGTTGAATCAACAGACTCGGTTGCTTACAGTCATTTCGAACCATTGATGGAATCTTTCGAGTTCGAGACAGATTACTTAGGTGAGAATAAAACTATCCCTAAATCACTCCCCTTCATCCTTTCCATCGTTTCGACCGTGCAAGAATCCGTCGCGCTTCCACTTCCAATGGATGGTTTACCAAGTTCAACGTACCCATGTTTTCTCGCGAATCTTGAGGGATTTGACCCCATTTCTCGACGGGTTGATAGATTTGCACAATCGCTTTTAACACATCGGTCATCACAATTTGCGCTAATTTATTCACTCAATTTACACCCTCAAGTTCGTACTACACTTCTTTCTCTCTTCTGTCATTCTTCTCCTAAGATACCGAGACCATATTCCACCCTTCTTCCCATAAGGTCTCGTGTGTTTCTCAACTCATTTCTCTACATTCCATTCTTCCACCAACCCTACCATTATCACGATAGAATTTTTGAATGGTTGGTGCTAACCTTTGGCCTGTGTAAGGTCTTGTATAGTTTGATTTTTCTCCTCCCTAACTCTGAACTTTAACGTTTAAAACAGTGGAAACACTGTCTCACTTAAGTTTGGGGGGACCTTTTTGTATATATATTCTGTTTTTCTTTTAACAATAAAAAAATATTTAAAAAATAATAAACAGGGGAATACCGGCCATTTTGACCCTCTTGGTGTAGCCTGACAGTGAGGACACTGTCAAGTTTAAGTTTGGGAATATGCTCGGTAAGCCTTCTTCCTTTGCATTCATATGTATATTTTTGCATTTGCATACTAATTTTTAAAACTCATAAAAATTGAAAAATTATAAAAATTATAAAAATTAAAAAGTTCAATTTTAGCCATATTTGACTTAAGTTTAACAAGACGGTTAACTAGCTAGGAATAACTAGATCTTAGATTTCGTAAATTAAAACCCTAAAAATAACCTTTCTTAAAATTTAACGGTAGAAAGTATATGTCTTTGTAGTTTATTTAGAAATAGGCAAATTTCGAGTTGACTTCTTGGGCTAAGTTAAAACAAGGGAAAAGTATTGATATTTTTATTAAAGTATAAGTTTGAAAAATAATTCCTAAGTTTAAATCTAGATTCTGAAAATATATACCCTACAAATTGCACAAAAACGAACCTTGAAACTTGGAATAGTAGAAGAGACCTTGAAATGCTCTTGTCTAAAGTCCTTAGTACGAAGAAAAATAAAAATACAAGTGTGAATAAAGAGATAAAAAAATGAACACTGGTTTTTGTAATTACTTAAGGCTGCATAAATAGAAAAAATATTTAGTGAGGGTGCTTTATCACCTAGTGCCTTAGACCAACTGGTTTGGGAGTCAATGCTAAAGCCTTAGGTGTTACAAGACTAGGAATTACGCCTTAATGTGCAAACACATTTTGTAATCGGTCGTTGGTACCTCAAGAAGTATTAACGGTCGCATGAAGAATGTATGAGGAAATTCATCAAAAATTCACCAATTGAAAAGTACTTTGGACGATGGACAAGAGTATAATAGCTTGATTTGAATTTCCAAGTATAGGGGTGATATATACACACACGTAGGGGTATATGATTGGGGTTTAGATAAGAGATAGGAATGAAAAATAGGACTTATATCTTATATAGAGATGATAAAAATTCCTAAGTTGAGATGGAACCCTAGAAGGAAAACTTAAAAGATGCCAAAAGCTAAGTAAATTCACAAGAATATATATAATCTTAAGTTAAATGATAAGGAAGCGTGAAAAATATGGGTAGATAATTTATGAGTCGAAGATAATTGAGTTCTTTGTTAGAAAACCTAATTGGAGAATAAAAGTTAATAGGCCGAATTGATAGGATTTTGTGGGTAGTATCCGGTGAAAACTCTCAGGAGACAACACTCCTCCTACTAGGGACACCTAGAGGTTTAACGGCTTGTTGCACGAGCTCAGTGCAATCTCATTTCCCTGCGAAAGTGAGGCTAGGTCTTTTTCGAGAATAAAATTAGGTTTGCTCGAGGATGAGCAAAAGATAAGTTTGGGGGTATTTGTTCATATCATAATATTGCATTATTATATTCCCCATTCTTATTCATTTTACAAATAAACAGGTGCTTTTGATCCATGTCTGCTACATAGTTGCAGGTTACAGGTTCTCGGAACAAAAACAGTGAAAAAGATAAAAAGACGATACAAAAGTGAGACTACGACCAACAAATGGAAAAATCTTAATCAGGCCTACAGTTTGAAAACTAAACGAAGATCAATGGACGATTTCGCAAAGAACAAAGGCAGTGCAAGGTTCAAGACTTCGACACGAAGCAAGCGGTAAAAGTCCACGACTTTATTCACTGTGGAGATCTGGAAGAGAACTAAAAGACATTCTGAAGAACAAAGTGAAGAAAACAGATGCTAAAAGCAACCTGAAGCAACAGAAGAAAATTCAGCCAGCAAGCCTACAATATGGCCGCGGAACCGCGGCCAAACCAAGCTCTTGGACGTGGATCCGCGGCCATGTGTCGCACGTGCCGGCACGTGTTGCGAATGTCGGTGCGTCGGTGCATTAACTCGGTTCTTCTTAGGGGTAAAATTGTAAAAGCAGATGTGCGTCAATTGTAACCCTAAGGTTTCTATGTTCTATAAATAGAAACCCTAAAACCTTTTTTAGGTTATGCCTCTTCTTGTGCCTCATTATATCTATCAAAATTCAGAATTTCAATTCTTGTAAAGTATGAAGAGTGCATCAAATTAGAGTAAGTTTCTATTCTTGCCCTAGTTAATTTTATTATCTTCCCTAGCATAATTTTCCTTTCTGCCCTAGTTTAGATTTTATTCTCTGCCCTAGTAAATTAGTTTAGAACATGTTAATCAATTCCCTAATGAGTGAGTAGTCTCCTCACTTGTTAGGGTTAGATTTGGGGAAGGCTTGAGAGATGAAGATCTCTCACCCCTTTCTTGTCCATCATACGTTTTTATAGGACTCCATGCATACATGCACACACCGCTCCCTACGGCACCCTACCCCATGAGGTAGCGGTGATACCGTAGTATAAACGACCGGTTGTATATGTTTTCCATGGAGGTTAGGGTAAGAATTAAGAAAGGAAGGACAAGAACCTAGAGGAAGAAACCTCGTTTCTTCCCGATGGTCCTAATCCCCTTTATTAATTATTACCATAACACCTCATAGATCTAAATTAGGGCATAGAAAGCGGTGAGGAATATTGACTTTCCAAACTTAACCTAAACCTAACCCTACCAAGATTCTAGTCCTAGTCTAGATCAACTTTAGTTTTTAGATTTAATCAATCCGACAACAATCGGAATTAACTCGTTAGAACAATTTGAGAATACACAAAATCCCTGTGGACCGACCCGTACTCACCGGCTAGCTACCAAGCGACGCTGTTCTTGATTGCGATTATAAAATTCTTTGATCAAATCAATCACTCAACTTTGGAATACATCCAGATATGAGTAACCTGAAAGAGAAGCAAGTTCTCATAATCATTACTATCAACTGAATACCATACGCAAGTATCTACATCTTCGATCGCCTTGAAGAATCCTGATACTTGCAATACCTGGTTCTCTACTTTATTCATATACCTATAACTTTTCAAAACTTAGATCTTGTATTTCTATGAAACACATGTCTAAGAACTAGAGAAGTCATAAGTAAACAGAATATAGTACGAGTACCAACCCCTCTGTCCTAATGGACACTGGACAACATACAATACTCTGTATAAGTCCCCTGAGTCTAATAACTCATTCCTTGTGTGTCGTAGGTTGAAAACCGTACTTATGGTTAAGAAGAATTACACCGTTGTTTAATGCTCCTTACCTAACCATCCACTGATATAGATAAATGTCATAGACATAATTTCAAAAAGTTATATCTCACTTTATAAAAATAAACGTACAGATATATCAATTTGAAATTGGTTCATAACAACGGATATTCAAAACCAAATATTTGCCGTCGGGCAAACAACCCAGGCGATTTCCAAAAATATCACCAATTACAACGAATCTCGATATAATGAGGATGATCACCCAATTCCCAATAACTTACTCCCACTCAACATCTGTAAAACCATGCAGATGTGAGAATCAAACCTGGTAAATACATACCCTGGAGCAAGGGCTAATTGGGAAATCAGTTTTCTTTTAACAATACACAGTTGTTCCCCTCCGAATGGCGGCGCGACGTAAAGACGCCTTGCCTGAGATTCGGGGCAGATGCTATTTGGTTTTATCCGTCCACCTCTCCGAAGATGCCAAGTTGATTTATGGCACCATGTATCGGAGATTTAGACGGATGCGGCCGATGTAGCAGACTTCGTCAGATTCCCCCTCGCTTGAGGGGTTTTTGATTGTGGGGACGCTCTTCCCTGCAGGCGCAAGCCCCTGCAGTTAATTACGCTACCGCATCGCGGTAACAACTTTCTCCTTCTCCAGAATTTCACTTCGTGTCGTGTGTGTTTGTTTTGTTTGTGGATGCCCGTGGATTGTATACGAAGACTAAGTTATGTCGTCGCCCGTAGGACGTGGATTAGTCCAAATCCGTATTTACTTAGATTTGGGTTTGGTGTTTTAGTTTAAGGATACGTTAGCCAAATTGAGGCTAAGATCAACTTAAACGTTCGTTAAGGATGCGTTAGTCCGATTTGAGACTAAGATCAACTTAACAGGATCGTTTGGATCCGACAAAAGAGCATTTGGGGGCTCTATTGCTCCAGTTTAGGGACATAGTGGTCCATGGGTAGTTTAAGGACATTTCGGTCCATATTCCAGTTTAGGGACATGGTGGTCCATAGGTAGTTTAAGGACGCATAAGTCCGTGGGTTTAAAGACCCCACAGTCCGTGTCTTAGTTTAAGAACGCATAAGTCCGCGGGTTTAAGGACCCCACAGTCCGTGTTGATGTGTGGTTGTCGGGACCCGTCACCTCTCTGACGTCGTTGAAGGATTACAACGATAGGAGTCAGAGGAGTTCGGAGATGTACCCTTGAACCGGATGTAAATTGATTTAAGAGAGCAGCTGTGCTCAGTCAATTTAATATGAGGACTTACGGCCATGATTGGGCTAAGTCCAGTTGAAAAATGTTCAACGCTTTTATTTGTCTTTAGCCAATTAGGCATGTGCTAGGGCTTTGCCCCTTTTTAAATAATGCACTGCATTTCTTATCTTGTTTGGGCTCTGTCCTTTTATAAATGATGCAGAGCATCAATTTTTGTTTGGGCTCTGCCCTTTTAATGCATTGAATTTTATTTTGTTTGGGCTCTGCCCTTTTATAAATGATGCAGAGCATCAATTTTGTTTGGGCTCTGCCCTTTTATTGCATTGCAATTTATTTTGGCCTACTAGGCCTTTTTGATTTGGGTCTGGCCCTTCAGTAAACAATGCAGTGCATTTGTCAGGCGCTTTGCGCCAATCATTAAGCGCAAGCGCTTGTGGTGATGACACGTGTCACGCAAGCGCGGTGCGCTGCGTCAGTGCGCTGCGCTTGCGCTGCTGACACGTGGCGCGCTCTAGCGAGTTGCGCCAATTTCAGAGGGCAAGGCTCTATCTTAAAAGCGTATAACGCAAATGGTTCAGGTGATGACACGTGGCACTCTCTGGTGGCTTGCGCCAACCCAAGAGCGCAACAGTGTAAATTTTACAAGTGCAGGGCACTGTTTAATTTCTTGATCCAATTTAGATCAGAGAAAACAAGTTTTTCTTGTTTTCAGAGATCCAGTGGTTCATATAAAGTGCAAGGCACTATTATTATTTGTTTTTTTATTGAAGATCATTGATCTTGTTCTTAGATCAATGATCTATTAGAAGAAATTCTTCTATTTTATAAAGGTTTTTACTTTTTTCTTGAACTTTCTTCAGAGTTCTCTCTGTTTTGAGGTTCTTAATCTCTCACAAAGTTGATGATCTTTTGAGTTGGGGTCTAGGGGTCTTTATATAGTGCTCTGATTGGGGGAAACAAATGCCCCCCCCACCATTGCGCTCACGTGGCGCGCACGTGAGTGCAGCGGTGGCAAGATCCTGGCCGTTGGATCAACTCAGGAGTTGAAGGGGCGCAAGCGCCTATAAATAGTACCCCGGGCCCTCCTCAGATGATTATCATCTCCTTCATGATTTATATTCTCAGAGCCTTGCTCTCATTTTTAAGAACTTCAGAGTTAGAACTTTAGAAATTTTTAGGTAAAAATTTAAACTTAATTAAATCAATTTTAATTAATAGAGCCTTACTCTTATAGATCTTTTTATCTAAAGAAATCCCCTTTGGGGTTTCATAAACAGAGCTTTGCTCTCAAGAATTTGTTTCAGGGTTTCTTAACCCATGAACAGAGCTTTGCTCATTGACAGAATATAGATATTTTGATCTTCTGATGATGAACTCTTAAGAATTTTTTTTATATGGATCTTTAAGATCCCAGAACTTTATTTTTTTAGGAATTAATTAATTAATTTTTTTTTGATGGATTTTTCCATCATTATTACAGAGCTAGGCTCTTTTAAAGAATCTTATTCCCCTAAGACCAGAGTTGACAAGTGTCACTCTGTGACAGAGCTTTGCTCTGAAAGAGGAGATTTTCTCCTTGTCTCTAGGGATTTTTTATTATTAATGAGAATGTTCTCTTGGGGTTTAACTGACAATCTCATCCAATGATGGGGTTGTCTTATTAACTGATGCATTGTCATCCAGATTTTGTGGGTCCCCATTTGGTCTCCTACCCACTGCACTACAGTGTGGTGTAATTAATTTTAATTTAATTTTAATTAATTTTTAATTTAATTAATTTTTAATTTAATTAATTAATTAATTAAAAAATTTAAACGCCAAGCGTTGGAATTGCAACACTAACGGCTAATTTTGTTCCCTTGCAGTGACCATGTCTTTTGATACTTCATTCCCATTTGCTCGTTCGGAGGAAGGGTTTCCCGAAGCGCCCGTGGATCGCGAAGTCCTAGCTATGATCAGGGACCACGACCCGGAATATAAGAATCTCCACCTTTGGGGGTCATGGTACAACCAGATTATCATGGGTCGTCGGAGTTTTTCGTGCGCAGTGCCGTCAGAGCCTATTACGGCTATCCACGATGCCAGCCCACCCCCGGTGCAGTATGCCGTGGAGATGGTCGATTGGACTTCAAAGGGATTTCTTCATCCTGCTATAGATGCAATTCCGGTTCAGCGTCCTATGGTTTTGGATATCCTGGGACGCCGTATTTGTCAAGGCGAGGCGCGACCTTGGGGGCAATCATATAACATAGGTCTGATCCCCCACCACCCGATCGGCTATCTGCCATGGGCTCTCTATATTCTGTCGGCGAAGAAGTCGCAGTTGATAAGTTTAGGGTTGTACACTGCGGTTTACGTCTCCCTCTTCCAATATCCCACGCTTCCCACCTGGTGGTTCAAGGCCTTTTTTGGAGCAGTGGAACATTCCTACTCACACTTTCCTCGCAATGGACCGGGAAGTGTCGATTTCTTTGGAGGAATTCACAGAGGTCTCCGGCTTACCGGTTATAGGGGAGCACTATGAGGAGTTGCTTCCTACAGACGAGTGTGTCTTCGGTGCTAAGCCGGCAGTAAGGGGCCTCACTCCGTAGAATGCTGTTCAACATCAATTCCCAAGTTTGATCAAAGTGTTGAACATCTGTGAGGCCCTTTTCATCGAACGTGGGATTCGCGGAGTTAGCTTTTAGGATTTCATCGCTCGGTTCCTTCACCCAAACGTCCTCTCGGCAGAAGCTGCCAAGTTTTCCACACTTGATGACCCTTTCGGTCTAAGTTTGGATAATCTGCCGGCGAAGGAAATAGACCAAAAAGGTTTTTTCCTTCCTAACTCCCCGACTGTGTCTTTTGCGGAAGTTGCAGCCCCCGGGATGGACGAGGAGGCCTTCTTCTTAGGATTTCTTGGGCTATGGCTGAGTTCGTTTGCGCTCCCGATGCATTCTCGCCATATGCGGCCCTTTGTCTTTTACCCAGCTCACCGGATGACCATTGGGGTGAAAGTGGATGTTGGGATCGCCGGCTTGGCACACCTGTATCACGGCCTCAGTCAAGCGGCGGATGCTAATAAGCCTGGGGTACTGCACGTGATCTTCCCGATGCACTACTTCGTATCATGGCTCGAGCTACACACATCGGGCGTCTTCGGCATGCACAAAAGGCCCTCATTCTATGACAGGTGCAGCTTCCCTCGAATCATACAGTTGATTGGCGCATCAATTGTGACTCCATCGCCACGGAATGCCAGGGGTTTACTCCTTCTCCCCCACACCGTTGGAGACGGGGTGTCTTTCATTGACAAAGTGCTGACTATTGGAAAGGCATCTACCACTGCAGTGCGGCCATTGCAAGACACTTTCAAAGATGGGACCTCAGTTTTGACGGACCGGGAGACCCTCCATCTATATTCTATCAGACCGGGCTTCCTGGTGTTCAGGCAGAACGGTGCGGTGATTTTCATGAGATACAACCCGCATCGTTTCGCCCAACAACTGAGCTACAATCAAGGGGTATCACTGGAGGCTTTCCTATCGGAACCTACTGCTACTGAAGAAGGGATGGAGAGAGCGCTGCATCACTTCATGCGTCTGAATACGGGTTCCCACTTTTTTATCAGTGAGCCAGCTTGCTCCCCATGACTCCTCAAGGTATATACAGAATGGTACAATCATTCAACGGGAGCCGTCATAAAGGAAGAAAAGCGATTGCCGGTCGACCGTAAAGGTGGGCCTCCAGGTAGCGACCGCAAAGCTCCTCTAGTGCCAAGGACCCCGGTAGTTCCCCCTCTGAAAGATGCTAGAGCCGGACCACCGCGTGCGCAGAGTCCTCCACGCGGATTGCCGCTTCCCGATATTGCGGATGCACCACCAGCGCCCTATGCCCCAGTGGAGACAGTAGTTGTGGCCTCGCCGGAGTCTGGTGTGGGTGCGGACATCGGGACCCGCCGCCCCAAGGTGCCTGCAAAGCGAAAGTCGATCCCGGGTGCACCTAGGGCTGGTGGGCAGAAGAAGAAAAGGAAGTCGCTCTTCGCAGCTGACGTTGCGTTCGGTCAGGAACCCCCACGCTCCCTATAGTGAGGGCCTGGGCGAGTATAGGACCAACAGGGGATTAGTCATGCCGCCGGATGACACGGACTTGGCGGCCGCCATCGTAGCTTCAGAGCGATTGGCGAAACGCGACGCGTAGCTAGCTAAGCTTGCGCAATCGGGTAATCACTAGTCATATTTTTTTTATCGCATCATATCTTTATTATTGCCTTTGACTAACATTTTTCCCCTCTTTTCTTCAAACAGGCATCACTACTGAAGAGGTCATTGCCGCTTCCCTCAAGACTTTCCAAGAGGAGGAACGACTTAGAGCGTCCTTAGGCCTTGGTACATTTCGATTCATCAAGTCTTTATTCTCCTTGTGTTATGGTCGATCTAATCTCCCCTTTTTTATCGCAGGAACCACAATGTCGATCCCGCCAGGTGACGCGGAGACTCTTCCCGGGCCAGCCGCTGATGTTTCTGCCTCCTCGGGGCTATCGCGAGAGACCCGTCTTGAAGAGCCGATGAGAGATGCCTTGAAGGCTCTGGAGGCAACTCTAAACGAGGACAACAACACCTTGATGAAGGAAGCGTCGAAGAGGTCCATCGCGACGGCCCGAGAGGAGAGGAAGCGGTTGAGGCGTGAAGCGAAGGCACGCATGGCTGCTTTGGCCATTGGAGCGGGCCCAAGCACCGTCCCTCGTGCTGATATTCCCTCAGAAGAGCCCCTGGTCGCCTTGTCTACAGCTCACAGACAGGCGGTGTGCGCTAACAGGGAGGCTAACGATAAGTCCACCTCAGGTAATATTTCTTTCAGAATTTTGTAGTAAGAATTATAAAGCCGTCGGTTCTTATATATTCTATCCTGCAAGGCCAAGTCCAACCGAGGGGGAGGCGGAGACCGTCGAACCCAAGGAGACAGAGGAAGAGGCACCGGCCGAACCCGAGCCGACGGTGGGCAACGTCGTCGGGGTTGCTGAGCCTGAGTTGGGGGCTGAGGGAGCCGCACCTGAGAAGGTCGTTGATGCCGAGCCTGGGATGGCGGCAAATGAGACGACCGCTACAACTGATCCCGAGGTAGCGGCGGACGAGGCGCTTGAGGCCAGTGACCCCCTGGTGATGGCGGATGAGACAATGGAGACCGCTGAGCCCGAAGAAGTAGCGGGTGAGATGGGCACGACTCTTGGGGAAGAGCCAGCCACTCCTTCTCAAGAGTCCGTCAATGCTCCGATTATTGCCCTCCCCGTCTACGGTCTTCCGCCGTCTCCCGGCCACGCAAGCACGACGACAGCACCCATTGAGTCGAGTGATGAGGCCACGGGCGGTGGCCTCATGTCGATGGAGGAGGGAGACGCCTCTGCTTCGGCCGGCGGCTCATCAGGTAAATCTCGAGTTACAGTCCCCCTTTTTTATCTTGCAACCGCTTCTGACAAGTTTATCCTTGTTTTTAACGCAGGTGCGGCCAGTGCCGATGCTCCATTGCTCGAGGGAGCGCCGTCAACTACTGCCTTGGCGGTGGTCACCTCTCAGCCCTCTCTTGTACCATCGAAGATGTTGGAAGGTATGGATTTGCAACCTATTAGTTTCGTCTTTCAGCCGCATAATTTATGTACTAAAGTCGTACTGTTGTGTCTTTTCAGGAGTGCTTTTTGATCATCTTTATCAAGTATTGCTCCCACACTTCTCCTTCCCATCTGAACTCGCTTCTTCCTCCAGTGGCGCTGGTGAATATAGTTTCCAACTGATGTCTTTCTTTTTTAAGTAATGGAATTATTTCTAATTTTCCCTTGTCCTGATTGCAGTGCTACAAATCGAAGGAGAAGACGAAAGATCGGTCGCGCCACCGGCCCTTCCGGCCTTGCCACCTGCTGCAGCTGGTATAGTAGACTATCTCATCAATGACTTTTTCATATTTCTTGAACCGTCATCTAATCACATTTTGTCGTTTCAGCTGTCGTTCCAATCTCGGCGCCTTTTGAATCTCGCGTTACGATGCCGGCAGGCCCTTTCTTGAGACGTCCATCCTCGAAAAGCGCCGTGAATAGTTTGCGCATGGTGAGCGACTATATTGAGGAGCTCGACATCGAGACTCCTATGTCTGCCGCGGATTTTGCTTTGGCGGTTAACCCAATGCTGGTGATACTCGTGACCTTCCATAACGAGGACATTGTCGCGTCTTGGGTTAACCACTGCAGGGAGATCGAGGCCCGCCTGCATCAACTGGAGTTTATGCGCCCTGCTCCCGAGACCTTAGCCGCAAGCAATCAAAGAGCAGTATGGATTGAGCAAAGCGCTTCTTACATCCACCACTTGGAACAAGAAGCGGCTTTAAGGCTGAGGGAATACCAAGAGACCTCGAGCGAGACGGCTCGTCTGCGTGCTGAGGTTGAGGCGAATGCTGCCCAAGTGAAGGCTATCTTTGAGGGCCTCCTGGAACTCATCTCTCATGGGCTAAACTTGAAGCGAAAGCTTGATGTCGCCGAGCGTGACACCCCAGGCCGTGAAGCTGCTCATCAGGCCGTTGGGGAGAAGCTTGCATCTTTCTTGCAGCAGCGGGCTCAAGTGGAAGCAGAACTGGCGGTAGTGGCCGATCAGGAGAAAGCGTGGAAGGAGGTGCCGAACAATTGCTAGAGCTATGCAAGACGCTTCCTTCCCAGTAGTTCCCCTTGTATCCATATACTTGTAAAAAAATTTCTTTTTCGAATAAGATGTATCCATTCTTTATTCTTTTGTACGCTTCACCTTGTACTTGATTAAATTAATAAATAAAGATATACATTTTTCTTTGTAATGTCTTGTACTATTTCTTTGCTTTCTCCCTTCTCTTATTATCAGCATGCTGTCTTGATAAACACAATTGACAGATAATAGAGTAAGCATCTAGATTTCTCCAAGAGATAGCGATGGCTTAGGCCGCAGGTTCAGATCTGTTGCCTAAGACTTTTCAACTCTATGAGCCGTGAGGGACTCATAGAGACTTTTCTCCCTACGGATCGAGAGGATCTCGTAGGTGGATTTTCTCCTTAGGAATCGTGAGGATTCCTAAGTGTGTTTTCTCTTATAAGTCGTAAGGATCCTATAAGAGAATTTTCCCTCTTACGAGTCAAGAGGACTCGTAAGCGGTTGTTTCCCTCCTTGTCGAGATTCGACTTTGGAGAGTGAAACCCGTGGATAGTATACAAGAGACCGTTTTAGACCAACTTGTAGGGTCCCAGTGCTCAGGAAACAAGTTTTTTAGTCCCTGCTGCCTAAGGCTTTATCTTGCAAGTTGAGACGAATCGGGAAGTTCTCGCGGAGACACTGGTTTCTCTGCGGGTCGACGCGAGTCAGGAGGTTCTCATCAAGGATGCTAGTTTCCCTAAATTGAGGTATTTGCCAAGGACATTTGTTTCCCTGGGGTTGAAACGAATCGAGAATTTCTCGCGGAGACGCTGGTTTCTCTGTGAGTCGACGCGAATCAGGATTTTCTTCGTCAAGGACACTTGTTTCCCTGAGTCGAAGGATTTCGCCGAAGACACTGGTTTCTTCGAAGTTGAAACGAACCGGGAATTTCCCGCGGAGACACTGGTTTCTCTGCGAGCCGACGCGAATCAGGAGGCTCTCATCAAGGATGCTAGTTTCCCTGAGTTGAGGAGTTTGCCAAGGACACTTATTTCTCTGGTGTTGAAACAAATCGAGAATTTCTCACGGAGACACTGGTTTCTCTGCGAGTCGACACGAATCAGGATTTTCTTCATCAAGGACACTTGTGTCCCTGAGTCGAAGGATTTTGCCGAAGACACTGGTTTCTTCGGGGTTGAGACGGATCAGGAATTTCTCGTGGAGACACTGGTTTCTCTGCGAGCCGACACGAATCAGGAGGCTCTCATCAAGGACGCTAGTTTCTCTGAGTTGAGGTATTTGCCAAGGACACTTGTTTCCCTGGTGTTGAAACGAATCGAGAATTTCTCGCAGAGACATTGGTTTCTCTGCGAGTCGACGCGAATCAGGATTTTCTTTGTCAAGGACACTTGTTTCCCTGAGTCGAAGGATTTTGCCGAAGACACTGGTTTCTTCGGGGTTGAGACGGATCGGGAATTTCTCGCGGAGACACTGGTTTCTCTGCGAGCCGACGCGAATCAGGAGGCTCTCATCAAGGAGCTAGTTTCCCTGAGTTGAGGTATTTGCCAAGGACACTTGTTTCCCTGGTGTTGAAACGAATCGAGAATTTCTCGCGGAGACACTGGTTTCTCTGCGAGTCGACGCGAATCAGGATTTTCTTTGTCAAGGACACTTGTTTCCCTGAGTCGAAGGATTTGTGGTGGTCTTTCAGGTTTTATATAAGTTACCGTCAAGACCTCGAAGCTAGGAATTTGATCTTCGCTTCGTTTGCTGGCACTGCGTCTGCTGTATTGAGACGAATGTCGCGGTTGTCTCTAGGCTGTTGGTGAACCGTCGAGATTTGGCTTAGCTTTTTGGCGGAGCCTGTTGGGTATGGTTCCCTCTTTGTTTGTGCCCTTGGATTGTATACAGGGATCGATGTGATCTCAACTGTAGGGCAGAAGTTTCATTCATTTTTATTGTTTTATTTCCGCGATGCTTTATCATTTCAGCTTTTATTCGCGAAGGTCGCGATTGCCCAATCATTTCGGCTATTTTTCGCGGTGCCCAATCATTTCGGCTATTTATTTTATTTTTACTCGCTGCTTTTTATTGCGAGTTGCCCAATCATTTCGGCTGTTTTATATGCATATGTTTCTACTTGCTGCTTTTTATTGCAAGTTGCCCCATCATTTCGGCTATTTCATATGCATGTGCGGCCTACCGGCTTTTCACCGTAAACATAAAATAAGACACCGGTTTCGGCATCAGCACCGCTAAAACTGGGATATTGCCAGGAGCGAATCATCATTTTCCTCTGTCGATGTCGAACAAAGGTGGCTTAGCGAACAGGGTTAAGGTCCTGTCGACTAAGGCTTTTAACTTCATGAGCCATAAGGGTCTCACAAAGGTATTTCTCCCTACAAGTCGTGAGGATCTTGTATGTGTGTTTTCTCCTTAGGAATCGTGAGGATTCCTAAGTGTATGTTCCTCTGTAAGTCGTAAGGACCCTACAAGAGGGTTTTCTCCTTGTAAGTCGAGAGGACTTATAAGGGTTGTTTATCATGCGTACATATCCCCAGTCACGGATGGGACTTGGTTAGGGAAATGTTTATTCGCGCCCATGGATTGTATACAAAGGTCAGTATTGAGCCACTTGTAGGGCAATATCGAAGGTTGTGGGGGTTTCTTAAGCACAGGTTTAGGTCTCTGTAACCTAAGACTTTCAAATCTTATGAGCCGTGAGGGTCCCATAAAAGAGTTCTCCTTACGAGTCGTGAGGATCTCGCAAGTGTATTTTCTCCTTAAGAATCGTGGGGATCCCTAAGTGTGTTACTCCCTTGTGAGTCATAAGGATCTCACACGGGTGGTTTCTCCTTACAAGGTCGAGAGGACCCTGTAAGTGTCCTTTAACAAGGTTGCGCCCTTTCGGGTTTTCACAAATACTCACCGGTAGTCCTGCAGTTTTTACTCACGGAGCCCTTTCGGTTTTTCATCCGTGCCCCTTTTTCTTATGGACATACCTTTTTTTATTCTTTTTATTTTTATATATATTTTTTTTACGAGGTCACGCCCTTTCGGGTTTTCACGAACACTCGCCGATAGCCCTGCTGTTTTTACCCACGGAGCCCTTTCGGGTTTTCATCCGTGCCCTTTTTTCTTATGGACATATCGTTTTTATATATATTTTTTATATTTTTTTTCCTTTTTCTTTTATTCATCTCGTCAGCCTGAAGATGCTGAGGTAATAGTTTAAAGACGTTTCGGTCCTTCATTAGTTTAAGGACGTTTCGGTCCGTCATTAATTTAAGGACGTTTCGGTCCACCATTAGTTTAAGTACGTTTCGGTCCGTCATTAATTTAAGGACGTTTCGGTCCACCATTAGTTTAAGGACGTTTCGGTCCGCCATTAGTTTAAGGACGTTTCGGTCCGTCAAGGAGAAGGCTGGCTACCGCTTGTAAAGTTTGAGCTTAGGAAGATAGCGAGCGGATATTGTCGTCGTCATCTATCATTGACCTAGGCGATAACTCGCTAAGCGTAGTATTTCTTTAGGAATCGACCATTTATTGGCCTGTAAGGCCTTTCACCATGCATATCCATGAGTAGATAGGCTCCACCCTGGTAGACCTTGTCTATGATGTACGGGCCTTCATAGTTTGGCTCGAATTTTCCCCGCTTGGCGCGATTGGGGATCATAGGCTTTTTGACCACTAGCACGAGTTCGCCTTGGCGGAATGTCCTCGGCCGGGTCAATCTTTCATATGAGTGCGTCATCTTTGCTTTATAGGCCTCCAGATTTTGTTGCGCTATGAGCCGGGTTTCATCAAGGGCATCAAGCTCATCAAGCCGAAGGTGAGCATTTTCTTCGTCCGTCAGCTCGTAGTGGACCGCCACTCGTAGAGAGGGTAACTCTATCTCAAGGGGGAGTACTGCTTCTGTACCGAATACCAACGAATATGGCGTTGTGTTCGTGGCTGTCTTGAACGTAGTTCGATACGCCCAGAGAGCTTCTTGCAGTCTCTCGTGCCAGTCCTTCTTATTTCGGGACACCGTCTTCTTCATGATCTTTGTCAAGGTCTTGTTGAAAGCCTCGGCCAGACCGTTAGCTCGCGGATTATAAACCGAGGAATATCTCCAGTCTATATTGTGTTGTTACGCGAAGCGACTGATCTTGTGGCTTCTATAAGCCGGCCTATTATCGGAGATGATCCGTCGCGGAGTTCCAAACCGATATATGACGTGCGTCTTGAAGAAATGAAGGATATTCTCCGTTTTCACTTCCCTCAACGGTACTGCTTCTGCCCATTTGGAGTAGTCAGTCGTCGCCAGGATGAAACGATATCCTATGGATGATGTTGGATCGATGGGGTCGACTATGTCAGTCCCCCACATTTCGAATGGCCAGCTAGCCACCGTTGGATGGAGTGGATTTGGATGTTAATGGATGAAGTCCCCATGAATTTGGCATGAGTGGCATTGCTTCGCATATTCGAGGCAGTCCTGAATCATCGTGGGCCAGTAGTAGCCCATCCGTTTGATCTTTAACTTCATCTTTGGGCCTGCTTGGTGAGAACCGCAGAGTCCATCATGAGCTTCCTGAACGTCTCTTTTCGCTTCGTCAGGTCCCAGACATCTCAACCACAGAGAATCAAATGACCTCTTGTACAGCGTATCATTGACGAAGGCGAAAGACAGAGCTCGTTTCATAAGCTGATGTCTTGAGGACGCATCTTCGGGCGTTCGACGGTATTTGAAGTAGTCTATAAAGACTTCTCTCCGATCCTCGGCCTTTTCCCGGTCTTTTATTTGCAGGGTCATTTTCTCAGTCGCTTCCTTCTCTTCGGATGATTCCGGAGATATTTCTGCTGGGACAAGCACCCGACGGCTTTGTACCACGATTCTTACGTCATCGAGGTTCTCATCAGCCAGTTCCTTAGCGAGCTTGGCCAACGCGTCCGCTTTGCTGTTTTCCACGCGCGGTATGTTTTCCAAAGTATAGGAAGGGATTTGGGTCAACAGTTGCTGCACCTTCTCGCCGTACTTCACCAGCTCTGGCTTGCATGTTTGGTAGTCGCCGTTTACTTGACTAACGACCAGTTGGGAGTCTCCGTATATGAGGAGGTTTTCAATTCCCATGTCGATGGCGATCTCGAGGCCTGCTATCAAAGCTTCGTATTCGGCTTCATTGTTTGTCCTCGGCTCTGTTAGGGAGAAAGCAAAGCTCATTATCCTTCCTTGTGGAGTTACAAAGATGAGTCCTACCCCCGATTTGATTATAGGGGTACTTTGTTTGCGCTTCTTCACGGAAGATGCTCCATCGAAATAAAGCTCCCATCGGGTACCACCACCGTCGATCGCATCAAACGCATGTTCGTCTGGAAGATCACAATTCAGAGGAGAATCGGCGGGTATCGGATGCTCAGCGAGGAAATCGGCGATGGCCTGGCCTTTCACTGCCTTGAGAGGTTGATAGGTTATCGAGAACTCCATCAAGAGCAGGGCCCATTTAGCGAGTCGCCCCGTCAATATGGCCTTCGACATTAAATATTTAAGGGGGTCCACCTTCGAAATGAGACGGACTTCATGCGCCAACGCATAGTGCCTGAGCTTTGTTATCGCGAAGATCAACGCCAGGCAGTGTTTTTCAATGGGGGAGTAGTTGCTTTCTGCCCCCAGTAGAACTCGACTTAAGTAGTAGAGCGCTCTTTCCTTCCCTTGGTCATTCTCTTGCGCCCATAATGCGTCTAAGGAACCTTCGAGGGCGGTTGTATAAAGAATGAGGGGTTTTCCCTTGACCGGAGCAGCCAACACTAGCGGGTTCTGTAGGTATTGCTTGATCTCGTCTAGCGTGCTTTGGCATTTTTGGTCCCAGACGAACGGGGTTCCCTTCTTCATCAGGTGGCTGTAAGGACGACACTTGCCTGAAAGGTTGGCTATAAATCGTCGTATATAGGCGAGCTTCCCTTGGAGAGACCGCAGCTGTTTGAGAGTCCTTGGCGGAGGCATTTCCATGATCGCCTTGATCTTTGACGGATCTATCTCAATACCTCGGTGTCGGACGATGAATCCCAGGAATTTGCCCGAGGAAACTCCGAATGCACACTTGAAAGGGTTCATCTTCAAGTTGTATTGTCGAAGGCGTTGAAATACGGTATTCAGATGCTCGAGATGTTCCTCATATGATTTGCTTTTCACCATGAGGTCGTCGATATAACATTCGACAATTTCATGTATAAGGTCATCAAAGATCTTCGTCATGGCCCTCTGATAGGTGGCACCGGCGTTCTTTAGACCGAAGGGCATCACCTTGTAGCAGAATATACCCAAAGGAGTCCTGAAGGCGGTGTGCTTTTGGTCTTCGGGATGCATCTTTATCTGATTATACCCTGATGAGCCGTCCATGAAGGAGAAAACCTCATGAGTGGACGTATTGTCTATCATCAGTTCGGTGACTGGCACTGGGAAATCATCCTTCGGGCAGGCTTTATTGAGATCCCGGAAGTCCACGCATATGCGCACTGTCCCATTTTTCTTCATCACCGGGACGATGTTGGCGATCCATTCAGGGTATTGAACTTCCTGGATGAAGCCAGAGTCGATCAGCTTCTTGACCTCAGCATTGATGCTCATCTCAAGCTCGAGCCGCATTCTTCTTGGTGCCTGCTTGACTGGCTTGACGTCCGAGGATATTGCCAATTTGTGCACAGCAATTTCTGAATCTAGTCCCGGCATTTCGGAATAGTTCCATGCGAAGCAATCTTTATGCTGCATAAGCAGGTTTTTTAATGAAGCCACCCTCTCCTCAAACAGCAGCTCACTAATGAATGTCGGTCGCGGGTCGTTCGTCGTTCCCAACTCAATTTTCTTGAGGTTATCTGCAGTGATATGGATTCCATCTTCCAGCTCTTTTGGCGCTGGTGGAAATCCTGAAATTACCTCATCGTTGTTGTTTTCGAAGCACCAGGGAAGGTCATCCATGTTCTCGGGCTCTTCTTTTGATATTGTTATCATGTGACAAGTACGAATTCGTTTCCAAGCCCAATGTGGAACTGGTTCTTCTTTCGTGGCCTTGGGTTCGTGCTTCTGTGGCGGCGTTACCCTCCAGTTGTCAGACGGAGCGAACTTGCCAAGCTGATACTGATCTTTGACCCAATTCTTGAATGTGAAGCAGTCCTCGAGAGGGTACCCTATCACTCGGTGATAAGGGCAATAGTCCGGGTGAGAGACTTCGCTTGCTTGTTCGGGGTGTTTAGACTCCGACAGTGTAAGCATCTGATGTTTTAGAGCAAGGTCAAGTATTTTCTTCGTCTTGTCCCAAGGAAAAGAGTACGCTCGTCCCATTTTCCTTACGAGGGATAGATCGGAACCGCTCGATTCTCGTTTGCGTGGCTTCTTAGTCCCTCTTTGTTGCTGTTGAGCGTCTTTTTCGCCTTTCGACTTGTTTCTGCCTCTGTGTTGAGCCTTCTTTATAACAGGTTGACAAGGAGCGGCATCTTCATCTTTCACAGCCTGTTGGAGGAGGCGTTGCGTTTTGGCTTTCTCGTAGATGGCCATTTCGCTGTTATGGTCATCTCGGACTTTTTGACCAGCTTCCCTTATAAGCTTGTCCATTTGTTCTTCGAACGACGGACTGGGCACTTTTGCATCTGGAACTTTTACTGGTTCAGGATTAGCATCTTCCCATTGAGAATCCGCTTCTTCATCGAAGTCATGCACGACGTAGCAACCATGGAGTAGCCCTCGTTTCTTGGACCGAATGTATCCAAGCCCGATTGTTTCCATTTTCCCATTAGGCATCTTGAGTTGAGTCCCGGGAACGTTCCAGACCCTGTCATAGAATTTGGCTTTTCGAGCGGTCTGTTTAAAGGATATCCCCTGGTGCTTCAGCAACTTCTTCAAGCCTTCTGTATAATATCTGGGCAGACGGATGCGCTGAAGCCTGTCAAGCGTAGGGTCCGTACCGTGCCAGATTTCTTTCTCCACTTTGGTTTCCTCAGAGCGGTAGAATAGAATTGCCTTTTCATCTCTTCGCCTGGGAGGGACATAGAACGCCCGTAGCTCCTCTACACTGTAGATATCAAGTGCATCCAGTTCTTTATGGTGTTTAAGTGGAACCATGGCGACTTGTAGACTTTGCTCTTCATCAGCGGACGTTTGTATTGAAGGTCGAGCAGAGAATACAGCATGGACCTCATCCTCCGAGTCGCTACCGAAGATCAATGTAGGAGCGGATGGTCCTGGCTTGTTGTGTTAGGGTGGACCCGAATGAATCATCTCCTCTTCCTCCTCGGTATCACTGCCGAAGACAGGGATGGTGGCGTTAGCTTTGTACTCCGGCTTATGACACCTCTCCGTATCCTCGAAATCCAGTAAGAAGTATTTGGCATCTTCATATTTGCGGACCTCGTTCACAGAGAACGGGTTCAGTTCTCCCGTTACGGTATACTCGAGACCATCCTTAAAATACTTCATACACTGATGTTGCGTAGAAGGGATGGTGTTCTACTCGTGTAACCATGGTCGGCCGAGCAGAGCATTGTAGCATGTCTTGGCGTCTATGACGTGGAACTTAATGTCCGTGACGATTAGCCCAAAGCGTAGCGTCAGTATTACAGACCCAAGAGTTCTTGATGACTGGGAGTCAAACCCGGAGATGGTGATCTTGTCCCGAGCAAGGTGCTGGACGCTCATGCAGATTTCTTTTAACACCCGCACGTTGAGGAGATTAACGGAGGATCCATTGTCGATCAGGATTTTGCCTATCTTTATATCGTGACAGTATCCTGAGACATAGAGGGGGCGATTGTGTTCGCACGTCCCAAGGAGAAGGTCCTCGTCGCCGAAAGTGACATCAGCCGTGTGCACTTCCTCCAATTCATCCTTCATCTTTTCTTCGGCCAGGAAAGCTTGGAATTGTTCCGGATCCTGCAGTGCTTGATTAATGAATCTCTCGCCTCTTTTGATAGTAAAAGGGCGTCAAGAATGCTGAGCTGTGAGGGTAGCTTCCTCAGATGCGCTAAGACGTTGTAATCCACCTTATTTCTCTTTGGCGGGTCCTTGGCAGTTAGCTCTTCCATGACTTGGTCATCTAAGGCAATATCCTCAGAGACCTTTTCTTTCCTTTTATCATTTTTATTTGAGGGTCCGAGATTCTTTTCAGGTAGCGTGCGATTACGCAACTGGATATTTTCGCAGGCCCTCGGTTCTTCTTCTTTTCCCGAGGTGGACTCTTTAAAGAGAGGGCCAAGCTCCAGCTCCTCATCAGAATCGCTCCCGAATGTAAGCACTTGTGATCCCCCGGCATAACCATGCGACAATCACCGGTAGTTCTGTTAAGCCTTTCGGTCATATTTTTCCGCTCCCGACGAGTTTTACGCTTCTCCCGCTTAAAATGTTGTCGATGAGCGACATATCCTTGCCACCATCTATCGAAAGCTTTGCACTCTTCGGTAGGGTGCGAAATCTTCCGATGATATAAGCAATAGGAGGGGTGCATTTCCACTTCACCAGTAATGCTTCCTTCAGAGGATGGTAGCTTCATGCCCATTGATATGGCCTTAGCAAACCTTTTCCTCGTCTTGAATTTGCTTTTATCCGTAGTGGATGTATTTTGCTCTAACGGGAGTGTCTCAACTCTTTCGTCAAGTCGATGGCGCTTGGCCCTTTCAAATATAGCTGTCTCGCGTTCCCGATCAGCTTTACTTTTCAACAGAGCTTCATTGAGGAATGCGTCAATTACTTCATCCGATGGCCTCAGAATTTTTGGTTCAGGATCTGCCCCCAGCTTTTCAGTGCAAGGGGTCTCCTCATCGTCCATCAACGAATGGGAGATCATGTGGCAGCTCGCTACGTATTCTTCAGATTCATCCGACGAACTTTCTCCCTCATCTTCCTCTTGAAAGACATGGTTGAGGAACTCTTGGAGTGTGATGGGAGTCCGTGCTTTCTGGTTGTATTCCTCCAGCGCGTCAATTTGTTTTTGTAAGTCTGTGCGCTTGTCGCCAGGCTTCACAGGCTTCTTGGATTTCTTCTTCTTCTTCTTCGAAGATTTTGATGGCTGGTTGTGAGTGCTTGGGCCACCACCATCGGTCTTTGGATTTGGACGCGGCCTCAACATCCCCTCAATGACCTGCGGTTCCAACGGGTTCTTCCATTTGATCGCATGGCATGTCTGAAGATCGTTCAGCATTCTCTTTGTCTTGGCTGACAGCACAACCTCCCATGGGGCTTCTTCAATGAGAGAGCACGTTGCCCCCGGCATATTCATCCTTTTAGAGGCGTGAGGTTGCGGCGGATTCACCTTCCATCTGTCGGATAACGCGAACTTGCCCTGTTGGTACTGGTCTTCAAGCCAATTTTTGAAGACGTAGCAATCTTCGATCGGATGACCCAGTACCCGGTGATAGGGACAGTAGTTGGGCTCATTGACATCATTTGGTTGCGACGGACGTTTTGGCTCCGGCAGATTTATGAGTCGGTTGCGCAATGCCAGCTCGAATAATCTTCTCGTTTTATCTCGGGGAAACGAGTAAGGACGTCCTAGCCTCTCCTCAAGGGGTACATGCGGACGCATATTATTTTGACGAACAACCGGCTTCGAGTTGCTCGGCTGTTGCTGAGCATTAGCGACAACGATCGCTTTTCCCTTCCCCTTTTCATTTCAGGAGTCCGGCTTTGGAAGAGGAGGTCTATGGCCCATCTGATCCATTTGCGCTAACTTGTCGATTAGAGCTTGGAAGGTAGTCGGCTTGAAAAACATCATAAATTGCGAGATGGTTGCTTGCGGATCAAGGGTTCCCACAAACATACCCACTGCAGGAGCTTCTTCAATGCGTTGCTCGCATTTCGACCATAAATTCCGCCACCGTATAGCATATTGGACCCATGTCTCGCCTGGCTTCACCCTGGCATTAATCAGCGCCGTCATCGGGGTGCGTTCGCTGGCGCTTGCAAAACGCTGGGTAAACAGTAGCTCCATCTCCGTGAAGGTCTTGATAGAGTCGTTTGGGAGCTCAGAATACCACTCGAACGTTGTATCTGACAAGCTGCCGACAAACTTGCGAAGCAATAGTTTGTCATCACCGCCAGTGTTACCACAGAGTGACCTGAACTGGGCAACATGCTGGTGGGGATTGCCCGTCCCCTTATAGACATGGAACTTGGGAATTGTGTAGCCCGGCGGGTACTTGATATTGTCGTACCAGCTCGGATATGGTCGTCCTGTTTTTACGACCTGGCCGGCTGCTTCAGTCTCATGATGAACCCGTATTTGTTGTGCTATGTACTCATCCAAGTCAGCTTTGGAGATTGTCTCCTCCTTAGCTGTTGACAGAGCTGGTGGAGGATTCGACGTTTCTCCCCTATCGTCTTCAAGGACGATCGGGGGATCTTCGGCCGGAGGATCTTGTTGGATCATCAGGCCCACCATGTCTTGGAACAGGAGGGCTATACGCTTTATGTTGGCTGCTTGTTCAGCAGCTTCTTTATCCTTCTTCTCCAATATCCGACGAAGGAATTCGGCGTTAGTTTCTTGCTCCTGGCGTTCGTCCGAGGACGTTTCAGGGCTTTCTTTTGGCCCAGTGAGTACGGCCATCACGTTCATCATCTCCTGGAGCTTTTGCTGTTGCTCGTGACTTAGGGCGTTTGGGTTCACCACCTTTGATATTCGCCGTAGGCGTGGGGACTTTCTCCGGCCTTCTTCTCTTGTAGGCTGTTGAAGTTGAGGGGGCCGTTGCTTTGGGCACCCAAGTGGTCGTCGCCTTTCGTTGCTTGACAGGGGGATTATCTTCCTACCGACCTTTCGACTTCTTGTATTGGCGAGAGAAATTAGGATCAATCACAGATTCTCGGACTCGTCCCCATGTCTTGTAGATCCTGGAGAACAGCGATTGAGGAGACTGCTCCGGATTTTCTGCTTCCACGGCGGTCTCTACCGGTGAAGGAGATCTTTTGAGCACCGCAGTTGGCGAATTCCTGCGTACCCTGTTCAGCAGCTCAAAGCCGTTCCCAGTTGGAACAGCAGCATTAACTTCCACCGTCGGAGCTGGCGGAGTTATCCCAGAGGGGGAGTTGCCTCCAGTCTTCCTTATCCGGCGCCAGTGGCGTCGTCGGGCATGACGAGCTGTCGGTATTGGTTCAGCGACAGAGACAGCTTCTTCTTGCCCCCTGTTCAGGCGAGGGACTGTTGTCGGTGCCAGCCTCTTGAAAACTGACGTCCGTTGAGGAGTTGTGTCCAAGCGGTCAAAAGCAGATTTCTGAGCGGGAGTGGGAATAGTCAGCCTTGCAAAGACTGACTCTTTGACAGGAGAAGCCGCCTTGGCGACTTCGGGAGCAGCCGTCTTCTTTGGGATGACTGCCTCAGGTGTTATGGGCTTCTTGATAGGCCCTTTGGTGCTTGAGCTTAGCCTGGTGAAGACTGAAGAATTGGATGACCCGTTGAGAGGGGCCGTGGGAGTAGCAAGTCGATCGAAGACCGACTTTCTTGAAGCTTCCGGTGCGGGCACAGGGATGGTGAAGCTTGCTGGAGGGATCATGGTTCCGAAGAACAGGCCAGTGGTAGCCTGAGTCACTTTCTCCACGGGCATAGTAAGGACGGAGGCCGCTTGAGGCCCATATGCTACACCTCCAGGTGAGGTGGAGCGTCGGTAGCATTGGCACTTTGAGCAGTTCGAGCAATTTGAGGCCATTGATGCTTGATTTCTGCGCCAGGAAAAAGACCAAATCTTAGTAACTTGAAATCCAAAGACAACCATTAACAAACCGCGATTCGTTCGTGAAGACGACACACGAAGTGTGGAGTGGAAAGAGGAAAAGGTCCCACCGGGCGTGCCAGAATCTGTTCCCCTCCGAATGGCGGCGCGACGTAGAGACGCCTTGCCTGAGATTCGGGGCAGATGCTATTTGGTTTTATCCGTCCACCTCTCTGAAGATGCCAAGTTGATTTATGGCACCATGTATCGGAGGTTTAGACGGATGCGGTTGATGTAGCAGACTTCGTCAGATTCCCCCTCGCTTGAGGGGTTTTTGATTACGGGGGCGCTCTTCCCTGCAGGCGCAAGCCCCTGCAGTTAATTACGCTACCGCATCGCGGTAACAACTTTCTCCATCTCCAGAATATCACTTCGTGTCGTGTGTGTTTGTTTTGTTTGTGGATGCCCGTGGATTGTATACGGAGACTAAGTTATGCCGTCGCCCGTAGGACGTGGATTAGTCCAAATCCGTATTTACTTAGATTTGGGTTTGGTGTTTTAGTTTAAGGATACGTTAGCCAAATTGAGGCTAAGATCAACTTAAACGTTCATTAAGGATGCGTTAGTCCGATTTGAGATTAAGATCAACTTAACAGGATCGTTTGGATCCGACAAAAGAGCATTTGGGGGCTCTATTGCTCCAGTTTAGGGACATAGTGGTCCATAGGTAGTTTAAGGACATTTCGGTCCATATTCCAGTTTAGGGACATGGTGGTCCATAGGTAGTTTAAGGACGCATAAGTCCATGGGTTTAAAGACCCCACAGTCCATGTCTTAGTTTAAGGACGCATAAGTCCGTGGGTTTAAGGACCCCACAGTCCGTGTTGATGTGTGGTTGTCGGGACCCGTCACCTCTCTGACGTCGTTGAAGGATTACAACGATAGGAGTCAGAGGAGTTCGGAGATGTACCCTTGAACCGGATGTAAATTGATTTAAGAGAGCAGCTGTGCTCAGTCAATTTAATTTGAGGACTTACGGCCATGATTGGGCTAAGTCCAGTTGAAAAATGTTCAACGCTTTTATTTGTCTTTGGCCTATTAGGCCTGTGCTAGGGCTTTGCCCCTTTTTAAATAATGCACTGCATTTATTATCTTGTTTGGGCTCTGCCCTTTTATAAATGATGCAGAGCATCAATTTTTGTTTGGGCTCTGCCCTTTTAATGCATTGCATTTTATTTTGTTTGGGCTCTGCCCTTTTATAAATGATGCAGAGCATCAATTTTGTTTGGGCTCTGCCCTTTTATTGCATTGCAATTTATTTTGGCCTACTATGCCTTTTTGATTTAGGCCTGGCCCTTCAGTAAACAATGCAGTGCATTTGTCAGGCGCTTTGTGCCAATCACTGAGCGCAAGCGCTTGTGGTGATGACACGTGTCACGCAAGCGCAGTGCGCTGCGCCAGTGCGCTGCGCTTGCGCTGCTGACACGTGGCGCGCTCTAGCGAGTTGCGCCAATTTCAGAAAGCAAGGCTCTATCTTAAAAGCGTATAGCGCAAATGGTTCAGGTGCTGACACGTGGCGCTCTCTGGTGGCTTGCGCCAACCCAGGAGCGCAACAGTGTAAATTTTACAAGTGCAGGGCACTGTTTAATTTCTTGATCCAATTTAGATCAGAGAAAACAAGTTTTTCTTGTTTTTTCTTGTTTTCAGAGAACCAGTGGTTCATAAAAAGTGCAAGGCACTATTATTATTTGTTTTTTATTGAAGATCATTGATCTTGTTCTTAGATCAATTATCTATTAGAAGAAATTCTTCTATTTTATAAAGGTTTTTACCTTTTTCTTGAACTTTCTTCAGAGTTCTCTCTGTTTTGAGGTTCTTAATCTCTCACAATGTTGATGATCTTTTGATTTGGGGTCTAGGGGTCTTTATATAGTGCCCATAGATTTGTTAAGTTTGTTAAAGAGATCATTCTCTGAGTGATTTGGGGAATTTTCCCCATCGTTGGATATTTGATCCAAGGGCTTCTGTTTTACAGAAGGCAATCTTCTTATTTTAACAAGAACAGAAGGATCTTACTAGAATTTTAATTCTGTTTGGCGCAAACGCCCCAGCGCGTGACACGTGTCGCGCAGCACACGGCGCAGCGCAACTGCGCTTGCGCAACTGCGCTGACACGTGTCGCGCAGCGCACCGCGCAGCGCACGGCGCAGCGCATCTGCGCTGACACGTGTCGCGCAGCGCAGCGCTTGCGCAACTGAAGCGTTGCTTCCTTTAATTTTGTTTTAAATAGAGCCTTGCTCTGATTGGGCGCGCTGCCTTGGGCACTGCGCTGACGTATCAGCTTTTGACACGTGGCGCGTTGCGCGCAGCGCAAGGAATTTGAAGCGTTGCTTCAAATTTTGAATTTTTGAAATTCAAACAGAGCTTTGCTCCGATTGAAGGAAACAACAGTGAAACTGAAACATATAAATGTTTCGAAGGGGTATCCGGGTATTCCTAGTAATGCCTCTTCCATTATCAGATTCACAACTGTAACCGTATATTTCTTTGCCATCTCTCCAAATCCCTTTATATGTCTTTAGTCATTACCTTCTGTACACCCCTTTAGGCTAAATGGTTTTCTTCCCTCCCTACCGTTCGGCACTAGCCTATGGTTTGGAAGAAAACTATCCAATAAGCATAATGGGTGTACTCTCCTAATCCTAGGAGTACTCGTAACCTGAGAGAAGGTGAAGAAAAAAGACAACTGAATAAAACCTTATTCCTATTTCTCCTGAACCAGAATCCATCCCCGAACTGGAACAAGTTCCTTCGAATTCGTATATAACCATACGATGGAGTATCCAAATAACTGTGGATCTTCGTAGTGATAAGGAGTGTCCTGGAGAAATACAAAAGTGAACTAGGAGTGGCGATGAAATACTTGGTTTGGTCGTGAATAGCAGTCGCAGTTTACTTTGCCCTCTTTCTAATCCCTTTATTTGTCTTAACTTATTACCTTCTGTACACCATCGTTAGGCTAATTGGTTTTCTTCATTCCCCACCGTTCGGCACCTGCCTATGGTTTGGAAGAAGACTATCCAATTAGCATAATAGGTGTACCGTCCTATCCAAGGAGCACTCGCAACCTGAGAGAAGGTAAAAGGAAAAGACAACTGAATAGTCCTATTCATTTTCTCCAGAACCGGAAACCATCCTCGAATCTGTAACAAGTTCCTTCGAGTTCACATATAACCATACGATGGTTTTATCCAATGGAAGTGGACGTTCGTAGTGATACGAAATGTTCCGGAGAAAAATGGTAAAAGCAGGAGTGGCAATAAGGTATGCAACTCAGACAATCCGAAAGCCAGTGTTTTAAGAAAGTTCGGTTAACTTGGTCACTGAGTCATAGTTTAGGGTCGTGCCATGGTCGCTGCCAAAGAGAGAGAGAAAAGAAACACTCTGCGTGCACTCTAACCTAGATCAGAATGGTTATCAATTTATCTAATCAGGAAACCTCCTACTGTAACCTCAAATTCTCCTCCAAACCTGAAAGAAGAATTAGTGGGGATCACCCGAGGAGTAAACCAACTCATCAGTGGGAATCGGGATCCAACTATCATCGCATAATAACGTGATGGAATCCACTCACGTTATCACATTCCAGAAGGTATGCGCATATCTGGCACGTTTCAGTTTCTTTAGAAACTCCCGATGTGATTTTTACCCCATGCTCTTATGACCTTGACGAAGGCCAACATATCATAAGTCACATGTCAAGTTCTACCCATCATTATCCAGGTTAATTTGAACCCACCCGTACATACCCTTGACGAAGGCCAAAATAGTGGTACGACTGTCCCAAACCAACGCATCTATCTATGCAGCAGAAAAGTAACAAATAGCTACCATACACTATGCCATAACGAAGGCCAACAAACATAGCATGAATACTAAGTGCTACCCGTCTGAAATGACAGGGGGCTACGAATGGTTTTTGGCGAAAAACCTTTAACGTAATGAACTTGATATCGTTGAAGGAACCGGATAGCTTTTTATAATATAGTGACGAAAACCTTTGCTAAAGAGGTCACTCCCGGTGAAGGGATCTCGGCTCTTTCCCCGTAGAATGAGGTGCAGGATATTCCAACTGAATACCACGATGCAAAGCAAAAAGAAATCGACTATAGTGAAGTTATTACCCTGACGCAAACTTCTGTCCAAGGGGTCACTCCCGGTGAAGGGATCTCGGCCCTTGCCTCGTCGACTGAGGTGCTGGATATTCATAACCGAATACCACTGTGCAAAACAAAAGAAAACGTCCTTGCAATAACAGCATTTTGAAAAATGTTCCAACAACATCAGAATAGGTTTGTTTAGCTTGCATTGATCCGAATCAATGCAATCCCATCAATTAATCACACCACAAAAGAACGAAAATATGATGTACGCATATGCCATCCGCATTCACCACTGGGTCCCGTCATCACCCGTTAGGTTACTTAACTAACGACAGAGCGGGGACTGGACTAGCGCGGGTGTAAAACATATACAACATCTACTAGTATATATATCAATATATAATATTCGCTCATGGCGTGATAAAATACAACATCACAGAGAGTAATAAGCATCACAGTACAATACAGATAATCTGGGATCCCCGGGTTTCCTTTGAGCCGCAAGTGAAACCCAACGTTCCCCTGGTTGTGTGGATAGCCTGTGCAATGAAATCCTAGACCCTTACGGGCGCAGCAAGTTACCCGCCAAAACCTGAAGCGAGGCAGCCCCCTTTCAACAAAGTGAATGGACCGCCCAGCACTTCACGGAATCCGGAAACTTGAGCACCCCTCCTTGGGTCAACCTATACCCCCTACGAGTGCGGCAAATAGCCCGCCAATTCTAGAGTGAAGCCCCCTCCGTCTCAAAGCCATGAGATGCGGGTCCGCTGCCCTCTAGAACCCGGCTATCCGTGCACCCCACCGCGGGGTAATCCTAGTACAGAAAATAAAATATGTACAACGGGTACATCGACCTCACCCTGGTCGTGCCCCAAAAGAATAATATACAAACAGGCAGTGACGGCAGTCCACATGTTGAACGCTCGCCCCGCAATATCAAATGTACAAATACAACTAAACTGTACTACCATTGCATCAAGGCTATCCACCACGACAAATTCGCAATATCACAGCACAACACAGAACATCAACGTGAATGTCACGTTCGCAAATCCGTCTAAAAGAACTATAGCAATTAGACAAGATTTACCGCTCGAATGACATTCACGGTCACAGATATAAAGTAAGCACAGTGAACTAACTTATTTAAAATTTTCGATCTACAAAATTTCCCAAAGTGGGCCCCAAGCACAACTGTTGCACTCAAAATAATCTGGGCCAAAACCAAAAATTCCAGAAACCGCAATTCCAAGAGAAAGACCACCTGAAGAAAAATGGTGCAATGATGCCCCAGAACGGCGGCGGAACCGCGGACAAAACGTGGGTAAGGCCGCGGTTCCGCGGCGCTCCTGTAGGATCACTCTACCAAATTTCTACAGTGATCTTAAAAAAGCCTGTCTGATTTTCTGAAACACTCAAAATAATTTTTCGACGACAAAAAAATTTCGACGGAAACTGCATAAATTGGAATCGCGGTTTTGGAAATTTCGTTCGATCGATATTTTAAACACGTTAGAACAAACTAGCAAAGGTTCATGGCGTGGCTCTGATACCATGTAAGTCTACGGTAGCGCCCCGGCCATCGATCCGAAGCCAAAATATGGAAACGAAAACTTTTCTTAAACTTGAAACCGGTGCTAACACAGACTATAATCCCGGATCGAACCATTAACCTTTAACTAGCTAACTAGAGAAGGGTTAGAAAAGCTATACCGATCGATCCGTGTCCTTCGGTCTTTAGCCACCATCTCCTGCTCCTCGCGGCATCTCCGATCTCCGGTCTCCTCGTCGGAAAGGGCACCACATCTTCGAATCCTTTTACGGGCTCCCGCTTCGTCCGAAGCAACTCGGACACGAAGTTTGCTAGCCGACGTGTCCAAGGTGATGTAGAGAATGTGTGTGATAACTTTGTCTCAAGCATCCATTGATTCTCAACACATGAGAGTGTATAGATGGAGGTTGAAGATGATGCCATTAATGGTGATAGTGAGCTCAAGAAAGAAGGAGGAAGAAGAAGAGCTTTCTTTTGTGTTGTATGATAAAATGAGATCTTGGATAGAATGATACAAGAGCTAACCACCATCATATGGCTGCCCTTCCTCTCTCCTCTTATCATTTCAACACATAAATCAATCAATAATGTGACATATGCACAAAGAAAGAGACCATGAGTCATCATTTGTGCATGTGTCACAATTAATGCTCCTAATCATGACTTTGAGCTCATTATTTCCATTTGTAAACATTAATCCAAATGTTTACAACAATAAAAGGATATGGCAACATCTAAAGTAAACTCGTGACGGATCACAAGGATACCACTCACCTGTATATACATACCTGCATCCGCATTCCGACTGAATGCGAATGCGATGAGACTAAAGTAATCCAACAAATATAATACTAGGATCCGGCTTAAACCAAAGCCCACTAGTATAATCCGTCTGATCATGATCCGTGCACTACTGCACGTATATGATCGAACCCTGCCATATATCATACGGCCTCTACAACATTTCGCCCGAAACTTGAGAAATGGTCTGTGGGGGACTCTAAAGACTCGTCAATACATTGGCTGTGGATTTAACCACTAGCACGTCAGTGGTACTAGCCGTACGTAACGGGCTACCAGGTATTGACCAAAAGGGAGGTCGATGAGAGAACTCATCCTGACACCCTACTGAGCCTGTCAGTGACAATATCCGTACAGTCTGGTCCGTTCGTCTATGAGTATCCCATGTCAGGCCTAGAGGGTTGGTAAAAGTCAGACCCACAAAAACGGTACAAGTCGTGTCGGAGTGTAGCCCAGAACACCCTGAGATACTACTGGAATACCTACCAGTAAATCTCCTGCCATGGCCAAGGACTTCGTGTAATGGCTCTCCTAAACACAGCGCGATCTCACCCCCAATACCGGGAGAGACGAAACCACTGCCGATCCGCTCACTGCCTCCATGTGGCTCGGGACTGTACCCAACTAAAACCTGTTTGCACGACTCCTTTGAGCCGTGGTAGGGTAGTAATCAAAGCACAGTGGGAACTCACACGAGACAAATGATGATCTCAGGTCGATGAACTAACCTATACACATGTCACCAGGGAACTGCTATCTGACGCCAGGTATAAAACCAACTAGCATATTCCCGGCGAGTCCTGTCCGGTGTACTCATAACCCAATGAGCACCTGTATACGTCTTAGGTGAACCAACTGACACCAATAGCTTGTGAGACCATCCGCCGCCCCTCGTCGGGGTCTCGATCCGTATACACTAGTCTACTTTGGAGTATCGATGCCCTGTCTCAAAACTCCCTCGACTAGGGACCTTTTAAGGATGTGCTTATAGACCCCAGCTCCCACGTATATGATCGCCATCATACTGCTGGCCGTCAAGCAAGAATCCTAAGGGCTCTATCAACGTGCAATAGTGACCTGTAATGTCACCTAAAATATGTACACGATGATAAAGATAAACCAGATAGCATACTATCATCTTGAGTAAGACCGTCTTACCGGTATTGGTCCTCCCTCAATCATTGCAATCACGTGCCTGCGATCCAATAATTGACTTTGAGGGCATGATTTTAAATGATTTAGCATGCTTATGCGCTTTTAAAAAGATGAATCAAAAATATTTATAACCGCAATCAAGAACGGCGTCGCTTAGTAGCTAGCCGGTGAGTACGGGTCGGTCCACAGGAATGTTGTGTATTTCCTAATTTGGTCTAACGAGTTAATTCCAAACTGTGTGAATGGATTATCGCTAAAAACTAAACTGATTTATACTAAGACTAGAATCTTGCTAGGGTTAGGTTTAGGTTAAGTTTGGAAATTAAAGATTTCCTCACCGCTTTCAATGCCCTAATTTCGATCTCTTTAGGTGTTATGGTAACAATTAATAAAGGGGATTAGTACCATCGGGAAGAAATGATGTTTCTTCCTCTAGGTTCTAGTCCTTCTTTTCTTAATTCTTACCCTAACCTCCATGGAAAACATACGCAACCGGTCGTTTATACTACGGTATCACCGTTATCTCGAGGGGTAAGGTGCCGTAGGGAATGGTGTGTGTGTGTATGCATGGAGTCCTATTAATTATATGTGATGGGGCAAGAAAGGGTTGAGATATTTCATCTCTCAAGCCTTCCCCAAATCTAACCCCAACAAGCGAGGAGACTACTCGCTCATTAGGGAATTGAAAAACATCTCTAACTATCTAACTAGGTCAAAGAATGAAAACTCTATACTAAGGCGGAATAAAAATTAACTAGGGCAATTAAATAAAACTACTTACTTTATTGATGGCTCTCTCCAAACATTTACACAGGAATTTTCAGATCTGAATAGATGAATAAAAAGAGGCATGACCCAAAACAGATTTTAGGATTTCTATTTATAGAACATAGAAACCCTAGCTTTGCAATCGCGTCATATCTGCAATTACAATTTTACCCCCTAAGAAAAAGACCTAGTCAACGCACCACCAGCCGCCACGATTTTCCACCGACACGGGTATAGCATGGCCGCGGTTCCGCGGCCAAACCCCATGTTTGACCGCAGATCCGCGGCTGTATAGTAGCTTCTTGAGTTGGAATTTCTAGGGTTTGGTCTAGTCGCTGATGTATTCTATTTTCTTCAGTTTGTTCTTCAGAATGTCTTCTGGTTCTCTTCCAGATCTCCACAGTGAATAATTGTAGTGGACTTTTACCGTTGCTTCGTGTTGAAGTCTTGAATCTTGCTCTGCCTTTGTGCTTTATGAATTTGTCCATTGATCTTCGTTTAGTCTTCAAACTGTAGGCTTGATCAAGATTCTTCCATTTGTTGGTCGTAGTCTCACTTTTGTATCGTCTTTTCATCTTTTCACTGTTTTTGTTCCGAGAACCTGTAACCTGGAACTATGTAGCAGACATGGGTCAAAAGCACCTGTTTATTTGTAAAAAGAATAAGAATGGGGAATATAATAATGCAATATTATGGTATGAACAGGGCACTATATCCAACATCTTCTGATCGCTCAATACCCGATTGGCCGTTACGTTTAGCTGACCTCTTGCGACTTGGGGGTGCTTGATATGATCATCACCCACTATCGGCGTATTGACGAGTCTTAGAGTCCCACAATGGAGTTTCCTAGTCCAGGCGAAACGATGTGGTGTGCATATGAAATATGCGCGGGGACCCGATTAAATGCGCATATGTGATACCGTATATTAATCGGGCGGTTTACTATTGGTCGGGTCATATGAGATATGACCGGTTTGCTAAATCAAGTGTTGATTTAACATTGACCATTAGTATTTTCACTTTAAACCCTTTTGTCTTTTAGTGTATGCATGCTTGTATGCACATGTTTACATTGATGCACATATGGATGTGCATGCACACATACATGCATACTCATTTGTATCATGGTTGTTGATACATTTGATGGTAGCAATATAAGACTCGCATGCTAGTAAATATGTTGATATTTATTTTTTTGGATTAATGGAAATGGAAATATCACTCATGGTTGATTATTTTTTTCATCCACTAAACCATTTGTTAACCTTGAGTTATCTTTCCATGGCCATTAGTGTTCCAAATGAAATATCTAGATATTTATTAACTAGGGTTAAGAATGAGAAGAGGAAAATATATATTTTTTCATTTCTCATTTTTATCCTAAGCTTATCATTATCTTGAGCTCTCATATTGCGATCTTCTTCTTCCTCTCTCTCTCTTGCTCTCTAGGTTTTGATAGTGAGTGAAAGAGTGATCAAGTTAGAGTTTTTAAGTGAGAAATCAAACCACATCATCATTCTATACTACTCTTGTCCATTAGTTTAGAGTGTTGGCTTCAAATTCTTCTCTTGATCAAGTGGAGCTTTGATCTTGGACAAAGAGGACTCCGGGTGGATCATCGTGGACTTGGAGGATCTCAAGCAAGCTTCTTTCAACCCTCAAGGAGCCAAAGAGTCTAGCAAAGGGAGCTACAAAGGTTGTATTCTCTAAACCTAGTACATTACTACTTGTGGATTGTGATAAGTTTAGTGTTACCCTAGCTTTTCTAGTTTGATCCTTAGGATAGTTTCATTAGCACCCTCTAATTTTTTAATATAGCATGTGTGATGCTACCAAACCCTAGTAGTGGTGCTAAGTGAAACCCTTCATGGTATCAGAGCCTAACTAGAAGCCTAGACGATATTACGATAATCCGAAAACGAAAACCTCCGCAAAAATACGGTTTTAGAAACCTTTGGAAATGCTCTCTGGAAAATTTTTTAAAACTGGTCTAAAAATTATTTAAACAACTGCAGAGTTGCATTTATGATAATACAAGAACACAGGTGAAATACGAATGGGGGGGCTCGGATTTTGGCCGATCCCTAGGCCAGGATTTCCGGCGACGCCGGCCCATTGTGCTCCCCTCCTCCTCGTATTGCACCAGTGCTCTGTGACTCATGATCTGGGGTTTCTGGTATTGTTTAGTAGTCCAGAATTGCATGTGATGTAAGTTTGGTAATGGACTCTTTGCGAAGTATTTCGTATTCGTATTTTTTTTAGCATTGTATTGGTAACCTATACGACATTAAACTGGTCGAACGATTATCAAACACTGGTATTTTCCAGATTGAACGTACTCAATATATCATGCAGGTATTCTTATGGACCCTCTAGAAGAATGAAACCCTAGCTCGAGATGTGATCACAGAACTGCAACTAAACCTTAGGGTTTACCGTAGTTAGTAGCGCCACAAATGAGGCTTGGGTTTGCCCTTCTACGGATGGTCCATAAAGTACTGTGCATAGTTTTTGGGTATTGTTTAACGGTGCTCAAGTGTTGAGCTTGCTGAGGAATATGGGTGTTCGCTAATTCGATCGAAGGGTTTGACATCGCCTAGTAGTATGTGATACTTGTTTCTGCGACCGTAAGCGTAGTATGTGTATCGCCGGTTTCGTTGCTATATGTCAACGGCAATTGGGGTACGCATACTTGCTTACGTTGATGACATGTGATGTTATATGTTGCTGTGCTATGATGTATAGGATTGTCGTGATCGAATAGCCGGGGGATTTTATGTGAGATGAGAGTTTTACTTTTCATTCATGTAAAATTCATTTGTAATGTAATATTCTTTTATTTGAGGCACTTCCGGGTTGAGGATGATGTCACCATTGTTATATATTATTTACTTTTCCACATTAGGATAGACCCAAGGTGGAGAGCACAAGTGACCGGGTTTTGGGGTCCAGTGGGAGACCATCTCGAGGCATCGAGACCGGGTTTCTTAACTCCAGAATTGGCAGGGTCACTTGCCGCTCTCGTAGGGGTCTAGGGTGTGGGATTGGCTATTCATCACGACCGTGGAATCCGTATTTCTATTGTTGGCTAAATACTAAATACGGACTGTTCCCCTCCAAATGGCGGCGCAAGACGCGGCGGGCGTCTTGCCTGAGATTCGGGGCAGATGCTAATCGGTGCTATCCGTCCACCTCTCTGAAGATGCCAAGTTGATTTATGGCACCGTATATCGAAGGTTTAGACGAATGCGGCCGATGTAGCAAACTTCGTCAGATTCCCCCTCGCATGAAGGGTTTTTGATTGTGGGGACGCTCTTCCCTGCAGGCGCAAGCCCCTGCAGTTAATTACGCTACCGCATCGTGGTAACAACTTTCTCCTTCTCCAGAATTTCACTTCGTGTCGTGGGTGTTTGTTTTGTTTGTGGTTGCCCGTGGATTGTATACGGAGACTAATTTATGTCGTCGCCCGTAGGACGTGGATTAGTCCAAATCCGTATTTTCTTAGATTTGGGTTTGGGGTTTTGGTTTGAGGATACGTTAGCCATATTTGAGGCTAAGATCAACTCAAACGTTTGTTAAGGATACGTTAGTCTAATTTGAGACTAAGATCAACTTAACGGGATCGTTTAGATCCGACAAAAGAGCATTTGGGCTCTATTGTTCTAGTTTAGGGACATAGTGGTCCATTGCCAGTTTAGGGACATAGCGGTCCATTGCCAGTTTAGGGACATAGCGGTCCATTGCCAGTTTAGGGACATAGTGGTCCAATAAAATGTATGGTCGTCGGGACCCGTCACCTCTCTGACAACGTTGAAGGATTACAACGACAGATATCAGAGGAGTTCAGAGATGTACCCTTGAACCAAAGTTGGTTGGGAGATCTCTAGTCCAATTTGGGAATAAAGTCTGTTTGAAGGTTTTGGTTTAAGGATACGTTAGCCATATTTGAGGCTAAGATCAACTTAAACGTTTGTTAAGGATACGTTAGTCTAATTTTAGACTAAGATCAACTTAACGGGATCGTTTAGATCCGACAAAAGAGCATTTGGGCTCTATTGTTCTAGTTTAGGGACATAGTGGTCCATTGCCAGTTTAGGGACATAGCAATCCCTTGCCAGTTTAGGGACATAGTGGTCCAATAAAATGTATGGCCGTCGGGACCCGTCACCTCTCTGACGACGTTGAAGGATTACAACGACAGATATCAGAGGAGTTCAGAGATGTGCCCTTGAACCAATGAGTTGGTTAAAAGAGCAGATGTGCTCAGTTCAAGATGATTTGAGGACTTATGGCCAGTTTGAGCTAAGTCCAATTATGTTTGAAATATTGGCCCTTTATTGGACCATTAGACATTTGTCTGGTTCAGCCCCTCATCATTCAGCAGTGCTAAATAGAGGTTTGGGGGCTCTGACAACATTCTGTCTTTGATTTCCTCAATTTTGAGATTCATTTGTAGGAGGGACTTTTGCCTCTAGAAAATTAGCCAATTTGGCTAAAAGTAGTGTTAAACACTAGAGAACAACAGTGTTAAACACTGGAGGTAGAACTCTCAAATTAGTGTTAAACACTAAAATACAATCAGTGTTAAACACTGGAAATATAATCTTCAATTTAGTGTTAAACACTAGAAACAATCAGTGTTAAACACTGGAAATATAATCCCCAAATTAGTGTTAAACACTGAAGAAAGAGGGGTCACGTGTGGACACGTGAGAGCGCCCAAAGGTGGGACCAGATCCCTTTATTTCGTTCTGTAATTAAGTGTTAAACACTTTGTATTTTGAGCCTCACATGTCGACACGTGGTGGAGATTCATGCATCGATTATTAAAGCACTTGCTGAGGGGTCACGTGGGAGCACGTGAGAGCGCCCAAAGCTTCTTTTCTTCTGCTTTTTCTTTCTGCGTTTTGGGAGTCACATGGGAGCACGTGAGGCATTGCCTCAGTGATTTTTCTTCTCATTTCTGAGGATCTTTTCAGGGGTCACGTGGGGACATGTGACCTTAATTCTTTTGCATGCATGAAGATCTCTTTATCTTTAAGAATTAAATTCTCTGTAGGGTTAAACCCTAATTTTGTTTTGGAGGAATTAAATTCCTATATATGTAAAAGAATTAAATTCTTATATAGGGTTAAACCCTAGTTCTGTCCATCTTGAAGGAATTAAATTCCTATATTTTCAGGAGAATTAAATTCTCATATAGGGTTGAACCCTAGTTTTTATCTTGGAGGAATTAAATTCCTGTAACTTTGGGAGAATTAAATTCTCATATAGGGTTAAACCCTAGTTTTGTTTTGGGAGAATTAAATTCTCTAAACTCAATTCCCCCTCTAAGTTTCGGATCTGCATGGCAGGATCTCAACCCGATGAGAATTAAATTCTCAACCTATGAGGAGATGTGCTTCTGCAGATCTTCAACTAGAGGAAGAACTAAGTTCTTGTAGAAGAGTTAAACTCCTAGATTTTGAGAATTAAATTCTCTGTTTAAAGTTTTGATTCTCTTTCTTTTCTCACCTAAGGTTTTCTTTTGTTGAGAATTAAATTCTCCTCTCTTTTCTTCTCTCTTGAGAATTAAATTCTTCTCTCTCTGTTCTTCTCTCCAAAAAGGTAGATCCCTTCTCTTCTCTTCTTGGCTCCTATTTATAAGAGAAAGAAAAGAATCAATTTGTTTAGCAAATCTTTCATTGAAATATTTGATTTGTTTTCATATTTAATATGAGCCTTTAGATCATTCAGTGAATTTTATTCACCGTTGGATTTAAAATCCAAAAGATATTCTGTTTGTTATTTTTTGTGAGATTTAGGGAAATCTTTCCTTGTCTAAGATTTTCCCATAAATTGGTGATTTTTAATCACCCTTGGATTTTTAATCCAACGGTCCCCATAATCCTTTTCCATTTGGAAATATTTAGAAACTTTTAGAATTTAATTCTATTAAACCGTAAGGCTTTCGAAGCCAGTCACGTGCTGACACGTGACCCTTGGTCACGTGTGAGCACGTGGCCCCCAATTGAGTCCTTTTCTCAGCGTTTATTTACGCTTCAGTTTTAACCATCACATGCCAACACGTGACCATTGGTCACGTGTGAGCACGTGATACCTCATTGAGGTATTTCCTTCAGCCATTTGTTTTTATTTCTGTTTTAACTATCATGTGCCAACACGTGACCATTGGTCACGTGTGAGCACGTGACCCCCAATTGGGTCCTTCTTCAGCCGTTTATTTTTATTTCTGTTTTAACTATCACGTGTCAACACGTGACCATTCATCACGTGTGAGCACGTGATACCTCATTGAGGTAATTCCTGATTTTTTAATCAGGGAACAGTGCATAGCATATTTGCTCATAACTTTTGATCCCGGATGAATTATGAAGCCCATAATATATCAAATCGAAGGGTTTTTTGAGATGCTTGCAATATCATCAGAGTTTAGCTGTTTCTCATTCGGGAGTTTATCAAAATACAGGCCGGAAGATACTAGTTCGCATTTTCTTAAGCGTACCGCTGCCATTTGATACCTTAGGCTCTTTGCGCAGAAATTTTTGGCGGGAACACGGACGTCCTAGTATATCCTATATTATCATATCTGTGTTTCTGCTGCCTATATTCTATGATGTGATCGCTTAATATATCTGAGACGAATGCTATATTATATATGAGATATATAATAGACGTTGCTTATGTTTTACACCCGCGCTAGTCCCGTCCCGGTATGCCGTTAGTTAAGTAACCTAACGGTGCATAACGGAACATTGCGGCGAATGCGAATGGCATAAGCGTACGTTGTATTTTCATTTCTTTTCTGTGATTGGCTTAAGGACTTAGATGATGGGACAACATTAATATGATTAATGTGAAGAAAAATAAACCTAAAAAGATGTAGAATCAGATTTGAAAACCACTTGGATTTTTACGAAAAAACTACATTTCAAAACTGCTGAGCTTAAGCCACTCCTTTTGAAAACCATTTGATTCTACGACGATATCAAGTTCAAAGCGTTAAGGTTTTCTTAAAAACCATATGCAACCTTCCGTCATTTTAGGAAGTAGAGTACTTAGTATTCGTGCTACATTTGTTGACTATAGTTAAGGCGTAGTGTACGGTAGCTAAGTGATGTCTTCCTACGATACATATGATGCAGATTAATTGGGACATTCATGCGATTTTGTTGACCATAGTTAAGGGTCACATTGATGAGTCTAATTAATCAAGAAATAACGGGTAGAACTTGACTAGTGCTTATGATTTGTTGACCATAGTTAAGGTCATGAATACTAGGGGTAAAAACCATATCGGGAATTTCAAGAGTTGAAATTTGCAATGAGATTGCATACCTTCCATATGATGGTTGGATCTCGATCCCACTATGGGCAATAGTTGCTCCCAGGAGAGTTTTGCAGTTTAAAATTAGCTAACCTATTAGATGTCTAGAAAGGTGTTAACGAGGCTACGCCTCTGGGAAGACGAGGTTTATATTAATTAGGTCCGTGGGAAAGCACGGGGAACCTCCCCCAAGTACCGACACTGGCCTGGCTGAACGGTTAGCGAAGTTGTAGACTGTAATTAATCCTGGCTAGTTTTCCTTTTAAGGTTTGAGGGGAAATTTGATAAAAGCAGTGGGAGACATCGATTAGATCAGATAATAACCAATCTGATCTTTGCAAGAGCTTTCGCTGAGTGTATTCTTTTCTCTCTCTTAATGGCAGATACCAATGACAGGACTCAAGCTTCTACTAGATAAAAATAAACTGAATGGGACCAATTATAAAGACTGGCTGAGGAACCTTAACATTGCCTTGACTTATTATCAGGTATCATATGTCCTCACAGCTCCAGCCCCGCCCGTCCCAGCCCCGCCCGTCCCAGGTCCTAAATCTTCAGTTGCGGATAAGGAAGTCCGCAAGATATAGGACGCTGACTGTGCCATGGCCAAATGCCTCGCGCTTGCATCGATGGATAACACACATTAGAAGCAGCATGAGAATATGGACGTCCAAGCCATATTTCTCCATACAAAGGAGTTGTATGGGGAGCAATCTCATGTCTTACGATACGAAGCATCACGAAAGCTGTTTCAGATGCGGATGGCCCCTGGCACACCAGTAGGAGACTATGTTCTGAAGATGATAGCTCTCATAAAAGAGCTTGAATACCTTGGGTGGACAATGGACAATGAGCAATATACTAATATTATTCTGCAGTCTCTCCCTTCCACCTTTGCTCAATTTATAGTTAACTTCATCATGCACAACATGGAGAAGGAACTACCTGAACTCCTTAATATGTTAAGGAGTGCAGAGAGGACGCTCAAGTCAGTGAAGACTCCCATTTTGAGTGTTGGGCCATCTTCCTCCTCTCGCCCGAAGGCTAAGGCCAAGGGAAAGATGAAGAAGAAACACACCAAACCTAAGGGTGGAGTCAAAAAGGCTAAGGGAAAAGACAAGTCCAAGGCTGGGGAATCGGGAATGTTATCACTGCCACAAAACAGGACACTGGAAGTGCAACTGCACGGAGTACTTGGATCTCAAGAAGAAGCATGGGGATTCTTCCGCTTCAGGTGTGTTTGTGACAGAAAACTGTTTTTCAATAAACTCTGCTTCCTGGGTATTAGATACCGGTTCAAGTTCTCACATTTACAATTCTATGCAGGGGCTGAGAAATAGCAAGGTTTTGAAGACAGGTGGCCATACTCTCTGCATTGGAAATGGTTCCAATGTACATACAGTTGCAGTGGGAGAGTATCACTTGGGGTTGCCGTCTAGATGTCTATTGGTTTTGAACCTATGTTATTATGTACCTAGTATGCTTTGTAATATAATATTTGTTTCTTTGTTAGACAATGAAGGATATAATTTTGTATTGCAGAATAATGTTATGAACATTCACCTGAATCAAATGTTGGTTGGGTATGGTACACTTAATAACGGGATATACGTCCTAAATCAACACACAGTTTTCAGCATACAACACACTAATAAAAGAAAACTTTCAGAAATAAATGAAGCTTTTCTTTGGCACTGTAGACTTGGTCATATTAACGAAACAAGACTTAACAAGATGCATAAAGATGGATATTTAAACCCTTTTGAATATAAATCTTATGCGACTTGCCAGTCTTGTATCAAGGGTAAAATGACCAAAACTCCGTTTACCGGACACGGAGAAAGAGCTACTGAGCTCTTAGGCCTCATACATAGTGAAGTATGTGGGCCAATGTCTACACAGGCTAGAGGCGGTTTTTCTTACTTCATTACTTTCACTGATGATTTCTCAAGATTCGGTCATGTATTTTTATTAAAGCACAAATCCGAAGCTTTCGAGAATTTCACTGAATATAAACTTGAAGTAGAAAAACAAACCGGGTTGAGTATCAAAATGCTTCAATCAGATCGAGGTGGGGAGTATCTCAGTACAGAGTTTGCGAACTTCCTAAAAGAGAATGAGATTCTCTCTCAACTCACTCCTCCTTACACACCACAGCACAACGGTGTGTCAGAACGACGGAATTGGACCCTATTAGATATGGTTCGTTCCATGATGAGTGATGCTGAGTTACCTGTCTCATTTTGGGGGCATGCATTGGAGACTATAGCGTTTCTACTGAACAGGGTCCCAACCAAAACCGTGTCTACCACGCCATATGAGATATGGCATGGGAAGAGACCATCTCTTAAACGAATTAAGATTTGGGGTTGTCCGGCCTATGTTAAAAAGCAAAATCCGGACAAACTCGAGACACGGTTAGTCATGTGTAATTTTGTGGGATATCCAAAGAATTCATATGGATATCTATTCTACCATAAGGAGGGACAAAAAGTGTTTGTTTCTCAGTATGCCACATTTTTAGAAAAAGAGTTTTTTACAAATGATACAGATGGCAGTGTGGTAGACCTAGAAGAAGTTCTAGAAACAAAAATTACAAATGATGACTTGGATGAACCGACTGTTGCAACAGAAACTGATGAATCTCGGCCACTCCGTAGGTATGGTAGGACTTCTCGCCCACCGGAGAGGTACTACGGTTTCCTCATTGATGGTGACAGAGAAGACTGCATCATGGAGGATGATGATACCACCAGCTTTCAGCAAGCTATCACGAGTGGAGACTCTGTGAAGTGGCTGGATGCCATGAGATCTGAAATGGAGTCTATGTACACCAACAAAGTATGGACTTTGGACATTATACCCCCTGGGGTAAAACCCGTGGGGTGCAAATGGATCTTTAAAAGAAAGATTGGTGTAGATGGGCAGGTAGAGACCTATAAGGCAAGACTTGTGGCGAAGGGTTTTCGTCAAAGACCAGGTTTGGACTATGACGAAACTTTTTCTCCCGTAGCCATGCTTAAATCCATTCAGATCCTACTTGCTATTATTTCTCACTACGACTATGAAATCTGGCAGATGGACGTTAAAACTGCATTTCTAAATGGAGATTTAGATGAATGCGTTTATATGGGCTTCATTGACAGTGGGAGCAGCGGAAAAGCATGTAGATTGCTTAAATCCATTTATGGATTAATGAAGGCATCACGGAGCTGGAACATCTATTTTGATGATGTTATCAAAGAGTTTGATTTCATCAAAAATCCGGATGAACCTTGTGTTTATAAGAAGGCTGTAGGGAAAGCTGTCACATTCCTCGTATTGTACGTGGATGGCATTCTTCTGATAGGAAATGACATTCATATGCTACAGTCGGTCAAATCTTTCTTATTACTAAGGTTCTCCATGAAGGACCTGGGTGATGCCACATACATTCTGGGCATTCGGATCTATAGGGATAGATCCAAGAGGTTATTAGGAATGTCCCAAACCAGGTATATCAATACCATCCTAGAGAGGTTTAGTATGGAAGACTCCAAGCGGGGTGCCTTACCCGCTTGCCATGGAGTCACTCTCTCCAAGGACTTTTGCCCAAAGACCGATGAAGAGAGAGCTCGCATGAGCATTATACCCTATACTTCAGCAGTAGGATCTATAATATATGCAATGTTATGTACACGCCCAGATGTAGCTTATGCACTTAGTGCAGTAAGCAGGTATCAATCCAACCCAGGGGAGAATCACTGGATAGCTGTGAAGAACATTTTTTACTTGCGAAGGACTAAAGAATTGTTATTGGTGTATACTAATGGAGATCTCCAAATGAAGGACTTTACCGATTTGTGCTTCTAGAGTGATAAGGACGACAACAAATTTATCTCTGGGTTTGTATTTACCTTCAATGGAGGGGTGGTAAGTTAGAAGAGTTCCAAACAAGATATTATTGCAGACTCTACGATGGAAGCTGAGAACATTGCTGCGAATGATGCCGCCAAGGAAGTCGTCTGGATGAGGAAGTTCGTCTCGGAGCTAAGAGTAGTTCCAACCATTATTGATCCAATACCATTGTATTGTGATAATAATGGGGCTATGGCGTTAGCCAAGGAGCCCAGGTCCCATCAGCGGTCCAAACACATCCCGAGGCGCTTTCATTTGATCCGAGAGATTATAGATCGCCGCGAGATCGAGATTAGGAGAGTAGACACAAAGAATAATACCGCGGATGCACTCACCAAGGCCTTCCCTCAGCTGCAGCATGAGCGACTTTTTGAGATGTTCGGTATGAGATACGCCAATAACTGGCCTTAGTGCAAGTGGGAGATTGTTGGATATATGTATGCCCTAGAGGCCATTATATGATAGTGAATGTATTTATACATGTATATATATTCAGTGTACATTCTTGCTCAACATGATAGTATGCTATCTGGTTCTACTTTATCTGACATGTTGACTTGATCATGCTTTTATTCATTTACACATGTTGATAAAGCCCTGAGGATATTTGCTTGACTACTGTGATTATGATGGAGATCATACTAGTGGGACGTCTGTACTTTATAAGCATATCCTAAAATGTCCCTAGTCGTAGGTGTATCAAGATGGGGCATCGATATACCTGAGTAGACTAGCGTATATGATACTAGACCCATATGATGGGCGATGGATTTTCACATATCCATTGATGTTTGACATCGAGATCATATACGGGTGCTCAGTGGAGACTGGGTACACTCGACGGACTCGCCGAGAACTGCTATATGGTATTATATCTATCGTCGGATAGCAGTTCTCAGGTGACACTGGTACAGGTTAGTCTGTAGACCCGAGATCGTCATAGAGTCTTGTGTGTTCTCCCACTGTACTTTGATTACCACCCTACCACGGCTCTACTGAGTCATGCAAACAGGTGGCTTTTGGGTACAGCCCCGAGACACATGGAGACGATGAGCGATAGGAGGGGTTTCTTCTCTCCCGGTATTGGGAGTTGATGTTGTGCTGTGCTCGATTGGCTATATCAGTAAATCCCTGGCCAGGGTTGTTGAGATTTACTGATAAGTGTTATCAGTAGTTTCTCGATCTGTTATAGACCATTCATCGGCACGACTTATTGAGTTGTTGGGGTCGACGTTACCATCTTTAGACTTGATATGCAGTATATCTGACGAAGAGACCGGACTTTACGGTAGTGTTGCCGGTTGGCTCGACGGGAGTTGTGACAGGTTCGCTTGTTTTCTTCTGATTGCTCAATACCCGGGTGGCCGTTATGTTTAGCTGACCTCTTGCGGCTTGGGGTGCTTGATATGATCATCACCCACTATCGGCGTATTGACGAGTCTTAGAGTCCCACAATGGAGTTACCTAGTCCAGGAAAAACGATGTGGTGTGCATATGAGATATGCGCGAGGACCCGATTAAATGCGCGTGATACCGTATATTAATCGGGCAGTTTGCTATTGATCGGGTCGTATGAGATATGACCGGTTTGCTAAATCAAGTGTTGATTTAACATTGACCATTAGTATTTTCATTTTAAACCCTTTTGTCTTTCGGTGTATGCATGCATGTATGCACATGTTTACATTGATGCACATATGGATGTGCATGCACACATACATGCATACTCATTTGAATCATGGTTGTTGATACATTTGATGGTGGCAATATAAGACTCGCATGCTAGTAAATATGTTGATATTTATTTTTTTGGATAAATGGAAATGGAAATATCACTCATGGTTGATTATTTTATTCATCCACTAAACCATTTGTTAACCTTGAGTTATATTTTCATGGCCATTAGTGTTCCAAATGAAATATCTAGATATTTATTAACTAGGGTTAAGAATGATAAGCGGAAAATATATATTTTTTTCATTTCTCATTTTTATCCTAAGCTTATCATTATCTTGAGCTCTCGTATTTCCATCTTATTCTTCCTCTCTCTCTTGCTCTCTAAGTTTTGATAGTGAGTGAAAGAGTGATCAAGTTAGGATTTTTAAATGAGAAATCAAACCACATCATCATTCTATACTACTCTTGCCCATTAGTTTAGAGTGTTGGCTCCAACTTCTTCTCTTGATCAAGTGGAGCTTTGAGCTTGGACAAAGAGGACTCCGGGTGGATCATCGTGGACTTGGAGGATCTCAAGCAAGTTTCTTTCAACCCTCAAGTAGCCAAAGAGTATAGCAAAGGGAGCTACAAAAGTTGTATTCTCTAAACCCAGTACTTTACTACTTGTAGATTGTGATAAGTTTAGTGTTGTTCTCCGCCGAACACAGGGACGAGACCACGTAGGTTCGTCTTGCCTGAATTTGGGGGCAGATGCTAATTGGTCCTACCCATCCACCTCTCCGAAGATGCCAAGTTGATTTATAGCACCGTATATCGAAGGTTTAGATGAATGCGGCCGATGTAGCAGACTTCGTCAGATTCCCCCTCGTTGAGGGGTTTTTGATTGTGGGGACGCTCTTCCCTGCAGGCGCAAGCCCCTGCAGTTAGTTACGCTACCGAATCGCGGTAACCACTTTCTCCTTCTCCAGATGGTCACTTCATATCGTGGGTGATTGTTTTGTTTTTGGTTGCCTGTGGATTGTATTCGGAGACTAATTTATGTTGTCGCCCGTAAGGTGTGGATTAGTCCAAATCTGTATTTTCTTAGATTTGGGTTTGGGGGGTTGGGTTTAAGGATACGTTAGTCTCATTTGGGACTAAGATCAACTTAAACGTTTGTTAAGGATACGTTAGTCTAATTTTAGACTAAAATCAACTTAACGGGATCGTTTAGATCCAACAAGAGAGCATTTGGGCTGTATTGTTTAGTTTAGAGACATTTCGGTCCATAACTAGTTTAAGGACATTACGTTGCAATGTTAGTTTAAGGACAACTCAGTCCGAGGTTAAGGACATCATAGTCCATGGATTTAAGGACCCCACAGTCCATGGTTAAGGACATCATAGTCCATGGGTTTAAGGACTCCACAGTCTATTTTAAAGACGTCATAGTCTTTGGAATGTATGGTTGTCGGGACCCGTCACCTCTCTGAAGACGTTGAAGGATTACAACGACAAATATCAGATGAGTAAAGAGATGTACCCTTGAACCGATATTGGTTAGGATCTGTAGTCCAATTTGGGACTAAGATCTGAGATTTATGAGGATATGGGCTCAGTTAATATGAATGAGGAGTTTATGGCCAACTTGGGCTCGGCCCACTCAGTTAAAATGTAAAACATTTGACAATGCTGAGCATTGATTTGAATTCTGACAATATTTTTGTCTTTTACTGAATGTTGAGCATTCATCATAGCTCTAGGGCTTTATTTTAAAGAACAGTTTATGTTCTATCAGCGCACACGTAAGAAACACGTGGTGCGCTTAGCGCTAGCGCCAGTCAATGAGCGCAGTGCGCTATATTTGGAGCGCTGAGGCGCTGCAGCGTTTTGCACTAGATGTGGAGCGCTGAGGTGCTTCTGTTAAGTAGCGCACACGTGAGGAGCACGTGGCGCGCTTGGCACTGAGTGCCAGTCAATGAGCGCAGTGCGCTATATTTGGAGCTCTAAGGCTCTTTAAAATTGAGAGCGCCAAGGCTCTGCAGCGTTTTGCGCTAGATGTGGAGCGCTGAAGCTCTTTTAAATTAGGAGCGCTAAGGCTCTTCTTTTATGCAACTTAGATTAGTTTGCGCCCCGAGAATTAAATTCCCAATCTTATAAGAGACTTTGTCTCATGGTTCTAAGAACAAAGTTCTTATATTTTATAGGAGATTTTTCATTCTCTTATTTTGGTGAAAAGCTTTGCCTTTATGGATCTGTGATCCTAAGAGAATTGACTTATTCTCCCCCCTCCTTATTTTATAATGAGATGTTCATGATCTCTTTGTGTAAAAGACCTTCGTCGTGTAGATCTATGATCTGTGAGAAAAATTATGTTCTTCTTTTATTTTATGATGAGATCTTTTGATCTCTTTGTGAAAGACCTTGGTCTTGTAGATCTATGATCTTTAAAGAAGTGACTTCTTCTTTTTAATTATGAGATGATTTCATCTCTCTGTTCATTTTTTACCTTGAAGAAACTCTTCTTTTTCTGGGAGCTTGGCTCTTCTTTCTGAAATCTCTCAAAGCTTATGGGGGGATTTCTCTCTTTTTTCTCTCTATCAGACTTGAAGTTTTGGGGCATTTATATAGGGCAAGCTGATTTGTTCATTCAGTTAAGGAGATCTTTTCTCCAATTGATTTGGGGATTTCCCCACCGTTGGATCTTTGATCTAAGGGCTTCTGATTTACAGAAGACAATTTTCTTGTTTTTAACAAGATTGGGAAATCTTTTCCATACAGAATTTATTCTGTATTTTGGTGATTTTTAATCACCATTGGATCATTGATCCAACGGTGCTCTGATTTACAGAACACAATCTTATTGTTTGGAAAGATTTTGAAGAATCTTTCCTTAACAGAATTTAATTCTGATTAATTAATGATTTATCATTATTATTGGATCTTTGATCTGACGGTGGGGAGCTTTTAGTTCCAGCGCTAGCACACCCGTGATTTGCACGTGGTGCGCTGCTTAGAGTGCAGCGCACTTAGCGCTAGCGCACGCGTGCTTTGCACGTGGTGCGCTGCTTAAGTGCAGCGCTCTTAGCGCTAGCGCACACGTGCTTTGCACATGGTACGCTGCTTAGGGCGCAGCGCACTTGGCGCCGCTATGAAGCATTGCTTCATTTCAAAATTTGAAATTTTGAACAGAGTTTTGCTCTGATTGGGGGAAACAAATACCTCCTCCCACCGTTGCGCTCACGTGGCCCACATGTGAGTGCAGCGGTAGCAACATCTACGCCCTTGAATCAACTTAGAAGTTGAAACGGCTCTCAGCGCCTATAAATAGGACCCTTGCCCTTGCTGCAGATTTTGCTGCCGAGGTTAATCCTATGCTGGCGACGCTCGTGAACTTTCATAGTGAGGGTGTCGTTGAGTCTTGGGTTAATCACTACAGGAAAATTGAGGCCTATCTGCATGAGCTCGAGCTCGGACGTCCTGCTCCCGAGGTCCTGGCTGTGAACTCCCAACGGGCTGCGTAGGTCGAGCAGAGCACTCTCTACCTCCGCCATCTTGAACAAGAAGCGGCCTTAAAGCGTAAGGAGCGCGAAGAGACTTCAAGCGAATCTTCCCGGCTGCACGCTCAAGTTGACGCAAATGCTGTACAGCTGAAAACCATATTTGAGGGCCTTTTACGATGTATTTCTGATGGGCTAACGCTGAGGCAGAAGCTCGACCTCATCGAGTGGGACGCGCAAAGTCGTGAGGCAACTCAGCGGGTCATTGATAAGCAACTTTCATCTTATCTGCAGCAACGGGCTCAGGTTGAAGCAGAGTTGGTCGCGGCAGCTGACCGTGAAAAGGGGCTGAGGGGAGTGCGCGAGCAACTGATTGGTATATTGAAAACGTCTCCCTCTCAATAGTTGTTTTTTGTATCAATTAACATAATATGTATCCATTTTTTTTTATATGATGTATCTTGTACCCAATCGAACTTATAAATAAAAGATACATTTCTTTCGTACTATCCTGTGTCATCTCTTGCTTTCTTCTTTTTTCTTTGTTGCCGGCATGTTATCTTAGTAAGCGTAGCCTGTAGATGATAGAGAGCATTCCGTCTAGAACTCTTCGAGAGGTCATGATGGCTTAGGAAGCAGGTTCAGATCTGCCGTCTAAGGCTTTTCAACTTTATGACTGTGAGGGTCTCATAAAGACTTTTCTCCCTACGAGTCGAAGGGATCTCGTAGGTGTATTTTCTCCTTAGGAATCATGAGGATTCCTAAGTGTGTTTTCTCTTGGGAGTCGTAAGGATCTCACAAGAGATTTTTCTTCCTTACGAGTCGAGAAGACCCGTAAGTGATTGATGAGGTTGACATTATCCGCATTTCACGGAGTCAGAGGTTGCTCTGGGCGTTTTCTATGGGGTCAGGATTGACTTTAACCGTGTTCCATGGAACCAGGATTCGCTCTGGCTGTTTCCCACGGGGTCAGCATTGACTTTAGCCGTGTTCTACCGGGGTCAGATTGACATTAGCCGTGTTCCGCAAGGACCAGGAACCGCTCTGGACGCTTCCCACGGGGTCAGGGTTGTCATTAGCCGTGTTCCACTAGACAAGGATTTGCTCTGGACGCTTCCTACGGGATCAGGATTGACATTGGACGTGTTCCACAAGGACCAGGATCTGCCTCTGGACGCTTCCCATGGGGTCAGAATTGACATTAGCTATGTTCTACTAGACCAGGATTTGCTCTGGACGCTTCCCACGGGGTCAGGATTGACATTGGTCGTGTTCCGCAAGGACCAGAATCCGCTCTGGACGCTTTCCACGGGGTCAGGATTGACATTAGTCGTGTTCCACTAGACCAGGATTTGCTCTGGATGCTTTCCATGGGGTCAGGATTGACATTAGCCGTATTCCACTAGACCAGGATTTGCTCTGGATGCTTCCCACGGGGTCAGGATTGACATTGGCCGTATTCAGCAAAGACCAGGATCCGCTCTGGACGCTTCCCACGGGGTCAGGATTGACATTGGTCGTGTTCCGCAAGGACCAGCATCCGCTCTGGACGCTTCCCACGGGGTCAGGATTGACATTAGCCGTGTTCCACTAGACCAGGATTTACTCTGGATGCTTCCCACGGGGTCAGGATTGACATTAGCCGTGTTCCACTAGACCAGGATTTGCTCTAGATGCTTCCTACGGAGTCAAGATTGACATTGGTCGTGTTTCGCAAGGACCAGGATCCGCTCTGGACACTTCCTACAAGGTCAGGATTGACATTAGTCGTGTTCCACTAGACCGAATTTGCTCTGGATGCTTCCCACGGGGTCAGGATTGACATTGGCCGTGTTCCGCAAGGACCAGGATCCGCTCTGGACGCTTCCCACGGGGTCAGAATTGACATTAGCCGTGTTCCACTAGACCAGGATTTGCTCTGGATGCTTCCTACGGGGTCAGGATTGACATTGGTCGTGTTCTACAAGGACCAGGATCCGCTCTGGACGCTTCCCACGGGGTCAGGATTGACATTAGCCATGTTCCACTAGACCAGGATTTGCTCTGGATGCTTCCCACGGGGTCAGGATTGACATTAGCCGTGTTCCACTAGACCGGGATTTGCTCTGGATGCTTCCCAAGGGGTCAGGATTGACATTGGACGTGTTCCGCAAGGACCAGGATTCGCTCTGGACACTTCCCACGGGATTAGAATTGGCATTAGCCATGTTCTACTAGACCAGGATTTGTTCTGGATGCTTCCCACGGGGTCAGGATTGACATTGGCCGTGTTCCTTAAGGACCAGGATCCACTCTGGACGCTTCCCACGGGGTCAGAATGACATTAGCCGTGTTCCACTAGACCAGAATTTGCTCTGGATGCTTCCCACGGGGTCAGTATTGAAATTAGCCGTGTTCCACTAGACCAGGATTTGCTCTGGATGCTTTCCACGGGGTTAGGATTGACATTGGCCGCGTTCCGCAAGGACCAGGATCCGCTCTAGACGCTTCCCACGGGGTCAGGATTGACATTAGCCGTGTTCTACTAGACCAGGATTTGCTCTGTATGCTTCCCATGGGGTCAGGATTGATATTAGCCGTGTTCCACTAGACCAGGATTTGCTCTGGATGCTTTCCACGGGGTCAGGATTGACATTGGCCGTGTTCCACAAGGACCAGGATCCGCTCTGGACGCCTCCCACGGGGTCAGGATTGATATTAGCCATGTTCCGCAAGGACCAGGATCCGCTCTGGATGCTTCCCACGGGGTCAGGACTGACATTAGCCGTGTTACACTATACCAGGATTTGCTCTGGACGCTTTCCACGGGGTCAGGATTGACATTAGATGTGTTCTACTAGACTAGGATCCGCTCTGGACGCTTCCCACGGGGTCAGGATTGACATTAGCCGTGTTCCGCAAGGACTAGGATCCGCTCTGGACGCTTCCCACGGGGTTAGGACTGACATTAGCCATGTTCCACTAGACCAGGATTTGCTCTGGACGCTTCCCACGGGGTCAGGATTGACATTAGCCGTGTTCCACTAGACCAGGATTTGCTCTGGATGCTTCCCACGGGGTCAGGATTGACATTAGCCGTGTTCCACTAGACCAGGATTTGCTCTGGATGCTTCCCATGGGGTCAGGATTGACATTAGCAGTGTTCCGCAAGGACCAGGATCCGCTCTGGACGCTTTCCATGGGGTCAGGATTGACATTAGCCGTGTTCCACTAGACCAGGATTTGCTCTGGACGCTTCCCACGCGGTCAGGATTGACATTAGCCGTGTTCCGCAAGGTCCAGGATCCGCTCTGGATGCTTCCCACGGGGTCAGGATTGACATTAGCCGTGTTCCACTAGACCAGGATTTGCTCTGGACGCTTCCCACGGGGTCAGGGTTGACATTAGCCGTGTTCCACTACACCAGGATTTGCTCTGGACGCTTCCCACGGGGTCAGGATTGACATTAGCCGTGTTTCGCAAAGACCAGGATCCGCTCTGGACGCTTCCTACGCAGTCAGGATTGACATTAGCCGTGTTCCGCAAGGACCGGGATCTGCTCTGGACGCTTCCCATGGGGTCAGGACTAACATTAGTCGTGTTCCACTAGACCAGGATTTGCTCTGGACGCTTCCCACGGGGTCAGGATTGACATTAGCCGTGTTCCACTAGACCAGGATTTGCTCTGGACGTTTCCCACGGGGTCAGGATTGACATTAGCCGTGTTCCGCAAGGACCAGGATCCGCTCTGGACGCTTCCTACGGGGTCAGGACTGACATTAGTTATATTCCACTAGACTGGGATTTGCTCTGGACGCTTCCCACGGGGTCAGGATTGACATTAGCCGTGTTCCACTAGACCAGGATTTGCTCTGGACGCTTCCCACGGGGTCAGGATTGACATTACCCGTGTTCCACTAGACCAGGATTTGCTCTGGACGCTTTCCACGGGGTCATGATTGACATTAGCCGTGTTCCGCAAGGACCAGGATCCGCTCTGGATGCTTCCCACGGGGTCAGGATTGACATTAGCCGTGTTCCACTAGACCAGGATTTGTCTTGACGCTTCCCACAGGGTCAGGATTGACATTAGCCGTGTTTCGTAAGGACCAGGATTCGCTCTAGACGCTTCCCACGGGGTCAGGATATTAGCCGTGTTCCACTAGACCAGGATTTACTCTGGACGCTTCCACGGGGTCAGGGTTGACATTAGCCGTGTTCCACTAGATCAGGATTTGCTCTGGATGCTTCCCACGGGGTCAGGATTGACATTGGTCGTCTTCCGCAAGGACCAGGATCTGCTCTGGATGCTTCCCACGGGTCAGAATTGACATTAGTCATGTTCCACTAGACCAGGATTTGCTCTGGATGCTTCCCACAAAGTCATGATTGACATTGGTCGTGTTCCGCAAGGACCAGGATCCACTCTGGACGCTTCCCACGGGGTCAGGATTGACATTAGTCGTGTTCCACTAGACCAGGATTTTCTCTGGATGCTTCCCACGGGGTCAGGATTGACATTAGCCGTGTTCCACAAGGACCAGGCTCCGCTCTGGACGCTTCCCACGCGGTCAGGATTGACATTAGCCGTGTTCCACTAAACAAGAATTTTCTCTGGATGCTTCCCACGGGGTCAGGATTGACATTAGCTGTGTTCCACTAGACCAGGAGAGGTTGACTTTATCCGCATTTCACGGACTCGGGGGTTGACTCTCGGTTGTCTGTGCACCGCCGATTCATGGATCTGGGAATTGCCGCGGTTCCGATTTGCTTGATGTTGCGTCTGTTGTAATGAGACGAATGTTGAGATGATCTCCAGGCTATTTGTGAACCGTCGAGACTTGGCTCTCTCTCGGATGGAGCCTGGGGGAAAGGTGTGGTTCCCTCTTTGTTTGTGCCCCTGGATTGTATACAGGGATTGACGTGATCTCACCTGTAGGGAAAAAGGTTTCATTTTATATATATTTATATTTTTTTTCTTTTCGCGATACTCTATCATTTCAGCTTTTATATCGCGAAAGTCACGATTGCCCAATCATTTCGGCTATTTTTCGCGGTGCCTAATCATTTCGGCTATTTGTTTTATTTACTCGCTGCTTTTTATTGCGAGTTGCCCAATCATTTTGGCTATTTTATATGCATACATTTTTTTTACTTGCTGATTTTTACGCAAGTTGCCCCATCATTTCGGCTATTTCATTTGTATTTGTGGGTTGCTGTCTTTTCGCTACGAATCTGGGATTTGATACCGATTTATGCATCAGCATCGCTACAACTGGGATATTGCCAGGAGCGAATCATCATTTGCCTTTGTTGATATCGAACAAAGGTGGCTTAGTGAATAGGGTTAGGATCCTGTCGACTAAGGCTTTTAATTTTACAAGCCGTAAGGGTCTCATAAAGGTATTTCTCCCTATGAGTCGTGAGGATCTCGTAGGTGTGTTTTCTCCTTAAGAATCGTAAGGAGTATTAAGTGTATGGTCTCTTATAAGTCGTAAGGATCTTACAAGAGTATTTTCTCCTTATAAGTCGAGAGGACTTACAACTGTCATTCGCCATATGAGCATATCCCCGGTCTCTGATGAGACTTTGTAAGGGAAATGTTTATTCGTGCCCGTGGATTATATGCAAGGGTCAATATTGAACCGTTTGTAGGGCAGTCTATGGGTTGTGATGGTTTAAGAACAGGTTCAGATCCCTGTAGCTTAAGGCTTTTGAATCTTATGAGCCGTGAGGGTCTCATAAGGGGGTTCTCCTTACGAGTCGTGAGGATCTCGCAAGTGTAATTTCTCCTTAGGAATCATGGGGATCCCTAAGTGTGTTGCTCCCTTGTGAGTCGTAAGGATCTCACGCAGGTGGTTTCTCCCTACAGGGTGAAGAGGACCTTGCAAGTGTCTTTTAACGAGATTGCGCCCTTTCGGGTTTTCACAAAACTCGCCGGTAGCCCTGCTGTTTTTACTCACAGAGCCCTTTCGGGTTTTCATCCGTGCTCATTTTGCTTATGGACATACCGTTTTTTTTTGTATGTCAGCCTTGGGATGCTGCGGTGCGTAGTAGTTTATCGACGTCTCGGTCAACAGCCAGTTTTAGGACATAGTGGGCCATCGTTAGTTTAAGGACGTTTCGGTCCGTTGTTAGTTTTAGGACATTTCGGTCCGTCGTTAGTTTAAGGACGTTTCGGTTCGTTGCCGGCTACTACTTATAGAGTTTGGGCTTAGAAAGATAGCGAGCGGACATAGGTGTCGTCATCTATCATTGACCTAGGCCGTGACTCGTCAGGCGTAGTATTTTTTTAGGAAGCGACCATTTATTGGCCTGAAAGGTATTTCACCATGCATTTCCATGAGTAGATAGGCTCCACCGTGGTAAACTTTGTCTATGATGTAAGGGCCTTCATAGTTTGGCTCGAATTTCCCCCATTTGGCACGATTGGGGATCATAGGTCTTTTAACCACTAGCATGAGTTTGCCTTGACGGAATGTTCTCGGCCTAGTCAATCTCTCGTATGAGCGCGTCATCTTTGCTTTTTAAGCCTCCAGATTTTGTTGCGCCATGAGCCTGGTTTCATCAAGGGTGTCGAGCTCCACAAGCCGAAGGTGAGCATTCTCTTCATCCGTTAGCTCGTAATGAACTGCCACTCGTAGAGAGGGTAACTCTATCTCGATTGGGAGCACCGCTTCTGTGCCGAATACCAATGCATATGGCGTTGTGTTTGTGGCAGTTTTGAACGTAGTTCGATACGCCCAGAGAGCTTCATACACTCTCTCGTTGCAGTCCCTCTTATTTTGAGACACCGTATTTTTCACGATCTTTGTCAAGGTCTTGTTAAAAGCCTCAGCTAGACCATTAGCTCGGGGATTATAGACCGAAGAGTATCTCCAGTCTATATTATGTTGTTGTGCGAAGCAGCTGATCTTGTGGCTTCTATAGGCTGGCCCGTTATCGGAGATAATTCGTCACGGAATGCCGAACCGATAAATGACGTGTGTCTTGAAGAAATGGAGGATATTCTTCGTCTTCACTTCTCTTAGTGGTACTGCTTCTGCCCACTTGGAGAAGTAATCGGTTGTTGCCAGTATGAACCGATGTCCTTTGGACGACGCTGGTTCGATGGGTCCGATTATGTCAGTTCCCCACATTTCGAATGGCCAGCTAGCCACCGTCGGGTGTAGCGGATTTGGATACTGGTGGATAAAGTCCCCGTGAATCTGGCACGAGTGACCCTGCTTCGCGTATTCGAGGCAGTCTTGGATCATTGTGGGCCAATAGTAGCCCATCCTTTTGATCTTCAAATTTATCTTTGGCCCGGCTTGGTGAGAACCGCAGAGTCCATCGTGAATTTCTTGGACGACTCTCCTTGCCTCTTCAGGTCCCAGGCATCTTAGCCACAGAGAATCAAATGATCTCTTATACAGAGTATTATTGACGAAGGCAAACGATAGGGCTCGTTTCATGAGTTGATGTCTTGAGGATGCATCTTCAGGCGTTCGACGGGATTTGAAGTAGTCTATAAAGACTTCTCTACAATCCTTAGCCTTTTCCTGGTCTTTTATTTGTAGGGTCGCTTGCTCGGTCACTGTAACAACTCCATTTTTAATGTACAAAGAATTGATTTAAATTCAATGTATACTTGAAGTATTTATTGCAGCTGATATCTCTTTAAGTATTTATTTCACTCCATAATTACAAGAAAGAGCTTGTAGCTCATTGGTAACACCTTGCATTGCTGAACCAAGCCACCAGAGTTCAAATCCCATGCCCCACATTATTTTTTAAATTTATTTTGTTTTAAATTTTTGGAAAGTCAACAATCAAACCGCCATAACTCACAAAACTTGAACTGAAGACAAAAAGTTAAATACACCAAAATTCCCCCCAAGAGATTCCCCACCCGACGAGCCTTCGACTCGGCCCGACTCGGGCCGGCGCCGCCGGACGGCCGAGTCGTCAACACGGAATTTTTCCGTGTTGACCTGGTCTTCTCACCTGAATACTTTAATTTTTTTGATCGGTTATCAAATTCTCAATAAATCCCTTTTACTCCAAAAATTTAATGATTTTTAATGTTTTTTATATATTTTTTATATTTTTTTTAATTAAAACCCTAACCCTAGCCTAACCCTATATAAACACCCCTACCATCTACCCTCTCACCTTACATTCCTAAGTCCACTCTCTAAAAATTTCAAGAGAACTTGGTACGTTAGAAAACGAGCGAAAGGCGAAGCGCTGCCGAAATCGACGGCGAATCCCGGCGATCGTACTAGGACCTCTTCACGACGTTTCGACGCACCATCAAACCCACTACCTCCCTCTCACTCTCTAGCGTTGTCCATACCCGTAAGTCCCCCTTTTTCTACCTTTCTTTCTTCCATTAAAATACGATTTTTCAAACCCGACGGAAATCGGAACAAACCGATTTCCGATTCGGTTTTCTATCAAAACTCACTTATCACTAATTCCATAATGCTTAAACATATTCATGTTGACTACTAATCACTTAAAAATCAATTTGGATAAAGTTTCTTACATGAAATGATAACTTTTGCAAAATACCGTATTTTTGCACTTAAATACCACCATGTTTAGTTTATCACATTTAACCCTTTAACATTGCTATACCTTAAAATAGATCACGAGATAATGACCTACCTCCACACACACTCATATGTAATCATAACACGCTACCATGAAAACTTAGAATACGATAAAACAAGATTTTACATTAAAATACCATTTTGTTCTTAATAAAACCTTTTCTAAAAGTTCTAAGTTTTAAACAATTTTAAAACAATATCTTTTAATAGGAAAATACGATATGTCATGTACATCGATCGTTTATCTAAACCTGACTTTGTGGTGTCTAGGCAAGTGTGTCTAAGGCGAGTGGTTACTTAATTAGGTCCACTACTTGTAGTGGAGAGCATCCCACTCACCCGGCACTTACCTGGCCGCAATTGGCTGTGAAGAAGCGATTTGAGGCTTCTAATGACTTGTCGTTTAGACCATTTAGAAATAGGTTAGTTGGCTTAGGAAACCCTAGAATCTAAAATACGGAAATTTACACCCTTTTTCAAATAAATACCTTATCTTTATAAAATTGTTTTCTAAATGATTAGTATTTATTAAATCTTTGCAAAGCGCCACTACAACCCACCTTTGGGGAACTCGTTAGGGATAGTACGGTTTATCGTGCACCCTCAGGCTTAGTAGTACGAGATTCAGACCTCCGCAAGGAGCATTCGGTCTCGAAAGGTTTAAAATACGACATTTAAGAAAAATGAGATTTTTGGAATATAAAATATTTATTAAAAATTATTCTTGTATAAACATATGTATATTTATCATTTAAACACCTATTTTATTATAAGATAAAGTTTTCACCTTTTCCTAAAAAATTACAAGATTAAAAGTTACATTAAAATACCATGAATTTCAATTAAATCAATATTACAAAATTAATACTTTTATTTATGTAATTAGGATATTCTCACTAGAAATAATACAAATAAAATTTACACTCATTATAACTATAAAGACGAATAATAAATACTTGAGGTGTATCTTGAAAACTATACAAAAGTACTTTTTACATAAAAACCCCTCAAGTTTTATAATTTACAATAATGACCCTAACAATTATAGAACTTCAAATTACATTTCTTTTAGTCTGACTCGGGTTTGAGTCTGATTATTTCTGACTTGAATATAATTCAAGTCATTCTATATTCTTTAATATTCCAACTTAATATGAATACATGAATCCCAGAATCCAGTTAATAATCTATACAACTTGACTGAATCAAACCATGGATATACATCCATTATTCCGTTATTCCATTTACATGGTTATGCAGTTACAACATGTTTACTGATATCATGGTTTTGGTCAGTCATTCAACTTACACTATACAATGCAATAATACAATCAAAACACTACGGGGTTTAAGGGGTAGATTGGTACGGAAGGTGTTAAAGGTGGCACGAGGTGGTCAGATTAAGACACCTGACCTATATTCCGTTGCTGTTGTACCGTGGCTTAACGGTTCCTTGTACATTCCGTTTGCCCTGGTCTCTAGCATATAGAGACCCCTCTCGTATACACTAGCATCCTTCTGTACCAAGCTACAAACAACAGCGTTAACACAATATTCTATAATATTTTACAACCTCTTTACGAAATACTCTTATTCTGTCTTTTCTATTTCTTCTTTATCTTTGGGACTTACCGAGCGACCTGTTCGCTGACGACATTCTATTTCTTTCTTCTTTGAATGTCGTCAGGTGCTTTGGACCCAGCAGAGATCGAGCCCACCGGTGAAGACTTGGAGCAGTTTCACGAAGACCCCGAGCTCTAAATATTGTACCTTGTTCTATTCAGTATTTTCATTTCCTGTTATGCCACTGTTTAGGCATCGCTTTTCATTTCAGTTGTATTTACTTTTCATGCATTGTACAAAAGAATGTTATTAATAAAGTTGCTGTTATTTCTATATCTCTTGTCTCTTGTGATTTCTTTTATATTGCTTAGATACGCTTAGCATATGTACTTCTAAGTATATACGTAGCGGACCTCGTCGTGTCCACTTCGCCATACACCGGGAAGCGGGGCGTGACAGGTTTTGTTGGTGGCCCATGCAGGTCTGAGCTGTATGAATCCCTATCATGCAGTTCTGTTCTGCGTGAACAACCTAAGCAATATAACACAAGAACCAGCAACTAAAACATTCTTTACAATTCATGTTTCTTGAATCTTACAAATTTCTATTCCTTGAATCTTATCATTTTATGTATTTGAATCTGTCCTAACCCAAATTTTTCTTCAAGGTTATGGATTCCCCAAACAACACCAGCACCAACGTCAACAACACACCTCCAGCACTACCTCTCGCACCAACTGTTCCTGCACCACCCACCGAGCAAACAGTGCTACTTGAGGTGATTCGCAGCCTTCTCGAGGGACAACAACAACTTCTGAACCGTCCTAAGACCGACGCACCGGGAGTAAAGCAATTCAGGGCTTTACATCCCAAGCAGTTCTCTGGTAAAGGAAGCCCTCTTGAAGCTGAAGAATGGGCACAAAGCATCGAAGACGATCTGGCAGCAGCTCAAGTGCCAGACATCGCTTGGGTCCGTTTAGCAAAACTACAGCTCACGGATAATGCTCGCAACTGGTGGAAGGCGGAAGAAAGCCGTCTGGTACAGCCGATTGAATGGAAGACTTTTCGCGAGAAGTTCGACGCGAAATATTTCCCTGTGACTGCCAGGTTTGCAATGGAGCAGCAGTTTATTCATCTACAACAGGGTTCAATGTGGGACAAATCAGTAGATGAATACGATGCTGAATTTACCATGTTAAGCCGGTAAGATATGTCACAATAGTTCAATTTTTTTTAAAAATCACATACTACACAGCTAACACAATCTTTAAACAGATTCGCGGCACACTTGATACCGACGGACGAAATCAGAGCCCGTCGCTTTCAACAAGGACTGGACACGGAGATTCAGGCTGCTCTAGCCACGGGAAAGTTTTTGACTCATGAGGATGCTCTAGAAGCTGCCCGCAGTTATGAGGCGGTGATAAAAGCAAGGGGCAGATCTCAGTCTGCAGGAGTCAAATGCCCTGCCAACCAAATGGCAGGTGGAGCCTCGTCCAGGCCACTTTTCGTGCCAAGGCGACCCGGAGTACCAACCCATCGTCCCAGCCCAGCCTTTTGCACTTACTGCAAGAGAACTGGATATATGATGAAGGACTGCCGTCGAGCCAACCGCCTTTGCTTAGTCTGCGGCTCAGCTACTCACGATATTGGGTCTTGTCCCTAAAGACAGAACCCAGTTACTGCACCCAGGCCAACAATTACTTATCCGCAACGACCAGCTCTTCAGGCACCTGCTCCCAAACCTGCACTACCTGCACCACCCAGAGGACCACAAGCTGCACCACCTCCTCGTCAGTTCCATCAAGCTCAAAGGAATGTTTCGAGAAATGCTCCTCAGGCCAGGAGGAATGTACCAAGGCGCCAGGCTTTCACGATGTCCGTGGAAGAAGCTGAGGCCACTGGCCAAGTCATCACTGGTAAACTTTTCTTTTCAAACTTTGCTTTTCTATTCTACTACTTAGTTACATATTTCCTATACCTAAAACAAATCCCACATACCTTAGGTACAATCTTAGTATCCTCAATCCCTGCACTTGCACTGTTTGATACTGGAGCATCACATTGCTTTATGTCGCAACGGTTTGTCCAAACCCATGCGATTCCAGTTTCACCACTTGTATCCAGCTGGAATGTCAGTTCCGGAAATGGCGTTCTAAAGGCAACTATGGGATACAGCATGTGTCCAGTCGTCGTCTACAGTCGAGAGTTTTATGCTGACTTCAAAGTGCTGGACATACCGAACTTCGATGTGGTTCTAGGAATGGATTGGCTTGGAACTTTTTATGCTACCATAGACTGTCGTCAAAGGAGGGTAGTATTCGAGATCCCAGACCATCCGGTCTTCTATTTCAAAAGCGGAGACCGTACACTGGAGCCAAGTACCTACAAAGCAAAGCCAAGAGAAGCAGTAGTTGCAGCAGCTCAAGCAGAGGAAGAATCAAGACCATATGTGGTTCGAGAGTTCGACGATGTATTTCCTGACGATATATCAGGTTTGCCTCCCGATCGAGCTCTTGAATTCAGTATTGATTTAGTACCAGGAGCACAACCGGTGATCAAAGCACCCTATCGTTTAAGTCCGGAAGGTTTGAAGGAAGTCCGAACACAGTTGGACGAATTACTGGCGAAAGGATGGATTCGTCCCAGCACTTCAAGTTAGGGATCACCTGTACTACTTGTGAAGAAGAAGGAAGGTTCATACAGAATGTGCATCGATTACAGAGCCTTGAACGAAGTCACTATAAAGAAAAAGTATCCACTCCCGCGCATCGATGATTTATTCGATCAGCTCAGTGGATCTTGTGTTTTCTCTAAATTAGATCTTCGTTCAGGTTATCATCAAGTGAAGGTCAAGGAAGCTGATATTCACAAAACAGCTTTCAGAACTCGCTATGGACATTACGAATTTCTAGTGATGCCATTCGGAGTGACCAACGCACCCGCAATATTCATGAACCTTATGAATCAAGTTTTCCGGGAGTACTTAGACATGTTCGTTGTCATCTTCATCGACGACATCCTGGTGTATTCTAAGAGTCAGAAAGAACATGCAGAACATCTACGAATTTTCCTGGAAACTCTTAGACAACATCAGCTTTATGCCAAGTACAACAAGTGCGAGTTTTGGCTAAATCAAGTTGGTTTTCTTGGACATATCGTATCAGGAGAAGGAATCTCTGTAGATCCAGCGAAAGTTTCGGCAGTTAGCGAATGGCCTACACCAAATTCAGTGAAGGATATTCGAAGTTTCTTGGGTTTAGCTGGATATTACAGAAGGTTTATTGAAGGCTTTTCGAGGATAGCAACGCCCCTGACCAAGCTCACACGTAAAGATGAAGAATTTGTGTGGTCAGAAGCATGAGAACAAGCTTTCGTAGAACTCAAGTCAAGGTTGGCATCGGCACCTATTCTCGTCATACCGGATCAATCTGGAGGATTCGAAGTGCATTGCGATGCATCCGGTAAGGGATTAGGATGTGTTCTACATCAGCACGGTAAGGTTGTGGCTTATGCTTCAAGACAGCTGAAGATTCATGAGCGCAATTATCCGACGCATGATCTGAAGTTGGCAGCCGTCATCTTTGCTCTCAAGATTTGGCGTCATTATCCACTTGGTGAACGAGTGAACATCTACACAGATCATAAGAGCCTGAAGTACGTGTTTACTCAGAAGGAGTTGAATATGCGGCAGAGAAGATGGTTAGAACTCATGGCGGACTTTGACATCAACTTGCAATATCACCCAGGGAAGGTGAATGTAGTACCTGATGCTCTTAGTCGCCAACCATTAGCAATGAATCTCACCGCTCAGTGGAAGCTTCAACAAGACTTGCATCAGATGGAGATTGAAGTAGTCATGCCAGGTAATGCTTCAAGTTTGATGAATTTACAAGTTCAATCAACCATTGTCAATCAGATCAAAGCAGCTCAAGCAAGTGATGCTAAGTTGCAAAAGATCAGAGAACAAGTGGAGAATGGACTCAGAACAGACTTCATCATCCATGAAGACGGATCTTTGAGATACGGCAGCAGATTGTGTGTACCAAAAGGTCCTGTTCGGGAAGAGTTAATGAAAGAAGCTCACAACTCTCCCTACTCAGTACATTCTGGAGGTACCAAAATGTACAAAGATCTACGTCAGAATTATTGGTGGCATGGAATGAAGCGTGAAGTAGCCAGAAGCGTCGCAAAATGCTTGGTGTGTCAGCAAGTAAAGGCAGAACATCACAGGACTGCTGGATTACTTCAACCGTTACCAATCCCATAATGGAAGTGGCAACACATCACGATGGACTTTGTGACTACTCTTCCTCGCAGCACAAAGGGTAATGATGCCATATAGGTCATTGTTGATTGACTCACAAAGTCGGCTCAATTCATCCCATTTCGAGTTGGCCAATCAACTGAGACACTAGCGAAGAAGTACATGGAGGTAATAATCTACTTAAGATTTAAACTCTTCATAATGTACTATCTCTGATACCCATGAACTCATACAGGAAATTGTGAGACTCCATGGAGTACCGGTCTGCATTGTCTCCAATCGTGACACCAGGTTCCGATCGCAATTTTGGCAGAGTCTGCAAGAAAGCTTGGGAACAAGTCTGAACTTCAGCACGGCTTATCATCCACAAACAGATGGTCAGTCGGAACGAACTATTCAGATCTTGGAAGATATGCTCAGAGCGTGTATACTAGACTTCAAGGGATCGTGGGAAGATCACCTACATCTTGTGGAGTTTTTGTACAACAACAGCTACCAAGCAAGCATAGGAATGGCACCTTTTGCAGCACTGTAGGGAAGGAAGTGTCGTTCGCCATTAAGTTGGGACGACATCGGAGATAGGGAACTTCTTGGACTAGAGATGATAGTAGCAACCGTTGATGTGGTTCGTACTATCAGGGAAAGGATGCGCATAGCCCAAGATCGACAAAAGCACTGGGCTGATGCAAAGAGGCGACACTTGGAGTTCCAGCCAGGAGATCACGTATTCTTGAAGATATCTCCGAACCGCGGAGTGATCCGATTTGGAAGACGGGGTAAGCTAAGTCCGAGATACATTGGACCGTTCGACATACTCGAACGAGTCGGTGAAGTGGCATACCGTTTAGCGCTTTCATCTTCATTGGAAGGAGTGCATAATGTGTTCCATATATCCCAACTCAGAAAGTATGTGAGTGACCCCAGCCATGTACTTGATCATTCCGAGCTCACTATACAGCCCGACTTGTCTTGTGAGCAACAGCCCGTGGAGATCCTGGACAGGAAAGTGAAAACACTTCGGAACAAGGAAGTTAACTTAGTTCGAGTGATGTGGAGGAAAGACACTCCAGGAGAGTCCACTTGGGAAAGGGAGGATGAAATGCGTACTAGATATCCACACCTCTTTGTAAACTAGTCCTCAAATAAAAGTTGTAAATTTCGAGGACGAAATTTTTGTAAGGAGGGTAGACTGTAACAACTCCATTTTTAATGTACAAAGAATTGATTTAAATTCAATGTATACTTGGAGTATTTATTGCAGCTGATATCTCTTTAAGTATTTATTTCACTCCATAATTACAAGAAAGAGCTTGTAGCTCATTGGTAACACCTTACATTGCTGAACCAAGCCACCAGAGTTTAAATCCCATGCCCCGCATTATTTTTTATATTTATTTTGTTTTAAATTTTTGGAAAGTCAACAGTCAAACCGCCATAACTCACAAAACTTGAACTGAAGACAAAAAGTTAAATACACCAAAATTCCCCCCAAGAGATTCCCCACCCGACGAACCTTCGACTCGGCCCGACTCGGGACGGCGCCGCCGGCCGGACTCGGCCGGATGGCCGAGTCGTCAACACGGAATTTTTCCGTGTTGACCTGGTCTTCTCACCTGAATACTTTAATTTTTTTGATCGGTTATCAAATTCTCAATAAATCCCTTTTACTCCAAAATTTTAATGATTTTTAATGTTTTTTATATATTTTTTATATTTTTTTAAATTAAAACCCTAACCCTAGCCTAACCCTATATAAACACCCCTACCCTTTACCCTCTCACCCTACATTCCTAAGTCCACTCTCTAAAAATTTCAAGAGAACTTGGTACGTTAGAAAACGAGCGAAAGGCGAAGCGCTGCCGAAATCGACGGCGAATCCCGGCGATCGTACTAGGACCTCTTCACGACGTTTCGACGCACCGACAAACCCACTACCTCCCTCTCACTCTCTAGCGTTGTCTAAACCCATAAGTCCCCCTTTTTCTACCTTTCTTTCTTCCATTAAAATACGATTTTTCAAACCCGATGGAAATCGGAACAAACCGATTTCCGATTCGGTTTTCTATCAAAACTCACTTATCACTAATTCCATAATGCTTAAACATATTCATGTTGACTACTAATCACTTAAAAATTAATTTGGATAAAGTTTCTCACATGAAATGATAACTTTTGCAAAATACCGTATTTTTGCACTTAAATACCACCATGTTTAGTTTATCACATTTAACCCTTTAACATTGCTATACCTTAAAATAGATCATGAGGTAATGACCTACCTCCACACACACTCATATGTAATCATAACACGCTACCTTGAAAACTTAGAATACGATAAAACAAGATTTTACATTAAAATACCATTTTTTTTCTTAATAAAACATTTTCTAAAAGTTCTAAGTTTTAAACAATTTTAAAACAATATCTTTTAATAGGAAAATACGATATGTCATGTACATCGATCGTTTATCTAAACCTGACTTTGTGGTGTCTAGGCAAGTGTGTCTAAGGCGGGTGGTTACTTAATTAGGTCCACTACTTGTAGTGGAGAGCATCACACTCACCTGGCACTTACCTGGCCGCAATTGGCGGTGAAGAGGCGATTTGAGGCTTCTAATGACTTGTCGTTTAGACCATTTAGAAATAGGTTAGTTGGCTTAGGAAACCCTAGAATCTAAAATACGGAAATTTACACCCTTTTTCAAATAAATACCTTATCTTTATAAAACCGTTTTCTAAATGATTAGTATTTATTAAATCTTTGCAAAGCGCCACTACAACCCACCTTTGGGAACTCGTTAGGGATAGTACGGTTTATCGTGCACCCTCAGGCTTAGTAGTACGAGATTCAGACCTCCGCAAGGAGCATTCGGTCTCGAAAGGTTTAAAATACGACATTTAAGAAAAATGAGATTTTTGGAAAATAAAATATTTATTAAAAATTATTCTTGTATAAACATATGTATATTTATCATTTAAACACCTATTTTATTATAAGATAAAGTTTCCACCTTTTCCTAAAAAATTACAAGATTAAAAGTTACATTAAAATACCATGAATTTCAATTAAATCAATATTACAAAATTAATACTTTTATTTATGTAATTAGGATATTCTCACTAGAAATAACACAAATAAAATTTACACTCATTATAACTATAAAGACGAATAATAAATACTTGAGGTGTATCTTGAAAACTATACAAAAGTACTTTTTACATAAAACCCCCTCAAGTTTTATAATTTAAAATAATGACCCTAACAATTATAGAACTTCAAATTACATTTCTTTTAGTCTGACTCGGGTTTGAGTCTGATTATTTCTGACTTGAATATAATTCAAGTCATTCTATATTCTTTAATATTCCAACTCAATATGAATACATGAATCCCAGAATCCAGTTAATAATCTATACAACTTGACTGAATCAAACCATGGATATACATCCATTATTCCGTTATTCTATTTACCTGGTTATGCAGTTACAACCTGTTTACTGATATCATGGTTTTGGTCAGTCATTCAACTTACACTATACAATGCAATAATACAATCAAAACACTACGGGGTTTAAGGGGTAGATTGGTATGGAAGGTGTTAAAGGTGGCACGAGGTGGTCAGATTAAGACACCTAACCTATATTCCGTTGCTGTTGTACCGTGGCTTAACGGTTCCTTGTACATTCCGTTTGCCCTGGTCTCTAGCATATAGAGACCCCTCTCGTATACACTGGCATCCTTCTATACCAAGCTACAAACAACAGCGTTAACACAATATTCTATAATATTTTACAACCTCTTTACGAAATACTCTTATTCTGTCTTTTCTATTTCTTCTTTATCTTTGGGACTTACCGAGCGACCTATTCGCTGACGACATTCTATTTCTTTCTTCTTTGAATGTCGTCAGGTGCTTTGGACCCAGCAGAGATCGAGCCCACCGGTGAAGACTTGGAGCAGTTTCATGAAGACCCCGAGCTCTAGATATTGTACCTTGTTCTTTTCAGTATTTTCATTTCCTGTTATGCCACTGTTTAGGCATCGCTTTTCATTTCAGTTGTATTTACTTTTCATGCATTGTACAAAAGAATGTTATTAATAAAGTTGTTGTTATTTCTATATCTCTTGTCTCTTGTGATTTTTTTTATATTGCTTAGATACGCTTAGCGTATGTACTTCTAAGTATATACGTAGCGGACCTCGTCGCGTCCACTTCGCAGTACATCGGGAAGCGGGGCGTGACAGTCGCTCCCTTTTCTTCAGAGGATTCCGGAGATATTTCTGCCGGTGCGAGAACCCGATAGCTTTGCACAACGATCCTCACGCCATCGAGGTTTCGTCGGCCAGTTCTTTAGCGAGCTTGGCTAATGCATCCGCTTTACTGTTTTCCGCACGTAGTATGCTTTCCAGGGTGTAGGCAGGAATTTGAATCAGCAGTTGCTGTACTCTCTCGCCGTACTTTACCAACTCAGGCTTGCACGTTTGATAGTCGCCGTTTACTTGACTAACAATCAGTTGGGAGTCCCCGTATATGAGGAGGTTTTCGATTCCCATGTCTACAATGATCTCAAGACCTGCTATCAAAGCTTCGTACTCGGCTTCATTGTTCGTCCTCGGCTCTGTTAAGGAGAAGGCAAAGCGCATTATCCCTCCTTGTGGAGTCACGAAGATGAGGCCTACCCCTGATTTGATTTTGAGGGTGCTTTGTTTGCGCTTCTTCATGGAAGATGCTCCATCGAAATAGAGTTCCCATTGGGTATTACTCTCTCTTCTCTCCCCGTCGATCGTGTCAAACACGTGCATGTCTGGCAATTCGCAGTTCAAGGGAGAGTCGGCAGGTATCGGATGCTCAGCGAGGAAGTCGGCGATGGCTTGGCCTTTCACTGCCTTGAGGGATCGATATGTCACCGAGAATTCCATTAAGAGTAGGGCCCACTTAGCGAGTCGTCCCGTTAATATGGCCTTGGACATCAAATATTTGAGAGGATACACCTTTGATATGAGATGGACCTCATGTGCCAACGCATAGTGTCTGAGCTTCGTTATCGCGAAGATCAATGCCAGGCAGTGTTTTTCAATGGGGGAGTAATTGTTTTCTGCCCCCAGGAGAACTCGACTCAAGTAGTAGAGGGCTCTCTCCTTCCCTTGGTTGTTTTCTTGTGCCCATAATGCGCCTAGAGAACCCTCAAGGGCGGTTGTATACAGAATGAGAGGCTTTCCCTTGACTGGAGCGGTTAGCACCGGAGGATTCTGTAGATATTGCTTGATTTCGTCCAGCGCGCTTTGCCATTTGCCATCCCAAATGAACGGGGTTCCCTTCTTCATCAAGTGACTGTAGGGATGACATTTGCCGGAGAGGTTAGCTATGAACCGCCGGATATACGCAAGCTTCCCTTGGAGAGACCGCATTTGCTTGAGAGTCCTTGGCGGAGGCATTTCTATAATCGCCTTGATCTTCGACGGGTCTATCTCAATGCCTCGGTGTCGGACGATGAATCCCAGGAACTTGCCTGAGGAAACTCCGAATGCGCATTTGAGAGGGTTCATCTTCAAGTTGTATTTCCGAAAGCGCTGAAACACGATCTTCAGATGCTCTAAATGTTCCTCGTATGATTTGCTTTTAATTATGAGGTCGTCAATATAGCATTCAACGATTTCATGTATGAGATCATCGAAAATCTTTGGCATGGCCCTCTGATAGGTGGCACCAGCGTTCTTTAGACCGAAAGACATCACCTTGTAGCAGAATATGCCTAAAGGGGTCCGGAAAGCGGTATGCTTTTGATCTTCGGGATGCATCTTTATTTGATTGTACCCTGATGAGCCGTCCATAAAGGAGAAGACGTCATGAGTGGACGTGTTGTCTATCATCAGCTCAGTAACCGGTACGGGAAAATCATCCTTCGGCAAGCTTTGTTGAGGTCCCGAAAGTCTACGCGGATGCACACCGTCCCATTTTTCTTCATCACTGGGACAATGTTGGCAATCCAGTTAGGGTACTGAACCTCTTGGATGAAGCCGGAGTCGATGAGCTTCTTGACCTCGGCGTTGATACTCATTTCAAGTTCGAGCCGTATTCTTCTCGGCGCTTGCTTGAATGGCTTGACGTCCGGAGATATCGCCAATTTATGCACCGCTATTTCCGGATCTAGCCCCGGCATCTCAGAGTAGTTCCATGTGAAGCAGTCTTTATACTGCATGAGCACTTCTTTGAGCGTAGCCACCTTTTCTTCAGACAACAGCTCACTGACGAACGTCGGCCGTGGATCGTCTGCCGTCCCCAAATCGATTTTTCAGAGGTTATCTATAGTAGTATGTATCCCATCTTCCAGCTCTTTTGGCACCGGTAGAAACTCTGAAATCACTTCGTCATCATCTCTTTCGAAGCACCAGGGGAGGTCAGCCATATCCTTGCGTACTCCTTCTCTATTCTTTCTTCGGGTGCGTCTTCGGGACTTTCCTTAGGCGATGGATTAGCGTTTGCTGCCGCCCGAGCAAGCATTTCTTGCATATTTTCACGTTGCAGTTGAACTTTTGTCACAGATCGAGTTTGAGGTCGGAGACTAGTAGAAGCTCGAACTTCGTCTTTGTAATTCACCACATAACCTATGTGAACTACCATGCCCCCAGGCTTGGGGTGTTTGGAGTTTTGGCCTTTGGAGTTTGCTCCGGGCACTTGAGCTTTATTAGGCCTCTTATTATGAAAAGCCGCTTTGGTTTTGGGAGGAACCGATGTATCAGGATCCGTCTTGGGGTGAGTCCCCTTTCACCTGCTTCCACACCTTATATATAGATGAGGAAATTTGTCTCAGGGAGCGAACTGGTTTTTGCTCTCGTGGGATCTCCATGGGCTGCGGAGACTTCTTCAATATTGCAGTAGGAGAATTTTATCTAACCCTTCACAAAAATTTGAAGCTGTTCCCAGTTGGAACAACAACATTCGCCGCTGGGGTTGAAACAGGACCATACGGAGAACTGCCCCCAGCTCATTTTGTATGACGCTGATATCGACGTCGACTATTTCTTACGGCCGGGATTTGATTACCTTCAGGATTTTGCCGAGCCTACCCCCCTGTTTCCTTTGAGAGCTTGAATGTTCTACCCCCTGCGTCGACCTTGGTCCTTAGCATGTGCCATTTGTTTGTGGACTAATTCCGTCGGCAAAGCTGGTGCTTGGGGAGCCCGCCTGTGGACGACAGACTTCCTCTGGGCTTCCTCCATCGGCATTGAGGCACCGAGGGTGGGAGGTGGGAGCATCGACCCAAAGAGAAGCCCGTTGATTTCTTGAAGAGCCGGATTGCAAAGATTTGAGCCTGTAAGTGGCCCATTCTTGACTCCACCAGATATGACAGAGCCTGTGTTGCTAAGGTAGGAACAAACGTCATTCTTCATAGAGACGAAGCACCGACTTCAGTATCCACTCCCCTAAGGGCAACCACAAACATACACACTGCGATTATCTGATCACTGGAAAAACACGACACACGAAGTGTGGAGTGGTAAGAGAAAAAGGTCCCACCGGGTGTGCCAGAATCTATTCTCCGCCGAACACAGGGACGAGACTATGTAGGTTCGTCTTGCCTGAATTTGGGGGCAGATGCTAATTGATGGTATCCGTCCACCTCTCCGAAGATGCCAAGTTGATTTATGGCACCGTATATCGAAGGTTTAAACGGATGCGGCCGGTGTAGCAGACTTCGTTAGATTCCCCCTCGTTGAGGGGTTTTTTATTGTGGGGATGCTCTTCCCTGCAGGCGCAAGCCCCTGCAGTTAATTACGCTACCGAATCGCGGTAACCACTTTCTCCTTCTCCAGATGGTCACTTCGTGTCGTGGGTGTTTGTTTTGTTTTTGGTTGCCCGTGGGTTGTATACGGAGACTAATTTATATTGTCTCCCATAGGGCGTGGAATAGTCCAAATCCGTATTTTCTTAGATTTGGGTTTGGGGGTTGGGTTTAAAGATACGTTAGTCTCATTTGGGACTAAGATCAACTTAAACGTTTGTTAAGGATACGTTAGTCTAATTTTAAACTAAGATCAACTTAACGGGATCATTTAGATCCAACAAGAGAGCATTTGGGCTCTATTGATTAGTTTAGAGACATTGCGGTCCATAACTAGTTTAATGACATTACGGTCCAATGTTAGTTTAAGGACATCTCGGTCAGAGGTTAAGGACATCATAGTCCATGGGTTTAAGGACCCCACAGTCCATGGTTAAGGATATCATAGTCCATGGGTTTAAGGACTCCACAGTCCAGTTTAAAGACGTCATAGTCTATGGAATGTATGGTTATCGGGATCCGTCACCTCTCTGAAGACGTTGAAGGATTACAACGACAAATATTGTAACAACTCCATTTTTAATATACAAAGAATTGATTTAAATTCAATGTATACTTGGAGTATTTATTGTTGCTGATATCTTTTTAAGTATTTATTTCACTCCATAATTACAAGAAAGAGCTTGTAGCTCATTGGTAATACCTTGCACTGCTGAACCAAGCCACCAGAGTTCAAATCCCCTGCCTCACATTATTTTTAATATTACTTTGTTTTTTGATTTTTTTGAATACCAACAGTTACACGTGCGTTTCTCACAAATTTCCTTCTACACATAAAAAGTTAGATGCACCAAAAATCCCTCCAGGAGACCCCCCACCCATCGACTCTTCGACTCGGCCCGACTCGGGCTGGCGCCGCCGGCCGGACTTGGCCGGACGGCCGAGTCGTAAACATAGGAAGTGAGCATCTTGACCTAGTCTACCCCCTGCACACACTAAATTTCTTGATCGGTTACAGAGAGCACATTAAACCTCTTTTACTCCAAATTTTAATGTTTTTTATTTAATTTTTACATTTTTTTAATTAAAAACCCTAACCCTAGCCTAACCCTATAAATACACTCCCTATCCTCTACCCTCTCATCTTAAATTTTTGAGTCCGCTCTCTCAAAATCCCAAGAGAACTTTGGTACGTTGGAAACGAGCGAAAGGCGAAGCGCTAACGAAATCGAAGGCGAATTTCCGGTGATCGTGCTAGGAGCTCTCAACGACGATTCGACGCACCGGCAAACCCTCTACTTCCCTCTCACTCTCTAGTGTTGTCCAAACCCGTAAGTCCCCCTTTTTCTATCTTTCTTTTCTTCCATAAAATACGAATTTACAAATCCGACGGAATCGGAACAAAACCGATTTCCGATTCGGTTTTCTATAAAATCTCACTTATCACCAATTCCATCATGCTTAAACATCTTTATGTTGACTATTAATCACTTAACAACTAATTTGAACAAGTTTCCTCCCATGAAATGATAGCTTTTGCAATATATCGTATTCTTTCACTTAAATACCACAATGTTTAGTTTTTCACATTTAACCCTTTAACATTGCTAAACCTTAAAGTAGATCACGTAATGATCTACCTCCTCACACACTCATATGCAAACATAACACGCTACCTTGAAAACTTAGAATACGATAAAACAAGATTTTACAATTAAATACCATTTTCTTAACAAAAACCTTTTCTAAAAGTTTTAGGTTTGCTACACTTTTACAACAAATATCTTTTAATAGGAAAATACGATAAGTTATGGACATCGATCGTTTATCTAAACCTGACTTTGTGGTGTCTAGGCTAGGCAAGTGAGCAAAGGTAACTTTAAAAGGCCCATCTCACGATTCGTGAGCGGATCCCTCCTTCCTCACTTGTATTTATCTGGCCACAATTGGCGGTGAAGAGGCGATTTGAGGCTTCTAACAACTTGTTGTTTAGATCTTTTAGAATTATTCTAGTTGAAATGGAAACCCTAAAACCTAAAATACGGAAAATCGACTTTTGCAAATAAATACCTTTTACTTTAATAAAACCGTATTCTAAAGGTTTAGTATTTATAAATCTTTGCAAAGCGTCACTACAACCCACCTTTGGGGAACCCGTTAGGGATAGTACGGTTTATCGTGCACCCTCGGCTTAGTAGTGCGAGATTCAGACCTCCGCAAGGAGCATTCGGTCTCGAATGGTTTAAAATACGATATTTTAAGAAATTGATTTTTTTATATATAAAATATTTATTGAAATTAATTTTGTATAAATATATGTATAATTATCATTAAAAGATCTATTTTGTTATAATATAAATATTCCACTTTTTCTAAAAATCACAAGACTAAATTTTACATTAAAATACCATGAATTTCAAATAAATCAATATTACAGATAAATACCCTTATTTATGAAACTAGGATATTTTCACTAGAAATATCACAAAATAAAATTACACTCATTATAACTATAAAGATGAATAATAAATACCTGGGGTGTATCTTGAAAACTATACAAAAGTATTTTTTACATAAAACCCCCTCAAGTTTTATAAATTACAATAAGGACCCTAGTAAAAATTATAGAACTTCGATTTACATTTCTTTTGTCTGACTCGGGTTTGAGTCTGATCATAATCCGACTTGAATATGATTCAAGTACTATATAAATCTATAATATTCCAATTCAATATGAACACAAGAATCCCAGAATCCAGTTATCAATCTATACAACTTGACTGAATCAAACCATGGATATACGTCCATTATCCCGTTATTCCATTTACCTGATTATGCAGTTACAATCTGTTTACTGATATCCTGGTTTTGGTCAGTCGTCCAACTTATACAATACAATACAACAATACAATCAAAACACTACGGGGTTTAAGGGGTAGATTGGTGCCGAAGGTGTTAGAAGTGGCACGAGACGGTAAGATTAAGACACCTAACCTATATTCCGTTGCTGTTGTACCGTGGCTTAACGGTTCCTTATACATTCCGTTTGCCCTGGTCTCTAGCATACCGAGACCCCTCTCGTATACCTTGGCATCCTTCCGTACCAAGCTACAAACAACAGCGTGAACACAATATTCTACAATATTATACAACTTTAGAAGATACCTCTTATTCTGTAAATTCTAATTCTTCCTTATCTTTGGGACTTACCGAGCGACCTGTTCGCTGACGACATTCTATTTCTTTCTTCTTTGAATGTCGTCAGGTGTTTTGGACCCGTCAGAGATCGAGCCCACCGGTGAAGACTTAGATCAGTTCCACGAAGACCCCGACCTCTAGACATTGTACCTTGTTCTACTCAGTATTTTTCATTTCCTGTTATGACATTGTTTAGGCATCGCTTTTATTTCAAATGTATTTACTTTTCATGCATTGTACAAAAGAATGTTATTAATAAAGTTGATGTTATTTTTATATCTCTTGTCTCTTGTGATTTCCTTTATATTGCTTAGATACGCTTAGCGTATATACTTCTGAGTATATACGTAGTGGACCTCGTCGCGTCCCCTTCGCCGTATACCGGGAAGCGGGGCGTGACAAATATCAGATGAGTAAAGAGATGTACCCTTGAACCGATATTGGTTGGGATCTGTAGTCCAATTTGGGAATAAGATCTGAGATTTATGAGCATATAGGCTCAGTTAATATGAATGAGGGGTTTATGGCCAACTTGGGCTTGGCCCACTCAGTTAAAATGTTAAACATTTGACAATGTTGAGTATTGATTTGAATTCTGACAATATTTTTATCTTTTATTGAATGATGAGAATCCATCATAACTCTAGGGATTTATTTTAAAGAACAGTTTATGTTCTATCAGCGCACACGTGAGAAATACGTGGCGTGCTTGGCGCTAGCGCCAGTCAATGAGCGCAGTGCGCTATATTTGGAGCGCTGAGGCGCTGCAGCGCTTTGCGCTAAATATGGAGTGCTGAGGCGCTTCTGTTAAGTACCACACACGTGAAGAGCACGTAGCGCGCTTGGCGCTGAGCGTCAGTCAATGAGCGCAATGCGCTATATTTGGAGCGCTAAGGCTCTTTAAAAATTAAGAGCGCCAAGGCTCTGTGGCACTTTGCGCTAGATGTGGAGCGCTGAAGCTCTTTTAAATTAGGAGCGCTAAGGATCTTCTTTTATGCAACTTAGATTAGTTTGCACCCCGAGAATTAAATTCCCAATCTTATAAGAGACTTTTTCTCATGGTTCTAAGAACAAAGTTCTTATATTTTATAGGAGATGTTTCAATCTCTTATTTTGGTGAAAGGCTTTGCCTTTATGGATCTGTGATCCTAAGAAAATTGACTTATTCCCCCCCTTTATTTTATAATGAGATGTTCATTATCTCTTTGTATAAAAGACCTTCGTCTTGTAGATCTATGATCTGTGAGAAGAATTATTTTCTTCTTTTATTTTATGATGAGATCATTTGATCTCTTTGTGAAAGACCTTGGTCTTGTAGATCTATGATCTTTAAAGAAGTAACTTCTTCTTTTTAATTATGAGATGATTTCATCTCTCTGTTCATTTTTTACCTTGAAGAAACTCTTCTTTTTCTGGGAGCTTGGCTCTTCTTTCTGAAATCTCTCAAAGCTTATGGGGGGATTTCTCTCTTTTTTCTCTCTATCAGACTTGAAGTCTTAGGGCCTTTATATAGGGCAAGCTGATTTGTTCATTCAGTTAAGGAGATCTTTTCTCTAATTAATTTGGGGATTTCCCCACCGTTAGATCTTTGATCCAAAGGCTTCTGATTTACAGAAGACAATTTTCTTGTTTTTAACAAGATTGGGAAATCTTTTCCATACAGAATTTATTCTGTATTTTGGTGATTTTTAATCACCATTGGATCATTGATCCAACGGTGCTCTGATTTACAGAGCACAATCTTATTGTTGGAAAGATTTTGAAGAATCTTTCCTTAACAGAATTTAATTCTGATTAATTAATGATTTATCATTATTATTGGATCTTTGATCTGACGGTGGGGAGCTTTTAGTTCCAGCGCTAGCACACCCGTGATTTGCACGTGGTGCGCTGCTTAGAGTGCAGCGCACTTAGCGCTAGCGCACGCGTGCTTTGCATGTGGTGCGCTGCTTAAGTGCAGCGCTCTTAGCGCTAGCGCACGCGTGCTTTGCACATGGTGCGCTGCTTAGGGCGCAGCGCACTTGGTGCCAGCGCGTGCTTTGCATATGGTGCGCTGCTTAGGGCGCGGAGCACTTGGCGCCGCTATGAAGCATTGCTTCATTTCAAAATTTGAAATTTTGAATAGAGCTTTGGTCTGATTGGGGGAAACAAGTGTTACCCTAGCTTTTCTAGTTTGATCCTTAGGATAGTTTCATTAGCACCCTCTAATTTTTTAATAATGCATGTGTGATGCTACCAAACCCTAGTAGTGGTGCTAAGTGAAACCCTTCATATATAAGTTCATGAGATGAACTTCGTTCCTACCATTGTGTGACAATGGAGTTGTGGCTTAGGCCTAGGAACCCCCGTCCCATCAAAGATTTAGACATATTCTTAGGCAGTATCACTTGATTATGGAGATGGTTGATCTCTAGAGAGATCAAGGATGGGAGAGTAAACACAGAGGACAACACGGCGGATCCACTCACAAAGGCCTATTCACAGGAGAGACTTTTATTGGATGGTTGAGTATAAGATACTTCAACCACCGCTGATTGTTGGGTATGAGATACTACAACAAATTGCCCTAGTGCAAATGGGAGATTGTTAGTTATATGTATGCCCTAGAGGCCATTACTGTACATACGATGTATATTGTAATGGATGCTTGGACATACATATGGAGGACTTTCTTGCTCGACATGATAGTATGCTATCTGGTTGCTCTTTATCTTAACATGTACGTTGATTGTCTCTATGTTACATATTGATAAAGCCCTTAGGATGAGTACTTGACTACCAGGACTATGATGCAGATCATACTAGTGGGGACAGAGTAGTCGTTAAGTACATCATTCAAATGTTCCTAGTCGAGGGTGTATCGAGACAGGCATCGATATACCAGAGTAGACTAGCGTATAGCTTCTCGACCCATGTAGATGGGCGATGGATGATCCCATATCCATTGGTGTTTGACATCAGAGACAGTATACGGGTGCTCAGTGGAGACTGGGTATACTGGACGGACTCGCCAAGAACTCCCAGATGGTATTATACATTACTTCAGATGGCAGTTCTCTGGTGACACTGGTACAGGTTAGTCTGTAGACCCGAGATCGTCATAGATTCTTATGTGATTCCCACTGTGCTTTGATTTCCACCTTACCGCGTTCAAGAGAACGTGCAAAACGGTGGCTTTTGGGTACAGTCCCGAATCACATGGAGGCAATGAGCGATAGGAGGGGTTTCGTCTCTCCCGGTATTAGGGGTTGATGTTGCGTTGTGCTCGATTGGCTATAACAGGAAGTCCTTGGCCAAGGCTGCTTCAGAGATATACTGGTAAGTGTTATCAGTAGTTTCTCGACCCGTTATGAGCCTCATATCGACACGACTTATCGAGTTACTGGGGTCTGACGTTTACCACCCCTAGACGAGATATGCGACATATCAGACGAAGAGACAGGACTGTACGGTAGTGTTACTGATTGGATTCGCAGGAGTGTGAGCAGTCTTGCTTGTTGATCTTCTGATCGCTCAATACCCGGGTGGCCGTTACGTTTAGCAGACCGCTTGCGGCTTATGGGTGTTTGATATGACCATCACCTACTGCCGGCGTATTGACGAGTCTTTAGAGTCCTACACATGGGTTTCCTGGCTCAAGCGAAACGGAGTAAGAGCACATATGTGATATGTGCGGGACCGAGATTGATACGATATGAGATATCATATTCTATTCTCGCGATATGAGATATCGGTCGGTTATATATGATATAGCCGGGTTATCGGATCAAGTGTTGATTCGATAAGTTGATTCACATGATATTAGTCGGTTATAGGTGATATGGCCGGATTATTAAATCAAGAGTTGATTTGATAATCTAATGTATAATTATATATTTGATATATTACATTACATTAACTAGTATTAGCTCACTTATGATTTCTTTTCTCACTTTGGATACATTGATATATATGTGATATATGTTAAATGTATCATGCTAGGTTACAAATGCAACTAGGGTTTATGAGACTTGAACCATGCCAGGGTTAGATTAGGGTTTATGTTAATTATTAAGGAAATGCAAAAATTGTGGAATTGGTCATGGTTGATATTTTGTAAGAAGCTTGTAGGCTTCTTTGACTTTGTCCACCATTTTTGTCTACCTTAAGATATTTGTTAACCTAGCTTTAACCCTAGCTCATGGTTAAGTCTCTACAAGAGTTAAGCATGCCATGCTTAACCCTTGGTTACAATTTTAACCTCAACAATAATTCATTCTCTCTTGAGATAATTCTTCATCTTCTTCATGAGCTCAAAGAGAAAAGAGTTTTCTATGGTTTGAGTTTGTGATGAAAACTTGTGAGAATATGAAATCTAATGTGAGCAAAATTCCTACTTCATCATTCTCTACTACTTGCCATTTAGTATAGGGTGTTTGCTTCACTAATTCCATGATTAGTGAAGAGATAGCTTGGGTTAGTGTCTCCTCAACGTAGATCATCTTCGGCCTCGAAGACTTCGAAGCAAGCATGTTTGTTTCTTCATCGGAGCCTCTCTAGAGTCCGGGACTTCTTGATCGCAGCGAAGAGACTACTACATGGAGCTAAAGAAGTGAAGGACCGGTCTACAAAGGTTGTATTCCTTATTCACTTTACTTGCAAAGTTGTTTGCATTTCAATTCCGTCGATTTCTAGATAACGATTCTTAGTTAGGGTTAGCTAGAATGGCAAATTTTTGAATTTGGCATGGACGATGCCTCCTGAAACCTCGCTGCCGTCCTAGGGGACCCTTCAACGCGTAGTTAGTTTTGTTTTTAATTTTGGGGACCGAATTTCTTTAATGGGGAAAGATTGTAACGTTTTAAAAATCGTTTAGGCTAATTGTCCGATAATCGGTAATACAACTCGTGTTTTCCGTAAAACTTAGTTATAATTATTTTTCCACATAGACTTAAATGTACCTATTTTAGCTATGTAATTACTAGTATTTGGTATTTAATTAGTCATTTATAAATTTCTAGTTTACTTAAATATTTTCCTTAATTAATTATTTTTAAATATTATTCTAAGCTTTCACTTATACATTTAATTAGTGTTAATTACAAATTAGAATGGGTAAATTGCACATTAGTGCACCATGACAACTTAATACCAAGTTTGCAACAAATCCTTTTAAATTTTCTCCATGGTTCTAGAGAATTCTAGGAAAAGGGTTAATTAGAAAATAAATTAATTAAGCTATAAGTTAATAGATGTGATAATGGGGGTTTTCTTCACTTGACGCACACACTCACCTCCCCCCTCTCCCAAGCTGGCCAAGCCCAACCTGCAGCATTTCCCCCATTTCTCCATTTCATTTCCACTTCAAAAATCTTCATTTTTGCATCAAAAATCCACACAAATTGTCACTAATTCATAGTTAAAGCTTCACCCAAAATTCCTTGGCCTAAACTAGCTTGGATCTTGAAGCAAGATGGCATTTTGGGAGGCCTAGTTTGCAGGTTAGATCTCTAAATTTTAGAGGTTTAAATCTTAACCCAATGGTTACTTTGTTGTTTAATTGCTTAAATCTAAAGGTAATTAGATGTTAAAATAGTTTTATTGCAAGATTTGAGTTTTCAAGAGAAAGGGTTTGGGTTCAAGTTAGGGTTTTTATCAATAAATTAAGTTAACTAAGTGTAGATTAATATCTAGTGACCTTGCAAATCTAATCTAGTTGTTAAATTGCTAATCGTTATTTCTAATTGTCCTAATTAAATGTTCTTGCAAACTAATTTCATGATTAGTATGTAAATATGTGAGATTAAAATTAAATTAATAATTGTGTGGCCTAATTAAGATATTAAATGAATATTGTGGCCACTAGATTTGCTAAAACACCTAGTTTTGCACCAAAATCCCATTTGTTTGCATACTAGGTTTTAATTTAGTTTGAGGTTGTGATGATCTACAACCTATTTCCTATGATATGTAGTGTGTTGTGAATATGCGATCGGTACGATCGGGTTCTAGGCTTGGTGGTTGACACGTATAGCGACCCCTAGTTGTGGTTTGTGGCATTGTCGCGAGCGCGTTTTATGCACCAAGTGCGTGCGCGTATAGTTAGTGCGCGTTGATTGTCTTGTATAGTTTGTTTCCACGACTATTTATATATCTATCCTCTTATTTACTTATGTGCGATTCTAGGATCGGATGTAGATACGTCGGACGCGGTGCGGACAGGCAAGGCTGTGATCGGATCAGATTAGCCGAGGCGTCCCGGTGAGTAGATGTACACATCTATGGGGGGATCCTCTGGATGGCGCGAGGCGCCCGATAGTTAGGATTACTTGTAGTGCTTGTATTTATATGCGTAGTCTCCTAATCATTCATTTCATTGCATTGCATCATCTTATATGCGTATGATATTATCTCATAGGACACTTGCACCATTACCATTGGTCCATGCCGCACGTGCACTATTTTATGCGAACACATGCCATTGGTAATTGCTATGCCACGGACACTGATTGAATGATTTTGTTGGATGTGTTTATCGAATCAAATAGTCTCCGGCAACGGAGCCATTTTGATTGGAAAGAAATTCTCTCGTTGTGTAGTATGAAATTGTAAAGAAATCACAACCAAAAATATTTGACCGCAATCAAACAACGGTGTCAGTTGAAGTTAATGAATGAGTGCGGATCGTCCTCAGGGATCTCGAGATTCGTTTGTATTTTTATTTGCTTGAAATGAAATGTTAAGCAACAATAAGAGAAAACACGATTCAATTGATTGATTTGTATTCATGTGTCACTAATCTTTTCTAAAGAATCAAGAAACTATAAACAACAAGAATCGGGTTTCAATGGTATTTTCCAAACGACAATCAAGAATGATAGAGAGGCTCGTAGGAATCGATAGGATCTTTAGATGTGTTGTAGTCTACAATATTTCGTATTCTTGTCCTTCGAAGAATTGATACTAGATCAATGGTTATCGATGAGAGTTAGGGTTTTCTTGATGAAATTAAGGTTTCATCTCTTAACCCTTGCTCTTTCGAGGATACCATTTATATTCTAGCCTCTAGCAATTTCAAGAAACGATCGGATCACCCCAATCTCGAGCGATGTTGATCAAGAAAGCATCGCATCGAATTGGGTTGTCGATTCTTGAACTTGCTAGGGTTTACAAACTCGTGGGATTCAAGAATTGATTATAAATTTGCTACATCATCATACTAAAGATCGTATCGACTCCTTAACGAGCGGAGTTTTACTCGCACATCACCACAAAGACAATATTCAAGAATAGTAAAGATAACATGATGCGGAATTTAAAGAAAACAAGAATGGAGAAAATATCACCTTTTATTTAATCAACAAATTCAATACATTCTTTCAAGATCTACAAGAAGAAAGAAATCGATCGTTGACTCGGCTTCGCTCGACTCCGTGGATCGTGGATCTACTTTGGATCTCTTGCCCGATGGAAGATCGGCTCGGCTCATAAAAGGGTTGAAGGAATCTTGCTTGGCTTGCACTCAAGATCTTGAATTGTGGTTGGATTTAGGGTTAGGGTTTCCTACAAGATTTCTCACTAATCTTGAGGAAGAAGAAGATGGAGAAAGAGAGAATGGCTAAAATCTAAGATGTTGAATCTTTTCCTCTCTAAGGTAACATGATACAATGAATGAGTCTAGGGTCCTATTTATAGAACTAGGTTTAGGTTTGAATTGGACTTTCCCTCCCAAAGTTTGTTGACAAGTTTGTTGGGCTTTAGCTTAGGGTTTAAGCAAGGGTTTAGGAAAGTTCTAGAAGTTTTAGGCTAGTTTAGGAGCTTGATGATCTGGTGGAAGTGTCTGGACTCTTCTGGACTTTTGTGTGCATTTTTTAGTAGTGGGAACTGAATCAGGAGTTGTGGTGAAATTCAAGGAGCTGATGTCACCAATGGGCCGCTCTTCCGCCGCAAGAACCAGGTAATGGCCGCGCTTGCGCCGCGCATTGGTGGCCTTGGGATCTGTGCTTTCTTCAGTAGTCTTGTACTGCTGTAAGGGTTATTCTTTGATGTTTAGAATTGCAGTTGCCCTTCTGTGTTGATACCAGATTTGCTTTCAATGAGTTTACGAGCAATTGTAATGGTCGAGCAATGTATTGATTGAGCAAGCATCTCTTTTCCTGCATAGACTTCAAAATAGGGGTTGCAAGATATAGAAAATATGCTATGTAATGTAATGCAGTTAATTTCCCTAGAGTTTCCGGTTTTAAGGTCGAATACATGTAATTTGATATTTTACGACCAATTAGCTAATATGTGAATTATGAATACCGTACTCTCCTATATGTATGCAGATGACAAGGAAATTGCCGGTTAAAATATGCAATATTTTCGACTGATCAAATACCCCCAAACTTAATTTCGATCGTCTCGAGAGAATGTTTTATTAAAAAGAGAAGGAAAAAACAAAGAAAGAGAAAAACTAACTAGCACACTTTCGTAGGCAACACGATTGCACTGAGCACATGCAACAAGCCTTTAAACCTCTAGGTGTCCCTAGTAGGAGGAGTGTTGTCTCCTGAGGGTTTTCAGCGGATTGCACCCACAAAATCCAATAATAAAAGCAAGATCATGAATATTACATTTAAAGACAAGAATTGTAAAAGAAAAGCCTTGAAAACTAGGGTTTCCAACTAAGCTAGCTTTTCGGTTGTCATGAGCCCTATCTTAATGGTCATGAAAAGATGTCAGAAATCACGTCCTCCCTCAATAAAACATCGTCTTATTCTTCATTCCTATCTTTATTCCAAACATCGATCATATCACCCTGCGTGTGTGTAAAGACATCCCTATACCCGGAGAATTCAATTCAAGCTAGCATACTCTTGCCCATCGGCCTCAGTACTTCTTGACAAACGAGATTGCTTACACACTTTCATGCGACCGTTAATACTTCTTAAGGTACTAACCGACCGATTAGTAATGTGCTTGCATGCTTGGTGTATTTTCCTAATCTTGCACCACCTTAGGCATAGCAGTGACTCCCAGACCAGTTGACCTTGGGGCACTAGGTGAAGAAGCACCCTTTTGCTATATATTTTTATTGCCCTCGGTGATAACAAAACCAGTGTCCATTTTTCTCACCATTTTAAAACACATTTTTTTTTCCATACTTTTGGCTTTAAGACAAGAGCATTTCAAGGTATCCTCTACTATCCCAGGCTTCAAGACGTGTGTAAGTGCGAATAGCAGGGTAGCAACGTTCAAAATGTTTGGCTTCCAGAATAGAAACTATTTTTCAGACTTATTTTTATCCTCAGATTAGTGACGTCCTTCATCTTACTAACCCTTGGGACAACGGCTCATAACTACTTATTACTAGTTCGTATAAGAAAACTTCTAATTTTCTTAGTTTTCTAAAATTTTTCCAATCTCATGGATGTAATTGTTCACTGTCTAAACTTTCATTATCTTATTTATATACAAAAAAGTGTAAATATTAAAATTATTTTTATATTTGAAAATTTTTAAATTTTTATGGGTTTTTTTTTTTTCAAATTTTTTTTTTTTTTTTTAGATTTTTAAAAAGAAATGTTTTGTGCTTATGCAGATGATATGCAAATGATGCGAAAATAAGCACAAACCTCCCCCAAACTTGTTTTCAACAGTGTCCTCACTGTTGCCGACAGTTATACCTACAAAAATCTGTAAATCTGGGAGGAATTATTAGTGGGGGCAAATATATAAGTGAAGAACTTCCCCCAAACTTGTTTTATTTACTCACCTTCATTCAAAAAAATGATGCAATGATATACTGGACATGAAAGTGAGACGGAGGAATTTTAATCAAGATAAACTGGCTCTTGTAAGAACAAGAGCTCCTCCGTGGGGTCAGTAGAAAAATACGGCTTTAATCTATGTCCATTTACTTTGAAAATAGTGCCGTTTTTAACATTTTCAATATCTACTGTCCCGTGCGGGTATACAGACCGCACAACAAAAGGTCCTTTCCAACGAGATCGGAGCTTACCCGCATGAAGGTGTAATCGTGAATCATAAAGAAGGACTTGTTGACCAGGTAAAAATGTTTTCCTTACAATGTTTTTATCGTGAAAAACCTTAGTCCTATTCTTTGTGATTACAGCATTATCATAAGCTTCATCGCGGAGTTCGCTTAGCTCGTTTAGTTGCAGCTTCCGAAAGTTGCAAGCAAGGTTTAGATCAAAATTAATTTCCTTTATAGCCCACAATGCTTTATGTTCTATCTCAACAGGTAGATGACATGCTTTTCCAAACACTATCCTATATGGAGACATTCCTAGGTCGGTCTTATATGCAGTCCTGAATGCCCAAAGAGCATCCGTCAATTTGGTCGACCAGTCTTTTCTATTTTTGGCAACAGTTTTCTCCAGGATAAGTTTGATTTGTCTGTTTGAGATCTCAGCCTGCCCGCTTGTTTGGGGGTGATAGGGTGTAGAAAGACGGTGGTTGATTGAATATTTCCGCATCAGAGTCTCGAAAGATCTGTTGCAGAAGTGCGTCCCATTATCGCTAATAATAGCGCGTGGGTGTCCAAATCGCAAGAAGATATTCTCTTTCAAGAACTTAATGACAACTTTCTTGTCATTAGTGCGACTTGGAATGGCTTCTACCCACTTGGAGACATAATCAACCGCCAGCAATATGTACAGATTCCCAAAGGAGTTGGGAAAAGGACCCATAAAATCTATGCCCCAAACATCAAACATTTCAACAACCAGAATGGGTTGCTGAGGCATTTCATTCCTTTGGGATATTCTACCCGTATACTGACATTGTGTACAGGTTTTGCAATGTTCAAATGCGTCCTTGAATAAGGTCGGCCAATAAAATCCAGATTGCAAAACCTTTTCCGCTGTTTTTCTTGGACCAAAGTGACCCCCACAGGCCTGATCATGACAAAATGAAAGAATACTCTTGAACTCTTCATTCGGGACGCACCGGCGAATGATCTGATCAGGACAATATTTAAACAAATAAGGCTCGTCCCAGTAATAGTGTTTTACTTGGGAAAGAAAGCGGTATTTGTCCTGTTTAGACCAATCGCTCGGTATCAATCCCGTGGCCTGATAGTTCACAATATCCCTGAACCATGGTTCAGAGGATACGCTCAAGAGTTGTTCGTCAGGGAATGAGTCATTGATCGGCAGAGTCACAGGGGAAGAAACGATGCGTGAAAGGTGGTCAGCTACTACGTTTTCACATCCTTTCTTATCTTTGATAACAAGATCGAATTCTTGTAAAAGAAGGATCCAACGTATTAGTCGACCTTTGGCATCTTTCTTCGCCAGAAGATGTTTCAAAGCGGAATGATCAGTATATACAACAATAGGTGAGCCGATTAAGTAAGGCCTGAATTTTTCTAATGCGAATACAACCGCTAATAGTTCTTTCTCTGTGGTTGTATAATTGATTTGCGCATCATTCAGGGTCTTACTAGCATAGTAAATCACATGTGGCATCCTTTCGATGTGCTGTCCAAGGACAGCACCTACTGCAAAATCAGATGCGTCACACATCAGCTCAAAAGGGTAGTCCCAGTTTGGTGATGATAAAACGGGGGCTGAAGTGAGTGAGTGTTTAAGTGAGTCGAAAGCTGTCTCGCAATCCGAGTCAAAGTGGAAGGTCGTATCCTTGGCCAGGAGTAGTGTTAAAGGTCTAGCAATTTTGCTAAAGTCCTTTATGAATCTCCTATAAAAGCCAGCATGGCCAAGGAAAGAGCGAATATCTTTGACGCTTTTGGGATGAGGGAGGTTTTGAATGACATCTACTTTAGCTCTGTCAACCTCAATGCCCTTCTGTGAAATGACATGTCCAAGGACTATTCCTTCTTGGACCATAAAGTGGTATTTTTCCCAGTTTAAAGTCAAGTTCTTCTCTTTGCATCGAGTAAGAACAGCGTCCAGATTCGCTAGACATTCAGAAAAAGAATCTCCAAAAAATCGAAAAGTCGTCCATAAAGATCTCCAGGAAATTCTCTACCATATCAGAGAATATCCCCATCATACACCGCTGAAAGGTAGCGGGAGCATTGCATAGCCCGAAAGGCATGCGACTGTAAGCAAAGGTACCAAAAGGACAAGTAAAAGTGGTTTTATCTTGATCCTTTTTGGCGATGGGGACCTGATTATAGCCTGAGTAACCGTCCATGAAACAATAGTATTGTCGTCCCGCTAAGCGCTCCAGCATTTGATCAATAAATGGTAGAGGAAAATGATCTTTCCTCGTAGCAGCGTTGAGTTTTCTATAATCGATGCATACACGCCACCCAGTTTGGGTGCGTGTCTGAATCAACTCATTCACTTCATTTGTGATCACAGTGATGCCGGATTTCTTAGGAACGACATGTATAGGACTTACCCACTGGCTATCGGAGATCGGGTATATAATACCACTATCTAAGCATTTGACGATCTCTTTCATGACAGCTTCCTTCATGACGGGATTTAACCGTCTCTGTGGTTCTCGGGTCGGTCTGGCATCATCCATCACATGTATATGATGTTCAACAATCAAGGGACTGATCCCTTTGATGTCCGCCATACTCCAACCAAACGCCTCTTTATTAGATCTTAATACCGATAAAAGTGCGTTCTCTTGGTCTGATGCAAGAGAAGTGGATATTATAACCGGTAAAGTCTCGTTCTCACCAAGATATGCATATTTTAGGTGAGAAGGTAAGACCTTGAGATCTAATTCAGGCGGAGAAATGATTGAAGGAAGGATCATAGAATGATTTTTGGATTTACAAAGAAGCTCAGAGCCTGTGAAAGATACAGACTCGGGTGGAGAAAAGTCAGAAGTGCAGGACTCAAGTGTAAGTGAAGTGTCCTCACTAAGATCAAGTGTAAGATCAAGCAGAGATGTGCTAATGTCATCGAGATCAGTAAAGCAAAGTTCCTCGGCTTCACAACTATCGGGAGCGATCTCATGGACAGAACACACATCTAAAATATGAGCACTAGGTTCTGATGGCTGACTCCCAACTCTGTAGATATTTAGTTCAATGGTCATATTTCCAAATGATAAATTCATTGAACCATTTCTACAGTTTATAACAGCGTTGGAAGTGGCAAGGAAAGGACGACCTAAGATCACCGGAATTTGGCCCCGGGGGTTTGCTACAGGATGTGTGTCGAGCACAATGAAGTCTACAGGGAAAACAAATTCCCCGACCTTTATCAGCACATCCTCTAATTCACCCCTTGGTTTGGTGATAGATCGGTCTGCCATCTGGAGAGTACAATGAGCAGGTTTCAGCTCTCCAATTCCTAATTGCTCATAGACAGAATAAGGTAACAGGTTAACACTCGCGCCAAGGTCTAAAAGAGCACGATTTATGTTTTTACCCCCAATCGAAATCGATATTGTAGGACATCCTGGGTCCTTTCGTTTCTTTGGTAGCTGGGGAATAAAAGCAGTGCTGATATTATTAGCCATAAAGACCTTCTTTGGCACCTGAGTCTTCCTCTTCCTAGTGCACAAGTCCTTTAGAATTTTTGCATAAGCGGGGACTTGTTGAATCGCATTTAGGAGAGGGATATTGATGTTAACTTGTTTGAACATTTCTAAAATTTTCTCCATATGAGGACTCGTTCTGTTAGCCCTTAACCGGTTCGGGTAAGGTGCTTTTGCAATAAGCGCAGGGTCCATCATAGGAGAAGGAAAGGGAGGTAGACGAGATCCCAAAAGAGGTGTGGGGACCGTCTGTGGAGAACTATAAGGGTTGGGTGAAGGTGTTGAGCCTAAAGGGAACTGGAGAATAGGCTCGTGCGAAGGTGGTTTGGTAGAAGAAGAAGGATCAGAAGGAGAAGTGTGTGTTTGTGGAAAGGTCTCAGCCGGGGTTTTGATATGATTTTCAGTATTATCAATATCTTCCCCGACATTATTATTCAGCACTCTTCCCGATCTCAACGTGGTAATGGCATTTACATTGTAATGCCCAGGATTCTGTAGGGGTTGAGAGGGAAGTTTCCCTTTTTCTCTCGCACTCATTTCAGCTTTGAGGCGTGCGATTTCAGCTTCCATCGTTCTAATACTCTCAGCTTGTGACGCTGAGTTTTTCTTTATTTCACTGACGGAAGATCTAACCTCAGTTGAAACCTCCATGAAATTGGATAAAAGTGATTTCATGGTTTGAGTAAATTGAGAGAAATCGTCAGAACAGGACTGCATAGGATTAGACTGTGCAGGAGTGTTGCCCTGGTTTTGGAAATTTTGTGACTGGTAAGGGTGCTGAGTGAGTTGGAGGGGTTGCTGTTGTGGTGGAGGAAGAGCCCTTTGAAAGTTATTTGTGTTTGGAACCGTGTTTTGAGATTGATTTTGGTTCCAAGCAAAATTCGGGTGGTTCCTCCAACCCTGATTGTACGTGGAAGAATATGGATCGTTTCGAGGTCGTTGAAATGCGGCATTAGAATGCTCGTGACCTTGAAACGCCGAGTTTAAAGGACATTCTTCCGTTAAATGTGACGGATCAGAACAGCACCCACAAATAGTTTTGGGGAGTGATACCGGGTTTAGGGAGGCTGCTGCAAATTTGTGTTCCATAGCGTCGAGCTTCTTTTGCATTGCTGCCATTTCTGCTCGAACACCTATGGACACATCTACTTGGTGTACGCCACCCCTACTCAATGGTTGGGTTCCACTCTCCCAAATTAGTGATTTTTCAGCGAATTCTTCTAAGTATCGCCAGGCTTCCCCATCGTCTTTAGTCATAAATGTACCCTGACACATATTTTCAAGGCTTTGTTTCGTGCTAGGGTTACTGCCCTCATAGATGATTCGGCAAAGCTCCCATCTCGGGATGCCGTGATGAGGACATTGAACCATTAGATCCTTGAAACGTTCAAAGTACTTTGAAAATGGTTCGGTAGGGAGCTGGGCAAATTGGTTCAATTCGCTACGAATTCGAGCCGTTCTTTGGACTGGGTAAAATTTTTTTAGGAATGCTGCGACGAATTCTTCCCAATTTGTGATGGAGTGTGCGGTGGTGTTATATAGCCACTTCTCGGCTATATCGCACAAGGTAAAAGGAAGAAGTCGTAGACGCATCGCATCCACAGAAAGTTGAGACGTACCCATCATAGCGCATACGTTTTCAAATTTGGTAATGAAAACGTAAGCGTCCTCGGTCTCGAGTCCGTGGTATTTAGGTAAAAGGTTGATATACTGGGGCTTGATTTCAAAGTTATCCCCGTTGGCTGGTGGTGTGGATAAGCAGGTCGAAAGAGGACCTCTAAGTGGATAGCATCTTTCCTGAAGAGAAATGTGTGGAGGATTCTGCGCACCAACGGACGGTGGCAGATTGGGGTTAAAGAAGTTTGATGGATTCGGATCCATCGGTGTGGGTGTGGTAGTAGGTAAAGAAAAGGTAAATGGAGAATTATCGACTTCAGAGTCGATAAAAGGTACGCGGACTAAACGGGCACTAGAATCCCGTGTCCAGCCTATCTTGTACTAAAAAGGGTTAGTACAAGTGGCAGCGTTGGCTTATAATTAGGGGTAAAATGAATGCGGTGTTTGCTTTTGAAAAGGGACGGATTTTGAAAAAATGATGCGACAACCAAATGCAGCAACACAAACCCTAGAATCTAATGGTCATCTAGGTCCGGCTCTAGACCGCTCCTAACTGCCAAAAGACAAGTCGCAGGATAGAATCCTCCACTGCCTCTTTGTCCCCTGTGGCCGGATAAGTGCCAGGTAAGTGGGAAGGAACCACCACTACAGTGGACCTAATTAATAACCACTAGCCTTAGACACACTCGCCTTAGGCACCACAAGAAAACGCGGATAAGCAATGAATTACCCACGGCCCTCTCTTGTCCTAAATGAGCGCGACAGTCCTTAGAGTTATCTCTAGATTTCTTTTAGTTAATGGGGGTAAATGCGGATGCAAGTTTGGTGGTTTTCGGGGCCTAGGAAGGGTAATGAAATCCCCACCTAATTTGGATTTGGCCGTGCCCCTTAATTTCCGTATTTAATATGCAAAACAACCAAGAAAACAAAAATCACGCACAATTTTAATTTGCTTTTGCGGCGCAGCTATTGTTTGCAAAGAATCCTGCAGAAAGGATTAGTTGGAGCTAAAAAGGGAGAGGGGAGAGAGCAAGAAATCACCTGAAGAAAGATGGTACCGAGATCACCCAAGACTGTGGCTCTTCCGCCGCAATATGCATGTATCTGCCGCCCTTCCGCGGTCAAGTATTGGGAACAGTGTACGAAATTTCTTCAGCTGCTTCCTTTTGCTATCTCCAGCTCTCTGGTATATCCCAAATAATTTTTTCACAGCACAGAATGCTCCAGATCACCTTGCAATCAATTCACAACACACGTATAAGAGTTTGTACGAATTTTGATTTCAAGAAATGAAACGTAATAATTCTTTCACTTCAAACTATAAAATGTAACGAATTAGCGCGCGATCCCCGGCAACGGCGCCATTTTGATTGAATGATTTTGTTGGATGTGTTTATCGAATCAAATAGTCTCCGGCAACGGAGCCATTTTGATTGGAAAGAAATTCTCTCGTTGTGTAGTATGAAATTGTAAAGAAATCACAACCAAAAATATTTGACCGCAATCAAACAACGGTGTCAGTTGAAGTTAATGAATGAGTGCGGATCGTCCTCAGGGATCTCGAGATTCGTTTGTATTTTTATTTGCTTGAAATGAAATGTTAAGCAACAATAAGAGAAAACACGATTCAATTGATTGATTTGTATTCATGTGTCACTAATCTTTTCTAAAGAATCAAGAAACTATAAACAACAAGAATCGGGTTTCAATGGTATTTTCCAAACGACAATCAAGAATGATAGAGAGGCTCGTAGGAATCGATAGGATCTTTAGATGTGTTGTAGTCTACAATATTTCGTATTCTTGTCCTTCGAAGAATTGATACTAGATCAATGGTTATCGACGAGAGTTAGGGTTTTCTTGATGAAATTAAGGTTTCATCTCTTAACCCTTGCTCTTTCGAGGATACCATTTATATTCTAGCCTCTAGCAATTTCAAGAAACGATCGGATCACCCCAATCTCGAGCGATGTTGATCAAGAAAGCATCGCATCGAATTGGGTTGTCGATTCTTGAACTTGCTAGGGTTTACAAACTCGTGGGATTCAAGAATTGATTATAAATTTGCTACATCATCATACTAAAGATCGTATCGACTCCTTAACGAGCGGAGTTTTACTCGCACATCACCACAAAGACAATATTCAAGAATAGTAAAGATAACATGATGCGGAATTTAAAGAAAACAAGAATGGAGAAAATATCACCTTTTATTTAATCAACAAATTCAATACATTCTTTCAAGATCTACAACAAGAAAGAAATCGATCGTTGACTCGGCTTCGCTCGACTCCGTGGATCGTGGATCTACTTTGGATCTCTTGCCCGATGGAAGATCGGCTCGGCTCATAAAAGGGTTGAAGGAATCTTGCTTGGCTTGCACTCAAGATCTTGAATTGTGGTTGGATTTAGGGTTAGGGTTTCCTACAAGATTTCTCACTAATCTTGAGGAAGAAGAAGATGGAGAAAGAGAGAATGGCTAAAATCTAAGATGTTGAATCTTTTCCTCTCTAAGGTAACATGATACAATGAATGAGTCTAGGGTCCTATTTATAGAACTAGGTTTAGGTTTGAATTGGACTTTCCCTCCCAAAGTTTGTTGACAAGTTTGTTGGGCTTTAGCTTAGGGTTTAAGCAAGGGTTTAGGAAAGTTCTAGAAGTTTTAGGCTAGTTTAGGAGCTTAATGATCTGGTGGAAGTGTCTGGACTCTTCTGGACTTTTGTGTGCATTTTTGAGTAGTGGGAACTGAATCAGGAGTTGTGGTGAAATTCAAGGAGCTGATGTCACCAATGGGCCGCTCTTCCGCCGCAAGAACCAGGTAATGGCCGCGCTTGCGCCGCGCATTGGTGGCCTTGGGATCTGTGCTTTCTTCAGTAGTCTTGTACTGCTGTAAGGGTTATTCTTTGATGTTTAGAATTGCAGTTGCCCTTCTGTGTTGATACCAAATTTGCTTTCAATGAGTTTACGAGCAATTGTAATGGTCGAGCAATGTATTGATTGAGCAAGCATCTCTTTTCCTGCATAGACTTCAAAATAGGGGTTGCAAGATATAGAAAATATGCTATGTAATGTAATGCAGTTAATTTCCCTAGAGTTTCCGGTTTTAAGGTCGAATACATGTAATTTGATATTTTACGACCAATTAGCTAATATGTGAATTATGAATACCGTACTCTCCTATATGTATGCAGATGACAAGGAAATTGCCGGTTAAAATATGCAATATTTTCGACTGATCAGACACTATAAAACCTGTTTAAATTAGTATCTGAGCTTTTGCATCATATACAATAGGTAACTTGTAGTTGTATATATTCATTTCATCAGGATGGATACATAGGATTGCTAGTCGTATGTATATACTTCATTGCATCATCATTCATACATAGTTTTTTAGTCATAGATCGCATCGCATGTTATCGATATCGTAGACATCCATCATTTCCAACATGCTCATATATTGTGATTCTTCTTGGAGATTTCAGTATTGATGAGATTTCTGGATTTTGGGGAAAACCAAAAGAATTTTATAAACCTATTATCATTTTAAAAATAGAAATTTACGGTTTTCTCGTGATATGATGTGTGTGGCGTCCACCATGAGTTTTCTCGGTTCTTGAGCTGTATCATATACCCGATTCGAGGAGGGGGATGCACCGTCTGCGGATACATGGTGGACCCGGTGCGGTACCTCGGGGCAAGAAGATTGTATAAAAAGACGTTGAGCCCGGCAGGGGAGCACTACCGACCGGTGATGTCTTGCACGGCGGATATCCAGAGGATACCGACCGTAGTCGTGAGATTTGATGATATGGGCCGACCCGAACTTACGGAGTCCGAGATATTGAGACATTGAGATATTGAGATATTGAGACATTGAGATATTGAGATATACATATATCGTGTCGATGCTTGACACGGATTTTCTATTGATTTCATTGATGACACTTCAGTTTACTGCACAGAAGTTTTTCTAAGATAAGAATAAAGATTTTCTCATACCAGACATGTTCAGATTTCGTGTTGATTATGCATTCATGTTGGATTCATGCCAGTACATCGTATCATATTGATATATGTAGGTTGTGACGCATTTGCGTGAATGCTTACGATAGCCTTATTAGGTATTACTTACTACTCACGAGTTGGCAACTCACCCCCATTGTGCCACAGTATCTTGCAGGTCCGACCTGTCAGCATAATAGCGGCGGACGTACTTCTTCTTTTGCTTCTTTTGTTTGGACTTGCGGTTTTGCTCATAGGTGGGTTACGAGGATATCTTGTTCCCACTTTGTGTATTATTATTGTATCCAGTATACTCCATCTATCTTATCTATCGTTTCCACCAGTTATACATTGGACTTAGATGGTGAGCTTATGAGATTTGTATGTATTCTATTTCTGGTGTCGATGCTCACTTGAGCCGACGTGATATTTTCTTATTTCTTGTTTTCGGATACTTATCTCATATTATGATGATGATATATATATATATATATATATATATATATATATATATTGCATGTGGTTGTGATTCCGCCATTGGCAAAAAGCTAGCTCCCGCTTGAGGATGCCTTTATTCATTACTTATGCATATTTTGTATTATGCCCGTTTTGGGGCCAGTATTTACAAAGGAAACTCTGCCGAAATTTTCGGGAAAATTTGATGTTTTTTTTAATATTTTAATGTGACCTTATTTTTCTAAATTCACTTTTTAAGTTAATTTTTCCTTCACTCTATTTCCTTAAATGGTTTAGATTTTATGGGCTTTGGCTTACATAGATTACGTTACGCCTCTAGACGTTTCGTAATTTAAGTGACAGTCACGTTCCGTACCTTCGGGTCGTAACAAGGATAGACCCAAGGCAGGGAGCATAAGTAACCGGGTTCTAGAGTCCAGTGGAAGACCATCTCGAGGAGTCGAGACCGGGTCTCCTGACTCTAGAATTAGCAGGGTTGCTTGCTGCTCTCGTAGGGGTCTAGAGATGTAGGTTTGGCTACTCATCACGATCGTGGAATCCGTGTTTTTCATTACTGGCTGAATTTAAAACACGGATCTCCTAGTATTTTCAATATTTCATATGTTGACTTCTGCCGCTTGTGTTCTGTGATGTGATCATATAACTGCATGAGACGAATGCTATATATATATATATATATATATATATATATATATATATATATATATATAATAAACGTTGCTTATGTTTTGCACCCGCGCTAGTCCAGCCCCCACTCTGCCATTAGTTAAGTAACCTAACGGTGCATGACGGGGCCCTATGGCGAATGCAGATGGCATAAGCGTACGTTCTATTTTCATTTCTTTTCTGTGATATTTAGGGAAACATAAATGATGGGACTTTATTAATGAGATTAATGGAAAGAAAAGAAACCTAAAGATGTTGTAGAATCGAAATTTTAAAAAGATAGCTCTAGTTCTTGCTTTGCATAGTGGTATTCCTTAATGAATATCCAGCACCTCATTCAATGAGGAAAGAGCCGAGATCCCTTCACCGAGAGTGACCTCTTTAGCAAAACTAGCAAATGCTACAACCCACTCAGTTTTGTTTTAATAGCTTCTCTAGTTCTTGCTTTGCATAGTGGTATTCCTTGATGAATATCCAGCAGCTCATTCGATGAGGAAAAAGCCGAGATCCCTTCACCGGGAGTGACTTCTTTAGCAAAACCTACAAAAAAAGCTCCTTTTCAAAACACTAGATTATACAACGATATCAAGTTCATTACGTTAAAAGTTTTCTTCAAAACCAGTCGTAGCCCTCCGTCATTTCAGATAAGTGTTATTTAGTATTCGTGCTGCGTTTGTTGACCTTGTCAAGGCATAGTGTACGGTAGCTGATTAGTGGTTATCAACCGCATGTGATGCGATTGGATTAGAGTAGTCATACGGCCTTGTTGACTTTGTCAAGGGTCATGCAGGTGGGTTTAATTCAATCACGAAATGAACGGGTTGTACTTGGATAGCGCTTATGATTTGTTGACCTTGTTAAGGTCATAAGTTGCTATGGGTAAAAACAGATATTGGGAATTTCAAGTGTTGAAATTTGCAATGAGATTGCATACCTTCTATGAGATATTTGGATCCCGATACCCACTGCGAGTAAGTGTTACCTGGGAGAGTTTTCCACTTTGCAATTAGCCGATCCAGTAGATGTCTAAGAAAGGTGTTAACGGGGTTATGCCTCTGCGGAAACGAGGTTATTTAATTAGTTCCATGCGAAAGCATGGGGAGACTCCCTCGGAGTACCAATACCTGTATGGCTGAACGATTGGCGAACTTGTAGGGTGTAATTAACCCCGGCTAATCTTACATTTTATGGTTTGAAGGAAGATTTGATAAAAACAGTGGGAGCCATCCTGATTAGATAAGATAATAACCAATCTAATCTTGCAAAGAGAACGCGCTAAAACGTTTCCTTCTCTCTCTCTCTCTCTCCACGTAGCGACCAATGACACACCTTAATCAAGATAATAATATGGATGTATTGACCGAACTCGCTTATTATACTGAGCTGGAGAATGTTGGTTCCGCTTTTTCTTATGATTGTCATAAGTCTGAGAAAAGAATAGGGGAATATCAGGATTCCCACGCCACCCAAACGAAGAAGGAGCATGCTAATGCATCTTCTTCAGGTGTGTTCATTACCGAGAACTATTTCTCGGTTTGCTCTACGTCCTGGGTATTAGATACCGGATCGGGATCCCACGTATGTAATTTGTTACATGAGCTAAAGAGAGGTAGAGAACTGGGAAAGGGTGATATGTCTCTAAAAGTAGGGAATGGAGCAATTATTGCAGCCAAAGCTGTTGGCGAATATCATCTTATATTACCAAATGGTAATACAATAATTCTGAACGACTGTTATTACGTACCAAACATGATGTGCAATATTATATCAGCTTCTTTGTTACATAAAAAAGGATATAACTTTGTATTGGAGGATACTGTTATGAATATTTTTCTAAATCAAGTGTTGATTGGGTTTGGTATGTTAAGTAATGGTATATACGTTCTAAATCAAACGACAATTCTAAGCATACAGAACACACACAAGAGGAAAAGTTCAGAAATGAACGAAGCCTTCTTGTGGCATTGCAGACTGGGTCATATTAATGCGACAAGACTAACTAAGTTGCATAAAGATGGATATTTAAATCCGTTTGAATTTACATCTTATGAAACTTGCGAGTCATGTCTCAAAGGAAAGATGACTAAAACTCCGTTTACTGGACACGGAGAAAGAGCTACTGAACTCTTGGGACTGATACATGGTGATGTATGCAGTCCTATGTCTACACATTCCAGGAATGGTTTCTTATACTTCATTATATTCACCGATGATCTCTAAAGATACGGACATGTGTTCCTGATAAAACACAAATCTGAATCTTTTGAGAAATTCAAAGAATATAAGTGCAGAGTGGAGAACCAAACGGGTAAAAGTATTAAAATCATTCGATCTGATCGGGGAGGAGAATACTTGAGCACGGAATTCCATGACTATCTAAAAGAGAATGGGATTCTCTCTCAGCTTACTCCTCCGTATACACCACAGCACAACGGAGTATCGGAGTGGAGGAATCGCACCCTATTAGATATGGTGCGCTCTATGATGAGTAATGTTGAGTTATCTAAATTTTTTTTGGGTTATGCGCTTGAGACAGCCGCATACCTATTGAATCAAGTTCCATCAAAATCTATGCCTAAAACACCATATGAGATATGGAGTAGAAAGAGACCATATCTTAAACGGGTTAAGATATGGGGTTGTCCGGCCCATGTCAAAAAGCAAAATCCGGACAAGTTCGAGGCAAGGTCAGTTCTTTACAAGTTTGTGGGCTACCCAAAGAATTCGCATGGATACCTTTTCTACCATAATGAGGAACAAAAAGTGTTTGTTGCTCAACATGCCACCTTTTTAGAAAAGGAATTTCTTGTGAAAGAAATTAGTGGTAATAAGATAGAACTGGAAGAAGTTCCAGCAACACAAACTATAACTGACGATTTGGTAGAACCGGAGGATTCAATAGTCCCCGACAAACCTCAGCCACTCCGCAGATCTAGTAGGGTTTCTCATCCACCTGAGAGATACTACGGTTTTCTCATAGACGGTGTGAGCAAGGATTGCATCATGGAAGATGATGACCCAACTAGTTTCGAGCAGGCCATCATAAGTGGGGACTCTGTGAAATGGCTAGATGGTATGCAATCTGAGATGGAATCCATGTACACCAACAAAGTATGGACTTTGGAAGTTGTTCCTGAAGAGGTAAAACCCATTGGGAGCAAGTGGATCTTTAAGAAGAAAATTGGTGTAGATGGAAAAGTTGAGACTTTCAAAGCTAGACTTGTAGCAAAAGGCTTTCGTCAATGACCAGGTGTCGACTATGATGAAACCTTTTCTCCTGTCGCTATACTTAAGTCCATCAGGATCCTACTTGCCTTTGCTGCATACCATGACTACAAAATCTGGCAGATGGACATCAAGATCGCTTTTCTAAATGGTGATTTAGAAGAGTGGGTGTACATGACACAGCCAGAGGGCTTCATAGACAGCGGGAGCAGCGGAAGCGTGTGCAAGCTGCTTAAATAAATTTACATATTAAAGTGGGCATCGCAGAGTTGGAACATCTATTTTGATGAAGCTATCAAAGAGTTTGACTTCATCAAAACGTAGATGGATCTTGTATATACAAAAAGGTTGTAGAGAGTAAGGTTGTCTTCCTCGTAGTGTACATGGATAACATATTCTTGATAGGAAACGATGTTCCTATGCTACACTCGGTCAAGCTCTTCTTATCACAAAAGTTCTCCATGAAAGATCTAGGTGACCCTCCTACATCTTGGGGATAAAAATCTATAGAGATAGATCTAAGCGGATATTGGGATTGTCCCAATCCAGATACATTGACACCATACTAAAGAGGTTTATGATGGAAGATTCTAAGCGTGGTAATTTACCCGCTTGTTCAGGAATCACTCTCACCAAAGAGATTTCTCCTAAGACTGATTTGGAGAGGGCTTGCATGTAAGGGATACCCTATGCTTCAGCAGTCGGGTCAATCATGTATGCGATGTTATGTACCAGACGGGATGCAGCTTACTCACTAGGTGTAGTGAGTAAGTATCAATCAGATCCTGGTGAAAGGCACTGGACAGCTGTGAAGAACATTCTTAAGTACTTGAGAAGGACTAAAGAAATGTTCTTGGTGCATGGTAACGGTGAACTCCAGGTGGAGTCCTTTACCGATTCGAGCTTCCAGAGTGATAAGGACGACAGTAAGTCGATCTCGGGTTTTGTCTTCACCCTCAATGGAGGGGCGGTGTGTTGGAAGAGTTCCAAGCAAGATACCGTAGCAAACTCGACGATGGAGGCTGAATACATCACTGCCAAAGAGGCTGTCTGGATGAAGAAGTTCATTGCTGAACTTGGTGTGGTTCCATCCATTGAGCATCTTGTACCTGTGTATTGTGATAATAATGGAGCTGTGGCTTTGGCCAAGGAACCCCGGTCCATATTCTTAGATGGTATCACCTGATCCGGGAGATAGTAGATCGAGGTCAGGAGAGTTAACATGAAGGACAACGTAGCGGATCCACTCACGAAGGCCCTCCCCCAGACGTAGTTTGAGAGTCTTTTGGGATGTTGGATATGAGATACTACAACAACTAGCCTTAGTGCAAGTGGGGGATTATTACGAATATGTATGCCCTATAAGCCATTATTGTATAATATAGTGGATGCTTGGACATATATATAGAAGACTTTCTTGCTCGACAGGATAGTATGCTATCTGGTTGCTCTTTATCTTAACATGTACACTTGTATTATTATACTGTCTCTCAGATACATGTTGATAAAGCCCTTAGGATGTTTGCTTGACTACCAGGACTATGATGTGGATCATACTACTGGGACTTGTGTAGTCCACAAGCACATCCTTTAACAGTTCCTAGTCGAGAGAGTATCGAGACAGGGCATCGATATTCCAGTGTAGAGTAGTGTGTACGTTTCTTGACCGTGCAGGGGGCGATGGTTGATCCCATATCCATTAGTGTTTGACATCAAAGATTGTACACAGGTGCTCATTAGAAAATGGGTACACCGAACAGGACTCGCCGAAAACTCCTAGTTGGTACCATAGCTATCGTCAAATAGCAGTTCTCTGGTGACACTGGTACAGGTTAGTCTGTAGACTCAAGATCGTCATAGTGTCTTGTGTGGTTCCCACTGTGCTTTGATTTCCTCCCTGCCACGGCTCAAAGGAGTCGTGCAAAAAGGTGGATTTTGGGTACAGTCCCGAGTCACATGGAGGCAATGAGCGATAGGAGTGGTTTTGTATCTCCCGGTATTGGGAGTTGATGTTGCGCTATGCTCGATTGGCTATAACAGTAAGTCCCTAGTCAGGGCTGATGAGATTTACTGGTAAGAGTTATCAGTAGTTTCTCGAACCGTTATGAGCCACACATCGGCATGACTTATCAAGTTACTGGGGTCTGACGATTCCACCCCTAGACTCGTTATGCGACATATCAGACGAAGAGGCCAGACTGTACGGTAAGTGTTGCTTATAGGCTTCATGGGAGTTTGGACAAGCTTGCTTGTTGATCTTCTATTCGCTCAATACCTGGGTAGCTATTACGTCCAGCTAGTACCGTTGACGGCTTGTGGGTAACTGATATGATCATTACCTACTGCTGGTGTATTAACGAGTCTTTAGAGTCCCACATAGAAGTTTCCTAGTTCAAGCGGAACGAAATAGGGCACATATGTTGATATGTACAGGGGCCTGATTAAATACGAGTATGTGATACCGTATTCTAATCTGGCGGTTATTTGATATCAGTTAGGTTATATGTGATATAACCGGATTATTGAATCAAGTGTTGATTTGATAATGTGATATACAGATAAATGATATTAGTCGGTTATATGTGATATAACCGGATTATTAAATCAAGTGTTGATTTAATAATTTGATGTGTATTTATATTTGATATAATTATACATTAACTAATATTATAGCTCACTAATTATTTTGTTTTCTTAATATATATATATATATATATATATAGTAATATTAATATATGTATACATGATGTGTGTGTGTGTGTGTTTTATGAAGCATGGCATGCATTTTCTATTTTTGGAAAATAGAAAAAAGAGGTGGAAAATGGGGAAACTTTTGAGGAATGGGTGAAGTATGGCATTTATCATTTGGTTATTTGTTTGCTTGCACTATTGAAGCATGGTCAATATTTGTATTGTTTTTTATTCATGCTTCAATAAGTGAGCAAAAGAGAGCTAAGCCATTCTACACTTGTTCACATTTGTGCTTGAGCTCATTTTCACTCTCTAGCTCTCTCCATCTTCTTCTTCCTCCACCCCAAAGCCCTAACCCTCATATGTGATGTGAATCATAGGGCTTTGCATCAACCTAGTGAGCTTACAACCCCTACTTCACCATTCTACACTTGATTAGCACTTAAGCTTAAGGTGTTTCCTTCTCTAAAGAGAGTTTAGTGAAGAGATAACTTGGATTAGAGGAACTTCGGGTGGATCATCTTCAGCATGAAGATTGCGAAGGAGGCTTGTTCATTCTTCGAGTGGAGCTACGAGGAGTCGTAGGGACTACTACCCGGAGCTTTAGAAGAGAAGGATACGATCTACAAAGGTTGTAGTTTCATCACTTAGTATAGTTCTTCTTATCATATCATGTTAAACCCTAATAATCTAGTTTGATCCTTAGTTAGTATAGCTTAGCACCCCAAATTTTTTAAAATTGCATGCTTGATGACGGTTTTGACCAAGTGGTGGTACTAGGGTAGATTTTCAGATAGTTTGGGTCCCGATTCCGACTGTAAGTAATAGTTACTCCCGGGAAATTTTCTATATAAAATCCTGGCTTGTTCTCCTTTTAGGGTTTGAAGGAAAATTTGACAGAACAGTAGGAGCCATACTGATTAGATAAATATACCAATCCAATCTAGGTTAGAGTGCACGCTGGGTGTTTCTTTTCTCTCTCTGGCAGCAACCCTGGACTCACCTTAAACTAAGACTCGTTAGCCAAGTTGACCGATGATTGAATGAGAATTTCTCGTTGTGTGTTATATGAGAAAATTGTATTTAGAAATCACAACCAAAAATATTTTGACCGCAATCAATAACGGTGTCGGATGTAGCGCGTTAGTAAGTGCGGATCGTCCACAGGGAAAGTGTAATCGTTCGTCTTTCGAATTAAATGAGTCGAAACTTTAAGGAAAAGAAAAGAAAACAATTCATGATTTAAAATTGCATTTCAAGAAAGAGAAAATATCTAGATCTAAGAAAGCATTAAAAGATAGAATCAAGAATTGAGAGTTTGATGATTTCCAAACCAAATGTCAAGAATTGAAATGAGGCTCGTAGGAATCGATCGGATCTATAGATGTGATGAAATCTAAAGATTTCATGTTCTTATCCATTAACAAATTGATACTAGATCGATGATGATTCGTCGAGGTTAAGGATCTTGCGAAGAAGCTAGGGTTTCCTCGTCTTATCCTTTATCCTTTCGATAAATCTCATTCAAATTCTAGCTTCTAGTTAATCAAATGATCAATTGTTGTTCCCTAGTTTCAAGTGAACACAATCGAGAAAGGATCATCTCGAAACTAGGTCATTAATCATTTGATTCACTAGAATTTACAATCGTTATAGGATTTAAGAATTGTAAAAAGATCTAAATCATCATCATTCTATTGATCGTCACGACTCCTTTACGAGCGGAGTTTTACTCAAACATCACAACAAGAACCACAATCACAAATTGAGATCTAATCATGATGCAAGAATTAAAAGAAAGCAAGATTAAAGAATTTCACCTATTATTTATATCAACAATTCCGTTACAATCACTCAAGAACTACAAGAGGAGGAACTCGATCGTCGATTTGGCTTCGCTCGTCATCTTGAGTCGCGGATCGGCTTGGATCACTTGCTCGATTGAAGATCGGCTCGGCTCCTAAAAGGTTGAAGGCTTCTTGCTTGATTTGGTGATCGGGATCTTGAATTTGGAATTGGATTTAAAATTTGGGGCTACAAGATGTGTCACTCAACTTGTAGATAGGGGATGAAGAAGATTGAACCCTAGATCTAGGCTCTCTTTTATAGACCATCAAAACCCTAGATCTAGGATTTCAAATTTGAATTTCCCTCCAAAAGTTTGTTAAAAGAGCCTTCTAGAAGTAGTTTGTTGAGCCGAGCCTTCTAGATGAGCCACGTGGCGAATCGGGAGTCTTCTGAAAGCTTGTACAGTTACATTAGCCACGTGGAAGAAATTTGAGCGTCTGAAGCCATCATAGCGCCGCGGAACCGCGGCGCAAGCGCGCTCCCGCCGCGGAACCGCGGCGGCTATGAAGCCTCAGGGCTTGATCTTTCACTGGTAATTACTTGGCTGACTTATGGGCCTTTACAAAATATATTAAATCTTATTTGGATCTCTGTATCACTGCCAGATCTCAGATCTTTGAGTTGACGTATCTTTTATCAGCACTTTGACAATTTTGGCATGTCCCCTGGATTTTCCTGCAAAATTTCTCGAGGCAAGTGTTGCGCAATATAGGGATGATGCGATGCCATAAAATACAGTCAATTTCCCTAGAAATGCTGGTTTTAAAGTCTAACACATGTAATCTGATATTTAACAACTGTTTTGATAATATGTGAAATATGAATACCGAACACTTCTAAATGAGTGCAAAAGATAGGGAAATTGATGTGTTAAAAATACATTATTTTCGACTGATCAAATTCCCCCAAACTTATTTTCGATCGTCTCGAGCGAATTGTTTTATTTAATAAGAGAAGGAGAAAAAAAAAGAGAAAAACTAACTAGCACACTTTCGTAGGCAACACGATTGCACTGAGCACGTGCAACAAGCCTTTAAACCTCTAGGTGTCCCTAGTAGGAGGAGTGTTGTCTCCTGAGGGTTTTCAGCGGATTGCACCCACAAAAATCCAATAATAAAAGGAAGATCATGAATATTACATTTAAAGAACAGAATCGTAAAAGAAAAGCCTTGAAAATTAGGGTTTCCAACTAAGCTAGCTTTTCGGTTGTCATGAGCCCTATCTTAATGGTCATGAAAAGATGTCAGAAATCACGTCCTCCCTCAATAAAACATCGTCTTATTCTTCATTCCTATCTTTCTTCCAAACATCGATCATATCACCCTGCGTGTGTGTAAAGACATCCCTACACCCGGAGAATTCAATTCAAGCTATCATACTCTTGCCCATCAGCCTCAGTACTTTTTAATTAATGAATATTTAGATGTGCTCACACACTTTCATGCGACCGTTAATACTTCTTGAGGTACTAACCGACCGATTACTCATGTGCTTGCTTATTTGGTGTATTTTCCTCGTCTTGCACCACCTCAGGCATAGCAGTGACTCCCAGACCAGTTGGCCTTAGGGCACTAGGTGCAGAGGCACCCTCGCTATATATTTTTTTATTGCCCTTGGTGATAACAAAACCAGTATCCATTTTTTTCACCATTTTATTTTTTTTTCATTTTTTTTATTTCCTTCATACATCGGCTTTGAGACAAGAGCATTCATGGTATCCTCTACTATCCCAGGCTTCAAGACGTGTGTAAGTGCGAATAGCAGGGTAGCAACATTCAAAATGTTTGGCTTCCAGAATAGAAACTATTTTCCAGACTTAGTTTTATCCTCAGATTAGTGACTTCCTTAATCTTACTAACCCTTGGGACAACGGCTCATAACTACTTATTACTAGTTCGTATAAGAAAACTTCTAATTTTCTTAGTTTTCTTAAATTTTTTCTAATCTCGTGGATGTAATTGTTCACTATCTAATCTTTTATTATCTTAAATATTAAATATTTTTATATTTTGAAAATTTTGAAATTTTTATGAGTTTTTTGAAAATTTTCGAATTTTTATAGGTTTTAATGGGTTTTGAAAAATTATTTACAAAAAATGATGAACCAAAAGAAAAATATTTACACAAAATTTTTATGGGTTTTGAAATTTTTTGAATTTTTATGGTTTTTTTTTAAAGAAATGTTTTGTGCTTATGCAAATGATATGCACATGATGCAAAACTAAGCACAAACCTCCCCCAAACTTGTTTTCAACAGTGTCCCCACTGTTGCCATCAGCTAAATCTTGAAAAACCTGTAAGCTTGGGAGGAATTTATTAGTGGGGGCAAAATATATAAGTGAAGACCCTCCCCCAAACTTATTCTTGGCTCAAAATTTTTGTAAAAAAATTCTTTCCAAGAGCCAGAAAAAAAAATGCCCCCCTCCCAAAACTTGAGTTATGCAATGTTAAGCTTTGAAAATCACATGAGGGGATCAAGAATCATTGGTCGATACCAAGCTTTGCAAAGACCGAATGTCAACACCAACCATTCGAAAATTTTATCAATGCAGTGCTCTGGTTGGTGGAAGAAGGAGTGGGGAAAGGTTAATTGGTGGAAGAGAGTGTGTGTGCGTCATTTTGGAGAGACGATGCAGTGAATGTGATGGATTACTCGCATTCTTTTTACAGTCCAGAAGAAGGGGTGGAGGTTCAATTTCATTGATTGGGACATGATTCATCTCAACACCCGTGCTTTTCAAAAATGCGAGTTCTTCAGCGAAAATTCCATCAATACCCCGGAGAATAATGTCATCACAAGGCGCGAGGTGATCTTCAGACTCTAAAAGCAGTTCATAATCAGTGTTAGTTGTTGACCCGGACATCTCGGTAGAAGAGTCCGTATGTGTATGATACATAGTTGGGTCAAACAACAACATATGAACAGAGTCTAGATCAGTATCATGAGGATCATCAAATTCGCTGCTGTCGACATCCATTAAGTCGACAGAACAGACCTGAGCAGTAGGTTCGGAGAGTACACTTCCCAACTTGTAAATGTTCAGCTCTATTGACCTATTCCCGAAGGATAGGGTCATAGAGCCATTACGACAGTTGATGATAGCGTTGGAAGTGGCCAAAAAGGGGCGACCTAAAATCACCGGAATTTGATTCCGTGGGTTCGCTACAGGCTATGTATCAAGTATAATAAAATCCACAGGGAATACGAATTCCCCGATTTTTATTAACACATCCTCCAGTTCACCCCTAGGTTTGGTGATTGATCGGTCAGCCATCTGGAGAGTGCAATGGGTTGGTTTCAACTCTCCGATCCCTAACTGCTCATAGACTGAGAAATGAAGCAGGTTAACACTTGCGCCTAGGTCTAGTAGAGCACGGTTGATGTGTTTCTCCCCAATAGAAATGGAAATCGTAGGATATCCAGGATCCTTACGTTTCCTCGGTAATTGTTGGGGGAAAGCCGTGTCTACAGTCTTTGCCATGAAAATTTTCTTGGGCACTTGAGTCTTCCTCTTCCTAGTGCACAAGTTCTTAAGAGTTTTCGCATAGGACGGAACTTGTTGGATGGCATCTAAGAGAGGGATGTTGATGTTAACTTGCTTGAACATGTCCATAATCTTCTCCATATGTGGACTCGATGTGTTAGCCCTTAACCGATTAGGATAAGGTGTTTTAGCAATAAGCGCTGGGTCCATCATAGGAGAAGGAAGTGTGTGTGGACCCGATCCCAAAACAGAAGTGGGGATCGTCGGTGGAGGAGTAGAAGAGGTGGGCTGAAGTGGCGAGCCTTTTGGGAAACGAAGAATAGGCTCGGAAGAAGGTGGTGGGGTAGAAGAACAAGAATCAGAAGCAGAAGCGTGTGTGTGAGGAAAGGTCTCAGCCGGGGTATCATCGATAGATTTTTCGGTGTCATCAAACTCTTCCCCAACGTGATTGTCAAGTACTCTTCCAGATCTCAACGTGATTGCATCCACATGATGTGAATAGCCAGGATTGGGTAAAGATTGAGCTGGAAGTTTCCCTTTCTCCCTTGCACTCATTTCAGCTTTTAATCGTGCAATTTCTTCTTCCATCGATTTAATAGTCTCGCTTTGGGACGTAGAGTTTCTCTTTATGTCATCGACGGAAGTTTTTATTGTCAAAAGCAAGTTCATGAATGAAGAGGATTCATCAGTACCGGTTAACTGCAAAGGATTTGACGGTGCAGGTGTGTTGACCGGATTTTGAAAATTTTGTGTTTGAAAGGGGTGCTGACTCAAATGGAGTGGCAGTTGCTGTTGTGGTGGAGGGACCCTTTGGAAATTGTGTTGGGTTGGAACCGTGTTTTGAGATTGTGATTGGTTCCAAGCAAAGTTAGGGTGATTCCTCCAACCCTGATTATGTGTGGAAGAAAATGGGTCGTTTCTAGGTCCTTGTTGGTAAGCAGAACTGATATGCTCGTGACCTTGAAACGGAGAATTTCGTGGATATTCTTCCGTGAGATGTGATGGATCAGAACAGCATCCACATACAGTTTTGGAGAGTGACATTTGGTTTAGGACGGCAGCTAAAAATTTGTTTTCCATAGTCTCGAGTTTTTTTTGCATAGCTGAAATTTCAGCTCTAACTCCTATGGAAACTTCCGATTGGTTATTGCCAGCCCTAGATGATTGACTCACACCCTCCCACTGTAAAGATCTTTCAGCAAAATCTTCTAAAAATTTCCAGGCTTCCCCATCATCTTTGGTCATGAAATTGCCTTGACACATTAATTCAAGGGTCTGTCTTGTGTTAGGATTAATGCCATCATAAATGATTCGGCACAGATCCCATCTGGGGATGCCGTGATGTGGACATTGAACTAGCAGATCCTTAAAGCGTTCAAGACATTGTGAAAATGTTTCATTTCGAAGCTGGGTGAATTGATTGATTTCGCTACGGATTCGAGCTGTTTTGTGATGTGGGTAAAATTTCTTAAGAAATGCTTTGACGAATTCTTTCCAGTTTGAAATGGAATGTGCGGTAGTGTTATACAGCCACTTCTCAGCTATATCGCACAGGGTGAATGGGAGAAGACGAAGACGCAAAGCATCCACAGACAGCTGTGAGGTACCCATCATTGCGCATACATTTTCAAATTTCGTGATAAACACGTATGCGTCCTCAGACTCGAGACCGTGAAATTTTGGTAGAAGGTTGATGTATTGGGGTTTAATCTGAAAATTTTCCCCGTTGGCTGGTGGAATGGAAAGGCAGGTGGAAAGGGGACCTCTAGTAGGATAGCACCTCTCTTGGAGAGAGATGCGAGGTGGATTCTGCGCACCAACGGACAGCGGCAGGGTAGTGGAAAAGAAGTTCGATGGAGACGGATCCATCGATGTGGGTGTGGTGGTGGTGGGTAAAAGAAAGGTAAATGGAGAAATGCCGACTTCGGAGTCGATCGAGGGGACGCGGACTAAACGGGCACTAGAATCCCGTGTCCAGCCTATCTTGCACTAAAAGGGGTTAGTACAAGTGGCAGCGTGATTTATAATTAGGGGAAAAGAAGTGTTGGTGTTTGTTTTGAAAAATGATACAGATTTTTTAAAAAATGATGCAACATAACAAATGCAACACACAAAACCCTAAAATCTAGTGGTCACCTAGGTCAGGCTCTAGACCGCTCCTAACTGCCAAAAGACAAATCGCAGGATAGAATCCTCCACTGCCTCTTTGTCCCCCTGTGGCCAGGTAAGTGCCAGGTAAGTGGGAAGGTACTCCACTACGTAAGTAGTGGGCCTAATTAATAACCACTAGCCTTCGACACACTTGCTTTAGACACCACAAGAAAATGCGGATAAGCAATGAATTACCCACGGCCTTCTCTTGTCCTAAGTGAGCGCGACGGTCCTTAGAGTCATCTCTAGATATTTTTTAATTAATGAGGGTAATGTGGATGCAAGTTTTTGATTTTTGGGGCTTAGGAAGGGTAATGAACTCCCCACCTAATCTGGATTTGGTCGTGCCCCTTAATATCCGTATTAATTATGCAAACAACCACAAAATCAAAACACGCACAATTTAATTTTGCTTTTGTGGCGCTGCGATTATTTGCAAAGAAACCTGCACAAAATGTTATTTGGAGCAGATTTAGGAGGAGATAAGAAAGTGTAGATGTCACCTGAGAAAATTGGCACAGAGATCTGCCTGAAGCGCCGCGGAAACGCGGTGGATGAAGCTTTATGCCGCGGAAACGCTGTGGGGTGACTTGATCACTGCTCCAAAATTTTCCAGTGAGCTTCTGTTCACTTTTCCTGCTCTTTGGAATGCTTCGAAAAAAAATTCTCCAGCTCCAATAATTCCAGATTTCCTCGCAATCAAATCACAACAATACGTATTAGTGTTTGCGCAAGTTTTGATCTAAGAATAGAGATGGAATAAACTTTTCAACTCAAATTTCAAAATACGAACAATTAGCGCACTATCCCCGGCAACGGCGCCATTTTGATTGAATGAGAATTTCTCGTTGTGTGTTATATGAGAAAATTGTATTTAGAAATCACAACCAAAAATATTTTGACCGCAATCAATAACGGTGTCGGATGTAGCGCGTTAGTAAGTGCGGATCGTCCACAGGGAAAGTGTAATCGTTCGTCTTTCGAATTAGATGAGTCGAAACTTTAAGGAAAAGAAAAGAAAACAATTCAAGATTTAAAATTGCATTTCAAGAAAGAGAAAATATCTAGATCTAAGAAAGCATTAAAAGATAGAATCAAGAATTGAGAGTTTGATGATTTCCAAACCAAATGTCAAGAATTGAAATGAGGCTCGTAGGAATCGATCGGATCTATAGATGTGATGAGATCTAAAGATTTCATGTTCTTATCCATTAACAAATTGATACTAGATCGATGATGATTCGTCGAGGTTAAGGATCTTGCGAAGAAGCTAGGGTTTCCTCGTCGTATCCTTTATCCTTTCGATAAATCTCATTCAAATTCTAGCTTCTAGTTAATCAAATGATCAATTGTTGTTCCCTAGTTTCAAGTGAACACAATCGAGAAAGGATCATCTCGAAACTAGGTCATTAATCATTTGATTCACTAGAATTTACAATCGTTATAGGATTTAAGAATTATAAAAAGATATAAATCATCATCATTCTATTGATCGTCACGACTCCTTTACGAGCGGAGTTTTACTCAAACATCACAACAAGAACCACAATCACAAATTGAGATCTAATAATGATGCAAGAATTAAAAGAAAGCAAGATTAAAGAATTTCACCTTTTATTTATATCAACAATTCCGTTACAATCACTCAAGAACTACAAGAGGAGGAACTCGATCGTCGATTTGGCTTCGCTCGTCTTCTTGAGTCGCGGATCGGCTTGGATCACTTGCTCGATTGAAGATCGGCTCGGCTCCTAAAATGTTGAAGGCTTCTTGCTTGATTTGGTGCTCGGGATCTTGAATTTGGAATTGGATTTAAAATTTGGGGCTACAAGATGTGTCACTCAACTTGTAGATGGGGGATGAAGAAGATTGAACCCTAGATCTAGGCTCTCTTTTATAGACCATCAAAACCCTAGATCTAGGATTTCAAATTTGAATTTCCCTCCAAAAGTTTGTTAAAGAAATTTGAATTTCCCTCCAAAAGTTTGTTAAAAGAGCCTTCTAGAAGTAGTTTGTTGAGCCGAGCCTTCTAGATGAGCCACGTGGCGAATCGGGAGTCTTCTGGAAGCTTGTACAGTTACATTAGCCACGTGGAAGAAATTTGAGCGTCTGAAGCCATCATAGCGCCGCGGAACCGCGGCGCAAGCGCGCTCCCGCCGCGGAACCGCGGCGGCTATGAAGCCTCAGGGCTTGATCTTTCACTGGTAATTACTGGGCTGACTTATGGGCCTTTACAAAATATATTAAATCTTATTTGGATCTCTGTATCACTGCCAGATCTCAGATCTTTAAGTTGACGTATCTTTTATCAGCACTTTGACAATTTTGGCCTGTCCCCTGGATTTTCCTGCAAAATTTCTCGAGACAAGTGTTGCGCAATATAGGGATGATGCGATGCCATAAAATACAGTCAATTTCCCTAGAAATGCCGGTTTTAAAGTCTAACACATGTAATCTGATATTTAACAACTGTTTTGATAATATGTGAAATATGAATACCGAACACTTCTAAATGAGTGCAAAAGATAGGGAAATTGATGTGTTAAAAATACATTATTTTCGACTGATCAACCGACATTTCTTCCAAATCAATAGCTTTGGAATGTCTAGATTTCCCTAATCCATGACATAGTCACATATGTCTTTACATATCCTACTTCCCTTTCTGCTAACTCCAGAACCCTCTGTATTTGGTACAGAAATCCATATTGTTTGAAAGACCATCGTATAGTTAGATACGAACTCGATGAAACTGTTTTAGTCTGAGGATGGCCACTGGTTCTGGATTAGATAAATTGTTCTTTTGTCTATCCCTCCTACCTTATCTCAAGCTCCTTACATATAAGGAGTGTATACCAGTTACACTTATTGGATAGCCTTCTTCCAATCCCGATGTTGGTGTTGAAGGAATGGAAAGGAGAAAACCAACTAGTATAAGTTCGGTATATAGGAAGGTATGATGGAGAGACATCTAAAGGGATTGAAGTGAGAAAAGGAAATTGCAACTACTGTCATGAACCTGGGTAATGAAAAAGGCAATACTGTGAAAACCCGACTAACCCCACTGAAACATTTTTTAATGTTTCAGATATCCCGTGCGTCTGTGTTTTGAGAAACTATTTCTCAATAAACTCTAACTTCTGGGTATAAAGATTCCGGATTAGAATCCCACATCTATAAGGGCGTTGCAGATACTGAGAAGGAGCAGAGAATTGAGAATGGATGATTTTTTCTTCTCAATGTCGGTTTTCGGAGCAATTGTTGCTATTGAGGAAAATCATCAAGTTTTGCCTAAACAGCAAACCTTTTGGTCTCTTTTAACCAAAAGAATGTTTTTTCAATTAACAGCACACGGAAAATGAGTTAGTGAACTCTAGGGACTTATACATATTGATGTATGTTGTCCAATGTCCATACGGACAAGGGGTTGGTACTAGGTATTCCATGTTGAGAATGTGATTCTCTCTCAGATTGCTCATCCGTAAGTGCGCTCCATGATGAGTAATGTTGAGTTTCCTTCTTCAATTTTGGGGATGCATTAGAAATATATGCATGTCATTTGATACTAGTTCTACCTAAACAAGTGTCTCTTTTCTATATGTGATATAGAACAGTGTTCATCTTAATATTGTTAAGATATGGGGTTATCCGGTTTATATTTAAAACCATAATACGGACAAACTCGAAGCATGTTTCAGAACTAATAGTCTGTAGGCTATCCCAAGATTTCACGGGGAATAGCTTCTACCATTTTTCAAGTTCAGAAATGGTTTGTTCTTGACTCGCCACATCCTTGGTTAAAGGATTTCTTGCAAAAGAAATTAGTGGGAGTATGGTGGAACTGGAAGTGATTATAGAACCACAAATAGTTACTGAAAGTTTAGTAGAACTTGATGATCCAATTGACCCTGACAGACCATAGCTACTCCGCAAATCTAGTAGGTGACCTCAGCCACCCAAGAGATACTTCGGTTTTCTCATAAACGATGACTAGGAGGCTTGCATCATGTGATGATGACCCTACAAGTTATCAGCATGCCATAGGAAGTGGTGACTTCCGACTGATAGATGAATACCAAGTTATCCAAGTTGGACTCCATGCACTCCAACAAATTATAGACTTTGTTATGTGCTCCTGAAAGGGGCAAAACCCATAAGGAGCAAGCAGATCTTTCAAGATCAGTGCAGATGGAAAGGTATTAGCCTAATAAGGCCAGACTTGTTGTTAACATGTATTCATCAAATACCTGATGTGGATTGTGGTGATATTGTTACTTCAAAGTCTGTGTTGAAGTCCATACAGATAAAATTAGCCACTGTTGTTTTCATGACTATGATATATGGCATGAGTATGATTATAACGCTTTTCTAAATTAGATTTATAAGTGTACGTGTATATGACTCTACCAGAGGATTGTCTTAGTCAGTGGGAGTAGCGGAAAGTGTGCAAATTTCTTAAGTCTATTTGTAGACAAAAGCAGGCATAGCGGAGGTAGATCATCTGTTTTTTGATGCAACTGTCAAAGTGTTTGACTTCATCAAAATAAGAGATGAACCAAGTATTTGTAAGAAAGCTGTAGGGAGTACTGTCTGATTCTGCATATTGATGTGCATAACATACTCTTGATAGGAAGTGATATTCCTATACTACGATTCGGTCAAACATTGGTAATCATTTATGTTTCTCTTTTTGTGGATTGTACATATGTCAAGTTTTCTGGTGACTAGGTCTATAGAGTTAGACATGGTAGGGGTTTTGGGATTATCCCAATTCAGGTATAATGACACCATTCTAAAATGGTTTAGAATGGAGGACTTCTAGTAAGGTAATGTACCCGCAGGTAATGGGGTCACTCTCTCTAAAATGATGTCTTTCAGGACTGATGAAGAGAGAGACTCGCATGAATGGCATTCGACTTGCTTCGGCGGTGAGGTCATGCGATGTTATATACCGGACCAGATATTGTTTTTACACTTAGTGTAGTAAGCAGACATTAATCCAATCCTGGAGAAACATAGAAAGAAGTGAAGAACATATGAGATGTTCTAGGTGTATGGTAATAACAGCTTCTCCTTCCGAGAGGCAATTACCGATTCCAGCTTCCGTAGTGACAAGGATTATAGAGTGTCTGTCGTGAGTCATTAGTTTACCCTCTTATGAGGAGCAGTCTACTGGAAGAATTCCAATCAAGATACTGGGGTAGTCAAGACGCTAGATGCTGATTATGAATCAGCAGAGGATACATCCTAAATATTTGTTTGGATAAATACGTTCATATGTGAACTAGGTCCTATCAGCTATCCAAATAATATTCTAGGGTAAGTATCGCTCATTTTGGGAGATAGTTGATCTCCGCGAAGTTGAGATTCAGAGAGATATAGTTAGAAACATATTGGCGGATCCACTCACTGAGGCTATTTCTCGAATACAGTTTACGAAACTGTTAGTACAGATGTTGGGTATGCATTGGCACATAGGATGTGTGCATGCGATACCGCAATTATTGGCTTTTAGTGCAAGTGGGAGTTTGTTGGATATTGGTGCTGTTTACCCCAATCAGAGCAAAGCTCTGTTCAAATTCCAAGACGGGAGATGAAGCAACGCTTCATCTTCCCCCAATCAGAGCAAAGCTCTACTTTGAAAATTTAAACTTCAATAAATGAAGCAACGCTTCAGATCCTCTGCGCTGCGCACAGGACGCCACGTGTCAAAATCAGGCACGCCAGCGCAGGGAGCGCAGCACCCAAGGCAGCGCGCCCAATCAGAGCAAGGCTCTATTTAAAACAAAAATTAAAGGAAGCAACGCTTCAGTTGCGCAAGCACTGCGCGACACGTGTCAGCACAGTTGCGCAAGTACACTTGCGCAAGAGCAGTGGCGCAAGCGCTGCGCTGCGCGACACGTGTCAGCGCAGTGGCGCAAGCGCAGCGCGCTGCGCGACACGTGTCAAGCCCTGGGGCGTTTACGCCAAACAGAATTAAAATTCTAATAAGATTTTTCTGTTCTTGTTAAAACAAGAAGATTGTCTTCTGTAAAACAGAAGCCCTTGGATCAAAAATCCAACGGTGGGGAAAATTCCCCAAATCACTCAGAGAATGATCTCTTTAACAAACTTAACAAATCTATAGACACTATATAAAGACCCCTAGACCCCAAGGAGGAACATGGTGAGAGATTAAGAACCTCAAAACAGAGATAACTCTGAAGAAAGTTCAAGAAAAAGGTAAAAACCTTCATAAAATAGAAGAATTTCTTCTAATAGATCATTGATCTAAGAACAAGATCAATGATCTTCAATATAAAAAAAACAAATAATAATAGTGCCTTGCACTTTTTATGAACCACTGGTTCTTGAAAACAAGAAAAACTTGTTTTCTTTGATCTAAATTGATCAAAATATAAAACAGTGCCCTGCACTTGCAAAATTGGCACTGTTACGCTCTTAGGTTGGCGCAAGCCACTAGAGAGCGCCGCGTGTCAGCATCTGAGCCACTTGCGCTATGCGCTTTTGAGACAGAGCCTTGCTCTCTGAAATTGGCGCAACTCACCAGAGCGCGCCACGTGTCAACAGCGCAAGCGCAGCGCACTGCGCTTGCATGACACGTGTCATCACCACAAGCGCTTGCGCTCATTGATTGGCGCAAAGCGCCTGACAAATGCAATGCATTATTTACTAAAGGGCCGGGCCCAAATCAGAAAAGCCTAGTAGGCCAAATTAAATTGCAATGCAATAAAAGGGGCAGAGCCCAAATAAAGGTCTGTCAGACCAAAACAGATGCTCTGCATCATAAAAATAAAGTGACAGAACCCAAATCATTAGGCCTTACAGGCCAAAATAAAATGCAGTGCATTATTAAACAGGGGTAAAGCCCTAGTAAAGGCCTAATAGGCCAAACGCAAATAAAAATGTTGAACATTTTCAACTGGACTTAACCCAATCATGGCCATAAGTCCTCAAATTAAATTGACTGAGCACGACTGCTCCCTTAAATCAATTTACATCCGGTTCAAGGGTACATCTCCGAACTCCTCTGACACCTATCGTTGTAATCCTTCAACGACGTCAGAGAGGTGACAGGTCCCGACAACCACACATCAACACGGACTGTGGGGTCCTTAAACCCACGGACTTATGCGTCCTTAAACTAAGATACGGACTGTGGGGTCTTTAAACCCACGGACTTATGCGTCCTTAAACTACTAATGGACCCCTATGTCCCTAAACTAGAACATGGACCACCATGTCCCTAAAACTGGCAATGGACCACCATGTCCCTAAACTGGAGATGGACCACCATGTCCCTAAACTGGCAACGGACCACCATGTCTCTAAACTGGAGATGGACCACCATGTCCCTAAACTGGAACAATAGAGCCCCCAAATGCTCTTTTGTCGGATCTAAACGATCCCGTTTAAGTTGATCTTATCCTCAAATACGGCTAACGTATCCTTAAACCTTCAAACAGACTTTAGTCCCAAATTGGACTAGAGATCCCTCAATCTAATTTGGTTCAAGGGTACATCTCTGAACTCCTCTGACACCTGTCGTTGTAATTCTTCAACGACGTCGGAGAGGTGATGGGTCCCGACGGCCATACATTAAACAAGGACCACTATGTCCCTAAACTGGAACAATAGAGCCCAAATGCTCTTTTGTTGGATCTAAACGATCCTGTTAAGTTGATCGTAGTCTCAAATTGGACTAATGTATCCTTAACGAACGTTTAAGTTGATCTTAGCCTCAAACAGGGCTAACGTATCCTTAAACTAAAACCTCAAACCCAAATCTAAGTAAATACGGATTTGGACTAATCCACGTCCTACGGGCGACGAAATAAATAGTCTCCGTATAGAATCCACGGGCAACCACAAACAAAACAAACACCCACGACACGAAGTGAACTTCTGGAAAAGGAGAAAATTGTTACGGCGATGCGGTAGCGTAATTAACTGCAGGGGCTTGCGCCTGCAGGGAAGAGCGTCCCCACAATCAAAAACCCCTCAAACGAGGGGGAATCTGACGAAGTCTGCTACATCGGCCGCATCTGTCTAAACCCCCGATACACGGTGCCATAAATCAACTTGGCATCTTCGGAGAGGTGGATGGATAAAACCATATAGCATCTGCCCCGAATCTCAGGCAAGACGTCCTCATGTCTTGGCCGCCATTCGGAGGGGAACAGGTGCCCTCAAGGCAATTATCGTAGTTGTGGAAATGCAATTACTGAATTCGAGGAGGGCCAATACTAAGAACATTCTTACTCGAGATGATAGTATGCTATCTGGTTTGTCTTTATCTGTCATATGAATGCGCGATACTAGTTATCACTTGTCGCAAATCCATGAGATAAAGCCCATAGGATCTTTACTTGACAACCAGGATTGTGATAAGGATCATACTAGTGGGGCTTGGTAGTTCATAAGCACATCCTTAAATGTCCCTAGTCGTAGGAGTATCGAGACATGGTATCGGTACTCTAGTTTAGACTAGTGTATACATTTTATGACCCTGTACGGGGCAATAGCTGATCCCATAGCGATTGGTGTTTGACACTGATGATTGTATACAGGTGCTTAGATGATGAGTTACACTGGACGGACTCGCCGAGAACTCCTGGATGGTATTATACCAATGTCAGATAGCAGTTCTCTGGTGACATGAATACAGTGTAGTCCCTAGACCTGAAATCGCCACAGTGTCTCATGTGTGTTCCCACCGTGCTTTGATTACTACCCTACCACGGCTCTGCTGAGTCATGCAAATGGGTTTTAGTTGGATACAATCCCGAAGCAAATGGAGGCAGTGAGCGGTCGAAGGAATTCGTCACTCCCGGTATTGGGAGTCGGTATCGCACTGTGCAGGACACGACTATAGCCAGAAGTCCATGGCCACGGCAGTAGAGATAAACTGGTAAGTGTTACCAGTTGTATCTCTTTGGTTATGAGTTCTCTGTCAGCACGACTTATCGGGTTATTGGGCGTCTGACAGATTCTACCCCCCAGACCCGGTATGCGATACTCATTGACGAAGAGACCAGACTGTACGGTGACTGTCACTTATACACTTTGTTGGATCCGGATGAGTTCTCTCGACGACCTGCCTTTATCTTGCTCATACCTGGGTAGCCGTTACGTACAGCTAGTGACACTGACGAGCTTGTTGGTTAACCCGAAAGGGGGTTAAATCTGAAAGTGTTTCAGATTCAATCGGATATGATCATGTATAATCTACTGCCAACGTATTGACAGGTCTTTAGAGTCCCGCAACGAAAGTGTCTGCTCGGGCAAAACGCGATGTGACGTACATATAGGGATATGTACATGAGTCCGATAAAACATGTATATTGGATATACGTGTTCAATCGGACGACTGTTATACTAGCCGGTTTCACAGCCGGAATACCAAGTCAAGTGTTGACTTGATAACCGTATTAATAATACAATTTCTAGTATAGTGTGTATGATACACACACTCTCTACAGTATATGATACTGGAAAGATATTGATGGCATTTTGTGTATGTGATACATGATGTGTACCTGTATAGGATACATGTACTAATACTTATTTAATACGCATATATATTTGATATATATATTAAATCTCGCAATTATTAATTTAGTATAAATAAATATACAAATATATATGTAAATGTATGTGTGTGTGTATGTGTGTGTGTGTTATGTATGCATGTATTATTTTATATTTAATATATTAAATTTGGTGGTGGGGCCCAACCTCTCTCTTGTGTGTTGACACGCACATGAGAAAGAGTGGGAGGGTGAGTATGTGTCATGGTTAAATACATGACATGGGTGGAAAATTTACACATGACACTATTCATTTTTCTTTTTCACATGCCATAAAAAATCTTCTTCTTCCTCTCTTAAGTGCTCATGCTCTCTAGGTTAATGACAAAAGTTGCCATGGTGAGGGAGTGCAAAAAGTAGACAGTACCCATTATTCGCATCGCCTTCCTCCACGCATATTAAGCCTCTGGAGGATGTTCCTCCGACCGGCGGCGGAGTTGGAGCTCAGGCAGCCCACTTTCAACGCGGATCATTTACGACGAGGCAGTCGGCATGCAGACATGTTCGGGAGCTTATGGAGTCTAGACGGGGTCTTCTGGGAGCAGCCGGACACGCTACAAAGGTTGTAGCGTATCTGAACTCTTTCATTATGCTCTTTATATTAGCTAGAAACTAGTGTTTGGACGATTTTGGCGTATGGTCGATCGTGTTCCAACGGAATTTTTGTTTTCCGTCTGTCCCCACTTCCGCTATGCATACGAGCGGAGCGCGCCCCATACTAACACTTGATTGGAGGGCGTCTGGGCAATTTGAGCTGTGAGCTGCATCACAACATGCGTTAAGCCGTCGATTTTGGATTAAAGCATGGCCATCTCTTTATCTTTGCTCCTGAGCTGTTTTCGGAGCTCTTGAAGCAACTCTTGCTCTGCGGTCCTGGGGCGGATAGTCGGCTCTTCCTCGTTGTCCGAGCTTGATTCCATATGGACTGAGGGGTCTTTCTTCCTATCAGCCTCATCAAAAGGGTTTTCATCGTCCAACGGATATGGCTGATCTTGGAAAACGGCAACCACATTCATACCAGATTGGGCTTGGGATGTGGTGGCCTCATCCTTGCTTTTGCTGTGCAAGTTGTCGCTGGGACGCGCACCCGCTATATAGACCGTATGGATAACATATCCGGCCATCTTTCTCGAACGGATTTTTTTCGGACTTGAACAAGAATTGGTCAAAAAAGCCCCGATCCTCCATTGAGAATCATTGATACGGCTCGCCATCTCTTCCATTATCTCATATATAAATAAATGATTGGTCTTTAAAAAGAAGGAACGGCCTTTTTGACGAATGGGAGATCCTATAAAATGAAAAGCGTTTCGTAAACAAATCAGTGTCTTGTCTGAATCGAGAATAGCAATTCCATTTCTGGAACCACAGATATAGACTTTGAAATGGTGAGCAGCTACCCGACGGCCGAGATGTGCGTTCGTAGTAAGTAATTTTTTACAAACTAGAGAATGGATTGTCATTTTTTGTTTTCGTTTCCCGAGTAGTTTAGTCAAGTAGTAAGTAAGAAAATAGAATAGAATACTTTTCGAAAATGCCCCTCAAAAATCGTTCATGAGGGTGCGCATGTTCACGAATATTGTCCAAGGTACGAGAAAGACACAGGGGATCGCCCTTCTCTTTCTTTACCAATCCCAATCTTGATCCCCTCCTGTAAAATACAATGAGTAGGGAAGAGGGAAACACAACAATTGAGACTTGAAATAGGAATTGAAGACCCATCAGCAAGAGAAAGAGATTTGTTACCTGAGCACTTGAGATGAGAAGGAAGTAGAGGAACCTGCCATATGATTTGTGGCTCCAGAGTCAACAATCCAAGAAGTTCAGGATGGAGTACCCAACATTCATCACTTATGTGACCATTCTTCTTACAAAAAGAGCATGTACCTCGTCCTCTCGAGTTGGCTGGTTACACCTTTTCTTGACTATCCCTTTACCACTACCACAACCAACATTTCTTGCAACATTTGCAGAGTGGGAACCATCAATACCAGTGACAAGAGCAGATTGTTCAACAGGAACTCTGGGGGTTAAATAGTAAAGGTCATTCTCCCAAAGTGACCTTTTGCCGACCTTCTTCTTCAACCAAAAGAGAAATAGTGTGGTATCAAGAAACTTACATGCATCTCCGCTTCTGATCTACGAGCAAGCAAGAATCAAAGGAATGACAGAAATAGATCGATAGAAAATCTATATTTCATACATATCCACACATATATAATGACTCTATGTAAGAAAAGATTGACCAGATTCCATTTCCTGAGTTGCAACTATTTCATTGCAAAGAATTCCGTTCTTACAGGTAAATGCTCAATATCCAAGTAGGCTTACAAATTTGATCATAATCAAGTGCTTTTTGTGTTTGCTTCTTACTCATGTCTTTTTGATTTGATTGGTGTTTATCCCCCACAACATCTCGATTTTCTTACATACAAAGTATTCACTTGTTACTAATAAAGTCTAGCCTATGTTCTTCCTTAGATCCCTTATTTCACTCCGATAGTATGATAGATCGGGGTCGATGCAGAGGAAATGAATGCATTCCCATACTATAAATAAGTAAGTGGAATAGATAGAACATTGGATCGTGCCACATCACTTATTCTATTCTACAGGATCTTACGGAGCCTGTTCATGCATAACATAATTCGGGTATGATCATAGAAAAGATTCTCCTCAAGCGAACCGGCCTATCCTATGCTACATAGGGGGACTTGCGTGGTGGTTGGAGGCGGAGACACGTTTGGTTGTGAGTTCCAACGTGGCGGATAAAATCATATATCGGCATGGCCCAATCAATAGTTCAAGTCACACACTCCCATAATCCATCCTCTCTTAGGAGAATCCACTTCAACTATCCGTATGGCTAGACCTGCCCTACTTTTCATCCTTATCGTGAGCGATGGGACCATTCACTCGAGCAAGCAACCCGGACTTAAGGCGTTGAGAACCTAGACGTTAAAGAAGCAACAAAGAGAGCAACTCAGCAGGTAGGGGTTAGCTATCAATCGCCGAGGGCTAGATACCCGATCTTGCTTGCTTGTCTCATCTTTTTCTTGTGTCACTGCACATATATAATGACTCTGCCCTAAACCTGGGAAAGCGTCTTACACTCAATCGAAGAGGGGCTAGCAACAGGACTATTGGCTTAACCCACGCTTTATCCGTTCGGGGAGAAAAGAAATCAACAACACCACCTGCCTTTATGAACAGCTTGAAAAACATATCCCTGAGTTCGCGGATGAAAAATTAACTACTGCTTGACTTTCGTCATGTATAGTTCTTTCCTCCCTAGCTTCCGTTGAGAAAACCGGTAAATTGGACTAGCTAGCTTCTCCTGCTTGCTTCCCAACTAGAACGAAAGAACCCTATCCGTGAGATGAAAACATTGTTCTTCCGAGATAGGTGGAAAATGAATCAATGCAATTTCCAAAGAAGTTCTAAATCCCGTTTATGAGGCGAGCGAAGCGGGCAAGCTAGAGCAGAGCTAACGTTCACTCTTCTCTGGCTTGTTTGTATGGCTAACGCATAAAAACCGGGTTCTCTTAGCATAGCAAGCAAAGCGAAAGCAAGCGAAGCTAACACTATAACTCTTTCCCTTAGCAAGGGAAGCATTCTTTGGACGAAGTTTGGTACGAATATTATGCTCGCTCAGCTGCGAAGCCAAGCAACATAGTTTCAAAAAACTAAGAAGCCCCATGAAACATGAAGTCGTAAAGTCGTTAGCGAAACGAGCCCAAAGACGCCGGAGGATCAGTGGCTGAGTTAGCCTAGCCGCCTACTATAGCGAGCAGCGAGTTAGCGTTAGCGAAGGACGAGCGAAGAGCCATTTCGTTTTCTTTGCTTCCCACCTTTCACAGAGATTGTTATGAACTGACTAAATGACCTTATTCTCCCAGAACGCTAGCTAGGTATTAGTTCCCTTCAATCAAATCAATAAGAACGAACGCCGCCCTCCTTCTTCTACGGATGCGGCAGACAGGGATATTTGAACTAGTTAAGTTACGGTCAATCAGTCTATTGACTCCCTTACTAAGCCTAAGCTTTCCGGAAAGTAAGGACTATTCCCACATTGAATCTCAACTGGCAATGCGCATTGACTCATTCTATCTCTCCTCTACCTTTTTGAGATGAGGCCCATCTATTAGCTTATTACCATCTTTGAGTCATAGCGGGTCTATCTCTTTTAACAAGTACAGCAGTAAGTACAGTTGTCACAAGGAGTTCCTCTTTCAACGATCTGCAGAAAGAAAGGCTAGAGAGGCTACGGAAAGTCTATCGAAAGGACCAAAGCCAAGGGCCCGCATCGAATAGGTTTTTTATGCGGATGTCTGATGCCCGGCCAAAGCCAAGGATGGAAAAGGTTCCTGCCAATCCCTAGGTGAATTCCACTTTCTAATCGAAGGTAGTTGACTTGTTGAATCATACCTCTTCGGGTGAAAGATCTGAGCTAGGTTTCGGGGAAGAGCCAGGCTTGGTTCTGAGAGTGGGTAGCTTTCGACGAATCTCTTTCAAATAGCATCAAATATTTGAATCACTCCTTTGAGTCA